>CM066034.1:568103409-569384273 GCA_033557465.1 Ichthyophis bannanicus
AACGTTTCCTCCAGGCTTGCGTTGCCCTTGCGACATCAGGGAACATCTGTACTCTTCGCCCACAGAAATATCTCGCCATTAGAAATACAATTTAAATAGTTAGATTTATCAGAATCTGACCCTAACATCACTACAAGAGTGGCCCGTGTAGTTATATTGTCCATTAAGGACTCCAAAAAAGCTGAAAGGTCCAAACTGTCTGCTGACACCAAAGAGCCCATACCACCCTCCTCCTCAGACTCCAACTTCTTTCTGAACAGCAGATGAAATAGTTGGGTCAGCTGTATCTCCTCTGGATTACTGATCTTTAATACATCCCTTAGGTACATTCGTCATAACTCCATGGCAGACAACAGTCTGACTTTAGGGAAGTTTAGTAGACAAATATTCTTAGATCGATTAGCATTCTCCACCATCTCCATCTTATAATGCAATGACAAACTGTCTTTCACTAAACTTCCCACTGCCAACTGAATAGCTAACATTTGAGCTTCCACTGAGCCAACTCACCTATACATAGTACCCAGATCTTCTTCATGATCTTCTAATTTGGCTATAGCTTGCAAAGAAAAGTCAGATACTTAAGCAATATTCATACTCACAGAGACCTCGATCTTCCATAACACTCTCCAAATATTGTCAAGTCCAATCTTCTTGGCAGGCGACTCTCCTGCACCAACTAGAATCATGCCAGGCAAGGGCTTGGGAAGCAGAGCTGGAGCTTTCCAGGAAACACCCGATGCTTGGGCCACTGGGCTCAGGTTGCCATCTAGTATACTGAGGCCAACTGGCTCTAATCCTCCAGGGCACCTCTGCCCTTCTGGCGCTGGTCCACTGAACCCTGAATACCAGGTTCTGTGACTCCACTCAACTGCGGGGATTCCAAAGCATCGGAAGGTTGGGCTGGACTTTGGCTGGGCTGTGGTGGGGGAGACAGCCCATCCAAGCTGAGAGACAAATCCAGCTCCTCTGGAGAATGCTCAAGCTCTGGTCCTGTGGAAGGTTGTAAGGATGCAGCAAACACAACATGCCAGTCAATAGGACCACTAGAGACCGGCTGTTGCTGCTGATTTTTCTTCTTCTCTTGTTTCCCTTTCCTCTTGGGAGCCATCCAAAGAAAATTGCCGAAGAGAACTTAATCAAAGTAAGAGAGCGTCTTAGCACACATCCGATTCAGGCACCATCTTGGATTCCCCTCTGGCTTTTCTCAATTTAATATCTCCAATTGTGCGTACGACAACAGAAATCATCTCATTCTTAAACTAAGGTATATTGGATATGATGCCAGTATTTGTTTTCATTGTTAGTGCTCTTTTTAATTTAAAGAAATTAAAATGTCACCTCCTTACTAGAATAATTATAACTTCAGAGATTAAATCAGTCTCTGTGGTGCCAATTATAATGTGTCTTTAGAGACCTCTCAGCCTCTAGAAGGAAGAGAGATAGTAATGATTGTATTTATGTAAATATACTGATGATGCAAGTGTTCCTATAAAACTCTGTTCAAAGAGGGAGGATTGGGACATTGTTCTAATCTTTCTGTCTGTCTTACTTTGGGGATAGAGCTTATGGATGGAGTGGTTACACTCTGAAGAAATGTGTCCTAGGACCAAGTTGGACTAGTATGGCCAAATGAAAGTAGCGTTCCCCAAGTGAGTGGGAGTAGGAACCAGGGAATGTCCACAGATTCCTTGTGCCCTATGAACCTTGTCATGCCCATAGCTCCTTACATGTGTATGGAGGGGCGTGCTTGTTATATAGAGTTCCCCAATTAAGCAATGTTCCAGACTGACTATCTTGCATAGGATTATGGTAATGGTAGTCCAGTCATGTGGTGCTTGCCTTGGAGGTAAATGAAAACGATTGTAGTTGGCTCGAGTGTAAGGCAATGACAGAACATTTATTTATGAGGTAAATCCAAATGCACACAGATTCACTTGGTAACACCTTAGGATGTATTCTCCAGGATTTTATATTCAAAATAACAATACAACTGAAAGGTTAAGCAAGTAGCTTGTAAAGTCCATTAACAACAGAAAGTCTTTCTCTCAGCCACTGCTGACAAACCTGCTCGGCAGTGCTGGTGTGGAGGAAACCAAAAATAAAAGCTTCTTCACAAAACAGCTTTTCTTTTCACATTCAAAGCACTTTTGTATCCAACGTGTGCATAGCTTGAGCTGTGTGCTGCTCTGGTACCAGCTGGCTAACAAGCTTCAATCAGCAGCTTTTCTCCTTCTCTGCACAAGTATTTACACAAACTTCTAGTGTGCCAGTTACTAGAACGTTTCCTTTTTATGTTTGATCCCACTTTCAGGATTTCTCTGTGCTAGCAACCTTGCATAAAGAACAGTCCATGAGATTATCGTCTTTCTCTGTAATTTGTCACCCTTACACCCACTCCCTAACCTTGAGGGTTAAGGAGGGATGGGCCTTGTGTAGTTGTGGGGGCCAATTAAAGTCGGGAACAAGAAAATTTATATTCACAAGGATTTTATTTTCCCCGCTCCTTGGTGGTCAGGAACAGGTGAGAAGGTTAAGCAATCAGGAATTATACAAAACAAAGGCTTTCAATGCTGTGCTTCAACTTATGCTTCTCTGAGGAAACACATTACCTCATGTGTCTTCTCTGTGCTGTTTTCACAAAAATGCTTTGGTAAGAAATAATATTGTTTCTCTTGCAATTAGGATACAGTCCAGCTTATTTCAAGCTTCAATAAGCTTCCCTTTCAATTGCTCAGAACAGAATTTCTTTTCATATGCTTTTCACATATTCTGGGTTAGCATAACCAGAATCAACTGTCAGGTATAAACATTCAAGCTTTGCGTTTATCAGTTTTCTCAATTAGCCCAATTGAGCAGTCCATCGGCTGGTTAATTTCAATCATGGGCCGTGGAGCCGATGTGGGAATTCCTATTCCAGGATTACTCCCTGCTTGAATGCTAGCTTCTTCTGAAACAGCTCTTTTATTCAAGAATTGTCTAAATTCACTCAGGAGTTGCTCTGCCTGTCTCCTAGCAGGACTATTGGGTAAATCTTCTCCTGGCTTGGGCAGGTAATTATCTGCTCCTGGTAAGCAAACACTGCTCTCCCTCTTTAGACACTCTGTGCCCGTGGTGGAGTTACCCCTCCCCCACTTATCTCCGTTAGTGAGTGGTGTAATCAGAGGTTCCTTTGCACAAGCTCTGCTTTTAAGAAAAGCTTCAAAGGTAGGACCTTCAGTATCAATATAGCCTAATCTCTTTGTAAACAATTTGGCTGGGTTTCTTTCGTCAGCTTGCTTGTTAAAAGCAGGAATTACTGGCTGAGAAAAGCTTGGCTTATTTAGAGAGCTTTCAGGCTGTAACCAATGTCTTTCACTTTGCCTGGAACTATCCTGTACTCTAAAATTAGGATTCTCTCTTTCTGACTGGTAAAACTTATGAAAGGAATTAAGAGCAGCAGGTACCTTAGAATGAGACCGGTCAGAAAATGCCTTGCCAGCGTGCCTCTCTCTCCAAGGGTAAAAACTGTTTCCCCACAACGTAGGCTTTGTTCCTGGTTCTGGATCAGTTTCCCTTCTGTTGCAGCTGGGCAGTGTTTCTGTAGCAGGGTCAAAGGGTTCTGCAATCAAGAGAGCTTCTTGCCTTCCCAATGCCTTTTGCCTTCTCTCTTGTGGATTCAAACCACCTTTTCTTCTCAATCCGTTTGTAGTGCTCACTTCTCCATTCCTTCTCATTCCCTTTCCTCTTCCTGTTCCAATTCTATCTGTGTCTTCAGTCTCTCTGCTTAACAAGGGGTTCCTGCTCTGGGAAGCCCGCCTCCTACTAGGGCATGCCCAATCCACAGCTCTGCTTCTCTCCTCCCCTGAGGTGAGCTGATTGGTTGCCTGTAAGTTATGCTGAGAGTGGAAAACTCTGTCTTTTCTTGCAGTACCTGAACTAACCAGAGGGTCAGTATCAGCTTCCATGACTTCTGCATTTGCCACTGCGTCACAAATTATAGCTTGTTCTTCTATTTGCATTGGTTCTATATCAGGGTCTGGATCAGAGGCTTTACTAACTGACCTTCCTTAGGACAGGAACTGTGTCTAAACACTTTGCCTTGCTCTAGGTTAGACAAACGTTCATAGTTCATACCTGAGTTAAAGCTGGCATTAGGCTGTCCTCTCAAATATTCTGGCCAATATGCATTGGAGCTTTTATAACCTGTCCTCCAGTCTATATTCCTGGACCTCAGGGCATCTGCTCCATACCTCTTCTTAAGGTTCCCAGCTGAAGTTCTCCAAGCCTTTGGATTTCCCCAATCCCTTGAAGCTGGCTTCTCCCAGGAATCTCTCCAAGAAGATGAATCTTTCTGAGCTCCTCTCTCCTTGCTCTCACGCTTGCCTTCAGGCTTGCTCTCAGGCTTGCCTCCTCACTCCTTTTCTCGCTCTCCTCGTCTGCTCTCTGCATATTCTGTTCTAGTTTTAAAGTTCCCAGTTTCCAATCCCTCCCTTGCAGTCCTCAGGTGTTGCTGATCAAAGTCCCTCCTAGCAGCTGAGTAATTAGGAGTGACGTAAGGGTTTCTCAAACTGGGCTTAAACTCCTTCACCTCATCTCCACTAGAGGCTCTCTGCAGGCCACTGCAGCCTGGAATAACCTGTCTTTTAGGTAAACATGCAGTTTTATTCCTGTGTCCTGCCAAAACAGGTCCCTTGATTAGGGTAAATGCCCTTCCTTTATCACTATTCTCTGGGCTCTGGACAGCTTCCTCATCACAACCTATAAGAACATATGATATGCCTTACTGGGTCAAACCAATGGTCCATCACACCCAGTATCCAACAGTAGCCAATCCAGGTCACAAGTACCTGTCAGGTTCCCAAAAGGTACACAGATTCCATGCTACTTGTCCTGTGGGTAAGCAGTGGATTTCCCCGGTCTTCTTTAATAATGGTTTATGGACTTTTCCTCCAGGAACTTGTCCAATAATCTTCTAAATCCAGCTACACTAACTTCTTTTACCACATCCTCTGGTAACGAATTTCAGAGTTTGATTATTGTGACACCCACCGGCTGGGCCAAGAGGCTGACAGCTGGAAGGCGGCCTTGATGTCCTTTAGAATAAAGTTCTTTTACTCCTCAGGCAATAAATTTGTAGTTGAGTCGGTGGTAAGGCTTTGCAAGATTTTTATTTTCTTTTATGGGGATTTCCAAAAGCATGCTGGGGTTCAATTACAACCAAGGCAGAAGGATAACATCTTCTCACAACTGTAGCTTTCCTTTGAGCCAGAGAACAATCCATAGGAACTGGGCAACAGACCTCATTAGGCACACATGTCTCTATTTGCATTTCTTCAAAATAATTTGTACCAACAGAGTCTCTCTCATATTGTGGAGTTTCTTTAAGTTTCCCCTCTCTTAGAAACTGCTGAAACTGGTCCCACAGCAAGTCAGCCCTCGTAGGTATTTTTGCATTGGAGATAGAATTCCTCTCATTAGAGTGTATCCCTTGCAAAGCCCCTAATTTAGAGGATTCAAAAGCTTCTCTGTTATCTGCACTGGGGATTCCAACACTGGCTAAGCTTTCAATCCACTGATCAATGGTGTAAGGTGAAGGTTTCAGTTCCTGCCCTTTTAAACCAGCCCTTAGCCCTCTTGCCACATTGTCAGGAAAGAAATTATCGGCTTTACCTTGAGGCTGTTTCTGTATGTCAGCACTGATACCTTTTCCACCTCTCCAGCTATCACCGTTGTCCTGGTTGCTGGCCTGACGTGCACTTCTCCTCCAGTTACTTGTACTTCTGCTTTTAAATGCTGGCACAATATCTCTTTCTTCCTGGTCTGAAACAGTAGACGGGCTTTGGCCTGAGACTGCCACTGCCTCTCAGTGAGCTGCTGCTGCCTGAGTTTGAGCCTTCTTTCTGGCTCCTTCTCTCACCCAGACTTCTATCTCTCTGTCTGGCTTTAGCCACTCTCCTCTGGCATTCACTCCAGCAGGTCTCTCGCTGACTCTCACTCCCTGGAGTCTCCCTTCGTCTCTCTGTCTCTGTGCTTGTCTCTTTCCTTGTCTCTCTCCTTGGCTTCTTCCTTGTCCTCCACACGTGTTTTTTAACCACTGCTTCCTGCTGGGCCTTCCCTGTGCTCCGCCCTCCTCTGACCAATCAGGAGGGTGGCTTGTCTCCACCCCTGAGCTAGGGCGTGTTCCACCCCTTGCAGGGAGCTGAGCTTTCCTCTGACGTAGGCTGTAATCCCCTTGCATCTGTGCACTGTCATTGACTTCCATGGGGCTTTCAGGATTTTCATCCATATCCATGCTTTCTACTATGCTTTCACCATCATATTATGCATTGAGTGAAAAAATATTTTCTCAGATTAGTCTTAAATGTGCTACATTGTAGCTTCATTGCATGTCCCCTAGTCTTTATACTTTTTGAAGGAGTAAACAACTGATCTACATTTACCCGTTCTACTCCATTCATTATTTTATAGACTTCTATCATATCTCACCTCAGGCGTCTCTTTTCCAAGTTGAAGATTCCTAACCTTTTAAGCCTTTCCTCATAGGGATATGCTTCCATCCCCTTTACCATTTTTGTTGCTCTTCTCTGTACCTTTCCTAATTCTTCTATATCCTTTTTTGATATGGTGACCAGAACTGCACACAGTTCTGCACTGCACTGCACATTATTCAAGGTGCGGTTGGACCATGGAATGATACAGAGGCATTATAATATCTTTTGGTTTTATTCTCCATTCCTTTCTTTATGATTCTTAGCATTCTATTTGCTTTCTTGGCCAATGCTGCACACTGGGCAGAGGATTTCAACGTATTATCCACGATGATGCCTAAATCCTTTTTCAGGGTGGTGGTTCCTAATGTGGAACTTTGCATCGTGTAACTGTAGTTTGTTCTTCTCTAAGTGTATAACTTTGCATTTGTCCACATTAAATGTTATCTGCCATTTGGATGCCCAGTTTCCCAATTTATCAAGGTCCCCTTGCAATTTTTTACAGTCCTCTTGTGTTTTAACAACTTTGAATAATTTGGTGTCATCTGAAAATTTGATCACCTTGCTCATTATTCCCTTTCCAGGTCATTTATAAATATGTTAAAAACCAGCATGCCTAGCACATATCCCTGGGGTACTTCACTATTCACCTTTCTCCATTGAGAAAATTGTCCATTTAGCTCTGCTCTGTTTTCCATTTTTCAGCCAGTTCCTAATCCACAATAGTATATTGCCTCCTATCCCATGGCTTTTTAATTTTCCCCAAGAGTCTCTCATGAGGGACTTTGTCAAAGGCTTTCTGAAAATCAAATAAAGGTGAGCTGGTTGATACACTATGGGTCTGATTCTAGAAGGGGAATAGCCTGACACCCCTGCTGTTTGCACAGAGCTGCTGTGCGTGCAGCGGGGGACATGGACATGATGTGGGATGGGCATCAGCCCTGTATGTCCTGGGGTCACCAGGGAGACAGCCTGGTTATTCCAACTCAGAGGTGGAATAAGGGCAGGCCGCCTCCTAATCCCACCCGGCAGCCCCCCACGGGAGCACGGCGGCCCACCACCAGAGCAGCAGGTGACCAGGGCTGTGTCCTGCTGCCCAAACTGGGCTCTGGCAGCCCCTACCGGGGGTCAGGCAGCGGGGTAAATGCTAGGGCACTACAGACCTTCAGGGTGGATGTCCTGCTGGCCATGCTGGGGCATGTCGGGCCGTCCTCAGGCCCGATTCTGTATTACTACTACTACTACTACTACAATTACTGAGCATTTGTATAGCACTACAAGACCTACGCAGTACTGCACAGACATGTAAGAGACAGTCTCTGCTCATCAGAGCTTACCATCTAGTCAAGACAGACAACACAGTAGGTGTAGACGTGGGATACATCTAGGGGGAATGGTAAGGAAACACAAAGGAGATCAGGTGAGTCAAGATCTAAAAGCGACGGATCTTGACTGACCTGATCTCCTTTGTGTTTCCTTACCATTCTGTATGCCATGGGAACATTTTGCTCCCACGTTAAGAATCGGGTCTTAATGGGCCCGTCCTGCTGGGTGCCGTCTGGATGTCCCCGATGTGCCTCTCTCTGAATCAGGCTCTATATCTACCTGTTTATTCACATCTTCAAAAAAATTATAAGAGATTGGTGAAACAACACTTACTTGGTTAAATCCATGTTGGCTCTCTGCCATTAAACCATGACTATCTACATGTTCAGTAATTTTGTTTTTTTATAATGGTTTTTACCATTTGGCCTGGTACTGATGTCAGGCTCACCGGTCTGTAGTTTCCTAGATCACCCCTGGAAAACATTTAAAAAATTGGCGGCACATTGGCAATTCTTCAGTTTTCATGTACTATAGATGATTTTAATGATAGATCACAGATTACTAATAGTTCTAAAATCTCATATTTCAGTTCTTTCAGGACTCTGGGATGTATATCATCCGATCCAGATGATTTGCTGCTCTTTAGTTTATCAAATAACTCTATTACATCTGCCTGATTTATCAAGATGTGTTTCAGTTCTTCTGATACATCAGCTTTAAATATCATTTCTGGCATGGGTAAGTTTCCTACAGTTTCTTCAGTAAAGATGAAGCAAAACATTCATCCAGTCTCTCCACTATGGACTTGTCCTCTTTCAGTGCACCTTTAATCCCTCTAATGGTCTGACTCCCTCACAGGTGTTTTGCTAAAAATATACTTGAAACAATTTTTTATTATGTGACTTTGCTTCAACGCCAGCTTCTTTTCAAATTTTTTCTTTGCTTGCCTTATCAATGCCTTGCATTTAATTTGCCAGTACTTATGCTCTTTCCTGTTTTTGTCATTTGGCTGTTTTTTTCCATTTTCTGAAAGATTCTATCTTAACTATAAGAGCCTCTATGATCTTACCTTTAAGCCACACAGGCTGTCATTGATCTTCCTTCCACCTTTTTTAGAGCATGGAATACATCTGGTCTGGGCCTCCAAGATAGCATTTTTAAATAACGCCCAGGCCTGATGTAAACTATTAACTTTTGCAGTTGTTTCTTTTAGTTTTTTCTTAACCAATTTACTCATTTTATTATAGTTTCCTTTTTGAAAATTAAATGCTAGCACAGTCAATTTCCTTGCTTGGGTTTTAATTCAATAAACCACCTGTGACCTCCGTACGCCACTTGCTTTTTGTGTTCCCTTGCTGTCCTCCATCCATTTTTTAAATCAAATGTGATCATGTTATGATTGCTATTGCCAAGCAGCCCTAAAACAGTTACCTCTCACATTAGATTCTGTATTCCCCTGAGGACTAGGTCTAAAATAGCATCCCCGTGTGTCTGTTTCTATCACTGCAATATAATTTGTACCCAGGTATCACAGTGTCACACTGGTTGTCCTCCTTCCACCAGGTCTCTGAGATGCCAATCATATCTAACCTTTCATTTAGTTCTATATATTGTAGCCTTCCCATCTTATTTTTTAGACTTCTAGCATTTGCATACAGGCATTTTAGATGTTGTATTTTATTCATATTGATCTGGCTATCAGTTGATAGAGGTAATTTGGAATCTTTCAGCTCTGTACTTAAGAGCATCTTGGTTACTTTTATCTTTATGGGAACCTCTTTATTGGGATGCCCTAACTTCCCTCTTTTGCTAGTATCCTTCAAGGTTACATCCTTCCAAACCATGTGCTCCTGGGCAACTGTTGGCTTTCCCCTATTATCTAGTTTAAAAGCTGCTCTATCTTCTTTTACTATTACTATTACTACTACTGAACATTTGTATAGCTCTACAAGGTGTACGCAGCGCTGCACAGAAACATGTAAAAGATGGTCCCTGCTCATCAAAGCTTACAATCTAATAGAGACAGACAACACAGTAGCTGTAGACATTGGATGCCGGAAATGGTAGGGAAACACAAAGGAGATGAGGTGAGTCAAGGTCCAAAAACGGCAGTGAAGAGGTGAGTTTTCAGCCTGGATTTGAAAAGGGCCAGAGAAGGCACCTGATGTACAGACTTAGGTAGTTTGTTCCAGGCATAAGGAGCAGCAAGGTGAAAGGAGTGGAGTTGGCAATAGAAGAGAATGGCACAGAAAGAAGCAATTTGCCAGAAGGGCGGAGTTCTCGAAGAGGGGGGGGTAGGAAGAGTTAAGAGAGAAAAGGCAGTGAGAAGCTGCAGAGTGAATGCACTTAAAGGTCAGCAGGAGAAATTTGAATCGGATGCGGAAATGGATAGGGAGCCAATGAAGTGACTTGAGAAGGGGGGTAATATGAGCATGATGAGGCTGGTGGAAGATTAGCCGCGCAGCAGAGTGTTGAACAGATTGAAAGGGCGAGAGATGATTCAGAGGGAGAACAAGGAGTAGGTTACAATAGTCTAGACAGGAGGTGACTAATGAGTGAATAAGTGTCAGTAATGAGTTCAGAAAGGAAAAGGTGAATTTTATTGATATTGTAGAGAAAAAAACAGCAGGCTTTAGCTATCAGTTGGATATGTGTGGAGAAGGAGAGAGAGGAGTCAAAGATGACCCCAAGGTTGCAAGCTGAGAAGACAGGGAGGAGTAGAGAGTGGAGAGTTATTCAAAGAGACTGAGAAAGGAGGACGGGGAGAAGAGGGTTTAGAGGGTCTCCTTTCTGCCTAAGGGTGCCATCTTGTCTCTGTATGATGACATAGCTCAAGACAGCAAAAAAGAAAAGCAACTCCACGGGGAGGAGGGAGGGTTGTGAGGACAGATTCCTGCTGTTCCTGGAGAATACCTGTTACAGGTGAGTAACTACGCTTTCTCCGGGAAAAAACAGGAAGGCAGGCCTCACATATGGGAATCCCCAGCTATAGACTTCTAAAAAAACCTGTAAAAGCCATGGGTGACCAGAAAAAGGTGAACTGTGAGAAGCAGCAACTGTGTCAAGGAACAGCAGACACACGAGCGACCCTGAGTATCAAGCGAGAAACCAGTTCTCCGGTAGCCTTAACACACCAAAGGGCCGGAGGGCAGGAGTTGCCTTACACCCCAAACAAGCGACGGAGTACTGCCTGGCTGAAGGTGCTGTCCCAGTGGGACTACCTCTCTTGGCAGTAATGAGCTGCGAATATATGGACTGATCAGGTGGCGGCCCAGCAGATCTCCATCAAAGGAACGGAGCGCAGGTTTGTCTAAGAGGCCACCATGGTCTGGATGCTATACGCCCCGAAACAGCACTCCAGCGAAAGACCGGCTTGCTTATAAGCAAAGGTAATGCAGTCAGCCACAAATGGACAGGGTATGTTTAGAGACCACTGTCCCCAGCCGATTTGGGTTGTAGGAGATGAAGAGCTTTGAGGAGCAATGGTGAGCCTGGGTATGCTACAGATAGTAGGCCAGGACCCACTTGTACTCCATAGTGTGGAAAGCGGCCTCTGCCCTATTACCATGAGGCTGCAGGACAAAGTTGAGGCACACCACCTCTGAGACTTGGGGTGTGTGCGAAGCATGACCCTGTTCTTGTGGAACTTCTTATAAAGTGGATGAGCCACCAAAGCCTGGAGCTCGCTAACCCTGCAAGTGGAGGTGAGCGCCAAAAGGAAGACCACCTTCCTGGAGAGATACTTGAGGTACCAAGAGCTGAGAGGCTTGAAAGGTGATGTGGTAAGTTTTGAGAGAACCATGCTGAGATCCCACTCCACTGCCAGAGGGCGGACGGGTGGCCTTGAGAGAAGTAGGCCACTCAGGAAGTGAGTCACAAGGAGCTGAGTGGATAGAGACATCCTCGACAAGATGGTGGTGCTCCAAAAGTGCGCTAAGGTGTACGCTAAAGGAGTTGGACTTCAGCCTGCCTGGCACAGGTGAAGCAGGTACTGAAGTACCAGCTGGACAGAACAGGAGAAGAGGTTGATACGCTTCTCCGCACACCACACAAACCTTTTTAAAGGTTAATGCCAGCAGCCTGGTTCCATCACGTTTAAGGTGGAGCCCATCCTTTTGGAAAAGCACCTCCCTTCCCCAGAATGTTGCACATTTCCTAACAAATCCAAACTATCTTCTTTGCATCGTCATCTTAGCCACACATTGAGACTCCAAAGCTCTGCCTGCATTTTGGGTCCTACTCACAGAACGGGAAGCATTTCAGAGAATGCTATCCTGGAAGTTCTGGATTTCAACTTCCTACTTAAAAGCCTAAATTTAGCCTCCAGAACTTCCTACCACACTTTCCTATGTCATTGGTTCCAACATGTACCAAGACAGCAGACTCTTCCCCAGCATTATCTAAGACCTTGTCTAGGTGGCACGTGAGTTCCGCTACCTATGCACCAGACAGGCATTCTGGGGAAAGGAGGGACTTTTTCGAAGGGATGGGCTCCACCTTAACTGGATGGAACCAGGCTGCTGGCATTAAACTTTAAAAAAGGAGATAGAGCATCTTTTAAACTAGATAAGAACATAAGATATGCCATACTAGGTCAGACCAAGGTCCATCAAGCCCAGTATCCTGTTTCCAACAGTGGCCAATCTAGGTCATACGTAAATAGCAGTTTCCCCAAAAGACACAGGTTCCACAATACTTGTATTGGGTCAAGCAGTGATATCCTGGGTCCCTTTTTAATAATAGTTTATGGATCTTTCCTCCAGGAACTTGTCCAAACCTTTTTTAAACCCAGCTACACTAACAGCTTTTACTACATCCTCTGGTAACAAATTCCAGAGTTTGATTACACATTGAGTGAAAAAATATTTTCTCTTATTTGTCTTAAATAGTTTACCCTGTAGCTTCATTGCATGTCCATAGTCTTTCTATATTCTGATGACGTAAATAATCGATCTACGTTTACCCGTTCCACTCCGTTCATTAATTTATAGACTTCTATCATATCTCCCCTCAGCCATCTCTTTTCCAGGTTAAAGAACCCTAACCTTTTTAGCCTTTCTTCATAGGGGTATCCTTCCATCCCCTTTACTATTTTGGTAGCTCTTCTCTGAAACGTTTCTAATAATTCTATATCCTTTTTAAGATACGGTGAACAGAATTGCACACAATATTCAAGGTACGGTCACACCATGGAACGATACAGAGGCATTATAATATCCTTTGTTTTATTTTCCATTCCTTTCCTTATGATACCTAGCATTCTATTTGCTCTCTTGGCTGCCGCTGTACACTGGGCGGAGGGTTTTAACATGTTATCCACAATGATGCCTAAATCTTTTTCCTGGGTGGTGGCTCCTAATGTGGAACCTTGCATCGTGTAACCATAGTTTGGGTTGTTCTTCCCTAGGTGCATAACTTTGCACTTGTCCACATTAAATTTCATCTGCCATTTTGATGCCCAATCTTCCAATATATCCTCTTGCAATTTTCCACAATCCTCATGGGTTTTAACAACTTTAAATAGCTTTGTGTCATCTACAAATTTGATAACCTCACTCGTTATTCCCTTTTCCAGGTCATTTATGAATATGTCAAAAAGCAGCGGACCCAGCACAGATGCCTAGGGTACACCACTATTCATCTTTCTCCATTGGGAAAATTGGCCATTTAGCCCTACCCTCTGTTTTCTATCTTTAACCCGTTCCTGATCCACAATAGTACACAATAGTACACTGCCTCCTATCCCATGACTCTTTAGTCTTGTCAAAGGTTTTCTGAAAGTCCAAATACACTATATCAACCAACTCACCTTTGTCTACCTGTTTATTCACACCTTCAAAAAAAAAGAACAGATTAGTAAGACAAGATCTTCCTTGTCTAAAGCCATGTTGGCTGTCTCCCATTAAGCCATGACTATCTACATGTTCAGCAATTTTGTTCTTTATGATGGTTTCTACCATTTTTCCCGGTACTGACATCAGACTCACCGGTCTGTAGTTTCTCGGATCACCCCTGGAACCCTTTTTAAAAATTGGCGTTAGGTTGGCCATCCTCCAATATTCAGTTATTACAGATGATTTTAATGATAGTTCACAGATTACTAATAGCAGGTCTGCAATCTCATATTTCAGTTCTTTTAATATCCTTGGATGTATACCATCATGTCCAGGTGATTTGTTACTCTTCAGTTTATCAAATAGTTGTAATACATCTTCCTGATGTATTAATATTTTCTTCAATTCTTCCACACCTTTAAATACCACTTCAGTCATGGGTAACATCCCTACATCTTCCTCAGTAAAGACCAAAGCAAAGAATTCATTCAGTCTCTCCGCTATTGCCTTGTCGCCTCTTAGTACCCCTTTAACCCCTCTATCATCGAATGGAGCAACAGACTCTCTCACAGGTTTTTTGCTACAAATGTACTTGAAAAAGTCTTTATTATGCATTTTTGCTTCTGCAGCAAGCTTCTTCTCCCTTTGCCTGCCTTATCAATGCCTTGCATTTAACTTGCCAGTGCTTGTGCTGTTTCCAGTTTTCGTCATTTGGCTCTTTTTTCCATTTCCTGAAATATGCTTTTTTGGCAACAACAGCCTCTCTGGCCTCATCTTTAAACCATGCTGGCAGTTTTTTTGACTTCCTTCCACTTTTCTTAAATCATGGAATACAGCTGGTATGGGCATCCATGATAGTATTTTTAAACAACACCCAAGCTTGATGTAAGTCTTTAACCTTTGCAACTGCTGAAGAGCGCATAATTCGGAAGGATGTATCCTTGAAGGATATTAGCAAAAGGTTGAAGTTAGGGCATATTGACAGAGAGATTCCAGTAAAGACAAAACTAACCCAAATACCCTTAATTACAGAGCAGACAGAACTCAAAGATTACAAAGTACCCCTGCCTAATGGTAACCAAATTAATATTAATAAAATACAGCCTCTAAAATGCTTGTATGCAAATGCTAGAGGTCTAAAAAATAAGATGGGAGAGTTAGAATATATAGCACTAAATGGGAAGTTAGATATGGTTGGTATCTCAGAGACATGGTGGAACAAAGACAACCAGTGGGACACTGTGATACTTGGGTACAAAATATATTGTAATGATAGAGTAGATCAAATTGGTGGAGGGGTTGCGCTCTATTTTAGAGAGGGCATTGAGTCACACAGGATTTAGGTTTTGCGGGAAACAAAATACACTGTAGTATCTCTATGGATTGAAATTCTATGTAAAAAGGGGAAGGTGATGGCAGTGGGGGTGTACTATCGACTGCCTGGCCAGAATGAACAAATAGATGATGAAATGTTCAAAGAAATCAGGGAATCTAACAATATTTACAGCACAGTAATAATAATGGGTTTATTTTTACTGTTCAATGTAAATAGTTGATTTATATTGTTCTATGTAAAATGTATACAAATTGTGTACAAGACTGTTAATCTGTTATATGTAAACCGCCCTTGATCTCTGGAAGGGGCGGTATAAAAGAAATAGTTAAATAAAATAAAATAAAATAAATAAAATAATGGGTGATTTCAATTATCCCGGTATCGACTGGGTCAGTGTCACGGCAGGACATGCTAGGAGATAAAGTTTCTAGATGAAATAAATGACTGTTTCTTGTAGCAGCTGGTTCATGAACCGAACTGAGGGGAAGCCATTTTGGACCTAGTCCTTAGTGGAATACAAGATCTGGTGCAAGAGATAAGAGTATTGGGGCTACTTCGCAATAATGATCATATCATGATCGTGTGTGATTTAATAAGTGGAGGAAGGATGGCACGGAAATCCACAGTACTACCTTTTAACTTTCAAAACGAAAACTGAAAGGAGTAGCTGCAAAGGTTAAGGATTTACATCAAGCATGGTATTGCTTAAAAATGCTATTTTGGAAGCCCAGACCAGCTGTATCCCACGCTTTAAGAAAAATGGAAGGAAGTCCAAAAAACTGCCAGCATGGTTTAAAGGTGAGGTCAGAGAGGCTGTTGTAGCCAAAAAAGCATATTTCAGGAAATGGAAAAAGGAGCCAAATGATGAAAACTGGAAACAACATAAGCACTGGCAAGTTGGATGCAAGGCATTGATAAGGCAGGCAAACAGAGAATTTGAAAAAAAAATCTTGCTGTGGAAGCAAAAACACAGAATAAAAATGTTTTGAAGTACATTCATAGCAAGAAACTCGTGAGAGAGTCAGTTGGTCTATTAGATTATAAAAACCATAAAAACAACATTTCTGAACATGTAGATAGTCATGGTTTAATGGGAGGCATCCAGCATGGTTTTAGCCAAGGGGTCTTGTCTTACTAATCTGTTATAATTTTGTGAAGGTGTATATAAACAGGTAGACAAAGATGGGTCATTGATGTAGTATATCTGGATTTTCAGAAATCCTTTATTAAGGTCCTCATGAAAGACTCTTGGCAAAATTAAAAAGTCATGGGATAGGAGGTGTTGTACTACTGTGGAGCAGGAACTGCTTAAAAGATAGAAAGCAGAGGGTAGTGCTAAATGGCCAATTTTCCAAATGGAGAAAGGTGGAGTACACCAGGAATCTGTGCTGGGTCCACTGCTTTTTAACATATTCCTAAATGACCTGGAAATGGGAATAATGAGTGAGGTAATCAAATTTGCAGATGACACAAAATTATTCAAAGTTGTTAAAACTCAAGAGGATTGTGAAACATTTCAAGAGGACCTTAATAAATTGGAAGACTGGACGCTCAAATGGCAGATAAAATTTAATTGGACAAGTGCAAAGTTACGCACCTAGGAAAAAAACAAACCCAACTATGGTTACACAATGCAAGGTTCCACATTAGGTACCATCACCCAGGAAAAAGATTTAGGTGTCATCATGGATAACACATTGAAACCCTCTGCCCAGTGTGCAGTGGCTGCCAAGAAAGCAAATAGAATACTAGGTATCATAAAGAAAGGAATGGAGAATAAAACAAAGGATATTATAATGCCTCTGCATCGTTCTATGGTGTGACCGCATCTTGAATATTATGTGCAATTCTGGTCGCCGTATCTTAAAAAGGATATAGTGGAATTAGAAAAGGTACAGGGAAGAGCCACCAAAATTGTAGAGGGATGAAAGGATACCCCTGTGAGGAGAGGCTAAAAAGGTTAGGGCTCTTCATCCTGGTAAAGAGATGGCTGAGAGAAAATATGATAGAGGTCTATAAATTAATGAACGGAGTGGAGCGGGTAAACATAGATCGATTGTTTACATCATCAGAATATAGAAAGACTAGGGGACATGTAATGAAGCTACAGTGTAACCCATAGAAGACTAATAAGAGAAAATATTTTTTCACTCAACACATAATCAAACTCTGGAATTCGTTACTGGAGGATGAAGTAAAAGCTGTTAGTGTAGCTGGGTTAAAGGTTTGGACACGTTCCTGGAGGAAAGGTCCATAAACCATTATTAAAGGGGTCCGGGGAAATCCACTGGTTGTCCCAATACAATCCTTGTGGAACTTGTGTCTTCTGGAGAAACTGCTAGGTACTTGTGATCTAGATTGGGCACTGTTGGAAACAGGATACTGGGTTTGATGGACCTTGGTCTGACCCAGTATGGCATATCTTATGTTCTTATGTTTTGGGAGATAGCTAAGATCACTGCCAATTCACTCCCCCCACAACCCAATTTATTTATTTATTTATTTAGCAAGTATTTGTATCCCGCTCCTTCCAGCGATCAGAAGCGGGTAGGATTACATTGAGAAACTGCCGAATCAGGGCAGGTACAATTTTTGTTTACATACAGATTGGTAGAGAAGTAGATCACACAGGGTTAACATTTCTTAGTTATGGGGGAAATCATTTACATATGTACATAACATCATTTACATATATACATTTATACAAGATAGGTTTTCTGTGTTACATATGTGGGATTAGATCAGATTGAAATGGTTTTGGAATATGTGCGTTTTGAGCTTTTTTCTAAAGTCTGTCAGGTCACTGCTAGCTCGTAGAACTGGTGGGAGTTGGTTCCATAGTGTTGGTGCTACATATGAAAAAGCCATGTTGCTGGTGTTGACTTTGGTGGATCTTATATCGGTTAGAGTGTGTGTTGGGAGTTGATGGTTCGTCTGTTTCTGGTAGTAGGTTGTAATTTGACTAGGGTGGTGAGGAAGGATGGTGATAAGTTGTGGATGAGTTTGAAAGTAGTTGTCAACATTTTGTATTTTGTACGAGCTGCTATGGGTAGCCAGTGTAGTTGAATTAGAACTGGTGTGATGTGGTCACTTAGATTTTTCTTCATAATGACCCTGGCAGCTACATTTTGAGCCATTTGCAGTATGTTTAGAGTTTTCTTAGGTAGACCTTGAAGGATGGCGTTTGTTAGACGGCTGCCTGGGTGAGAATCTTCACAATCTTGGCAAGTGCATATATCTATATGATTTGCAAGGTATTGTGGGCAATGTAGTTCATTCACACCAGACACAGCTGCTGACAATAATTTAGTTGTGCTCTTGGGTAAAGCCAATAAGATATTTATTTATGGGGTTATTTCTCCCAACACAGATATGCTTGGTAGCACATAAATCAGGTAACTTGCTTTCAGTGTTAACTTGGAAAAACAAAGTCAAAATCAGGAAAACAACAAATGAAAAGCCACAAAGCAAGAAACAAACTGTTCTTTTCAGGTTAACTTCTGATTACTTCCCACATAGATTCAGAAGTGATTCTCTCCTAGCTCACAAGCAATTAGGTAAGGCTTAATTGCTAGCAGTCACCAGCTGAAACCCCTTAGCTGGCTTGCCTTCCACTGTGTGGGTCAAATCCTGCTTCAGGAGCTTTTCTGAGTAGATTAAAGAACAAATTTGTATTTCTTTGTGATGGTTGCTGTACTTTATAACAGAAAGTTACCAACGGAGTTTAGACAGAGAACAGTCCATATAAATAGGATCTTCATCTGCTATTATTCCCCCTTGTTCAACAAGCATGGGTTCAATATCATGGATTGGCACAGATGAATCTCTCAATGGAGCACTTTCAGGAGAATACTTGTTTCCCTGCTGTCTTTCAAGGTTATAGCTAGGGCATAGATCAGTGTTCATACCTGAGCTTCCATTGCTGCTAGAGTTCCTCTCTATATAGCCTGGCCAGTATGTAGTCCAGTTCTTATGTCCAGCCTTCCAATCCAGATCCCTGGACACTGGATCTCTCTTCACATACCTTCTGGCACAGGTCTTAGGGTCCCTTCCACATGCAGCCATCTCCCTCACAGGTAGCGTCTGGAGATTCCTAGCTCTGCAGCACCATTCCTCTGGCTTTCCCCAGTCCAATGGTGTATGCTGGCCCTTGGAATACCTCCCAGTATACGTACTGCTTTGGACTCTTCTAGACCTCTCAAAGGCTTTTCTCCTCTTTCTTCCAGAGGGTTTCTTTTTCTCTCTGTCCGTCCGGTTTGGCTTCTGCCTCTGATGATCCTTCAGATGAAACTGATGATCCTTCTCTGGATATCCAAGGTGATCATGAAGATGGTCATCTGTAGAATAAACTCTACTCTTATTCTGCTTAGATGAGTGCTCCTCCCTAACACAGCGCAGCTGTGCTGAATCAGGCCCTGCCCTTTGAGATGAGTGCTTAGGGATTACCTCATAGCCCTCCTGATTGAACACACGTTTCCCCACTTCAGCTCCTCTAATGGCTGTTGGAAACCTGGTGCATTCTGGGACTGGTAGTCTTTTATGGGAAAATTCTGTTTTCTTATTTCTACCAGAACTGACAGGTTGCTTGTTCAGAGTCACTTCACCTTTTCTATAGCTCCTTCCTGAGCTATGATAAGCTTCCTTATCACAAGTTGCAGTAATCAAAATGTGGCATGATGAGTGCTTGAGCCACGGTTCTGAAGTCTTGGGGGTCAATGATGTTCCGAATGGGTTGAAGAACTCGTAGTTTGTGGAAAACTGCTCTGTTGGTCTCCCATTTTTAGGTCCCAGTCAAATGTGACTCCTAGATACTTTATTTCCTTTTTTGTTTGGTAAGTGTTGTTGCATAGTGTTATTGATGAGGGCGGGTCGAAGTTCGGTTCTTTGGAGATGTACATTACTTCGGTTTTCTTGTGGTTAATTGGCATGCTACTTTGTTGTAACCAGTCTTGCATCTCTCCTATGCAAGTCTCTAATGGGTTGTAGTCTGGATTTTGAGTGTCGAGTTGTGAGTATAACATAATGTCATCGGCATAGATGTGGTAATTAATTTTGTGCCGTGTAAAAATTTTGCATAGTGGTTGCATATATATGTTGAATAGGAGTGCTGAGAGTGCAGAGCCTTGTGGGATTCCTTGTGTTTGGGAGAATGATTCTGCTTTTTCACCGTTGAATTGAACCTGTTGCGTTCGGTTTGAGATGTAGGATGAGAACCATTTTAGTGGAGTACCTGATATTCCTATTGATTTTATCCTGTTTATGAGGGTTCCATGGTTAACTGTATCAAAGGCAGCTGAGATGTCAATGAATACAAGTATATACATTTTCTTTTTGTTTTCAAGGCCCTTAAGGAGGTTGTTAAGTAGCACTAGTAAAAGTGTTTCTACTCCATGATGTTGTCTGAAGCCATATTGCTGGTCATCTAGAGGCGCGCTGTCGTTCAGGTGGTCTTGGAGTTGTAGAAGGACCGCCTTTTCAATGATCTTCGCTAGGAATGAAATACTTGATATGGGGCGGTAGAAAGCTGGGTCTTCCCTGTTGAGTGTGTTGTTTTTTAGAATTGGTCTTATAACTGATTTCTTTAGTTCTGAGGGCATGATTCCTTGTTGTAGGGATTGGTTAACTATGTGTGATATGTGTGGTGCTATGTGTTGTTTAACCGCCTTGAGCCAGGTTGCAGGGCAGGGATCTAGTGGGGAGGTGGTGCTGTTTAGGCTTGTGATAATGGTTGCAATTTGTTGGGTTCCGATTTTATGGAAGTGTTTCCATAGCTGGTCTTGCGTTATGATGGTCTCACAGTTGTTTAGAGGAGTTGGTGGGGTTGGGACTAGGGGGGGTGTGGGACTAGGGGCCGTCAGTTTGGTTGCGTAATGGGATGCCAATGTTTGGGCCTTGATGGAGTTTTTGAGGCTGTGGTTCTGGTCTGTTTTGGTTAATGATTTGACTAGTTCGAATAACTCTCGTGGTCGGTTTATCGCCTTGTTTAGTAGGTTGGTGTGGTGCACTTTCTTGGCGTTGTTTACGTCGTCTTTGTATTTTGTTAGAAGGGCCATGTATTTGGTTTTGAGCTCGGTGGATTTGATTTGTCTCCACTTTCTCTCTGTTTTACGGAGTTCCCTCTTTGATTTTATTAGAGTTTCTTAAAAAATGATAACAATAAAGTACCCCTGAAAAAAACAAGAAAGTGATCACTTATTTTAAAACTGTACGGCTCTTCAATCCAAAAAAGATCCCCAGTCCCGACCATGCCCAAGGTTTCACATTAATGCTTTATCAACGGATTGAAGTGGCAGGAACATTTTTGCTGGGATTCTGCTGTCACACTGAAAATGCTGAAGAGTGGGTGAGAGGGATGGTTTTTGTGCAAATTTTTGAGTTTTCAGTTTTTGAATATTGTATTGAATGAGATTTCTATATTTTCTGTTTAATAAAATGTTTTCCATTTTGTTTCCACTGAATATCTCCAGCCATATATTTGTTTCATAAGTTTTTTTAGAATTGAGATCACAATAATTAGAAGGCACTGTTCTTCTTGCCTGCAGTGTTAAGGGTGACAGTTGTCAGATTAGTAGCTCCTGTAAGAAAGGTTTCTATTTTGCTTTTTTTTTTTTACAGTAAATGAAGCACAGGAAAACAAAGACCAGAGATGTTTTGAAATTAGATACTATCTTGTACAGACAGCCTACAACTTTAATGAGGGATGACTTCTTTAAGGAAGCTGAGGACAGAGGTAGAGTCTTCTCTGTCAGATATGGGTCTTTAGTATCAAGAGACTCACCCTCAGCCTATTTCCTAGCAAGTAGAGATCAGTAAGTAGCATTACTACTACCTGTATCTAGTGTCTGCAGGCACATTTTGGCTTCATGCCCAAATGTTTACAGGAGTAAAGTATTTCTGCTAAAACATGTGTGTGTTAAACAGTATTTGAATTCATAGGGAAAGCAGCCGGGCTCAGGCTCACAGATGGGATTGTCAATTCTTATAACCTGACCACCCTAACTAGTTTTCTGCAAAGGAGGACCCAAAAAATGAGACAATGTTCTGTAAGTGCTGTTTTTTTCATAAACAAAGGTGAAAAGGCCCTTTTTATATGTAATTACCCTTGCTTTTATTTCCTAGGATCCTTGGGGTTATGGGTAGTTTGATCCCAGTAAGTGTGGCACCCCCTTGATAACGTAAGTTTTTTAATTTTTTTTCATATTTTTTGTATTTTGGCTGTCTTTGCTTATTTTATTTTCACTGTTTTGTTTTCCGTGTTTTGTTCCTCATGCGGTTTCTGTTTGCCTTCCTTGCCTCCAAGTTGTCGTTCTTCTGAGGATGGTTTTTTAGTCATCACCATCCTTTGACCATTTTTAAAGTTGCCTGAGAATTTGAAAGTCCCCAATGCAGGCACATAGCCGAAACATGTTGGACATTTTATGATCTTATGCAAATGTATGTTTTTATATGTATGTATATGGCATTTTAGGCAATTCTTATCTATTTATGATCTTATGTGTATGGTGACCTATGATTTTTATGGTTTTATGAGCTTTTATATGTTGATTAATTTGTATTAAATACTTTTAAGTTGTATTTTCTCCCTTGGTCTGTTTTGGACTGCCACTATTTGTGTGTGTTTAGTATAACAAGCAAGCCTTTAGTTAAATTAAAGCCAGTTAGAACTTAGTATTACAAGCCAGCTTTCACTTAGGTTAAATTTAAGATATAGCTTAACAGAGAGAATAGAACAGAGTAAATATTCTTTGAGAAATAGAGAAAAATTGTTTTCTAGAGACCTTTTACCAAGAGGCCTTTCAGTTAGGGGGCAAGAGAACTGTGAAATTGTTTTAAATAGGTGCTAAAGTCAAGTGACAGTTCAAAGGGACAACTTGAAAGGCTCCCTCTATCAAACCAAAGGCAGTGTGAATCACTCTGGAAATTAAGAGATTGTCTTAGAAGCACAGATACAAATAGGTCATCCCTCCCACCCACCACAGGCATAATCCTGGATTTATAGCTTTTAAACAAACCCAGTCCAAAGACGTGGACAGCAAAATGAAGAATATCTTTTATTAATCAATTAAAAGCCAATGGCCCGACACAGGCCGTGTTTCGTTGCCTTCTTCAGGGGCTGGCTTAACTAAAAGCATATAAAAACAATTATAAAAAGATTGCACATAATTAAAACAATTATATAAATCAGAAGAGGCCTAAAAAAATAAGAATGATAATAAAATAATAATAATATTAATCAACATGCATAAAAATAATATTAATATATAAATATTATAAACCAGCACAGGATTGTATAATTGTCTTACTTCAACAAAGGCTAACACCTTGTAATGAAGACGTGCAGTTTATTTACAAACAAAGTAAGGAAACATTTAGAAAGACAAGTAATTCTCTTAGTTACACATGAGTAGTTAGAAAAGATAACTAGAATGCACACTTAATTACAATACTGAAAGAATTATGAGAGAATGCAGCTATGTACAAAGAATATACTTCACCAAACTTGTCATAACCCTTTACACATCAGCTGGGAGCGCTCAGCGAGAGGAACTAATGACAGTCTAGGATACTTCATGCTTGGCCAAGCAGATCTACGCTCTGTCTGTTCTGGACATTTTCTGTACTTATATGTTGCAGCCAGCTCTCACCCATGAGCTTCTCTCCACCCCCTCCACCTTTTTTGCTTCGGTTTCCGGGCAGGCTTCCGATTACCCCCCTTGGCGTTAGAAGCTCAAACCTACACAGTCAGACATGGTCAGACATCTGAGAATGCTCAAAGGACACATCCTCCATGGCCTAAGTGTTCTTTTGTTATCATTAATGGGTCTCTGTCAAGGGAGACACCCAAAAGCATCTCAAAGCTTTTACATTATAATTGATGAATTCTTATCCTGTCCTAGAGAATTGTTCAAAGGCCAAGGGATGAATTCTGTCTCCCTCTCTGATCTCTTAACACTCCCCAGGCTAGATGTGCAAAAATCTCTCATCTCTGGAGCAAGTTGGCTCAGATAAAGTACAATATCCTTTGCTGATCCAAAAATCCATATAAATCTTTAATTAGTAATACAATAATATAGTCAGAATAACAAAGCATAAGAAATTATAAAACCTAATAAATAAACATAAATATTAAAATTAGAGAACATGACGATTAACAATACATGTAAAATAATCTACCTTTATGTATACTTATGTGTTCATTATGTACTATAATCACTTGTGGGAGAAAAAAACAATAGATATAATAAGTATATCCATGTCAACAGGCTATCCATTGGAAACATCTTAACTTCCCAAGCAAATATACACATTTACATGTTAAGGAAGATGAATATTGCTATATATTAAACTAGGCATCAGTGGAATCGGTAAAGAGACCTATCTAATATTATCCTGTTAATTAACCTTATTGCGAATTACCACAAAAAAGTGTAACCACCACCTATAGTTGAATGAGAAAATTACCTGTATAGGTGACACCAATGTATTTTCACCAAAAATACGCCAGCGAAATGAAACTATAAGGAGAAAGTGTCTAAATTATATCTCAAAGGAAATTGATGCAATCAATATAACCATTTTGAATCGCACAATTAGAGACCCTTTGTTTCTTTTGTATAATCAAAAAGGACTCAAACCCTCCAGTGTCACTTCAAAATTATGCAATCTTTTCCAACGTTAAAAATTGAGTGGCTGTATCGTGTGACACCGCACCTCCTAGCCCTAGGCGTAATCAGGCAGTTGGTGCGTGACACATGGGGGTTTTAAAAGTCCTTGGTAGTGCTGAAGCCCTGTATCCTATTGTAGTTGTGGACTAAAGTGACGACAGCCAAGGTTGGGTTTCCAAGTTAAAGAATACTTTATTATTGCATAAGGTATTGCACAAAGTATTGCAAAAGAACAGCACAGGATTTACTCCCCCAACACAAAAGTAAAGCGGTAACCTTTTTGTACCAAATAAAAGTTCAAGTGTACAGTCAGTTCTCCTGATTCTTCTCAGGGACACGTAATACAGTTAAATGCTTTTAGGCTTCTTCCAGCTCCACCAATACAACAACACTTCAGGATGCTAGTAATGCTTTCCTAGTAACAGCTTTCAATAAAGAAATCTTCTAGCTGTTGTATTTCTTTCTAATGTCCATATCTTGTTTAACAGCTTTAAATAGAAATGGCAATCTCCACACTCTATTGCCTCTTAGTAACTGGCTTCTTGTGTAGGAACACTTCTTCACGTTGCCTTTCATTCACAGCTGCAAGTTATGAAGCTCTGAGTCATTTCACCCAGCAGAACGCTGCTGTCTCTGGTGCAAACTTCTAAGAACATTGGTTTAGGCTTCACAGCACTCAATCATAAAACAGGAACAAATTATAGCTCCTTACTCTCTCATACATACACCACACTCCATTTCAGAATCACTGGTATTGGATAAAGGAGCCCCTAATTCCATTGGTTCTTCCTGGCTCTCTGATATCCCTTTGTCCTGTGGAACATACAAGCCTTCAGACTTTAATTCTTTAATTATATTCTGAAGCTGTTTCCATTTGGTTTCTCTCTGTCTTCTAGGCACTTGTGAGGCTTGGTATTTCTCAGCACCTTTTAATAGCTCATAAAAGGGGTTTATTTCTTCCTTGCCTTGCCTAGGTAGTTGCCTTTGCTTGGGAGGAATATGTCTCTTATGGAACTGCCTTGTGAGATCCCTCAGCACAGCCTGGTCCTCAGGGTCTGTTCCTAGCTCTCTGCACGGTAGCTGCCAATTAGCCTTTTGCTGACAAGCAGGTGTACTATCTTCTGAGCTAGAGCTCTGGTCACGCTGTCTGTATAAGGGAAATGCTTGCAGCTTCTTAAAAGGGACTTTCCTACTTGCCTCTGTATCGCTCCATGGTACGACCGCACCTTGAATATTGTGTGCAATTCTGGTCACCGTATCTTAAAAAGGACATAGAGTTATTAGAAAAAGTACAGAGAAGAGCCACCAAATTGGTGAAGGGGATGGAAGGCTACTCCTATGAAGAGAGGCTAAAAAGGTTAGGGCTCTTTAACCTAGAAAAGAGGCGGCTGAGGGGAGATATGATAGAGGTGTATAAATTAATGAATGGAGTGGAACGGATAAACGTGGATAAATTGTTTACGCTATCAGAATATAGAAGGACTAGGGGCATGTAATGAAGCTACAGGGTAAACTATTTAAGACAAATAGGAGAAAATATTTCTTCTCTCAACGTGTAATCAAACTCTGGAATCTGTTACCGGAGGATGTAGTAAGGGCTGTTAGTATAGCTGGGTTTAAAAAAGGTTTGGACAAGTTCCTGGAGGAAAGGTCCATAAACCACTATTAAAAAGGGACCCAGGATATCAATGCTTGGCCTAGTACAAGCACTGCAGAACCTGTGTCTTTTGGGGAAACTGCTAGGTACGTATGACCTAGATTGGCCACTGTTGGAAACAGGATACTGGGCTTGATGGACCTCGGTCTGACCCAGTATGGCATTTCTTATGTTCTTATGTTCTTACAGCCCAACTTTCCTCTAGTAACTTCAGGTTTACTTTCAAAGCTTGGCTCAAGCCTGTTTCTTCTAGAAAGCACTCTATTATCACTTCCTAGAGACTGGCTTCTTTCAGAGCTATCTACTTTACAAGGTTTAAAAGGTTCTTCTCTGACCTGGTTTTGGCAGCGTCTGTCTCTGGGGAACTCCCCTGACTCCAAGTCTGTGTTCAAGGCTTCTGAGTCTGGCTCTGGGTCTCTCCCAGGGTTCACTCTCTCTTGGAGCTGAGCTCTGCCTGGGTCTCTTCCTGGACCACCCACAGGAACTCTCCTTTCCCTGGTTCTCTCCTTGGTTCCCCTTTCGCTGCTTGGGAGGTTTCTGTCTTCACTCCCTTCTCTCCTGGAGGTTTCTCTGCTTCTCCTCCCTTCGCCTCTGCTTCCACTGCCTTTGCTGCCTTTGCTGCTGCCCCTGCTAACTACTGCTTCCTGGTTATGAGTGCAGAGTGGCCCAATCCGGTCTGACTCCGCCCACCTCCCTGATTGGCTATGTCTCTGGGTTAGCCTAGAGCTAGGGTGTGGTTCTTTCCCTGCTCTTCTTTGCAGAGAAGGTTCATCTGCTGGAATCTTAACCACTTCCTGTCCTGCATCTCTAAACATCTGAGGTGACAGAAAGTGTTTTAAACCCTTTTTCTTCTGTTTCTGAGCCTCTGCCTTGTCACAGTCGTCATTCATGGACTTATGCTATCTTTAACTAAAAAACAAGAAAGTAACACGTTTTTGTATATATGTGAATTACTCGTTTTTGTATATATGTATTACTCGCGTATAAGTTAATCATACTTCCATTTATCCTTATGTCGTAGACAACACAAGTGCACAAGGGGAATCCTGTTTTTTTTTTTTTAAAAAAGGTATACGATCAGTACCCACCATCCAATAATTATAATATAATTACATTATCTGCAAAGGGTAGAGGAGGAGGAATAGCCATCAGCGTTTAGGGAGTTCATAAATGCAGTTACATGCGAGTAATTCACATATATACAAAAATGTGTTACTTTCTTGTTTTTTAGTTAAAGATAGCATAAGTCCATGAATGACGATACAGCCACTCAATTTTTAACGTTGGAAAAGACTGCATAATTTTGAAGTGACACTGGAGGGTTTGAGTCCTTTTTGACTATACAAAAGAAACAAAGGGTCTCTAATTGTGCGATTCAAGATGGTTATATTGATTGCACCAATTTCCTTTGAGATATAATTTAGACACTTTCTCCTTATAGTTTCATTTTGCCGGCGTATTTTTGGTAAAAATACATTGGTGTCATCTATACAGGTAATTTTCTCATTCAACTATAGGTAGTGGTTACACTTTTTTGTGGTAATTCGCAATAAGGTTAATTTACCGGATAATATTAGATAGGTCTCTTTACCGAATCCACTGATTCCTAGTTTAATATATAGCAATATTCATCTTCATTAACATGTAAATTTGTATATTTGCTTGGGAAGTTAAGATGTTTCCAATGGATAGCCTGTTAACATGGATATACTTATTATATCTATTGTTTTTTCTCCCACAAGTGATTATAGTACATAATGAACACATAAGTATACATAGAGGTAGATTATTTTACATGTATTGTTAATCGTCATGTTCTCTAATTTTAATATTTATGTTTATTTATTAGGTTTTATAATTTCTTATGCTTTGTTATTCTGACTATATTATACAATCCTGTGCTGGTTTATAATATTTATATATTAATTTTATTTTTATACACGTTGATTAATATTATTATTATTTTATTATCATTCTTATTTTTTTAGGCCTCTTTTGATTTATATAATTGTTTTAATTATGTGCAATATTTTTATAATTGCTTTTATATGCTTTTAGTTAAGCCAGCCCCTGAAGAAGGCAACGAAACATGGCCTGTGTCGGGCCATTGGCTTTTAATTGATTAATAAAAGATATTCTTCATTTTGCTGTCCACGTCTTTGGACTGGGTTTGTTTGTAGCACGTGGACTCGTGCTTTGCCGTTGGGGGAGTTTATAGCTTTTAAACCAGTAAAGGAGCAGGTGGTGATTTTACTCAATTTCAGATTTAACCGATTTTCTTTATCAGCAGGTTATTAGGCCTTAGGAGTAGATTAATTAAGTCCTTGCAGTTCACCTTGAGGTGAACTCTAAAAGTCCTTTATACTTATTAGGTACAATTGTATTGGTTCACGTATCCCTATTTCCCTAGCAACATTATATAACTTAACAACTTTAAACCGCTAAAAAAAATCTTTAAATCTAAGATGTAGACAGTAGTACAGCAGCGAGATGGGTGTTATCCAGTCTTTTGCACTGAGTGTTACATGTATGATTTTCTTCCAGTTGGTGAGAGGTCTCTCATCACCCATCCAGTGTCTCTCTCTCTCTGGCTTTCTCTTTCCCTCCATCCAGTACCTCTGCTCTCTCTTTCTTTCCATATCTGCCATCTCCTTTCCTATCCCCCTGCAACAGGCATCTACTCCATCTGCATACCATACCATCCCCTTCCTATTACTCCCATGTCCAGCATCTTTCTGCCTCTTTCTCAACCTATTTTCCCCATGTCCGTCTTCTCCCCTTTCTTTCCATTTTACCCCGTGTGCTGCATTTCCTTCTCTCTCTACTACCCAGTGTACAGCATCTCCTGATTGGCTATCACTGTAAATAGCCCACCTTGTACACACTGTAAATAGCCCACCTTGTACATAGCTCAAACAAATCAAGCACCCAACACCGCCATCACACAACCAAGTTTCATCCTCACTGCATGTACAACACACACACTTTACCTGATTGCTTGCTGTGATACCACCTTGATTATTAAGATAAGGCGGTTTAGAAATACTGTTAAATAAAATAAATAAATAAATAAATCTCCTCTCTGTCTCCTCCTTCCACAAATCCAGCATTTTCCCATAGTCTCCCTATAACCCCCTGTCCAACATCACCACTACATCACCCCTCCTTGCTTCTCCCTATGCCCATTTCCATGTCCAGCATCTACCTAGCACCCCACCTCAATCTTATCCACGTTGCCTCTCTATTCCTCCCCTGCACCTAGTATCTCCTTTCTGTGCCCATTCATATCCACATCCCAATGCTACCCCCCATGTACAAGAGGCAGAACCTTCTCACAGATCAGCATGTTCCACGAGTAGGGGCTGTACAGGCTGTGACCCCTTTCCAGAGTAGCAGGGCAAGGTTGGTCTTGCACAGCCCCTTCCTGCAGGACATGCTGATCATATGAGCAGGCTCTGCTTCTCTGAGCCATGATCATTGTCTCCCACACCCTTATGCCTGCGGGAGAAGTATGTCTTGCAGGCATGGGCTATGCAAGCTGTGCCTCCGGCCCAAAGAAATAGAACCTGTCCGCAGGAGCCGACATCAGGAGGGAGCCATTGCTGGCCACCCACCCACTCCCACTCCCCATTCAGGATGACTTGAGAAGCTCCTGCAGCCTAGTGGAGATCCTGCTCACAGGACATGCTGCTCCTGTGGGCAGAAGGCTGTGAGAGGCTGCATTCGCTAGTCACATCCTTCTGCCTGCAGGAGTAGCGTGTCCTGCGGCTGGCTCTTCACTAAGCCAATGGTGCTCCGCAGGTCATCCTGAAAGGGATGTGGGGGTGGGCGGCTATCAACAGCACCCTCCCGATGTTGGTGTCCCCTGTTGCACTCACCCAGCTTACTGGGTAGTGCTGGCCTGGTCCAGAATTTGTCTTCTTGCTCCCCCCATCTAACATTTGTCTCCCTGCTTCCCCGCCTCCACCATTTTTCTTCCTTCCCCATCCTTTGTTGTCCAGCATTTGTCTTCCTGCCCCCTCCCCTGTTGTTCAATATTTGTCCTCCTGCCCCCTCCCCTGTTGTCCAGCATTTGTCCTCCTATCCCATCCTGTTGTCCAGCATTTGTCCTCCTGTCCCCCCTCCCTACACTTGCACCTCTCTTCCTGCCGCTGATATTGAGAGAGGCATCAGCAGCAGCGACAGGAAAACAAAAACGGAGGCTTTTGCACCTTGGCAAGCTCATAAATCCCTGCTAGTTCCGCCCCCCTCTGATGCAAAAAGCATCATCAAAGGGGGTGGGACCCATGAGGGTCTTGCAAGTATGCTGGAATCACAAGAGCCAGCTCCTTTGCTTTCAGAGTTGATGGCTTATCACTGCTGCGTGTCCTCAGGACAAGCAGCAGTGACAAACCATCAACTTTGAATACAAAGACACTAGCTCTTGTGATTCCGGCATGCTTGCAAGACCCTGATGGGTCCCGCCCCCTTTGATGATGCTGTTCGCATTGGGGGGGGGGGGCGGAATCAGTAGGGATTTAAAAGTGTGCCGTTTTGCAAGAACTGGCTTTTCCTTTTTGCTCCCTTGGATCTGGGGCAGTGGGTGGTGGAGGGGGGGATTCTGCTGCTGACGGGAGAAGCGGAGGTGGCAGCGACAGCAGCTAGTCCATTCAAGTTTATTTTTTTGTACAATAGAAGGCAGAGTGAAGTGGAGGCCACTTGGTTGTTTTGGGGACATTTTTTGCCTCCCCCAAAACTTTGCCATCTGAGGCAGCTGTCTCACTCCGCCTCATTATAAAACTGCCCCTGGTGATAGAAACGATTATAAAAAAACAAAAATTACTGAAGACGTAAAGAGTCATGCTTTAATGGCTGAAAACCAACATGGATTTAGCGAAGGAAAGTCTTGTCTCACCAATCTCTTATAGCTTTTTGAAGATGTGAAAAAACAGGTAGATAAAGGTGAGCCAGTTGATACAGTGTATCTCGATTTTCAGAAAGCCTTTGACAAAGTCCCTCATAAGAGATTCTTGAGGAAATTAAAAAGCCATGGCTTAGGAGGCAACGTACTATCATGGGTTAGGAATTAGTTTAAAGATAGAAAACAGAGAGTAGGGCTTAATGGCCAATTTTCTCAATGGAGAAAGGTGAATAGTGGTGTACCCAGGGATCTGTGCTGGGCTCCCTGCTTTTTAGCATATTTATAAATGACCTGGAAATGGGAATAATGAGTGAGGTGATGAAATTTGCAGATGAGACAAAATTATTCAAAGTTGTTAAAACACAAGAGGATTGTAAAAAATTGCAAGAGGACCTTGATAAACGAGGAGACTGAGTATCCAAATGGAGAAGACATTTAATGTGGGCAAATGCAAAGTTATGCATAAAGAGGCCCATTCTATTCTGGCCTTCCAGCCCCTGTGCAGCCCCTCAGAATTGGGGCGTACAGCAGTAGCACCCAATTCTGATCCTGCAGGGGCTATATGTGCCCGTAGGATCGGAGTCAGATCTACTGGCCTGGATGTGCAGACCGAGCCCTGATTATGATGGGCCACATGCCCAGAAGATCCCGTTAACTCAGCCAGGCTCCTGAATGGAGACACAGTGCCAAGGGATCTCATTGTCACTCCACTCCTTCATGTTCCTTGCCTTATGGACACAAGTAGGGCTTGATCTAAGGACTGATTTTGATGGTAGTGGTAAAAATATTGGGTTGTAAAGGTGTGTGAGCCCATCAGCACATCCTCCTCTCTCATCTTGTATGGAAGTTAGGAGGGGGCAGGGCCTGGCCTAGTAGAGTAATATGCACTGATGGAAGGGGTGCATTAACCAATCAGGTGTCCCTCAGTGGGCTGGTAGGCTGATCAGCAGTTGTTACTCCTGATGTGTCTTCAGGGCCGGATTTACCTTGAGTGAGGCCCTACGCCAACAAAAATTGTGGGCCCCCAGCAGGGGCGGCCCAAGGGGGGTGTGGGCCTCATTTGCATAAGGGGCCTCATTTGCATAAATATTTGCATAATGTTACCATATACTAACTTTTAGTAAACGTGCCTCTTAATGAGTGTATGGATAAAGAAAGACTAAAAGATTTCTACATTACTATAATCCAGTGCCAACTGCCAGACACATTAGGAACTACTACAAACACTGCCCATTTAGAACCCATAGCAAACCCGCCGTATCCTAACAGCACTACCAGGACTCACAAAGCACCATACCCTACCTATCAAAAGGAAACATGCAAATATTAAACCAATACATTTCAGAGAACAACAATACATGACCTACTGGGGAAAGAGAACAAGTGGCAATGTCAAATAGGAATAATATAAACAGAACACCTCAGCTCAGTTACACATGCAGAACATAGACCATCACCAAACAAGTAATCACATTTTAGAAACAGGAAGACAATAATTAAACTGGGAATCCCAAAAGCCAAACTTGGAATGTACAACACTGTAGAAATAAAACTATACATTAATTTGCTCTTGTACTAAACAAAGCGCAGACGTTAATGATGCACATTTACCAGAGCTGACATATTCCAATTAATAAATTCAAAATAAAGAGATATTTTTCTACCTCTTGTGCATTTTTTTCAGCTGCAATTGCTCCAGCCACTTTCTTCTGGTTTCTTCGTGTCTTCTGCTAACTCTCCATCGTCTGCTGTCCATTTGTCCTTTCTTCTAGTTTTTTTTCCATTCTCTCTCTACATCTGCTTTAACATACTAATCTTTCTCCTTTTGCTCTTTCCTCATTCCTATTTCATCCACTCACATTTTACCCCTCCATTCTCAATCCCCACATACTCTCCCAATACCCGGCCAATTGTAGATTTTTTATCCCTCCCACACAAAATATTTTTCCCTTCTCCATTTTACTCTTCCAGCCCCATCCCATTCTAATCCTCCCCCAACATCAGCTCCCTTCTAGTTCCAGCCTCACCCAGCATCCATTCCCTTCTAGTCCCTGCATCAGCCCATTTCCAGTCCTAGCCACCCATCAGCCCATTTCCAGTCCTAGCAACCCCCCAACCCAATACCAGTCCTAGCCCCCCATCAACCCACTTACAGTCCTAACCCCCATCACCCCATTTTCAGTTTAAGCCCCCCCTATAACCCATTACCAGTCCTAACCCCCCATCAGCCCACTTCCAGTCCTAACCCCATCAACCCATTTCCAGTCAGCCCCCCATAGCCCATTGCCAGTCCTACCCCCCCATCAGCCCACAGCCCATTACCAGTCCTAATTCCATCAGCCCACCTCCAGTCTTAACCCCCCCAGCCCATTTCCAGTCCTAGCCCCCCCATAGCCCATTACCAGACAGCCCCCATCAGCCCACAGCCCATTACCAGTCTTAACCCCCCCCAAAGCCCATTACCAGTTCTAAACCCCCCCAACAGCCCATTATCAGTCCTAACCCCATCAGCCCACCTCCAGTCTTAACCCCCCCAGCCCCTTTCCAGTCCTAGCCCCTCCATAGCCCATTACCAGACAGCCCCCATCAGCCCACAGCCCATTACCAGTCTAAACCCCCCCCCAAAGCCCATTACCAGTTCTAAACCCCCCCCAACAGCCCATTACCAGTCCTAACCCCATCAGCCCACCTCCAGTCTTAACCCCCCAGCCCATTTCCAGTCCTAGTCCCCCATAGCCCTTTACCAGACAGCCCCCATCAGCCCACAGCCCATTACCAGTCTTAACCCCCCCCCCCCAAAGCCCATTACCAATTCTAACCCCCCAACAGCCCACAGCCCATTACCCGTCCTAACCTCATCAGCCCACCTCCAGCCTTAATCCCCCCACCCATTTCCAGTCCCAGCCCCCCCAATAGCCCATTACCAGTCCTACCCCTCCCCCTGCCTAAAGTACAATTTAATTTAAAAAAAAACCTGCTGGCTGCCGCCGCGGGGCCCCCTCTGCTGCCGCGGCAGCATGGACTGACCCGCGGGGGCCCCCTCTGCAAGCTCGATCCCTCCCTCCGTGCCTCCCTCCGTGCAGGCTGTGAGAGGCGCGAAGGCAGACTGTCTCCCTCGCGTCTCTGTTAAGCCCACAGGGGCTGATGGGAAATTTCCCATCAGCCCCTGCGGGCTTAACAGAGACGCGAAGGAGACAGTCTGCCTTCGCGCCTCTCACAGCCTGCACGGAGGGAGGCACGGAGGGAGGGATCGAGCTTGCAGAGGGGGCCCCCGCGGGTCAGTCCATGCTGCCGCGGCAGCAGAGGGGGCCCCGCGGCGGCAGCCAGCAGGTTTTTTTTTAATTTTATTTTTTTAAAAAAGCCTAACTTGTTCCATTTTTGTGGGCCCTTTGCAGCTGTGGGCCCTACGCCATGGCGTACATGGCGTATAGGTAAATCCGGCCCTGTGTGTCTTGAGGATCAATAAACCATGGTTCTTTTCAAAAGCCTCCTCAGAGTTACAGTTGCAAGACCTCAGAAATAGCACTGCTGTTTTAAAGAACCCCCCCCCCCCCAGATGGTGGTTATTTAAAGGAGATCATTAAAGATGGTGGTGGAGGGAGGTAAACGTGGAGGAGGAAAGAGAGAGAGCAGAGGAGAAAGGAGTAAAGCACCATCTTGGAAGCCCAGACCACATACAGTATATGCCATGCATTAAAAAAGGCAGAAGGAAGGTCAAATGACTACTGACATAGTTAAAAGGTGAGGCAAAAGAGGTTATTACAGTCAAAAGAATATCTTTCAAAAAATGTAAAGTGGATCCAAATGAAAATAAGAAACGCATAAGCACTTGAACATTAGATATACAGCATAGATAAGGAAGGCAAAAAGAAACTTGTCTTATAAGCAAAATCTCAAAATAAAAACATTTTCAAGTATGTTTGACGCAAGAAGGCTTTGAGGTAGTTGGTTGGACCATCAGACAAGGGGTAAAAGGTGCACTCAGGGGGGACAAGACCATAGTATAAAGACTAAGTCCCAATATTCCAAAAAGTTGATCTGCTAAATTTATTCCCTAAGTTAACCTCCTAAATTTTTGACCTATTCTTAGCCAAACTTAGGATCCTAAATTTTCAGATGAAAGTTCATCTTAATTTAAGATCTTAAAAGTTATGCTTATAAGCTTCACATTGGATGCAAGGGTTGTTAGTGACACCTGATTCCAAGAGTTATTAGTTTGGCTTAAGATCTTATGCATGCTTCAAAAATGAGAAAGATGGAGCTGGATGCATCCTATTCAGCTGACTAATTAGCTTTATATTTTGTAACCAAAGTCGAAATTCTTAGGAAGAACATTTTAGAGGATAAAGAAAGTTGGGAAAATGAGGTAGGAAGTAATGGGGAAGGTGGTAAACATCTTGAAAGTAGCGGTTGCCAGGAGAAAAGCCCTGCAATGTTGGGACCTGAGCAGTTAGAAGATGTATTTTGTGGATCTCAGTCAGACCTTTTATGGTCAGAATTCAATATGATAACATTTGCCAAGACTAGTCCATTCTTATCATGATTTGGCAGAGGAGGATGTGACCTAGATCTGTGTCCAGCTGTATTACTGAAAGAGCTCCCAGAGCAGATTATTTTATGGCTTATGGAGTTTATTAATGTGGTGCTGGAGGAAGGGAAGTAACCTTCTTCCCTTAAGCAAGTTTTGTTAAGCCCACAAAAGGACCCTGAAGGGAATTTGACGGTCTGCATGAACTATATCAACCTATAGCAATCTGTCTTATCTTTCACAAATGATAAAATAATTGCTGAGAAACAACTACGGACATAGTTTGACAACTTTGATTGGCTAGCATATTTGCAAGTATTATTGATTTATTTATTCTTAATATTTTCTATACTGCCATTAAAACACGAAGGCCAGCAGGGTGGTTTACAATATAAAATTCAAAAATAAATTAAAAAGGATAAAGAACGTTTAAAAATATTGTTCCCAAGAGGGAGAAAAAGAACAGCAGAAAGGCAGGAAAGGGAAAAGATGAATCCCACTTAAGCGACCTGGTGTAGTACAGAGATGGTGGTTGTAGTGTTATTGGATGAATTATGGTGTTAAATTGATACAGTAAGGGGACCTCTGCATTGTTTATTCATATAATCTGGCCGATCATAAGTAGCTTTTAATGAAGCTTTCAGACCAGGCACTTCAGGCACTGTGTTAAAATGGTCAATGAGTTTTTGTCTTAATAGGAGCTGCATGTGCATTTGGGAAACAGCTATTCAAAATTATGGATTATGAAGTGTGGAATTCCGCAGGGATCCCTACTTGCAATGATTTTTTTATTATGTCTATTTGCAATCGTTAGGTCTTTTGATAGTGAAGCTAAGATTGGATCATTATTCTTACTCTGATGATACTCAAATAATTATTCCTATCAAGACATCAACTGAACAGGCTTCTTTCTGAAAGCATAACTGCTTGCCTGAAAGCTATCCAACAATGGATGCAGGATAGCTGTTTGGCTACGTCCAGAAAAGACCAAAATACAATGGATTGTAGGGAAACAGGCTGATAAATTAGAGAAGAATCCAGTGATAATAGGGATTTCCCTCTGCCCACGGACATGGCTAGTTGCAGTCTGAGAGTCATCATGGATTCTTCAATCACTATTGGAAAAGTTATAACTAATTCAAAACACTGCAGCAAAATCAATTATAAATACCTGGAAATGGGGCAGGCAATGCCTTTGGTTATTGACTTACATTGACTGCTGAGGGACTTGAGAATTTGCTTTAAACTCTTGCTGCTGATCCCATGCTGTTTTGGGGGATGGGGCCTGATTATCTTCTTAAATATATAACAGCTCGATACAGCAAAGTGTGCAGCTGTTAGTGTAGGCAATAGCGCTGTATTTGCACAGACCTTTCTGCGCTAGCATGGGCACACAACGCAGGAAGGAATCTAAGGTGAGCATAATCATGCACAAATGCCTGAGCTAATGGCAGTGCACTGCGCATTTAAATCCCTTTAAGTAGATGGTAATGAAGCAAATAGCTATGCAGCGCAGATGCAAAGACGTGTGCAGGAAACCAGAAGGCTGCGTTCAGTGAGGTCTGAGGAGGCATTAAGGGTTAGCTCATAGGTTTGTGGTAAGTGCTGGTCAGGGCCAGTGCAATCATTAGGTGAACTAGGCGGCCAGCTAGAGTGCCAATGGTCCAGGGGTGGTCCATTGTCACCGCTGCCACCCCTCTCTGGGACCTGCAGTGGCGGCGATGGCCTCAAACAACCCTGCAGCTCTTACCTTGAAACTTCGGTGCACAGGCTGTTTGGCTTCTGCTCCCATCCAAGGCCTGATGCAGACTTCCTGTTTGCAAGGGGGCGGAGGCTTGGTCATGGGGGATTGGGGCAGGCCACTTATTTTTGGCAACCTTAGTCACAAGTAATTTTTTTATTAATGCCTCTAGACTGCAGAAAGCATTATTCAAAGAGCAGTTCATGAGTTCTTGGGTTGTGGATGCACAGCAAAATCAGTGTGCCATTTTCCCCAACATTCAGTGCAATGACTTTTATTTGTGTGCACAAGTGCGCTAGAGAATTTAGCCTGGTTTTGGCAGGGCACGAGTTTTAGATTACTTTCCAAGAAGCTGTAGGTCTGCAGATTTGTAGTTGCAATGGCCTTTGTAGTCTTTCATGATTGGTTTTGTTCAGATGATGCGCAGCTACTACACAAACTTTGCCTCTGTTTGATCTGCTGCAGCAGTCACTTACTCACCACTAACTGCAAAATGATCTCCCATTAATCTCATAAAGAATCATTTCAAGTGCTACTTGCAAAGACTTATTTGCTCACAGAAAACCTGAAACACATCTAAAATGACAGGGAAGCACGTTTAAAATTGACCTTGAGCTTCAGAAAAAGGCAGTGTACTAAAGGTTAAAATAAATATATGACAATAAAGGTCTATGATGGTGTGAAGAGATTCTGACCAATCATTAATAAGATTGATCCCACCTCTTTGCACTTCCTAAAAGGCATGTGTGTGTGTGGGGGGAAGGGGTGGGGGCACCTGCATCGAGCCACAGGATATTTTTATTCCTTTCTTAATGATTTTCCCTTTGCCTCTTTTCTGTTTTAGGTGTGAGCAAAGATACAATTTTACATGTTTATTTCTTATTGTAAATTGCTAAGTTTTTAATTTTCATATTTGTTATTTATGTTATTATATTTTAATCTATGAAACAATTATTTGTTGTACACTGCCACAACTTAGTTTTGGTTCTAGAAAGTGGTTTCTAATTGATAGAAATAAAAATATAGGGATAACTTGCATGGAGCTGCAGATATACAACCACTACTACTATTACTAATCATTTATAAAGCGCTATAAGACATAAGCAGAGATAGTCCCTGCTCATGAGAGCTTACAATCTAATTAACCCTGAGCACCATACAGGGCAGACTGCATGGGCCATTTCAGCCTTTATCTATCCTCATGCACTACATTACTGTTTATTGTAATGACAAATGGCTGTGGCGGTTGCAAAGCCAAATGTTATCAGACTTTATTTTAAGTAAAACATATGCTGTCGGGGACCTGCACAGTGGCAGTGCTGCACACTTCCCTGCAGTGGATTCTTTTCGCAGTTGAGGTCTTCTACTCTCTGGGTCAGCTAGAGTCAGGGATGCTGCGTTCACAGCCCCTGCAGAGGAGGAGGTCATGGTCATTGCACAATTGTGACACCTAGTGGACAGATTTAGGGCCCATGAATGGAGGCTTCGAGCAAGAACGCCAGCACATAGCCCCTTCTGTGGACAGTTTCCACATTGACTGGTCTAAAATAGATCAGAAAGCGATATAAAATAGAGGAAAAATCATCAATTAGTAGCCAGTCAAGGCTTATTGGGCCCAATATTCGGAGGCAGCTAGCGCCGTTGAACATTAGACTTGGATATTCAGCCGCTGCCTGGTTAACTTCAGTGGTGAAAGTTAGGCCAACCTTTACTATGCCTGACTTTCGCCGCATTGGGTTGGGATAACCGGGCAGCAGCTCAATATTGCCTGGTGGAGGTCCATTATTTATATAGTGCTACCTGGTATATGCAGTACTTTACAGATGACATAATAGATAGCTCTGCTTTTTGAAATTTACAGTCTACTAAAGACAGATAGGCAGACAAAAAACAGACAAAACGTAGGGGAGGCCTTTTGGTGCTAATGGATAACTTGCAAAGCTCCGCAATAGTCTATTCTTTACTATGATGTAAAAAGCTTGGAGAATCTCCTGCTTCTGGCTTTGTTGATTCTAGCAATTCTTGGGGCTCTTCTTATTGATGGGTAATCCAGACTTTCCACTGGACTAAACTTTAAGACTATCACTAAATGAGAGAAGGGCTAAAGAGATAATGGCATTTCGAAATGGAGTATAGTGACAGTCGAGTCCTTTCAGGAGATGAAGTAGTGTCATGATTTCTGTAATACGGAATCTTTTGTTTACTTACAAATCTGACATTTTAGAAGGGACATCTAAGAAAACTCTGGGACGTTCAGAGCAGAACATCCAAAAACCAGTGGGAGTGGCAGTCGTGCTTTCTGAAATCACTTCGTCTCCACCCCAGAAAAATGAACGTCCCAGTAACTGGTTCTGAAGATGGACGCTGCACAGATAGCAAGACTGGGGATGGTGTAAGCCTTTTTACAAATGTGGACATCACCAAAGTGCATGCCTGCAGACGCCCCAGCCTGGATAAGTCGAATGGAGGGTATCTATATATGAGACTAGCATGTCCTGCCCTGCCATTTCAGATCATTAGAAGTGCAGCTGCGGGCCAATAATATGTTTAGTGTATGAATTTATGGACAGGTTTCTTAAGCCAGGAAACATTAACTGCTGCGATGTGAATACATTTTGAAGTTCCTCCTGGAAGCATTGTAGCCATGAGACAAGAACTTTTTCACACCTTATTTGTTGTCAATAACTAGGGCCTGAAATGCTTGTGCCATTCTGAAATCACACCATGATGTGCAACTCCATTGCTCTACCCAGGGCTCGCATCTAATATGCCCTTGTGTTACCTGGACATTCACACTCTGGGGACGAATATATACCTGTCTTTCTAAACTGGAAACTGGCTCTGGAGACATCGCCGTGATTTACATATCTAAGTGCCCATTTTCAGAAATCCATCTCATGAATAAGGTTTCTAAAATGGCCCCTATATCTACCATGTGCTGCATAAACAGCCAGAATTACTGCGGGAAGGGGATGGAGGTTTAAGATTCAGACAACGAGACGGATCTTTCTTGTACATCCTATGTTAGAAGGGTGAGGACTATTCTGGATCTAAGTTCCCTAGATCAATTGGTGAATAGATGGAACAGACATCAAACACTGAATGTCTCTTCTAAATTATTGCAGGGTAACTTTAGGAAATTACATTTACTATCTCAGTGTATGGTCTTGCAAGAGCTCCATTATAAATTTCTGGGGCGAATATTTGTGTATAATGTGTGGATATATAAGACAGTATGCTGGGAGATGATTTGTGTAAGCAATGCCTAGCCTTTTTGGATATCTTTTTTCATTGATTTTGGGAATATTCTATCAGAAGATTTGTATTAATCACATCTTTAAAGTACCTTTATGCCTTGCTGAGGACTACCCAAAACCCACACTAGTCATTGCTGATCAGCGAAGTTTGATTGACAAACAGTTGTCTGAGGTAGGCCCTTCATTTACACAGTGGAAAAATGCCCTGCATCATCTTATAGAGATGGGGCATCTAACTGCAAAGGAACAACAAGGGTCAGCGACAGACAAATTTGTGACGATGTGGTCACTGTATATACAGACTCTATCACCTTGCAAGAAGCATTATTTTGAACATTTAGAGGGCAATTGTGGAGGGTCTGAGCAAGCCAATCATTGATTGCCACTGCAGATTTGTAATGGGACCTTCTACCTGCTGAAAGAGGGAGGGGGAGTCATTTGGGGAGGAGTGGATCTTTCTAGGCCTGGTATATGTCAGAGATCTCACATATTGGGTTACCTTGCTGTTTGATGTAGTGTGGATCAATGCTAGTGTGTTATGGTTTAAAATAACAAAGCATACTGGTTAAAATGGTAGGGCCAGCTGTAAGGAACGATGCTTTGAGAATCTATCAGGAAGAAGTGTGTGGGTGAGATAAGGAGGTCATGTGCAGGAACAAGTCAGTTCATATTTTAAAAGCAGCCTCAAAGAGGTGGGGGTTTTTTTTGGCTGGGATTTGAATCAGGCAAGCGAGGGAGCAGAAAGCACATGTTAGAAAGACTTTTCTGGTGTGAAGTGTGCTGGAAGGCAGGGAGTCAGGATTCGGCAATGGAGGAGAAGGGCATGATGACGAGCAGCTTGCCTGCTGACTGAAGTCTGGGAAACACAGTAAATGAGAGGAGAGGTCATGAAGCGCTGCAGAGGGGATGTAGTTGTAGGTGAAGGCAAGCAGCCTGAATTTTATGCAAACACAAACGAGGAGCCAGTGTGGTAATTCAGGAAGACAAGTTCCCTGATCATAACAGCATCAGATGAAAGTAAATGATGCTGCTGAGTTGTGAAAGACTGCAGTGGGGGAAGGTCATTCACTGGGAGGCAGCTGAGAAGCATGTTGCATAGTCTGAGCATGAGATGTAAGAAAACAGATAAGAGTTCTGGCAGTATGTTCAAAGGGCAGATTTTGGAGAGGCTGTAAATAGCAATTTTGGCCATGCTGTGGATGTGCATAGTGCAGGAAAACAGGGGGCTGAAAAGAACCCCAAGGCTGTGGACCAAGGGACCAAGAAGATAGCTGTGCTATTCACAGTGATGGAGAAGAGGAGAATGGGGGAAGTGATTTGGGGGATGGGGAGGAATGAGAAGTTTTGATTGGTCAGGTTGAGTTTGAGGCAGTGGTGAAACATCCAAGAAGGAAACTGAGATTTGTGACTGGACTCTTGGTGAGAGATCTTACACAGAAAGGTAGATCTGTAAGTCATCCATATAGGGATGGTACTAGAAGCCATGGGATGAAATCAGCTTATCCGAGAAGATGGTGTAGAGAGACAACAGAAGACAAGATAGCCCATAACTGTGTCATGAATCCTCAGAGATTCATGACACTTGAGAAAGTGATAGTGATGGAAGAGGATCCTCCAGTAGGATATACAAAGTGTATTAAGAGAGCTAGAAAAAAAAAAAAAAAGAAGACAACTGAACCTTGAAGTTCAAATGAGAACAAGGTGGTAGGTGCAGATGCTGGCCAACAGTGTGGAAAGCAGCAGAGAGAACAAGAAAGATAAGCATTGACTAACAGGGGCGGCCCAAGGGTGATGTGGGGCCATGTGTGGAGACTCATTTGCATATTCACTGGACCTCATTTGCATAAATTTAATTTATTTTATTTTAAAATGTATGTTGCCCATCTAAAATTTTATGTGGCTTTCAAGGGAGCCCTTTACAAGACTCTTTCTTCTCCTGGCAATGACTTAGGGGCATGTTTACTAAATATTAATGTGCATTAAATGCCACTGCACCAATAGAAATAAATGGGTGTTGCTGCACTTAATGCACATTAACATTTGTGAATACACATTAACTTTTAGTAAACATGCCTCTTAATGAGTGTCTGAATACCATTTGCATGGGCAGTGAGGATAAGGAAAGGTTACCAGATTTCTACATTACTATACTACAGTGCCAACTGCAAGGCACATTAGGAAGTACTATAAACACTGGCCATTTAGAACCCATAGTAAACCCGCCGTATCATAACAGCACTACCAGGACTCACAAAACACCAAACCCTACCTATCAAAAGACACTTCAAATATTAAACCAATACATCTCAGAGAATACCAATACATCTTCTTCTGGGGAAAGAGAACAAGTGGCACTGTCAAATAGAAACTACATGAACAGAATACCTCAGCTCAATTACACATTCAGAACATAGACCGTTTGTTACCAAACAGAGAACAAGAGATCACAATTTAGAAATAGGAAGACAGTAGTTAAACTGGGAACCCCAAAAGCCAAACTTGCAATGTATAACAACACTGGAGAAATAAAACTATAAATTAGTTTCCTCTTGTACTAAACAAAATGCAGACATTAGTAATACACATTTCCCAGAGCTGACGTATTCCAGTTAATAAATTCAAAATAAAAAAGTATTTTTCTACTTTTTGTTATTTGGGCATTTTATTTTTCAGTTGCCATTGCTCCAGTCACTTTCTTCTGGTTTCTTCTTGTCTTCTGCTAACTCTCCATTGTCTGCGGTCCATTTGTCCTTTCTTCTCTCTTAAGTTTTTTCCCATTCTCTCTCTACATCTGCTTTAACATACTGATCTTTCTCCTTTTGCTCTTTCCCCCATTTCTTTCTTTATTCCTTTTTCATATACTCAAATTTCACTCTTCCATCCTCAATCCCCACTTATTCTCCCAATACCCGGCCAGTCATAGATTTTTCTTCCCTCCCACAAAATAACTTTTCCCTTCTCCATCCTCACTCCCCCAACCCCATCCCCTTCTAGTCCACCCCCAGCATCAGCTCCCTTCTAGTTCCTGCCCTACCCAGCATCTTCTCCTTTCTAGTTCCATTCTCCCATCCCCCCATTGTAAGTGTGGGTTACTCCTTTCCCAGCACTATATACCACTTACCCTCGGGACGTCTGCTAATCCCCTGGGCCGAGGAACCACCTTACCTTCTCTGTCTGGAATTCCAGGGCAACAAACACACACACTCGCATATAAGTAGTATGTAAGTTTATTCCACAGGTTAGAGGGGCTGTCTGTCTTTTATACATTAACAGAAACATATACATACGTCATCAACTCATCCCCTGAGGCCCACCACAGCTTATCAGTAACTTCACAGATGTACAGGATTCCCATTTTCCCCTCCTAGTCCTCCTGTACACACTTTAAGTCTTATTTTCCCCTATCAATCCCCCCTTTGGGCCTGCATAGGCCCACTATAAGAACAGCCGAACAGTCTTCTGAAGGACAGTTAAGCAGACATTATTAACTGGAGGTCGGTGGTGGCATGCTCAGGTACATCAGCCACCGTGGAAACAGCTGTATAAGAGTACATAAAAGTGGTGGAGCTCTGCAGGGCCTGAATCCAAGTTGCATTGTTCTCTGTCCGATGTGCCTGCGTCCAAGGTCCTCATGGCTGGGGCGAGTCAGGCGTCTTCCAGGAATCCTCCGGTGCACTCTTGACGTGTGAGGCGTGTACCCAGGTCGGATGCTTATCAGTTAGCACGGCTGTGCGAGTAACTGCAATAATCTCCTCCGGATCTTCAAACGGTGGGTCCCACTGGCCCTTCTTATGAAACAGCTTTACCAGGACACGGTCTCCCGGGCGGAATGGGTGCGTCGGTTCTGCAGAAGGAAAAGGAAACGCATTATACACTTGTTCAGACACCGTGCACAAATATTTAGCTAGCTGTGTAGCATATTCTTCCTGTGCCAGCAACAAGTCATCCGCCATTATCATTGTTCCCTCGGGCCATTTCCAGGCTAAGGGTAAGGGTTGTCCCATCAGAATTTCAAAAGGAGAGAATCCAGATGCCCTGGGGATTAGCCTAATTTCTGCCAATACAGCTTGCAGATACACTGGCCACCTTCCTGGGGCGTATTGTGTAGCCTTTTTTAATTTTTCTTTAATTGTTTGATTCATTCGTTCTACTATCCCTGATGACTGTGGGTGATATGGGACATGAAATTTCCAATCAGTGGCAAACATCTGAGTAATCTGTTGTAACACCTTAGAGGTGAACGCTGGTCCCTGACCAGAATCTATAGAAAGGGGACACCCAAAGCGGGGAATAACTTCCTTACAGAGAATTTTTGCTATCGTTCTAGCATCTTCCTTAATCATGGGAAAAGCCTCTGGCCACTTGGAAAACCTATCAACAATGACCAACAAATACTTATAACCCCCTATCGATCGTGGCATACATGTGAAATCTACTTGTAGGGCCTGAAACGGGCCTTGGGGTGGGGGTAAATGTTGCAATTGTCCTATTGTTTTTCCCTGCTGAACATTATTCCTAGCACATACTAAGCATTGACTCAGTTGTGATTCCACTAAATGAGGCAAATCTCTGCAAACAAATATTTCTTGTAACTCCTTAAGAAACCGTCTTCCTGTTTTTATGCCCTACCCCATGTACTTGACCAATTAAGAGAGGGGCTGCCGCTTTCGGTAGCCCTCTTTGCCCCCCCCCCCCCTTTTTTCCTGCCAAATCTGTGCTGAATTTAAACTCATATTATGTTGTTCCCAATACATAATGTCCTCGGGATCTGCAGCAGCCTGCAAGTGGTGCAGGGGGAAAGAATGCTCAAGAGGGGAAACATAATATTCAGACAATGGAGGATCAGACAAATAGTAAGAAACTGTCGGCATGCCCTGAGAGATATTATTACTATGTAAAAGTTCAATTTGGGCTTGTGCATACTGTTTGGCTGCAAGATCAGCTAAGGCATTGCCTTGAGGCAATAGAAGTGTCATATCTGTGGGCAGCACATTTAATAACGGGACTTCTTTGGGTTTACATAAGGTGCCCAGCAGTTCATTAACCAATTGTGCATGAGAAATTGGTTTACCGTCTGACGTTTTCCAGCCCCTATGCCCCCATAAGAGACCAAAATCATGCACCACCCCAAAGGCATACCTGGAATCTGTATAAATGTTAACACGTTTATCAGCAAATAATTCACAGGCTCTAGTAAGCGCTACCAGTTCTGAAGCTTGTGCAGATCCATAAGGTAGTAACTGTGTTTCATGCAAAATATTTGGGAGTTCTACAATGGCATAAGAGGCAATGTAGGTGTTGTCTGCGGGACGGACACAGCTCCCATCCACAAATGTGTGGAGCATCCGGAAGCAGGGAGGAGGACAAATCAGGACGTACTGACGTCTCAGTTAATCAACTTTAAGCAATCATGTTCTTCTTGGGGCAATTCAGAATCTACTGGGCGCATTAAGGCCTGCAAGGCCAGCATCGGGGTAAAGGCAGTGGACTGCTGTTTAACCGACAACCCTTCAGTAGTTGTTAAAATTACCTCATACCCACTAAGGCGCTGGGCTGTCATGTGTTGCATAGTGAGGTTCTTTAACACATTCAAAACAGAGTGGGTAGAAAACAGAATAGTCTCATGAGACAGAGTAATCGGGATAGTCATCTGTACGGCAATAGCCGAAGCCGCCAGGGCTTGTAAACATGCAGGCATACCCTGTACCTGGAGGGGCAATTTTTTCGATATACGACTGGGCGCATCCCCCCCCCCGCTCCTCCCCCCCCCCCGTGGTCTTGAGCCAAAATAGCTGCCGTAGTTCCTCCCTCTTCCCTTACATATAAGTAAAACATTTTCCCATAGTCGGGTAGTCCAAGTGTAGGAGCCGAGATAAGCAGCTATTTCAAAGTAGCAAATGCAGAAAGCATTTCTTCGGTCCATTCAATAGATGCAGAGCCTGGTAACTGCAAAGTAGTCCTTCGCAATATGGAATCCTAATAAGCACAGTCCGGGATCCAAGCGCGACAGAAGGATACTAATCCAAGGGAAGCCAGCATTTGTGTCACTGTTGTTGGAGGAGATAATTTTATAATTGCCTGTACTCAGGCAGGAGAGAGCGCCCGGTTTCCAGTGGACAGCACAAACCCAAATAGGTAACACGCTCGCAGCACCACTGGAGCTTTTTTAGAGAAGCCTTATGTCCATGGGAGGCTAAATGGCAGAGCAAGGATACAGAGTCGTTTTCACATTCTGTGATTGTTTTCAAACATAACAACAAATCGTCCATATACTGGAAAAGGGTGGAGGAACAAGGCGGATGCCACATTTCAATTGATGTCTTAAGAACAAGAGAATACACCGCCGGGGAATCAATGTATCCCTGCGGCAGGCGAGTCCAGGTATATTGTTTGCCTGCATGTATGAAAGCCATAAGAGGCTGCGTGATGGGGTCCAGGGGTACACTAAAAAAGGCATTAGCTAAATCAATAACCGTAAAGCATTTGGCTTTCATAGGAATAAGAGTAAGTAGCCCGGCAATATCGGGCATCACCAGTGCCAGCGGGACAACGAGCTGATTTACGGCCCGTAAATCCTGGGTAAAACGGAACCCATCCCCCTTAGGGATGGGATTCACGGGAGTATTATAAGGAGAAACAGTAGGAACTATAATACCTGCTGCGACAAAATCCTGGATCATGGACTGCAAAGCAGTTTCCTTAGGGCCAGACAAAGGGGTACTGTCGGATACAAACAACAGCTTGAGGATACTTCAAACGTGCCATGTATGGCGTACAGGGGACCAATCCGGCATCAGTTCGGGAGGTGGCCCAGAGTTTAGGAGGAACCTTAGACAAGCCATGCGCCTCTGTAGAAATCATATTCAATAAAAAGTGAGAGTGCAGGGCAAAAGAGCCATCCGAATTACTAATAGTTACTGCTTCTAGGCGACACAACAGGTCCCGCCCCAAGAGACTCACTGGACAGGAGGGAATAATCGTAAATGAATGTGTAAACAGAACTGTATTATTACCAAGCGTGGAGACAGACAACAGGGGTGAAATCCATGTGGGGGTAGAGGTTCCATTTATCCCAACTGAGGCAGGACCTGGCGTTAAGGGTTTCCTACAAATAGAGACATGCAATGTAGAGCAAGTCACTCCCGTATCAATTACAAAGAAGACTTGCTGGCCATTAATGCACAACGTACAACAAGGGGGCTCCTTCCATCCACCCGTTAACTGAACCCAGATCGGAACCCTTGCCTCAGGGCAGCCCTATGGGCATTGCGGGGGTTGTTGCCATGTAATAGGGATAACAGGGGTTGCGGGGCTACTAGATAGGGGAGGGAGTGGTGCCGATGATGTCACGGGAGGGGGCAAAGCCCACCCCCCTTGAGTCGGCCTGGGGCCGCTACCTGCCGCATAAGGGAACTCATTTTTCCAATGTCCTGGTTGCTTACAATGAAAACAAATCTGATTCCTAGATATTCCCTGCCCTACTCCTCTTCCACCACCCCGTCTGCCTCGAAACCGGCCCCGCTGTCCCCTCCACCCTCGAGATTGCGACCACTGAGGCCCCGGGTGTTGATATCCCCCGGGGTAGGATTGCTGGCAACCAATATCCTGCTGCCAAGCATGAGAAATTTTACCTTTCTTAACATCCATATCTGCAAAGCATCCTGCCGCTTCCTTCATTAGTATTAACTTCTCCAATTCTGCCGGAGTCCTGCTAAACCAAGCATCTATCATTCGCTTACATGCTACAGTCACTTCGGGGCGCATAGCCCCAAACAGCGTCTGAATATACATCAAAGCCATCAGGCCTTCCTGTGATAATCCTGCCTCCTCCTTCCAACACGTACAAAACCTTCGCACAAACTGTGGAACTCCTTCCCCTGGTTCCTGCACGCATGCAATAGACGCAGCAAGATTCTGTTTCGCCCCAAATAAACGCTCAAACTCCCCTAACACTTCTTCCCACATCTTTTTTATCATCTCAGGATATCGGAGGGGGTAATTAGAATCATCCGGCATCTCATAAGGGTTCGCCAGTGACTTAACTCTAGAAAAATCAAATGAGGTTTCTTCATCATACCCCAGAACACCCTCAATAATGAGATGGTAGTCCTGCGCCGTACACTGCAACCCACGAGTCATACGTTGCAAGTAATGCACAGTGGCAGCTGGCGTTTTCATAGGGTTCGGGGCATGCTGTAAAATAGAAGAAAGGATGGCGGGATCCAGGGGCTTAACAACAAGCTGGTTACCAATAGTTAAAAAAGGGTACTGGGTGTATATATGGCCCTTAGAGGTAGGGTCTCCTGTCACTCTATCACTGTTAGAAGTTCTCATGTCATTTGAATCCAGCTTATGAAAGAGATTATGAGGGCTAAGCCCATCCCTATGAGCCCTAGCCCTACTCTGTTCCTGTTCCCCCACCCAATCTTCAATTGAAGGCATCGGAAGGGGGGAATTAGGGGGGGTAATGAGGGACTCCAGCGGGGCAAAAGGGACCAGGGAAGCAGCGGACCCTCCGGCCCCCGCTCGCGTCCCCAAACCCCCAGTAGAGACCTCCTGAGATGTCTTACACAATTGGTGATACATGTTTTCCCTGGGCGCGTCCCGACCAGCAGGGGCGGGCCCATATGCAGTCAAGCATGGGCTTGAGTGAGAAGCTAGGGCAGGAGAAGGTAGCCAGGCAGCGAGCGGCGGCGGAGGCGAACAGGCAGGCTCCTCCACCTTGCCACGCACAGCCTCATAAGTAGCACATATCTGACGAAACATTTTATCTACGGGTAATTCCCGGTGGGTGGGGGCACGCCCCACCATTACTACCGGGGGGTGCGCGGTAGAAGCAGCCGTCACCAGAACAATGTCCTCTAATGAATCAGAATCTCTGGCTGGCTTTACAACGGCGGCCGATCCAACCAGGGAGGGGTAAATGGGCTGATACGGCGGAGGGGCCGTGGGCACCCAGGAGGAGGACACCTGGGGTTGGGGAGATTTAGGAGGCAGTTCCCGGGGCGAGTCAAGCACCGGTAGGTGCTGACCATTATAATATGGAGCCAGTTGTATCCATACAGTACCACATTCCTTCATATAAGATTTTGGCCATTTTGGGTCTCCGGAATAAAAGGGAAAAGCTTTCTTATCCGCCAGACACAATCCCCGAATCATATCTAAATGCCAGGCAGAGAAGCTACCCTCCCTGGGAAAAGGATTTGAACTACGTAAACCTTCTGTCCACCCCGCCATATTATCCACCCAGGGATTAGTATAATAACCCCCTGCCACTCTGTCTACTGTGATAAGGAAGCTTATCATAGCTCAGGAAGGAGCTATAGGAAAGGTGAAGTGACTCTGAACAAGCAACCTGTCAGTTCTGGTAGAAATAAGAAAACAGAATTTTCCCATAAAAGACTACCAGTCCCAGAATGCACCAGGTTTCCAACAGCCATTAGAGGAGCTGAAGTGGGGAAACGTGTGTTCAATCAGGAGGGCTATGAGGTAATCCCTAAGCACTCATCTCAAAGGGCAGGGCCTGATTCAGCACAGCTGCGCTGTATTAGGGAGGAGCACTCATCTAAGCAAAATAAGAGTAGAGTTTATTCTACATATGACCATCTTCATGATCACCTTGGATATACAGAGAAGGATCATCAGTTTCATCTGAAGGATTATCAGAAGCAGAAGCCAAACCGGACGGACAGAGAGGGAAAGAGACCCTCTGGAAGAAAGAGGAGAAAAGCCTTTGAGAGGTCTAGAAGAGTCCAAAGCAGTACGTATACTGGGAGGTATTCCAAGGGCCAGCATACACCATTGGACTGGGGAAAGCCAGAGGAATGGTGCTGCAGAGCTAGGAATCTCCGGACGCTACCTGTGAGGGAGACGGCTGCACGTGGAAGGGACCCTAAGACCCATGCCAGAAGGTATGTGAAGAGAGATCCAGTGTCCAGGGATCTGGATTGGAAGGCTGGACATAAGAACTGGACTACATACTGGCCAGGCTATATAGAGAGAAACTCTAACAGCAATGGAAGCTCGGGTATGAACACTGATCTATGCCCTAGCTATAACCTTGAAAGACAGCAGGGAAACAAGTATTCTTCTGAAAGTGCTCCATTGAGAGATTCATCTGTGCCAATCCATGATATTGAACCCATGCTTGTTGAACAAGGGGGAATAATAGCAGATGAAGATCCTGTTTATATGGACTGTTCTCTATCTAAACTCCGTTGGTAACTTTATGTTATAAAGTACAGCAACCATCACAAAGAAATACAAATTTGTTCTTTAATCTACTCAAAAAAAGCTCCTGAAGCAGGATTTGACCCACACAGTAGAAAGCAAGCCAGCTAAAGGGGTTTCAGCTGGATAACTGCTAGCAATTAAGCCTTACCTAATTGCTTGTGAGCTAGGAGAGAATCACTTCTGAATCTATGTGGGAAGTAATCAGAAATTAACCTGAAAAGAACAGTTTGTTTCTTGCTTTGTGGCTTTTCATTTGTTGTTTTCCTGATTTTGACTTTGTTTTTTTTTAAGTTAACACTGAAAGCAAGTTACCTGATTTATGTGCTACCAAGCATATCTGTGTTGGGAGAAATAACCCCATAAATAAATATCTTATTGGCTTTACCCAAGAGCACAACTAAATTATTGTCAGCAGCTGTGTCTGGTGTGAATGAACTACATTGCCCACAATACCTTGCAAATCATATAGAAATATGCACTTGCCAAGAGTGTGAAGATTCTCACCCAGGCAACCGTCTGACACTACGTATTCCTTCGGTGTCTCCCCATCTACCGGGAGTGCGCCGGGAGGGACCGGGGTATGGCGAGAATAGGATGCCTTCTTAGCTGCAGTTTTAAACCTTATCACAACATTTGGCTGCGCACGCACTCCCGCGGATTCTGGAGCGGTCCCCTTACCTTGGGACCCCCCATCCTCTAATTAATATCCAACAATCGCACGCTTGGCCACTTCCTTTCTGCCAACAGCCGTCACTAGCGCTATCGCTTCAGGCTGAGGCAGGGGCGTCTTGCCAAGCTCACACAATCACACAAGCCACAGAGAAGGAAAAGGGTATTACCACTGACCCAGCGGGACGTCCCTATTATGCATAGCGCTACCAAAGCGCATTCCCGAGATGAGCTACCAAAGCTACGTCAATTTAGAAAGTCGGGAAATCCCAGTGCAGCTACCAAAGCTACGTCAATTTAGGAAGTCGGGAAATCCCAGTGCAATGGGGAAATCCTCACTTCTGACACCAAATTGTAAGTGTGGGTTACTCCTTTCCCAGCACTATATACCACTTACCTCGGGACGTCTGCTAATCCCTTGGGCCGAGGAACCACCTTACCTTCTCTGTTTGAAATTCCAGGGGAACAAACACACACACTTGCATATAAGTAGTATGTAAGTTTATTCCACAGGTTAGAGGGGCTGTCTGTCTTTTATACATTAACAGAAACATATACATATGTCATCAACTCATCCCCTGAGGCCCACCACAGCTTATCAGTAACTTCACAGATGTTAGTCTTTTCCTTGCAGAACAAACAATTTGTCTTAGCACAGCACATTCCTTTCCATATATAGATATTTATTTTATTTATTTAACTGTATTTATATCCCGCTTTTCACCAGGTCAAAGATATGTACAGGATTCCCATTTTCCCCTGCGGGCCTCCTAGTCCTCCTGTACACACTTTAAGTCTTATTTTCCCCTATCACCCATCACCGCATTTCCAGTCCAAGCCCCCATCAGCCATTTCCAGTCCTAACCCTTCCCACCCCCCCAAAAGAGCCCCACGCCTGTCTAACCAGATTCAGAGGGAGCCAGGGAGGCCCAAAGCCCCAGCTTATCTCTGCTTAGCCATTGGAGTGAACAGCAGCATTTTCCTTCACTCCAGCGCTGTGTTCTTGTGCAGCCCGCTGGCGTGCTGATTACTGGAAAACAGGAAATGCCCTTTAACCTCCGGTGTGCCAGTGGGTGCATGAGAACACAGCCGCTGGAGTGAAGGAAAACACCGCTCTTCACTCTGGCAGCCGTGCAGAGGTGAGCCCTGCAAACAGTCAGGAACTGAACAGCATGTGTGGCATGAAGATGGTAAGGGCCCTGTTCGAACAACATTCCCAAACAATGGATGGGTCAGCTGTGTTGACTAAAGCTCCTCAGACTTGGCAATCAGAAAGTCATTGATGACCTTGATGAGGGTTGTCTCCAATGACCTCCTCATGGAATGCACAGGGCAAAATAGAGTTTGGAGGGGGTTCAAGATATCTAGAAGTTCAAGAAAGTCAAGGCAGTATAGAGAAACAATTAATCTGAGTACTTTGCATACAAAATCGCATTTAAAAATATGGGTGGGGTATATTCAGCGGCTGCGGATAGCGCGTCTATAGCCATCGCTACTAAATACTAACCCCGGATATTGAATTCTGGGGCCATATCCAGCCATATTCGGCCACTGGCATTGAATATACAGGGCGTTGCATAGCATGAAAGCTAACTGGGCGGTGGTGATATTAGGCCACTGTTCAGTTAGCTCCCATGGGTAAAGATAGGCCAGCTTTTGCCACGCCTATTTTACCTGCAGGTTGCTAACCAGGCAGTGGCTCAATGTTGCCGCTACCTGGTTAGCAGTGGATATTGCCTCGGCTCTGCCCTGGAATGCCCCGATGCTAACTAGGGCATGTTACATGCTTTGTGCCACTGAATATCCCACTAACTGGCCTTTGAATATCCCCCCCCCCCATGGATGTTTATTTAAGCTTTTCCCAGATAGCTAATTTTAGCTGTCTCATTTGAAACTCAATGGATATGGATCAACTGCATTTTGCTTTTGCAGAGTGGGAATGGTGAGGGTCTTGATTTAATGCTGTATTTTGCAGTCATATTGTGATGCTTATGCTCTTAAGGAGATGGGGAAGGACACACGGTCACTTATTTTTATGTTGTTTAATCTTATTTTGATTGACATATTCTGCTTTGAGATTTGGTATCTAAGGCAATATATCAAATTTGAATATAATACTAAGTGGCCAGGAAACGAGATGATAACAGGACATGAAGAATCTGATAATTTTTGTTTTTAACTGGCGGAGTGGGGGAGTGTGAACATGTCATGTCCAAAGGATGTGGTGAAGGCTCTAGTAGAAAATGGCAGAAGAGGATATAGATAGACAGAGGGGATGACACTATCAAAGCGAGGAGCTAGATGGGACTGGAGTTAGAGGGTCAAGCATTTAAATAGGATGACAAGAGAAGATGGGCAATTTCCTGTTCTCTGATTCCAGAAAAGGAGGAGAGAATGACAGGGCAAAAGGCAGATGGAGAGGAAGGAAAGACTAGGGGACTAAGGGAGGGCTGATGGAGACTCAAGAAAAGTAACTTTGTAAATACCTCGGAGTCACCCTAGATCAGCAATTGAATGTCCAGGCTCACACAGAGAATATCACATCTACTGATTATTATAAGATAAAGATCCTACACAAAATGTGCCTAGACCCCAGCCACTTCTGGCAATAAGCCAAGTTATAATCACTCCATAATTGAACTACTGCAACTTCAGACTTCAAGGCCTCCGAAAACATGCCCTCCATTCACTCCAGCTGGCTCAGAACAGTGCAGCAAGACTAATAACAGGGACAGCAAGACACAAACACTTCACCTCAGTGCTCAAAACTCTTCACTGGTTCCCTATACAAGTACGAATCAAATTCAAAGTCATCATGCTCACCTACAGATCTACCCACGACCAAGCTCCAGTCTGCCTTCATAACCTCATCCAAAAACCAACTAGTACAAGGTCAAGAAGACAGCACAACCAGAACCTACTCAACATCCCAACACTCAGAACAACTAGCATTCAAGCAATTTGCCAGAGATCCTTCTCTATACAGAAACATAGAAATATGATGACAGAAAAAGACCATATGGCCTATCTAGTCTGTCCTTCCATAACAACAACTACAACAGTCCCCTTTTTTCCTTTAGAGATCCTCTGTGTTTGTCCCATGCTTTTTTGAATTCAGTTACTGTCCTCATCTCTACCACCTCCACTGGGAGACTATTCCATGGATCCACCACTCTTTCCATAAAGAAATATTTCTGCAAATCACTCCTGAATCTATACACCTTCATCCTCATCCCATGTCCCCTCATAGCAGAACTTTCTTTCAATTGAAAGAGGCTCTCCCCCTGAACATTTATGCCACAGAGGTATTTAAACATCTTGATCATTTCACCTCTATCCCGCCTTTCCTCTAAGGTGTACATATTAAGATCCTTCAGTCTGTCCTCATATGCTTTATAATGAAGACCACTAACCATTTTAGTAGCCACCCTCTGCACCGACTCCATCCTGTTCACATCGTTTTGAAGGTGCGGTCTCCAGAATTGCACACTATACTCCAAATGAGGTCGCACCAAAGACTTATACAGAGACACTATCACTTCCTTTTTTCTGCTAGCCATTCCTCTCCGTATGCACCCAAGCATCCTTCTAGCTTTTGCAGTCGCCTTTTCTACCTGTTTAGCTACTTTAAGATCATCAGACACAACCACGCCCAGGTCCCGCTCTTCTTTAATGGACAAAAGTACTTCACCCCCTATACTATATTGCTCCCTTGGATTGCTGCAGCCCAAATGCATGACCTTACATTTTTTTAAATTAAATCCCAGCTGCCAGATTCTAGACCATTCTTCAAGCTTATCTAGATTCCTCCTCATGTTATTTACACCTTCCTGGGTGTCTACTCTATTGCAGATTTTGGTATCATCCGCAAAAAGGCAAAGCTTACCCGACAGCCCTTCCGCTATATCACTAACAAAGATTTTAAAAAGAATCGGACCAAGGACAGATCCCTGGGGCACACCACTGGTAACATCCTTCTCCTCAGAGTGAGCTCCATTTACCTGTACTCTTTGTCGCCTCCCACCCAACCAATTTCTAACCCAAGCAATAACTTTAGGGTCCATCCCTAGGGTGCTCAGTTTGTTTCTAAGTCGCCTGTGAGGAACAGTGTCAAAGGTTTTACTGAAATCTAAATTCACCACATCTAGGGCTCTCCCTCGGTCCAACTCCCTGGTCACCCAGTCAAAGAAATGAATCAGATTTGTCTGACAAGACCTGCCTCTGGTGAATTCATGCTGCCTCGGATCCTGTAATCCACTGGATTCCAGAAACCTCACTATTTTCTCTTTCAGCAGCGTTTCCAATAACCACCGAAGTTAAACTAACCGGCCTGTAGTTTTCAACCACATCCTTACTTCTGCTTTTGTGTAAAGGCACCACATGAGCCTCTCTCCAGTCCTTTGGCACCACTCCCGACTCCAATGATGCATTGAAAAGGTCAGTCAGTGGAGCTGCTAGAAAGTCCCCAAGTTCCCTCAGTATTCTAGTGTGTATCCCATCCGGTCCCATCGCTTTGTCTACTTTAAGATGAGCTAGTTTCTCATGAACACAGTCTTCTGAAAATTGTTCAAGATGTCCCTCGCTTCTGTTCCTGTTTGTGGGTGTTTTCTGAGGTCCTGCTCCTGGTTCTTCATCTGTGGTCCCACACTCTGGAACTCACTTCCAATCACGCTAAGAGACACTAAAGACTGCAGTGATTTCCATAAAAAACTAGACCTTCCTATTCCAAGAATACTTTAGCCCTGACACTTAACATAAAATGCTCCCCCTCCCACTACCAATATGCTATCAGGTATCTGGATAATCCTTTGTATTTAGCCCTATGTAAATATCGTCCCCATATATATAGTTCTAGCCTGCCACCCCCTTAAAATGTTCACCCCTCACCCCTAATCTCCTAGTTCTTGTACTACATTCTATATTCACTGTTCCATATGTAACAAGTTTACCGTTCTAGGTAAATCTCCTTGATAATCTGAAAGACGGTATAAAAGAAACATTAAATAAATAAATAGTGTCATGAAAGAAATCAGCCATGACATGGGAACTGAGTGAGTGGAGGTGTATGTGGAAAACAATGGCCATCTGAGGAGGAAGTTAAGAGCAGTAAAGAGCAAGCAGGATTGGAAGCTAAGCTGTTGGTTAGATAAACATAATAGTCGTATTTGGTGAGCCTGCTAATTGTTCGGAAAGAGATGAGCATGAATCCGAAACGTATGAAATCAACGCAAGAGGAGGGTTTGAGCCACAGGCACTCTGCAGAAAGGGTATGGGAACCAAGGGGCTGAAATGGGGGTGGGGGAGGAAGCAGGAGGTGCAAGAGGAGTTGCAGAGGAGAATACAGAGTTGTAGGAAGAGATTGCCTCGTGACAGGGCCAGAGCAGAAACTGGTGAGGGGGTCCCAAAGCCTACCTACAGGCTATGCCTCCTTCAGCTCGAGGCAGGTTTGGGACCCCTATAGCATGAAGGCCCAGGGCAATTGTCCTGTTTACTACCCCCTAATGTCGGCCCTGACTCATGGACCAATGTTGAGGTAATGGAAGAAAGGAGGGAAACGAAAGGAGAGACAATAGTAGTAAAGGACCAGATCCCAGCTTTGGTTCCAACCAAGGAGTAGGAAACTGCCAGCTCAAAATAGACATGCCATCAGACTTTTCTATCTTACTGAAGTCTTGCACTTTCTTAGCTTATGGCAATAGAGCTGTAAGGAGTTCAAGCCCTGGTGCGCTTATAAGTACAACTGGAGCTCAACAGAACGGGTTTCAATTTGTCTGTCTTTGCTGCTACACTACAGTACACGTGATGATAGAAACAAGGTTGTAAACAGTTTAATCACTGTAAAAGCTTTGCCTTGTGTACAAGTGTATGCACGTGCTCTTAGGGAAAAAGGTACTTGCTAATTCACGCTTCTATTTCAAATCTCCTTTTTTATTTTCAGTTTTCTTGGGTAATACAATAGCAGTGATGGTCAAACTGAAATAAAATAATTGTGATCTATGCTGCTGAACCAGTTTCTAACAAGCTGCAGGTGAGTCACTGTTTCTTCCATTGGCACAACTTTAGTACTGCATTCCTGTTTTAAACATTTGTCATAAGCAAACCCGGTGCAATCTAGCAACAAATTTTCAAAATTCAGTGTTAAAGTAAATGTAATTGTATTAGATCTTATATAATAAAAATGAACAATTGAATCAAAGCACAAGTAATTGAAATCAAACAAGTCCTCTAAAATTGTTAAACAATAGGGAGATGTTCAACATGTCTCTTAACAGTAATACAACAGTCTGACTAAGGAGACAGGAATTTAGTTCATAGTCCTTTCCCCACCCACCTCCACCTCAGCCATGTAACCCGAATTAGATAAAACCCAGCACAAGTAGGTTTCCTTGTGCTAGAATAGTGCTTCTCAAACTTTCACTCTGTATGACCCCATTTTAACAAATGAAAATTCACATGGCCCCAGATGATGAAAACAAAATAGCAGGTCTCTATGCCTCCTGCCCCTTACCTACTTCCTTCTCTCCTAAGGTTACGAGAATTTTTGCAGGTAAATCTGGGATACTTATCCAAAGTGTGGGTGGGGAAGGGACACCTTAGTTCCAGGTTCGAGCATCATGGCATAAAGGAGGGAAGAGGAGTAGTCCCCCATCCATCCCATGACTGCAGTCTAATCACTAACAGACAGTCAAATTGACAGAGAAATAGAAACAGTGATGCATTCCCCCTGAACTGTGCAAAATATCAAGATAATGGATTCAAATTCTAAAACCTGACACATTCAAATCACTAAATTATACATTTTATTCTACCTCCCATCCCCCATCCCCATTGCTTGAATCAGGGACATGAGGATCCAAAACAGGTGGGAGATGGGGACAGAGCTGAAACATCAGGAACAATTCCCGAAAATCAGGGACATCTGGTAACCTTATCCTCTCCCTTCATCAAAAACAGGAAGCCAGCAATCAGCACAGGGCCTCTGAGTTGTGTGTACTCACAGACCCCAGTACTTAACATGGGTTTCCAGTCTAACAGGAAGGCTACCCAGGAGAGCACAGAGGCCTTTGAATGTTTACTGGCTCACAGGCCCCATGCTGACTACTGGACATAAGTCACAGTGGAACTTCAGAAGATGGGGAAGTAGCCCTATTTCTGTGACCTCATTTGGGGCCCTGACCTACAGTTTGGGCCAAAGGAAGCCTTATTTATACACTGTTCAATGGCTAGCCAAGCAACTTAGTAACAGTGCTGTGGCAAGTCTCCAAGGGGCATGTTTACTAAAGAGCATGCTGGTAGCGTTTGTTGCGCAAAACTAGCACTGAGGCCCACATTAACATTTGGGGGTGTTTGCAGACATCCCGTTGCCAATAGAGCATTGGTAATACACCACACCATGCTAGCCGGCACACAGATGTACTTATCGGCATCCTTTGAAGTAGCGTTATGTGCATTCATGCTAACAGCGACATTCATGGTTAGTGTGCACCCAAACATTTGCCTGCACTAGCTGTGATGTGCCATTATTGCCTATGTTCAGCCTCTAACCTGCCCATTCCCCACCCAATCAAGAGCCACCCAGCTAGCTCTAGATTTTTACCACACTGCCCCACACTAACAGCATGGCATGCTTACTGTGCGGCAAACCCCAGGCTAACAGCACACATTAATCAACATGTCCCCAAAAGGGTTTTGCATATACTATGACAATAATGAACCCCGCTCCTGAGCCAGGGTATGTGAAGTATGATCTCGATGTCATCATGCCAAAGAGAGCTTCCTTCTGAACTTCCTAAGAAGTAATGGACCTGATATTCAGTGCCAGCAGATAGCGCTACTAACGTGGTTAGCTGCCAGCGCTGAACAGTAAACCCAGATATTCAATGCCAGAGTCATATCCAGCCCCGGCACTGAATATCAGGGTTTGCCGCTCTTGCCAGTTTTAAACCGGTCAGTAGCACTGCCCGATTAGCAATATGCGGTGGAAGTTAGGGCAGAGTTTCCTGCTCCTGGCTTTCACTGCATATCGCAAACTAGTCAGCTGAATATCCCACTTAAGGGCATTTACACGATTTAGAAGTCTATAAACCGTGCAAATGCCTTTGAATATCGGGCCCAATATGTACAGGCAACTTATCAAGTTGTGCTTTGAAATTTTTGCATCTCAAGCCCGTGGCATCCAGTAAGATGGGAAATGTTTCTGTATTTGTATTCCATGTTTTCTTAGGCTCTGACTGCTTTGCTTGACACATGAGGATCATCTCTCTTTTCACACAATGTACAGAATAATGTCTTGGCACTGACACCCCTATTATCAGTGCTGTTTGTGTCGTTTTCTCCATACCATTATGTTCAGTTTTCTTCCAGCAAGCTTTTTAATGTCCCACGTGATCATATCCTCTTCTTTCAGGGGGGCGATTTCTCCAAATGGGCATACAACGACAGTAATGACTCTCACTCCTAAGCCAGGGTATATGGAGTATGATCTCAATCTCTGAAATTTACTGCTAATGGTGCCTGTAATACTTGCATCATGCAAAGGAGAGCTTCCTTGTGGTTCATAAGATGTAACACGTATAGGCAACTTGTCAAAGTGTGATTAGAAATTCCCTCTTAATCAGCCCGTGGTTCCCAATACAATGGGACATATTTCCATATCTTTCTGCCACATATTTTGGTTTCTGGCTGCATTTCTTGGTATTTCATGATCTTCTCTCTCTCCACAAGATTCACAGAATAATTGCTTGGAATTGACACTTCTATTATCAGTGCCTTTCTGATGATTTTTTTTTTTACCATTATGCCAGGTTTCCTCACATCCAGCTTCTTATCTGTTGGAATGGGAATATCCCAAGTTATCATAACTTCTTCCTTCTCCATTATTCTCTTAGAGTCATGATCCCAGTGCTTTTCCGGTACAACAATGTTATAGTGTTTACATTACAAAGTTTCCAATGGATGAGGCGTGCCACCTTGTTGTGTCTTTCTGTATAGACGTTTTCTGCATCAGAACTTCACAACCAGCTACAAGATGAGTAAAGGTTTCGAGGACCTTCTTGCAGAATCTGCAGATCTTTACCAGTCTTCTCTGTGCTAGCTGTGAACTCTCTCACCTGTAATCCACTATCCTGGGCTGCAAATGGGCTTCATTCTATCTAGAGGACCTGTTTTGATTAGCAGTTTGGGTCTTCCATTGCCAGAGTTAACCATGAAAGCAGTGTTCACAGCACCTGTGGATATGGGAGTCTCAGCTGTTGCTCAATGATGACAATTGGCTCAGAATATATAGGTACCAGATTCTTGAGGAGGTTGTAGTCTGTAGACCCTGGACAGGGTCATCACTGCAGCAGTTGGGCTAGGAGGAGGGTGGAATACTGAATGGTTATGAATGAAGACTCATGGCATATAGCCTAAGAGATGCCAACTTTTATTGAATTGGAAGCCCAAAGGAGCAAGGAGAAACTGGTAGGCCAAATTGGAAAAAAACTTTTGAGTGTGAGCCTGTAAAAGTTGTTTCTCCATGGACCAGCAGGATGAGTCAGCCACACATGGGTGATGTCATCCGACGGCCCCATAGATGGAATAGCTCTCCAATAGCTCAGAAAAACCTAGAGAGGCCTCCCTGAGCATGTCAGATACTCCCCCCCCCCCCATCATATCTGCCCACTTTCTCTCCAGTCTGTTCTATCCGCCCGGCCATGCAAGCAGATTCTGCACTCTTCTATTTCATTTTTTGTTTCTTTTCTTAAAACTCTTGCATTTCTCTTTATTTTCTTCTTGGCTTGTTTACCTCCATTGAGCTGAAGGGATAGCAGTATTCCAGCGGCTGATTCCATGGCAGGAGCTGCTGGTCACTGGGAGTTAGCACACATTGCATTTAACGAGCTGCCACATGGATTAGAGAGGCATCATGGCGACCCGTGCTACGGCAATCCTCTTCTGCCACTAGGCCAAATTGGAAAAACTGTTTTGAGTGTAAGTCTGTAAAAGTTGTTTATCCTTCCTACGGGATATGAATCCATCCTACATAAGAACATAAGATATGCCATACTGGGTCAGACAAAGGTCCATCAAGCTCAGTATCCTATTTCCAGTAGTGGCTAATCCAGGTCACAAGTACCTAGCAGTTTTCCAAAACGACACACAGGTTCCACAATGCTTGTATTGGGGCAAGCAGTGGATTTCCCAAATCCTTTTTTAATAATGGTTTATGGACGTTTCCTCCAGGAACTTGTCTAAATCTTTTTTAAACCCAGCTACACTAACAGCCTTTACAACATCCTTCAATAATGAATTAAAGAGTTTAATTATGCGTTGAGTGAAAAAATATTTTCTCTTATTAGTCTTAAACGGATTACATTATAGCTTCATTGCATGTCCCCTAATCTTTCTACATTTTGAAGGTGTAAACAATCTATTTACGTTTACCCATCCATTCCATTCATTGACTTATAGACCTCTATCACATCTCCCCTCAACTGACTTTTCCAAGTGGAAGAGCCTCTTTAAGCCTCTCTTCTTATGGGTATCCTTCCATTCCCTTTAACAATTTTGGTGGCTCTTCTCTGTGCCTTTTCTAATTCCGCTATATCCTTTTTAAGATATGACGACCAGAATTGCACAAAATATTCAAGGTGTGGTCGCACCATGGAACGATATAGAGGCATTATAATATCCTTGGTTTTATTCTCCATTCTTTTCCTTATGATTCCTAGCATTCTATTTGCCTTCTTGGCTGCCACTGCACACTGGGTAGAGGGTTGCAACATGTTACCCACAATGATGCTTAAATCTTTTTCCTGGGTGGTGGTTCCTAATGTGGAACCTTGCATTGTGTAACCATAGTATGGGTTGTTCTTTTCTAGGTGCATAACTTTGCACTTGTCCACATTAAACTTCATCTGCCATTTGAATGTGCAGTCTTTCAATTTATCAAGGTCCTCTTGCAATTTTTCACAATCCTCTTGGGCTTTAACAACTTTTAATAATTTTGTGTCATTTGCAAATTTGATTACCTCACTTGTTATTCCCATTTCCAGGTCATTAACAAATATGTTAAAAAGCAGCGGACCCAGCACAGATCCCTGGGGTATTCTACTATTCACCTTTCTCCATTGAGAAAATTGACCATTTAGCCCTACTCTGCTTTCTATCTTTTAACCAGTTCCTGATCCACAATAGTACACTACCTCCTATCCCATGACTTTTTAACTTCACCAAGAGTCTCTCGAGGGATCTTATCAAAGACTTTCTGAAAATCCAGATACACTACATCGACTGAAAAGCACAAAGCTTTCAGTTCAGTGAAGTGCAGAAAGCATGGAAAACACTTAAACTTTACATAATCGCCACCTCTATAATTAAACTCAATAAAAACAATCAAAAAGTGTGTTATGTGTTAGTTAATTGATTTGTTACAGAACAAATTCATCAATCAAAATTCTTACAATGTTTCTGAACTCCACTGAATAAAAACAAAGCTGTATCGAAAATGAATAATAGATGTAGACCTATTAAGCAGAAGAGAAAGTGCTTGACTCTGCTAAATCTGAAACAAAAAGTTTGAAATGAAGTCACATCTAATAACAAAAGTCACTGGTTTCCAGCAGCAGCTCAGGGTCAGATTCTGTGGGAGGGATTAGAAAATGTTATGACCACTTTGTATAAATTTGCTTCTAGATTTTCATTACTTACTGTGCATAAATTCAAATACTGTTTTGAAAATTGTGTCTTTTAAATGTTCTGATATTTTGACATATTTTTTTCTATTCCTTGATGTGTTCTCTTGGTTTGATTTTGTTTGTTTCTGTTACTTTCTCTGCTTTGTTGTTCTGCTTTTTAAAACATTTCATTCTTTATTTTCTCTACCTACAACTGTTTCTTCTCTTCCAGATATGCTTTTTTTCTCTCTTCACCTCCATTCCATCCTTTCTCTTATGTTTCCTTTCCTCTTATTCTCTATCCATTTGTATCTTCTTGTTTTGTCATCCCTTCTATCCCTCTTCCTTCCTCACTTCTTTAGCCAGTCTCCTCCATCCTTTCATCAGTTCTCATACTTCTGTTTTTACATTATCTTTTTTTTCCTCCCATCTTCTCCTATCTTTGCTTCTCTCACTTCTCCCTCCCCCCATTCATTTTCCATTCCTGGTACCCATTCTACTTTTTATGCATTTTCCTAACTATCTATTCTCCACTCCATTCCCAAGCAGGGTGTTAGATACAGTTGTAGTCAACATTATTGGCATCCTTGCATTTCAATCCCTTAATGTCCAATAAATCCTAAGATAAAATGGCCAGTGAAATGGCTTTGGTCTATATATTGTCGTGAACCCCTGCCTGGGCCGGTGGCTCACAGGCAAAGGGCTGCCATATTTGTCCTTTAAATAAAACTATCTTTGTCTCCAGCAAGGAATCCTGGGACTTGTAGTTCTTTTCATTAAAGACAAAGTAGTGTGTGACCACTGGGGTTGTTTAAGGCAAAACCAAGAAATTTATTTTGGGGTTCTTTCCACGCATTAAATTCAATGGTAACGCAGGCAAAAGGATTATTCACCAAAACAGAAAACTTACAGGAACAAAAGTACATATGAAGTCAAAGAACTGAAATACTTCTTTTAAACACGGCAGCTGTTTTCAGTACACATCTCAGCATAGGTAAATTCTGGTCATTTTCCAATAATGCTGCTTTAATTCAACTTCTGTTCTTAGCAAAATTCTTTAGCTTAAAGAAGGTCTTAGCACTTTCCTGGCTAAGGAAAAATTGCTCTTCAAAAAAGGGTTCTTTTCACAGCCCTTTCTAGCAGCTTTCAATTTCCCTCATACAAAAAGAACAATCCATCTGGGATTCGTCATACACTGAATCTGACTCCAGAGTGTCAATTTGCATACCTTCCTGTTCTGCAAATTGCTTATCTCTCTCAGGATTTTCAATAATGTTTTCCAACTTACTATTCTGTAGGAAGTTCAAAAGTCCTTTCCAGAACTGCTCTCCCTGGTAAGCATTGGCTGTATCAGGAGCGTGGGGCTTCTTTCCCTGGAACAAAAGCTTAACTGCTTCAACTGTGTTCAGCACTACGTCTCTGCCTTTGGCTGGGTCTTGGTTACGTTCGTTTGTAACAGCTTCCACCCCCCTTCTGACAGCTTGGGTTTTCTGAACTGTCTCTTGCACACAATGCACGGCACTTTGTTCCACCTCTCCAGCAATCTCCCCAGCTATACCTCTGCTGGTCTGTGGCTCAAGCGTACCTTTTACACAAGGGTTGCTTCCTTTGCTGCTGGAACTGCTCCTCTCTCCTTCCTTCGTCCTTTCTCTCGCTGCTGTCCTTCTTGCTCCTCTTGCTGTTCTCCCTCGCTGCACTGAAGCAGGTTTAAAAAACTGCTTCCTAGCTACTACACCCCTCTCTCTGCACAGGTGGTTGTCATTAGAGTCCAAGCCTGCACTCACGTTGGGGCTTGGGCGTGACTTAGCTTCAGCAAGTAGGTGTTTCTTTTGCTTGGCTGTAGCTTTAGCCCTCTGAAAGGTTTGCCTGTCTCTTGTCTTAAAGACATAGTCACCACTATCCTGTGTTTCCATGGACTCTGCACAACTCTCATTATCACAATATGCTCACATATTTGACACATAAAAGAATCAAATAAAACAAGACCAATTTAAAAAGGAAATAGTAGGAAATAGTATAAAAATTGGGAAAATTGCCAGGAAATGATTATTGGCACCTTTATAAACAATTCAAATCAGTTTGAACAGAAGAACCACATTCCCATTGCAGTATAATTAGATGCTCAGGTGATCAATTGTCATTACTCACATGGCTTGAATCAACCAGTGAATGATGGCTCTAATGTTTAAATTGGCCACATTCACTCCCTGCTCCATTTTCACAGTAGTGAAAACAAGAGAGTTGCCTGACACCATCAGAAAAGTCATTATCACCAGACGTCAAACTTCAGAGGTACAAGGCCATCTCCAAAGACCTTGGGATTCCTGTGTCTACAGTCTGCAATGCTATTAAGATGTTTTCTGCTCATGGAACTGTCAAGAATCTCCCAGGACATGATGGGAAGAGGAAAATTAATCCAAGAAGTTTTTGAAGGTTTGTATGAACTGTTGGAAAAACACCATGTACAACATCCAAAGAGCTTAAGGCTGACCTGGAGCAATCTGGAGTGGTGGTTTCAACCTGCACCATATGTCATGCATTAAGAGTATGATTCCATAACGTGCATGTCTGGCCCCATTTGATCCTAATTCCACATGCATGGGTCTGGATGTGCCCACAGGTCTGGAATCAGGGACAGTCAGCCAGTCAAGTTTTCAGGATATTCACAATGAATATGCATGAGCTATATCTGCATGTACTGCTTCCATTATTCGCAGATCTATCGCATGCATATTCATTATGAAAACCTGACTGGCCTGGGGGTTCCATTGCCCTAGATCATCTCCTCTAGCTCACCCAGCAATTTTCAGCATAGCTGGAATAATCACCATTCCATCTCTGAATATTTCTGTGGGGATGTTTACTAATTTGTCTTTTCCATTCACCTTTCACCCACCTCTGCATTCTGTTCTTTACAACTGCATCTTGTGGTCTTCCAGACTGCAGACACACCGGTTCGACACATCTTTGTCATAACCATTCATCTCTATGGGATGCATTGCAGAACTGAGCAGAAAAGTTTCTAAGTCCTGGCCTTATTCCATGTTTCTGCTGGTATGACATGGACATCTGTGGGAAGTACGCAGAATGTATATGGGCCTTTCCTGAATACACACTGCATGTCTCCACTTCTGACCACGACCCCGTTCCACCCCCTCATGCCCATGTTCTGAGATTCCCATGCTAGCACCATGTACGTGCAGGGCCAGGGTGTTTCAGAATACAGTCATAGAGGGTTTTGCTAGAAAAACGTCTACACTGCATGTCCAGAGGGCTTATTCCTGTTCCAGAATGAGCCCCTGAACAAAAAAGGACTTCATGGGTGAAGGCCAAGGAAGACCCACTGCTCAAAGACAGACATAAAAAGACACGCCTGATTTTTGCCCAAACCCACCTTCAGAAACTACAGTCCTTCTGGGAAAATATTCTGTGGACAGATGAAACCAAACGAGCTCTTTGGCAATGTAGACCAGCGATACATTTACAGGCGAAGAAATGAAGCTTATAAAGAAAGAAATACCCTTCCTACGGTTAACATACCTTAAATGCAAGGCTGTCAATAATGTTGATCACCACTATATGCTGGGGCCCAGGGTTTCCCTTTTTAAGCTTCAGGCAGGCTTGAAGCCCTCTATGATATGGAGGCAAACTTGGGACTCTCATGGCACACCTAAAACCAGCCCTATTCCCACTCTTCCTCTCGAATATCCCACTCTATCTTTTGCTCAGTCCCTGCCTTTCCTCCCCTTCCCCCCAACTGTACTTGCACTGCTTGGTTCTGCATTTCCAGTGCAAGGCAGCTGGGCCACTGTCAGCAGCATTAAATTAATGGAGCTGATGGGAGCCAAATTAGGCCAGCAGAGCTGGCAGCACAGCAGCATCTAGCCAGCAGCGAAGCAGGAGGCAGCAAAAAGCAAACTATGGATGTGATATTATAAGAAATTCAAGTCCCTGGTTATAGTATATTAGGCAGAGCCTAAACGTTTGCTTAAATGCCTCCAGCTAGATCTAGTAAACTGCAAAAATCAATTGATTAGATAGCCACGACTAACACTATGATGATTAATAAGGGAGATCTAAGTGATATTCCACCAAACTACTGACCATATAACCTGCCTACCTACAACTTCCAAGCTATATAGTGGAAAAGATGCTGAGAGGTGGTAAGGGCTGCAGACTGCCATGCCGGAGGACCCTGGTCGGAGCTGTGCATCAGGCTCTCTACAGTACTTCCTGGCTTTGCAGGGTCTGGGGATGCTGCAGACAGAGCTGTACAAGGACTTTACGAGTGATGCAGCCACACAGGGCACAAGTGAGGAAGGGGTATTGACCAGCAGTGGCGGGCCTCCAAGCAAAACCATGCTGAGGGAGCCCCATTGTCACCCCCAATTGTTATGACCACACCTCCCCCGTGCATGTACGGTAAAACTTACCTTAATTTGTTTTCCATGCTGTCTCTGCTCCAGGCCTGGCAACTGTTACTTCCCGAGCCAAAGTCTCACGGTGTGGCTGTTACTGCGAGACTTCAGCCAGGGAGGTAACAGCTGCTGGGCCTAGAGTGGAGGCAGCGTGACAAATTAAAGTAAGTTGTTGTGCTGCCATGTGGGCCCCTTTCCTGCCCAGGCCCCCTGCATTGCAGGGGCTGCTTGAGTGATAATTACATCACTGCTGCTGACCACATCAATGGGCTTCCAGAAAGCCTGATAAGAGTGAGTTCCTGCATATGGTTGGGGAGGTGGGGTGCTAGGTTCACAAATCACACAGGGCATATTTCTAGCTTGATATGGTCCTGGCTCTAGAAGCATGGGAGAGAGAATCCTGGCTGCAGCTAAGAGTAACACCTAATGGCTAGATTCTGGTCCCATAAATGGAGACATTCGAAGGAGCCCTATGCATGGCCCCTGGCCTAGGATTGTCACTACATTGACCAGACTGTTTATGTTTATTCAATACTTGATATACCACTTTTAGCCATATGCACCAAAGCAGTTTACAAACAAAGCAAAGCAAGTTACAAACAAAGAAAAAATATAAGTATAAATCAAACAGAAAACAAAATACAGACAAAGAAACACCATACAGGTTTCATCAACAGGGGCCCGCATCATTACAGGCCGCCATAGACTAGCTCAAAAAAAAAAAAAAAGGTGTTAAGGTGTTTTTTAAAGGATTAATGGAATTCTCTTGTCGAATATAAAGAGCAAGCGAATTCCACAAAGCAGGAGTCAAAAAATAAAAGGCCGACTGTTGCGTGGTTTCAAGACGAGCAACAATCACAGATGGAACGACCAGCCAATTACGGTATGTGATTGAGAACGCAAAGCCCTAGAAGGCAGAGAAGGAATAAGGGAATCTGAAAGATAAACAGTGACACCAAAATAAAAAACCTTAAATGCCAATAAAAGAACTGTAAACTTAATCCGATACCAGAGAGAAAGCCAATGACAAGATTTCAACAAAGTAGTAACATAGTCCGAAGACTTAGAACAGATAAGAAGCTTAATAGCAACATTTTGAATTGTTTGTAAACGTTTGAGGGCAGATAGAAGCCCACTATACAATGAATTACCATAGTCTAACCTACTAATCACCAACAGGGGCGGCCCAAGGGGGGTGCGGGGCCATGTGCGGAGACTCGGTGCGGGGCCTCATTTGCATAAGTGGCCTTATTTGCATAAATATTTGCATAATGTTACCATACACTAACTTTTAGTAAACATGTCTCTTAATGAGTGTATGGATAAAGAAAGACTAAAAGATTTCTACATTACTATAATCCAGTGCCAACCGCCAGGCACATTAGGAACTACTACAAACGCTGCCCATTTAGAACCCATAGCAAACCCGCTGTATCCTGACAGCATTACCAGGACTCACAAAGCACCAGACCCTACCTATCAAAAGGAAACACTGCAAATATTAAACCAGTACATTTCAGAGAATACTGGGGAAAGAGAACAAGTGGCAATGTCAAATAGGAATTACATAAACAGAATACCTCAGCTCAGTTACACATGCAGAACATAGACCATCACCAAACAAGGAATCGCAATTTAGAAACAGGAAGGCAATAATTAAACTGGGAACCCCAAAAGCCAAACTTGGAATGTACAACAACACTGTAGAAATAAAACTATAAATCAATTTCCTCTTGTACCAAACAAAGCGCAGACGTTAATGATGCACATTTCCCAGAGCTTTCATATTCCAGTTAATAAATTCAAAATAAAGAGATATATTTCTACCTTTTGTGCATTTTTTTTCAGTTGCAATTGCTCCAGCCACTTTCTTCTGGTTTCTTCATGTTTTCTGCTAACTCTCCATTGTCTGCTGTCCATTTGTCCTTTCTTCTCTCTTCTAGTTTTCTTTCCATCCTCTCTCTCTACATCTGCTTTAACATACTAATCTTTATCCTTTTGCTCTTTCCTCATTCTTATTTCATCCACACAAATTTTACCCCTCCATCCTCAATCCCCACTTACTCTCCCAATACCCGGCCAATTGTAGATTTTTCATCCCTCCCACACAAAATATTTTTCCCCTCTCCATTTTACTCTCCCAGCCCCATCCCATTCTAATCCTCCCCCAACATCAGCTCCCTTCTAGTTCCAGTCTCACCCAGCATCCATTCCCTTCTAGTCCCTGCATCAGCCCATTTCCAGTCCTAGCCCCCCATCAACCCATTTCCAGTCCTAGCTCCCCCATCCATTTTCAGTCTGAGTCCCTTCATCAGCTCATTTCCAATCCTAGCCCCCCATCAGCCCATTTCTAGTCATTTCCTAGCCCCACCATCAGCCCATGTCAAATCCTAGCTCCCCTCCACTCAGCCCAATTCCAGTCCAAGCCCCCCCATGAGCCTACTTCCAGTTCTAGCCCCTCCATGAGTCCATTTCAATTCAAGCCCCCACCACAGCCCATTTCCAATCTTAGCTCCCCCCAACAGCCCATTTCCAGTCCTATCCTAGCTGCTCCATCAGCCCATTTTCAGTTCTAGCTCCCTTCCCTCACAGCCCATTTCCATTCCAAGCTCCCTCCCCATCAGCTATTTGCAGTTCAAGCCTCCCCGTCCACTCAGTCCATTTCCAGTCATAGCAATCCCCCAACCCATTACCAGTCCTAGCCCCCCATCAACCCATTTTCAGTTTAAGCCCCCCCTATAACCCATTACCAGTCCTAACCCCCCATCAGCCCACTTCCAGTCTTAACCCCATCAGCCCATTTCCAGTCAGCCCCCCATAGCCCATTGCCAGTCCTAACCCCCCCCCCCATCAGCCCACAGCCCATTACTAGTCCTAACCACATCAGCCCACCTCAAGTCCTAACCCCTCCCCATCAGCCCTTTTCCTGTCCTAGCGCCCCCATAGCCCATTAGCAGTCCTAACCCCCCCCCATAGCCCATTAGCAATCCTAACCCCCATCACCCTATTTCCAGACAGCCCCCATCAGCCCACAGCCCATTACCAGTCTTAACCCCCCCAGCCCATTTCCAGTCCTAACCCCCCATCACCCCATTTCCAGTCAGCCTCCATCAACCCCCAGCCCATTACCAGTCTTAACCCCCCCAGCCCATTTCCAGTCCTAACCCCCCCATCACCCCATTTCCAGACAGCCTCCATCAGCCCCCAGCCCATTACCAGTCTTAACCCCCCCAGCCCATTACCAGTCCAACCCCCCCCCCAGCCCATTTCCAGTCAGCCTCCATCAGCCCCAGCCCATTAGCAGTCTTAACCCCCCTAGCCCATTTCCAGTCCTAACCCCCCCTCCAGCCCATTTCCAGTCCTAAACCCCCCCTTGCACATTTCCAGTCCTAACCCCCCCCTTGCACATTTCCAGTCCTAACAACCCCCCTTGCACATTTCCAGTCCTAACCCCCCCATCACCCCATTTCCAGACAGCCTCCATCAGCCCCCCCCCTTCCCTTCCCTTCCCTTCCCTTCCGGCAAATTAAAAAAAAAACAACAAAAACCTGGCTCTAGCTGCTGCCGCTGCCGCGTCCGTCGCAGCAGCGGCAGAATGGCATGTCCCGCGGGGCCCCCTCTCCTCGTCGAGCTCTCTGCAAGGGCTTTCAGATTCGCGAAGGGAGAGTGCTCCCTCGCGTCTCTGTAAATCCCGCAGGGGCTAATGGGAAATTTCCCATCAGCCCCTCACGTCTAAAGGGGCAGATGGGAAATTTCCCATTAGCCCCTGCGGGCTTTACAGAGACGCGAGGGAGCACTCTCCCTTCGCGAATCTGAAAGCCCTTGCAGAGGGCTCGACGAGGAGAAGGGGCCCCGCGGGACACGCCATTCTGCCGCTGCTGCGACGGACGCGGCAGCAGCCAGAGACAGGTTTTTTTTAAAAATGTAATTTAAAAAAAAAGCAGAATGTTCTTTGCGCGGGGCCCCCTGAAACGCGGGGCCCTGTGCAAAAAACATTCTTGCTCAATGGACGGGCCGGCCCTGATCACCAAAGCAAAAACCATGAACTGATCCAAATAAAGTTGAAGAGCTCTGATAATACGAAGGGAATAAAAACAAGACTTAACCGTAAAGAAAAGTTAAGCTGGTTATCAAAAGTGACGCCCAAACTTTTGAGCGCAGAAACCATTGGCAGAGAATAACTATTGTCACCACCAGGGGGCAGACTGCTTCCAGTCCAGCAAGCCTGCGCCGGATGGCGAAGAAATAGTTGTGCAACTCGAATGGTAAAGCAAAAGTGAGGATTTATTCCCCTCCCGGGGTTGGATTATTCAAACAGATAAACAGAACACAAGCACTTAAACAAAAGTATCCATATCTTTTGGCAAAACACAAAAGAACATAAGGGCAATATCTTCTTGCTTCAAAGTAGGAATAACTGTAGCACACAGCCTTTCTGTGTGAACCCAACACGTAGTGTTTTCCTGTAACACTAGGTTTAGCTCTGGTTAGCATAAAGACATTTTCTCCGATGAAACTAATGTACAGTCCATCGGGTCACAAGTGGATGAACATTCACTGAGGGTGTCCACTAACATTGGTTCTTCTTTACATTCAAAACCCTCTTTGTTAAAGTATGCCTGGATATTTCCCCGTGGCGTGCCCTCACGGTAAGTCTCCTTATTTCTATCCTCTAGTTGGGATAGATGGTATCTTTGTTCCCTCTTGCTACCAAGCTTTAGCCTGCAGGGTTTTCTTTGGGGTTTAGAGATTCCTACCAGGTCCTCATCTGACATGCATACGTCCTCTGGTAAATCTCTATGCTTCTCTGAAGGCAGTGAATGCTCTTTGCTTAAACGGCTAGGTTGGGAGTTGCTGCCCTGCCCCCACCTTAAGCTTCCTGTATAAGGCTGCTCTGCATTCACACGATAAGAACTTTTGTTCTTCTTAACTTTTAACTGCCCACATTCATTCCCCAAGTCCCAGCTTCTTGGTACATACTGTTTTGACACTGGCTTGCACTCACTCCGGCTAGAACGTAGCCTCCATGCTCCAACGTCTCTGTAATCAGCAGGGCATGCACACCTGGCTTCTGCACGAGTAAGCTGCTCCCTCCTAGTGGATTCTGGGTAGCTATGTGGGTGAATGCTTCCTGGTTCTGACTCTGAGTCACTTCCTAGGTTGAAGTGAGAGACTCTTCCTGGTTCCTCCCAAGCAGCTGCTGTAGGTAAGACAGGCTGTCTTCTCTGCCTACAGTGCTCACGCTGTTCCAGGTCTCTTACTCTCAGGTCCTGTTCCAAGTCTGACTGCTCTAGCAACTCCTCTCCTCGTGGCAGCTCCCTGGAGGTGTTGCTCTTGTAATGAACCCCTCCTGTGTTCCCTGCACTGTCCTTATAAGGGCTGTGAGTACTTCTCCCTCCCAGGTGTGTGCTATCAGAAACTAGGGCGTTTCTCTTTGCTAAATGTTTCTCCAGACCTCGTGGCTGCCTTTGTTGTCGTTGCCCCTGACGACAGCTGTCCACATGGTCTGTTCTCTTGTCAGTTTTAGAACTGAAATGCTGTGCGTTTTGCATTTTTAAAGTAGAAATTGGGGCTTCTTCATCACACTATCTAAAATTAGTGCCCAACTACCATGTTGGAGGGCTGTAAAATAGGGGAGAAACCCATGGATAGTTGCAAATGAAGGCTCTTGGCACCAGATACCAGCCTTAGTTCCCCCAGAGCTGAAAGTTCAATGGAACAGATGGAAACCACCAGGTCAAAAAAACAAGACAAAACAGAATTTGATATCATATTTACTCCAGCAACCTCATGGCAATAGAACAGAAGGGCAAGACATTGCCCCAGAGAGAAATAAAAAACTACTTATTTATTTATTTATTTATTTAATGTAATTTAATTTAATTCATATTCCATCACAACAGGTAACACGAAAACATAAATATTTAACAGCAAGCAGAAACAAGATAACGCTCAAAATAAGGTCAGCACAATTAGCACTGGATAGAACCATCAAAGGTGCAATGGTGTGATTGCACCACCAAAGTATCTATCCCTCATAATGAGAGCTCTAAGCAGAGCAGCCTCAAGCCCTTCTGAATCCACTGCAATTTCGTTCTCTATATTCCACAGAAATGGCTCTTGCCAAAATCTCCAGTGTCTTATTCCTTGCTAAATCCAAAAGCCTCTATTTGATCCTCATCATTCTTGACCTTTTTTCTGCTGCCTTTGACATTGTTGATCACAACCTTCTCGATACCCTGTCCTCGCTTGGATTTAGGAGCTCTGTTCTGTCCTAGTTTTCTTCTTCTCTCTCCCATCATACTTTTTAGTATATGTTCTGGTGGATTCTCTTCTACTGCCATCTCACTTTCAGTTGTGTACCCCAGGGCTCTGTCTTGGAACCTCCCGTTTTCTCTCTCTACGCTCGGTCCCTTCATGCACTTATTTCCTCCCATGGTTTTCAGTACCACCTTTATGCTGACGACTCCCAGATCTACCTTTATGAGCCAAAAGTCTCTCCAGGAATCCAGGTCCATATCTCTGCCTGCTTCTCCGACATTGCTGCCACTGCCATCTGAAACTGAACATGGCCAAAATTGAGCTCCTTATCTTTCCCCCTAAACCCATCTCCCCCTTCCTCCCTTCCCTGTTTCTGTGGATAATACTATAGTCTTCCCTGTTTCCTCAGTTCACAACCTTGGGGTCATCTTTGATTATACTCTCTCTTTCTCTGCACACATCCAACAGATAGCTAAAACCTATCACTTCTTTCTCTATAATATTTGCAAAATTCATCCCTTCCTTTCTACACACGCTACTAAGACTCTCATCCACTCACTAGTCACCTCCCATCTTGACTATTGTAATCTGCTCCTCACTGAATCATCTTTCTTCCGTTCAAAACTCAGCTGCACGGCTTCCACCAGTGTCACTACGCTCATGTAACCCCTCTTTTCAAGTCACTTCACTGGCTCCCTATCCATTTCCACATCCAGTTCACACTTCTCCTATTTACCTACAAGTGCATTTATTCTGTGGCTTCTCACTACCTTTCCTTTATTATCTCACTCTACGCTACTCCTTGGAAATTCTGCTCCTCTGGCGGATCCCTTTTATCTGTGCCCTTCTCTGCCACTGCCAACTCCAGACTTGGTTCATTCCATCTGGCTTCTCCATATGCCTAGAACAGACTACCTGAATCAGTGCGTCGGGCTCCTTCTCTGGCCCTATTCAAATTCAGGCAGAAAACCCACCTCTTTGAGGCCGGTTTTGGATCCTGATGCTCCTCATTCTCTTGTCCCCCACTTATGTGTATCATGCCATACTTTAGTCCCCAGTTCTGTGATGTTTTTTCATCTTGATTAGATTGTAAGCTCTGATGAGCAGGGACTGCGTCTTACATCTATATGTACAGCACTACGTACACCTTGTAGCGCTATTCAAATGATTAGTAGTAGTAAGTTGGCAGTGGCCCCAATCTGGTATCTCTTTTTAAAGAATGAACACTGAAGAGAGAAGCCCTTTGTCCAATATTAACCTGGCTGTAACTAGACCCTCAAATGTGAATAGCTCTGTCATTCTGTACTTAAGCATAGAGTGTTTAAACTGTTGTGCAGGGAGACACAAATTAGAGAAGTCAAACATCCAAGGATGTAGCTGACAGAGACTTTTCCTAGTTGTGAGGACCTAAACCCAGGTTGTTTCTGGTCTGAGACCTAGAAAAGAGGAGATAAGGTAAAGCCTTTACCATTATTCAGTTAGAGAAGTACAGCTAAAAGTAACCACTACAAGAGAAATAAATAGAGAAAGTGAGGGACAGAGAAAGCGAAGGGAGACAGAGCAGAGAGACAGTCTCCAGTGCATCTTATTATAGCATGGATTGACTATAAGAAAACATTTGATAGCATGCCACACTCATACTCTCAGTTATATGCTGCCTCAAAATGTGTAAACTCCGGTATGCTACACTGCATATGACTGACAAAGAAGATCAATATGTCACGTCTGTCATCAAGATCCAGCAGGGAATGTGTCAAGATTTCCTGTCATCACTTTGATTCTGTCTTGCACTAAATCCATAGGCAGTTAAGTACTACAAATGTCAGGACCAGTGTTAAACCTGCAGGGAACAAGGGCTAAATTTGGCAGGGGGCCCCAAAGCCTGTCAGTAGGGTATGCCTCCTTCAGCTTGGGGGTCCAAAGTAATTGCCCTGGTGGCACCCCCTAACACTGGCCTTGCTGACCATAATTTGCTAAAAACAGAAACCCAGGCTGTAGCAAATCATAGCAAATAGGGCCATTTTGGGAAGGCAAGTGGAATTCTTATTGGCCACTGATGAGAAAAAGGCAGGGTATTGGCAACAGTCAGTGAAACTCATTCTGTGAGCTGGTAGTGTCAGAACTAATTATTTTTTAAATTTGTGAACCAGCTATGGTGATCTATTGAATTCTAACATTGCCAAAACTATTCACAAATTTTAAAAATACTTATACTGTACCATATGCTGGCCAGCTCAGACATAAGCCTAAGAACATGAGACATGCCATGCTGAGTCAGACCAATGGTCCATCAAGCCCAATATTCTAAATCTGGCAGCAGCCACTCCAGGTCAGATCTTAATAAGGAGGTCCTTTTATTGTTGCTTACTCTGAGAAATAAAGGATAATGATTCCTTGTCTAATAATCGTTAATGGATCTCTTTTCCACAGATTTGTCCAAACATTGTACAAACCCTACAAATGACATGCTGGCGAGTTTATGGCTCCAGGAAGGGAATGCTGAACTACATAAACCTGTAGTAGAAATTATTCTCACACTGGGAGATCACCCTCGCACAGAAGAGGAAGTGGCTTAGTGGTTAAAATAATGGGCCCTAGAATCAGCAAAACCACCGTTCAAATCATGCTTCTACCACTGAACTCCTTTTGACCTTGGCAAGTGAATTTGGAGTTTCTCCAAAACATTTCTATCTATTTATAGCAGTATTTATACATGTAAATCCATACCATGCAGAGATTTCAAGGTGGTATAGCTTGGGCAGGCCAAAAATCTGCACATGCATGCCCCATTTCATAATGGAAATAAAATATATGTATATGGGAAAATCTCCCTTTTGAGTTTTGCACCAGCTGAAAGGCAAGCACAGATTTCAAAAAAGTACTAATTTCAGCCAGGGTTTTACAGGAAAGGATTAAAGGAATAATTGTCCTTAATTCCCTATTGTTTATTTCCACCTCCAAAATGAAAAACAATAAAAAATGCAGCCTCAGTATTTAATTGGTGCCACTTACACATCCAGGGTTGTAAAATGGGCCAGCTATATATAAAAGCTTCCACACATTATGAAATCACTTCCATGTGGAAGATGCCAAGTTTGCGCTGCTCAGGGTTTTTCCACTGTGCCTGCTGGCAAACACACATGTACTCCTCCTACACCACCTTATTTTACCAAAGGCTCCACCTTTAGCTGAACCTTTTGTAAAATATCACCAGAATCCAGCATATCCCAAGCTGGACATCTCAATTCTCCTCTCATGTCTCCCATTGCCTCGGGGACCAAGTTAGATGGTAAGCTCTTTAGGTCATGGACATACCGTACCTGATAAATATCTATTACTGCTGTAGGCATTTAGTAGTGCTATACACATGATTATTAGCCATGGGCACAGTTTGTGGTAATTTCCATTAAAACGACATTGCCAGTATCCCGCATTTTCTTCACTAAATTCACGCTCAAGTTATTTTTAAAGTGTTTTCTAGATCGCACGCCACTGAATAGCTCACGATTTTTGATAGACATTCCCTTTAGTACTTACTAAGTGCTAGAGTGTTTCCAATTTTGCTATTTATGCACGTATGAATGTATTTATAGTCGGTTTTATGTTTGTGGATCCAAGACTTTAAAAGATGTTTGAGTGGATACCGATTTCAAAAAATAAAGGACGAGCCAGTTCCTCTCCCTTAAAAAAACAAAACAAACAGAAGAATTGAGTTCCCTGTCAGACGTGAAGATGGAGTCAGTACTGCAAGCTTGCTGAAGTCTGCAGAACCGCAGCTCCCGCGTCTCTCCATCTCGCCACTTTTAATTGCCAAACCCCTTCAACCTGCCCGTAATTGACCCAGCACTCTTAAAGCCTATGATGGACACTCCATCTAGGTCCCGCCTTAGAGCGGCATTTCCTCTTTGCTGATTGGCCGCTCCTCGATGAGGGGCGGGCATCGATTCGTTACCACCCCTCGGCGGACTCCGGCCCTCCGATTGGGTGAGGGCTCGTTGAGTGGCAGGGAGCAGGTTGGCCGGGCTGCCCCGCCGCGTTGCCGGGTACGGGAGGCTTCCAGTAGGCAGAGAGATGGCGGCCGCTGCAGGAAGGTCGCGGCTGTTGCTGCTGTCCCGGACGGGCAGCAACGGGGCGCTGGCAGCGAGCTGTTTTCCCGGCTTGGGCGGCGCTCGGCATCGGCAACACCAGCACCGGACGGTGAGTGTTGGTGTGGAAGCGGCGTGTCCGGCGCGCGGGCTGCTGAGGGGTGTTAGGGGCGCGGGAACCCGCCCTTGGAGATGGGGGACTGGAGGTGTCCTTCGCCCCACTTAAGCTTGTGCTGCTCCGGTGTTTCGGACGCTGCGGAGAATGGGAGGTGGCAAAGATGCTGGAAGCTCCTGTCCCCTCCCCGCCCCTCTCTTCAGCTCTCCTTCTGCAGTTCCTGCCGCCGGCAGCTCCGACGAGGGAGGACCCCCCCCTCCCCCGTTCCTGCTGCTGCCGCCACCGCCCCACCCAGAGAGAAACTTTCTGTCCTGTGCCATGGCTTCAGTTAGGCTGCAGTTACCTGGCTCGAGCTGGGCTGCATGTCGCCTTGGCGGAGGACTCGTGCGCATCGTTATCTGGCCGAGGGAGGGCGGCTCGCTGCAGGCTTCCCGGGCTGGGACGGCGGAGCTGCAGCTCGGGATACATCCGTGGAGCTGGCAGGCAGCTAATATCCAGAGCCCTTGTTTGGGGCGCGGGGTTTAGATTCCCTGCTGGAGGCACGGGCCAGGTTGTTAAGAGCCCAGACTGGACACCCCCTCAGCCCTTCGCTGCCCCGAACCCATCCTTGGCAATGGGATCCAGTGTACACAGAGCTTGGGAGAGGAATGAGGAAGTGCTCTTTGGATGAAGAAATGTTAATTTGCATACTAAGAAGGGAAAGCTGTCAGATTTGGTCACTAGTTTTTGTTGAGTGAACTTTTTAAGTCTGACAAAAAGGTGTTCATCTAAAGTTCTGCAAGTCTTTGGTTGTTTTGGGGGTCAGCCTTCCCTAGAATAGGAAGGAACTTTCACTGCATCTTATTCGTGTTGTAATTGTGTTTGATGGATATGGCAAATTTAGTCTGTAATCTATGTGCTAAATTAGCTCTTTCCTCATATGCAAACAATAACATGCAGAATAAAATGAAAATACTTTTTTTTTCCCATATAGGTCATATATTTTCTAAATGTTAAGTCTGACCAACAGTAGAAATCACTTTCAAGATGTGCTATGGATCAGAAAATTTACCCACAATTTTTTCCATTTAAGCGCTTTTCAATATCTAACTTGCCATGCAATACACGCTACATTTTTTTTTCTTCCAAACAAGATGACATTTGACTTTTAGGAGCAGTCTGTGCGGTATGGCCTGTCTTTAGAAAGTAGACACAAAGAGGTTTATTTTGAAAGTTGCACTTGAGTGCTATTTGACCACCACCAGATGGCTAAAATTCTTTTCATTGGCATGAAGGCAGTCTACTTAGAAAGAAAAGATGCTCTTCACAGCAGCTAGGAAGATGCACATTGTTTTTTTTTTATGCAGACTGTTAGCAGCTGTCTAACTGGTTGTTGCCTTTGCTGTTTTCACAGTGGTTCATTAGTTTTTAGTGACTGCTAATGTATTTTTGAATTACCTTTTTAACATTTCTCTCATGCTTTTTACTTGCTTTCATGGATGAAATTTGTAATTAAGATTTGTAATTCAATAATTTTGGACCAGCTTTCCAAACAATCAAGGTGGCTTACCACAGTGTGAAAATTCAGGTACAAAAGTCCTTATTCCACAACAGGGATTTTCATTCTCTGAACACACCTAGCCAGTCAAATTTTCAGGATGACCACAAAGAATATGCATAAGATGTATTTTGTTGACAACATTTCATAATTATTACACTAGAGACAGTACATAAAAATCTATCTTCAGTAGCAGTCCTTCTTACTATTGATTTTAAATATGCCATCCCATCCATTGTTCCTAAGGCAATATGAAAAGTTCAAATTACAGCGGTTACCATCACAGCATCAAAGCTTTCTGTACTGCCCCTACTATTTCTCCATTGTATGCACATCTCTCATATGCATTTTCATTATGGTTATCCTGAAAACTTGATTGGCTAGGTGTGTCCATAGGATTGGGCTTAAAATGTCTGCTCCAGAGAACATGAAATCTGTGTGAATATCTGAGACACAGGAGAGAATCTTGCTTGCCCTATTGACACTTCTTGTGACCCCAGGCAAGTCGAGCCTCATCCATGGGCTTAAATTGTAATTGCTCTGGGATGGGGGGCATTCATGTAACTGACTTGAGGCACTAATGGAAAAGCTTGATCTAAATCTAATTGGTGACTTGGTCAAGGTCACAAGGAATGTCAGTGGGAGTATGGGACTTGAACTCTGGTTTCCCTCGTTCTCAGCCAGTTGCCCTAACCACTGGGCCAAATCTTCCCCTTTGTCAGTTTTCATGAGAACAGGGTTGTGGTGTTTTTGTTTGTGCTTCAGAGAGCTGAGTTTATTTTTTCAATAGCTTGGTGTTCATCATACATTTTTTTGGAATAGATTTAATGTGTTTTGATGCAACTTTATACTTAGGGGTATGTTTACTAAAGCATGATTGGCTTTTGCAGCAAGTGTTGCAAGCTCCACAATACCTGCAAAAGTTGCATGTTACTAGGGACGTTCACAGCTTTTCTCCAACCGATGTTGTGGTGAAAATGCAGGGATCATGATTGGCACCCATTGAGGGTAGCGTAAAGTGCAGCTGCGATTGTCTAAAGTTTTGGTGTGTATTATGTGATGTTTTACATCCACAGTAATCATGTGTTGCAGGTATACCTATGTTCTGTCCTGAGCCCACCCATGCCCCGCAGCTGCTGTGGACCAAATACAAATATCACAGCAATGTCTTCATTTGGCCTGCATTAGCTACTACCACTGTGCAATCGTACCACATTATCACCGCAGTAGCAGCTTAACACGCTTTAGTAAACATGCCCCTTGTTGTATTTTAGTTTGATTTGATTAGCCACTTCTCATCAAAGGTATTGTATATGTTTTCTATGTATTTTCTATATAAACCACTACACAACCATTAGTTTCATTACTGCATGAAGATTACATCAGACCATCAATCTGTCCACGTTTCCCCCCCCCCCCAGCTTTTCTATCATTGAATTCAAATATATTTAGACTTATAAAACTATTTTTGTAATGGATGTTCTAAGAGCTTGATTCCTGACATTTCTTCTATTCTGTGCCTCTAGGAAAAATTGACGTGAGGGGTAAATGTGGCATAGAGCATTCTCCTGTCAGATATAAGTAACATACAAGTTCATGAACCTCAGTATTTTGCTGTCACTTCTGTTAGAATGATGCCAACCTTCTGCTTGTTTTTAATTTTAATCACTCCATTTCAAAGGTTGTGGCTCTCATTAGGCAGCAAGTTTTTGTCACCAAGAGATACTATGAGGTTACACTGTCATGCAATAGCATGCATAGCGAAAATTGCTTTCAGTATATCCCTTTCAATTCCCTGCCTATTCCTTATGCATCCCTATGTAATATCTACTCGGCAGTTTTCAGTAATAGCCCTGGCCACCTGTTCTTGGGGAAAATCTCATGAACTGTATAAAGGCAACTATAGTCTGTGGGTTCATAATGCTTCCATTTGGTTCCTGCAGTAGATAAGCCCAATTGAGAGCTCTCTTTGCCTTGTGATCCCTAGATGAACTGTTGGCAGGACAAGAAGGGGGGTTAGTGTGTCTGTGTTGCTTGGATAGCGTGAGGGTGATCTATTTGAAGACTGGGGGAGGAAATGTGATAGCATAGGTGAGTTGACATTGAATTCTGCTGCTTTTCTCCTATTTTATGGTTGGAGAAAGCACAGAACATACTATTCTGTCTAAAGTAATGTTTCTCAAGCCCACAAGTCTCTCTGTTGTTTTCATGAGAGCCAAAATAAACAAGTTAAAGTGATTAGATCATAGGGGGTAACTTCTAATTTGTTTTCGGCCTACAGGTTTCACATGTGACAGAGAGCTCTTATAAAATTGAGCTGCCAAATATGTGCATATAAGTAATTACACTGACAGGACAGTATACTTGGTCCCATTACCTGGGGTGGTGGTTGGGCAGAGTTGCACATGCTGCAAATATGTGCACACACACCACTTTGAGAACAGGTGTATATTTGTGTACTACTGGGGCTAGTTCTGGGTGCCTATTTTAAAGTGGCACATAGCTATGTTGCCTTTTATAAAATAAGGACCCAATATTTGGTGGCAGTGGCTAGTGCGATTACAGCGGCTAGCCATTGCTGCTGAACACAGAGTCCAGGCATTGAATAGCTGGATTTAATCTGTCCACGGGCATAGAATATCTGGATCAGAAGTAGGAAGCTAACCGGGCAGCGGCACTATCAGCCACTGCCCGGTTAGCCTCAGCAGCAAAAGTTAGATCAGTTTTTGCTGCACATTACTTTTGCCACCAAGGGACAACTGGACAGTGGCTGAATATCGTTGCTGACCAGTTATCTCCAGGTATTGCCCCTGGAATGCTCCAGTATTAACTGGTTAGCATCAGGGCATGTAACGTCGGTACCCGTGGATATTCAGCAGCACTCTACCCTGCTTGGGAGCATTTACTGTGTACACTCTGTAAACTGTGTAAATGCCTTTGAATATCGGGCTCTAAGTGCCTAAAAAATCTGCCTTGTATACTTAAATAACCTCTTGCTAATATCTCACTAATACCTCATATATATACCTCTTTCAATTGAAAGCAAGTTCTGCTACGAGGGGACATGGGATGAGGGTGAAGGGAGATAGATTCAGGAGTGATATGCGGAAATATTTCTTTACGGAAAGAGTAGTGGATCCATGGAATAGTCTCCCAGTGGAGGTGGTAGAGATGAGGACAGTAACTGAATTCAAAAAAGCATGGGACCAACACAGAGGATCTCTAAAGGGAAAAAGTGGACTGTTGTAGTTATGGATGGACAGACTAGATAGGCCATGTGGTCTTTTTCTGTCATCATGTTTCTATATATGAAAAAATATATATATAAAAGGTCAGTCAAAAGGTCATGGTGGATACGTCTAATGCATACATATACCAGACCCCCTCCCCCCCCACCAGCAATGCAGATACAGACAGATGTGCGCGTACAAATACATAGAGGGGTTTAGAAAGAATTCCATGAGCCATGCTCTGCATCATTTCCCACTTGTTAGGAAGGCCGTAATATAAACTCTGTCAATGGTCCAATTTAGCCATGATAAATGGTTGAATCAATGTAGCAAAGCTATGTTTATGCAAATAATACTTATTTGCTGAATCAGGTGACAAAATGGAAAGCAAGTACAAACCACAGCTGATATGTGAGAGATCATTATAAGACCTCAGTCTGAACCATTCCCAAACCTTTTTACTTGATCTATGAGAATCAGCTGGATTCTGTCCAACAAGAGAGCAAAATAACAAGTTTAAGTGCTATCATGTTGATGACTCCTGGTGACCCTATGGATGATTATCCCATGTTGTGACAGGTATAACCAGAAATAGATTTGTCAGGACTTCTTTCTGCACAATGAGTCTACGGCACCTGGTATTCCAAAAAAGGTCTCCCATCCAAGTACGAGGGGGGGCTGATAGGTCTTCAGCCTTGTAACAAAACAGAAAGCACACTTCAGTTCTGGAGATCCGAATGATCTCTCCGCAGTTTTGATTTATTTCATTTTCATTTATTTCATCCTCAGACCTAAGAAAGCACATTGAAGCGAGAGGGGGGAGGGGGGGGGTGCCCCAGGTGGCAGTGCCCCAGGTGGCAGTGCCCCAGGTGGCAGTGCCCCAGGTGGCAGTGCCCCAGGTGGCAGTGCAGCCTGTGGAAGGATGGCTCTGGGATTTTTACTCTGCCTGGGTCCAGATCACGTCCAACCAATGGGTCTTGGAGGTCATCTGGGAGGTCTGTGCCCTCAAATTGGCACAATCAGTGGGCCATTCCTTCATTCAGTCCCCCTGCAAGGCACAAAACAAAGCCACGGCAGTAAAGGACACCCTGACATGGCTTCTACAGTTTGGGAACAGGAACCACTGCCCCTTAGACCAGTGTGGGTTCGGTCAGTATTCCATTTATTTCAGGGTGCCCAAAAAGGAGGGCTTCTTTCAGCTGATTCACAATGTCTGCAGGTGCCATAGTTTCACATGGAAATGTGGTTCGTCATAGTGGTAGTAAGAAATGGGGACTTCTTGACATCTCTTGATCTCACGGAGGCATGTTTACACATTCCCATCTGGCCAGAACATCAGCAGTTTCTCGATTTCGTGGTGCCTATGGACCATTTCCAGTTTCGGGCATTGCTGTTTGGACTGATGACGGCCCCCCTGTACATTTTACCAAGGTCATGGTGGTGGTAGCAGGAGCGCTTCGCAAGGAGGAAGTCTTGGTGCATCTGTATCTCGATGACCGACTGGTTGATGCGTGCAAAGTCCAAGGATGGGAGCGAACGAGCAACGGCAAGAATGGTGGAGTTTCTGCAAAATCTTGGTTGGGTGATCAATGTAGCCAAGAGCCATTTAATTCCATCCCAGGAGATCAAGTACCTGGCAGCATGCTTTGACACCTGCATGGGGAAAGTCTTCCTGCTGAGACATACGTCGCAGGGGCTGCGACAGTTAGTACACCAATTCCTGGGGATGTCGAACAGACAGACTGGCATTATCTACAGGTGCTAGGAACCATGACAGCAATGCTCAAACTCATACCATGGGCAAAGGCGCACATGCAACCATTACAGAAGGTGCTGCTCTGCCAGTGGTCCCACCAGAGACATCCTTTGTTGCAGAAACTCCCCTGCCCAGAGGTGACCAGGAGAGTGCTCAGGTGGTGGCTTAGCCCAGAAAACCTGGAAGAGGATATGCCCCTCGAGTCTCCACAGTGGATTCCACTAATGACCAATGCCAGTCTGGCTGGGGAGCCCACTGCAAAGGACACATTGCTCAAGGTCAGTGGAGCCTGCAGGAAGCCCTTTAGTCTAACAATAAATTGGAAATGCAGGCACTGGCACTCTAGAGCTTCGAGCCATGATTTCAGGGGAAGGTGGTCTGGATCCTCTCGGACAATATGACTATGGTAGCCTACATCAATGCCAAGGAGATACAGGCAGCATGTCCTTGGAGGAAAAGGCCAAAATGCTGATAGGTTTGGCAGAAAGCCATCTACAAGTGTTGTCAGCAGCTCACATGGTGGGAGTTGATAACGTGATGGCAAATTACTTGAGCTGGGTGCACCTGGACCCCGATGAGTGGATGCTTTGCCAAGCGGTGTTCTTGCAGGTGGTGAGCAGATGGGGCACACCAATCATGGATTTCATGGCGACGTTGGCGTCAGCCAAGGTGAACTGCTTTTTCAGCAGGAGACGAGAAAGCATGTCAGAGGGTCTGGACATCCTGGTGCAGAGGTGACCCACCGAGAGGTTTCTCTGTGTTTCCCCCATGGGCACTCATAGGCCAGGTTATTCAGAATGACCAATCCCTGGTGCACCTCGATCTGCTGATCGCCCTGGATTGACCAAGGCACCCATGGTATGCCGACCTGGTGCAGTTCTTGGTGGAATATCCATGGCGGCTTTCAACACAGGAGGATCTCTTAACTTGGCGGCTGGTGTGCTTTCCTCAGGTTGTTCGCTTCTCACGGCACGGCTCTTGAAAGGGCACGGTTGAAGGAGAGGCTACTTGGGGCTGGTGATCTCAACCTTGCTGAATGCACAGAGAGGTCTACCTGCCTCTTACATCTGGGTATAGCGCATCTTTAAGGTGTGGTGTGGAGACGGTGTCAGTGTCACCCATCCATAGCGACCATACCGAACATCTTAGCATTTTCTGCAGACATGCTTCGAGAAGGGCTTAGCCACCAGCTCTTTGAGGGTACAACTTGTGATTTCCTGTTACCTTGGACCCTCCTTCGATATGGTGTTGGGTACACACCTAGATGTGGTAAGATTCCTGAAGGCAGGCAGTGGTTGTCCTGTCTTGGGTCTTAATTTGGTGTTAGCAATTCTTTCAAGGGAAGCCATTGAGCTGGGCTTCGCTGAAGGATTTGACCCTTAAGGTGGTGTTCCTAGTGGCAATTTGCTCGGCATGAAAGATTTCGGAGCTTCAAGCCTTATCTTGCTAGAAACCGTTCCTTTCTTTCTCGAAGGAGGAAGTGGTCCTCTATCTGGTGCTGCCTCCTTTGCCCAAGGTGGTATCTTCTGTTCATTTGAATCAGTCGGTTTCTCTGGCAGGGGTGGGGAGCTGCTGCTGCGCATACACAGTTGTGCCTCTTGGATGTTCATAAGGTTCTGAAGCAGTACTTGAAGAGGACAGCGATTATTTCACTGATTGGATCATCTTTTTGTACTGGGGGAGGGGAGGGGGGGCGTGCAGAGGAGAGTCAGCAGCCAAAGCCTCCATTTTAAGATGGATCGGAGAAGCAATCGCATGGGTGTGCATTTTGAAGGGAAAGACGGTGCCAATGGGATTGTGGACACATTCCACGCGAGTTTAGGTGGTCTTGTGGGTGGAATATAGTTTAGTTTTGCCGGTGGAGATCTGTAGGACAGCGACGGTCCTCCCTTCATGGTTTTGCTAAGTATTATCGTCGGGATGTACAGGTGGCGGGAGATGCTTGTTTCAGTAAAGCAGTACTTCAGGCTGGATTTGCAGGTCCCCCCTTCAATATAACTGCTCTGTTATATCTCAGAAGTGTGGGATTGGATTGGAGGGATAATAAGGAAGGTGAAATTAGACCTTACCTGCAAATTAGCTTTCCTTGAGGAACTCCATTCCAGTCCCGGATCCCTCTCTGAGTGGTTATGTATGATATTCTGTTATGCGACCCCGGTCCTGAAGATGGTTCCCTTGTTGGTGAAAGTTTGCCGGGTGAGGGGGGTGGTAGGCAACAGGGGCCTGGGAAATTGGTGCGGATACCAGATGGTGGCGGTGGTGGAGGTGGACAGGGAGAGCTGTCTCTCACGCTTGATTAGCATCGTCACCCATGCAGTCCACAGATAAGCTGCCTCCTCATTGGGGGGACCCCTTCTGTAGTGGGGGGAACACAAGGTTGTATAGTATGTTTTATTCATGTTTGGCTACTTATTTGTTGCACCTGTGAGTTTGCTTTACTTTGTCAGTAGGTTACTGGGGCTGATGGGCGGTGTCATCAAAAGATGACATGCTCAGTCTCCAAGCTGCTGGAAGAGGTTCTGTGATAGGGCTGAAACCACTGAAAGCAAAAACTTAGAAAAAAACGCTGTTCCTTACAAAGCAGCTAATGTGCAGAAGATGCAGTTCCCTTGCAGAGCAGCTAGAGGGAGCAGGCATGAACCTACAGAGGCTGAGCTAACACACCCAGGTACTGATTGTGCAGGAGCTAATCAGCTCCACCTGAAGGGTAGCCCGGGAAACTCAAAAGTAAAAGGCCTTTATAAGCAGAGAGCCAACTCCAGAAGGAGAGAGGAAGGAACCTCGGAAGGGAGCTCAGAGGAGAGCTCAGAAAGAGAGAGAGAAAGGAGCAGACCCAAAAGAGCCGGAGGGAGAGACAGACCGCAAAGAGATCCGCTTGGAAGAAATCCCAAAGGCAGAGAGCTCAGAAGGAGAGAGGCCTCTGCTCACCAGGAGGGTCTGAAACAGGATTAAAAGGTCCTGGGAGAAAGTGTCCTGACAGGAGATTGACTTATACTAAGAAGCCCAGAAGCCTGAATTCTTTACAGGGTCTTTCCAAGCTGCAGAGAGGACAGACAGTATCCAGGAGGCTTCCAGAGGGAGTCTGCAAAAGAGACCATGCCAGAGAGCGGTGCCTGAGTGGGTAAGTAAGGCACCCTGACTTCACGAAGCCAAGGTACAGTGACTATTTTTTCCCAAAGAAAGGCCCAGCTCCTAGAACGTCTTTAAAACCAGATAACCAGTCTGAGAGAAAAGGAAGTGGGCAGGAGTTCTTTAAGCCATCACGTAGGGGCATAGGGACAAACCCTAATATTTACCTGAAAGCCCTAAAACAGTCTAGCTGGAAGCTAGGGAGAAGTACAGACTTTCAAACCACAGCAGCCAGGGAAAGATCAAGTATAGAGGGAGGCACAAATGAACCAGAGCCCATGCAGGTAGAGCCTGTGGTCTCAGTTACATTGTCCCAGGAAGAAGTAATGGACTGCTCGGTTTGTGTCGCAGGGAGTTTTGAGTCACTCCCCAAGCTGTAACTTATTTAGGCAAGCTCTGATATTATTTTTGTTCATGTTGAGCGAAAGAGAAAGGCTCACTAATTTTACTTTGCTCCGGTTTGGAAAACCCTGTGTTTTTGCAAGAAGCTGTGAAGTATGTAACAGTTCACTTGTTTAACTATGCTTTGGTACAAACCCTGACAAAGAAGAACACCTTATTTTCTGTTACCTAGCGAACCTCAGTGCTTGAAAGGGGAAATAAAAGCCTTATTTACCCTCCATTCGGGTCTACACAACTTATTTCTATGAGGAGGAGGACTACAAAGACCAGGGTGCACCTGGCCTCAGTCTTTTACCTCCACAAATAATAAATATGCTCAACCTGCCCTTGCAGCCACTGGCCACCAGGGGGGGTTGATGACAGTACACTACCCAAAAGTGCGAGAGTGGACTGGAGTTCCTCAAGGAATGCTAATTAGCAGGTAAGGGCTGACTTTTCCTTTTAGATGAAATGAGAGGATGAAAATGGTTCAAACCATGGCATTCAAGAGCTCTGTTAGTAGCAGATGAACAGCAATCACAAAATACACTCTTCAGTTAACAAAGCATTAATGCACTATAGCCAAGGTAGAATCTTGGACTTTGACCTGTTGATGTAACCAGTATGGGCTGGGTCATACTTGCATATTGTGAGCCTAGTTTAATTAAGAGTGGTTTCCTCCTCCATCCTAAATTCAAAAACTACATTTTAAGAGATTTCAGAGGTTCAGCTTTTGGCTGAGTATTGAGATTGATAAGCTGTCCTCTGTCAATGTGGCCAATGGCTTTCTGACTATAGCTATCTTATTCATATGAAAGCACATTTTAGATAGGCCATCTACATGACCTCTGGGACGCCAAGTAAAAATATCTGAAAATCACCTAAAAGATACCTGTGCTCATGAGATGAAAGGGGGGGGGGGGGGGGAACGTGGACGTGCATAGTAATGGGTCTTACATCTATAGGTTTTTCAGCTGACTTGAGAGACCTGCATATGTCAGCTATGGATGTCCTACTTTTCAGGGAACATAGGCCTGTGGGCACGTTTCAGAATGTGGCTATGTATCTGTCGCCACATACCAATTTGAAAATGGGGGCATGCTGTAGTGCTGGAGCTGTGACTGTTAGTTTTTGTGTCAGTAAGTAAAAAAACAATTGGGAGTGAGGGGTCATTTCCCTCCTCTTAGAATTGTTGAATTGCTAAAATGAACACATTTCTGGGTCCTTTTTGTGCCTTGGAGTGTAGGTATAGCTATGGATATCTGACCGTGACTTGAGACATGCAGCACCAGTCTAAAATCAGATGCATACATGTATCTCTTTTTTTTTTGGCCTGCCTTAGCCTCCCCCCCCAACCCAGCGTGCCCTCGTGAGTTTTGGACATAATTGTACTGGACACATGTAGATTTGGGGATTTCTAAATTGGCTCCAGGGACATCCATGTGCTTTCCACATCTGAATGGATGTTTTGAGACCTGACCATCACGAATAGAGCTTCTAAAATAACCTTCAAAATGTGTAGCAAACTGCTCACATCTTACAACTGATAAATTAAATGAATCTTTAAGACCGTCTTGAACTGTCAAACTTTCAGCTACTTGAAATAGTTAAGTGCAGTTCTTCTCAAGCTTTTTTTATGTGGCATATTTTTGAGTCTGATCTTCATGGCACACCAAATTTTTGGCTTGATGCAGCAAAACGCACTGCCATTAGTGCAGGCAATAGCGCAGTGTTTTATGGGACTTTCTGTGCTAGTGTGGGTGCAGAATTCAGGAAGGAATCTAATGCCAGCATAATCGATGCTCGGTTGCCTGCTCTAATGGCAATGCACCATGCATTTAAATCAATTTAAATGGATGGTAATGAATCAATTAGTTATACAGCGCAGAAGACCGAGCTCAATACAGGTTTTTAACACAAAGTCTGAGGAGACATTAAGGGTTAGATCATTGGTCTGCAGTCAGTGCTGGTGAGGAGTTTAGGCTTGTTTTCTCAGCACACAGCACCTGCAACTTTTTTTTCTGGCTTTGCTGAATAGAGTGCTGAAAAACAAATGTCGCGGAAAGGTTGCTGGGACAATGTTATGCGCATGTGCTGGAATGCTATCTCGCACATAAAATGGCAATATTTTGTGCAGACGTTTTGCTCAGAATAATATCAATGTTCATGAACACTATTTTTTTGAGCAGAACCTCTGCACAAAATAATATTGCTGTTATGTCCCTGATAGCTATAAATTCAAAAACCCCAAGTAGTGTCACCAATATAATATGTCACTAAAGAAGGTGCACATTAATTTAATCACAAAAATTACCAAATATGAACTCCCGTGATATAGCGGACGGAATCTCCCTATTTTTTTTTTAATTTTTGTCGGATCGTCTGTTATGAGGATGCAAAAACATAAATTTAATGATGACTAATGACAGAGATCACATATAAAGCTTAATTCAATGTCCACCATTCCACCTCCAGTGTTTAATCCATTCGGAATGGTAGAATGGTGGACATTGAATTAAGCTTTATATGTGATCTGTGTCATTAGTCATTAAATATATACTTTATTACCATTTAACCCTGGATGACGTCATGGTGTCTACATCTGAACAGGAAGTTGGTTGTACGGAGCTTGATAAAGGGCCGTTGAGGATAACAGGCTTGAAATGCAACGGTTTGTGTCTCAGTACCCAACGGAAGGTTTGTGTGCCCAGCTGTATAGCTTCATTGAAGGAAATGATGACAGCCTGAGTGGTGTTTTTTTTGAGCGGGGATGGTAATTCCTGCTGAAGTGAAGAACAGTTGCATTCTCAAGTCTGATCCCAGAAGGTTGATCTTCATCTTCAGATGAGTATTCATACTTTGCTGGATGATATCGGTACCAGTCTTGGACATTTGAAATTGTGTTCTGATTGAATGAAGATTTGAACGAGCTTGTTCTGATGAAATTTATGTTTGCGGTGGCTGGTTCATTAGACCATATAGCCTCACGCGAGGTTGGCTGGCTGGCCTTTTTAAATGTGAATAAAATGGAGGGTCTGTTGCAAGAGTGTGGTTTTGCATCCTCATAACAGACGATCCGACAAAAATAAAAAATAAAAAACAAGGAGATTCCGTCCGTTATATCACGGGAGTTCATATTTGGTAATTTTTGTGATTAGCTATGTCCCTGATAGCATTCCGGCACAAGTGGCAAACTTTTTTTTTTTTTGCACAAGACATGTTATGAATGCAGACCCCCTATGCATATATGCCTGGCTTGCTCTCCTTGCTGATTGCAGATTTTTGCTCACAGCTCTTTAGACTGCTGATTGTTCACAGCATCGCTGAGTTAGGAAGTCTTGCGCTAGAACTTTAACGCTAGGCTCTAGCGAAGGATTGCTGCATCAAGCCCTGTGTGTGAGAAATCCTTGGCCCCACTCCATTCCACTGGTAGAAAGACAGCAGCATTTTTTTAACCTATGTACTTTGTTTTGCTGGCTTCAGTCTGATGGCTGAATATATGAGGCCAATGGACCCTGCAAGATTGAGGAACCTCATGCTCTGACTTTTAGATAGATAGAAGTTGGGAAAGGAGGCGAACGCATACCAAATGCAGCTCCTGTACAAGTGGGAAGGAGGGAGGGTAGTGTAAGATGGCTGAATCTGAGACTTGCTCCCTGAAGAGCCAGAAGTGAAGTGAGCAGGTTGGTTTGTGTGGGGTTTTTTTCTTTCAGTCTCAGTCCAGTGAAGTCTTTCTCCATTTAAAAAAAAAAATTTTTTTTGTTGGTTACCATGAAGTACTCCTGAGCCCAAGGCTCAACAAATCCTGGGCACAGATCACCATGGCAACTGCAAATTGCACCCTGGGATTTGAAGGCCCTGAGTTTGGCATGGTGGTACTTCCCAGTAATGTGATCAGCTCTTTAGAAAGAGCTCGCACTGCCCAAGGGAGGAAGTTCTTGCTGATCTCATGAGACTCGAAATGGCAAAATCAGCAGGAACTTGAGAACTTTCTCTTCTGTGCTACTTAATCAGTTCACTACAAAGAATTTGTGGGGAAAGGAAAAGCACAGTGTTTCTGTGCAGCATGGCGGGAATGGTGGTGGGGAGAGAGGGGAATGGGAGAGAGAATGAAGACGGGGTACAGGGGCTATAGGAGATTTCCTTTGTGTATTACCAGGCCAGGATGATATGTGATGCAAAAAAGGAAGCTGCTTAGAGTGCCGCTATAAGGGGTCACCAATATGCTGCTGACAATATACTCATTGGGGTTGGGGGGGGATGAGAAGGATTGCTGTCTTCTGTTTGAACTGCAATGGCATGTTAAAGGTCTGATTTTTATTGAGCTTTCTTTTCTTGTAGAAAATGGGGAAAACAGTAATTCCAGGCTCTTAAAGAGCTGCTCTACACCATGTGTGTGGGGAGGGGGGAGGCACTGTGACCAAGGTCTCATCAGCCAACTCCTAAATGTTTAAGCTGACTTGTAGAATCCAAAAACATTTGTCAAGGCTTTTTTGAGCCAGTACAAAAGACTCCAAGGCTCATGGGCACATCTTGCCTAAAAGAAGTAAGAATGCACCAGAAAGAAAAGAAAATCAAATCAGCCAGCTATTTCTAACAGTTAGATTGTATGTGGTAGTTACTGCATGTGCTGGTTAGAGAATTTTTTTCTGTATTCAGGTATGTCCAATTTTATGCCACGAGTCATAAAGCTACAAGATCAGTGATTTTTGTTTAAGTGCCATCAAGTTAGTGTTGACTCATGGCGACCCTCTGGATAGTTGTCCTAAATTGTTTTGTGTACATATTCTAATTATTATACTGAAATATAAATTCATGTTGATCCCAGCCTTTGGTTTTTTTCTTTTCTTTCTTCTTTTAGTTTCTCCTCCAGTCTGTTCTTTCCATTCTAGCTGCTTTCTTCATTTTCTCGCTTCTTTCTTTACTCTTCTTTCTGATATCAACCTTTTTTTCTTATCTTTTTTTCCCCTTTTTTCATTTTTTTTGTATCTTCTCCTTACAGCACTATCTCTTAAAACAGTTTGCAATTACAACCTGTTGTCTTTGCTTCATTCCTTTACTTTCTTGCACCCTCCGGTTCTCCATGTTGCAACACTTGGGTTGGTCCTCTCTTCTCTCCATCTCCTCCTAACTAGGCTGCTTCTTCATCAGTCTCCTACTTTTGGGTTCCTTACTTCCCCAACAACCATTCCTAGCTATTGCCTTCTGACTCCAGGATAGAAGAGAGAGGATGGAGCAGCAAGAATAAGTGCCTTTCCTTCCTCTGTAATATCTGCTCTAGTTATACTTATCTTCCCCCCTCCCCCCACATTCTGCATGCTGCCTGAGAAGGGAGGGCTGTTCTTCAGGGTACTTCCAATATGGAAGGGAAAGAGCCTCATGAGACCATACAAAGCCATGCGGTTGACACCAAGGGCACTGACAGAGGAACATTTTGTGGATGCAGTCTTACTATAAAAAATTGTTCCCTTTACCATTATACTGTAATGTAGGGGTTTTGTGGAAATATTGCCTAGGGGAAGTTCCTTATTTCCATTTTTCTGTTGTTGCCTGGGCAGTTTCTACAAATGGGTTAGTCTTACGCATACCATGAGGTGTGAACCTCGCTTCTAAGACAGGGCATGGGGAGTATGATCGCTGTCTCTCAAATTTACTGCTAAGGCTAATACTTGCGTTCTGCCAAAGAGAGCCTCCTGCTGGAGTTTGTAATATGTAACATGTATGGGTAGTTTTGTCAAGATGTGCTTGGAAATTCTTCTTTATCAAGCCTATGGCACCCAACACAATGGGAAATTTCTGTATCTTTCTGCCACATTTTCTTGGTCTCTGACTGCATTTCCTGGTATTTCAGGATCTTTTTGCCTCTCCACACGATTCAGAGTAGTTGCTTGGAACCCACACCTCTATTATCAATGTCGTTCTGGTGGTTTTCTCCTTAATCATTATTTCTGGCTTCCCTGCATCCAGGTTTTTATCGGTCGGAATGGGAGTATCCCAGGTGATCGTAACATTCTCATTCTCTTAGGATTATGATCCCAGTGTTTTTCGGGCACAGTGATGTTGTAGTGTGTACAGAGTTTCCAATGGATGAGGCGCACTACTTTATTATGTCTTTCAGTATAGAAATTTTCTGCCATCAGAACTTAAGCTAGCTATGAGGAAAGTCAGTGTTTCCAGGTCTGTCTTACAGAATCTACATATGTCTGTGTTTTGCCAGTTTTTTTTCAATGCTTGCTGTAAACCATCTTGTCCGTAAGCTGATGTCCTGGACTGCAACTATCAACTTCTCTTCCTTCGATTTCAGTTCACCCCTCTTTAACCATTCATGTGTCCTTGATCGACAAAGGGTTCCTGGAGTAACACTCTGTATTTCCCACTGTATTTGTGCATCTGCCACTTGTTTTTCCTTGCTTGTTGATCTAAATCCTTATAAATTTTTCTCTTATTTTGCAAATTCTGTTACTGCCTTTCCTATGTGTGCTTGTGGAGCTTCACTCATTCCTTCTAATCGTTGAACGCTTTTCCAAGGTTTTTGGAGACAGTGTCTGGATGTTAATTGCATTCTTGGATTCCAATATGCAAAAAGTGCTGAAATATGACAGTAAAGTTGGCCTGGAGGCCTATGATGCTACGTAGCTCTGTATGTGTAATAAATCTCAATGAGTCCTAGGCCTCCTTCAGCTCTAGGGATGTAGAGTCTTAGCATACATTGATTCTTGTAAATCGCTTCATGGGCATGGACGAGTTTTCGTTTTAACTGATCTTTGTTGCCATATGCCCCTCTTGTTGCTGTTTTGCTCTATTGCCATGATATTGGACTCAATATGATCATATATTCTTTCGGCTTTTATTGCAATGAACAGTTTATAGATTGTAGGTAGACAAGTTATTGGTCTATAATTCTTGGTAGTGTTACTGGGGTCTCCTTTTGGAAGGAGAAATGTTCTTCCTGTAGTAAGCCATTGTGGTGGTAAATCTGGCTGCATAAACAATTGATTTTTGCAAGTCACCAGGTCTTGGTTGAGTGATAAGTGTTTGAGCCAAAATTGGTTACTCCATCTGGGCCAGGAATCTTTCAGTTTGGGGCTCGTTTTATCCTTCTCACCAACTCATTTGTTGTCACTGCAGGCCATTCCATAGGTGTGGTGTTTGCATTTTCTAAATGCTCCTGTATGCAGAGTAACCATTCTGCTTCTTGAATGTGTTTTATAGGGTCCTCTTATAGTTTTCTCCAGAAGCTTTCTGTTTTAGCTTTGGTTGGTGGTGCTTTTATTATCTTAATGCTGTTTCCCAGTTCCCTGTAAAAATTTGTTTTGGGTTCTCTAAATAGCTTATTTTGATATCTAGCTTTTTGGCCTTATTCATATCTTCACAGTTTTTGCATTTCTGCTGCTACTTTCAATTTATTGTTGGAACATATAAATTTCAGGTCATCTTCTGTTAATGCAGCATGCTTCATCTTGACATCTTGGATCTTCCTTAATATCGTTGATCTTAATCCTTTCAGATACCCATCTATCAGGGAGACCTCAGCACACAATGGCCATGAGAGAGCTGATGTGTTTTGGTTCTTGGTGATTTATTAGCAAAAATTAAAAGTATGCCAGCATGTGTGGTGGGTTGGTTGTGGGTTTTTTTTTTTTTTTTAAGTTATCTTAGCAGCAGTTTTCCTGTTAATCTCCTATGGTCATACAAATGTAAACTAAATAAGGATCTCTAAAAAAAAATGCTATTGTGTCATTAGCATAGACTTAGATAAACTCTCTTAAGATTGAAGTCAGTTGGATTTTTAATACTAGCAAGATAAGTATAATTGCATCCATACAACTTGTCAGAGGCAGAGGTGGGAGCCAGTCTCCAGAAGGCAGCCTCTGCTCTGCAGTTGGGCGGGGGGAGTGATTTCTTCTGCCTGAGGCCAGTGCTAGGGCTAAAGATATGACCCAATTAGCTTACAATGAGAATAGGTGATCAAGCTTTAGATGGTGTGCCTATTATGTAAGTCTTAGACATTGGCCATTAGGGCAATGATGGGAGGACAGTCTGGTGAAAAGCCAAGATAAGTCTGAAAGGGTAAAATGTGTTTTGGATGGCAAAAAGCAAAGTCCTATGTTAAAAAACAAAATCTATCATGTAAGTTCAGTTGGATGCATGGTGGTGTTGACAGCAAGATACAGAAACAGTCTCTACATACTCTAAGCCAGGGTATGTAGACTCTGATCTCGGTCTTAAATTTATTGGTGACGCTGACTGTTGTACTTGAATTGTGACAGAGAGCTTCCTTCTGGAGTTCATAAGATGTAACAGGTATGGGTAATTTGGCCAAGATGTGACTATCTGTCCTTTGGCTCCCAATACAATGGGAAATATTTCTGTATTTGCCACGCTTTCTTTGTCTCTGACTGCATTTTTTTGGTACTTCAAGATCTTCTCCCTCTCTCCACCAATGTTCCCTCTAATTTTCTGTAGGCTGTGTGCGCATAAAATATCAGCTGTGTGCAGCTTTTGAAGGAAGGTAAAATTTTTGTGCGCCACATAATGACACTTGGAGTTATATACTTTAAAATTTGACTACACGTCAGAATACAGTATGTACACCACATTGATTTTAATCAAATTAAATGAAAATAGACTATTAAATGAAACAGGAAATTTCTAGTAATTACAATCATAACTTTTAAATTTTAAGACGTCAATCAGAATCAGAGCTGTAATTTTTGTGCGCTCTGTTGTAAAGTATGTGCACTCGCTCGGCGAGGGGTGTGTGTGTGTGTGTGTGTGTGTGTGCGCGCGCACACGCGCACAGCTTAGAGGGAACAGTGCTCTCCACGCAATTCACAGAACTGATGCCATTCTGGTGGTTTTCTCCTTTACCACTATGTTTACTCACAACTATCTTCTTATCCAGAGCTGAGAAGACTTAGGTCAGGGGTGGCCAACTTCGGTCCTGGTGCACCACAATCCAGCCAGGTTTTCAGGATGTCCCTAATGAATATTCATGAGATCTATTTGCATACACTGGAGGCAGTGGATGCAAATGTACCTCATGAGTATTCATTAGGGACATCCTGAAAACCAGACTGGATTGTGGTGCACTAGGACCGGAGTTGGCCACCCCTGGCTTAGGCGTTTTGGTTCTGTGCATGCACATAGCAGTAGAACAAAGTTCTTAATGAAACTCGTACATCTTGGGAGAAGGATATTACTCTTGCAGTCTCATTAGATCTTTCCAGTGCTTTTGATCTGGTTAATCACTCGCTACTCCTATCATGTCTCTTTCCGCTGGTCTTCAGTCTATAGTTCTTCACTATTCTTTTCTTTCCTCTTGTACATACTATGTTGACTTTCAATTTACTTCTTCCTCCAGCTTCTCTTTATCCTGCAGAGTCCCATAGGGATCTGTGTTGGCTCCTTTATTTAATTTTTTTTATGGCCCCACTTGCCATGCTTATTCAGCAACAGGGTGTTTCTGCATATTTTTATGCGGATGACATTCTGCTGCTTTTCCACACCCATCCCACTTCTCTGGACCTCTGTCCCAATAATGCCTGTTTTGCCATGTTATCCTCCTGGTTAAAAACCAACAATTTAAAGCTCAATCCCATGAAGACGTCTGTGTTAAGATTATCCGGTTCATGCTCACCTCTCTATTCCCATCTCTTGACTCTATCACTATTCCTACAGTTTCATTGCTCAAAAACTTAGGAGTTACACTTGACGGTACATTCTCTTTTCATTATCACATTAATAATAGCATCCGTCTGCTGCTTTTCTCTCTGTCAAATATGTGCCATTCGTTCCTATTTACCACCTTCTGCCATTCTTACCCTTTTGCTTTCCTTAGTTCAAAACTTGATTGTAATACTGTTTTTTCCAGATTATGAGCGTACCAATTAAAACACTTAGTCTATTCAAAACGCTGCAATCCATCTTCTCCACCCGATCATGTATTCATTCAATCTAATTTGCTTCCTATACCATACTGCCCCCACTACAAGCTTCTTACTGTTCATAAGATTCTCTATTCCGGAACACCTGCCCCTCTCTCCTCTTACATTATACCATATGTGCCAATTCTGTCCCTTCATTCTCTGCATGTGAACCACCTACCATCTCCATCACAGGCCCATCTTGATAGTACTCGGAATTCTGTCTTCTATTTTTTTGGGACCATCGTTAGGGGACTCTCTCTCTCTTCGACTCTACAGCTTGAATGGGGTGGGGGGGGTGGTTTTTAAATTTAAAGCAGCGCTCAAAACTCATCTTCAACAGGTGTTTTAATCTTGCTCCGAGATTGAGATTTCAGGGTTGGTATGTTCTAGGCATACTTTTTACTTGAATCACATTGAGATTTCTTCACCTTCCGCAGCCACATTTTCCTCTATATGTATCTAACTCCTTTACTCATTTAATTGGTGTTCCTTTTCTTATACTTGATTTGTAAACTACGCTGTAGAAGCACAGTATATCAAGGTTTTTAAATAAACCATAAATAACGTTGTATGGCTGCTTTTTCATTTTTCACGCACAGGTAGTTTGGCAGTTATGCAGTGTAACAAGTCTAAAGTGGTTTTCTGCAGAAAATCCATGATGGTTTAGTTTAACAAGAAAAGCCCTGCTTATAGAGATCACATGAAGTTGGAAGGAAGAAACTGCGACTGCTTTATTTAGGTAGATTGGAATCTGCATGCATTTCTACTTGTATCTGATGTTGCACAGACTTGCAGGAAACGTTTTGTAAATTTTCAAAGATTGAGGATAAGTGCAGATAGCCTATTTAATTACAAAATAGTACATGGGCAAAATTTAAATCTTACCAGGGCGCAGCTTTCCTTAGCACAACCTGTCAGGGAATACTTTTTCCCTGAAAGGGTGGTGAATGCTTGGAATGCCCTCCTTATAGAAGTGTTGGGGGCAAATACAGTGACAGAATTCAAAATGACATGGGACGGACACAGTGGATCCCTTTACAGCAACAGGATAAATTTAACTATCTAATTTCTCAACAAACAGGGGTGTTCTACACGGAGCGGTGGGTTCAGCCCGAAACAAAGACATGGGGAGGGGAGACCTGCACGGAGTGGCAGGTGCACCTACTCTTGCCATCTTACTGGGCAGACTAGATGGACCATACTGGTCTATATCTGCCATCATTTACTATGTTACTATGTAATCTGTGGTTCTTTTGCTGATTTGACTCATTGGTGAATGTCTTAGAATAGTGGTTCCCAAACTGTTTTGTGGACCCCTAGGAGATGCATGAAATGATTACAGGAAACTGTTTAGGGGAAGGGGGAGAGAGACTGTGACTAGTAGGGAGTGGCTGATGGAGATAGAATACTAGTGGAGACAGGAAGGGGAAGGGGGAGAGAGGGCTAGGAGGAACAGGCTTGGTACTGTGGGGGGTGGGGAGTGAATCTGCGAAGAGTGGTGGGGATGAACTGGGTGTCCCTGTACATTTGGAGATTAATAAGGGGTCAACAGTCGAAAAAGTTGTGAACCTCTGTTAGATTAATGGTTTTGCTTATTTTTATTTTTAGCTGCCATTTAGTGGGCATACTAGATGGGCCATATGGCCTTATCTCCAGGAACAAGCAGGAATGAATCTTCACATATGGATACGTCGGTACCGACGGAGCCTGCACGGGAATGCTCCCCAGCATCCCATCAAAGCTTTTGGGAGCATCCCTCGCGCCTGCACGCTGACTTCCCGCCTTTCCCACTGCCTCTCCTCAGTTTTTGTTTTTCCGCGGAGCCGACAGGACGTCCTCCTGTCACCGCAGAAATGTTTTTCTTTAAAATCCTTATTTTCTTGATTTCTTGTGGTCGCGGCTGTCTTTCCCACTGATACCGGTACCGCCGGTGCTTTATTCTTTTCTTTTTCAAACTTAGAAATATTTTCTCCTCAGTTTTTTGTTTTAACTTTTTGGGGCCTACCAGGCCTTTCCAACATGGAGCTTTCTTCCCCTAAGAAGTGCCTTCACTGTGGAAACTTAGTTTTCTTTTTAGACTCCAATGCTTGGTGTCTAACCTGTTTGGGTCCTGACCCTTTTTCCCCTGATACCTTAGGCTATATTGGGAGAAGACCTTCCCTTTTTCGAGTTTCCCTCAATGCCGTTTTTCCTCCTGAGGTGAGGACACCGGTTTATTCTTCTCTCCATGATCAGGTAACCCACAAACAGTCTGTTAAGACTAGCCAATTCTTGAAGGGCAAGTCTCATGCCCAGCATGACGACGTCTCTGGCCTTGCCCTCAAGACCCCATTGGCAATAAAACCCCGGCGGGAGTCTTCGGGCTCCAAAGCATTCACGGGGTTTCAGGTTGTTCCTGGGGCTCACCCCTCACAGAACATACCTGAGCCATGCTCGGGGGTGGTATCCGCTTTGAGCGGTACCGATCCCCCGGCATCGGCACCGGTGTCGAGTGTTCCACTCTTCACCAGGGATCGTCATCTGGTATCCTCGGTACCTTCGGGGCCGATCGATATGACCCAGATTGACTTTCCTGTATCTTTGTCATACTCAGGGTTGGTACCGGCTTCGAGCGGTACCGATACCCCGACATCGGCGCCGGTGTCGAGTGTTAATCTCTTCACCGGACATCGTCTTCGGATGTCCTCGGTACCTTCGGAACCGATCGATGCGACTCCGATTAACTTTCCTGTATCGGCATCGCCGATACCACCACCAATGTCGGTACCTTCTAGACATGCATCGATAGATTCGCTCGCTTCGATACCGAGTCTAGAATCGATATCCAGTCTAGATGACTTGGTACCGACGCGTTTCGGAACTGATCCATATCGTTTCCGACTACGCAGTACCGAGGATATTCACCAAGGTTCTCTGGTTACCTCGGTACCGCTTCAGCACCCGATTACTGCTTCGATGACATTATCGTCTCCGATACCGTATCGATGTCGATTCCTGCAGTTCCATCGGTGCCATCGATCCTTTCTATGCCTAGTTTGGAATCGATACTGGGCACTGACGATGCAGTACTAACTGCCTCAAATCAGAACTGTCAGTATCACTGTCCATCTAGCAGGATTCTTTTTCTGCACCAGTCCAGTATGTCTTCTGGTGCTCAAGCTGCTCCTTCAACCTCAGCTTACCCAGGAATAGTTCCTATTGGAGATCCTTCTTTTCAGAAATTTCTCCTTGACATGGCAACCTTTCTTGCCATTCCTATTCCTGGCCTTACTCTTGACCAAGATCCTGCAGAAAAGGAAAATATAATGCTTCCTTTACATCATTCTTTGCAGGATCTTCTTCTGAGGATGTGGGAATCACCCTTAGAGGTTCCTTTGCCTTCTACAGCCATTAATGTTCTGTATCAGGTGCCTCCCTCTCCGGGGTTTCAAAAGAACCAACTTCCACATCATTCCATTGTAGTGGAATCAGCATTGAGGAAGGTAAGAAGCAAGAAGAAGCATTCTTCTTATCCGCCAGGTCATGCATCTAAAGCACTTGATGCCTTTGGACGTCAAACCTTCCAAACGTCTATGCTGGCTTCGAGAATTATTTCATATATTTTTTATATGAGTCTGACACTTCAGGAGGTCACAGAGAAATTATCTCTTTTTTTTGTCCCCTTTTTTGTCAGAGCCTAAGGCCACCGACTATTCCTTGCTGCTTAATCATAGCAGGAATATCTCTTGGTTTCTTTCTCGTGCTTCTCTAGACTCTTTTGAGTCTGTTAGCAGATCCTCTGCTATTGCCATTGGAGCACATCGTACAGCCTGGCTGCAAGCTTCAGACTTGAGCAGATGGGCACAACATACACTGGGTAATTCTCCTTGTACTGGAGAAAATCTCTTCAATAGAGAGGCTTTACGTCAGGTTGCTCATTGCTCCACTGACTTTCCTAGTTCTGGAACCCATCCTAAGCCTTCTTTTTCCCCAGGACGTAGGAAATGTCCTACCAAACCTTCTTTCCCTAAGAAAAAGTTTCACCCTTCTCCTGCCCATCCTTCAGATGTACCCAAGCAAGGGACATCTCATCCTAGTCTGAAGTCTCCAAACTCTAACCAGGCTAATCATAACCAGCAACCATAGGTTCCTGTATGTTACAATCTACAGTTAACTTCTTCTTAGCAGAAGTTTATTCTTCAAACTCTACACTGATTTTTTTTTTTTCTTTTCAGTATGCTAAGCTGTTAGGATACTTTTGTCCATGGGTTGCAGAATTCTCCCCTTCTTACTACTATGAAGGGAGGTTACAACTATCCCATGATAGTTTCTGTCCTCACATGGACATTCTTTCCTTCAGCTGACTTACCATATGGTAAGTCACCTTCCAACCCCCTCTCTTCCAGGGTTTCCCCTGCTTGAGTTGGTACCATACTGAAACACTTCTCTTTCTTTCCAGTGTAGATTTTTGTTATCCTTCAATGCATGCTCTGAACAACTCATCAGACAGGGACGGGAATATCTCCGCTCCTTTTGTCTGTTTTTCTCCCTGTTTTTATACAGGAGAATCCCCTCTGCTGTTTTGTTTGTTTATTTATTTATTTTATTTAACAGTTCTTCTATACCGCTCTATTTTAGATCAGAGCGGTTTACATTTATCAACTATACAACACAGGCACTCTGAGTTGTATTTACAATAAACAGGGAGATCAACTTGGAAGTAACTGGGGGAAACTATTTACATTGTATTTACATTGGTACCTGTTTTCAGGCAGATCATATCTACATCTTATTTACACTGGGAGTCTGAATTCTGTTCAGTTGCTTTGCATGCAGGAATTCCATTGATTACTTTAATGCTCATTGCAAGTTACTTTCAACTATCTTGCATAATTCTACTCACTGCAGGTTATCTTCTAGCCATATCCTTACCTAGGATGTGGCAACACATCTGACTTCTGTCAGTTTTATCTCATATTTCTCCTGCACAATGCTCTCTGCAATCTTCAGAGAAGCTTTCTACTATGGGCCCTTGCACAGAGCATTGAACTTTGTCTCTGAGGATTTTCCATATAATAGAAAAAGCTTTTCTCCAGGACCAAGCAGGAAGTCAGTCCTCACATATGGGTGACGTCGGCGCCGACGGAGCCCTCGCGGAGCAATTTTCCCCAGCTTTCAAAGAAAGCCTTTGGGAATTGCAGCGCGCATGCGCGGTCTCCTTCCCGCCCAAGGGTGCCATCTTAGCCAGTCTTCTTTTTTCCGCGGAGCCCTACAGACGTACCCGTCGTGTCCCCGCTGAAAAAGTTGATTTTAGTGATTTATTTCTCTTTTTTTCTTCGGTTCGACGCCAGTCTTTTTCCTGCCCGGACGCGCGACGCCGTTGCGAGTCCTTCTATTATTTTTTGGTCAGTTTCGTTTTTCGGTTTTTCGCTGGCAGCCCGGTCCTTTGACCTTGCAGGGGCCCTTTTTCCCCCGATGGCTGCCAGTGGTTTCAAGCGGTGTGTTCAGTGTGACAGAAATATGTCACTCACTGACACACATGATAATTGCCTCCGCTGCCTCGGCCCGGATCACGAAGAACTGATCTGTGGGGCCTGCGGCAAAATGTCCTCCAAAGCGTTAAGGAGTCGGCGGAACCAGCGGGAACGAATCTTCGCTGACCCCGGCCGTACCCGGACCTCGTCGGAGGCCTCGGCGTCCAGAGGTTCCAGCTCTGACCATCGCCGAAGTTCCTCCGACAGGGGTTCTCCCTCCGGGGACCATCGACGGAAGGTAAAACCCGCGAGGGCGGCGTCGGTGGACGCTCCTGGCTCCGCGAGGGCCAGGTCGCATAGCCCCGATAGCCGTCCCGGGTCTTTGGAGAAGGAGCACCTCCCGAAGCGACCTCGTCTGGAGTCAGAGTTGCCTGCTCGGGTAAGTCCTGTAGTCCTCCTGGACTCGCCTCCGAGGGGTCCGACGTCGGGCCCGAGTCGGGGGCTGCTGGGTCACCTGAGGTCGGACTCAGGTTGACGGCCTTGGAGAGCAGACTATCTGCCTTCATGGACCAGCAGCGGGCACTGCTCGCTAGCCTCGCTGGCGCCACTGCCCCGACCGCCGGGACGTCGACGTCTAAGTCGACCCCGGAGACCGAGCTGATTCTCGAGTCCATGCGAACTCGAGTCGATCCTCGGTCGAGGTCACCCTTGGCCTCCCGTTCGGGACCGAGGTCGTCGACGCCGACTCCCTCGGTGTCGGGGCGGCCGACGCCTCCGCCTGCCCGAGCCGACCCCACCGATTCCTCCTCGGAGTCGGCCTGGGAGTCTGAAGAGGAAGAGTCACCTGATTCGTTTCGGACTCGGTGTGTCCCCTCGGACTCACCTGAGTCCGAACCTCGGAAGCAGTCCCCTCCGGAGGATGCCCGGTTCTCGGACTTCGTCAGGGATATGGCCAAGGCTTTGGCCTTCCCTGCGGATCCCGAGGAGGAGCCTCGAGCCGAAGAGCTCGACGCCCTTCAGTATGACTCTCCCGCCAGGGAACACTTTACTGTACCGGTTCCTCCCATGCTGGAACGACTACTCTTCCGCATGTGGGAGAGTCCGGCATCGTCGCCGGTATTAAGCAAGCGGGTCGATTCCATCTATCGAGTCCGCAAGAGTCCTGGCTTCCAAAAAGCACAGCTGCCGCACCATTCCATGGTAGTGGAATCGGCCATGCATAGGCTTAAGAGCCAGAAGATGCACTCCTCGGTGCCTCCTGGCAGGGAGGCCCGTAACCTGGATGGCCTTGGTAAGAAGTGTTTCCAGGGCTCTATGCTTGTTTGTCGGGTCCAGACCTACCAGCTCTACATGGGCATGTATCTCCGAGACCTGGCTAAAGAGAGAGCCGGATTCTCCGCTGGGCTGTCCGAGGAACCTTTGCGGAGGTTCCTGGCCTTGACAACTGGTATTCGGGAATGCTCCAAATTCATGTCCCGAGCAGCCTATGATGGCTTTGAAGCATCGGCTCGAGTGGCCGCAGCCGGCATCGGTGCCCGCCGACAGGCTTGGCTTCAGTCGTCTGACCTTGAACCCTGGGTGCAGGACAAGTTGGTCGATGTCCCCTGCCGAGGTGAGAACCTCTTTGGCAAGCCCATGGCTGAAAAGGCTGCACAAATCGAGACTGAGACTCTCACCAGAACTAGGCTTTCTAGGAAGACCTCCGCCCCTTCCCAGAAAAAGAAGGGCTCGGGAAAGAAGTCCTTTTACCCGAGAAAGGCGGCTGCCTATAAACACTACTCTCAATATCAGGCCTCCGCAGCTCCCCAACAGGGCCAGCAGGCCAAGGGACGGGGTAACTGGTCCCGTAGGCAGCAAGCCCCCAAGCCTGCACCACCAGCCCCTGCTCAGCAGGGTGGGGGTTTTTGACTTCATCAGCGTAGCCTCTCCCCCTCAGCTGGCTCCTCCCAGCACCGGAGGCCGGCTGGTTCACTTCGCCCACAGGTGGTCCAACATCACTTCAGATGCCTGGGTGCTTCAAGTCGTAAGAGAAGGCTATCTTCTCCACTTCCACCAGGTCCCTCCCTCCCTATTTCCCGGGAGAACCTCCATGACTCCCTCTGCACAGGGACTTACTCCTTCAGGAGTTAGCAAGTCTTCTTCAGGAACAGGCTGTGGAACCGGTGCCCCACCACCTGAGAGGTCAAGGCTTTTATTCCAGGTATTTCCTAATACCAAAAAGGACAGGAGGCCTCAGACCCATCCTGGACTTGCGCAACCTCAACAAGTTCCTCGTGCGGGAAAAGTTCAAGATGCTTACCCTTGGAATCCTTCTGCCCTACCTCCAGCAGGGAGATTGGCTATGCTCCTTGGATCTAAAGGATGCCTACACGCACATCCTCATCCACCCAAGCCACCGCCAATACCTAAGGTTTGTGGTGGCAGGAAATCATTACCAGTACAGAGTACTGCCCTTTGGCCTATCCTCCGCACCGCGAGTCTTCACAAAATGTCTCGCGGTGGTGGCGGCTTATCTCCGGCTTCACGGCCTCTGTCTTTCCGTACCTCGACGACTGGCTCATCAGAGCATCATCCTCCCCGGAAGTCATCAATGCCACACACCGCACTGTGACTCTTCTGCAGTACTTGGGCTTTGTCATAAACTTCGCAAAGTCCACTTTGCTCCCCTCGCAGGATCTCGAGTTCATCGGCGCAAGACTGCACACTCCTCAGGCGCGAGCTTTCCTGCCTCTCGACAGGGCTCAACGGCTCATGGACCTAGCCGGCCGTTTTCGCAGCTAGTCCCTGGTCTCAGCCAGGCGCTTCCTGAGACTACTCTGCCATATGGCTTCCACCGTCCACGTGACCCCCAATGCCCGCCTACACATGCGGCCTGCTCAATGGTGCCTTCGCAAGCAGTGGCAACAAGCCACGGGCGGCCTAGCCGACTTAGTGCGCGTCTCCGGGCCGCTGGCCTCTTCTCTACAGTAATGGCTTCATCGGCCGAACCTAGTGCTCGGAATGCCTTTTCAGTCACCTCAGCCGGCTCAAGTGCTGATGACCGATGCTTCTCTCCTGGGTTGGGGAGCGCATTGCCAAGGGGCATGTACTCAAGGTCTCTGGACCACGTGGGAGTCTGCTCAGCAGATCAACTTCCTGGAGCTCAGAGCAATCCGTCTGGCTCTCAAGGCTTTCTCCCACCTGACTTCTCACCAGTCCGTCCTTGTCCAGACGGACAATCAAGTTGCCATGTTCTACGTGAACAAACAGGGGGGCACGGGCTCCTTCCTTCTCTGTCGAGAAGCTCAGAAGCTCTGCTCTTGGGCCGTCAGTCACGGCATTCTTCTCAAGGCAGTTTATCTCCCAGGCCAAGAAAATTGCCTGGCGGACAAACTCAGCAGGATCCTCCAGCCGCACGAGTGGCGCCTGGATCCCTTGGTAGTTCAGAAACTTTTTCTGAAGTGGGGACTCCCCACGATGGATCTCTTTGCCAGTCCTCTCAACCGGCAACTTCCTCGCTTCTGCTCTCGTCAGCCACATCCCCTTCGAGTAGCGGCAGATGCTTTTCTACTCTCATGGTCGGAGAGCCTTCTGTATGCCTTTCCTCCCATACCGCTAGTCTCTCGAACTCTTTTCAAGGTTCTCAGAGACAAAGCTTCCATGATCCTGGTGGCTCCTCGCTGGCCCAGACAGCCGTGGTTTCCACTCCTGCTGCAATTAGCGGTAGAGGATCCGTTCCCTCTGGGGTTTCAACCGGATCTCCTAACACAGGATCAGGTGTCCCTGCTACACCCCAACCTCAGATCTCTACATCTGATGGCCTGGCTGCTGAAAGGGTAGTCCTTGCTCCCCTTCTACTGCCGGCAGAGGTGGAAGAGGTCGTCCTAGCTTCTCGGCGACCTTCTACCCGCAAATGCTACGCCCTTAAATGGCGTCGCTTTTCTGCTTGGTGTGTCCAGCAGTCTCAGGATCCCTTCTCCTGCTCGGTGTCGGTGATCTTGCAGTACTTGCTCTACCTCTCTAATCTGGGACTTAAGTCCAACTCCGTCAAGGTTCACCTCAGTGCTCTTTCAGCACATCATGTGCCGGTGGACGGCAGACCTCTTTCCAGCGACCCTCTCGTAGCGAGGTTTCTCCGAGGTCTCCTGCTTAAACCACCTCTGCGCCCGCCAGCACCGGACTGGGATCTGAATGTGGTTTTACAGCGGATCACCTGTCCGCCTTTTGAACCTATGGCTACCTGTTCTCTCCATTTTCTTTCTTGGAAAACTTTATTCCTGATAGCCCTCACTTCCGCTAGACGCGTAAGTGAATTGCAGGCCCTCGTGTCTGATCCCCCTTACACTCGGTTCTACAAAAATAGGGTAGTCCTACGGACTCACCCTAAATTTCTTCCAAAAGTGGTCTCCCCTTTTCACATCAATCAGGAGGTGGTACTTCTGACCTTCTTTCCCAGGCCACACTCCAGCTGAGCTGAAATGGTCCTGCATACCCTGGACTGTAGAAGGGCATTGAACTTCTACCTTGACCGTACGCGGGAGCACCGTAAAGCTGCTCAGCTTTTTGTGTCTTTTGACCCCAATAAATTGGGGCTACCGGTCTCCAAGCGTACTCTGTCCATCTGGGTTGCTGACTGCATCGCTTGGGCTTATGGGGCAGCCGGACTCTCGTTAGAAAGTCGAGTCACGGCTCATTGTGTTCGGGCGAAGGCTACGTCAGTGGCTTACCTCCGCTCTGTTCCGCTGGCAGACATCTGCCGGGCCGCTACTTGGTCTTCGAGCCAGACTTTTGCGGTCCATTACTGTCTCGAGAGGGAGTCCCGCAGGGACAGTGCTTTCGGACAGGCAGTCCTCCGAAATCTCTTCGAGGTTTGAGCAACTCCTACCCTCCATCCCGGATGGGTGCTACCGGTGGGTAATAATTCAGTGAAGATTCCTTCCTTCTGTGCCGCTGAGCTAGAGGGAGCTCATTTTTGTGCTTAGGGTCTCCGGTAGCCTTAAGCTTGGGAGTCCCATATGTGAGGACTGACTTCCTGCTTGGTCCTGGAGAAAGCGTAGTTACTCACCTGTAACAGGTGTTCTCCAGGAGCAGCAGGAATCAGTCCTCACAACCCTCCCTCCTCCCCTTGGAGTTGCAATCATCTGCTTAAAGTTTTTTTGCAAATTTTTATGCTGTCTTTTAGCTATGTCATCAGACTGGCTAAGATGGCACCCTTGGGCGGGAAGGAGACCGCGCATGCGCGCTGCAATTCCCAAAGGCTTTCTTTGAAAGCTGGGGAAAATTGCTCCGCGAGGGCTCCGTCGGCGCCGACGTCACCCATATGTGAGGACTGATTCCTGCTGCTCCTGGAGAACACCTGTTACAGGTGAGTAACTACGCTATATAGTCATTCCATGGCTATATAGGTTCTTTATACTCTCCTGTCTCCTGTTGTGATACAGAAGACAAGCTTTTTCTGCGTGAATGTCCAAGGAGTTCCCAATCTGGCAGGAACCTACCTCCTTTTTTTTTTTTTTTTTTCCTTACAGCTTGGCATTATGTTTTCTGCTCCACTTGGACAACGCATACTCTTTTACTGTACATGATACCCCTGAGTCCCTTGGCTGGGTCATCCTGGTGTCTTAGTCTATGCGTTTTCTTGTCCTTTGGACAGGTCAGAGTCCTAAAGTACTCCTGACGTGCTCTTACCAGACTGCTAGTATCCTCTGTTTTTTCACGCAACCATACTGGTTATTCCACTGAACTACATTCCTGCACCACAGAAATAGATTCTCTATATATCTTCAGGTGGTTTACACCCCCTTATTCTTGGATGAATCTTTTCCCATTACATTCCCCATGTGAATGTTTTTCTGTGGCTCGATTGCAGGCATGTATTCTCAGAGTCATATTCCTGTATGTATATGTCCTATACATACATGTGTTTGTACCCTGGGTGGCCATAAGCCGTGCCCATCTATATCTATATATACATATATCTATCTATCTCTATATGTGTATATATATCACACATATCTAGACATATATTCACATCTGTATAGATATGTATGTATTTCCATATATATAATGTATTTGCACATTGGGAGATGTCCATAGGACCCTAGGTATTACCTACTATCTCCCTAACTGTCTGTACTATAAAGTTTTTTTTTTTACCTTCTTAAGGGGTCCAGACAGTCAACTTGCCTATTCTCATACGGCTCAGTAAGTGGGAGCGGTTATACATACAATTACTGCTGTGACGTCAACAGCTTCTATTTTTGTTGTACATCTCCCTGTCCATGAAGTATCAAACTTCAATGTCTTCCTATCTCTTACCAACTAGGAAAGACGGTGTACATCTTCAGTATTACTGAGTACACTTCTGTTCTCCTTGGGAATAGGGGCTTTTTTCCATACCCCTTCTTCCGGACTGGGCTAATTCTCCAGATCGGTCAGTCTTCTTCTTTTAGTTCTCAATGTTAATAACTCTGTACCTAAAAGTTTTCAGCTTTTTCCCATAAAGCTTTCCATTGAAGACCTTCCGTTCTTTTCCTACCCCAGTTGACACCTGGGTCACCTGCCCATTCCAGGTTTGGAACTTCATCCTCACTGCTGTGAAGTTACCTTGAGGATTCCGCTACTGCATCTACAGTACACTCCATCACAGTTCTACTTCCTACAATCCAGTAGGTAAGCTCTATATTGTACTAGTTTCATTAAATATTTTAATGATACTTGACATACATTCTAAAGACTCATTTTTTCTGTAGTCTTTAGAATCGCTATTCCTCTACAGCTCTTCTCTATTCAACTCCTACCCCCCATCCCTCAGGGGATGCCGGGGATCCAGGTTTGGGAAATGCCGTCCTGTTCCAGGCATACGCATTTTATGGGATCTCCCCTGGCATCCACAGCTAGGGAGTCCCCATATGTGAAGACTCATTCCTGCTTGTTCCTGGAGATAGCACAGTTACTTACCTGTAACAGGTGATCTCTGGGAACAGCAGGAATTAGTCTTCACAACCCACCCACCTCCCCTAGGAGTTGTATCTATCTATCTCCTTTTCTCTTTCTCTCCTTCTGTCTCAGCTATGAAACTCAACTGAGGAGAGGCAGTGGGAAAGGCGGGAAGTCAGCGCACAGGCGCGAGGGATGCTCCCAAAAGCTTTCTGATTGGATGCTGGGGAGCATTCCCGTGCAGGCTCCGTCGGTACCGACGTACCCATATGTGAAGACTAATTCCTGCTGTTCCCAGAGATCACCTGTTACAGGTAAGTAACTGTGCTTTTTCTGCAGTCATGTTCTATTTTCATCATGCTCCCAGATATTCGCAGCACTGTATAGAAATGCATAAAAGTCATTGCTCTGTGGACCTTCCAGTCTGATCCATGCACCAAGACCAGAGGCTTCAGGAAATGTATTATAGTAAACATGGTTAAGATCATTCAAGGTTATGGTGAAAATGTAATAAATTCTGTGAGGTTGAAGTTAATTTAGAACTGAATTAACTTTTTTCCAATATAGTAAAAGCTTCAGTAAGTAATTTAGACAAATAATGTGTCCTCAGTTTCAGTTCAGGAAGTTTTTAGTACAATAGATATTTATCTTCTGGTATAGTATTTCTATTTAATATGATCAGGCTATGAAGGAAAATGTGGGTCCCTTTATTAAGACATATAATGGTGCACCTATTTCAGAACAGGTAGCACTTTAATGCCTAAAATGAATATCTTTAATTTGCAAAGATGGCAGGGTTGAGAACCTTTACTGATTGTGGTGTTACCTAAGATTTGGACTGAAATTTAACATGAGCGTGTGGGAAGGACCAAAACAAGGAGACTAATACTGAGGAAAAACTATTTAATCGGAGCTGTAAGATTATCTCTATGTAAGAAAAACAGATGAATAGGTGGATTGATTCTATTGGAATTTCTATCAGTATGTCAGCAGTAGGATGCAATGGCTCATAGGAACTGTGCCACGTCTCATTAAGCAGCAATAGAACGTAATAATATTTATTATTATTATTGTTAGCTTTATTCATAGTAGTTCTGCCATAATTTCACCTAAATAACATACCTGGTGGCTTTGGTTCCTTCCATTCATACCTTCATTGATTTATTTCAAATGCTTTTTGTTTTCTGTTTGTAAGCTCCAGGAAACAGACTGTCTTAAGCGTGTTTGGATTTTTATAGAGAGCTGTATAAAATATTGGGTATATGTACTCCAACAGAACCAGTGTCATATTTGCGTGGGTGGTATAAACTGCTATAATATGGGCTGTCTAGGTGACTTGATGCAACTGCCTTTAGTCAGCTAAAGATGCTGTTAAGAGGCAGGAAAACTACTTGTGATCCCTGTTTCTCAGATGGGCTAGGTAAGGTGGGAGAAGTGATGTAATGAGAAGCTCACAGGAGGAGTAGGGCTGACTTCCCTCTTGTGTAAGGGAAACTAGCCAGACAATATTGCAGAAATAAAATTGTATTCAGTTTGGTCACAGCGCTGGGGAACAGATTTGATAGCATTCTCTGCCCCATTTAGACAGGGAGCAGTTTGAAGAAACACTACTTAGGTAATGGGATGATATGCATGGACCTCTGTCCATTTTTACATATATAAACATCTACATTTCTCATTTTGTCACATACACTACCTAGACATAGATTTACACTGACTACTACGTTCTATACTTGTATCTGCTGTTTGTCTTTCCGCTTTTAATTTTTAGATTTTTCCTACTGATCTTCCCTTTTCTGTTTTTCTTTTCTTCCTCTAACTTTTTTTCTGTCCTTTTAGTGGGGTGTCCTCCCTTTTTTCTTCTGATCTGCCTCCCCCCCCCCTTCTTACAGTGCTGCAGCTCTTACCCTTCCTGTTACTGTTGCTGCTGCTGCTGAAGCACATCAGTTCAGTTGAGTTGTCATGTGATGCTAACAAGAAGTTTGAGCAGTGCACTGACATGGCTTGGCAACTCTGAGTTGATCTTGCGAGACTGAAGACCAGAACTGAAGTTCTGCATTACACAGCTCAAACCTCCGCTGAATTACATGATGCTAACACAGAAGGTGTGTTGTGGCAGGTACAAAAAACACCCCTGCCAAGCACGAAATCCCAGGCATCACCAAGGCACCTACAAAATTGCACTCTGAACTGGCACCTGATACTTGTCATGTCCTGAGTTATGAATGGTCTAAGAATACGTATTTTCAGTTTGGCCTGCCTGTTCGTTGGCAGTGCTGGAGCCCTGAGTTCAATTCCCAAATCAGGTTTTCAGCTTTTTTCAGTCTTAGTGCTCAAAAGGCTTCAGAGGCATTGGCAATGTCTGCTGGCTGAATTTAAGGCCTAAGACTACAATTGCCCAGAAAGAGCCTTGGTTGAGGACTGACTCTGTTGGCTAGGCTGTGTAGTCTTGGAGGGGACATTAAAATAGTGGAAAAATTCCTAGGTAGTTATGAACAAAGCTTTATGGTGTCAAATCTTAGTCCAGTTTCTGACTGAGCTTGAAATCAAAAGGAGCAGGAAAACTGCAGGATCCTTCAACAACCCCCCCCCCCCCCCCCATTTTTTGTTTGGGGGGGTAGGGAAGAAAAATCAAACTTAGCTTTAAAATATCTTTGATTTCTGATGTGGTGAGCGTTTTTTTTTGTGTTTTTTTTTAATGTTCAGTTAGAAACTCCTTTATAGAAGTTAAATTTACTAGCAGGAAACTTTTTTTTTTTTTTTTTTTCCCAGCACTGGAATTTAGTTAAAGTGAGGTTTTGTAAGCTCTCAATAATTCTGCTCTAGAGCAGTGAGATGGGGGGGGGGGGGGGAATAATATATAACATTCACTGTACTGCAGGAGTTTAGACAGTTTATAGTGAGAAAGGAACTTTTACAGCAAATAGTAGTAATTTGAGGAGAGGAGTAGGTGTCAGGCCTGGACTGGCATGTGGTGGAGAGGCTAGTTGGAGCAAGGCAGCCATACAGGAGTCAGGCAGGTTCAGGTGGATCAAGGCTGGAATGGAAAAGGCAAAAATGCAATGTGTGCTGTTGCGTCAATGCTGATTCTTGGCAACCCAACCCTAAGTTTTTTTTTCTTGGCAAGGTGCAACTGGAAGTAGGTAACCAGGCCTGCTTTCCATGCAGTGAGGCAGGACCAGAGCTGGAAGAAGGGAACAACTGGATGCTAAAGAGAATGCAAGGGTAGAAACCGGATGCTGACAGACACAGGTCAAGCCCATCCAGTGAACAGTTAGACCAGATAGGGGCTGTCAGGCTGGTTTCCTTATTTATGATATCTAATGAGAGACAGCCCTTGCTGGCCCAGTAGGTTCCCCTGGAGGCTGCTTTCTCCAGCTGCCTCTTCATTGTATTTTCTGGGGCTTGACCTTTTAGATTTAGACAGCTCTGTGGCTCCAGCTGCAATGCACCAGCCTCTGGTTCTGTAGGTTAAGTTTGACTCCCGGCAAGGATGGTGATCCGCTTGAATAATATACAGAAGTATTTCCTCAGAAAAAGGTATGGCCACGTTTAAGAGCACGTCAGCGGTGGTTACAAAATCCAGACCACATGGTCAGTCCTCACATAGGAGGAACTGTACATGTGAACAATGCCTCTGTTGTAAAAGGGGAGGGAAGGAGGATGCTCAGAGCTGCTCATGAGCTAACGTTACTGGATGTACTTTTTTTTTCTAGCAATCTTTTCTATTAACTTATTGACCTTATGGCTAAGTCCTATATATATTTTTTAAATTAAATCCAGCCCCTTTTAACACAGGGATGCTCAACCAGTCCTTGAGACACACTAGCAAGTCAGGATTTTAGGATCAACCACAATGAATATGCATGAGTGATTTATACATAATGAAAGCAATACATGCAAATCTCTCTTGTGCATAATGTGGCTCTCAAGTTTTCAGGATAACCACAATATGCACAAGAGATTTGCATGTAATGCTTCCATTATACACAGATCTCTCATATGCATATTCATTGTGGTTTCTCCTGAAATCCTAACTGGCTAGGTGTGTCCTGAGGACTGGGTTGAGAAGCCCTGCTTTAAAGGGTTACCTGCTCATTATATTATGTTATACTGCTTTCTCTCTGGACACAGCATATATAGTGGTTGACAGCGGATAAGGACCAGTTCTCTATACCTTCGATTAGGTGAATATTTAATTTCCTATATGAAAACCCTCACCAGCTCTCCACCCTTTCTTTTTTTTTTTTTTTTTTTTTTTTTATATTTTAATGATTTCAAACAAGTCTACAAGCAAAAATACTTGCATAGAAAAAGGGGAACATTGCAGAAAAATACAAATAAGAATAAAAGGAAAACAATTCACAAATGAACCCCTCAAACAACCCACAAAAGGGAGCTCCAATAAGGCAAGCAAAAAGAAAAACCAATTTAAGTAATATACTAGGCAAATTTGCAAAACAACCCTTGCTTTTATACGCATCTACTCATTTACTAAGAACCCTCTTATGCTCCCCCTAGGAACCACGAGAATTAAGAGAGGAAATTAATTGAGAAGGGTACATGAAAACATAGGAATTCCCCTGGATTTTTACCTGACATTTACACGGGTATTTCAGAAAAAATAAACCTCCAAGCTGTAGGACCCTCGGACGCAGGATCAAAAATTCACTCCTACGTTGCCTAGTCTCTCTAGCTAGATCAGGAAATATACGGACCAAACACCCCTTAAATAATACATTCCTTTTCTTAAAGAAAATCTGCAGTAACCAATCACGATCAGAAACGAATGCAAAGGTAACAATACAGGTCGCAGGTTTTACCAGAAGAGAATCCGAAGTTTCCAACATTTCAGAAACATTTAGTACCTCCAGTCCCTTACTCAGTCTCCGAAGAGGCTAGCGAGCTCCGGATATCAGGTAGGTAATAAGCTTTAACCAAAGGGAGGCATGAATCAACAGGAACCCACAAATTCTCCACCAAGTAAGATTTAAACATTTCCTTAGGAGAAACATTAGGCATATTGGGAAAATTGATCAAACATAAGTTGGGTAACTTAGAAAAATTTCTCAAATTGTTCCATCCGAATTTTTAGCTGATTGGAATCTTTAATAAAGGATTCAGATAGTCTCCAACTGATGACTTTTAATGGAAACTTCATCCACCGCTTGCTTCAGGGAAGAAAAATCCTGCTCCAACTTTGAAATACTTAAAGAATTGGATACGACCTGTTCTTGAGTTCCTTTAAGTTGTAGAGTAAACGCTTCACCAAGCTGATTTATCGCAATCCAAATAGATTCTAGGGTGAAATGATCCGGACGTGGCAGGGAAAAAAGATCCAATCCCACGTTGAATGTCAGGCAATACCCCACCAGGGGACAAGGATCGAATAGGGAGAGAACCAGCGTCACCAGATGCTGCTACAACAGGGTTCGAAGACTCGTGCAGAACAGGCAAATCTTGCCCATCCAAGGGAATTCCACCCTCTAACCTGCTAGAGGCCGGCGACCCCAGTGAGGTAGCAAGGCTTCCCATCGTTTGAGAAGCCGACACCTCCCAACTCGGCCGAACTAACTCCAGGCAAGGCTGCTTCGAGTCCCGACGTAGATCCGGGGGCGTAGAATCACCACTCACTGGAGATGCCGAGCTACCCAGCCCAAGACTGTCTCCCGCCGAACCACCGCTCCCCGACATAGGCTGCGGCTCAACCAAACGCACCACAAAGGAATCAATCGGACCTGCAACTGGCATAGAGGTCTGCGCGGATGCCTGGGGTTGCAAATCGCGCTTCGCCTTTCACTTCCGTCCCATCAGGAAAAATACGTCTGGAGCCCAAATGCTTCAAACCGCCATCTTGGATCTCCTCTCCACCCTTTCTTTTTATTGAAGTTGTCTGTCATGAGCATGTTTAAATTCTATTGAAATGCTGGCATTCATTACAAGGGATAAAGGGAGTTTCCAAATCATCCCTCCAGTCCGGTTCAGACATATGGGTTGTGCCCCCTAACCAGTAGATGGAGACTGAGCATGACTAGCTTTGCTGCTAGCACCTACTTAAGGACACTACACATGCGGAGCCTGCCCAGTATGGAAGTCAAAGCAAAATTAGAGCCAAAATAAGACCAACCAGTCCAGTTCAAAACTGCACCCTCCCAAGAGACCCCCCCCCCCCCCATGGAACCCTTGGGAGGACAAAAAGGGAAGAGACGCTCCCTCTCCATGCCACGTGTCCAAAATCCAACATGGTCACAGACTAGCTTAGGCAGGTTTTTCTTTTTCATTTCCTTTTGCATACCAGACTCTCCACTTGCCTCCTACTTCAGAATGCCTTAAAACAAACTGTATGCCTTCACTCTCTTCCAAGGGCCTCACACCCCTGACAGGCCAACAAACATGTAGAAGAACCGGAAGAGGGTCCTGGACTGGACTGGAGGGATTCAAGGAAAGGCAATTAGGTGAGGTCTAATTGCACCATTTGTAGTGGTGGTAGCTTTTTTGATCAGTAAAATTTGGAAATACAAAAGCTATATGTTCACACAAGCATGTTTATTTATGTTTATTTAGCTTGATATACCGCAGTTCCAGTTAGAGCACGGCGGTTTACAAAAATCAATCAATATACAGGAAGGCGCTTGTCATTCTTTTCCTTATCCTACTAGACCAGCCCAGATGAGGGGACTCTGCTCTCTTGCCAGCAGTGGAGGAAGACTTCACTGAAAGTTGTTGATGTCATCACTCTGTATAAGTACTGGTGCAGCACTGAGAGAAGCTAGTATTTGTTTTCAGCAGGTGATTTGGTGTTTGCAAGTGGCAAGCGCAAGTGTTATGCCTGTCTCCTGTGGCCAAACCTATGGTCCAATGGCCTGTGTGGCAGAAACTTGTAGGCACAAAGTTGCTCACCACTTCAGTACACTCCTATCTCTTTTTGAGCCAATATCTTTCCCATGGGGCCCTGATGTTTGGTAAGTAAGGCCCCCCACCACATTCCTCTTGTCCTCCATCTGTTGGTTGGTTTTTTGGATTTTTTTTTTCTAAGCCTATTTATATAGGCTGTATTTATTTAAGCAGTCAAGAGCCAAAGTTGACCCAAAATGAGAGGTTGTTTCTTCTCTTTGGGAGCTGGACTTCAGACTGCAGGGACAGCTGGGTTTTCCTTTCACGTCTCAGCTGGCCAGCCTTGCAATTGATTGGGATTCCCTTTTTGGTGCTTTTTAGTTGTGGTTTTTTTTCCTCACTTTCGCTGCATGGAGCTCTACCATGATGCCAGGAGCCTGGCACTGTGGCTCTTGCCAGGTTCACTATGTGACAGGATCTTTTTACCTCCCTGGTATGTGTGTTTTGTGTGACTTTTTTGTCCCCCCCCCACCCTCCCCATGGAGCAACCTTTTGGGCTTCCTTGTGGGATGCTCTGGTTACAGCAGTGACAAAACGCATGACCGTCCTGGGGAAGGGCACACTGTGCTCAAGGAATCTCATGATTGGAGGCTGTTTTGCCAATTGAACAGTGCGCAAAAGTAAAGGCCAACACGCTTTGGAATAAAGATCAGCAGTTTATTTATAAAATAAAGAAAAGATAACTTAAAAGCAAGTAATTCACTTATTCACCTATATTTAGTTAGAAAAGATAACTTGAAAGCAGGTGATTCACTTGTCTACAAACAAGAAGATACAGGAAAATGATACATCACCGACAGAGCCATGAACTTCATCTCATGTCACACTTTGAATGGATCCCGGATTCAGCCAGGCGAGAGAGACTTCTAGGCAGTGTATGTGTTTGCCCCATAGATGGGACCCCTTTTCTTTTTGCTCTGGCTGAAAAAGGCACCCATTTTATCCTGTTGCAAGAGCAACCAGTAACTTTCCATCAGGTGACATACATACAGAATAGGATCACTGTCCATTAAACATAACCAAGATGCTGGCCAGACGCCTGAGAATGCTCAAGGGAGGGGCATCTCCCATCCCATGGTTCAGAAGCTCAGAACTTTGATAGGTGACCTTCACTTTATTTTGTATGTATTTGCCAGGTGCAAAGTTCTTTTTATCATGTATATCAGTATCTCTCTGCACTAAGACTCCCTATTAGGAGTTTCATATGGTTCTATCAAAACAGTTATGCAAGAAGATTTTTTTTCACAAAATTGTACAGGAATCTCTCTCCCATAAAACTGAGGTTTAATTAACACCTAACTCACTGATGCATAATCAGTAGTGAACTTGAACTCATTTTCACTACAGAGGCCTTCCTTAAGAATGCCTTTATACTCTGTGTTGAGCTGTCAGGCAGTGCTATGTGTAGGCCTCATGTCCTGAGCTGTCGTGTGCTTTGTCCAACAATTGCTGGACAGCCCGAATGCTGCGAGACCAGAGTTATGCACTGCCTATGTGGCAGATGCCCTGTTTAAATTAATCCATTTCTCCTCCAAGTCTCTGGAAGTGGTTGTTGTGGCCAGATGGTGGCTGTAGCTGTACAGTTGGTTAGCTGATGCTGCATCTGAATAAACTTGCTTTTCAGGGCAGGTTGCTTTTTGGGGAGGAGCTGGCGAAATTGGTGAAAGATCTTGGAGCGATGCATTCTCAACCTCTCACTGAAGATAGATAGAGGTGGCAGGAGTCCACCCCACAGAGCCTCATATGAAGCTTGGAGGTGCACTTGGATTACTAGGGTTCTGATGGGCCTCAGCTTATAGAGCTAGGCCTAAGAAGGCTCAGTCATTTCAGAACTCTTGGTGCTCTCAAGACTTGACCATAGCTCCTGTCAGAGCTGGTAACTCCCTGCAATGAGATACAGTGGATTCCTTTGATGCTGGTTGGAGGTGGCATCAACTGTTTTGTTTGAGTGGACCCAAATCGTGTCAGAGCAGTGTGTCCTAGAGATCTTAAGTCAAGGATATGCATTGTTTGTGGAGCTTTTGGAGTATTCCTATGGTTCCCCACTCAAATGGGTGAAAGTTCAAGAAACTCTTCAGTACCTCCTGCAGTGGCAGACTTTTACCCAAGCTCTATGCAGAGCAGGGTTGGGGCTTTATTCTATCTACTTTATAGTGCCCAAGAAGATATGATTCTTCCAGCCTATCCTGGACCTGAAGGAAGTTGGTACCAAGCTCAGTGTTAAGCATGCAGGCTGTCAAATCTGTCATTGCATCAGTCTGACCAGGTGAGTTTCTTACCTCCCTTATGCTCGCCAAGACCTACTTTCATATTCCCATCCAGAAGCAGCACAAATGATTGTTTCTGTGTTCTGGGCCATCATTTCCAGGTTTGGGTTCTTCTCTTTGGCCTGGCCATGGCTCCTCATACCTTCTTGAAGATCATGGTGGTTGTGGCAGCATTCCTGCCCATTCAGGGAATCCACGATTCACCTGTTCTTGAACAAATGGCTGATTAGGCCAAAGTCCATGGAGGACACTGCTGGCGGTTTGGTGGCTGGAAGGACTGGGGTGGATGAACTACCCCAAAAGCAGTGTTGTGCCTTCCCAGGACTGGAAATATCTTGGAGCCCAGTTCAACAAGCTCCTGGGCCGGCTGTAGCCATTGCTAAAGAACTAGCTCAGTTTTGTACTCAATTGCTCCCCAGGTCTGAAACCTGCCTCCAACTCTGAGGTTCGTGGCCTTGATCCTTGAACTGGTCTCTTGGGCTAGGGCTAACATGTGCTGCCTTCAGAAGCATCTGCTGTCTGCTTCTCTCAAATTGTTCAACTAGACTTTCTCCCCCCCCCCCACCCCTTGGGAGATCAAGAAGCAGTTAACGTAGTGGCTGCAATTACACCATCTAATGCATGCGATGTTCAGGGAGCTCACTGACTTGGTCAAAAGGTCCAGGGCCATTGTTCCCCACAAAAGGCCTCCTGGCCGGTCAGTTGGTTGGAGACCAGAGCAATCTGCTTAGCTTTGGAGAGGTTTCTGCCCTTTAGTGGGCAGAGCAGTCTTGTGACCATGCCATGGCAGTCACGTACGACAGCAAGCAGAGTGGAATTCATAGTGCCAGGATGGCCTTCGAGGTGATAGCACGGTTTCACAATCAGATGTACCTCTGCTCAACTACATAGTTCTATGTGGTACTGACAGAGCAATCTGCAAGTGGACTTAAATCAAAACATGGTGAATCCTGGCGAATGGGAGCTGAGCCATGCTTTCAGTCTGTGTGGAGATGGGGCCTTTCATTGGCAGATCATTTCAGCAACAGGAAGGACTCCTGTATGTCTTCCTCTGTGGCTCTTGGTGAGCTGCCTCCTGCGCATTGTTGGATAGGGTGCTTCTGGTGGCCATGAATTGGCAATCTAATTTTTATCTTTATCTTTATTTGCATATTTGATATACCGCCCAGGCCGAGACCATTGTATGTGGATGAGGGGCCGCTTTTGGCAAGGCCGTATCTGGCGATGGATGACATTGTCTCACTTATAGGCCTGGTCCTTGAGAGGCATAAGTTGTTCAAGAAAGGCTATTCAGGAGTAGTAGGCATAACTTACTTTAGGCCTCTGTAGGGCCTCCACTTCCTTTCTTTATGTGAGAGTATGAAGAGTTTTCAAGAGATGATATTTCTCTTTAGCTCCAGAGGCCAGGAATGCAGACTGTGTCACTGTGTTGAACCAATGCTGGGCTCTGAACGCTGAGGGTTCAGGTGGCATCCAGTGAAAAAGCGGTATAATAAGCATAGCTAAATCAATCAATCAATCCCTAGTGTGCTACTGAGGGAGTTTTCAAGTATGTCCTTGGGCAGTGTTTCCCAATGTCTACAGCTTCCTCAAGGGAGTGAAGCAGATCTATCTGCCAGTGTGTGTAGTGGTTTCCCAGTGGAGTCTCTTTAGATTTGACTCTTAAAGCCCCCCTCCTTTGACCCTATTTGTAAAGCCTCACTCAAGGATTTGATCCTTAAGGTGAGTCACTGCAGGCCTTATCCTGCAGGGAATGTTGTTTTTAGTTTTGTCAGCTTCGTTCTCATTGAGAACCGTATCATTCTTTCTCCCAGAGGTGTTGTCCACCTTTCATCTCATTCAAACTGTCGTATTGCCATCTTTCTGAAAGGAAGATATTCGGTTGAACCCCTCCTTTGCGTTTCCTTGATGTGAGGAGGGTGTTGGTTGCTTTTTCTGAAGATCACTTTCCAATGCTCAGACCATCTTTGTCCTCTTCAGTGGTCCAAGGAAAGGACAGGTGGCAGGTAAGTCCTCTATTGCTTGCTAGATTAAGGAGGCTATTGCTTTCAGCATACCTTTTTTGCTTGGAAAGCACATGCAGGAGGGAGTCGGAGTTCACTAGGGCACGGGTCATCTCCTGGGTGGAGTCTGCCTTGGTTTTTCTGTAAGGCAGGTACCTGATCTATCTGAGCACCTTTTATGAAACACTCTATTGCAGGTGGGAACCAGAACGGATGGTGCCTTCAGGTCGAGCAGCGTTCTCTAGAGCATTACATTCCTCCCACCCAGGGTTCTGACTGCTGGGCATGTCCCACTTGTCTGGGCTGGTCTAGCAGGATAAGGAAGAACACCACCTACATATCTGATCAGTCCAGGAACCATCCTGGAAGATTTGTCCTGCAGGTTTGGGAGCCCCGCTGCTGCTTGATTGCCTTTTTCTGTATTGGTATCTGATGCAGCTAATTATGGTAAGAAAGCAAAATAATACTTCCAGATGTTTGCAGTTTGTTTATTTAATGTTCTGAGATTTTGAATTTTCAGTCTTGCTTACAGAGTGGGAAGCAACATACTTGATTCTTTGTGCTGCACCAGTACTTAGCCAGAATGATGGCATAACTGAAAGTTGCTCAAATCTGTCTCCACATGCTGGCAAGGAAGCAAAGCCCACTTGTCTGGACTGGTTTAGCAGGATTCAAGGAAAGAAAATGATCAGGTATGTAAAATTTCTTTTTTGATACTGCTTAGGAGTTAGCAGAGAGGGCCTCTTGTAGTTTGAGGGGCATACACCAAATTAGCTGTGGAAATTCTTCACTCATGAGTATCTGCAAACCCTATGCTCTTCCTTTTTTATTTAAGAAAATGATAAATTCTTACTGTTACAGGAGTGTGTTTTTCTTTTTAGATTGTTTGTCTATTCCAACCACGTAGACATATTTGTGTGTCCGAGGCAGCCAGTAGTTATTGATTGATAGAACCTGATAGGGTTGTCTGAGCTATTGGTAAAGTGCAGCTTGAGGTACATCCTGGAGAATTACATAATTATATACCTGCATAATTTTCCATATGAGTGTGTGCATAATTATGTATACGCTTGCATAGATTGCAGTAGAAATGGGTGGTGGGTTTAAATGATGCTTTGGTCTGCAGACAGCCTCCATGGACAGCTTTTGGTCTATAATTCTACTCCTTCAGCCTACCCCATCTACTCTGGGACCTTTTGGTTTGCCCAAAGGGGTTGGTAGGGGGGATGGGTCAGGAATGATCTGGCAGCTGGCTCTGTACAAATGGCACAGCTGAACCCTTCTCTTGTGAAGCTCCTATAGGGTAAAAGGTGCTGGATTGGGGAGAGAGGAGAGTCCCCTCATGGATAAGGGGTTCTGATAGCAATGGGGGGAGAGAGAATTGAGATGTTTGTGAAAGGGGAGAGGAGATAGTGTATGGCCTGATTTGGGGGAGGTGTGGGAGAATGGCCTTGAGGGCAGCAGGAGATCAAGGTCTCAGGATGTAGTGGAGGGAGGGTGGGAGCTATACAGTTGGGAGGGGGGAGCGGAGTAAGGGGCATAGAGACAGGGTGGCTGCAAAGAAATAAAAACGCTACAATCATCATACTCACACATGCATGCATGCCCACACAGTCTTATTTCCAAACTTTTAACCGTGTACACACAGGGACAAGCTACAAAGTTGTAGATGTCGGCTATGCATATTCCTCACCTGCAGCATACCTTTCCACTCATTTCCCCTCATCTATAGACAAACATATGCAATCCATTTATAATAACTCCCCACCTCCACCCACTCGGACATACCAAACCCAATTGCATACTGCCATGCACTTCACCCACTCAAACACATTGCATCTAGCAGTCACTCATAGCGCTTCTCAAACACCCTGCATTCAGTCATTCACTGGCACACAATTGCATGCGGGCAGTAATCCCTTGGGTATATGAAGAATGAGAAGTTAAGAACTGCCTGATGGTGGCTTGGATTTATTACATTACTTTTCTAGGAATTGGATATAATAGTGCCTATTAAACTTTGGCTCTTATTTTATACCTGTCATCAAAACTTGAACCTCCTTCCCAGCTAGAGTCTAACAATTGTTTCATTCCTATTATGTAAGACATTTTGACAGCACATGTTAGTGATAAGAGACTACAAATCCTTGCAAAACAGAGTAATGAAATGTCTCATTTGCATATAGGAGACATTGCTAAGGTGGCAGGATGAGGAAATGAGCTCATGTTACTGGGACAAACTGATTACCAGTGCACAGGGTCTGGTAAGTCTTTGCTCAGACATCATGTAAAGGAGCACTATCACATCACCATGAAGAGTGAGAAGACTAGGCAAGAAAGCCTGAAGTGGCTATTTAAATTTGAAAGGGTAGTTCATTTCATTAATGTGATGCATTGACAGAACTATTTGGTATGAATGATGATTGGATTGACTAGTACAGGGAGTGACAAGGGAAAATGTATCTAAAAATGCTAGCTTGAGTATGAAATTGAACGGAAGAAATGTATCATGGCTGTGTCGTATATTTGGTTTTGATACTCTGTGCTATTGACCTGATTTCATAAAATCTTTACATTGCAGCAGCCTCCGTCCCTGAATTCCCCTCACACTCCCACTTTTCTTCCCATGGCTGTTACTCAAATTTGTATGATGAGAGTAGTGGATGCTAGAGCCATTACAGTCACAGCACATTAATCAATCTTAAAGGGCTGCTGTCCCAAGACGAGACGACTGTTCAAAGTCTGCCTGTTAGCTGGAGCATTTTTCTCTTGCTCTGCACTCTGTCCTTGTGTGTCTGTGTGTGTTGCAGCTACAATCGCTCATCCAGTAGTGTCTCCTCACTGCAGTGTTTCAGACATGTCAAAGCTAGTCTGTCTACAGATGTTACACAGATTGCTCAGTAACATGAAAGTGACTCTCCTCCTGTGAGAGCTCCCAAAAGAGATGCTGATGCATGAGCTGGAGTTTGTTCTCATCTTATACCATTGTATTAGCAGCCTCTTTGCTCCTTTTGAAATTGATGAAGTTGTTTTGTAAATGCTCTCCTGTTGCTGTAGGATTTTTTTAATTTTTATTTTTTAAAAAAATCATCTTACTAAAGGTGGCATTTAGGCATCGCATGTAGTTCTTGTAGAACTGTAAGTCTTCATACATTATATACCAAAAGCAAAGGGCACAGCAGCAGCAGTATTTATTTAACAGGTTTTTTTAATACCGCTTTTTCCTTCAGTTTGAAAATACAGAAATTTTATAATAAAGGCAGATTTCCCTTCTATAACTTCTTTACATCTTCTCTCCCCTCCTTGGCAAAGCCCCATGACCCTCAATATCCTCAAGATCACTTTTGTTATATTAATCTTTGATGTATTGGAGGTGATTTTCATCAAGTTTTGGACAAAGAACCAGTCTCAAATTGATTTCATATTGCAATTCTGCTGCTGAGGCATTTAGAGACGGGAATAAACTGATAGGTATTAAACCCAACAACTAATTTCCAGTGTTAGAATTATGCTTTGATCTAGCAATAATGCAGCTTGATGTTTGTCACTCATGTGTTCTTGAGACTTGACTCGCAGAATAATTGTCCAATGTTGCCCTCTCCAGCACCACTTGAACCTGCCATCATGTTTCTATGTATTTTGCTGTCATGTTTCTATTAGGATGAGGGTGAAATGGGATATACTCAGGAATAATATGCAAAATATTTCTTCACAGAAAGAATATGCGTGGAATAGTCTGCCAGTGGAGGTGTGGTAGAGATGGGAACTGTATCTGAATTCAAAAAAGCATGGGACATATACAGAGGATCTCTAAAGTCAAAAAGGGGACTATTGTTGATATGGAAGGGCAGACTAGATTGTGGTCTTTTTCTGCTGTCATGTTTCTATGTTTCTTAACTTCATGTAAAACTAAGCATTGTGCAAAATTAAACATCTTTTGCTAAAAGAATTGTCTGTGGACAAAACCATATGAACAAACTACTTTTGACCATAATCCCTACAAGAACTTGTGAATCTTAGGTTGCATTGGTATCTAATATTGGTTGAAATGGAATACTTCATATGGTATCATCTGTGTTTGAATCCATCAAATGATCTTTGCAGCCTGTTAATACTGCCTTAAAATTTTTGCCCTTTAACCACACAATCTAGTTTTTTTTCTGTTAATCACAAATCTGCCATGTTTACTATCAATTATCCTCCTTTTAAGGAAGTTAGATGGTATTTTGATACAAAAAATTTCTTTGAAGGTATTACAAACTTATTCAGTTGCCTTTTATGGCAGAGCTCTTATGTAAGAACATCTTTTTCTTAGCCAGAGCGTCCTTAGTCTGGAAAAATGTCCAAAAATATATTCTATGCAGGCCTAAAGCTGCTTGTAAGTCCAGAAAGTATCACCCTGAAAATAACTAATGTTCACAGAATACCATTTCTTTCAGTAAAGGGCGTGCCCAGCTATTTTTAGGTAGAGATCTTAACAAAAATGTTTATCCTTAAAAATTTATCCAGATGTGCCTAATTTATTAATAGCTTTATAAATCTACTTGAGAGGTTTTATTGAGCAGGTTTCTGGCTTTATTCCATGTGTGACCTTGACAGATCTATTCATGAATATTAGAGGGTTGCGAGAACTTCATTTTCATCTCTGTCTGCTCTGGTTTGTCCATTTTCTCTCTTGTCTGCACACTGAGCCAAATTGAAAGATCAATAATATAATTTTGGATGGGACAAATGTTGTTAAAATCAAATACATGGCAGCCCCCCCTCACATTTGATCCTTGGCAGTTTAATAATTTGCCTGTGTAATTAAGAGTATTTCTCTCTTCCTAGAAACGTGACATAAGGATTGTCCATTTGTTTAAATCCCCCTTTGGAATAAAAGGGAAGTGGTTCCACAGGTTAATGTATTCCATCTTTTTGTTGTATTCTGCCCAGAAGGGATCAAGTCGGATTAGTTCATTTGATTTCTCACTCCTCTCCATCCTGTAAGAGCTTTCACTTTAGCTTTTGCTATGTTCTACAGCCCCTTACTTAGAAAGATACTTCGGTATTTCAATTTGCTCAGTTTCTTGGATACTCGCTTAGGGACTGATGCAGAACCCAGCCCTAAAGCTCTAATGCAGGGTTTCCTAACGCAAGTGTTGACATTTTGTGCAGTAATGCTGTAAGCAAACAGCATAACAAATTTAGCTGTGTGCAAGCACTGCTGCTAAACCCAGGGGGTGAGGAGCAAGCCAAACGCATGTGCACAGGGGTCTGCATTAAAATCTGGCACCTGTGCACATGCTGATTTATTTATTTTTTTGCTTTGAAAAATCATGTGAGGTGAAGTTTTGATTCTTTCTCCAATGACCAGACTCCCCTTCCCCCTCTCCCTCCCCCCCCCCAAACCATAAAATAATCTGGTGGCCTCTAGCTCTCCTGGTTCCAGGGGTGATCGGGAAACTACAGACCAGTGAGCCTGACATAAGTATTGGCAAAATGGTAGAAACCATTATAAAAAAGAAAATTACTGAACTTGTAGATGGTTTAATGGCAGAAAGCTAACATGGATTTAGCCGAGGAAAGTCTTGTCTCGCAAATCTCCTTAGGTTTGTTTTTGAAGGTGTGAATAAACAGATTGATAAGGTGAGCCATTTGATATAGTATATCTAGATTTTCGGAGCCTTTGACAGAGTCCTTCATGAGAGACTGTTGGGGAAATTAAAAAGCCATGGGATAGGAGGCAATGTACTACTGTGGATCAGAAGCTGGTTGAAAGATAGAAAGCAGAGAGTAGGGCTAAATAGTCAATTTTCTCAATGGAGAAGGGTGAATAGTGGAGTGCCCTAGGGATCTGTGCTAGGCCCGCTGCTTTTTAACATATTTATAAATGACCTGGGAAATGGGAATAATGAGTGAGGTGATCATATCTGCAGATGACACAATTATTCAGTTGTTAATACAAGAGGATTGTAAAAAATTGCAAGAGGACCTTAATAGCGTGGGAGACTGAGAGTCTCTAAATGGCAGATGATATTTAATGTGGACAAGTGTGACGTTATACACTTCGGAAGAACAACCCAATTTACAGTTACATGATGCAAGGTTCCACATGAGGAACCACCTCCTAGGAAAAGGATTTAGGTGTTGTCATGGATAATACATTGAAATCCTCTGCCCAGTGTGCAGCAGTGGCCAAGAAAACAAATACAATGCTAGGAAATATAAAGAAAAGAATGGAGACTAAAACAAAGGATATTTTCCATACCGTCCCTCCAGTCTTGTCCAGCACAGCACATGTGGGTTGTCGCCCTGCTTCAGCAGCTGAAGATTGAGAATGCCTAAAACGTCTGATTTTTCACAGTAGAAGAACTCCCTTCTAGGACCCCAAGGGCCAGTAACTCAGTCCTCAGCGGCTGAAGGAGGAGCCTGTGTGGCTAGGTTCCACTGTAGGATCTTGGCCTACTTTTCCCAAGTGTGGCTTTTAGTACCATTTTCGTTTTGGATCAATCAGATCTATAGAGAGCTTAAGCGCAAATTTTAAGAGCTGGGTATCACTGTGCCTTTGTAGTGGCAGTGGAGAGGGCTGATAGCGAGGTCTGACTGCCAGGATCCTTGAGTGGGTCTGGCAGAGCCTAGGGGTTTGTAATAAATACCTGGAACTTCAGGATCCTCCCCCTATCCCCCCAGCTGAACAAACCCTGCACTGCTGTCAGGTTAAGTCCCATAGTCTACTGTATATGCATTGGATAGCCTTGCAATACAGGTTAAAAAAAAACAGAGCTCTGTGGCAGCAATTTTACCAGAGGCTGAGAGCATCGCAGGGGTAGTCTTGGTGCCCGATCGTTGGAAGGAGGAATTGTGAGTGTGGTTGTTTGTCTTTAAGCAAATTCTTCCTCTTAGTAGTTTTCCCTCCACGGTGCAGGCAGTAGGCGCGTTTTCCTGTCAGAGGTTTTTAATTCTTGCATGCAGCTGAGCTGGGCTGGCCTTGCTGTGCCGTGCGTGGAAATGTTTGGGGGGGGGGGGGGGTGCTAGTGACAGGAATTTACTGCATATGTACATGGGCAGACAGGTCGACCAAGTTTGTTTTGGTTGTCGGGGCCATGGCTGGGCAGTCTGGGTCCTCTGAACGCAACGAGGTAGCTTCCTCAGATCATGTGATTTTGGTGGGAAACATGGTGGTTAAAGCTCTGGCTGCCATTTCCACAGACCAGAAAATGGCAGTAAAAAGGCATCTAGGAAGCAAAAGAATAAGCAGGCAGCTAATCCACCCCCCTGACCTCAGGGTCGTCTCCTGGGGGTTGGAGGTGGTCTATACACCTGACTTTGTTTTATTGATTCATAAAGCCTGTTGTCTGAAGCACTTGCAGGGCTTCCTGGGGGTGGCACAGACTCCTGACAAAATCCCTCACAGGACAGTGTTTCAAAGCTTAGGGGGTTCTTTGCAGAGATTAAGCGACCAAGAAGGGAGGATTTTGCCTGGGAGTACCAGGTTTCTTCTTTATCTCGGACATCCAAAGATCCCATGGAAGGACCATTGGATCTTTTTGGAAAGGCTAGACATCAGGGGCTGGAAGATGGGGAAATCCCACAGGGGAAGGTCTCCAACACCATAAGGGTGTTTCACTGGGACGAGCTAGCAGCTGTCATTAGTAATTCATGTAGTGCTGAACATTGTGCCTGCTCCTGTGGTAGCAAAAGAGCCCTTGGCGGATCCTGTGCAGAGATTCAAGCTGGCTCAAACTGCTTTTCTGGTGCATAAAATCATTAAGAAAATGATCGAGGAGGAATGGGAGCTGCCAGAGGCCGTTCTCGGGGGCGGCAAGGTACTGAGCCGTTTGTACTCCATTACGCAGGAGAAAAGGGAATGCCACAAAATGCCTAAGGTGAATGCACTGGCATCGGCGATGACCAAAAAAGACCATGATCCCTATGGAAGCCCTTTAAGAATTTGCAGGATCGCAAACTAGAGACGGTCCTCAAACAGGTATTTGATACGTGTGCGCTCACTCTGCAAACTGTGATCTGTGTGGCTTATGTCACCAGGCCCTCCATTCAATGGATTCAGAGTTTACCAGAGGTGGAGTCCTCCTTGGAGAAGGGTCCGGTGGCAGCAAAGCTGGAGTTGTACTCGGCATGTTTGGCAAATGCCTTTGATTTGGTTCGAGCATCTTCCAAGTTTGGCATCAAATACTGTGGCCAGACGCTTTCTGTGGTTACAGAACAGGGCAGCAAACATGTCATCTAAGTCAAGACTGAGTAAGCTCACCTACAAAAGTAAATTCTGTTTGGGGGAAGCCCTGGACAAGATAGATAGTTTAGGATCTTTGGTGAGACAAAAGGGGCAAAGCTGCAGGAGGAGCGGCCCAAGACTCCAAAGCTGGGAACTACCCCAAGGGGTCAGCCCAGAGACTATTGGAAGTATCGGTCAGCCTCCTATCAGCAGGGTTTGCTTCTCACCTATGGGACAGCCCTTTTGGGGCTACCAAGGAGCCAACGGAAGATTTTTCTCCCTTGGCGTCTCCTGCTAAAAAGCCCCAAAGAAGTGAGGCAGGCCCAGGCAGAAAAGATACCTGTAGGGGTTTAGCTGCGGCAGTTTTATCCTGCCTGGGCCACAATTACTACTGACCAGTAGGTGCTGCAGATATCCAGGAGGGATATGCGCTAGAGTTTGCACATCCTCAGACTTTTGTACTATCGCCCTGCAAAGCTCCTGCGAAGCAGTGGGGCAGTTCACGACACCCTACAACGCTTGCTAGACCTGCAGGCATTGGTGCCCATTCCTCAAGGCCAATATGGGTCAGGTCGGTACTCCAATTTATTTTGTGGTGCCAAAGAAAAAGTTTTCCATCCCATTCTGGATTTTAAGCATGTAAATAAGGCATTGAGAATGCCACACTTCTGTATGGAGACCCTGCGCTCAGTCTTCCTTGCTGTGAAGCCAGGAGAATATCTGGCAGCTCTGGACCTCACGGAGGCGTATCTACACATCCTGATTCGACTGGAAAACCAATAGTATTTATGTTCGGCAGTCCCAACGGGACATTTTCAGTTCAAGGCACTTCCTTTTAGCTTAGCCACAGCTATTTGGATGTTCAGCAAGGCTATGGTGGTGGTAGTGACAGCAGGTCCTGCACCTCTACCTGGACGATTGGCTGATTAGGGCAAAGTTCAGGACTGAGGGCATGGTGGTCACACACAAGTTGGTGGCGTTCCTGCTGCACATAGGCTGGGTAGTCAACTTCGCCAAGAGCTAGATCGAGACAGTCCAAAACTTGATCTACCTGGGGGCTCATTTCAACACTGTGGCAGGATTGGTTGTCTTTCCTGAGGAGAGAGCACAAGAACTCTAGAGCCAGGTCAGGAGATTTCTCCGGGTAAAGGAGCCCACAGACTGGTAATATCTACAGCAGCTGGGCTCCATGGTGGTGGTGCTGGATCTAGTGCCATGGGCTGTGTTCCACATGAGACCGCTTCAGAGGGTGCTTCTCTCCAAATGGTCTCCTCGGCATCATCTGTTGTCTGAAACTGGTATGTCCTTGAGCAAGTCTAAGGACAGTTGGACTGATGGTTGCGACCGGAACATCTTAGTGGGGGGGATGCCATTGCGATTGCCAGATCGGGTTCTGGTGACTACCAATGCCAGCATCATAGGATGGGGAGTGCATTGGGAATCAAACATTGCTTAAGTTCTGTGGTCCCCAGAAAAGAGGACGTGGTCCATAAATCGGCTAGAGATGAGGGTAGTATATCTGGCCCTCCAGGCTTCCAAGTGCTGGTATGGCACTGGGCAGTGTGGATCTGCTCACTCCAGCAATGTGACTACAGTAGCTTACATCCAACTGACAGGTGGTCATGGTCAGTGCGACCTTGTCAGAAGTAGTGGGTCCTTCATTTGCGGGGACGGAGGACAATTTTGCAGTCTTCTCGGCAGCTCATGTAGTGGGAAAGCAGAATGTCTAAGCAGATTTCCTTAGTTGTCACTGGCTAGACTCGGGGTTTGAATGGAAGCTGAACCTGGCAGTCTTTAATCAGATTACCAGGCAGTGGGGAGTGCTAATCATAGACCTGAAGGCCGCCTCCAATGCCAAGGCCAAATGTTTTTTCATCAGATGCAGGGATCCGATGTCAGAGGGGCTCGATCTGGCACAGCGATGGCTATCAAAGGGCTCCTGTATGTGTTTCCTCTGAGTTCTCATAGGCAGTCTCCTGCAGTGCATAAAGGGATACCGTGATTGTATTAGTTCTCATTGCCCCAGATTGACCTTGCAAGCCATGTATGTCGACCTGCTCAGTCTCCTGGTAGACACACTGGTGGCTGCCCAACAGGATGGATCAATTTGCTATCGCAGGGACAAATTCTGATGCCACAGGTGGCTTGGCTCTTACTTACAGCATGGCTCTTGAAAGGGCATGGCTGAGGTGCAGGGATTATTCACCAGCAGTGGTCGCTACCCTTTTGAAAGCATGGAAGAGATCCGCTTTATTGGTGTATGTTAGAGTTTGGAGAGTTTGAATGCTGGTGTGTAGAGAACAGAGTTCGTCCTATGGAATCATTGGTTCCAGATCTTCTTGCTTTTCTGCAGGTGTGCTTGAAGATGGATCTGGCCTTGGGATCCCTGAGAGTGCAGGTGGCAGAGCTCTCCTGTTTCCAGAGTTGGGTGAAGGGGCACTCACTAGACACCCGGATGTGGCATGTTTTCTTAGAGCAGTGAAGCACCTGCAGCCTTTGTGACATCCAGTAGTGCCGCCATGAGGCCTAAACTTGGTACTCTCCGCCTTATTGGAGGAGCTGTTTTGAACCATTGTTCCAGGCATCCTTGAAGGTGGTTGTCTTTATGGCAATGTTTCCTGCAGAACAACGTTTGCAACTCTGACACCCTGCGAGTTGAATAATTCTTAGTGCTGATGAAAGAGAAGGTGGTGGTGAGGACGGTTGCATCCTTTCTGTCCAAAGTGGTCTCAGTTTTTCATGTGAATCTGGTATATCGCTTCTCAATTTCTTGCTCCGTGGCAACTCTGAGGAGGAGCACAAACTCTACTTGGGCATTGGCAGGGTACTGAAGCATTATTTGACGTGGGCGAGCTTCTGTAAATCGGAATGGCTTTGTGCTGTTTGGGGGGCTGCGGAAGAGAAAGGTGGCCTCCAAGGCTTTAATTGCAGGATGGGTGAGGGAGGCAATTGCTTCGACTTACCACCTCAAAGATATGACTGCACCACTAGGACTCTGGTGCACTCAACTAGAACGCAGGCGGCATCCTGGGCAGGCTTTGGCTTGATCCCACCAGTGGAGATGTATGCAAGGACAGCGATGTGGCTGTCCTTGCATACATTCATAGAAACATGACAGCAGAAAAAGATCACTTCAATTAACTAGTCTGCCCTTCCATATTAACTACAATAGTCCCCTTTTTTACTTTTAGAGATCCTCTGTTTGTCCCATGCTTTTTTAAATTCAGATAATGTCCTCGTGTCCACCACCTCCACTGGGAGACTATTCCATGCATCTACCACTCTTTCCGTAAAGATATATTTCTGCACATTATTCCTGAGTTTCACTTTCATTGTATGCCCTCTTGTAGCAGAGCTTGCCTTCAATTGAAAGAGACCCTTTGTACATTTATGCCACAGAGGTATTTAAGTGTCTGTCATATCACCCCTATCCCTCTCTTCTTCTAAAGTATACATATTAAGATCTTTAAGTCTGTCCTCATATGCTTCATAACGAAGATCACTAATCATTTTAGTAGCCACCCTCTGCACAGACTCCAACCTGCTTATATCTTTTTGAAAGTGCGTTCTCCAGAATTGCACACAATACTCCAAATGAGGTCGTCCCAGAGACTTATATAGGGCCTTATCACCACCTTTTTTTTCTGCTAGCCATTCCTCTTCCTATACACCCAAGCCTCCTTCTGGCTTTTGCAATTGCCTTTTCAACCTTTTTACCTACTTTAGCATCATTGGATTCTGGTCGCCATATCTTAAGGATATAGCGTTATTAGAAAAGGTACAGAGAAGAGCCCCCAAAATGGTAAAGGGGATGGAAGGCTACTCCTATGAAGAGAGGCTACAAAGGTTAGGGCTCTTCAACCTGGAAAAGAGACGGCTGAGGGGAGATATGATAGAGGTCTATAAATTAATGAATGGAGTGGAACGGGTAAACGTAGATCAATTGTTTATGCTATCAGAATATAGAAAGACTAGGGGACATGTAATGAAACTGCAGGGTAAATTATTTGACAAATGAGAATATTTTTTCACTCAACGTGTAATCAAACTCTGGAATTTGTTACCGGAGGATGTAGTAAGAGCTGTTAGTGTAGCTGGGTTTAAAAAAGGTTTGGACAAGTTCCTGGAGGAAAGGTCCATAAACCATTATTAAAAAGGGACCCAGGATATCAATGCTTGTCCCAATACAAGCATTGTGGAACCTGTTTCTTTTGGGGATACTGCTAGGTATGTATGACCTAGATTGGCCACTGTTGGAAACAGGATACTGGGCTTGTTGGACCTTGGTCTGACCCAGTATGGCATATCTTATGTTCTTATATTCTTAATTATGCCCAGGTCTCGCCCTTCTTTTGTGGACAGAAGTACCTCACCCCCTACACTGTACGGCTCCTTTGGATTTTTGCAGCCCAAATGCATGACCTTGTATTTTTTAATATTAAATTTAAGCTGCCAAATTCTAGACCATTCTTCAGGCTTAGTTAGATCCCTCCTCTTGTTTTCTCCTCCTTTCTGGGTGTCTACTCTATTGCAGATTTTGGTATTATCCGCAAACCTTACCTGACAGCCCTTCCACAATATCAGTAACAAAGATGTTGAAAAGAATCTGACCAAGGACAGATTCCTGTGGTACACTGTTGGTAAACTCTTTCTCCTGAGAGTGAGCTCTATTTACCTGCACCCTTTGCCTCCCACTCAACCAATTTCTAACCCAATCAACTTTAGGGCCCATCCCTAGGGTGCTCAGTTTGTCACCTGTGCAGAACGGTATCAAAAGGCTTTACTGAAATCTAAATACACCACATCTAGGGCTCTCCCTCGGTCCAACTACCTGGTCACCCAGTCAAAGAAATCAATCAGATTTGTCTGACAAGACCTGCCTCTGGTGAATCCATGCTGCTTCAGATCCTGCAATCCATTGGACTCCAGAAACCTCACTATTCTTTTAGCAACCTTTCCAGTTTACTAACCACAGAGGTTAAACTAACTGGCCTGTAGTTCTCAATGCCATCCTTGCATCCACTTTTGTGTAAAGGAACTTGCAGGTTCCTCCTGTGTGTAGTTACTGTTTGGGTACATCCCACATGTGCTGGCCTGGACTGGACTGGAGGGATGATACAGAAGGCAAAGTTAGACCTTACCTGCTAACTGTCTTTACTTGAGTCCCTCCAGTCCAGGACCCTTCCTGGGATGTGCTTTATGATTTTATGGCAGTGTAGGCTGGAATCTGTAAACTGTGTGCATCCACCTCCCAAGGAGAAAAAAAGGTTCCCAATGGGAAGGCTATCTTGCCTGGACGTGGGATTCAGGTAGAGCGAGGCTATGGTCGGGTCTCTCTGCTTGTATATAGTTCCGTTGGAGGTACAGTAATATGTTACTGTAAAACAACAAAAAATTGATAGAGAAACTTTTTTTTTATTGTGTGATGCTCTGCTCTCAGTTAATTTTGTCAAGAGGTTCCATCAAGCCCAGTATCCTTTTCCAAAAATAGCCAATCCAGGTCACAAATACCTAGCAGTTTCCCCAAAAGAGACAGGTTCCATGCTGCTGGTCCAATGAGTAAGCAGAGGATTTCCCACGTCGTCTTTAATAATGGTTTATGGGCTTTTCCTCCAGAAACCTGTCCAAAATTCTTAAATCCAACTGCACAAACAAACAGTTTTTCCAGAGTTTGATTACGTGGAGTGAAAAATCATCATCTTTAGTCTTAAATGTGCTACACTGTAGTTTCTTTGCATATCCCCTAGTCCTTTCTGAAGGGGTAAACAACCGATCTACATCAACCCATTCCACTCCATTCATTACTTTATAGATTAATCAAATCTCCTCCTCATTTGTCTTTTAAGCCTTTCCTCGTAAGGATATCCTTCCATCCCCTTTACCATTTTGGTCACTCTTCTCTGTACCTTTTCTAATTCTGCTACATCCTTTTTAGGATATGACGACCAGAACTGCACACAATAGTCAAGGTGTGGTCACACCATGGAGCGATATAGACATTATGGCAAAATTAAACCTTACCTACTAATCATCTTTCCTTGAGTTCCGTCCAGTCCAGCACATGTGGGTTGTCACCCTTCTCCAGCTGCTGAGAACCGAGCATGCCAAAAAAAAAAAAAACCCCACACCCCCCTTACAGAAGAGCAGCTCTCTCTTTGGAGCCCAAAGTCCAGTAACCTCTTGACAAAATTAACTGAAGAGAGCAGAGCATCACACAATAAAAAAAAAAAGTTTCTCTATCAATTTTTTGTTTTACAGTAACACATTACTGTACCTCCAACGGAACTATATACAAGCAGAGAGACACGACCATAGCCTCGCTCTACCTGAATCCCACGTCCAGGCAAGATAGCCTTCCAATTGGGAACCTTTTTTCTCCTTGGGAGGTGGATGCACCCAGTTTACAGATTCCAGCCTACACTGCCATAAAATCATAAAGCACATCCCAGGAAGGGTCCTGGACTGGAGGGACTCAACTAAAGACAGTTAGCAGGTAAGGTCTAACTTTGCCTTCTGTATCATCCCTCCAGTCCAGTCCAGGCCAGCACATATGGCATATTATATGTTCTTATGAGGACCCTTCCTATTACTTAAAGGTTGGGGGATGGGAATGATACTCACATGTTCTGCCCCCATGCCACAATCTTTTAAAATGTTGGCACCTGGAATTGCGCCAGGTGTGGTTCAGGCTGCCATATAAGACAAAAAATAGCTTATATAGCAGTGATGACCCCTTTCCTCCCAAATGCATCAGCTGTCCCAGGATGCACTGGGGGGGGGGGGTAGTTACTCTGCCATATAAAGCAATGTTTTGCTTTATGAAACAGATCAATCCCTGTCTGGTATATTCCTTGATGCACCATGTGGGCCAGGCAGTGCTACTTTTCAAGATGGTAGCATGGGAATGGGAAGCATGTGGATATCACTCCCACCCTCAACTTTAAAGTACTAGGGCATCTTGATCCTTTCAGAAGGCTACTAAGCCATCTACTTGCTATGGGTAGTAGAGACCACTGGACCACCAGGTTATTTTATTGGTTTGGGGGCAGATGAAGGGCTACTGAATTGGGGAGTTGATTGAGGAATCTGGTCATCTGAGGTGAAGTGTCAACATCACCTCACGTGATCTTTCTCCTACTGTATCTTTGTGCTTGCCTCGAGCTAGTGTAAAGATTCTGTGTAAAAGAAGAATAAAAATAACTGCTAAATTTCAGCACAGTTGCTTATAATATGTAAAAAAAAAAAAAAAAAAAAAAAAATCATTGCGTGCGATTAGCATGCTCACTGCTGTTTTTGGCATTGTAATTTTGCATGCGTGTGTGTGGGGTGTGGTGTTTTTTCCCCCCATGCTCGCAAATGCAGAAAGCAAGCTAGCAAGACTAGTGCGGGAAAATCTGTAGCAAAATGTTGTGCTAGAGCATGGTTTCTGCATCGGCCCCTTTGTTCCCTAAGTGTGTGGGGTTGTTTTTGTGTTTTCTTTTTGAATTTATCAATAAGACTCTGGACTCTACCTGATTTAATTTAAGAATCTGAGGTTTTCTAAAGAAATCATGATTAACTTCTGCACAAGAGAATTTAGTTTTTTTCAAATCTAGTTCTCCACAAACTTTTCACCTTATCTGATCCTCTTAATTTCGTAAAGAGTGACTTTGGTTTGTCTGCCTCAAACCTCTGGCTCTACATGTTTCCCTGAGGTATCTCAAAAGATGATAAATTGTAATAATTAAATGAATAACAAAATCAATGCAGATCAATAAAACATATCTTTCAGTAAAATACACCCAACATGGCTGTGTTTAGGCATTATGCTTGCATTGGGGACATAGTTACTGTAAGTATAAGCCAAATTTTAAAATTGGCTACTGTTTGGGGAGTCGCACATTTTTAATACAGTTTTGAATAGTCTGCTAATATGCCGTGTCTCTAACATTGACATAATCACTTCTGACATCATAAGAACTAGGTTTGGAACAGTTTTGACATCTGTGTGTGTTTTGGAATTTATACAGTTTAAATTTGTTTTATTGATTTTCATTTACAAACAAGTATACAGGAAACTAGGTAGCAATTTACCACATAATGAAGATAACAGTATCAAATGCAAAATAATAAAACCTCATCACTAAGCCCACATACCAGGGAGAAACAACAAAAGAAATTTATAATACGAAGAAAATTAAGCATTGCTCAAATATGCAGCCATCAAATTATATCAGCCCCTTTTACCTCACCCACGTTCATCTTGCATTAACTTAGGTTTATTTTTGTGGATCCCTCCCAGCTGGGGGCATTTTTGGTTACTAACACCATGCAATGTAATAACACACTTACAAGGACAACAGACCAAAAAGGTTGCCCCAGGACCAGCACACTCTGTTTCATGGCCAAAAAGGCCCGTCTCTGGAGTTGCGTAGCCCTAGAGACATCGGGAAGCAAATAGGAATTACACTTACCTGGTAATTGTGGTTCCTTGAGTGACTCCAGTTTAGTCCTCAACCCCTGGGTAGTGAACCTCCTCCTGCAGCTTGGAGACTGGGCATGTCAAAAACTCATGACATCACTAGATATAGCCTGCTGGTCTCTCCCATCAGCCCCCAGTGAACTATTGACAAAGCAGACTCAAAGGAGCAAAAAATCAGTAACTTTTTTTTTTTTTTTTAAACTTAGGTTATATGTTCTGCGTGCCCTTGAATATAATAATTTAAAAAAAAAAACTTATTATATTCAAGGGCACGCAGAACATATAACCTAAGTTAAAAAAACATTACTGATTTTTTGCTCCTTTGAGTCTGCTTTGTCAATAGCTCACATCTAAATATATGGGTGACCCAGCATCTGTCACCCAAACACAGTGCAGTGAGCATGCTTGAACATTAGGCTGGATGCATGGAGCATACACAGAGTATTGACTTCCTCTATGAAACCTTCCAGTACCCTGGAGCGCTAAGCCCAGACTGTGCTACCTAGACGTCCTTCTCTTCACCCTCAGCATGGGTCCTTTAACAAGATGGCACAGAAGGGTCAGTGCCCCTGCTAAATGCTTAAAGCTCTGCTCTGACAGCATAGATTCTAGAAATAGCATGCCCTTCCCAGGAAATTCTCATCTAAGTGGAGCTATGAAACACACAGGCACCCCCCCCCTGACCTTCCTGCAGTCAGAGAAATAGCAGTGGGATACACTGACAACCTTGCAAGTGGAGGTTTTAGAGGTTGCTGCCTGTGTGAACCTGATGAGGAATACAATTTTGTTTTCCCCCCCCCCCCCCCCAGGGATGGGGGCACTGAATACTATGTGATTCAGGAGCAGCGCTGCCATCCGGTGGCCTTTAGGGCACCAGAGCCCAACTGCTGTCCTATAAAACTAAGAATAAACTAAACTTAAAAATAAAGAGGACTGACAACAGCCCCCTTAAGGCTGAGGGAACCCCCCCCCCGAGCCTCAAAAAACCTACAAACAAAAAACACTAGACCTAAAAATCTAGCTATTCTGCCTGTCTTCCTCACGCAGGCAGCTCACTGCAACTCTCGCCATGCGGTCCAAATACCCAGAGAGAAAATGGCTGCCCCTATGCCAATGAATTTAGGTGCCAAGAACAACAGCTACTGCAAAAAGAAGGCCTCAGCAGACCGATAGAGGCTGAAGGCTTTACTGCAGGGCCGAAAGCCACGCAGCCTGCTCCTACCGCCTTGAATTCATCCGATCCTCAAGCCGTGCTGCTGTGCCTGGCAGCTGCGGCGAGGACCGCTCAGCCGGTTCCACAGAGTAAAATTAAAATTCCGCAGCAACGGAGAGGCTCCGTCTCACACAGCTTCAGTGTGGCTGTACGGGTCCCGGAGCTCTCTCCCTTACCATCAAGGGAGAGAGATCCGCACCGGTGAATGCCTGCAGCAAGTGGAAATAACTGACAAGGAGGGAAGGCGAGAGCTGCTACTAATTTAAAGAGCCAGGCTCAAATTTAAAATTGCTGTAAATATAAGAAAATTTGCTCCTAACAACTAAAGGGAACTAATCCCTTATTGCCAATTAACTGAAGGTAACTGAATTAAAAGTAAAATTAAAGGTAAAAATCAAAAGTAAAATCTGAATAGAACTTGTCACACTAAATGCTCCTTATCTGTTCCCCCAAGTGAGTCTAGAAGCTAGGCTCACTACGTCGTCCTGCTGCATGGAGACTGGACACGCTGGGGGCTGATGGGAGAGACCAGCAGGCTATATCCAGTGATGTCATGAGTTTTTGACATGCTCAGTCTCCAAGCTGCAGGAGGAGGTTCACTACCCAGAGGTTGAGGACTAAACTGGAGGAACGATAAGGAATTGCATCTTTGCCCCACAAAATAAGGCTTTCTTGTTCTTAAAGTAAGCCTTAAAAACAGATACTTTTGTTTCAGAAGAGGATAAAGTAACTAATAAATTTGCCCTAGAGGTTATGGAGTCCTGCAAATCTTCTAGAAAACTAGTCAAGTTAATATCAGGAGAAGCCTGTAACCAATCAAATCCCTCTGGAGGCTGAGGATACCTTCCTTCCAGTTAGAGTTTTTTTCCAAATTATTTTATTTTACTTAAGTTGGCTCCAGAAAGAGCCAGGACCTCCCAAAGGTATTTCTGTAGCAGTATCTCAGGTGAAAGTAATCTACATATAGGGAAAGTTAGAAAACAAACATTCTTTGCCCTAAATAAATGTTCATATACTTTCAATTTGTGATGAATAATAGGTGCTTTTTAAGCGGCATTGTTGAGGAAGAAGCTGACAAAAGACCTGCTGATGGCTTGCCTTTGCTTCTGCCCGTCAGTCCACTGTCTGGGCATTATGTTCCATGATGGTCAGAACTCGCTTGAATTATGAATGCTGCCTTCATGGTATCCCCCAGTCCTGGCTGACCCGGGAATTGTACCTCACAGCACTTTATATCTGAGCCACTGGGTTGATTTTGTAACTATTAAAAAGTGTGTTTAATTTTAATAAATACTTCCAAGCATAACACTTTTTCATGATAAAACAAATCCTCAATACATAGAATTTTAAAGCCATAAACATTCTCAGGAAATGTTATTAAATGATTACTTCTCCCTATAACCCACAATAAACGGTGCAGTCTAAAACAGGAAAATATTGAGAACTAGAAATCCATTCTTATACTCCAAAAGCAATAGGTATAGGTTTGTATATGCAGGTCTCTTCACTAGAAAGAAGGCAATAGCTAGGCTATAGGCACTTCCAGGAGAGGGCTCCTATCTTTAGCAACTAGATTAGAGAAGGATCAAAAAGATATATATTAAATTTTTGTATTCTGACATGTTTACATGGGAACTTAAGAAAAAATAAAGCCCCAATTTGGATCACTTGAATGGATGAGCAAGAACCACTTTCTTTTATGTGTGGATCTAATCATATCAGGAAATGTCATTAATTTCAGATTTTGCCTATGCTTAAGTAAAACCAGGAGTGGTGTTAGACATGCAGGGGGCCCAGGGCAGATACTGGCAAGGTGGCCCAAAAGTCTGCCTGCATGTTATGACCCCTGGGGGCCTAGGGCAACTGTCCTGTTTATTCAGGGCTGGCATTAGGGGGTGGCAAAGCCTCAGCATGATGTCCCAATCTGACTGTAATACAAATGTTAGTCATCAGTTCGCACTACGTTTTCCTTCAATGTTTCTAAAATTGCTGTGTGATCAAACTATTGGTGATTTGAGATGCCTTCATCAGGACCATTGCCAGAAGACCAATCCTAGTCACTGGAATTAAAAAAAAAAAAAAAAAAAAATGGTAGAAGACTCTGATGGTAACATTAGTACTTTGATTAAATACTTTCTAAGCATTTCCTGGGCTGAGATGAAAAGTGAATTAATAAAATGTCTGAGAATATTAGCGAAATTCACAACTTCTATGAAGTAGCAAATTATCTTTAATTAAAGCTGTCTTTTCATTAAGCAGTTTTTCAGTGCTGATTTCTTATGATGCTGCCACACTTTTCGTGTTTCCCTGTATACCCCTGCAGAGGGTTGGCCTCTTTTCCTGCTGAGTACTTCTGGCAAGACTAAAAGTAAGAGATAATATTGGCTATTACCATTGCTGATGAGTTTATATAAATTATGGGTGACCTAAATTAAAAGCAAAATAAGTTAGAAGGAAACCTTCATTTTTTTGCAATGATTCCGAAAATGTTTTAGTTGGTGCTCAAGTTCTTTAAATATTTTTGCATAAGTGGCATAAGTGAAGATAGCGCCCTCTGTATTCTGACTAGTGATGCAATGATGTAGTCCTTCAGTGTGAGAGATGAGGTTCCAGTAACCAGAGCCTCTAACATAGCTGGTTTATGTGGCAAGAACTGCGAAATGACAAAGATCTTTGCAGGAGATTTTTGGTTAAGGCTTTATATTTGTGTGTTCCCATCAGGTGCTAAGAGCACATATTTGTGTGCTCTTTAAGTGTCATGGATCCTTGAAAAGACAAAAGAATACCAAAAGTATATCTATGTGTTTTATTGACTACAGCAAGGCCTTTGACTGTGTAAACCATGAGAAACTCTGGGCCACATTAAGAAGCATGGGTATACCAGAACACCTGATCGTTCTCTTGCACAACCTTTAAACTGATCAAGAGGCAACAGTTCGAACGGAACTAGGAGAAACGGAATGGTTTAAAATCAGCAAAGGTGTATGACAAGGCTGCACACTTTCCCCCTACCTGTTTAATTTATATGCAGAACAAATCATCGGAGAAGCAGGACTGTATGAAGACAACAGAGGTGTGAAGATTGGTGGAAGACTCCTCAACAACCTTCGCTATGCGGATGATACCACATTACTGGCTGAAAGTGAAGACTATTTGAAACATTTGCTTCTCAAGATCAAGGAATATAGTCTTTAAAATGGGTCTTCACCTTGATGTTAAGAAGACAAAGATCCTGACAACTGGCAAAATAAATTGTGACAAGGAAGCCTGTTTTGAGCCTATGAGTATAGAAAAGGCCAATGACTTTAACTTAGAGAAAGGAGAAATCCCTGCAGGGCATGGATTTCAGGCCCCTCAGAGAGAGAGAAACCTGAGGGAGAGAAAGTTCAGGCAGCCACACCCTAACTCCTATGACGTAACTGCAGGCTTGAAAGGTGATTACAATCACCTGGGAGAGGAGTGGAGGAAGGGCTGGAGCCCTGTAGAGGGAAATATAAATCTCTGCTAAAGCAGAGGAAAGGGGAAGCTCTGGGGAGGCAGAGGTCTCAGGAGGTTCGGAAGACTCAGAGGATTCAGGGGAATCAGGAGTGGAACCAGGAGCACCTGCAGATCTCCAGGAGAGAACCCAGAGAGGAATACAGAGAGCTGTTCCAGAGAGGCTGGAAGGAGACAAGGAACCGTAGCGAGCACAACCAGGGAGAATTGCCCAGTGCTTCAGGTACTGACTCTTTTTATCGGGGAGAGTTGAGCTCAGGAGAGACATTAGAACACCCAGGGAGGCTGTATTCTGAGCACTGTGTCCAAAGCTCAGAACAGGACACTGCCCTAACACCACCAGAGGATATGCAGATTAAGTTGGCAGGGGAGGAATTGCAAGATACATAGATCCCCATGGACAAGCTACAAGCATGGAATCATTATGCTAAAGGCTAGTATTGAATGAGAGTCTCCTAGAAGCAGGTAACTGGAATTGAGCCAGGAATTGGGTTTGAAGAAAACTCCACGTGTTTGCATTTCTCAGGCAAAGTGCTGAGTCACGCTGAAAAGAGAGCTTGTGAATGTTTGTTACTTGTTTTCTTATTTTGAGTTTAAAACCTGTCCTGAAAGGAAGGAGGGAAAGAAGAGGTTGTTCCAGAGGAACTGAGTTATTCTTTTGTTAAGTGCTTCACAAACACAAGGTTAAAGTATTTTTACCTTGCTGAGCAGAGCTGTTTTCTCTAAGACTGAGCAACCTTGTTAACCAGCTGCATGTGTTTAAAAGACTGCGAAGCAGTTATACTGATCTAAATGCTCTGTTACAAACAATCCTGAATGGACAAAATTCCTGTGTACAGTTTACTTGAACCTTTACTTTAAAATAAATTCTGTCATTTGCCTTAACATCGGACCATGACTACACTTCTTCTTAAGAGCCAAACTACATGTCCCAGAATCCACCTGAGGAAAAGCTAGTTTATTTGAGCTCACCAAGAGAAGTTCTCCGTTACCTTGCCCCTCTAAGCCAGAGGCCGGGGCAAGGGCGTGACAAAGTTCATCGTTGATGGAGAAGAAAATGAAATAGTTGATAGTTGATCCAAGTAGGTTAAAGTTATCAATAAAGAAGCAACAAGCAGTCAAGAAATCAGACGACGCATTGGCAGAATGGCTATGAAGGACCTAGACAAGTTTCTCGAGAGCAGAGATCTCTCTCCATACAAAGATTCAACTTGTTCAAGCCATGGCATTTTCAGTAACAGCATATGGATGTGAAAGTTGGACAGTGAAAAAGATAAACTGGAAGAAAATTGATGCCTTTGAATTACGGTGCTGGCGACCAATACTGTGTATACCATGGACTGCCTGAAGAACAAACCAGTCAGTACTAGAGGAGATCAAACCTAAGCTTTCTGTAGAAGCTCAGATGACAAGACTTTCATACTTTGACACTTTGGACACATCGTACGAAGAGAGAGATCATTAGAGAAAGGCGACATGCTTGGCAAGGTAGGTCAATGCAAAAGATGAAGGCCAGCAATGAGATGGAGCGATAAAATAACAGCAGCTATGGGTGCCAGTCTGTCACAATGAGCCATTATCCAAGACAGAGAAGGCATTATGCAGGGATATCACTTATCTCCAGGAACAAGCAGGAATGAGTCTTCACATATGGGTATCAGTACCGACAGAGCCTGCACGGGAACGCTCCCCAGCGTCCAAAAAGAAAGCTTTTGGGAGCATCCCACAGCGCCTGCGCGCTGCCTTCCCGCCTTTCCCAACCGCCTCTCTCCAGTTCTTCTTTTCCACGGAGCCAGCATGTCGTGTTCCTGTCACCGCTGAAGAAGTTCTTTATTTTTTTTTATTTCTTTGGTCGCGCGTCTGCCTTCTTCAACGTCGGACCGGTACCGCCGGTCTTTTCTTTCTTCTTTAAAAAAAAAAACAAAAAAACCCACCGTTTCCCACTTCAGTGCATTTTTTTTTTTTCCTTTTGCGCCTTAGGCCTAGAAAAATTTTCCTCATGGAAAAGCCCGCTTCCGGGTTTAAAAAGTGCACGAAGTGCAGCGCTACTCTTTCTATCACCGACACCTATGACTGGTGTCTAAAATGTTTGGGCCCTGACCACTCCATCACCCATTGTGAGTCCTGTTCCATGATGTCTAAAAGAGGTCGACAGAATCGAGCGGCCAAGCTCAGTACCCTGTTTCCCTCTGATGCAGCTTCGGTGGCATCGACATCTTCCAGGGCTGCTTCTTCCTCCCATGGATCTCAGGTAACCAAACATAAGTCTAGCCGGTCCTCGAAGGGTAGATCTCCCTCTAAGTATCGAGATGCCTCCGGGCTTGCTCTCGAGGATCCCGCACTGGCAAAATTGCCCCGGCGGGAAGCTCCGGCTTCCAAAGCTTTATCTATGGGGTCACAGGTTGACATCGATGGCATGGCCTCGACCGATCACCTGTTGCCATGTTCTGGGGTACCGGTGGTTTCCACTGGTACCGACATCCAGACATTGGTTGCGTCAATGGATCAGAATATTCTGACCATGCAGCGTGCCATTACGGCATTCATACAAGCTGCGACGCCTCCGGTACCGCAACAAACTCCGTTGTCGGTACTGGTTCCGGCACCGGCACCGATTGCATCGACATTGGCTTCGGTGTCGACTGCAGCGGTACCCTGTTCTGTGATGCCCATCGATACCGATCACTCCCGATGTCGATACCACTCGGTACGCGTATCGGGCTCTGCAAGAGCATCCAGACAGGCGATACTTTGATTTCTCCGAAGACTCTGAATCAGAGGCTTCTGTCGAAGCATCGGTACTCCTTCCTCAGGTGCCCTCTTCTCCAAAAATAAGAATGTCTTCTCCAGAAGACTTGTCTTTTCAAGACTTCATTAGGGAAGTGGCCAGGGGCCTCTCCATTTCAGTGGTCCCAGAACCAGAGCCAAGAAATTGGATATTTTACAATATCCTAAGGCTCCTAAAGAGGCAGCTACTTTACCAATTCATGAGATCCTTTATGATCACATGAAGGGCATATGGGAGACACCTCTCACTACCTCCCCTCATTCTCGCAGGTTGGACACCATGTACCGTGTTCCTCCTTGCCCTGGCTTTCATAAGACTCAGCTTCCTCACCACTCTATTGTGGTGGAGTCTGCTATGAAGAAGATAAAGAGTGCAAAAAGACACTCATCTAATCCTCCTGGAAGAGAATGCGGAACCTTGGATGCTTTTGGCCGGAGAATTTTCCAGGCCAATATGCTTACTGCCAGAATCAACTCCTATAGTCTCTATATGGGGATGTTTCTAAAAGAAGTTACAGATCATCTGTAAACTTTCTCCTTTTATCTCAGAAGATAAAAGGGAGGAGTTTCTCACCTGGCTTAAACATGCCCAGGATGTTTCCAAATTTTCCAACCGTGCAGCCTTTGACTCTTATTTTGAGTGTGCCAGCAGAGCCTCGGCTATTGCCATAGGTGCAAGCAGAGTTGCTTGGTTGCAAGCTTCTGATTTGAACCCCTGGGTCCAGGATGGATTAGGAAATCTTCCTTGTACAAGTGAAAACCTTTTTGGCAAGGATTGGCAAGCAAAGGCCACTCAGATGGATGCTGAGAATTCTGCCTTAGATAGACTTTCAAAGTCTACTTCTGCTCCTGTTAGGTTATTCAAAAAGGCTTTCTTTCCCAAAAAGGGGAAATATTATTCTGTTTATGGTCAGCAGGCATCTTCTGCAGGTCGTTTTGCTGCAAAGCGTCAGCAACAACCTAAACAAGCCAAGCCTAAGGCTGCAAGGACTGCTACGGCCCAACAGCCTCAGCCTCCTCAGGGCCTTTGACTCACATCTAGAGAACGTAGCCCTTCTGGCTCTAGAAGAACCAGAGCCTCTCACCATTCCAGGAAGGTTAGCCCACTTTGCTCCCAGATGGGAACAAGTCACGGCAGAGCAATGGACCCTCTCCATCATAAGGGAGGGGTACAAGCTTCATTTCTTAAACCTTCCTCCTCACACCATGGTGAGACAGTTCAATTCTCCAACATCTCTCCTCGACCTTCTGGGTCAGGAGATTGCTACCCTTCTTGCCCAAAGGCCAATAGAAGAAGAAGTACCCCTTCTTCAACAGGGCTCATGGTTCTACTCCGCCTATTTTCTTATCCCAAAGAAAACAGGGGGCCACAGACCCATATTAGATCTCAGAGAATTGAACAAGTTTCTATGCAAGGAGAAATTCAAGATTTTTCTCGGTGCTCTCCTTCCATACCTTCAGAGTCAGGATTGGCTTTGTTCTCTAGATCTCAAGGATGCGTACACCCATATCCTCATCCATCCAACACACAGAAGGTTCCTTCGGTTCCTTTATCAAGGAAAGCACTACCAATACAGAGTGCTTCCTTTCGGTCTGGCCTCTGCTCCAAGAATGTTCACAAAATGCATGGCAGTAGTAGCTGCATTTCTACGCACTCTAGGAATATTTGTATTCCCATATCTGGACGACTGGCTCATCCAAGCTCCGTCCCAGAGGCCCAGACTTTCCTAGCCTGCACAAGGCGTGTTCTTCAGTATCTGGGACTTGTAATAAACATCCCAAAATCTCATCTCACCCCTACTCAGTCATTAGTTCATAGGGGCTTTCCTGGATACCACAACTGCAAGGGCCTATCTTCCCCAGGCCCGTTGCCTACGCTTGGAGCAGTTAGCCTCACAAATTCAGTTAAAGTCCCATTTAACTGCTCGAGAAATGTTACAACTGTTAGGCCACATGGCATCCACCATGCATGTGGTTCCTTACGCTCGCCTTCACATGAGGGCAGCTCAGTGGACTCTGTCCACCCAATGGACCCAGGCATCAGGGTGCCTGTCAGACAAGATAGCAACCTCCAGTCGCCTCTTCTGGTCTCTCCAGTGGTGGAAGTCCACTCAAAATCTGTTGCTGGGGTCCCCCTTTCAACAGGTGTTACCCCAAGCAACCCTTACAACAGATGCCTCTCCAAGGGGTTGGGGAGCTCATCTACAAGATCTCTCCACCCAGGGCATCTGGTCTCCACAAGAGACATCTCTACATATCAACCTCTTGGAGATCAGAGCAACTCTTCTAGCTCTGTCTTCCACACCCTGCTCAGCTACAAGACAGTCCTCATTCACACGGACAACCAAGTAGCCATGTTCTACATGAACAAGCAGGGCGGGACTGGCTCTCTGTTGCTTTGCAACGAAGCTTTGAGATTGTGGGCCTTCGCCAGAGAGCATCAAATTCATCTTGTGGCAGTGTATCTTCCAGGGTTTCAAAACTCTTGGGCAGACAGACCTAGTCGAGTTCTGCTTCCACACGAATGGTCCCTCCATGGGGACCAGATAGCCAGGATCTTCCGAATTTGGGGAACCCCGGACATAGACCTGTTTGCAAGTCCGTGGAATGCCAAACTTCCCCGGTTCTGTTCCAGGATTCTGTGTCAGGGAGTTCAAGCCAGGGATGCCTTCCTCCTTCATTGGGGGCAAGACTTCCTCTATGCCTTTCCACCCATTCCCCTAATTCCCAAGACACTGTTCAAACTTCAGAGAGACAAGGGGTCTATGATCCTCATAGCACCACATTGGCCACGCCAAGTGTGGTACCCTCTACTTCTGCATCTCTCTCAAGCTCCCTCCCTGAACGTGGGATGTGCTCCAGACCTCCTGTCCCAGGAGGAGGGAACGTTGTGGCACCCAAATCCCCTGTCTCCATCTCAGAGCCTGGTTGCTGAAGGCCTAGACCTTCAAGATTTGCATCTTTCTCAGCAGGTGAAGGATATCCTTCATGCTTCCAGAAAGCCTTCCACTAGACGTTCCCATGCTTTTAAATGGAAAAGGTTTACCATTTGGTGTGCACAGAAGAGTCTTAACCCCCTTGCAATACCTCTGAATTCTTTACTAGAGTATTTGCTGCATTTATCCCATGCAGGCCTTAAAACAAATTCAGTAAGAGTCCATTTGAGTGCTATTGCAGCATCCCTTAAGCCTCTTAATGGACAGCCTATTTCCTCTCATCCTCTTATTGCAAGATTCATGAGAGGCCTTCTTTTAACTAAACCTCCCATTAGACCACCTTCAGTGGCATGGGACTTGAATTTGGTTCTTGGCCAGCTTATGAAGCCACCCTTTGAACCCTTAGCCACTACCTCCTTGAAATTTCTTTCCTGGAAGGTTACTTTTCTCATTGCAGTCACCTCAGCTCGCCGCATCAGTGAGCTGCAAGCCTTGGTGGCTAATCCTCCATATACAAGGTTCCATCATAAGGTAGTCCTCAGGACTAATCCACACTTTATGCCTAAAGTGGTCTCACCTTTTCATCTGAACCAGGAGGTGTATTTACCTGTCTTTTTTTCCAGGACCTCATGCATCAATTGCAGAAAGGAATCTCCATACCCTGGATTGTAAGAGCGCTCGCTTCTTACTTACAAAGGACACAGCAACATAGAAAGTCCTCTCAACTCTTTGTTGCTTTTGATCCCTCTCATTTGGGACTTCCAGTCTCTAAGAGAACTCTGTCCAATTGGATTGCTCAGTGTATGTCTTTCGCCTACCAGAGTAAGAACCTTTCTCTGGAGGGCCATGTCACAGCTCACAATGTGAGGGCCATGGCAGCCTCTATGGCTCATCTGAACTCTGTGTCCATCGACCAAATCTGTTGAGCGGTCACCTGGGCCTCGGTTCATACCTTCACAGCCCATTACTGCTTGGACAAGGACTCCCGCCGGGATGCCTTGTTTGGTCAGGCTGTTCTCAAACACCTGTTCCATACCTAATCAACTCCTACCCCCCATCCCTTGTTGGATGCCCGAGATCCATGGGGGCAGGTAGAGCCCTTCTCAGGGACTCACAACCTTGGAGATCTCCCTGGCATCTCTAGCTGGGGAGTCCCCATATGTGAAGACTCATTCCTGCTTGTTCCTGGAGATAGCACAGTTACTTACCTGTAACAGGTGATCTCTGGGAGCAGCAGGAATAAGTCTTCACAACCCACCCACCTCCCCTACGAGTTGTATCTCTCTATCTTTCCTTTCCCCTCTCTCTCTCTCTCTCTCTCTCTCTCTTTTTGTCTCAGCTTAAACCTCGAACTGGAGAGAGGCGGTTGGGAAAGGCGGGAAGGCAGCACGCAGGCGCTGTGGGATGCTCCCAAAAGCTTTCTGGACGCTGGGGAGCGTTCCCGCGCAGGCTCCGTCGGTACCGACGATACCCATATGTGAAGACTTATTCCTGCTGTTCCCAGAGATCACCTGTTACAGGTAAGTAACTGTGCTGTATGGGGTGTCTCTGCATTACAGGTCACAATCTACCAGAGCCCACGATGATCCATTTGTTCCTGGGCTGTTTGATTCTTTGTGGAAGCAGTGGTGGATTTTGTTCAGTTTGTTACCTAGAAGGAAGTGTGTTTAATTGCAGCTAATTCTTCCCTTAGCTGCGACACACAAATTGACTCTACTAACTTGAGGCATATAGGACAAGCTCTTAGGATCCAAATGATTCTTCTTAGAATGAAAGCACCACAGTTATTGCATTGAATCACAACATTCTGACTTGGCTGTCCTAGAAGGAGAAAAGAAGAAAAAGTGGGTGTAACACATAATTAAAAGGACAAATGTCAATGTATATGATGACTATATAGACAAAGCAACCCAGGGGTGGGTGGGGTGAGGGGTCGGGTGGGCAGGCACTTGTGTCCCTCACCAGTAGGCCGTCTATGAACTGAGGGTACACTCAAATATCTGATTTAAAGGCTATGCAAGGAATGCATAAAAACCTATATGCAACAGGTAAAGTTTATCAAAAGCAGGCAATGATAAAGTTTGAAAGCCTTAGCCGAGTGTGTGGTCTCTTGAAGTTCTGTGTGCATATGAAGCTGTTTGGAAATTGAAGTGTGGACGTGTAGTTTTGGCTTTTGCTGCTTGTGCTGACATCAGTTTGTGCACGTTTAATATGCTTTTGTCACCCCCCCCCCCCCCCTATATGGGCCACTGTTCTGTGAGCAACTTTGCATGTCTGGGAAGGGGCAATAGAAACTTGTACGTAGGAAATTAAGGCAGCTAATGCATTTTGTTACTGGGCTCAGTGTTTTGTTTATATAGTCCCATGCATACTGGGAACTTGCTGCTTTTCTCCATAGTATAGCTGACGTACCAGTCTCGGGCACTTATTTCAGTAGCTCATTGGAGTCTGCCTTCAACTACAAGGACAGCTCTATGAAGTCATGAGCTTCGTTCTTAGTCCCTTTTTTTTTCTCTTTCTAACAGCAGAGTAGTTTGCAAGAAGACAACTGTTGAAGGCTTCAGGCTCTCCAGCTTCTTTGTTTTCACAACTGCGTTGTCCTTGGTTCCTTATGCCAGGTAAATGGGTGACTTTTTTCCAAAGTCTATAGAACTTGCAGTCCTTTTTCCTTGTTGGCCCTGCCCAGAAGCAGGGCTGATGATGGTGGGTGGAACCCTGGGTAGAAATGCCAAATGGCAACTCCTCTTGCACGCGGATTCCCAACCACAGAGAAAAAGGATTGCCTTGCTGTCTGGTTCACCACTTTTCTTTTTTTTTTTCCTTGTCAAAGCAGTGGTGGTGGCCTGTAAGATTTGGAGGCAAGTGAGCTGTTTTGAGGCAAGCATTTACCCCAAGCAGCAGATTAGCAGGGCTATTGGATTTCTTCTTTGGTTTGTACACATGCTCCCTATCTTTCCCTAATGCCAAACCTGTCTCGGGGCTCTGTGGCACGCCTTCTTACATGGCATTGCAGGTGACTGCTCTGCTTGCTCTACCCTAAATGCAGCCTTGCTTAGCAGGGACATCAGTCCTACTCTTTTTTTCCAGAGCTGGGCTGCTTCCTACAAACACTCCTTATTTTCAGTACTTTTCTATTGGACTGGCATATTCTGGCCAATGCTGGGAATTCTAGTTAAAATGAATACTTCCTAATTGGTTCTCCAGGCCAGTTCGGGAAACAGTAGGGTTGTCACCCTCCTCCAGCAGCTGATGACTGAAAAACAGTCTTGTGACACTATATCTAGCTCCCCCTAGGCTTCCCAACTCAGTCTTTCAGTCCTCAGCAGCTAAGGGGGACAGGGTTAGAGAGCTTCTGGGTTCATAGGCTGTGAAAAACGAACGAACAAACAAAACAAAAAACAAAAACGGAACGATACGGCACAGAAAGGCTGCACAGTTGCCTGACAGTGCCCTAGCAGGGCATTCTGGCCAAAAGAAGAAGGTTCCAGGCAGATCAGGAAGGCGGACAGCAGGGCAGGAGAGGCAGACCCTTCCTTGAGGTGAGCATGCGATTAAGCTGCACTGCCCGACGAAAGACATGACTGGGAGCCCCAGAGCACGCCTTCGAGCTTCAGAAGCTGGTAAGCAGTTCCGTTAGCAACAGAAACAGCAGAGAGAGAGGTTCTCCAGGACCAAGCAGGAATCAGTCCTCACATATGGGTGACGTCGGTGTCGACGGAGCCCCTATGCGGAGCATTTCCCCAGCTTTCAAAGAGAGCCTTTGGGAATGCAGCATGCATGCGTGGTCCCCTTCCCGCCCAAAGGTGCCATCTTGCTCAGTCTTCTTTTTTTCTGCGGAGCCCTACGGACGCCTGTCCTTGTCACCTGTGAAAAAAGTTGATTTTTCTGCGTTGGGTCGAGTTTTTTCTTCAGTTCGACGTCTGTTACTTTCCCGCCTGGACTCGGTACACCGGTGCCGAGCCCGGATCTCTTTTTTCGTTTTTTGTCTTTAGAGACTGCGTTCACGCCTTTTTTCTTTTCCCTGGCAGCCCAATTTTTTGATCTTGCAGGGGCCCTTTTTCCCCCCGATGGCTGCCAGTGGCTTTAAGAAGTGTGATCGGTGCAAGAAACTGATGTCTCTCACCGACACACACGACTGCTGCCTCCGGTGCCTGGGGCCAGACCATGATTCTGCGGTCTGTAGTCCCTGTGGCAAAATGTCTTCCAAGGCATTACGGAGCCGTCAGCACCAGCGTGAGGATCTTCTCCGAATCTGCCTCTGGACGGGTCCGGAATTCTTCAGAGGCCTCAACGTCTCGGGAGTCTGACCCCGAGCATTGTCGGGGCTCCTCTGAAAGGGAGTCCCCCTCGAGGGAGCACCGAAGGAAGAAGAAACCTGCAAGGGCAGCATCGGTGGACGTTCTTGGCTCCTCGAGGGCCTGGTTGCATAGCCCCGATCGCTGTCCCATGTCTTCGGAGTCGGAGAGGCCTGCAAAGCATCCTCGTGTAGAGTCGGAGGGCCCGAGTCACGTGAGTACTGTAGTCCTCGTGGACTCTCCTCCGGGCCCGATGCTGTTGGGGCCCGAGTCAGAGGCTGCTGGGTCTCCTGAGCTCAGACTCAGGTTGACGGCCTTGGAGAGCAGTTTGTCTGCCTTCATGGAGCAGCAGCGGGTGCTGATCGCCAGTCTCACCGGTGCATCTGCCCCGACCACCGGGACATCGATGTCCAAGTCGACCCCGGAGGCCGAGCCGATCCTTGAGACCATGCGAATTCAAGTTGATCCTCAGCCGAGGTCACCCTCAGCCTCCCGTTCGGGACCGAGGTCGTCGACGCCGGTTCCCTCGGCGTTGGGGTGGATGGCGTCGGTGCCTGCCCACTCGGAGCCGCTCGATTCCTCCTCGGAGGAATCGGCGTGGGAAACGGAGGAGGAGGAGTCCCCTGATACCTTCCGGACTCGGTGCATCCCTTCGGACTCACCGGGTTCCGAGCCTCGGACAAGGTCCCATCCGGAGGTTCTCGGATTTCATAAGGGACATGAGGGGTAGCCGCTTCATGGGTTGCCTCTACCAATTATTGCAAGAGGAGGAGGAGCTAATGTGGATGCCTTGGTCTCAGTGGTGACCAAAAAGATGACCATTCCGGTAGAAGGCAGAGCGGCCCTTAAGGATCTTCAGGATCGAAAGTTAGAAGCGATTCTCAAGCAGGCATTTGAAGCGAGTGCTTTAGCCCTGCAGGCGTCGATCTGCGGGGCCTATGTGTCAAGGGCATCCATCCGATGGCTCCAGGGGGAACCTCAGTCCAACATTCCGGAGGGGTCGTCTGAGGAAGGGGCCAAGTTGGAATCAGCGGCGGCTTATCTAGCCGATACCTGTTATGGTCTTGTGCGAATAACCGCAAAGGCTATGGCATCTCTGGTGGCAGCAAGAAGGTTCCTTTGGCTGAGGAACTGTGCGGCGGATGCGTCATCTAAAGCTCATCTGAGTAAGTTACCCTATAAAGGCAAGCTGCTCTTTGGGGAGGCCTTGGAGAAGATAGTGATGGATCTCGGGCATTCTAAGGGAGGTCGACTCCTGGAGGACAAACCAAGAGGTTCACGTCCAGGAGGAGTACAGAGAGGCCAGGGGAGAGACTTCCGCAGATTTAGAGTGCTGCGGTATGGCCCATACCAGAGGGGTCGCTTTGTCTTGAGGTCAGTCCTTTCGAGGGCCACGAGGGGTTGGCCGGGGATATTTTGGTTCCCAGCAGACCCCTTCCAAGAAATCGCAATGAAGTTAGGAAGGCCCAAATGGATCTGCTTTTGGGGGGGGGGGGGTTGCCTACAGCAGTTTTACTCCACCTGGGCCGCTATTACGACAGACCGGTGAGTGTTGGAGATCATCCGCGAAGGTTACGTGTTAAAATTCTGCAGGCCTCTAGCAGATGCGTTCGTGGTGTCACCATGCAACACGCCAGTAAAGAAGGCGGCGGTTCTGAACACATTGCAGCGGTTGCTACAAATGCAGGCAGTGGTGCCTGTACCCCAAGACCAGTGCGGCTTAGGTCGATACTCCATTTATTTTGTGGTACCCAAGAAGGAGGGGTCATGTCGACCCATTCTCTATCTCAAACACACAAACGGCAGCTTACGGGTACCGCATTTTTGGATGGAAACACTGTGATTTTGGCGGTAAAGCCAGGAGAGTGGCTGGTCTCGATAGACCTGACAGAGGCTTATCTGCATATTCCCATCAGACAGAACATCAACGGTTCCTGCATTTTGCCGCTCCCATGGAGCACTTTCAGTTCAAGGTTCTTCCGTTTTGGGCTTGCCACGGCTCCCCGCACCTTCACAAAGGTGATGGTTGTAGTGGCAGCGGCCTTAAGACATGAAGGAATGTGGGTGCATCCCTATTTGGTCGATTGGCTCATTCGGGCGGAGTCCGAGGAAGAAGCAGTCAGAGCTACCAGGCGAGTGGTAGCATTTCTGGAACACCTTGGTTGGGTGGTCAACCAGGCGAAGAGTCGGTTGTGTCCAGGGTGTCGGCTAGTGTTTCTCGGAGCCTTGTTCAATACAGAGGCTGGCGTGGTGTCGCTTCCCGAGGGCAGAGTGCTAAAGGTGCAGGTGCGACGTGTTTTTTGCACATGAGCGTGCCAACAGCGTGGAATTATATGCAGCTGTTAGGGTCAATGGTGGCATCCTTGGACCTAGTAGCGTGGGCCAGGGCCCATATGCGTCCTCTTCAGTGGTCTGTCCTCTTGCAGTGGTCTCCCCAGGAGCACTCGTTGGGTCAGAAGCTCTTGGGTCAGAAGAGGTGAGGAGCAGCCTGGGGTGGTGGCTGGTGAGCGATCATCTGCAGGCAGGCATTTCCTTGGAGCAGCCCGATTGGGTGTTGGTCACTACCAATGTAAGCCTTCAGGGCTGGGGGGTGCATTGTCTCGCTCAGGTGGTGCAGGGCGGTTGGTCAAGGACAGAGGCCGAGTGGTTGATCAATCGTCTGGAGATGTGAGCAGTGTGGTTGGTGCTGCAGAGCTTCTCGGCACTGGTAGCAGGGAGAGCAGTTCGAGTGTTCTCGGACAATGCGGTGACGGTGTCGTATATCAATCGGCAGGGCGGCACGGGGAGTGCGGCCTTGGCAGAGGAGAACCAGCTACTAATGCAGTGGGTGGAGGGTCACCTGCTGGCCTTCTCGGCAGCCCACGTAGTAGGAAAGGACAACGTGCAGGCCAACTATCTTGGCAGGCATGTCCTGGACCCAGGCGAGTGGGAGCTGAACGCGGCGGTCTTTCCCGATATCGTGAATCATTGGTGGCAAGCTGGTCATGGACCTGATGGCTACCTTTGCAAACACCAAGGTCCCACGGTTCTCCAGCAGGTGCAGAGAACCCATGTCGGAAGGCCTGGATGCTCTATCACAGCCCTGGCTGAAGCGAGGTCTGCTGTATTCCTTACCACCATGGCTGATGATCGGTCGGCTGCTGCACCGCATTGCAGTGCACGACGGATGAGTGGTTCTCGTGGCGCTGGATTGGCCTCGGAGGCCTTGGTATACAGATCTGGTTCGACTACTGGTGGATCAACCTTGGTGGCTGCCCAATCGGGTCAACCTGCTGAACCAAGGGCCGGTCTTCATGCCGCAGGTGGATCGGTTCTTGCTTACGGCCTGACTCTTTAGAGGCAGCGCTTATGGTGCCGGGGGTACTCAGCCACAGTTATAGATACGATGTTGAAATCCAGGAAGCGATCCACTTTGCTGGCTTATATACGGATTTGGCGCATATTCGAATGGTGGTGTGCTGAGCGGCGTTCGGCTGTTCGATGCTGGACATTTTGCTGGCTGTTCAGGATGGCCTGGAGAAGGGGCTAGCCCTCGGTTCCTTGAAGGTTCATGTAGCGGCGTTGGCTTGTTATAGGGTAACACTTTCAGTGAAAATTCATTCAATTATTAACCTGTGTATCACAAATCAGTGTCTCTGAGTGCCACTCCAAAAGCCTCAGAAATAACCCACAAAGCACTACAATAGCAAAGACTATCAAAATAATCTCTTAAGTGTGTGCAGGGGTTTGTTACATCAACGGCTTAGGAGTATTGGAGAACCGACAGACTAAAATTTGACAGGCTATATCAAATTAATGATAAAAGTAGCTTAAAAATACTTAGCTCATTGATCGATGTAAATAGTCTCGGTCTCCATGAAACTTCGTGCTTTTTTTCTTTTTTTTCTTTTTTTCTTTTTGTCAATTTACAAAAAATTATTTATTTTGTCGTAAAACACATCATTTTTTGCAGCTTGTTGTTATAGGGGGCAAGTTGGCGGTCGCTCGTTGGCGGCACACCAGGATGTAGTCCGGTTTCTTTGGGCAGTGAAGCAGGTGCGACCGGCTATTCGTCCGGTGGTTCCTCCCTGGGACTTGCGTATTTTTTCTTGGAAAACTGCATTCCTGGTAGTGTTGTGTTCTGCCAGGTGGATTTCAGATTTGCATGCGCTCTCCTGCAGGGAGCCCTTTTTACAGTTTTAGGATGAAAAGGGTGGTTTTGCATCTGGTGCCATCGTTCTTGCCGAAAGTGGTCTCTGTTTCATTTAAATCAGTCCATCTCTCTCCTGACCTTCCCGGGCCTGGGAGGAGACGCAGTGGATTGTAAACTGCATAGGCTTGATCTCGGGCGAGTATTTCGCCGATATCTTTGAAGAACGCAGTTGATTCGTAAGACGGATCGGTTATTCGTACTGTTTGGAGGGCCTCGGAAAGGGGAGGCAGCTTCCGAGGCTTCCCTTTCCCGTTGGGTGAAGCAGGCCATTGCGGCAGCTTACACGGCGCAGGGCAAGGCTCCTCCGGTTGGGCTGCAAGCACACTCCACTCGGGGGCAGGCGGCATCTTGGGCGGAGTGTGACTTGATTCCGCCAGTGGATATCTGTAGGGTGGCAACGTGGTCGTCTCTTCATACGTTTTCTAAGCATTATCGCTTTGATGCTCAAGTGAGAGGGATGCCAATGTTGAGGCTTCGGCTTTAGTGGCTGGGCTGATGGGTCCCTCCCGTGTTTAGGTACTACTCTGATACGTCCCTACTGTTTCCCAGACTGGCCTGGAGAACCGATTAGGAAGGAGAAATTAGAGCTTACCTGCTAATTGTCTGTCTTTCCTTGAGTGTTCTCCAGGCCAGTCCGGGGCTCACCCTGGGATGGCTGCAGGTCAGACGACAAGTCCGGGCGTTGGTGCCGGGGTTATGGGACGTTCTCAATCATGAGGGGATATGGCAGCCTGGCAGCCAGTTGCTTGGAGGATGGCTCTGCTTCTCAGATAGCCCTCTAGTTATGGGGGAGGAGGAGTGGGGGTCGTTCGGAAATTCAGGTAGTTGAAGTTGGAATTCATAAAGAAGATTCGAAATGGAGGTAGAATACCAAGAACTTAATTTAAAGAGAAATGAATCGTTAATTACAATAGGGATTCAGTAGAATTTCAAGGGCAAGTTACAGCTGTTCTTATGTTCCATAAATGGGATGTTGAATTGTTCAGATTGTAATCTTATTTGTTTTTCTTAGCAGCTTGGTCAATAGGAGACTGAGTTGGGAAGCCTAGGGGGGAGCTAGATATAGGGTCACAAGTCTGTTTTTCAGTCCTCAGCTGCTGGAGGAGGGTGACAAACCTACGGTTTCCTGGACTGGCCTGGAGAACACTCAAGGAAAGACAATTAGTAGGTAAGCTCTAATTTCTCCTGTGTGTCTACAAAATTGTACTGAATATTTTATTTGCCAAAGCAATACAACAGAATCATTGAGTAATAACCTTTTTGTATTGCCGTTTAAATTATTTCTCAAAGCCACTGAATTTATATTTATAAAAAAAACAATAGGCATTTTTGCTGGTGAATTACTTGGAGTGCTATCACAAGCTGCTGCAAGCTCTATCCCAGCCTACACAGATTAGTTTGGTTGCCACTGCTGCTTTAGCAGCCTTTGTCCTGCCAGGCAGATTCTGCAGCCTCTCTTCACTAGTAGGAAAGGGGATATAATCTCTAGTCTCAGACTCTTCATTGAGTATTATGTTCTGGAGATCTCATCTACAAAAAGACAGACTATAGAGAATTCAAAAGAGGGCCACTGAAATGGATAGTGCAAGCCAAAAAAAGACTGAAGGAGCTGCCAGTGGACTCTAGTAGAGCATGTTTGTTTTATCTTCTACTTCCCTTCCTTGTAAAGTACCATTTTTATAGAATAAGAAGCTCAAAGAGAAGGCTTGCCATGTGAAGGTGAAATCGGGGAAGCTCCAAAGGAATATAAAGTTAACTTTTTCCACTGAAAGAGTGGTGCATACCTGGAGCAGATGTCCAACAAAAGTTTTAGTAATGGAATGGCAGAACTGAAGCATGCATGGGTTGCGCACACAGAGCTTAGTGATGATAGAGAGAGCCACAGAAGACGTGTGACAGCACAGTCAGATTTGGACATCTGTTTCTGTATTCTTCCTATTGAAACAATTAGCTCTGTGACCCAAATGCACAGAAGAGAAGGCTGAGCTCATTGTTTAACACATGAAGTGTCTTCATCAAACAATCAACACAATACCACCGACAATTATCAGTGTAGACCCTTGATGCAGGCGAATTTTGCCAAAACTCAGCTCAGTCGAATCCTTCAGTAAATCGTTTGACTATTTGTGGCCATTATCTACCTCCCCATTTTTGTCTGTTTTTGATTCTCACAATTGCTTATGGAGGCTTCTTTTCTTGTTGAATATTTTTCTTGCTGGAAAACCAGACCCTTAGTCTGTACAGCTTCTGTAAGACAACTTCAAATCTTGACTTTACTTCAATCTATATGAACCTGAGCAAATCATTTATAGTCCTGTTTCACTAAGACTTTTCACTTTCTGTAGCTATATCCTGGTGCTTGGTTCTAAGCACTAACACTATGTGAGACCCTGGCCAAATCAATAAAATATTTTTGTCTTATGCTACCTTTCTGCTGAATATTAATGTCTCTTATGAGGAAGGTTTTGTGCAGTCTGGATTTCAGTTTACCTACTACAGAGCATGGATTGCATACCTCCCTCCCGTTATCTCTTACTTGAATTAGAGGAGCACCCTATAGCACATCTTTACACAGAAATATAGAAAAAAATTATAGTTTCAGGTATTAAGTTTCGGTCTGTGTATGTGTGTTTGGTGCAACAGTAGTGTGCTTGTCTGTATGGAGTATGGTGGCGAGTGGCTTTGTGTGGGTGGGATGTGGGGCTGCTGTGCATGTATGTGTACTTCAGAGCTGTGGAGCCTCTGTAAGTGTGATGCAGAGGTGGGGTGTCAGTCTGTGTGTGTGTGTGTGTGTGTGTGTGTGTGTGTGTGTGTTCTTGGAGAGGGGAATGCACCTTTTGGCAGCATCTTGCAATTTTCCTCCCCCCCCCTCCAATCCCTTTCCTGCTGGCTCCCCTACTCTTACCCTTCCAGACTCTCCCTCCTTCACCAATCCACCATCCTCAACCGTAAAATCGCCCCATCCTCTTTATTTTTTTATAAGTCTAATGTCCCTTTAAAATTTCCCTGAGTTTTCTACCTCCCTTCCTTTCTCTCTCCCAAAACCATCTTGTTGCTGCAGGTTGCGATTGTGGCCTTCCCCCTTTCTCTTGTGCCCACTGGGATCTGATCTCTTGTGGGCAGACAGAAGGGTGGTCATTGCCACAGTTGCAACCGTGCTGCTCTTTTCTACCTGCTGGAGATGGGATACCCACAGAATTATTGCAGCTATCGAGGGGAGGGGGGGGGGGGGGCAGAGAGGGAGAAGACACAAACTCCCAGGCACCAGATACAAATTTCTGTTGCCATGGTGACCTGGTGCCTGGGAATTGCCTAGCCCTGCTTTAGGGGCTGAAGTTCTCTATTCATAACATGGAACCTGTTATATATCCTAAATTGTATGTTTTGAGTCCCTGGTTTGTAGGTGGTGGTTATTCTGGGGTTCGTGCTAGCTTATTTCAAATGACTTTCAGAAATTTGGCCTGCACCATCTGCCCTTCAAAAAGCCGGCTGTGTGTTAATGAGGTATTAAACAGTAAAGTGGTATGGGAATTCTCTTTGCGTTAAGGCAGTTCACATTATCAATTACTGTGATCACAGAAGCAATTGAAGAATTTGTAATCAAACGGGAAATTGATGGAATTGAAAGTATACAGAGAGAGCAATGACTTGAAATGAGAGAGCATGCAGGGGTAAATAAAGCCCACATACATAAGTAGTCCAAAAATAATATGCACCACCAGTAATAAGAGTGCAGTTCTGTCTTGCGTGTGATTTGGTGGTACTTCAGCCTGCTGAAATTTGCTGTTGGTATGGTAAGGCAGGCAATGAGCAGTAGTGAGAGGGTGCTGAAGGTAAATGTGCATCACTTTTAAATTAGGGAAGACCCCAATTTAATGCAGGATTGCTTATAATGGATTGGACCTCATGGGGTGTTTGGTTTTTCCCTTCAGTTATCAAATCTCGGCATGCACAATCACCATGTTATGGGTTTAGAGTGTAGTTTATACCTGGTTTCTATCAGTGATTGAGGACCTGGCATCCTTCCTGGGTCAGCAGCACAGTGCCTGGGAACTTCAGTTGAAACCTGTGAATATAGCCTCAAATATGTAGTGATTTGTTGGCCTAGGATGAGAGTCGGCCTGTAGTACAGATAAATGGACAGCCTGCAGCGGCATGCATGACTGCAGGGCAGGCGAGTGGAATTTTCTATGAAGATTCTAAGGACAGACAAGGTACTGCCCAGAATACTCTGTCTCTGCACGTTCTTGATCCAGACAGTGGAATTGTTCCGAACTGAAGGAACTTCCCTGTAGTACATTTAATGTAGAAAAGCTGTATCCATTGTGTTATGCAACATGGTAAAACACATTCTGCTTCAATTTTCACTGTTATGGTTTCAGCAGCTTCTTTAGGAACCGTGGTCAGACGAATGTTAACTGTGCCTTTTTTTGCAGCAACTCTGTCCATCAGTGGCCCTGTTGGTCCTTTATTCTGTTTAAAAAAAATGTGTGTTTTCTGGGAAACCTCAGGGAATTTGTTTCACTGCTGTACTCTGCAGTCCAGTGAAGATGTTTCATTACTGTGTGATCAAGGCCAAACCTCCTCTTAATAGTGCAACAATTAATTCCACAGCCAAGAGGGCAAATAAACTTGTGTGTTTAATTCTTCCAAACATATATATTCAGCGTTGCTGAATATCTTTTTACTACTACTTATACTGCTGTCACTTAGCTTCTACTTGTAACTCTTATTTCTTTATGCATACTAGTAAAATATCAGAGTACTATTTGAATAATTTTGTGTATCGGTGTGTGTATATAGCAGGAACCCTCCAGCAGTGGAGCTTTAAGGGGCTAATTATCCTGTGATCATCTTTAGAAGCATTGCACTGCTCACTAAGGAGCTAATGCAGATTGAACAATTAGCAGCATCTTGATGAAATGGAAAAAAAAACAAAAAACAAAACTTAAAAAACCTATTCAATGATTACCAAGACCTGACAAATTTTAAGCAGTTGAGTCTCATACTCGTTAATTGCTTCCTCTTTTGCCAGCAACTTCCACACTGTAAGTGACTGAACATATTCACATCACCAAGGTCATTTCAGATAGAAATTGTGATTAGTTTATTTCTATAATTGTATTTTTATACCCTGTTTTTCTTAAAAAAAAAAAAAAAAGCTGAAAGCATACTTAGCAATATGATTGGAATGTGTCATAAAGATAACCAGTGCTAAACTGTTAAATTACCTCTTCCGTATTATCCTTCTAGACCAATCCAGACCAGTGTGTTGTGTTCCCCTACCAGCAGATTAGTGGAGACAAGAGAACCAATGAAATGCCCACGTTTCAATGACATCGCTCCCATGCCTCTATCAGCCTGAGCCACCAGAGCAGTGCTATCCAAACATTTATCCCATATGATCCCATTTTAGCAATTGAAAATCCATGTGACTTCAGATAATGATGAAATCAAAATAGCAGCTCTTCAGCCTCCTTCTCCTCCTTCTACTAAGGCAGAAAGCAGCAGCAGTCAGCACAGGGTCCTTTGTGTCAGTGTGCAGTGTGCGCTTACAGACTCCAGTACTCTGCATGAGTTTCCAGCCTAACAGGAACTTAGATGAGGAGCAATGAATATTTGCTGGCTGACAGGCCACATGCTGACTGGCAACTGCCTCTACTTGGCATGGGTCATAGTGAAAGTCCAGTGAGAATGGGAATGGCTATGTTTGTGACCCCATTCACTGATGTGGCCCCATTTGGAGTCCCGACCCTAAGTTTGGGAACCATTGCACTAGAGGTCAACTCGGTATTTTTTTTTTCTCCAGCAGATGGTGGTTGGATTTTCTCAGCTCTGATAAAATCTATACAAATGAAGATTTGATAAAGAAAAAGTGATTTTGCTTGTGAATGACCACCTTGAGGGTAACTCTCTCACTTGAGTGCAACATGGGAGGCTCCACTAGACTGTGGTCTTTTTGGTAGCCATAGGAGGAGGGAAAATTGGTTCAGCTCTACATTCTTATTCTGTTAAGGGCCTGTTGAGCAGCCAGAATATTGAAAGGATTTGGATGGAATTTGACTGTCTCACATAACCTTAGCTCCCCTCCCTCCTTCCTCAGTCCCCCCCCCCCCCCCCGCTCTCAGAGATATGTACCTGCAAGCCTGTTTTTTCCTTTAAAAAAAAAAAGGCATTCGGGGAGTAGCACACTGCCTGGCACGGTTTGCCCTGCCAGGGGTTCCTGAAGGGGGGGGGGGGGAGTACCAAAGCTTGACCTTGTCATTGTCATTTGTTTTTTTTTTTTTGAGGGGCTCCCGACTTCAGCCAGTTTGGGGTGTAAGTTGGGTTGGACTGCATGCGACCATTGGCTCAGCACTGGGGCTTCCCATCATTTTCCAACACGCGCTGCTAATATTTTCTGTCTTTACACACCTTGCATCCAAGTGGTCCCAGTGCACACTCCTGCCAGAGTGGCTCCAATGTAGGTTAATGTTTGTTTTGCCTTTCTATAATCTTTCAGGTACCATTGTTTCTTGACCTGTGGCAAGCGAAGAGACGCCTCACTGGATTCATCTTGCATGGCAGTCTTTGACTTCTCCCTAGTGGACCTGTCTCCCCCCTTCCAATGAAGGGATTTGGTTGGCCTGGCATTTTCCACCTCAAGGTAGGAGGTGATAGGACGGTACTGTGGGTAAGGATAATAGTCCAGCCTGGAGTTCTGGTGCTGCTCCCCTTCTTCGGAGGGTTTTGCTGCAGCTGGTACCTCCTGTGATTAGGGATCGTTTTCAGGGAAGGGGGAGATCCTGGAATCCAGATTGTTGTCCTCGTATTTCTTTTCCTTCTGCAGCAAGCCTGGTCCTTTTTGATGTGGAAACGCAGACCTTGCAACCTTTGGATTTCCTCAAGCTCAGTCACGTGAGGGACCGGCAAAGTCTCCTACGCGACCCAATGAAGGTTACATTCTAGAGATGTGGGTCAGCTGGTGTCTGTCCAAGACTTAGACTTGAGTGCTGGTTCTGATGTCTCAGTTGAGAGGCTAATGCAGTGGAAAGTTTTTTTTTTCATCTTCAAAGGATCATGTGGAGGCTGGCATTTTCTGTCTGTCCTGGAAGGGAGATTTGGCAACATCTATCTAGTATTTGGCTGATGCTTCAGTGATCGAGCAGGGGCCACAGGTTTCCTGCTTCTGCAGGCAGTGTGGACATGACAGTATTCCCGTTGTCCGGAAATGACCCAGAGCATGTTCCGGTTCGTTTGGGTCCTGATTTCCTACCAAATACCTTGGTGTTCTCCTCGACTCAAACCTCACCTTCAAAGACCACATATCGCACCTAGCTAAGATCTTATTTCTTTCTCCGGCAAATTCGATCTATCCGCCCTTTTCTGTCCCCCTCAGCCCTGACCACCCTCACATTATCTACAGTTTTATCATGACTAGACTATTGTAACTCCGTTTTTGCCGGTATCACTAAAGTCCAACTTCGTCGGCTACAACTCATTCAAAATACCGCAGCTAGAGTCATCTCTCACTCCTCCCACTATGACCATGTTACCCCTTTACTGCTTCACCTACACTGGCTCCCAGTCGATTATCGCATCAAATTCACGATACTAACCCTAGTTCACCGTACCCTTTACACACATACGCCTCAATACCTTACTGACCACCTCCACTTCACCACCCTCACACATAGTCTCCGCTCTCTTCATATCAATATCTTCCCCCACCGTCTCGTGCATATCTACAATCTACCAGCCACTCTGCCTTTTTCTTCTACGGTCCAGCTCTATGAAATTCTTTACCCACCCCGCTTCGTCTGGAAGAGAATTATATTACCTTTCAGTCATTACTCAAAACCCATCTCTTTGCCTCTGCATACAACCTTCCGGCTACACCCAGTTGACCTGGTTTATCTGTTTGTCTACCTCTGTCTGTCTTTGTCTTCCCCACTCTCTATACTTTAACCCACTTCCTTCCAGGCTTCCATGCTTTCTTCTAGGATCAGTTCCTATATCTTATATATGGGAATGTTCCTTAAAGAGGTCACGGGAGATTTAGGGCTTATGAGCCCTCTCCTTCCTAATGATAAAGGGCAAGATTATCTTGCTCTTGTCAAACATGCTCAGGATGTTAACAAGTTTGTGAATCGTGCAGCCTTTGACTGCTTTGAATGCATAAGCAGAACCTCTGCCATTGCCATAGGTGCACGTAGGATTGCCTGGCTCCAGGCATCTGACTTGGAAATTTGGGTACAGGACAAACTAGGGAATATACCTTGCACAGGAGAGAATCTTTGGCAAGAATTGGCAGGAAAAAGCTAATGAGATAGATGATGACAATATCACTTTGGATAGATTGTTTAAATCTACAGCTGATCCTGCGAGGAAAAGATCCTCTAAGAAACCATTCTTCAGCAAGAAGAAAAAGTTTTGTCCCTCCTATACCCAGCAGGGACATCGTTTAGGTCAGCCTTCCCAAAAGGGACAGCAGCAACAACCTAGGCAAAGAACGACAAAAGCAGCTAAGCCTCAACCGGCTCAGCAGACTCAGCCTCCACAGGGGCTTTGACTCCTATCTAGAGAACTTTGCCTTGCTGGCCCTGAACGGCCCAGAACCCTCCACCATCCCAGGAAGGTTGTCATTTTGCCCCCAGATGGGGTCAGATATCAGCAGAAAATTGGACTCTGTATATTGTAAGAGAGGGGTACAAGCTTCATTTCCTCAGCATGCCCCCTCCTACAGTGGTAAGACAGTTCAATTCTCAGACCTCTCTCAATGACCAGTTAGGTCAAGAGGTCACTGTGCTCCTTGCTCAAGGGGCAATAGAAGAGGTACCCATTTCCCAACGGGGTACAGGGTTTTACTCCCCCTATCTCCTTATTTCAAAGAAAACAGGAGGGGACAGACCCATTTTAGACCTCAGAGAATTGAACAAATTTCTGTTCAAAAAGAAGTTCAAAATGATTTCTCTAGGAACTCTGCTGCCATACCTTCAGAGTCAGGATTGGCTTTGTTTCTCTAGATCTCAAGGATGTGTACACTCATGTTCTCATCCATCCAACTCGCCGAAAGTTCCTTCGTTTTCTGTTTCAAGGGAAGCACTACCAATACAGGGTTCTTCCTTTTGGCCTGGCCTCTGCACCAAGGGTGTTCACAAAATGCATGGTGTGGTGGCAGCATTTCTCCGCACCCTGGGAATATTCGTCTTCCCTTACTTAGACGACTGGCTCATTCGGGCCCCTTCAGAGCCAGAGGCCAGGGTTGCGTGCTCTCACACAATGCGCATCCTTCAGTATTTGGGACTCGTCATAAACTTCCCAAAATCCAATCTTGCTCCCACTCAATTCCTAGAGTTTATAGGAGCTCTGCTGGATACCGGACAGACAAGGGCCTACCTTCCACAGCCCCGCTGCCTTCGCATTGTGCAGTTAGCTTCCCAAGCAGTGCTAAAACCTCACCTCGCTGCTCCGGAAATGTTAGTTGCTAGGCCACATGGCATCCACCGTGCATGTGGTTCCTTATGCTCGCCTCCATATGAGGGCAGCCCAGTGGACTTTATCTACTCAGTGGACTCAGGCGTCAGGTTGCCTGTCGGACAAAATAGCAAACTCAGATCGCCTTATTTTGTCCCTCCAATGGTGGCAGTCACCACAAAACCTTTTGGTGGGGGTCTCCTTTTCAGCAACCCCCACCCCAAGCCACTCTAACAACAGATGCTTCACAGGTGGGTTGGGGAGCCCACCTGCAAGGCCTCTCTACCCAGGGTACCTGGACTCCACAGGAGGCCTATCTCCATATCAACCTCCTGGAGCTCAGAGCAATCTTCCTTGCTCTTTGAGTATTTCACACCCAGCTCAGCTACAAGACTGTCTGTTTGAACTAGGACTATCAAGTAGCCATGTTCTATGTGAACAAGCAGGGTGGAACAGGCTCTCTGGTTGCTGTGCAACGAAGCTTTGCGACTATGGGCCCTTGCCAGAGAGCATCAGATTAATCTTCTTGCGGTGTATCTTCCAGGCATTCAAAACTCTTGGGCAGACAGACTGTCGAGTTCTGCTTCCATACGAATGGTCTCTCCATCCAGACCAGGTGGCCCAAATATTTCAGATTTGGGGAACCCCGGACATAGACCTCTTTGCAAGTCCGCTGAATGCCAAACTTCCCCGGTTCTGTTCCAGAATTCCAGCTCAAGGTTGTCAGGCCAGGGATGCTTTCCTCCTTCATTGGGATCAGGACTTCCTGTATGCCTTTCCACCCCTTCCCCTAATTCCCAAAACCCTGTTCAAGCTTCAGAGACAGAGGTCATATGATCCTCAGCTCCACGTTGGCCACGGAAACCGTGGTACCCTCTGCTCCTACGTCTCTCTCAAGCTCCGCCTCTAGAGTTAGGTTCTGCTCCAGATCTTCTTTCTCAAGAGGACGGGATGCTGTGGCATCCCAATCCCCAGTGCCTGCATATCCAGGGCCTGGTTGCTGAAAGCCTAGAACTTCACGGTCTTAACCTTTCCCAGCAGGTTAAGGATATCCTTCATGCTTCCAGAAAACCTTCCACAAGACGCTCTTATGCATTCAAGTGGAAAAGGTTTACCATATGGTGCTCGCAGAAGGGTCTTAACCCTCTTGCGATACCTCTGGAATCATTACTGGAGTACCTCCTTCATTTATCAAATGCAGGGCTTAAGACCAATTCAGTGAGAGTCCATTTGAGTGCTATTGCAGCTTCTTTCAAGCCTCTAAATGGACAACCTATTTCCTCTCATCCTCTCATAGCAAGATTTGAGGCCTTCTTTTAACAAAGCCTCCCATTAAGCCACCACTGGTGGCATGGGACTTGAATCTGGTTTTTGGGCAGCTCATGCAACCGCCCTTTGAAACATTAGCCACTACCTCTTTGAAATTCCTTTCGTGGAAGGTTATCTTTCTCATTGCAATCACATCAGCACGTCGCATCAGTGAATTGCAAGGGTTGGTGGCTGATCCTCCTTATACAAGGTTCCATCATGATAAGGTAGTCCTTAGGACTCATCCACACTTTATGCCAAAGTTGGTTTCGCCCTTTCATTTAAACCAAGCGGTTTACCTTCCTGTATTTTTTCCAATGCCTCGCGCCTCAGAAAGGAGCCTTCATATTTTGGACTGTAAAAGAGCTTTGGCCTTTTACTTGCAAAGGACACAGCAACATAGAAAATCCTCTCAACTCTTTGTTGCTTTAGATCCTAGTCATTTGAGACTTCCGGTTTCCAAAAGAACACTGTCCAACTGGATCGTACAGTGCATATCCTTTGCCTATGAGACTAAGAACTTTCCTCTTGAAGGCCATGTCACCGCTCACAATGTGAGAGCCATGGCAGTCTCAATGGCCCACAGGTGCTCCTTGTGGTCTTGGGCAAGCCACTTAACCCTCCATAACCCATGTTCCCTGTAAAATAGTTATCTCCAAGTTATAATGCCCTGTTCAATGTAATTTCAGTTTGTTCAATGTAAACCGCACTGATACAGAACAGCGCGGTATATAAGAGAATGTAAATAAATAAATCTTCATTCTGTGTCTATCGATGACATCTGTCGAGCAGCTACTTGGGCTTCGGTACATACCTTCTCAGCCCATTACTGCTTAGACAAGGACTCCCGCCGGGATGCCTTGTTTGGTCAGACTGTTCTTCAACACCTGTTCCAGACTTAATCAACTCCTACCCACCATCCCTGTTAGGATGCCAGAGATCCATAGGGGGAAGTGGAGCCCTTTCAAAGGGCACACAACTTTCTGGGGCCATCTCCCTGGCATCTGCAGCTAGGGAGTCCCCATATGTGAAAACTGCATTCCTGCTTGTTCCTGGAGATAGCATAATTACTCACCTGTAACAGGTGATCTCCGGGAACAGCAGGAATAAGTCTTCACAACCCACCCACCTCCCCTAGGAGTTGTATCTTTCTCTCTCTCCCTCTCTCTTTTGTCTCAGCTTTAAATTTAACTGGAGAGGAACAGTTGGGAAAGGCGGGAAGGCAGTACGCAGGCGCTGTGGGATGCTTCCAAAAGCTTTCCTATTGGACGCTGGGTTGAGTTCCCGCGTAGGCTTCGTCGGTACCGACGATACCCGTATGTGAAGACTAAATTTCTGCTGTTCCCGGAGATCACCTGTTAAAGGTGAAGTAACTATGCTCTACGTCGGGTCATACCTTACCAAGAAAACCCAGGGCTTATTGGGTGGCTAGGACTCCACATTGACTTGACAGCACTTATCAGTTTGAGAATTTTCAAATCTTTCAGTTTTGTTTGCTCTTTACTAGATACCTGGGCTGCTTTACTCTTTTATTGCATCCTCCCTATTGGGATGATCTTACTTCCCTGTTTTTAGTCTCTTACAAGAATGCATCATTCTGAACCACATGTTCATTGACTTAGCTTCCCCCATTATCTAGTTTAAAAGCTGCTCTATCTCCTTTTAAAGATTAATGCCAGCATACTGGTTCCACCCTCGTTAAGGTGAAGTGCATCCTTTAAAAAAAAAAGCCGCCTCTTCTTCAGAATGTTGCCCAGTTACTAACTAATTTAAAGCCCTCTTCCCTGCACCATTATCTTATCCATGCATTGAGACTCTTGGTTCCTGCACATGGAAGCATTTCTGAGAATGCTACCCTAGAAATTACAGATTTCAACTTTCTGCCTAAAAGCCTACATTTTGGATTTTAGAGCTTTCCTCCTCTTTCCATTTTGTCATTGGTACTGACATATACCGACAGTTGGTTTCTCCTCAGCACTGTCTAAAATCTTATCTAGGTGATGCGTGAGATCTGCTGCCTTTACCCCAGGCAAGTTACCAGGTGATTCTCGCATCCACTAGCCATCCAGCTATCTACATGCTAATGACTGAGTTTTCATCTACAGTGACCATTCTAACCCACCCTTGGCATATATTCCTGGAGAGACATCCTTGATGTGAGGATAGTACATCGCCTAGAGGGCAGGTCCTAGCTATAGAATCACTTTCTGGCACTCCAAATTGATGCTGTCCTTTCAGGTGACCTCTCTCCATGGCAGCACAGAGGCTGCCAGACTGGAGGTGGACTTCTCTACTACGTTCCTGAAGGTCTCCTCTATATATCTCTGTCCGCCTTAGCTCCTCCAAGTCTGCTACTGTAGTCTCCAGAGATCTGATTTAATCCTTGAGAGCTAGGAGCTTGTTGTACCTAGTGCATACTGTACATTCAGCCTCTCTCCATCGGGGAGATAAGGTTTGCAAAAAATTTTTTTTCGAGAGCTGTTCTGGTTATTCCACATGATCTTTGTGTTTTGGTGCGCTGAATCCAAAAATGACCTCCATTTTGTCATAGGACGTTTCCTGACAATTTAGGTAACTATGTTAAATAAGGCAATACCTAAAAATAAATGGAAATAGACTTATAAAATTAAAGTTTTATTACAATATTTTCATAAATTCTTTTTTGAACTGAAATGAGCTCACCTACACACCCTAAACTTGATTCTTCTTCCTTGTGAGGCTCCTCTTGGTGCATTTACGCTTGCGAGTAGCATCTGGAATGTCTCTCTCAAGCATCCGACAGTAGTCTGCCATCATTGTAATGCTCCATTTTCCCTGGTATCTCCTTTCCATCTCTTTAATGTCTTGGTGGAATTGTTCACCTTGTTCCTCACTCACAGCTCCCAAATTTTCAGGAAAGTAGTCAAGGTGGGACTGGAGGAAATGCACTTTCAAACTCATCAGGCAACCTAAAGCTTGAAATGCTTTCAGCATTCGTCCGACTATCTTTTTGTAGTGAGGATCTTTGTTATTGCCTAAAAATTTCTGTACGACTTCTTTAAATGAAATCCACCCTTCTTTTTGAGGATCCGTCATGGTATTGACAAACTCTTGATCAACTATAAGCCTTCTAATGTCTGGTCCGACGAACACACCTTCCTTCAATTTTGCCTCCGACAGGCCTGGAAACTTGGTGACCAAGTATTTGAAGCATTCTCCATCTCTTGGAAGTGATTTTACGAATTGCTTCATCAATCCCAATTTTATGTGGAGAGGTGGTAGAAGAACTTTATGGGAAGGTACCAAAGTTTCTCGGAGGACATTTTTTTCACCGACTGTTAGCACCCTTGACTGCCAACTCTTCTTGGTCCAGTGATTTTGTCGGTCTCGACTGTCCCTTAGGCACACAAAACAAGGATATTTGGTATACCCAGCTTGTTGCCAGAGCAGCATGCACAAGACCTTCTAGTCCCCACACACTTGCCAACCATGGTCTTCATATTTAAGTTTACGAAGAACCAATTCCAAGTTCTCGTAGGTTTCCTTCAAGTGTACGGAATGACTTACAGGTATGGAAGCATAAAAACCGTTGTGGAGTAAAACTGCTTTGAGACTTCTTTTTGATGAATCTATAAAAAGACGCCATTGCTCTGAATCATATTGGATTTTAAATTGACCCATCAGACCTTCGACATCGATGCAATAAACCAACTTGTCTTCCTGGGCGAAGTAAGGAACGAACTCCTTTTCACGATGTCTGAACCATGAAGATGACACTCCTGGCAACAATAAATTCCTGCTTTTCAGCCTTGATCCGAGTAACTCAGAGGCATCTTTGGGAAGATTCAAGTCTCTTACCAAATCATTCATCTCCTCCTGAGAAAACAACAATTTTGGTCTTGTATCATCTTCAAAGTCAGAACTTGATTCGTCATCTGGTTCAGGTATGACTTCACCTTCATCGGAGCTAGGTATCTCTTCCAAGGTAGCAGGGGGCTTGGGTACTGGTATATCTGTGCCATGGGGGATGGGACGAATTGCCGAGTGAAGATTGGGGGTATGAAATGGAATGCTTCCATTTGGAATTAAACCCTTTCACATCGCATGAACAAAAGTAACAGTCGTCACTATGGTTCTTTTGCTCTCGCCATACCATAGGAATCCCTTAACGGAAAGATTTTTTCTTACCCTTGAACCAGTTTCGGAGGTCCTCAACACACCGTTTGCACACTTTGAGGCGCCCAGACTTTCTTGATCTCCAATTTTTAGTCCAGAGTATGCAAAGTATACTTTTTTCACAAAGTCTGTAATATTCTGCTGTTGCTTCAACACTTTATATTCACCACAGATGAAACAGAAACTGTCTGGCGAATTAATACACTTTCGCGGAGCCATAACATAACGGTTGAAGAATGACGAGCTAACACGAATTGCGATGAAAAAGTGTGAACAGCCTAGAACCAAGAACCTGATGATGATTCGTGCACAAGTGTGGCATGCAGGAGAGAGCAGCTCTGTCTGTATAGTAATTTGAATTAATAGTCATTTGAAAAAATTTGATAAATTTGAAGACAATTTTGCATGTTGTGGCAAATCATGACATCTAGGAGTTTTTTCAATATTTTATTTGTTTTCAGCACACCAAAATACATGGAAATTAGATGAAAATAATCAAACGGCTTTTTAGTCGCAGACCTGTGTAATCATACATGTGGCATTAGTACATCTTGCTGCTGGACTGCTGCCTGCATCTTAGTTTCAATGATCGGTTTAGTTATTTAATGTTGGTAAGGGAATATGGATTCTTGAACTAATATAAAGCTCCTTAAACTTGTTAAGTTTATTGTATGAGATTTATTTTTATGTTCACGTCAAAATGAATTGCAAGGACCAAGTAGTAATCTATTCCTAATGGCTAATAACTTGCTGATGAAGATGATCAGCTAAACTTGGAGGTGAAACATTTCTCTCCTAAACTCTTAATTGGTTTAGCAGCCTATAAATCACAGATTGAGCCTGGGGTGGGTGGGAAATAAAGGCTAACAAAGTATTGCTAAGCTATGTCTTCACTAACTGTATCAAGAAATACAGAACTTCTTTATAAACAAACCTCCCCCTTTTTTTTCCCCCTGAAGTTTCAAGGCAATTCCCTAGCAGGTAAATACAAGTACTGATTCCTTCCTGCATAAACACTTTTTTTCTCTTTTTTTTTTTTGACGACTCTATTATTTATTTAACAGTATTTTTAAACCGCCTTATCTTATTAATCAAGGTGGTATCACAGCAAACAATCGGGTAAGGTGATTGTGTTAAACATGCAGTGAGGGAGAAATTTAGTTGAGTGTGTGTTTGTATTGTGTGCTAGATTGGTTTGAGCTGTGTACAACTCTATGTTCAGACCTTTCCTTCAAATGCATTTCATATAACAGAAATGACTTGATTTTTCAACTAGGAGTATTAAAACATTAATATCTCTAAACTACTGCCATTTGACAAGGTGAGCGCTTGTTTTTTTTTTCTTTTTTTCTTAATTTGTATTTCTTTCAAATAAAGAGAATGTCGACCACAAAGAGTGCCAATATATTTAGAGGTTGTAACAATGATAAATATTTACCCAACAATTTACCATTTTTGTTTTCTGAATTATTACACCCCCTCTCTCCCTCCCCCTCAGCAGACAGGTATCAACCCATGTTTCTCTGTGGCTTGGTGAAGCTGTCAGTAGTTGAGAACTGGGCCAACATTCTGTAATGCCCTTGCAGCAGATCTTTAGGTTTTCTCTTTGCATTTCTGTAAGCAGTTTAAAACTAATTTATTTTGGTAGGCCTTTGGTTGTATGTAGTATAGAAACATAAAACTAGGATGGCAGATAAAGATCATACAGCCCTTCTATTCCAATTAAGCTTTAGTCTCTCTTCCCCCTTAAAAATCCTTTGTGTATGTCCCATGCTTTCCTGAATTCAGATACAGTCCTCTAACTACTCCATTGGGAGGCTACTTCATGCAGCTATCATTCTTTCCGTCAAATATTTCCTTAGATTATTCCTGAGTCTATTCCCTTCCATCTTCATCTTATGCTCCCTCGTTGCAGAGCTTTCTTTAAATTGAAAGAGGCTGTCATGCCTTTATGCTAGGAAGCATTCAAATCTCTCCATCATATCTCCCTTCTCCTGCCTTTCTTCCAAAGTATACATACTGAGATCTTTGTCACCACATGCCTTATGGCAGACCTATAGTCTGTATTTTTTTTAATAGCCACCCTCTGCACAGACTCCATCCTGTTTATATCCTTTCGAGGGTGTGGTCTTCAGAATTGCACACTATACTCCAAAATGAGGTCTCAACTAAGACTTATATAGAGGCAATATGGCCTGATGGCAATTTCTCTCCTGTGCACCAATGCATCCTTCTGTCTTTTTTGCTGTTGCCTTTTTATCTGTTTGGCCACCTTAAGATCAATAGAAAAAATCACCTTGCTTTTTTTTCATGGACAGAAATACTTCACACCCTTTCCCCTAGACTGTACTGCTGTCATTTAATTTTTGCTGCCCAAATGCATGATCCTGCAGTTTTTGGCATTTAAAACTCAGCTGCCAAATTCTCGACTAATCTTCAAGCTTCACTAGATCTCTCATGTTATCTACACCTTCCTGGGTTTGTACTTTATTGCAAATTTTGGTATCATATGCAGAGAGGTGAACCTTACCCAATAGTCTTCTGCAATATCACTTAAAAATGTTAGAAAAAATTAGACCAATGACAGATCCCTGTGGCATCTTTAATCTCCTCAGTGAACTCCATTTACCTATAATTTTTAAATCTAGATTTGTTACCTCATAAAGGAGTTCCTTTATTAAAGGGCACAATCCTAGTGCACAGTTGGGCTGCGAAACTGGTGTGGAGACTTACAATAAATTCAAAGGGGCATGTTCATCTGTGCCACATTCTGTTGGTGTGTTGCTAATGCACAGCACCATGAAAACTGACATGCTGGTGCAGTTTAAAAACAAAACAAAAAAAAAAAAAACGTAGGCTATTTGGTCTTTTTCTGCCGTCATGTTTCTCTCTAGTCTGTTCTTCCATATCACCCACTACAAGAGTCCCCTTTTTTCCTTTAGAGATCCTTCGTGTTTGTCCCATGCCTTTTGAATTTAGATACTGACCTCATCTCTACCACCTCCACTGGGAGACTATTCCATGTATCTACCACTCTTTCTGTAAAGAAATATTTCTGAATATTACTCCTGAGTCTATCCCCCTTCACCCTCATCCTATGTCCCCTTGTAGCAGAGCTTTCTTTCAGTTAACAGAGGCTCTCCTCCTGTTCATTTATGCCATGGAGGTATCTAAACGTCTGTTATATCACCTCTGTCACGCCTTTTCTCTACATATTAAAGTCTTTGTCTGTTCTCATATAACAAAGACCATTAACCATTTTAGTAGCCACCCTTTGCACAGACCCCAACGTGATTATATCCTTTTCAAGATGCGGTCTCCAGAATTGCCCACAATACTCCAAATGAGGTCACACCGAAGACTTACAAAGAGGTACTATCATCTCCTTTCTTCTGCTGGCCATTCCTCTCCCTGTGCAACCAAGCATCCTTCTAGCTTTTGCCGTCATCTTTTCTACCTGTTTAGCTATTTTGAGATCGTCAGACACAATCACGCCTAGGTCCCATTGTTCTTTCATGGATAGAGGTACATCACCCCCTATACTGAACTGTGCCCTTGGATTGTTGCAGCCCAAATTCATGATCCTACATTTTTAGCATTAAATCTTAGCTGCCAAATTGTAGACCATTCTTCAAGCTTAGCTAGATCCTTCCTCATGTTATCTACAGCTTTCTGTTGCAGATTTTGGTATCATCCACAAAGAGGGAAAGCTTACCCGACAGCCCTTCTGCAGTATCACTAACAAAGATGTTAAAATGATGCCACCCATTGAGGTGGTGGTAAGTGCACCTGTGCTAATGGTAACAATTGTGGTTAGCGCACACCCATAATGCCCCGTCTAACTGCAATGAATCATCTACACCCATGTTCTGCCCCACCCCTGCCCTATCTGTCTCCAGTCATGCACTACGTACGCTGCATTGAAAAGTTAGCTTAGGGCCCCTTGCTAACAGGTTAATGTGGGGTTTAGCAAACATTAGCAGCATGGTTTAGTAAACATACTCCAAAATGCCTTGGGGTCATTAATGCACTATTTAAAAAAAAGAAAAAAAAGAGGGGGGATACTATTATCTACTTTGCTCTAGTATAATAAAGACATTTTTAGTGCTGTTAAGAATAGTGTTACCTTTTTTTCTCATTTTATTAATTTTGAGACATGTTCGTTCAATAGTGCTAAAAACGAAAATATTTTAGTGTATGCACTGAAAAGTATATAGCAGACCTTTACAATTTTTTTTGGAATTTAGGACCTAAGCCAAAATCTTAAGAGCCAGTGGCTGTGACTTCTCCCTCGTGCCTCCATTCTCCACAGACTTTCCTACATGTCTAAGGAGGGTGAAAGTTTTTTGAAGAGAAGATTAGTCTTATGGTGGCAGGGGCTGAATGAGGTATCTTTAAACAGAAATATATAGACAGCAAGCGGCGTGTGTGTGGTGCAATGGTAGTTTGCCTGTCTGTATATGGGAAATGGCGGTGATTGCCTTTTATGTGTGTGTGTGCTGCAGAACTGGGGTGCAAGTGTGTGGTGTTGAGGTGAAGTGCCTGTGTGTGTATATGGGGAGGGGGGGGGAGGAGGGGTCTGTTGTGCATGTATGTGTTTGTTGTACATAGACGGAGTGCCTGTTTTGTGTGTCTGTGTAGGTGGGATGTTTGTGTGCATTTTATTGGAGGGGGGGGGGGAGTAATACACCTCTTTTTAGTATATACAGATTGTCCTTTTGTCCTTATTCATTCCTCCTTTTTAAACCTCCAAGCCTTGTACTCTTTCCCTCTCTTCTTCAACCCCTTCTATCTCTTTCCGCCCCCCACCAGCACTGCACCCCTGTCCTCCATTCCTCCTATCCTCCTCACCTTTTTATTTATTTTTAAGATATTGCCCCTTTTAAATGTTTGCCTCCCCCCTCATTCATTTTTATGTTTACAGGGCCCCGATCTGGCTATCTTCTGGATGTGGGGAATGGGATCCCCTGAGGGCAGCTTGCTGCATCCAAGGTGCAATTGCAGATTTTCCTCCTGTTCTGCCCATGGGCGATTAGATCCACACGTGCAGATAAAGAGGGTCTTTGTCACGATTGCATAAAGAACGGGGGTGGGGGAGGGGGCGGCAAGAAAATACCAGGCAGCAGGTGCAAATTTCTGGTCTCAATGGTGACCTGCTGCCTTTGATTTGTCATGCCTTGGTATTATAGTACAGGTAACCATATACTCATGTACAGAAGGTTTAGATTGGATTTTACATCTAAATACATGCCATTTCCAAAACTGAGCTCAAGATGCATTAAAAATTCAGATACGCAAGTTCTTTTCCTGTCCAGGTGGGTTTACAAGCAAAGATGTACCTGAGGCAGTGGTGGGTGATGTGACTTGCCCAGGGTCATAAGGAGTCTCAGTGGGAGAAACCAGATTTGAATTGTGGCTTTTCTGATTCTCATTTTGCTACTAGGCGGCTGCTCCTCCATTCCAGGTACAGCACCAGCAGTGGTGCAAACTTCCTCACTATAAAATAGGTATATGGTGTGGCATCTTCTGTATCTCTTTCATATGTGGGGTGGCAGGTCACATTTTGTCTATGCTAGAATATTGCACCTTATGTGCAGTCTTGAAGATGTGTAGTCTTGGACTACTAAGAGAGGAGAAGAAATTTGTGCTTGTTAAACGATTTCCCAGCAGGCAAATACTTTTGTGGGGGGGGGGGGGGGGAGGAGAGAATTTTTTGGGATTAAGCTGATAAATTCTGTGTATTTTAAAATTCAATGTGTTTATTATGTTAGAGTATAGTGTAACAGGCAGACTTTCAGTTTGTGCCTGTGGTAGGTGGATGGGAAATCTTTGATCTATAGACTTTTAAGCCACTTAAGGGGAAAGGAAGGAACTTTTTTTTTCACTTTCAGGTTTAACTGGTTATCTTCATCAGCAAGTTATTAGGTCTTAGGAATCTATTAATTCTAGGTCCCTGCAGCTCATCTTGAGGTGAACATTATATCTAATAAGATTGAGGGAATTTGTTTAATTGTATTGGTTCTAGTGTCCCTTTTCCTTTGCATCTTTATTATGATTGTTTAGCTAGAAGTTGTTCAGTTATTTAAAGTTGCTAGAGAGCAGTCCAGCAGCAAGATGGGGGCTAGCCAGTCTCTTGCACTGTCACGTGTATGATAATCTCCCAGATGGTAAGAGGCTATATGTGTGCACTAGGTGCAGAGAGGTCCTTGCTTTCTGGGAACAAGTCCAATCTCTGGATGCTAGAGTAGCAGACATGGGGGAGTTGAGGCAGATGGGGATATAGAGAAGACTTTCAGGGACATAGAGAAGTCCTACCTCCAGTCTGGCAGCCTCTTCATTATCATGGAGGAGAGAGATCATCTGAAAGGAGAGCATCACATTGGTGTGACAAGAAGTAATCCGCAACAGACGTGTGTCTCCAGGATCATGTGCCCATGAGGGAATGGTTAGGATGTCCATTATGGTGGACCTCTGTGCACCGCCTAAATAAGGTTTTAGATAGTGTTGGGGAGGAGCCTGCTGTCTTGGTACATATTGGTACCAGTAACATAGGAAAGTATGGGAGGAAGGTTCTAGAAGTCAAATTTAGACTTTTGGGTTGAAAGTTGAAATCCAGAACTTCTAAGGTAGCATTCTCAGAAATGCTTCCTTTTCTGTGCACAGGTTCCAAAAAGCAGGCTGAATGCTACAGTCTCAATGAGTGGCTAAGATGATGGTGCAGGAAAGTTTTAGATTTCTTAGGAACTAGGCAACATTTTGGGAAAGGGCTGGGCTTTTCCAAAAGAATAGGCTACATCTTTTAACCAAGGTGGACCCAGGCCGTTTGCATTAACCTTTTTAAAACGAAAAGAGCAGCTTTTAAACTAAATAATGGGGAACAGTGTCTCCCAAGAGTGTGTGGTTTGGAATACTTTATCTTGGCTAGTATCCTTCAAAACAAGGAAGTTACGGTATCTGATAGAGAGAGAGAGAGAGGTTCCAATACAGGTAAAGTGACCTAGGTGCCTCTTAAATAAAGAGCAAAGTTGTAAGATTCAAATTCCCCCCCCGTCATTTGACAGACAGATTTGTTACTATGAACAAAAACCAAACTTTGATATGCCTACTGTATATAAAAATGCTAGAAGTTTTAAAATAAGATGGGACAGTTAGAATATATAGCACTGAATGAAAGGTTAGATATAATTGGCTTCTGAAACCTGGTGGAAGGAGAATGATCAGTGGGATGCTATGATACCTTGGTACAAATTATATGGCAGTGCTAGGGTGGATCAGATTGGTGGACTGGTTGTGCCATGTGTTACAGCATTAAATCAAATAAGATTAAAAGTTTTTTGCAGAAAATGTAAAAAAAAAAAAAAGTGGCAGTGGGGGAATGTACTACTGTCTGCCTGTCCAAAATGAAGAGATGGATGAAGACATGCTAACAGGAAAGCTAACAATTTATAAACACAATAGTAATAGGCAATTTTCAATTAATTGAAATTGCCTATTGTTGACTGGGTCACTGTTTCACCAGGACATGTTAGGGAAAAAGTTTCTAGATTAAACAAACGACAGCTTCGTGGAGCAGCTGGTTCATGAACCAGCATGAGGGGAAGCTAATCTAGACCTAGTCCTTAGAATCTGGTGCAAGAGATTATGGCGTTGTGGCCACTTGGAATAGTGATCATAAGATGATTACATTTGATTTAATAAATGGAGAGAGGATAGCAAGGAAATCCATTGCACTAGCATTTAACTTTCAAAAGGGAGACAAAATAAAATAAAGAAAATGGTTAAGAAAAACGGAAAGGAACAACTGTAAAGGTTAAGAGTTTACTTCATGTTTGGGCATGGTTTAAAGTACTGTTTGAAGCCCAGACCAGATGTATTCCATGCTTTAAGGAAGGTGGAAGGAAGGCCAAACCAACTGATTGTATGATTTAAAGGTGAGATCAGAGAGGCTGTTATAGTCAAAGTTTTGTAAATGGAAGAAGGAGCCAAATGCCGAAATAGAAAACATTGGCACTGGCAAGTTACATGGCAGACAAAGATAATTTGAAAATAAACTTGCTGTGGAATCAAAACCTCACAACATTTTCAAGTACATTCATAGCAAAAGAACTTGTCATTTGGACCATTAGATGATAGAGGGGTAAAAGGGGCACTAAGGGAAGACAGTCATGGCAGAGAGACTGAAAAAATGCTTTGCTTCGGTGGTTGCTGAAGATAATGTAGGGAAGTTACCCATGCCAGAAATGATATTTAAAGTTGATTTATTGGAAGAATTGAAAGAATTCTCAAACCTGGAAGATATAATACAGCAATTTTGATAAACTAACGTAGCAAATCACCTGGACCGGATGGCATACATCAGAGGGTGCTAAAAACTCAAAAATGAGATTGCAGACCTTCTTTTAGTATTTATTTTATTTGGCAGATTTTATATACTGCCTTTCCAAAGATCAAGGCAGTTTACATAGAACTGAACTCAACATTACATTGAAGTTGCATGGAAAGTTCAGAGGCTAAACATAACATGTAACATTATAACTTAATAATATATAACAGCTAATTATAGATTGTGAGTCTGAGATAGATAAAAGGCCTAGGTCAGGTTACATCCGCAAAGAGTTCTTTGAACAGGAAGGTTTTCAAGGACTTGTGGAAGGCTTTGAGGTCAGGGGAGATGCAAAGGTCCAGTGGGAGTGCCAGTGCAGATCTTCCAGTATTGAGGTAATATGGCTAGATCTGGGTGTGCTTGTGAATATCCGAGCAGCAGCTTTTAGTGCAAGCTGTAAGGGATTAAGACAGCTTTTGGGAAGACCTTGCAGGATGGTGTTACAGAAATCGAAGTAGGGGAAGATTAGAGTCTGTAAGACAGTCTTGAAGTTGTGTGATTGGAGGAGCGGTCGTAGATGTTGAGTGACTCGGATTTTATGGTAGATGGCTTGCATTACTTTGCTGATGTGTGGCTGGAATGAAAGCCGGTAGGAAGTATAACACCTAGATAGCATACTTCATTTTTTTATGGATAGGTTAGCGTTGTTTACTGTGAGTATAGATGATAGTCAGAAGGTCTGTTCTCTCATTATGAAGAGAACTTCAGTTTTTTTTAAAAAGTTGATGGTGAGATTGTGATTCAATAGCCAATGGGTGATGGTGTTAAAGCAGTTGGTAATAGCAGTGAAGGTTGTCTGATTTGTGGAGAATGGAGCATAGATCATAATGTTATCTGCATAAAGATGGTAGAAGACATTATGCTCACGGATGATTTCACAGATCATTGTGTTATAGATAGTGCAGAGCCCTATCTTCTTTACTGTTCTATCTTTGGGTGTATGGTGGGGATGTGTCAGGTCCAATGTGTATATATTATTGGCGTCCTGTCAGGAATGAACAGAACCATTGGAGTGCTGTCCCTTGTATTCCAATGTTTTGAAGGCGTTGGAGGATATCATGACATCATATGTCAAATGCAGCTGTGATGTCCAGAAATATCAGGACAAAGCCTTGTTGAGAGTTCTCAGTGCCCTTAATGAGTTTGTCAATGAGGGAAACTAGGAGGGTTTCAACTCCATGGTTGAGTCAGAATTCATACTGACATATATCTAGGGGAGCAGAGGTGTCTGTGTTCTTGGAGTTGCTGAAGGACAGGGGTTTTTTCAGTATTTTTGCTAGGAAAGGTAAGCTTGAGATTGGTCGGTAGTAATCTGGACTATCGTAACAATGGTTTATAATACCTGGAGAGTGGCCAATATAGCACCAGCTTTTAAAAAGGAATCCAGGGGCAATCTGGGAAACTACAGACTGGTAAGCTTAATATTGGTACCAGGCAAAATGGTAGAAACCATTAGAAACAACAAAATTACTGATCATACAGTATAGTCCTGGTTTAATGGGACAGTCATGAGCAATGTTCCCTCTAATTTTCTGTAGGCTGTGTGCGCATAAAATATCAGCTGTGTGCAGCTTTTGAAGGAAGGTTAAATTTTTGTGCGCCACATAACGACACTCGGAGTTATATACTTAAAAATTTGATTACACGTCAGAATACAGTATGTACACCACATTGATTTTAATCAAATTAAATGAAAATAGACGATTACTAAATGAAGCGGGAAATTTCTAGTAATTACAATCATAACTTTTAAATTTTAAGACTGTGTTTTCTATCAGAGTTGTAATTTTTGTGCGCTCTGTTGTAAAGTATGTGCGCTCACTCGGCGAGGTGTGTGTGTGCGCGCACACGCGCACAGCTTAGAGGGAACAGTGGTCATGAGGATTTAGCCAAGGAAGGTCTTGTCTCACTAATCTGCTATATATTTTTTTTAAGGTGTGAATAAACGGGCAAAAGGTGATCCAGTTGATATAGTCTATCTGGAATTTCAGAAAGCCTTTGACAAGGTCCCTTATGAGTCTCTTGAGGAAATTTAAAGAGTCATGGGATAGGAGATGGTGTACTATTGTGGGTGGGGAATGGGTTAAAAGGAAGAAAACAGAATAGGGCTAAATGGCTAGTTTTCTCGATGGAGAAATATGAATAGTGGAGTACCCCAGGAATCTGTGCTGGGTCCAATGCTTTTTAATATTCATAAATGATCTGGAAATGGGAATGAGTGAGGTGAACAGATTTCCATTAACACAACATTTATTCAAAACTGTTGAATCACAAGAGAATTGTGACATTACAAGAGGGCTTTGAGAAACTGGAAAACTGGGTGTCCAAATGGCAGATGAAATTTAATGTGGATAAGTGCAAAGTTATGCAAGTTATGGAAGAACAACCCAAACTACAGTTACATGATGTAATTTTCCAGGGAGGCAATTCTAATGTGGAAACCTATCTAGACATTATGGTGGATTATAAGTTGAAAACATCTGTTCAGAGTGCAGTGACTGACAAGAAAGCAAATAGAATGCCAGGAATCATAAGAAAAGGAATGGAGAAAAAAAACAAAGATATTGTGCTTTTGTATTGCTCCATTGGTGTGATCGCACCTTGCATATTGTGTGCAGTTCTGGTCGCCATACTTTTTCAGAAGAAAAAAAAAAAGGCTGAATTAGTAAAGGCACAGAGTGATCAAAATGATAAAGGGAATGGAAGGATATTGCTCAGAGGAAAAGCTTAAAGTTAAGGATACCTCAGCTTGTGAAAGATATGGTTGAGGGGAGATATGATAGAGGTCTATTAAATAATGGTGGAGTGGGGCAGGTAAATGTAGATTGGTTGCTTCTACTTTTTGAAGGACTAAAGACGAGGGAACGTGCAATGAAACTACAGTATAGCACATTTAAAACCAATCTGAGAAAATATTTTTTCACTCGACGCTTAAACTCTGGAATTCGTTGCCAGAGGATGTAGTAAAAGTTGTTAGTGTCGCTGGGTTTAAAAGAGGTTTGGATAAGAAGCCATTATTAAAGTGGACTGAAGAAATCCCCAGCTCCACTCCACTTGGGATAAGCAGTGTGGAATCTGTCTACCTTCTGAGAACTTGACAGGTACTTGTCACTTGGATTAGTCACCACTGGAAACAGGATACTGGGCTTGATGGACATTTTGGTCTGACCCAGCATGGCGTATCTGTTCTGAACCAATAGGGGTGGTCTACACGGAGCGGCGGGTACACCCTTAAACAAAGGCATGGGGAGAGGTGACCTGCATGGAGTGGCAAGTGCACCTACTTTTGCCGCCTTGCTGGGCAGACTAGAAGGACCATACTGGTCTTTATCTGCCATCATATACTACAGTATGTTACTATATGTTCTTACATGTGTGTTGCAGAGGCTTTCCGAGTTTACCCCATCCATGGGTGATAGCCTGCAGATCATATACTCTTTATTCTTAGCTCGTTTTAGTAGACATACCCCTAACGGCTAACCCGGGCAATCTGCTTCTAGATCCTATTGAATAGCATGGGACTTAGGTGCAGATACCAAATTTAGTAGACCTTAGTGTGCTTAGTCCTGGGGTAGGGGGGGGGGGATGATGAAAGAATAGCAGTGGTAACTGACATGGACCTTTGAATGACAGGGCCACTTGATGATAAACCTGCGAGTTGCTGAGCAGAAATTTCCTGTCTCCCTCTATCTTCATGCTTGATGCTCTATTGATGAGTCATATATTCAAACATTTTTCTATAACTTTTTTTTTTTTTTTTGGGTCCACCATGGGCTTTAAGTATCTACCTCCCTGCCTCGCAGTAGGAACTCATTATGTAGAAGCTCCCCCCTCCCCCATGCCCTCCCACATACACACAGACCTGCAGTGGCTGAGAGTGGGTTGCTTGGTGGATGATGCTCTTTGCTCTTCTTTAACTGACACTAGGTATGTCTCTAGGAGAGGTATTTGATTTTCCCTCCTCCTTTAGCAGCTCAGGAAGCAGACAAGTGAGCTGCTAATGGAACTTGGTACATTTATTTCTGGGCCTTGATCATTGCTATTAATGTAATTTGTTTTCCCTGTCACGTTTTGACTCAAACCCTGTTCCTGAGAAACATAACTAGAAGCCTCTTTCATGCTCTACAAAGTAAGCCATTTTTTCTTTCTTACGTAGATGGCTGTGTTTGTGTCACTGAAGTAATACAGAAGATATTCTTGCAGGGCTCATTTTCTCGTGCTTCTTATCAAGATAATATCCTCACTGGGGCATTGCTTGCCTGTTGGACCATCTGATTTGATTTTTTTGCCAACTAAAAAATGTCCAATTAGGTTATTAGTGACAAGCTCTTGTATTTATGTAAAAAGCATGGAAAGTGTGCGTTCAAGACTGGGTGAGCTGCTAATACTTTCTTTCCATTTCTGGCTGCATGTGTGACAGCATTCTATAGACCAGCAAATGAGAGTGTCACATTCCTGACCATATTAGTGGGCTTTGTTAAACCAGTGCATAGAGGTATGACATACAGGCAGAGCATGCTGAACTCAGCTGGTCAACGGTTATATAGAAATTTTCTTACCTGTAAATTCTTGTTCCCCTTCTGCCTCACAAAATACAATCTAAATGCAGGAACTAGCTTGCATACAATTTAATTTTGTCCAAACTTAATTTTAAGGTACAGACTGAATGTATACTTGTCTATTTCTCTGTGTCCTTACATACCAAAACCAGTTTTTAAACCCTCATCCTTCTTCCCTTGTTCTGAATTTGCTGGAAGTGCTGGAATAGGAGTGTGATAGCCTGGGATAGGAAAGTACCTTGGAGGTGGTTGCACAGTGATGGTCCTGTGTGTGTAATGTAGCACAGGGCTGTACGCTTAAGCATATGTTTACATCTTCAGAAGCAGGACTGTGGCATTAAAATCAAGGGTGATGAAGTAGCAGACTTATTAACCACGTTTTAAGTAAATTGGGGGAAATTTGTGCATTTGCAAATGGTGTAGAGCTAATTGTAATCAATAATTGTTTGTAAACTTGTGCAGGGTGTGTTTCAGTATGATTGTAGCCTAGGAGCTGTATTTAGTTCTGCAGGCTGTGATTTTTTTTTATTACTATTTTTAGAACAGTCCAAAGAGGAGGATATAATGAGCAGATCTTTTTTTTGTTCTGTGTCTTGAACGGATGAAAGGCCGAATCAACTAAGTTGGCTTCTAAATCCATGAAGAATTTCTCATATATTTCTCAGTCCATAACCTTGATGTCATTTTTCATTCCACCCTTTTCTCCTTCTCACATATACAACAAATTGCCAAGACCCGTCACTTCTTTCTTTATAACATTCCTCTTTGACACTGCTAGAACATTTGTCCACTCTTTAATAACTTCTCATCTTTACTATTGCAGCCTCCTACTTGCTGGTCTCCCTCTGTCATCTCTCTCCCCTTCAATCTGTTCAAAACTCTGCTGTATGACTAATTTTTCACCAGCCGTGTTTTGCTCATATAACCCCTCTTCTGAAAACACTTCATTGGCTTCTCTTCCACGTCTGCATCCAATTCGAACTCCTTCTGACCTTTAAGTGCATTCACTCTGCTGCTCCTCCCTATCTCTCCTCTCCCTCTACACTTCTTCTCATGAACTTCGTTCTTCTACTGGCTTGCTCCTTTCTTTGCCCTTTTCTACATTTAACTCCTTTCACCTTGCTGCTCCCTACCCTTGGAATAAACTTCCTGAGTCTGTGTGTCGGACCTCATCCCTGCCCCTTTTCAATTCTAAGCAAAAAGCTCACCTCTTTAAGGCTGCTTTTAGATCCTGATCCCTTGTTTCTTATGTCTCCTTATCCTTCCCTATTCTATCCTCTCTCACTTTTGTTTGTCTGATTAGATTGTAAGCTCTGACAAGTAGGGATTCTTTATCTTTGTACAGTGCTGTGTATGCCTAATAGCGCTTTATAAATTTAATAATAAAGTGCTGCAAGGCGTGTATGCAGCACTTTGTGGAAAGTCCCTTCTCCTTGAAGTTTACAGCTTTTATAAAGACAAAAGGAAAATAGTTTTGAGGAAAATAGTTAAGAAAAAACTAAAAGGAGCAATTGCAAAGGTTAAAGACTTACATCAAGCTTGGGTGTTGAAAAATACTATCTTGGAAGCCCAGACCAGCTGTATTCCACACTTTAAGAAAAGTGGAAGTCCAAAAAAATGCCAGCATGGTTTAAAGGTGAGATCAGAGGCGGCTGTTGCCAAAAAAGCATCTTTCAGGAAATGGAAAAAAGAGCCAAACGACGAAACCTGGAAACAGCACAAGCACTGGCAAGTCAAATGCAAGGCATTGATAAGGCAGGCAAAGGGAGAATTTGAGAAGAAGCTTGCTGCGGAAGCAAAAACGCGAAAAAAAGATTTCTTTCAAGTACATTCGTAGCAAAAATCCTGTGAGAGTCAGTTGGTCCATTAGATGATAGGAGTTAAAGGGGCACTAAGAGGCGACAAGGCGATAGCGGAGAGACTGAATGAATTCTTTGCTTTGGTCTTTACTGAGGAAGATGTAGGGAAGTTACCCATGACTGAAGTGGTATTTAAAGGTGCGGAAGAATTGAAGGAAATAGCGATACATCGGGAAGATGTATTACAACTATTAGATAAACTGAAGAGTAGCAAATCACCTGGGCCGGATTGTATACATCCAAGGGTGTTGAAAGAACTTAAATATGAGATTGCAGACCTGCTATTAGTAATCTGTGAACTATCATTAAAATCATCTCTAATACCTGAAGATTGGAGGATCGCCAATGTAACATCAATTTTTAAAAAGGGTTGCAGGGGTGATCTGGGAAACTACAGACCGGTGAGCCTCACGTCAGTACCGGGGAAAAATGGTAGAAACCATCATAAAGAATAAAATTACTCAGCATGTAGATAGTCATGGCCTAATGGGAGACAGCCAACATGGCTTTAGACAAGGAAGATCTTGTCTTACTAATCTGTTATGTTTTTTTGAAAGTGTGAATAAACAGGTGGACAAAGGTGAGTCGGTTGATATAGTGTATCTGGACTTTCAGAAAGCCTTTGACAAGGTCCCTCATCAAAGACTTTTGGCAAAACTAAAGAGTCATGGGATAGGAGGCAGTGTACTACTGTGGATCAAGAACTTTTTAAAATATAGAAAGCAGAGGGTTGGGCTAAATGGCCAATTTTCCCAGTGGAGAAAGGTGAATAGTGGTGTACCCCAGGGATCTGTGCTGTGTCTGCTGCTTTTTGACATATTCATAAATGACCTGGAAAGTGGAATAATGAGTGAGGTTATCAAATTTGCAGATGACACAAAACTAAAGTTGTTAAAACCCAAGAGGATTGTGGAAAATTGCAAGAGGATCTTGATAAATTGGAAGACTGGGCATCAAAATGGCAGATGAAATTTAATGTGGACAAGTGCAAAGTTATGCACCTAGGGAAGAACAACCCAAACTATGATTACACAATGCAAGGTTCCACATTAGGAACCACCATCCAGGAAAAAGATTTAGGTGTCATTGTGGATAGCATGTTAAAACCCTCGGCCCAGTGTGCAGCAGCAGCCAAGAGAGCAAATAGAATGCTAGGTATCATAAGGAAAGGAATGGAAAATAAAACAAAAGATATTATAATGCCTCTATCGTTCCATGGTGAGACTGCACCTTGAATATCGTGTGCAATTCTGGTCGCCGTATCTTAAAAAGGATATGGAGTTATTGGAAAAGGTTCAGAGAAGAGCCACCAAAATGGTAAAGGGGATGGAAGGCTACTCCTATGAAGAGAGGCTACAAAGGTTAGGGCTCTTCAACCTGGAAAAGAGACTGTGGAGGGGAGATATGATAGAGGTCTATAAATTAATGAATGAAGTGGAACGGGTAAACATAGATCGATTGTTTATCAGAATATAGAAAGACTAGGAGACATGTAATGAAGCTACAGGGTAAACTATTTAAGACAAATAAGAGAAAATATATTTTTCACTCAACGTGTAATCAAACTCTGGAATTTGTTACCAGAGGATGTAGTAAAGGCTGTTAGTGTAGCTGGGTTTAAAAAAGGTTTGGACAAGTTCCTGGAGGAAAGGTCCATAAACCATTATTAAGAAGGGACCCAGGATATCGATGCTTGACCCAGTACAAGCATTGCGGAACCTATGTCTTTTGGGGAAACTGCTAGGTACATATGACCTAGATTGGCCACTATTAGAAACAGGATACTGGGCTTGATGGATCTTGGTCTGACCCAGTATGGCATATCTTATGTTATGTTCTTAAGAGATGTGACAAAAATCAGATGTAGACTCTCGCTTTAGAAAGCAGAACTCATTCAGGCTCATTCAGATAGAATATTTATGGTTGTAACTTAAAATGATTAAGCAATATTGTGAGGTTGACAGTATAGCCTGGTGGGAGCTCAGGGTTGTGATACCTGAAGGCCGCCTAAGTTCAAATCTTGTATTTTCCACATCCTTCAGAAGGTAGCCTAACCTTTCTGTACTTGTATTAATATGGTAGTTTTTTTTTTGGAGAATGGACTCTTGACAGAGTATGTACCATAGGCAGCTGGTGATTGACTTTTTTTGGGATGCTGAAGCAGAAGCGGGGGCAGTGGCTTTGAGCAGCACAGCTGCTGCTTTTACTTCTATACATACCCAGGAATCACGACTAGCACCATCTTCTCCTCCTATTTTTCTGTCTGTATCCCCTTCCTCGCTCTCTACTTTTATTCCCCCTCGTCTCACACAGCTCTCCACCTGATTCTTGCACGTCTTCTTTCTGTGCCTCCCCTTTCCTTATCACAGAAGCTGCAGAAAGGGTTTCCCTGTGTCTTGCTGCTGCTTGGTCCTAGCAGCAGAATGAGCCAGGAGGAGGGTGCAAACTGCTTCTTGCAGGTTCCTGTATACAGACACACATCATTTTACCTATAATCCCATGCTATTGGCCAGAACTATGGGATTATGCCAAGTGCCAGAGAGTAGGTATATGAGATCTTTCCCTTCCCTTCCCCAAACCAAGAGCATTGCAATTGGGAAAATTCTTAGGGGGAGATATTCAAAGGGATCAATGCTGTTAGCAGACTTGCTAACCACATTAATCTCTCTATCCTTGGGTGCTGTCGCTGCACACCTCAGTGCTAACCAGTTAACATCGAGGTGGTCCAGGGGGTGGCACCCAACCATAACAGGCAGCAGCAACATTGAGCAAGGTGGCGAAAGTAAGGCACAGCAAAGGCTGGCCTACCTATTGCTGTGGAAGCTAACCAGGCAATGGCTGAAGATTGCTGCTACCCGGTTAGCTTCCTGCTAGTCTGGTTAACCCGGATATTCAATGCTAGGACTGGACATCTGTGTTTAAGCATTAGAATGGTTAGCCACTGCTGCTGCTGAATATTCCCCCCCCCCTTAGTAAAAAAGGGCATATATTTTGGGACGTTACAAAGACCTGCCCATTTGGTGCAATTAATTGTGCGTTCATGGTTTTAGCATACCAAAGTAGACAGTTAAAAGAAAAATGTGACTTTTCCATTAAAATAAACTGAAATCTACCCAGAAAAAAGGCGAGTCATTTTTTTTATCCTCTAATTTTTCTTCTAGTTCTGTAGTTCAGTAAACATAGATACTTAATTTTATTTTCAGGAAAGTATCATAAAGTGAAAATGAACATCCCTAGATAAAAGCAAAAAATAATTTATATGATGAATCCAGATGTAAAGAAGATGGTGATATCCAGCATCTTCATTCCCTGCTGCTGTTGGTGGTTGCGTGGTGGTCTTTTTTTTTTTTTTTTTTTTTTTTGTGGTGCAATGCCAACACTAGAGGCAAAGAACCATCTGAAAAGCCTGCGGCTTCCTATTTAGGTGTGGCTCTATGTTGCATAGCATTGTCGGGATAACTCTCCCTGCACACCAGTACATGTTATGCTAGGGGCCAGTCTGTCTACACCTGTTCTGCTTACTAATTCAGCAGCAAGGTTCCTTGCTCTCATCCCGAACTGCTGACATTATCCATCAGCCTATAGTGCTGAGGCAGCACAGGAAGAAATGAACGACTGGGACACTTTCCAGGGCTCAGGACTGCGGAATGCAAATACAGGAGAGCAAGCGGGTGTCATGTAGTGCAGAACAAAGTACCCTGTCAGAGCTAAAATACGGGGACGGCGTCCAAAACATATAGCTCTTAGTCATGTATATGACATGACTTTGAGAGCTATAAATGTTTGCATGTAAATATCCTTTCATCAGAACTAAATTTTAAAAGGCAAGCTTTTCAGAGAGCTGACGATTGAAAGTCAGGATGCCGGAGTACACTGACACTGATGCGGCTCTATGCTTTTTGTCCAGCAGCATTCTGTACAGTTTATCCATATTTCTCAGCATAGGGACAATACTACTTTGACAGTTTTTCAGTTGGAGACCTTTATACACTGTATGTCTCTCTGGAGTTTACTCTTGGGGGGAGTTTTGTTCAAAACTGAAAGTTCTATGTGCAGGGTTCTAAAGCGCTCTCTGCAGAATTCTTCATACCTCATTTCAGGCCTTACAGATGTTCTTGGAATCTACGAGCAGGATTAAAAATTTAAATTGGCTACCAACACTTCTGTCACAGTGACCCCCTCACCCCCCCCCCCCAATAAAAAGTATATCACAGCTCCTTCTTTTAAAGGCCTGATATACTATTTTTCCATTTTCTATGGTTAAAGAAAGCTTAATAAATCGCCTTTACACGGTGCCATCAGAAGGTAGCAATCCTTCTCCTCCAACCCCACTAACCCCAAGGAGTACATTTGTGAGCAGTACATTGGTGACCCTTTTATAGCTGTATCATTTTTTTGTTTTGTATCTTTATTTAAAAGATTTGGGATATTGCTGCCTTAATTTGTTTTTCCATCAAGGCAGTTTATAACAGAATAATTTGACATGTTACATGATATAAAAAAGTCCTTCATCTGAGGCCATGGGTGGGAGGTGGAGGGGGGGGGGGGGATAGAACAACTATCTTTTTCCAGAGGCGAACATTTAGCACAAAACACTTGGTATGGATGCATTGTTAGAAATCTTTTGAAGGCTAATTCTAATAGTGCATTAAGGGAAGACAGTACTGAACAACTAGGTTTTCAGTCCCTCCTTGTATTTTTGTATGAGCTCTCCAGTCTCAATTCTTGGGGAAGTTTGGGAGCTTGATAGCTGAAAGCTCTGTTTTGAGAAAAAGCAAGTCTCAATCTAGTTTTTGAAGGTAGTTGTTGATAGCAAGCTTGTAAGGATCTGAGTGTCCTAATTGGGTTATAAGGGATTAAGAGTGTATTTAATTTGATTTAGTCGACCACTCTCTCCTCCTTCGTCCACGGGAAGCGGGTCTCTGTAGTACTGTCCATGGTTGGTTTCACTCCTTCCTTTCCTCTCGATCTTGTGCAGTTCTTTCCTCCTCTCCCCACACTCCCACTTCAGACCTCTTTCCCCTCCTATGCGGGGTCCCCCAAGGTTCTGTTTTGGCTCCCCTTTTCAATCTTTTCTTAGCTCCTCTCGCCCTGCTAATTCAACAGTCTGGTATCACCGATTTCTATTACGCCGACGACATAGTCCTCCTCCACCACACTTCCCCCTCCTGCCCTAATCTCTCTGCACTAAATTCTTGTCTCTCCATCGTTGCAGACTGGCTGACTCAGAACTGCCTCCACCTTAACCTCACTAAAACTACTGCTATCTGGTTCTCTCACGGTAGTCCACCTCCCCCTCTAGCCCCCTCTTTCTCTGGCATTCCCATACCCTTGGTTTCCTCCTTTCGTTATCTGGGTGTGCACTTTGATTCTGATCTCTCATTTCAGACACACATCTCCCACATCACTAAGACTTCCTTTTTCTTTCTCCGGCAAATCCGTTCAATCCGCCCCTTTCTCTCCCCATCTGCTCTTACTACCCTGTTACTATCTCTTGTTATGTCACGCGTTGACTTTTCTAATTCAATCTTTACTGGTCTTTCTAAAGCCCAATTGACCCGCCTTCAGAGGATTCAGAACACCGCCGCACGCCTCATTACTCACTCTTCCCCCCCCCACGACCATGTAACACCCCTTCTTTTTCATCTTCATTGGTTACCAGTCCCCTACCGTGCTCAATACAAACTGCTCTCCCTTGTTCACAAGGCTCTCCATACCAGCACTCCACAATACCTAGCAGATCTCATCACCTTCCATACTCCCAGATACACTCCACGCTCCTTTCATCTCAACCGTCTCACCCTTCCCTCTCCCTCCCTTGCCCACTTGCACTCCACCTGCTCCTCAGCCTTTTTCTTTGCCGGTCCTGCCCTTTGGAACTCCCTTTCCTCTGCTCTCCGCTTAGACCCCCATCATGCCTTATTTAAGCAAAACCTAAAAACCCACCTATTCTCTCTGGCCTTTGACCTTCCCTCCCCCTTTGTATAACTGTTTTCTTCATGCTTTGTCTATGCTTCTTTTCCCTTCAGTCTCCTGTCACCAATTGTAGTTCCTTTTCTTTTCTACTGGCTTTGTGCCTCTATTGTAATTTTATGAATTGTAAACCACCCTGCTTATCATGGAAGGGCAGTATATCAAATGAAATAAACATAAAACATAAAACAGTAGGGAGACCAATATAGAAAGCATGGTGGGCCAGTAAAAGAATCTTAAACTTGATGCGGGTATTAATGGAGAGCCAGAAGAGCTTTAAGTGTATTTTGTAGAAGCCGTAACCTTTTCAATTGATATTGAGGAATACCGCAGAACAGTGAATTACAGTAGTTGAATCTTGTCATGACTAGTGCATGTAATAGTGTTTTCAAAGCTCTAAAATCTAGAGAATGTTAGAGATTGTGATTCTATGAAGAGAGCAATAAGAGCTCAATGGCCTTGTAATACGTGAAGCAAAAAAAAAATCATTTGATGCCCTCAGCCATCACCCAGTGTCTCTCCTAGCACCCCCTCAGCCGTCCAACCTCTCTTATAGCCCCACCCCCCCAGCTTTCACCTAGTGTCTCCGCCTATCCTAGCCTTCATCTAGTATCTCTCTCTCATTGCGCCCTCCCCCCACAGCCTTCAGTCATTCTCTCTCTCGCCATTTGTGACTGCACTAAAAAGTCCACCCTTCTTTCTCACCACAATCAGCTGGATCTTGAACTGTGCGGTGGAGGACGTTCAAGCTGATCTCAGTTTCAAGTCTCTCAAGACTTAAAACTATGCAATCAGTCTGAACTTCATGTAGCTCAAGCTCCTTGGAGAAAGTTAATTGCAGTGGAGGAAAAAAGGTTTTTGTATGTGCTGGTGCTACTTCAAATGCTGTTCAAGGGCATGACATCCTGGGTGCTGGTGTACAATTTCTACACCATGGTAACTGGGCACCTAGAATTTGTTGAGCTCTGCCTCATTTTGTAAGTGTGGGTATTTCTGATGGCTTTCTGTGCAGAGCCTCATGCCATCCCCCCTCCCCCCCCCCCCAATCGTCGTAAGGTCTGACTTTTTTTCCTTGGGCCTGAGTTAACTTGCCCCACACCCCAAGCATTTTCCAAGTTCCATTCTCCCCTGCTGTCTCTTGCTTCAAGTTAGTTTCAGCCCATTCCTCCTCTCCTTTGGTAGGTCCATCCCCCCTCCCCCCTTAGTTTTCTCTACTCCATCTCCAGGATGGACATCTCCTAGCTTTCTCCCCTTGCCCCCCCCCCACCCCTCTTTGTTCCCTTGTTCTCTCCTTACCTTCCAACATGTTTTCTGCCCTCCATAGTTCGTTCTCTGTCTTTTCTGCTGCTGTTATCTCTAGCTCACATCAGGGCCCCTAGTCTTTGTCCCTCATGGTCTCCTTTCCTCTCCCTCAGTTCCTATCAATATTGCCCTGCCCCCTCAATCATTTGCATAGCAGAAGGAGGCAAATGACTGCACTTTGGGCTATCCTGAACTTGGCTGCTCATTTGACCCGTACAGGGCTCTGCACAGTTGGGCCCAGGATGGTAGAGGAGGATGATGTGGCCTGAAGTGCAGCTGTTTGTTGCTACCACTTGCAATCATTGCAGGGAAGGAGGGTGAGGCATATAGCTGCCACAGTTTGGGCTTCCTGCTAACTCTGACCTGCCTACCTATGCAGAATTCTGCACACGAGGGTAGTTCTGCACGTATTCTATATTGCACGGTTGTACAGAATTCTTCCAGGAGTAGGAGCTTTACCACAGATGCATGTGGTGGTCTTGTTTTTCTCCTAGCTATTTTGCTAACTGACTGAAATGTCTGTGATGTCTGTCTGTGATGGAAGATGAGGGAAAACTAATTCCATGAACTGGAAATGGGCATTGTTTGGATTCTGGTCTTGGAGTAGGAGATGGTTTTGTGGTGGTGGTTTTTTTTTTTTTTTTTTTTAAATTTTAAACTATGGGCTGTATAGTCATGCCCTTGTCTTCTGATTTTCCTATAGTGAAGGTTGAATGAGAAGCTAGCTGCATCCTTTGTGTTTCTTTCTTTAAGAAAAGCATCAACAGAGTGAAGCAGAAATCTAGCATCCCATCTATAGGAAAAGGGGTTCAGTAGGGGAGCTGAGAACTAACTCTTATTTCATGCTTCATGCCTCTGCAGTGGGTGCAGTACTAATGGCAGGGCAGGATATGTGTAGTTCCGTGGATGGCAAGTGCCGTACTAAAGCATCTGCTTCTTGTTAGGATTACTGCAGAGATCTGTGTCTACGTTAGGTGCCAGCTCTCGATCTGCTACTCTTTTTGCTGATTCTGCATCGTGTGTTCCTGGCTTCAGCAATAGGGCTTCCAAATCTAGGACAGCAGAATGATAAAAAGATGTTTCTCTTGACTGTGGTTTTGAGTATTTTTGGTGGTAGTAGTAAGAGATCTTCTTTTTGTTTTCAATTTATTTTATAGGTTGTACATTGCTGTTATGCAAATACTGGTAGCAGAGGGCTAAATTCTTATCTGCATGGAAGTGATTGAGGCAGAGCTGACAAGATGCACTTCTATAGTCTCTCAAGTATTGTCAGACAGGCACCTGTTGAGAAGAGGAGTTTGCTTAGGTTTCTCTACATTATGGTTTTGACAAGTTGAAGCCATACTTCACATACTGTGCCTCCGATAGAAGCAGCTTTTAAATTTCTTGCCTGCCTGTCTGCTCAGGTTAGCCTCCTTAGTGGAATGATGCAGATGCTCTTCTCGAAGCTATTAGTCTCTCCCCGTTGCTAGCGTTCATACAGACGCAGTCTCTGGGCGCTGGCAGAGAATGCCTCTTCTCGATCTCGGCTTCTCCACTTGTGGCATCTTTGTGCCTCTCCATGGAATGCCAGTGAATGCCACAATGGTGTTTTTTTTTAAGTACTTTGCAGTATCAGTACCATGAAAGCTGCTCTTTTTGGTGTCTCTCTGCATTTATAAAACAATTCAATTCAAAAATACTAGCATTGATGGTGCTATCAGGGATGGTAAGATGGGAGGTGGTTATCAGTTTGAAACCAATAAACAGATTCAAACTAAATCCAATCTGAAATTAACAAGCCATACAACAGTACAATACATTGATTCGCAGGTCCTTACCCTCCCCTTCCCTATACTCTCCTTGGTAAACAACATACGCCTTACAAATCGAAAGGATCATAAAGAGCACATGCATTGGATGCAGTATATCAAGTATTGAACATCATGCTTTATGCTCTAGCAGGTAATGCTGCTCATAAACTTTCAGAAAACACATTTCTGATGTGACAGGTCTTGTGCTGTACATGATTTCATAATCATTAAATTGTTCAAAACAATTTCTGTAATATTAGGCCCCTCGTCTAATACCTGGTTTAGTAAAATAACCTCCTTTGAACAATTTTCTCAGAGTTGCTATCGTCAGAAATGGATACAGCTATTCAGGAAGGTCCTCTAAAGTGCAGAGGTGAACTTCAATAGAGGCAAGGAACCTCAAGTGAACTTGAAATGTTTTCTGTGAATTTTTCACTGATCTAAGTCTTTCAGTATACTCAAACTCTGCAGTTTACACTTTATTACAGGTGTCTGAAATTGCTAATTTTGTTATAAAAGCCCATTCCATATCGTCTGCTAGACCAGTCCAGACATGTGGGTTCTGTTTCTCTACCAGCAGATTGGTGGAAACAAAAGCCCAGGTTTCGATGACCATCACTCCTATGCCTGTTTTCACCTCAGCCACCAGAAGTCTCTTCAGTATTTGTCTGCAGCAGATGGTGGATGGATTTTCTCCTCTCTGAAGAAAATCTGACAAAGCACTTTGAGGATGTGTCTCGCTCTCTCATTTTCACTTGAGCATGATGCGGGAGGCTCCACTAGACTGCAGTCTTTTTGGCAGCCATAGGAGGGGGGGGGGGTGGAATTTTGATTCAGCTCCTTGCTCTTAACCTGGCTAAGAGCCTGTTGAGGAACCAGAGAATTGTAAGAATTCAGCAGCCTCACACAGCCTCATGGCCCCCTTCCTCCTCCCCCTTCTCCTGTCCCCCTCCTCCAGCTCTCTCCTGAAGATTAGAGAAGGCTCTCTGAGGAATTTGCCTGCCAGCCACCTTAAAAACAGTGTTACCAAGCTAGAGAAACATTTTCAGGGGAGTAGAGCAGAGTCTGGCATGGATCCTTTGCCTGGAGCTCTCAAGGGGTAAGTACTAAGGCTTGACCTTGTCGTCCTTGTTGGGTGCTCCAGTTTTGTCCACCCCTCCAATTCGGGGTGGACTGCTGGCGACCATTGGCGATTGTTTGGGGTTTCCCACTGTTTCCTGCACATGCTAGTAGCATTGTATGCCTGGTGCTCATGCAATCCTTGCACGCATTCCGCCTGAGCGGCTCCAGTGTATGTTCCTAGTGCCTGTAATGTGCAGTGCAATAAAAGCACAGTTAATGCACACCTTCCAGGCCGCTGCAGCCTTAGCGCCTGCTGTTGTCATACTTGCCTTAACTCTGTCTTATTCCAGTAAACATTGTTTGGTCTGTGGCAAGCGAGGCACCACATCTCCAGCTTCTAAACTCTGCCCTTGTTGCATGGATGCTTCCGAGTCATCCCTGGAGGGCCTACTCCCCTCTTTTCAGCCTGGGGATGCTGTTAGTCTACCTTGCCTGCCTCTGGTCAGGAAATGGTGGATGGTGTATGGGTAAGGATATTCAACTGGCCTGGGATTCCGGTGATGGTGCTGTGATCCTCTCCCAGTTCTAGGGGAGATTGACGGAGACTATGTCCTGTAGTGTAGGAGGAAGGGGTAATTTCTACAAGGAGAGCTTTTGGAGCCTGGATTGTCTTCCCCAGGATTCTTTTCCTTTTACAGAAGGCTTGGTCATTTTGGTGTGGAAATTCAGACCCTGCAGCCTCTGGTTTCCCACGAGTACAGTCTCTTCTGAGGGGCAGGCTGAGAGTGGAAGCCCTGTTCGATTGATGGCTAAGTGTCCCTGGCAAAGGGTGCCCCTCTGGAGATGGTGATCTGTCTGAAATTTGGACTGTGGCTTGGCTTGAGATAATTGATGTGGTTGAAGTACTCTTGCCTTCAGAGGCTTGTGAGGAGGCCGATGTCTGCCTGTTTTGGGAGATGGGAACTGGAGGCGTTGATCCCAAGGTCTTATCCATCTTGAGTTTGGCAGATGCTCCAGGCACAGAGCAGGAACCGAAGAAGCATACCCCCCCTGCAAGGGATGCAGGAATTCGCTACTATTTCCCCATTCCCGGAGTTGCTCAAAAGCCTGTACCGGTCAGAGTGGGATTTCTTCAACTCCTCGCTGAAGTGTGTATAAGATACACACACACTCCCGGAGAAGGAGTGTTATGTGGCTTGATACTTCCAAGATAGATGAGCAGATCACAGTGGTTCCCAGTTGGACCAATATTCCTGTGGAAGGCAGATTGACCTTAAAGGATACTCTGGACCAAAAGGTGGATTTGTTTTGAAGAACCAGTTTGCTGCGGTGGCTGCTGTTCTTCAGTTGATGGTATGTGCAGACCTGACATTTTGAGTCTTGCTCCAGTAGCTTCATTCTCCCTATGATTCTACCCCTCTTTTGGAGTGTGCTACAGCCTTACTTTCTGATGCCATATATAACCTGGTACGTTTGGCGGCCAGGGATTGTGCTCTGTCGATGGTGACTTGGCTTGGCATGGCATAGGGCAGCAGACTTCTCTTCCAAAACCCAGTTGCCCATATGGCCTTATAAGGACACTTCTGTTGGGTCAGATTTGGAGAAGGAGGTGAAGGACCTGGGAAAGACAAAATCTTGTCCTCCAGAAGGCAGACAGCCCCAGGGACATGTTGTGAGCAGGAGCTCCTTTTCTATCAGCCTCTGCCTGCTCCTTATGGGAGTGCTAGTTGGACTCCCGGGAGTCTCGAATCCTGTCTCAATGGCCTTGAAAGTCCTCCTTCCCTTTATGGGCTTCAGACTCACTGTCCCTTTGTGGAGCAGTTGGGCCTAGAGACCTAGTACTATCCAGAGGAGGGCCTTCCTGGGCTGCAGAATGAAGGTTTTGCAGGAGCCATTCTCTAGACCCTCTGGTTGGGGGCAGGCTTTGCCTCACCTTTCAAGAAGCAGCCCAGGTCATCAAGGATCATAGGGTGCTAGTCCCCAGTCAGTATGTCTTTGTCCTGGAATGCAAAGAACTGATCCCATGCACTTTTATCTTCTCTCCTTATGTGAGCAGCAGGGCCACTGTGGATCACCTTGGACAAGCTACCTCCCCTGAAGGCAGTGGTGCCCGTTCCCTGGATGATTGGAGCAGGGGCATGTATTCTATCTGTTTCGGTGTGCCAGCACAGAAGGAACATTGGGCCCATTGTGGACCTTAAGTTTATCAATGAGCACTTGCGCATCATGCACTTCTAGATAGAAACTTTGCAATCCATGATTCAAGTGATACACTGAGGGGAATTCCTGGCATCTCTGGATTTGGCCGAGATATATTATCCTATCCTGATCTGGGAGATCAGCAAAGTATTTGTTTTTGCTGTGCTTGGCTCTCCCTTAAGGTCACCATCCTCCCATTCAAGCCCTCCACTGCCCCAAGGATGTTTTCCAAGGTCGTGGCAGTAGTAGTGCTTCGGTGCCCAGGTATTTGTGTGCACCCATATCTGGACTACTGGCTCATCCATGCCCATTCTCCTTCAGAGGCGTCTCGGGTAGCTCCCCAAGTGGTGTCCTTTCCAATAAGCCTTGCCTGGGGAATCACTTGGGAAAAGAGCCAGTTGTTGCATTTTCAGTTGTTACATTCCCAGTCCCTGGAATTCCTGGGAGCACCTTTCAATTCTTGAATGTACAGTGTTTTCCTGTCAGAGCAGAAAGTCAGCTGTTGGATTGCCCGGCAGCAGGCTCCCAAAGTCAGAGTTGATTTTCAGCTCCTCGGATTGATGGTGACAATGAAGATGATGCCATGGCCACATGCTCATAGGTGGCTGCTCCAACTATCCTTACTTGCTAAGTGGTCCACAAGTTTTTAGCAGTTCGAGCTCAGGCTTCTGTTTCCAATGATAGTAATGGCCATCCTGCGATGGTGGCAGCAGCACAGCCTTCTGAAGAAGGGCTTGTCGCTGTACTATTGCTCATGGATCCTTCTGATGATTGATGCCTGTCTCTTGGGCTGGGGAACCCATTGCCAAGGCTGAGTGGCCCAGGGCCATTAGCCCTTGTATCAAGGCAGTTGATGAACCACACCACCTATCTGCGATTCCACCAAGTTGTGTCTCGCGTTTCTGGTCCCTGGTTGAGGGTGGGGTATTTTGAGTGTTCTCGGGCAATGCCATGGTGGTGGCTTACGTCAATTGGCAAGACGACACGAGTGCTGGTGTAGCCCTAGAGAGAGCTCTCCTGTTTGCCTGGGTGGTGAAAAATCTTCTAGTTTGTTGGTTCTGAACATTGCAGAGGTGGATACTGTGGAAATGGAATTTCTCAGCTGGCACTCTCTGGTTCCAGGAGCATGGGAGTTGGGTCAGGAGGTGTTTAAGTTGTCTGTGCTGCTGGGGTTGCCCCAAGAGGGTTCTGCTGGCAGTCACCCAACCTTAGCCAAATCAGCACCTGCTATACCTCCCCCCCCCCCCCCCGTGGCCCCTGGTAGGGCATATGATTCGGCATATAGAACACCACCTGGGCAGGATTGTTTTGGTGATGCTGGACTGGCCAAGGAGAGCGTGATTCAGACGCTTGATTTGACTCTGAAGGAAGCACCTCTTCAGTTGCTTCCGTCTTGGGGGCCTATTGTGGCAGGGACCAATTGTCTTGGAGAACCAGGTTCCCTTCTTGCTTATGGTTTGGCTCCTTGTCATGACGGCTAGTGCATAAAGGCTGCTCTCCAGTGGTGGTCTCAACTCGGCTTGGAGTCTGGAGGAGGTCTAATAAACTAGCATATGTGCGGTACTTGGCAGTTGACTCCTGGGGCTGCCAAAGTGCCATCTGTTGGCCTTTCTACAGAATGGCCTGGAGAAGGGCCTTTCCCTTAGCTCCCTGAAAGTTCAGATGGCAGCTTTGGCTGAGGTCCAGTGACTGGTGTCTATAGCCTTGCACCTGGACATCTTGTGCTTTCTCCAGGGGGTTTGGCATCCTCCCCTCTGGTCTGTGTTCACTTCTTGGGATCTGTGTCTTGTGCTCAGGGCCCTGATAGCGGTGCCCTTTTGAGCTGTGGAAGCATACTACTTTGAAGGATTTGACACTCAAGGCGGTTGTCATGGTCGCAGTTTGTTCCACAAGGTGGATTTTCGAACTGCAGACTGTCTTGTCGAGATCCTTATCTGTCTTCAAAGGAGGCTGTTTCCATTCATCCTGGGCCTTCTTTACCTGAGGTGCTTTCTCCATTTCACGTGAGCCAGGTGGTCTGCCTGCCCTCCTTTTCTGAGGAGTAGTACTGGGGATAGGATAAGTATCTTTGTCTTGTGGATGCCAGAGGGTACTTCTCCAGTACTTGGGAGGTTATGAATTCTTTTCATAAGTTCGACCATCTTTTGTGCTGTTTGCTGGCCTGCGCAACAATGACGTGGTGACTAAGTTGACTTTGGGGTGCTGGATTAAGGAGGCCATTGCCTCAGTGCATCCGTTATGGAACCAGCTGGTTCTGGAAAGTTCCGCACACATTCTACCTGAGTGCAGGTGTCCTTGTGGGTGGAATGGGACTCGGTAGCCCATGCAGACATTTGTCTGGCAGTAGTGTGGGCAGCATTTTCCACTTTTGTCGAGCATTACTGCTTCAGTGTCCACGCAAGAGTGGATGCAGCCTTTGGCTCAAGGGTTTTGCTGCTGCTGTCATCTATCTGCCCAGTAGAGTTGTAGCTTTTGGTACATTCCACTTGTCTGGACTGGTCTAGCAGGATGATATGGAAGGTGATATTTTATTTACCAGTTAATGTCCTTTCTTGAGTCCTGCTAGACCAGTCCAAGGCCTGCCTGTGAAACTGCATTTGCTCTGTTCTTTTGCTGCAGTACCCTTGGGTCTGCTGTGATTTTTATACTTGGCTTTGCAGGTTCATCTTCTACTGTTTTATGCTTTCCTGTATATAGTTCTTTACTGTTGATTACTCATTGTTGCCCACATTGAGGATGTGTGAGGCTTGCCATGTTTCTCCCATATGCTTTGTGACAAATACTGAAGAGACATCTCTGGCAACTGAGGTGAATAGAGGCACAAGAACATAAAGAGATGCCATACTGGGTCAGACCAAGGACCATCAAGCCCAGTATCCTATTTTCAACAGTGGTCAAACTAGGTCACAAGTACTTAGCAGTTTCCCCAAAAGACACAGGTTCCACAATGCTTGTATTGGGGCAAGCAGTGGATATTCTGGGTCCACTTTAATAATGGTTTATGGACCTTTCCTCCAGGAACTTCTCCAAACCTTTTTTAAACCTGGCTACGCTAACAGATTTTACCACATCCTTCGGTAGCAAATTCTAGTGTTTTGATTACATGTTGAGTCCAGGAACAAGCAGGAATGTAGTCTTCACATATGGGTATTGTCGGTACAGATGGAGCCTGTGTGGGAATGCTCCCCAGCGTCCAATAGGAAAGCCTTTGGGAGCTTCCCACAGCACCTGCATGCTGCCTTCCCGCCTCTGTGCTTCTCTCACTTCAGTTCATTTTCCACGGAGCCGACAGGACGTGTTCCCTGTCACCGCAGAAAATTTTTGTTTTATTCTGTTTTTTGTGGTCGTGTCTGCCTGCCTAAGACGCCTACCGGTACAGCCAGTTCTTTTCTCTTCAAAAAAAAAAAAAAAAGCTACTTTTATATTTCGGTGCTAGGCGCCATTTTGGGCAGTAGGCCCATTTTTTTTCTTCAGTCATGGAGAAACCAGCTAGTGGTTTCAAAAAATGCTCCAACTGTGGCGGTACCATATCCATCACCGACACCTATGACTGGTGTCTAAAATGTTTAGGTCCTGAACATTGCCCAATGGAGTGTGTCTCCTGCAGAAAGATGGCCAAGAGGGGCATGCAGAATAGAGTTGCAAAACGCGGTACCCTCTTTGCCGCGGACACGATGTCAGTTGCATTGACGTCTTCCAGGACCTCATCTTCCTCCCATGGATCTCAGGTAACTAAACTTAAGTCTTCCAAGACTGGCTGGACCTCAAAGGGTAGATCTCCTAAGTATCAAAATGCCACTGGTGTTGCCCTCGAGGATAGTTCACCGGCAAAACAGCCCCGGTGGGAGTCTTCAGGCTCCAAAGCATTAATAGGGCTCCAGGATGTTCGAGGCTTCCACCTCTGCAGAACTACTGGTGCTATGTTCTGGGGTCCTGGCCACTTCCACCGGTACCGACACCCAAGCATCGGCAGGAGCATTGGATCAAAGAATCCTTGCTATCGAACACAGTCTAGCGGCCCTCTTAGCAGCTTCGGTACCGCTAAGACTGCTACAGATGGTTCAACAGGTATCGGTACCGGCACCGATACCAACAGCACCTGCTTTGACAGGTAGACTCAAGACTCGGCATGGGGGGAAGCATATCTCGGGTATCGGGGTACAGAAACCGAGACACTCTGGTACCGACTTCGAGCAATACCGGTACCATGCGTTACAGGAGCAACCGATACATAGTGACTTTGAGTATTCCGATGATTCTGATTCTACCGGTACTAGAGCGATCCTACCAGAGGATCCAACTCCTTCTCCTCAACGCAGGATGTCTCCTCCAGAGGACATGCCATGTCCTTTTCAGGATTTCATACATGATTTAGCCAAAGGACTTTCAATCACGGTGATTCCAGGAAAAGAACCTAGGGCAGAAGAATTAAGAATTCTGCAATATCCTATGGCACCTAAGGAAGCAGCTATGCTACCTATTCACAAGATCTTGCATGATCTTATGTTGAGGATGTGGGAAACTCCTTTAACGGTGTCTTCACATTCCAGGCGCCTCAATACCATGTACCAAGTGCCAAGTTGTCCTGGTTTTCAAAAAACTCAGTTACCACACCATTCTATGGTAGTGGAATCGGCCATGCGAAGAATCAAGAGTGCTAAAACATACTCTTCCAATCCTCCAGGCCGTGAATCCAGGAGCATCGATGCTTCCAGTCCTCCATGTTATCAGCCAGGATCAGTTCCTACATTCTTTACATGGGAATGTTCCTGGAAGAAGTTGCATGAGACTTAGAGCTCATGAGCCCTAGTCTCCCTGAGGAAAAAAGGGGAGATTTCCTTACCCTGGTCAAGCACGCCCAGAATGTGTCTAAATTCATGAACCGTGCTACCTTTGATTGCTCTGAATGTATTAGCAGAACCTCTGCTATATTTGTAGGTGCACATCGGATTGCCTGGCTCCAGGCATCAGAATTAGAACAATGGGTGCAAGATAAGCTGGGAAACATTCCTTGTACAGGAGAAAATCTCTTTGGCAAGGACTGGCAAGACAAAGCTAATCAACTTGAGTCTGAGAATACTACTTTAAACAGATTGTCAAAGTCTACAACCAACCCAGCAAAGAAAGTCATTTAAAAAGCCCTTTTTCAACAAGAAAAATAAGTTTACACCCATCAAAGCCACTCTCCACTCCATGTTCCCCAAAACGGACAACAGCAGAGCAGACAGCAAAGAAAGACGCAAGCTCAAAGAGCTCAACTGTCTCAACCGACCCAGCCTCCTCAGGGTCTTTGACTTTTACATAGAGAACTTAGTCATTCTGCCCCTAAAAGGTCCAGAACCCTTAACCCTTTCAAGGCCTACTTTTAATTTTTTAATCCTCATTCTGCAGCTGGGTTAATATTTGCATATTTCAGGAAAATTGTACCCGTCTTATTCAATAAGTTCTAATAGTGATTTTCCTTCTGCCATGGTCATATATTATATACCATTTGATAGGAATATTTAGTCAGAAATTTGGATCCCAAGAGTTTTGAGCTTGGCCTGGAAAGGGTTAACCATTCCAGGCAGATTATGCCATTTTGCCAAAAGATGGCAACAAATAACATCAGAAAACTGGACCCTGTCCATTGTACAGCTGGGGTACAAGCTTCACTTTCTCAACTTGCCCCTACCTACAATGATCAGACAGTTCAATTCTCAGGTCCCTGCACCGACCTGTTGTGGCAGGAGGTCACAACACTTCTCGCTCAAGGAGCAATAGAAGAAGTACCCATATCCCAACAGGGTATGGGGTTCTACTCCCCCTATTTTCTCATCCCAAAGAAAACAGGGGGACACAGGCCTCAGAGAATTAAACAAATATTTGTTCTGAGAGAAGTTCAAAATTATCTCCCTTGGAACACTCCCTACCATACCGTCAGAGTCAAGACTGGCTATGTTCTCTAGATCTAAGAGATGCATATGCGCATATTTTCATTCATGCAGATCACGGGAAATTCCTTCAATTCCTGTTCCAGGGAAGACACTTCCAATACAGAGTTCTTCTGTTCGTACTAGCCTCTGCTCAAAGAGTCTTCACAAAATATATGGCAGTAGTAGCAGCATTTACGAGGACTCGAGGAATATTCATCTTCCCTTACTTAGACGATTGGCTCATTCGAGACCAAGAGCTCCAGAAGCCAGCTTTGCTCTGTCTCGAGCAATAAAAATTCTTCAATACTTGGGGACTGTTGATAAACCTCCCAAAATCTCATCTCACACCCTCTCTCTCGAGTTCATAGGAGCTCTTCTAGACACACGGCAGTCAAAGGCTTTCCTGCCACAACCACGCTGTCTACAAATAATGCAACTTGCATCCCAAGCAGCTATGAGGGTTTTCCTCACAGCTCGGGAGATGCTTCAACTTCTGGGGCATATGGCATCCACTGTCCATGTGGTTCCCTATGCTTGCCTTCACATGTGAGCAGCCCAATGGACCCTATCCTCGCAGTGGTCACAAGCCTCGGGTCGCCTATCAGACAGAATCAGAAATACCACACGTCTGATTTTGTCTCTACAATGGTGGCAATCTCTGGAAAATCTCCTTGTAGGTGCTCCTTTCCAGCAGCCTCTATATCAAGTCACCCTAACGACAGATGTGTCCAAGTTGGGATGGGGGGCCCACTTGCACGATCTCTCAACTCAGGGTCTCTGGACCCCACAGGAGGTTTCTCTTCACATAAACCACCTAGAGCTCGGAGCCATTTTCAGTGCTATTCAAGTATTTCAGGCCCATCTCAGCAACAAGCCAATTCTGGTCCAAACCGACAATCAGGTAGCCATGTTCTATGTCAACAAGCAAGATGGAACAGGCTCTGTCGCTATGTAATGAAGCTTTGCGACTATGGGCCCTCGCCAGAGAGCTTCAAATGCATCTGTTTGCGGTATACCATCCAGGCATTCAAAACTTATGGGCAGACAAACTTAGTCGAATACTGCTGCCACACGAATGGTCTCTTCACTCACACCACCTCGCTCGAGTGTTTCAAATCTGGGGAACACCAGATATAGACCTCTTTGCAAGTCCACAGAATGCCAAACTTGCCCCATTCTGTTCCAGAATCCCAGCTCGCAACTGCCAGGCCAGAGATGCTTTCCTACTCCACTGGGGTCAGGACTTCCTCTGCCTTCCCACCCATTCCCCTCATTCCCAAAACTTTATTTAAGCTTCAGAGAGACAGAGGTCGTATGATACTCATAGCTCCACGTTGGCCACGGCAAACGTGGTATCCTCTTCTGCGTCTCTCTCAAACCACTCCTTTGGAGTTTGGGAATGCTCCGGATCTTATGTCCCAGGAGAACGGATCCTTATTGCACCCAAATCCCCAGTCCCTGCATATCGGGACCTGGTTACTGATAGCCTAGAGTTTCAGGGCACCAACCTTTCTCAACAGGTAAAAGATATCCTTTTGGCTTCTAGAAAACTTTCCACAAGGCGTTCCTACGCTTTTAAGTGGAAGAGGTTCTCTGTCTGGTGTTCACAAAAGGGATTTAACCCTCTTTTGATACCTGTAGAGTCGCTACTAGAGTACCTCCTCCAATTATCAACTTCTGGTCTTAAAACAAATTCAGTGAGAGTCCATCTTAGTGCTATTGCTGCTTTTCACAAACCTTTCGATGGACAATCTGTTTCCTCTCATCTACTTGTATCAAGATTCATGAGAGACCTACTCTTAACAAAACCTCCCATTAAACCACTGCCGGTGGCATGGGATCTGAATCTTGTTCTCGGCCAGCTCATAAAACCGCCCTTTGAACCTTTAGCCACTTCAGATCTAAAGTTTCTTTCATGGAAAGTCATTTTCCTAATTGCTATCACTTCTGCAAGATGCATTAGCGAACTACAGGCTTTAGTGACTGACCCTCCCTATACAAGGTTCCACCATGATAAAGTAGTCCTCGGGAATCATCCTCGCTTTATGCCAAAAGTGGTTTCGCCTTTTCATTTAAACCAGTCAGTTTATCTTCCTATATTCTTCCCTAGGCCTCATGCCTCCAGTGCTGAAAGGAATCTTCATACTTTGAAGATAAAAGCCTAAGGCTCTTTTGCAATCCAAAGAACTAAACCACATAGAAAATCATCTCAGCTTTTTGTGGCTTTTGACTCTAGTCATTTGGGACTTCCAATTTCCAAAAACTCTATCAAAATGGATTGCAGATTGTATATAGTTTACATATGATAGTAAAGGACTTTCTCTCGAGGGCCATGTCACAGCTCACAATGTGAGAGCAATGGCAGCCTCAACGGCTAATCTTCGTTCTGTCTCTATTGATGACATCTGCAGAGCAGCCACTTGGGCTTCGATACACACCTTTACAGCCCACTACTGCTTAGACAAGGACTCCCGTCGAGATGTCTTGTTTGGCCAGGCTGTTCTCCAGCATCTCTTCCATACTTAATACAACTCCTACCCATCATCCACGGGTTAGATGCCAGAGGTCCATGGGAGGAAGCATGACCCATCTCACCTGGGTTCACAGCTTGCTGGGGTCATTCCCCTGGCATATTTCAGGGGAATGTGAAGACTACATTTCTGTTTGTTCCTGGAGATAGCATAGTTACTCATTTAGTCTTCACAACCCACCCACCTCCCCTAGGAGTTGTCTCTATCTCTTTCTGTACTTCTCTTCTTTGGTCTCAGCTAAAACCTCAACTGAAGTGAGAGAGGTACAGAGGCGGGAAGGCAGCACGCAGGTGCTGTGGGATGCTCCCAAAGGCTTTCCTATTAGACACTGGGGAGCGTTCCCACGCAGGCTCCGTCTCTACCGATGATACCCATATGTGAAGACTAAATTCCTGCTGTTCCCGGAGATCACCTGTTACAAGTGAGTACGCTTTCTCTTATTAATCTTAAGTAGGTTACCCTGTAGCTTCATTGCATGCCTCCTAGTCTTTCTATATTTTCATGGCGTAAACAATCGATCTCTACTCCATTCATTAATTTATAGATCTCTATCATATCTGCTCTCAGCTGTCTCTTTTCAAAGTTGAAGAGCCCTTTTTAGCCTCTCTTCATAGGGGTATTCTTCCATCCCCTTTACCATTTTGGTGGCTCTTTTCTGTACCTTTTCTAATAACGCTATATCCTTTTTAAGATATGGCAACCAGAATTGCACACAATATTCAAGGTGCGGTCGCACCATGGAACGATACAGAGGCATTATAATATCCTTTGTTTTATTCTCCTTTCCTTTACCTTATAATACCTAGCGTTCTATTTGCTCTCTTGGTTGCCGCTGCACACTGGGAGGGGGAGGGGGGGTTTAACGTGTTATCCGCGATGACGCCTAAATCTTTTTCCTGGGTGATGGTTCCACATTAAATTTCATCAGCTATTTGGATGCCCTGTCTTTCAGTTTATCAAGATCCTCTTGCAATTTTCCACAATCCTCATGGGTTTTAACAACTTTGAATAGTTTTGTGTCATCTGCAGATTTGATAACCTCATTTGTTGTTCCCATTTTCAGGGCATTTATGAATATGTTAAAAAGCAGCTATTCACCTTTCTCCGTTGGGAAAATTGGCCATTTAGCCCTACCCTCTGCCTTCTATCTTTTAACCAGTTCCTGATCAAAGTACATTGCCTCCTATCCCATGACTTTTTAATTTTGCCAAAAAACTCTCATGAGGGACCTTGTTGGTCTTTCTGAAAGTCCTGATACACTATATCAACCAACTCACCTTTGTCTACCTGCTTATTCACACCTTCAAAAAAAACCTAACAGATTAATAAGACAAGACCACCCTTGGCTAAAGCCATGTTGGCTGTCTTCCATTAAGCCATGACTATCTACATGTTCAGTAATTTTGTTCTTTATGATGGTTTCCACCATTGTTGCCGGTACTGATGTCAGGCTTACCGGTCTGTAGTTTTCCGGATCACTCCTGGAACCCTTTTTAAAAATTAGTGTTACATTGGCCATTCACCAATCTTCAGGTATTACAGATGATTTTAATGATAGCTTACAGATTACTAATAGTAGGTTTGCAATCTTATTTCAGTTCTTTCAACACCCTTGGATGTATACCATCCTGTTCATGTCATTTGCTACTCTTCAGTTTATCAAATAATTGTAATACATCTTACCAGTGTATCGCTATTTCTTTCAATTTTTCCACAGCATCTATTTTAAGTAGCATTTCAGTCATGGGTAAGATTCCTACATCTTCCTTGGTAAAGACCGAAGCAAAGAATTCATTCAGTCTCTCCACTATGGCCTTGTTCCCTCTTAGTGCCCCTTTAACCCTCTATCATCTAATGGTGCAACTGACTTTCTCACAGGTTTTTTTGCTACGAGTGTACTTGAAAAAGTCTTTATGCGCGTTTGCTTCCACAGCATGCTTCTCAAATTCTCTTTGCCTGCCTTATCAGTGCCTTGCATCTAACTTGCCAGTGCTTGTGGTGTGTTTCCAGTTTCCATCATTTGGCTCCTTTTTTCCATTTCCTGAAAGATGCTTTTTTGGCAACAGCAGCCTCTCTGACCTCACCCTTTAAACCATGCTGGCAGTTTTTTGGAGTTCCACTTTTCTTAAAGCGTGGAATGCAGCTGGTCTGGGTGACTAAGATAGTATTTTTAAACACCCATGCTTGATAGAAATCTTTAACCTTTGCAACTGCTCCTTTTAGTTTTTTCTTAACTGTTTTCCTCATTGTATCATAGTTCCCTTTTGAAAGTTAAAAGGTAGTACTGTGGATTTCCTTACCGTCCTTTCTTCATTTATTAAATCAAATGTGATCATGTGATGATCACTATTGCCAACTGGCCTCAACACCCTTATCTCTTGCACCAGATCTAGTGTTCCACTAAGGACTAGGTCCAAAATGGCTTCTCCTCTGGTCAGTTCATGAACCAGCTGCTCCAAGAAGCAATAATTTATTTCATCTAGAAACTTCATCTCCCTAGTATGTCCTGCCGTGACACTGACCCAGTCGATACTGGGGTAATTGAAATCACCCATGATTATTACTGTGTTGTAACTTTTGTTAGCTTCCCTGATTTCTTTGAGCATTTCATCATCCCTTTGTTCGTTCTGGCCAGGTGTGGATAGTATACACCCACTGCCATCGCCTTCCCTTTCCCCTTTTTACAATGAATTTCAATCCATACAGATTCTACAGTGAATTTTGTTTCCTGCAAAACTTTAATCCTTTGTAACTCAATGCCCTCTCTAACAGAGCGCAACCCTCCACCAATTGTATCTTCTCTCTCATTACGATATAGTTTTTACCCAGGTATAGGTGTCCCACTGGTTGTCCTCCTTCCACCATTTCTCTGAGATACCAATCATATCTAACCTCTCATTTAGTGCTATATATTCTAACTCTCCCATCTTATTTTTTTTAGACTATGCAAGCATTTTAGAGGCTGCATTTTATTCATATTAATTTAACTAAAAGCTATTTGCTGATACTAGACCCTGACTGATTTAACAAATACAGTGGATTCACAGATTAATCAGCTTTAATCTAAAGAATTCCTTTTTCATCAAGATTTAGAAAAATTCCCAGAAGTATATACTTGCAATTGCAGATCTCTCTTCAGAAGTAGCAGTCCCTTTTCGTAGTCCTGGGTGATGTCATTGAAACCTGGGCTTTTCATTGGTCCATAGTCTCCAACAATCTACTGGTAGGGGAACACAACCCACTTTCCTGGACTGGTCTAGCAGGACTCAAGGAAAGGATATTAACTGGTAAGGAAAATGTCATTTTTTTGGGGTATAAAAACTTTGCAATGAAATTTCCATATTGTATTTTGTGAATTATATTTTCTGATAGAATTTTTTTTAAGTTCTTGTATTTAATATTAATGTGTTGTGGGGTGTTTCTTTATCTGTGTCCTAGTGTCACTTATTTGCTAATGCTGAAAAAGAATTTGAGCCCAAGATTTTTCAGTGTCCAGACCAAAGATGTACAGGTTCAGTACTCATCTGAAAAGACTTCATCAGGTTTACTAGTCTGACATATTTGAATTAGTGTGTGTTATGAATTTGCAAGTCGGCATAGAAATCTTTAACAGAATGGAAATGTTAAATTCTGAAAGATCGGCTCAAGAAATCCATTATGGAATTCAGTAAGACAATCTAATAATGTCATGATGTGCCCATCTCATAAAAATTCCTGTCCCTAATCCTAGAGAAAAATGACCATGCATGGGTATGTAAAGGAGAACTATCCAGTCTCCATTTCCACTTTATAGAGCAAAGAAATTGCTAAGTATAAAGTACTTTGATTCTGTCATTAATCTTATTGCACAGTGGGAAGGAAGACGGGTGTGCATGGAGCCATCCATTGATTAAGGACAGTGGGACTTATGAAAATGTGTTGCACAACATATTGCCTGTATGATGCAATAAACCTACAAGATTGGGTTGATGCAGAGGGTGGCTGCTAAACTGGTTAGTGGTCTTCATTAAAGATCTTAATATGTATGCATTAGATGAAAAGCGGGCTAGAGGAGATATGATAGACATTTCAATACCTCTGGCATAAATGCACAAGAGGAAAGCCTCTTTTGATTGAAAGCAAGTTTTGCTATGAGGGGATATAAGATGAGGGTGAAAGAGGATAGACTTAGGACTAATATGTGGAAATATTTCTTTACAGAAAGAGTGGTAGATGCATGGAATAATCTGTAGAGGTGAGGATAGTATCTGAATTAAAAAAAGCATACGACAAACACAGATGATCTCTAATGGAAAAAGGGAACTATTGTAGTTGACATGGAAGGGCAGACTAGATGGGCCCTGTGTGTGTTTTTTCTGCTATCATGTTTCTATGCATTTTTATTTTATTTACTTTGGTTTATATACTACCTGGCGGACGCTTGCTGTAGCAAGTGGCCCTATGATGAAGCAAAAAAATTCATTTCACTCTGTTGCCAGCTTCATTTGCTGTAAGTAAATATTTGCTGAGAACTGGCTGTTATTTAGAAGACACTGCATTTGTAGTCCTCCCCCAAAAAACTCCAGCTTCACAATAGCAGACATGGTTTACTTAGTCTCTTTATGTTGTACAAAGCCTCCCTTTATACTGAGCTCCTGTTTATATTTTATAGACAGAATGAGTTGTTGCTGTTGTGCATGTGGGTTGCCAGCTTGCTTAGACAGTTCTGCAAGATATGTTATGCTGCCTCTCAGCTTCTTTGGCAGGCATGAAGCATCAGGTCTAAGTCATTGATGGACTGTGTTTCATTTTTGATCTTTTGGTTGATTAAAATCCTATTGTAGAATGAGGAAAAACAGTGTCCTGGCCCTACTGGGGGCAAATCTCTTTTGGACTATAACTGAACTGGAAGAATTAAAACCAATGTTATATATGCCATGCACTTTATTCTTGTCCTTTTTGTATTGTAAAGAGGATTAACAGGGAATACAGACTGGTAGGGAGCTATAAGAAAGCTTACTACTATCAGGCCGCTATAGAAAGCCGGTGCTGAAGTCGCACACTAATAGCTAAGTACCCCTCTATGCAGTGCACTGATAACACACAACTTCAGCACCAGCATGCAGAAAGGGGTGCATATGCACCTTAGCCATGCATTAAACTGTGGCACAAATGTCAGCATTAAACTGGGAGAGCAAGCCAAACACATGCGCACAGAAATCAGGGCAGGTTCGGCATGCTTTCCCTGCAAAATGGAGTCATCTGAGGGGATATTTGACACGTTCTCTTAGATGATTCAGGCATTGGGGAAAGCCCCTGATGCTATCAAAATACTGTCTGGGGCCGGTGCCCCTGACACAGATTTCTGCCCGCAACAGAAATCAAATCCCTGTTGGCCCAGCGGCCCCTCCCCCCGGAACCTTTATAGTGGAGTGGAACATTGCCCATGCGCTCCTACCCCTGTGCCACCACCTTGAAAAATAACACATGGCCTTACGCTTTACATCCTGGGATGCATGGGGTGGAACCATGTGCTGCCATTTTTCAAGATGGTGCAGGGTTGGGAGCGCATGGACAACTCTCCCACTCCACTGTAAAGATACTGGGAGGGGATGGGGGGTTTGGGGCTGCTGGGCCACCAGGGATTTTGTTTGTCAGAGGCACAGGCCCCCTTACAGTATTTTGATGGCATTGGTGCCTTCCCTGATGCCTGGATCATTTGAGGGAAAGTTTGACACTTTACCTCAGATGATCCCATCATCAGGGAAAGCCCCTGATGCCATTAAAATACTGACAGGGGCACACGTAAGATGTTTAAACCACCTGAATACCAGGTATAGAGATACTGGTGCATCAGCTGGTTATATAATCCTCAACGCATTTCTCTGCATTGGGTGCAGGCAATATTAGCATGCTTTAATATGCACAGCTCATTTGCCTATAATTTAAATACATTTGGCATTACTGTGTGCACATACTTGTCCTTCGCTATTTACGTGCACGTTGGTTATTTTTCATCATTTGTTGTGTTGGTACTTGTGTTTAAAAGTTGCGGTATCTGTGCGCAAAAGGTGTGTTAGTGTTTCTGCATTGGCCTTATATTTGTGTAGGTGTTTTGCAATGATCCAGAGGCAATGGACTGTGATGGTGTGCTAATAATGCCATAGTAAAGACTAAAGACCGTAGCAGTCTTCAATGCACATCACCGAGGTGTGCCACATTAGCTTCTTTGCTAAGAGGCTGAGGAGTAGCATTACTGGGAGGTGCTGCTGACCTTATTTTGCACCTGGTTTTAGTTGTGTTTTTTAGTGCAAGGTGTGTCTGCAGAAGTATTTATCTTGCATGTTAACCTTTACGGAAGCAGTGGCCTTTTGCTTCCAGGGATGAATCTCTAGTGATTAGCTAAAATAGTCGGCCTCTTTGCCATTTTGGATTTGGCTTAGTTCAGTATTAGCCAGAACTTGTCCTGTACAATGTAAAATTTCCCCTGTAATACTTCCCCAATTTACTTCAAGTCTACGTTGGTGTGACCACTTTTATATATGAAAAAATATAAACCCCTGTTACAGCACTAGCTAATTGTTAAATAAGCACAAAAACTAGACCAGGCTGATAGAACAGAGTGATTCACAAACAAAAAATGTTTCCAAGAATTTTTTGTTGGACTGTTCATAAGGAGGGAATAACCCTCTTGAAACTGTCCTCTAGTCATGTAAAATAGGCAACAAGCCCTTAGTTTTTTTTTAGTTTTTTTTTTAAAGTGAAGCTTGTGTTAACAGTCCTTAGGCGATAAAGACCAGCTCAGATATATAGATCCAAACGATGCAGCACTGCGATTTGAGCCTCTTAGCATTTTCCAGAAAAGGCTCTGCTTTAAATAGTTGGCCAGGTCAAGACTTGCAGATGCTTGTGTTAAGGGCTACATTGTTTGTTTTTAAATGATTAAAAGGGAGTTGTTTCAAGAGGGTTATTCCCTCATGAATGGTCTGACAAAAAAATTCTTAAACATTTTTTGATGCTTGTGAATTACTTTGCTCTATGAGCCTGGCCTAGTGTTTGCATTTTTATTTATGAACATACAATTGTATTTGCATGACAACTCAATTTTTGACCTCTAAGCTTAGATTGCCCACACTGATACCAATTAGAACCATCTGTAAAGATAGTTTTTAGTACTATTGATTTCTCCATTATCTGCAAAGATGTCCCAAGCTGTTCATTCTATAAGAAGTATGAAACTATTATTACTTTTGACAATACTTGTCTAGCTTGTTAATTTTACACTTCATGTTTTTAAAGCTCCCACTTGTTAATTTTTCAAGCTTTTTTGTTTGTGCAAAGCAAAATTTTCTTCTATTCACTGGTAAACAAAATTTCAAAAATTTTCTGTCACAGAAATAAAAATGGCTGATTCTAGTACTATTTGGTTACAAACTCTGATATGCACTTAGAAATTCTCCATCACGTAATGTTTTTGAGTGACATGTAGTTTAAATTTAGACTATGTTGCTCATATTTACATTAGATGTACATAGATGTATATTGTAACGTAATGTCTCCTAAAAGGTAGTTGTATATGATTTTCTGCTGTATTGCGCCTCAAGAACATCTCTCTTAAGGGTCCAACAATAGTCTGCAAGCATACTCGAGCTCCACTTGCCCTGGTACCTATTTTCCATTACCAAAATGTCCTGATGAAACCTTTCCCCATGTTCATCGCTGACTGCTCCTAGATTTGCAGGAAAAAAAATCCAGGTGTGAATGCAAGAAGTGCATTTTCAAAGACATGTTACATCCCTGTTTCTGGTAAGATTTCAGTAGAGTATCCACTGATTCTGTGTAGTTGTCTGCCTTGTTATTTCCCAAGAAGTCGCGGCAAACAGTCTTAAAAGGACTCCCATGCAGCTCTTTCAGTTTCATTCAACTGACCATCAAAGTTTTCATCTTTCATCAGTTTTCTAATATCAGGTCCTACAAAAATCCCTTTCATCTCTGCCTCACTGATTCGTGAAAATGTCTGTCTTAGATATGCAAATCCAAGTCCACTTCTATCCATGGCTTTTACAAAGTTCTTCATAAGACCCAACTTTATATGGAGTGGAGGTAAATATACTTTGTTCGGCTCCACAAGTGGGTCATGTGCAACATTTTTCTGGCCTGGGACTAGTGATGTTCTCTTTGGCCACTGTTTCCAGATGTAATGATTTTTCCTGTCCCTGCTGTCCCACTCACACAGAAAGCAACAATACTTTGTCCAACCAAGCTGTTGTCCAAGCAAGAGGGCAATTACTTTTAAATCGCCACAAATATTCCACTTGTGTCCTTCATACTTGATATTTATTAGCAGGAAATGCATACTGCTGTAAGTTTCTTTCATATTGGTGGCATGAGCTGCTGGAACTGATGGTAAAATATTTCCGTTGTGGATAAGCACAGCTTTTAGGCTATATTTAGAAGAATCAATAAATAGTCGCCAATCCTCTGTTCTATAATCTGGACAAAGTGTTTTCATCAGGGATTTAACTTCACAACGAAAAGCAATTCCATCTTCAAAGGCAAAGTAATCCACAAACTCGGTATGCCTATTTCTAAAAGTGCACATTTTGGTTTCTTTCTGAAGAAGATTCCAGCCTTTCAATCGTGACCCTAACAGTTCTGCTTGTCGCTTTGAAAGATTCAAATTACTGACGAGATCATTCATATCGCCTTGGTCCAGTAAATGTGGTTCGGAAGAGGAACCGGATGCCTCAAAGCTTGGATCCTGCATTACAGCATCGCCATCATCGTCAACATCAGCATTCATTGGTGGTTCTTCATCCTCATTCACTGTAAAATTTTCTGGAGGTTTTGGCACCAGCAATTCTTGACAGTGAGGCTCAGGCGTCATGGCAGATGGTAAATTTGGGTAATTTACAGTGTGTGTTTGATTTTTAAGTAATGCCTGCAATCTGTCAAGTGATCTCTTGGTTCCCTCCAGATCATTGGAACAGCAAAATTCATGTGTCAAACACCCTTTACCCAACCTGTTAGGAGTCTGACACAGGTAATACAGCAGACGTGAGGCGCCCAATTTTTGTCGTGGTCACCGACTTGACATCCAAAGTACAGCTTATAAAATGTCTTAACGGAGTAAAACGGAGTGAAACGTCTTCTCTACTTCTTAAAAGTAACTTCACCGCAAATGTAGCAAAATTAATCTGGAAGATTAACACACTTTCGAGGCATTGTTAAACAACTACAAGCGATAACCGTAATATTTATCTAACTGCTGTTTATGAAATAGATTAACGCAAACTCACATCCATTCAGATTCTGTTTTTTTTTTTCAAACAATACAAACCACAATCGCTGACGGTGACACAAAGCATGCCAATACATGACTCAGCGTCTTCTGCTTGTATCAGCCGGACCAGTAAGGCAAGGGGCTCGATTAATTATAACTACATGACACTGCATTTTTGGTTGTGGCTGACAACATACAATAATTATGATGGAATTTTTTGTCTTCACCCTTTGTCTACTGAAACAAAACTGTAACGGCTAATTTACAGTAATGTATACACTTTACTAGATGGTATCTCCTGAAGTATGGGTGATAGAAAACTTCTGATACCATATTTGTAAACAATGGGAAAAATTACATATGAAACAGGTCAGAGCGGGTCTGTGACAAAAATTGTGTTGACCATCTACTCTCTTTTAAGAAAAGCAAATGAGATTTGTAATTAGGTTTTAAGAAAATAAGAAATAAGAGGACATTTATTGCATGTAACACAAAAATGAGGAAATTAAAGTATTAACAAGTGTGGAGTGGAGTGGAGGAGTGGCCTAGTGGTTGGGGCAAGGTACTTCAGGCCGGAAGGTCAGGGGTTCAAATCCCACTAGAGGACAGCAGCCTTGGGCCGGAAGTCTGGGGTTTCTAGTCCCACAGGTGCTCCTTGTGGTCTTGGGCAAGCCACTTAACCCTCCATAGCCCATGTTCCCTGTAAATATATGTGTAAATAGTTAATATGGTTATCCAAGTTGAGATCCCTGTTTGTAATTACGGTGTAATCCCCCACTGTAAAATACCTTGATGTTCCATGTAAACCGCACTGATATCAAATAGCGTGGTATATAAGAGAAATAAAATAAATAAATAAAATAAATAAGTGGATGTTTATGGAAACTTTGCTCACGAGATTTGAGGAAATAGGGGTCAAAGCCTAAGGTGGTGCCATTCATATTTTTTTTTCTGGGACATTTTGAAGTAACTTAACATATTCAACACTTTTTAAAAAGCTGCTTCTTATCCCCTCTAGCAACCTTTTTATTCAAGGACTGGGTTTAAGTGTATACATATATGCAAATGACACCCATGAAACTACTTCTCATAAATCTTTCTACGTACCCGATATTCAAAGTGGTTAACATGGTTAGCATGGGGGTGTTCTGGAGGCAGCACCCGGCAATAACTGGGCAGTGGTGATATTGAGCTGCTGTCCGGTTATTGCAAAGTTGCAAAAGTCAGCTATAGCAAAGGCTGGCTTAACTTTCACCGCAGAAGCTGACCTTGGATATTCAATGCTAGAAGCTAAATATGGCCCCAGCACTTAATATCAAAGTTTATTCAGTGGCGATGGCTAGCCCGCTGCATATTATCGAGCCCTAAATTTACAAAAGACTGTGACCACTCCTCTTGGTAGTGTAACGGAATGGATTAAATTGCATAAGTTAATTCTAAACATGAAGAATTCGGCAGCAGTCTAGTTCTCCATAAACTAAACTACAAATGCCTACCAATCTACTATGGCTCGTAGTCCCACTTCTATCAAAGAATCCATTTTCTCATTAGAAGTGGTATTAGACAAAAAACTTTTTGGCCACGCATATCTCATCTCTTTGAAAATGCATTCATGTTCTGCAGATGAACAGATCAATTAGACCCTAACTGGATGACAAAAGTTCTTAAAACATTGCTTAATGCCTTAATTTTGAATTATTTAGTTTATTGTAATTCACTCTTGATTGGTATTCCACTCTAGTTAAGCTAATCTACAAGGCCAAACTCTCAGATCATGTAATACTGTCTTTGATAGAACTACACTGGCTGCCAGTACTTGTTGGAGTAGCCCCGATGGAGGCAATGTCCTCTTTCCCCTCCTGGGTTTTTGGGAAGGGGCAGAATCCAGGGTGCAGTGTGTCTTCCCTTTTTCCTCCCCAACTTCTGGGAGGGGGCTGGAAGATGTCAACAGCTGTCTCAGCCCAAGGAGCCAGGGAGGTAGAGGCCTCTGTTCTCCAGCGCACACTGGGTGCTTGACGCAGTAAGCAAGCTCTGCGGGTGGGGTGGAGTTTTGCGAGCTCTAGTGTCCAGCCAGGGAAGGAGGTCTCCAGCTGGTCAAAGCTGAAATGTGCAGTGTTTTCCTCCTCTTTCATTGAAGTTTGTCTTCTGCAGTTTAGCAGGCAGCTGTATTTATTTAACAATTTTTTTATACCGCCTTTCAGGATTATCAAAGCGGTTTACAATTAATAATTTTACATGGAACAGAGGTGGTAGTTTTACATTGAACTGGGTCAACAAGCTATATGTTTCATTGTAAGGATATGAGTAAACTGTTCCATTGAACTGGGTCATCAAACTATGAAACATTGTAACATAATTTGCTTATAGCATTACAATCTGATTTACAATTTTAAGGTTGTGGGCAACTGTTAAATTCTGGATAGGATTAGATCCAACAATAGGTAGGGGAAATACATCTTGGCTGTGTTTAGCAGCATGCTGTGTAAGAGCAACTACTAAGTAGTTGGCTCAAAATGCTTTGTGAATAGTAGTCTTCAACTTTTCTAAAATCAAAGCTATCTTTAATTGATTGCAGTTCAGAAGCTAGTGAGTTCCCTAATGTTGGACTATACATTGAGAATGCTCTCTGACAGGTTGCCTGTAGACTTCTGATCTTTTGAGAGGGGATGGAAAGGAGATTCTGATGTGAACTTGTTCTATGTTCAGGAGCTTTCTGTATCAGTGGGTAGAGACATTCAGCCAATTGGTTGTGTATGGTTTCAAATGTGATCATTAGTTCCTTCTAGTTAATACGTGACTATATAAGTAGCCAGTGTAAGGTTTTGAACAATGGTGTGATACGTTTCTGTTGTGTGGCTCCTGTGATTAATTGGGCTGTGGTGTTTTGAATTTGAGCTAGCTGTAGGGGTGTGGATAATGAGCTTGAGGAGGCCCTGAAGGATCGAGTTACAATAGTCCAAGTGTGGAGTGATTATGGTCTGGCATATGGTACGGAAATGGTTGTGATCCAGTTGAGGGCAGAGGTTCCGAAGAACTTTCATTTTGTAATAAGCAGATATCATCTTGATAGGTTAATGGCTGGTCTAAGATCACTCCAAGATATTTCGCTTTCTTTTTGACGGGTATAGTCATGTCATCAAATTCAAATATGTCTGGAGGGGGAGTAAGAAGTGTCAAGTAATAAAGATTTCAGATTTATTACAGTTGATCATCAGGTTGTGTTCTTTTAACCATCTTACAGTTGTCTTCAGACAAGCTTTTAGTGAAGAGTATTCTGGGCTTTTAGAGCTAAAGGGTGCGTAGATCATCAAGTCGTCTGCATATAGATGGTAATTTAGGTAGCTTTGTATAAGCTTGCAGTCTGGCAGACAAGGAGGATCCCGGAGGTATACCTTGTTGCTGCTTTAATTTTGAAGTTTTTGTCCTTTACCTTGACCTGGAAGACACTATCTGTGATGTAGGAACTGAACCAAGAAAGGGGAGTATCATTAATTCTCAACTCATCAGTCTGGATATGAGCTTGTTATGGTTTAGAGAATCGAAGGCAGCTGCTATATCTATAAAGATTAGTATAAAACCTTGCTTAGGATTCTCAGTTCCTATGAGCAGTGTGTTAACTAGTGAGGTTAGCAGGGTTTCTATGCCATGGTTTTGCTTAAAACCATGTTGCTGAGGGTCCAAGTATCTATGTAACAGTCGTGACTGCAATTGACTACCTGCCCCAGATTTCGCAGGAACCTTCACTGATGTGTCCTGGGCCTCAGCTGCATTTTGCTGCTGCTTCAGAAGGTGGGGGAGGGGGAGGCGGCAAAATGGGGATGGGATAGCCATGGTAGACTGGGCAGCAGAGCTGAGAGAATTTTGGCACAAACTGCTGTCATTTTCATATCTCATCCAGCTCTCTGCTTTGGCAAGGTGAGTAAGACCCAGTTGTGTTTCCTTGTGGAGTAAGCTGGAGTTGGGGGGAAGAAGCAATTCCTCCAAACCTGAGCCTTTGAAGGGCAGGTGTGTCTTCCATCGGCAGGGAGATTTTCCTGTCGACAAACTCTCTCCTCTGACAGTCCGCAGGGCCCATGGAGGTCAGGGCTAGTGGCTTCCTTGGCCTTCTCAGGGGTTCTAGCTGTTTGTAGCATTAATAATTTTGGCATCATTGTTCATATTTTTTTGAGCAACTTTTTTTTTTTTTTTTTTTTTTGGTGGCTGTGGCTGTGGCTGTGGCTTGGTAGGGGAGTCTGGCTTATTCTCCTTGCTGGTGTTTTTGGCTAATGTTTCCAGCGGCAGCCTTTGTTTGGTGGATGCTCCTTTTAGTTTATTTAGCACTGGATATTCTCTGGGAACAAGCAGGAAGTCAGTCCTCACACATGGGTGATGTCAGCACTGACGGAGCCCTCGTGGAAGCATCGCCCCCAGCTTTCAAAGAAAGCCTTTGGGAGATGCCACCATGCATGCGCGGTCCCCTTCTTGCCCAAGGGTGCCATCTTGCTCAGTCTCCTTTTTACCGTGGAGCTCTTCAGACACTGTCTGACTTTCTCCTGGAAAAAGTTGATTTTTTTTTTTGTGCCTTTCAACTCACCTCTGGTCTTGCACCGGTACTCTTCCCACCTACCATCCTTGGTGGCTCGATGTCTAGTTCGGTCCATTTTTATGGTTTTCCTTCGTTCTTTTTATTTTCTGGCGCCTTTATTTCCCGCTGGCAGCCCAGAGAGTCTTCGACCCTGTGTGCTGTGCTTTTCCCTTCAAATCAACGTGTTTATAACCCAAATTTTTTGTCATGATTGACATCCTTCAACATGTAATCAAACCGCTATTGATCGCTGGAAGTAGCGGTATACAAATGTATACTAAATAAAAAAAATAAATAAAAGGGTACCTTTTACCCCATGGCTACCAGTGGCTTTAAAAAGTGTGATCTGTGCTCTAAAATGTCCTTAACCAACACACACGACTGCTGCCTCCTTTGCCTCAGGCTGGACCATGACCCGGCGGCCTGCGGTCTCTGCAAAAGGATGTCCATCAAGGCCCTGAAGAGCCACCAGCAGCAGCATAAGTTCTTCTCTGAATCCTCAATGCCTTCGAAGGCCAGGGCCTCGTCTGAGGCCCCTGCATCTTGGGAGGAGCTTTCCGAACCAGAGCATCATTGTGGGTCCTCGGAGAGGGGATCTCCCTTGAGGGAACACAGGAAGAAGAAGAAACCCTCAAAGGCGGTGGCCTTGGATTGTTCCGACCGGCTGGGAATCTCTGTCCCAGTCCCACAGTCTGAGGTGCTCGTCCGAGGCGTTGGAAAAGGAGAGACCTGCTAAGGTCCCCTGGAAGGATCAAGCCGTGGACCAGCATCTGTTTCCAGAAACTATCCTAGTCGATGATTCCCCTTTGGGGGGGGGGGGGTGCTGGCGTCAGGCCTGAGTTCCTCAGTGCCCATGCCGAAGGCTGCGGAACCTTCTGGCCGGGAGTCTAGAATGGCAGTCCTGGAGCACAGTTTGTCTGCCTTCATTGGCCAGCAGCAGGCTCTGTTGTCTGGCACATCTGGTTCATCTGCTCTGATCACCGTGCACTCGATGTCTAAGATGTCCCCGGAGGCCGAGCCGATCCTCGGCTGAAGTCACGCTTGGCATCCCACTCGACAGGAGCTCAGTCATCCCTGGCCAGTCTACTGGGTGTCGACCACAGGGTTTCAAAGGCCTCTAAGCCCACGGAGTAGTCCGCCTACGAGTTCTCCTCGGAGTACTTCGAATGGGAGACGGAGGATGAGGAGTCTCCTGATACCCGTCGCCACTGCAACATCCCTTCCAATTCCCCAGTCTCAGAACCTCGGAGGCAGTCCCCGCTGGAGGACATGGGCTTCTTGGACTTTGTCAAGGACATGTCCAGGGCCCTAGCATTCCCAACAGTCGGAGGAGGATCCTCGGGCGGGCGAGCTGGAGATCCTCCAGTACGAGGCCCCTCCTAGGGAATTGCTAACAGTGCCCATTCCTCCCATCCTGGAATGGTTCATACTCCACATGTGGGAGACACTGGCGTCTGTCGGTAGTGAGCAAACGGCTCAACTCGATGTATCAGGTCCGCCGGAGCCTGGGCTTCCAGAAGTCACAACTGCCGCACAACTCCATGGTGGTGGAGTCAGCCATGTGTCGGCTGAACAGCCAGAAGATGCACTCCTCGGTGCCCCCAGGCAGGGAGGCCTGCACCTTAGATGCCCTTGGCAGGAAGTGCTACCAGGGCTCGATGCTCATCTGCTGGGTCCAGGCCTACCAGCTGTACATGGGCATGTTCTTGAGAGAGCTAGCGAAGGAACTCGCCAGGTTCTTGGCTGGTCTCTCCAAGGAACCTTTGCAGCGGTTAAAGAGCCTGTCGAAGGCTCTCTGTGAGTGCTCCATATTCATGTCTTGAGTAGCCTATGACGGGTTCAAGTCGGCAGCCCAGGTAGCCACGGCAGGCATCGCTGCACACCGCCAGGCTTGGCTTCAGTCGTCCAACCTCGAGCAGTGGGTTCAGGACAAATTGGTCGACGTCCCATGCCAAGGGGAGAACCTCTTAGGCAAACCCATGACCGACAAGGCTGCCGAGCTGGAGACAGAGTTCATGGCGAAGACCAGGCACTCTCCAAGAAGACCACTGTCCCTCCCTGATGGAAGGGCTCAGGTTAAAAGCCCTTTCCCCCAAGGAAGGGGGCAGCTTACCGAAACTACCCACCCTATCGGGCCTCCCTGGCTCCCCAACAGGGTCAGCAGGCCATGGGACATGGGCATGGCCCGCATAAGCAGAAGGCTCCCAAACCCCAGGCACCTGCCCCAGTCCAGCCAGGGGGGAGTTTTTGACTCCTTGAGCATAGTCTCTCTACCCCAAGGAGATCAGCAGCCCACAGGGGGATGTCTGGCCCTCTGTGGTGATGGGCACCCACCTCAGGGCATAGACTACTGGGCACTGAAGGTAGTTGGGGAGGGTTACCTTCTCTACCTGACTCAGACACCGGGGGAGCCCCTCAGGTCTCCTTTCCACCGGGACCACCTTCTGAAGGAGTTGGTAGGTCTACTCGTGGACAAAGCGGTGGAACTGGTGCCCCACCACCCCAAGGGCAGAGGGCTTTACTCCAGATAATTCCTCGTCCCAAAGAGAACAGGGGGCCTAAGGCCCATCCTCAACAAATTCCTGGTGAGGGAGAAATTCAAGATGCTCTCCCTTTGAACATTGCTGCCATACTTCCAGCAGGGAGGCTGGCTATGCTCCTTAGACCTCAAGGATGCTTATGCACACATCCTTATGCATCCCAACCACAGGCAATACCTGTGGTTTGTGGTAGGGGGCAAACACTTTCAATACCGGGTACTCCCCTTCGGCCTAGCCTCTGTCCCAACAGTCTTCCCAAAATGCCTGGTGGTCATGGCCACCTTCTGTTTCCCTACCTGGATGACTGGCTCATAAGGGGAGGCACAGCCTCCGGGGTGCAGCAAGCCACTGCATGCACCATCCAGGTTATGCAGCACTTGGGCTTCTTCATAAATTATCCCAAGTCTCACCTCCTCCCGGCACAATGCCTGGAGTTCATCGGGGCAAGGTTTGACACCCTCCAGGCCAAGGTCTTCCTGCCCAGGGACCAGGCCAATCGTCTCAAATCTCTGACTTGAGACATACAACACTGTTCCTCGGTGCCTGCCCGGCACCTTCTGCATCTCCTCAGGCACATGGCCTCCACAGTCCACATCAACCCAGATGCCCACCTCCACATGAGGGTGGTGCAGTGGTGTCTCTGGGACCAGTGGTCTTGGGCCACAGGCTGCCTCCAAGACAGGGTTGCGGTGACCTGCCAGTTGGAGGATTCCCTGGTCTGGTGGCAGTCGCCCCAATACCTAGAGGCGGGCATGCCCTTCCAGACTCCCAGCCATTCGCGGGTCCTCACCACGGATGCCTCCCTGCTCATCTGGGGAGCACACTGCAGAACTCTCTGCACTCAGGGCACCTGGTTGCCAGACGAGAGCGCCCAACAGATCAACCTCTTGGAGCTCCGAGTGATACACCTCGCTCTGAGGGTTTTCTGTCACTACTTGTGCTGCCATCCGGTCCTGGTCCAAACGGACAACCAGTTGGCAGTGGTTCTACATGAACAAACAAGGGGGCACAGGGGTCCGGTGTCCTTTGCCAGGGGGCACTGGTTTTCTGTTCGTATGCAATCCTGCAGGGTAGCCTCTTGAGGGCAGGGTACCTGCCAGGTCAGGAAAATCTGCTGGCCGAAAGGCTCAGCAGGGTTCTCCAGTCGCACGAGTGGCAGCTGGACCTCAGGATAGAGCCGGAAAAGCCGACTGGCTGGAGGGAACCTGTGATGGACTTGTTAACCAGTCCGGACAACTTTCAGTTGCCCTGCTTCTGCTCCCGGCAGGCCCACCCCTCCAGGGTGGCAGTGGATGCATTTCTAGTCTCATGGTCGGAAGGCCTCGTGTATGCTTTCCCTCTGATGCCGCTGATTGCCAAGACCTTGTTCAGGACCCTCTGCGACAGGGCCTTGCTCATCCTCATAGCTCCCAGGTGGCCCAGGCAGCTGTGATTCCCACTGCTTCTACAGTTGGCCCCAATTCCCTTGGGCACCACACCGGGGCTCCTATCTCAGGAGGGGGGGGGTCCCTCTCATTGACAGCGTGGCTGCTGAGAGGGTGACTATCGCTTCCCTCAACCTTCTGCTTGAGGTTAAAGACATTCTGCTGGCCTCTTGCAAGGCCTCTACTAGGTAGGAGTATGCCCTCAAATGGCGCAGGTTCTCTGTTTGGTGCGCCAGTCGTGGGGCTGATCCCTTCTCCTGCCTGGTGGCTTTGGTGTTGCAGTACCTTCTCCACCTTTCCCAATCAGGGCTCAAGTCGAACTCCGTTTGAGTGCACCTTAGTGCCCTGGTGGCGCACCACCACCCGGTGGATAAGTCCCTCTCGGGCCAACCTTTGGTGACCTGCTTCCTTCGGGACTTGCTCTTGTCAAAACCCCCAGTTTGCCATCCGGCAACCGAATGGGACCACAGTGTGGTGTTGGGGCAGCTCACTCGCCCACCCTTCGAGCCTCTGGTGACTTGCCACTTTTGCTACCTCTCTTGGAAGGTGGTTTTCCTGGTTGCATTCGCCTCTGTTCGCAGAGTTAGCAAACTCCAGACCCTCGTGGCAGAGGCGGCCTACTCCAGGTTCTACAAGAACAGGGTGGTGCTTTACATGCACCCCAAGTTCCTGCCGAAGGTAATGTTGCCCTTCCACCTTAACCAGGAAGTAGTGCTTTCTACCTTCTTCCCAAGACCTCATTCCAGTCGTGCAGAGACAGTCCTTCACTCATTGGACTGTAAGAGGGCCTTATCCTTCTACAACCAACACACCCAAGGCCACCGCAAAGCTACTCCAGCTTTTCATCTCCTATGACCCCAGTAGGCTGGGGGGAGGCGGTGACCAAACATACGCTGTCCACTTGGGTGGTGGACTATATTGCCTTTGCTTATGGGCAGTCGAGACTTCCACTGGAAGTCCGCATTACGGTGCACCGTGTCCGGGCCATGGTGGCTTCGGTGGCAAACATAAGCTCTGTGCCAATGGTGGACATCTGCTGGGCCAGTACCTGGTCTTCAGTCCATACTTTTGCAGCTCATTACTGCCTGGAGAGAGAATCCTGACAGGACAGTGCCTTCGGCCAGGCTGTGCTCTGTAACCTTTACGGGGTCTAGGCAACTCCTACTCGCCGACCCTTCTGTATTCAGGCTACTGGAGTCATTCATTGGACATGGGTCCTACTGTGGTCTGTGTGCACGCTGTGTGCATCGCTGCTGCTTGCGGCTCCCCTCACGGGAACCCTGCTTTTGCTATGGGTTTTTGGTAGCCTGTAGCTAGGGAGTCCCATATGTGAGGACTGACTTCCTGCTTGTTCCTGGAGAAAGCATAGTTACTCACCTGTAACAGGTGTTCTCCAGGGACAGCACGAATCGGTCCTCACAACCCTCCCTCCTCTCCTTGGAGTTGCTACTGTACCATCTGTTGTTCTTGCTGTCTTTTAGCTATGTCATCAGACTGAGCAAGATTGCATTCTTGGGTGGGAAGGGGACCATGAATGCACGGTGACATCCCCCAAAGGCTTTCTTTGAAAGCTGGGGGGATGCTTCTGCGAGGATTCTGTTGGTGCCGACATCACCTATATGTGAGGACTGATTCCTGCTGCCCCGGAGAACACCTGTTACAGGTGAGTAACTACGCTTTCCATGCTTTGTAATCCCAGAACGGTTTACAGTAGCAATAGTTCTTTTTTTAGTTACATGAGATCAGCTACGTGGGGACTGGCTTGGTCCATATGGTCAAGTAGCCTTGCACATTCTATGGCTGTGTTCTGGTGGTTTACTACTGAATTTGGTATGATTGCATACTTTCTGGTTTATTTTCCATTAGTTTCATGTTTGTTGGATTGGTTCCAGTTATTTCATGTACTATGATCAGGAGATTAGATTGCCTTCATCTAGCAGCATGAAGTCAAGGTGGAATGTACCAAGATTCTGAGTTCTGTGCTTCAGGTTAGGCTCTTTCCCTGTGGTCTGTCATTGACATTTAGAAGCTAATAGTTTCATATTATGGTGTTTATAAAGGAAACCCTTTTCAGAATAAAAGTGCTACTGCAACTCAATCCCTGGTGTTTTCAGTACCTTTCTTAAGGCAATAATACTCATGGTGTTCAGTTTTCTGCTGCCAACCTCATACTATGTATATCTTCCATGATACCAGGTATAGGCGACTACTGTAGTAGTAGTTCAAAATATTAAGAAGAAAGACCAGAAAGATCGGTGAGGGACTTCCTTAGTCAGATGTACTGGAGTGGTGGTTTTGGCCTTGGGTGACCAATACCAGGAGTTCAATTTTAGCTTATTTTTAGTTTGTGGTAAGTGTTGCATGGTCAGTTTGTCCATGAGTTTCAAGAGGCACTCTTGGCTGTCTCTGCTGAAAGACATTGATTGACAGTAAGTATCCATGGCTACTTTGGGGCTCTGTACTAGCTTTGCTAGGTGGTAGGGAGCTGTCGTCTGTATGGACTGCGTCATAATAGGAGGTGCACATTCCCATCGGTTGGGGTAGTTCTCGTCCTTTGGTTTCCCTCGCTTAATGTAAGATTTCTCATGCTTCTTAATAAACAGTTTTCATATAATAGGATTCACCATTCTAGATAGATCTTAATTTTGCATATTTCCTGATCAGTGACAGAATGGGGGGTGTTCAGGTTTTCTCTTAACCCTTTGAAGGCCTACTTTAAATTTTTAATCCACATTCTGCAGCCGGGTTAATTTTTGCATATTTCAGGAAAATTGTACCCGTCTTATTCAATATGTTCTAATAGTGATTTTCCTTCTGCTATGGTCATATATTATATACCATTTGATAGGAATATTTAGTTAGAATTTTGGATCCCGAGAGTTTTGGGCTCGGCCTGGAAAGGGTTAAGCTGTTTGCTCTTCAGGCTTCAGCAGCTTTCTCTAAGGGAGATTAATTAGAGCTTTTCTACACAATGGGCCTATCTAGTTTCAGCTGAACATTGGCAAAGTTTTAGATTTGGTAACTTTTTGTCAGAAGAGAAGGATCTGTCTCTCAGGAAAGAGAGGAGAATCTTCTCTGGTTCTCTACCTGAGTGAGTAAGGTAGTAAGGAGTGGAGCAGTAGCCTAATGGTTGGAGTACTGGTTTGGTATCCAAGAGGCCAGGGTTTCATTACCACTAGCACTCCTGTGGCCTTGAGCAAGTCACTTAACCCTCCATTGCCTCTGAGGAGAGGCCTGGCAATCTACTTCGTCACACTACCATGAAAACCCGGGAGCTGCTGGGTCTCCAGGAGTTGGCATTGACTTGAAGGCATGTATTGCATTTTGCAGTGGTGTCGAACTACAGCCTGCCTTCCTACTTTGCCTAAAAAAAAACTAAGCCAGATAATCTCGGGTGTCGCTGTTTTTTTTTTTTTTTTTTTTTTGTTCGGTCTTTCCTTTGTTTTAGTTTGATTCTGGCTATATTAAAGGAATGTTTGATATGGGATTTGTCTATCTAGATTATGGTATATGGATGAGCCCTTCATTTTTTTAACTTTATTCCAAGGGAGGCAGTTGTCCTGGAGTAGGGATAAAACCGTAATGACTCTTCCTACATGTTACCTGCCTTCTACTCGGTCAATGTTGCCACTTCTCCTTGACTGCGGGATGGTGCCAAAAAAGAAAATCCAGTGGTAGTAACCTACATCAAGGTTGTACAGTTGTGAGCAGGTGTTCAGCGCTCACCTGTGGGCTCAGTCAGTTGCATGTATGTCAAGGGAGGCTTGTGTGTGTCTGTCCCTCCAATGGAAGCTTAGGGCCGCAGGGGCCTTCAGGATTCTTGGTACCCTAGAAGTGGAATAGGGGTGCAGCTGGAGTTGGTGGTAGTGTTCCTGTCATTTAAAGCAGCAGCCAATATGTTCCTCGTCAAGTGTGCAACTGTCAGACCTGCGGGAGCAGTATTCTCTTTAGGGCAATTATCAGCTCCAATGTACATATCTTGTCTGGACAGCAGTGGTGTTTTGAGAGTGAGGGGCCTGAGTGCCCCGAGTCGTTGGCACTGGAGATCCAGATGGTTGGCTCCACAGGACAGCAGTGATTGCTGGTGATGATGTTAGGCTAGTTGTAATTTGAGCTAGCAACTCAGTCATATTGATTACAAGCTGGGGGAGGCCAGCCTGGGAGGGTGAGAGCCTCCAGGTCCAGTAGGTTTCTTTTTAAACAGTTGCATTTTGGCAGGAGTTCCTGGGAGTCCTAATTGAAGCCCAGTGTGTGCTGCACTTCCCCTGGAGGGTTCGGAGGACTGTGGCCTCAGAATTTAAAAGACCAGCTGGTAGTGAATGTTAAGAACTACAGCCACCATGGCCAGTCCATATTTGGTTGTGGTTTGCTCCTTCAGGGGGTGCTGAATCCAGAGATGCCTTTGACAAGGTCGCTCATGAGAGACTCTTGGCAAAATTAAAAAGTCATGGGATGGGAGGCAGTGTAATACTACTGTGGATCAGGAACTGGTTAAGATAGAAAGCAGAGAGTAGGGCTAAATGGCCAATTTTCTCAGTGGAGAAAGGTGAATAGTGGAGTACCCCAGGGATCTGTGCTGCGGCCGCTGCTTTTTAACATATTTATAAATGAGCTGGGAATGAGAATGAGTAAGGTGATCAAAATTTGCAAATGACACAGAATTATTCAAAGTTGTTAGAACAAGAGGATTGTGAAAAATTGCAAGAGGACCTTTATAAATTGGAAGACTGGATGTCCAAATGGCAGGATGAAATGTAATATGTTGAATGGAATACTCTGCATGCAATTAGAAAGTATGCTGTATTTTCCTTCAGACTTGAAACAATGCATCTCCCAAACTGAAAACAATGTTATCAAGTACCTATAATAGTATTTACTCAAATTTAGTGGCAACGAAAAGGTCTCAGAATCATGGGCTCCCACTGACTAAGAACGTTACATCAAGTGGTATAATTGCCCCTCAAACATCAACGACCTTAAGATTATTGCCACTAATTCCATTCAACAGTTATATCATTATTCTGACGATAAGTGACCACCATTTAGTTGAAATTTAATATGGACAAGTGCAAAGTTATGCACCTAGAAAAGAACTACTGTTACATGATGCAAGGTTCCACATTAGGAACCACCACTCAGGAAAAGGGTTTAGATGTCATCGTAGATAATGCATTGAAATCCTCCGCCCAGTGTGCAGCCGCAGCCAAGAAAGCAAATAGAATGCTAGGAATCATAAGGAAAGAAATGGAGAATAAAACTAGTGATGTTATAATGCCTCTGTATTCCATAGTGTGACTGCACCTTGAATATTGTGTGTATTTCTGGTCGCCATATCTTAAAAAGGATATGGTAGGATTAAAAAAGGTACAGAGAAGAGCCATCAAAATGATAAAGGGGATGGAAGGATGCCCTATGTGGAAAGGCTGAAAAGGTTAGGGGTCTTCAACTTGGAAGAGAGATGGCTGAAGGGAGATATGATAGAGGTCTATAAATTAATGAATGGAGTAGAACGGGTAAAAGTAGATCAGTTGTTTACTCCATCAAAAAATAGAAGGCTAGACGACATGCAATGAAAGTTACAATGTAACTCATTTAAGACTAATAAAGAGAATATTTTTTACTCAACACATAATCAAACTCTGGAATTCGTTATCAGAGGATGTAGTAAAAGCCGTTAGTGTAGCTGGGTTTAAAAAAGGTTCCTGGAGGAAAGGTTCATAAACCCATTTTTAAAGAGGACCCAGTAATCCACTGCTTACCCCAGGACCAGCATTGTGGAACCTCTGTACCTTTTTTGGAAACCTGCCAGGCATGTGTGACCTAGATTGGCCACTGTTGGAAACAGGATACTGGGCTTGATGAACCTTGGTCTGACCCAGTATGGCATATCTTATGTTCTTATGTTATGCTCTTATGAAAGAGAACCTAATTTTCCTTGTGGCTTATGTGCTTCAAGTGAAACCCTTGGGTTTCTCTTAGCTGCAGTTGATGGTCATTGTTGGTGAGCCAAGGAGATAGATGATGTCTCAGGAGTCCAGTGGTCAGTCATTCTGAGAGGAATTTTGTCATTGCCATTTGAATGGATGCTGCCTCAGCTCTTCTTGGAAGTTTGGAGGTAGATTACAAGGGGCCGATCGTCTATCTTAACTGCTTTGATTTGGGGTCATATTTTTTGTAAATGTTTAAGGCCCCTGAAACTCTCCTTTTTGGTCTCGCAGGTGCTTGCCACTTCCTTGAGTTTTCTGCCTTTCCCTACCGTTTTGTTTTTGGTGACCCTGGGCACTTCTATTCTTAGCTGCTGCATAGTTTGGATACCCGACATTTCGTCATGTGTTCAAGGAGACTGGTGGATTCATGCGGGTATTGCCTCTTACTGTGGTCTAGCGGTTTCCAGAGTATGCCGGTTGTCAAGGCATGACTGACCTGTTTCTTATGGTGCAGATTGTGGTGGCTACCATCAGAGTGCATTGCTTCGTCCGCAAAACCTGGCTTAGTGGTATCAGAAAAGGTATGTGCTGCTTTCTTTGTTTTAGTAGAATTGCTGTGCTCTGGCTTGGACTATGCTACAGGTCGGCCTGCTCATTTCCCCTCCCTATTGCTGGGTACTACTTTTGAGCATCTGGACTGTACTGGAGGGACGATGAGGAAGGTGAAATTAGACTTTACCTGCTAAGTTTCTTTCCTTGAGTTGCTCCAGTCCAGGACCTGCCTTATGTTCTTTTGGTTCGTTCCTGGCCTTTCATGATGAAACGTGTGCTAAGGCTGTGGAACTGAGCAGTAATTTGAGTATTCCTCTTAATCATTTTGGGGTCTCAGTACATTCCAAGGCTGTGCTGATGCATGGGGTTGAAATTGCGATCTTGAGATCGTTGCTTTATATCACTTGTTCCTGATGCCCTTTGGAGCAGGAAAACATCTTCAGTAAGTATACTATAAGATGTTTGTATGTATTGGATGAGCATTTAATAACACAGGTCTGCGACTAAAAAGCTGTTTGATTATTTTCATCTAATTTCCATGTATTTTGGTGTGCTGAAAACAAACAAAATATTGAAAAAACTCCTAGACGTCATGATTTGCCACAACATGCAAAATTGTCTTCAAATTTATCAAATATTTTCAAATTACTATCAATTAATTCACATAAGTGCCTTTAAGATATAAAATGCCAAAAAAACCTTAAAGGGGTTGTCTGAGTTATGTAAAAAAAAAAAATATAGCACTGTAAATCTGATGGTCAGCAATATATACATAAGCTAAGCAAGTTTTAAGTCCGTGCTTCTAATGGTAGAAGGGGTTAATCTTTCCTGAATAATCCAGTGGGAGGGAGACACAGGGCAGATAGCAGCAGCTCCAGTCAGTGCAGGGGGGCGTGGCCAGCACTGTGACGTCTCGTGTACAGACACAGAGCTGCTCTGTCCTGCATGCCAAACTTGTGCACGAATCATCATCAGGTTCTTGGTTCTAGGCTGTTCACACTTTTTCATTGCAATTCGTGTTAGCTCATCATTCTTCAACCGTTATGGCTCTGCGAAAGTGTATTAATTTGCCAGACAGTTTGTTTCATCTGTGGTGAATATACAGTGTTGAAGCAACAGTAGAATATCAGACTTTGTGAAAAAAGTATACTTTGCATACATTGGACTAAAAATTGGAGATCAAGATAGTCTGGGTGCCTCATAAAGTGTGCAAACAGTGTGTTGAGGACCTCTGAAACTGGTTCAAGGGTAAGAAAAAATCTTTCCGTTATGGGATTCCTATGGTATGGCAAGAGCAAAAGAAACCATAGTGACGACTGTTACTTTTGTTCATGCGATGTGAAAGGGTTTAATTCCAAATGGAAGCATTCCATTGCATACCTCAATCTTCACTCGGCAATTCGTCCCATCCCCCATGGCACAGATATACCAGTACCCAAGCCCCCTGCTACCTTGGAAGAGATACCTAGCTCCGATGAAGGTGAAGTCATACCTGAACCAGATGACGGATCAAGTTCTGACTTTGAAGATGATACAAGACCAAAATTGTTTTCTCAGGAGGAGATGAATGATTTGGTAAGAGACTTGAATCTTCCCAAAGATGCCGCTGATTTACTTGGATCAGGGCTGAAAAGCACGAATTTATTGTTGCCAGGAGTGTCATCTTCATGGTTCAGACATTGTGAAAAGGAGTTTGTTCCTTACTTCGCCCAGGAAGACAAGTTGGTTTAGTGCATCGATGTCGGAGGTCTGATGGGTCAATTTAAAATCCAATATGATTCAGAGCAATGGCGTCTTTTTATAGATTCTTCAAAAAGAAGTCTCAAAGCAGTTTTACTCCACAACGGTTTTTACGCTTCCATACCTGTAGGTCATTCCGTACACTGGAAGGAAACCTACGAGAACTTGGAATTGGTTCTTCGTAAACTTAAATATGAAGACCATGGTTGGCAAGGGTGTGGGGACTTGAAGGTCTTGTGCATGCTGCTCGGGCAACAAGCTGGGTATACCAAATATCCTTGTTTTCTGTGTCTATGGGACAGTCGAGACCGACAAAATCACTGGACCAAGAAGAGTTGGCAGCCGAGGGTGCTAACAGTCGGTGAAAAAAATGTCCTCCGAGAAACTTTGGTACCTTCCCATAACGTTCTTCTACCACCTCTCCACATAAAATTGGGATTGATGAAGCAATTCGTAAAATCACTTCCAAGAGATGGAGAATGCTTCAAATACTTGGTCACCAAGTTTCCAGGCCTGTCGGAGGCAAAATTGAAGGAAGGTGTGTTCATCGGACCAGACATTAGAAGGCTTATAGTTGATCAAGAGTTTGTCAATACCATGGCGGATCGTCAAAAAGAAGGGTGGATTGCATTTAAAGAAGTCGTACAGAAACCTTTAGGCAATAACAAAGATCCTTACTACAAAAAGATCGTCGGACGAATGCTGAAAGTATTTTAAGCTTTAGGTTGCCTGATGAGTTTGAAAGTGCATTTCCTCCAGTCCCACCTTGACTACTTTCCTGAAAATTTGGGAGCTGTGAGTGAGGAACCAGGTGAATGATTGCACCAAGACATTAAAGAGATGGAAAAGAGATACCAGGGAAAATGGAGCATTACAATGATGGCAGACTACTGTTGGATGCTTCAGAGAGACATTCCAGATGCTACTCACAAGCATAAATGCACCAAGAGGAGCCTCACAAAGAAGAAGAATCGAGTTTAGTGTGTGTAGGTGAGCTCATTTCAGTTCAAAAAGATTTTCATGAAAATATTGTAATAAAACTTTAATTTTATAAGTCTATTTCCATTTATTTTGAGGTATTGAGGTAATAACACTTATTAAAAGAGGACTGCTACACAGTACCCTGTCCTGTGCTGCTGAGGTAAGCTATATTCTTATTTGATTTTAATTATAGCTCTTTGCTGCTGCTAGGCTCTAACTTATGAAATTTAAGCTACAAACTCTCTGGTGGGTTCTAAATTTAACCAGAAAGCTCTCTTCTGTGTTTTAAATTTAAACTTAAACTGCTGCTACTACGCCCTGACTGATTTAACAAAAAATAGTGGGTTCACAGATTAATTAGCTTTAATAGAAATAATTCCTTTCAGAAAATTCCCAGAAGTATATACTCACAATTGCAGATCTCTCTCCAGAAGTAACAGTCCCCTTTTCTAGTCCTTCAAGCAGTCCTCTTGCTAGTGTGCTTGGTTGTTCCTTCATGGAAAATATCTGGTGTTGAAGGAACTGAAAGAGCCTCCCTTTGAGCCCATTTTTAAGGCCCTTCTTAGGGATTTGACACTTAAGGGGGTCGTCTTGGTGGCTATTACATCCATCAGGGGAGTGTTAGTACTGCAGGCTTAATCCTGTAGGAAGCCTCCTTGATTTCCTTGAGGAACATTTTGTCCTTTCTCCAAAAGGTGCTCTCTCCCTATCTCCTTAATCAGACCAGACATCTTTCTTTAAGGGCTGCCTTTGGATCCCTCCCTGTGCCTGGTGGAGGGGGTTGGTGATTGCTAATCCTTTCTATAGATCAGACCATCTTTGTTCTCTTTAGTGGTCCAAGGAAGGGTCTGTTGGAGGCCAAGTCCTTGAGTTGCTGCTGGATTGAAGGGTGTACAGGATGACTTCTGGGTGGTGTCTGCCTTGATGCCTCTGAAGAACATTTGTAAGATTGCTCCTGAGTCATGTCTGAGCATGGCTATGAAGCACTACAGGTTGCATGTTGGAGCTGGAGCAGAATGGTGCTTTTAGCAGGGCAGTTTTGTACAGAATGTTGTCCTCTCTCCCTGGATTCAGACTGCTTGGGTACATCCCACTTGTCTGGACTAGTTTAGTTATGTAAAATTTCTCCTCTTCTTCTGCTTATCTGATAACTTTCTTTCCTTGAATCCTCTTGGTTTTGGTGTCATCCTGCTGCTTGGTTGCATGATCAGCTTCAGGGCCTGATGCAGAGTCAGTTATGGTAAGAGTGCCAAATAACATGTTCTGTTGATTCAAATTATGGTGGTTGTGTAATATTTATAGTTCTAGAGTTGTTTTTTATCTCCAGGAACAAGCAGGAATGAGTCTTCACATATGGGTATCGTTGGTACCGACGGAGCCTGCGCGGGAATGCTCCCCAGCGTCCAATAGGAAAGCTTTTGGGAGCATCCCACAGCGCCTGCGTGCTGCCTTCCTGCCTTTCCCAACCGCCTCTCTCCAGTTCTTCTTTTCCGCGGAGCCAGCAGGTCGTGTTCCTGTCACCGCAGAAGAAGTTCTTTATTTTTTCGTTATTCTTTTGTGTCGCGTCTGCCGCCTTCGACGTCAGACCGGTACCGCCGGTCTTTTCTTCTCTTTCTTTCTTCTTTTAAAAAAAACAACAAAAAAAACGCTTATCTTTTCTGTGCATTTTCAGTTTTTGGCCTAGGCCTAAAACATTTTCCTCATGGAGAAGCCCGCTTCCGGGTTTAAAAAATGCACAAAATGTGGCGGTACTATTTATGTCACCAACACCCATGACTGGTGTCTAAAATGTTTGGGACCTGACCATTCCATCACGGATTGTGTGTCCTGTACTATGATGTCCAAGAGGTCAGCAGAACCGAGCAGCCAAGCTCAGTACCCTGTTTCCCTCTGATGCAGCTTCAGTGGCATCGACGTCTTCCAGGGCCTCCTCTTCCTCCCATGGATCTCAGGTAACCAAACATAAATCTGGCCGGTCTTCGAAGGGCAGAGATACCTCCGGGCTTGCCCTCGAGGATCCCGCACCGGCAAAATTACTCCGGCGGGAAGCTCCGGCTTCCAAAGCATTATTCATGGGGTCACAGGTTGACATCGATGGCTCGGCCTCGACCGATCACCTGTTGCTGTGTTCTGGGGTACCGGTGGCTCCCACTGGTACCGACATCCAGACTCTGGTGGCGTCGATGGATCAGAAGATTCTGACCATGCAGTGCACCTTAACGGCTTTCATGCAGGCTGCGACGCCTCCGGTACCGCAACAATCCCTGTTGCTGGTACTGGCCCCGGTACCGGCATCGCTTCCGGTACCGGTACCGATTGCATCGACATCTACATCGGCTTCGGTGTCGACTGCTACGGTACCCTGTCCTACGATGCCCATCGGTACCGCGCCGGTACCGATTACGCCCGATGTCGATCCCAATCGATACGGTTATCGGGCATTACAGGAGCATCCAGACAGGCGATACTTCGATTCCTCTGAAGACTCTGAGTCTGAGGGTTCTGTAGAAGCATCGATGCTTCTTCCTCAGGAGTCTTCTTCACCTAAACGAAGAATGTCTCCTCCAGAGGACTCGTCCTTTCAGGATTTTGTTAGGGACGTGGCTAGGCGCCTCTCTATCACAGTGGCCCCTGAGTCAGAACCCAGAGCCAAGCAGTTGGATATGTTACAATATCCCAAAGCTCCTAAGGAGGCAGCTACTTTACCTGTCCATGAGATTCTTTATGATCTCATATTGAGGATGTGGGAGACACCTCTCACCACCTCTCCTCATTCTCGCAGGTTGGACACCATGTATCGTGTCCCTCCTTATCCGGGCTTCCACAAGACTCCGCTTCCTCACCACTTTATTGTGGTAGAGTCTGCCATGAAGAAGTTGAAGAGTGCAAAGACACTCATCTAATCCTGGGCGTGAATGCAGGACCCTGGATGCTTTTGGCCGAAGGATTTTCCAAGCTGCTATGCTAGCTGCTAGGATCAATTCCTATAGTCTCTATATGGGAATGTTTCTAAAAAGTCACAGATCACCTGCAGACTTTATCTCCTTTCATTTCAGAGGATAAAAGACAGGAGTTTCTCACTTGGCTCAAACATGCCCAAGAGGTCTCCAAATTTTCCAACCGTGCAGCCTTTGACTCTTTTGAGTGTGTAAGCAGAGCTTCGGCTATTGCCATAGGGGCATGCAGAATTGCTTGGCTACAAGCTTCTGATTTGGAGATCTGGGTTCGATCAATTAGGAAATCTCCCTTGTACAGGTGAAAACCGTTTTGGTAAGGATTTGCAAGCAAAGGCCACTCTGAAAGTTGAAAGCAGAGTTTTCAGCATCCATCAAAGTCTACCTCTGCCCCTGTCAAGAAAAGATTGTTTAAAAAGGCATTCTTTTCCAAAAAGGGAAAATACTATCCTGCTTATGGTCAGCAGGCATCTTCTACAGGTCGTTTTGCTGCTAAGCGTCAGCAACCACCCAAACAGGCCAAGTCAAAGGCAGCTAGACCTTCCACGGCCCAGCAGCCTCAGCCTCTTCAGGGACTTTGACTTGCAACTAGAGAACTTAGCCTTTCTAGTTCTGGAGGGACCAGAGCCCCTCACCAACCCAGGAAGGTTGACTCACTTTGCTCCCAGATGGGAACAAATCACAGCAGAGCAATGGACACTTTCCATCATAAGGGGTACAAGCTTCATTTTTTAAGCCTTCCCCCTTACACCATGGTGAAACAGTTCAATTCTCCAACATCTCAACCTTCTAGGTCAGGAGATTGCCACCCTTTTTGCCCAATAGGCAATAGAAGTACCTCTAATTCAACAAGGCACAGGGTTCTACTCCCCTTATTTTCTTATTCCAAAGAAGACAGGGGGCTACAGACCCATCTTAGATCTCAGAGAATTGAACAAATTCCTATTCAAGGAGAAATTCAAAATGATTTCTCTCGGTGCTCTGCTTCCATACCTTCAGAGTCAGGACTGGCTTTGTTCTCTAGATCTCAAGGATGCGTACACCCATGTCCTCCTCCATCCAACTCACAGAAGGTTCCTTCGGTTCCTTTTTCAGGGAAAGCACTACCAGTACAGGGTGCTTCCTTTTGGTCTGGCCTCTGCACCAAGGGTGTTCACGAAATGCATGGCAGTAGTAGCTGCATTTCTACGCACTCTAGGAATATTTGTCTTCCCATATCTGGACGATTGGCTCATTCGAGCCCCATCCCAAGCAGAGGCCAAAACTTGTCTAATCTGCACAGTGTGTCCTTCAGTATTTTGGACTAGTAATAACATCCCAAAATCCAGTCTCACCCCTACTCAGTCCCTTGAGTTTATAGGGGCCTTGTTGGATACCACAACTGCAAGGGCCTATCTTCCTCAGGCCCATTGCCTACGCTTGGTGCAGTTAGCCTCCCAAATACAGTTAAAACCCCTTTTAACTGCTCGAGAAATGTTTTAACTCTTAGGCCACATGGCATCCACTGTGCATGTGGTTCCATATGCTCGCCTGCACATGAGGGCAGCTCAATGGACTTTATCCACCCAATGGACTCAGGCATCAGGTTGCCTGTCAGACAAAATAGCAAACTCCAGTCGCCTTTTTTGGTCTCTTCCAGTGGTGGAAGTCCTCTCAAAACCTTTTGCTGGGGTCCCCTTTTCAACAGTCACTTCCCCAAGCAACCCTTACAACAGATGCCTCTCCAATGGGTTGGGGAGCTCTTCTACAAGACCTCTCCACCCAGGGCATCTGGTCTCCACAGGAGACTTCACTACACATAAAATCTCTTGGAACTCAGAGCAATTTTCTTAGCTCTCAAAGTGTTCCACTCCCTGCTCAGCTACAAGACAGTCCTCATCCACACGGGCAATCAAGTAGCCATGTTCTATGTAAACAAGCAGGGGGGGGACTGGCTCTCTGTCACTTTGCAACAAAGCTTTGTGACTGTGGGCCTTCGCCAGAGAGCACCAAATTCATCTTATGGCAGTGTATCTTCCAGGAGTTCAAAACTCTTGGGCAGACAGACTCAGTCGAGTTCTGCTTCCAAACGAATGGTCCCTCCACGGGGACCAGATAGCCAGGATTTTTCGAGTTTGGGGAACCCCGGACATAGACCTGTTTACAAGTCCGTGGAATGCCAAACTTCCCAGGTTCTGTTCCAGAATTCCATGTCAGGGAGTTCAGGCCAAGGATGCCTTCCTCCTTCATTGGGGTCAAGACTTCCTTAATGCCTTTCCACCCATTCCCCTAATTCCCAAAACGCTGTTCAAGCTTCAGAGAGACAGAGGGTCTATGATCCTCATAGCACCACATTGGCCATGCCAAGTGTGGTACCCTCTACTTCTGCATCTCTCTCAAGCTCCATCCCTGGAGTTGGGCTCTGCTCCAGATCTTCTCTCCCAGGAAGACGGAACGTTGTGGCACCCAAACCCCCAGTCTCTCCATCTCAGGGCCTGGTTGCTGAAGGCTTAGACCTTCAAGTTTTCCATCTCTCTCAGCAAGTCAGAGATGTTGTTCATGCTTCCAGAAAGCCTTCCACTAGACGTTCCTATGCTTTCAAATGGAAAAGATTTACCATTTGGTGTTCAGAGAAGGGTCTTAACCCTCTAGCAATACCTGTGAAGTCTTTACTAGAGTATCTTCTGCATCTTTCACATGCAGGCCTCAAAACAAATTCCGTACGAGTCCATTTGAGTGCTATTACAGCGTCCCTCAAGCCTCTTAATGGACAACCTGTTTCATAAATCTTGCTATAAGAGGATGAGAGGAAAGGCCTTCTTTTAACTAAACCTCCCATTAGACCACCTCCAGTGGCATGGGACTTAAAACTGGTTCTTGGTCAGCTTATGAAGCCACCTTTTGAACCCTTAGCCACCACCTCCTTGAAATTTCTTTCCTGGAAGTTTATTTTCCTCATTGCAGTCACCTCAGCTCGCTGCATCAGTGAGTTGCAAGCCTTGGTGGCTATCCATCCTTATACAAGGTTCCATCATGATAAGGTAGTCCTCAGGACCAATCCTCACTTTATGCCTAAAGTGGTCTCACCTTTTCATCTGAACCAAGAGGTATACTTACTTGTCTTTTTTTCCAGGACCTCATGCATCAAGTGCAGAGAGGAATCTTCATACCTTGGATTGTAAGAGAGCTCTTGCTTTTTACTTACAAAGGACACAGCAACATAGAAAGTCTTCTCAACTCTTTGTTGCTTTTGATCCTTCCCATTTAGGACTTCCAGTTTCTAAGAGGACACTGTCCAGCTGGATTGCTCAGTGTATTTCTTTCGCCTACCAAAGCAGAAACCCTTTTCTGGAAGGCCATGTCACAGCTCACAATGTGAGAGCCATGGCAGCCTCAATGGCTAATCTGAACTCTGTGTCCATCGACCAAATCTGTCGAGCGGCCACCTGGGCCTCGGTTCATACCTTCACAGCCCATTACTGTTTGGACAAGGACTCCCGCCGGGATGCCTCGTTTGGTCAGGCTGTTCTCAAACACCTGTTCCATTCCTAATCAACTCCTACCCATCTACCCTGGTTGGATGTCAGAGATCCATGGGGGGAGGTGGAGCCTTTTTCAGGGACACACAACTCTGGGGTCTCTCCCTGGCATCTGCAGCTAGGGAGTCCCCATATGTGAAGACTCATTCCTGCTTGTTCCTGGAGATAGCATAGTTACTTACCTGTAACAGGTGATCTCTGGGAACAGCAGGAATAAGTCTTCACAACCCACCCACCTCCCCTAGGAGTTGTATCTCTCTATCTTTCCTTTCCTCTCTCTCTTTGTCTCAGCTTTAAAACTCGAACTGGAGAGAGGCGGTTGGGAAAGGCGGGAAGGCAGCACGCAGGCGCTGTGGGATGCTCCCAAAAGCTTTCCTATTGGACGCTGGGGAGCGTTCCCGCGCAGGCTCCGTCGGTACCGACGATACCCATATGTGAAGACTTATTCCTGCTGTTCCCAGAGATCACCTGTTACAGGTAAGTAACTGTGCTTTTCAGTCTTTCTTACTGTTTGGGAAGTGTCATATTGGCTTCTCTCAGTGCTTCAATGGACGATATACCAGGTGATGACATCACTTAAAATTGCTCAAGTGTGCTTCCATCTGCTGCCTGAGGAGCATAACCCACTCATCTGGACTTGTAGTCTAGCAGGATTCAAGGAAAGAAAATTATGTAGAATGTCTCCTTCCCTAACCTCAGTGTGTCAGTATTTCTGAGTAGAAGCTGGGATTGTATCTCCCATAGAAATACATTGGGATGTTTGGGGAGTTTTTTTTTCTGTGGATCTCCTGGTCTAATGTGACCCATTTTCAAACTTGTATCTCCATTTGGTTTTCCTCCCACACCAAATTTGGTTCTGTTCCACTACATTTTCAGTTTGTTGTGCCTCTAATGCTTTGAGGCAAAATCTTAAGAGACATGCCCACAAAAAACATAGGAAAAATGGAAATAATTCCATGAGGCAGGCTCCACGTGTTTTCCACGCTATACCTCTTCCCACTGCTGTGATATCCCAATCCCTGCTGGGCTGTTAGTGTTTCAGATCTGTATTTTATTTTGTTTCATTTAAATTCTAATGTGAAACATAGTGATTGACCTGTATAGCTTTCTTTATAATTGCAATGTATAGCGACAATAGCGGCTCAACTGAACATTTTGCTACTGGTTGCTATGTGGACTATCAGTTTGTGTTGATGAATCACAGCAAACCTTATTATCATAGGATTGAGGTACTCTGTGGTTAAACTGTAATTTCCTTCCTTTGAAATCTATTGACAATTTAGTCTAATAGTTAACTACATATATTATCACATTTAGTTTCATTTTATTCTTTCCAAACAAACTGAGTAGCACCAAAACATTCTTTCCAAATCCCCTCTCTCGCTTTCTGGTCAGAGATAAAAGCACAGACACAAGGATGAGAGACATTCTCAGCCTCTAATGGGTGGTTTATTTCCAAATTTCTCCGTGACAAGGAGATTAAGGGCTCACTTATGGGTGATATCATCTGACGGAGCTTGCTTGAGAATGCTCTGTGCTCCCATTCTGGAAGCTTTTAGAAAGCTCAAACGTATATATGTGCTTGTTCTGCCTGCTACCACTGAGCATGTCAGACAGGCTTGCGCTGCAAGATTTTTCTTATTTTGCTCAGGTGACTTTTTTTCTCCTGCAATAGTGGGTAATTTCCTTCACATTTGACCTGCTGCCACTGCTTTTTCTTCCTCATAGTATCTTGGTGTTAGCAGTCATTTCCAAGTTTCCTTTCATTTTCCGTTGGTGTCGTTAGGCCCTCTTAGGCCTCTGATGCATCTGGTCGCAGTTGTGTTTTTTATTTTTTTAAATTACTATTTTGTTTGTTGTGGCTATTTTTCCAGTTGAAATTTATAGTAACATAGTGAATGACGGCAGATAAAGACCAGCATGGTCCATCTGGTCTGCCCAATAAGGTGCTTAGTATTATATAGTGCACCTGCTGCTCTGTACAGGTTACTCCATGCCTTTGCTTAAGGTTGCACCTGCCGCTCTAGGCAAGTTAACCCTTATCTGTGAACTTATTTATTTGCTTTGATTTCATTCTCTTGCTATGTAGTGATCCTGTGTGTCTCCCATTACGTTTTGAATTCCATCACTACTTTTGCTCGCAACATCTCCTTCCGGAGGGCATTCTAGGCATCCACCACCCTTTCCTTGAAAAAGCATTTCCTGATGCAACTGTAAGGGGGTAATGTCCCAGAAACAAGTCAGCTGTTTCAAGACATGCCCAGGGCTTTAGGCTCATGTCTGTCACAGGGACACACAAACGGTTTAAAATGTCTGGGACCCAACCATAGAACCTCTCCTTGTTCATTCTGTTTATAGATGACAAAAAGATTGTAGAGGTTGATAGGAAAAACATACATAACTATTCTCTGGGAACAAGCAGGAAGGGTCCTCACACATATGTGATGCCTGTGCTTACTGAGCCCTGCGCGGCAGCATCTCCCCAGCTTTTAAAGAAAGCCTTTGGGAGATGCATCACGCATGCGTGGTCCCCTTCCCGTCCAAGGGTGCTATCTTGCTCAATCTCCTTTTTTCCGCAGAGCCCACTGGATGTGCGTCTGATTTCCCCAGAAAAAGCAGTTAATTTTCATCCTACAGTGTTTTGTTTTTTCTCCAGCTGTGACTGGTTCCTTTCCTGCCTCAGAGATAGCTTGCCTCAGCATCGCATCTGACCATCCTTTTTTCCCTAGTTAAGTTTTTTTTCCTCTAGCGCAACTTCATGCCTTTTTTTTTCTGTCGGCTAGCTGTTCCACGGGTCTTCGACCTCGTCTGGTGTACTTTTTCTCCCGTTGGCAGGCGGCTTTAATAAGTGTGATCAGTGCCCTAAAAAATATGTCCCTCACCGAGACACACGATTGCTGCCTCCATTGTCTTGGTCCTGACCATGACCTGGAGGTTTGATCTCTGCAAACAGATGTCCACTAAAGCAATTAAACTCCGTCAGCAGAAGCATGACCAAATTTTCTCCAGTTCATATTCTGCCCCAGAGTCCCTGGTGACCCCATGATCCAGGGCACTATCCAAGACCCCGGAGTCGCATAATGACCCTGCAATGACCAACTGGTTACGCAGGTCCTCCGACAGGGGTTCCCCAGTCCGGGAATGCAAGAGGAAGAAGAAATCCTCAAGGAACTCTTCCTGGGACTCAATGACAGTGGACAAGCCCTGTGCCAGATCCCTCAGCCCCCGAAGAAGGCCTGATGTGTTGGAGCAGGAGCAGTCATCTAAGGTCCCTAAGAAGGAATAGTCGGCCCCTGGTGATTGGTCTCACACCTTCGAGGCCATCCTCCTCACTGACTCCCCCTCCTCACCGCACCTGGCTATCCCGTGATCCATGCCAAAGGCTGTGGTACCATCTGGACTGCAATCCAGGATAGAGTCCCTGGAGCAAAGCCTTGACTGCCTTGCTGGAGATGCAGTGGGTGCAATTGTCCACCCAGACCACCAGGACCTTGATTTCAAGGACTTCCCCAGTTGTTGAGCTGATCCTTGTGAGTTTACAGCCTTGATCCTCTGCAGTGGTGTAGATCACTGTCCTGTTCTTCAGGCTGTCTGTCATCTTTGACCAGTGCTCATGGCTCTGGCCACGCAGCCTCGAAGGCCCATCTGGCCCTGGACCCATCGCTGGCATGGCCCACCATTGAGTCCTCTACAGAGTACTCTGACTGGGAGTCAGAGGATGAGACATGCCATCGGACCCATCTCCATCCAAGGCCAGGTGCTGGTCACCACCTGAGGACAAAGCGTTCCTCGATTTTTGTGCGGGACATGTCTAAGGCATTTCCATTCCTTCTGACTCCAGAGGAGGACCCTCGCATGGAGGAGCTCGAGATCCTCCAATATGAGTTCCCACCAAAGGAGTCACTCGTGGTGCCAGTCTCTGCCATCCTGGAACAGCTATTCCGAATATGGGAGTCATTGGCCTCTGTTGCCATAGTCAGCCGTCAGCTCGGCTCTATGTACAGTCCACTGGGGCCCAGGCTTCAAGAAGGCTCAGCTCTCACACAACTCCATGGTAGTGGAGTCCACTGTGCATCAGCTTAAAAGCCAAAAGACTCATTCATCAGTGTCCCTGGGCAGGGAGGCCAGGACCCTCGATGTCCTCTGCAGAAAGTGCTACCAGGGCTCAATGCTGGCCTGTTGGATCCGGGCATACCAACTATATATGGGTATGTATCTGAGGGACCTTGGGAAAGCTCACCAGGTTCTCCACTGGTCTCTCTGAGGAACCCCTCTAATGGTTCTGGAACCTGGTCAAAGGCATTGGCGATTTGCTCTAAGTTTGTATTGAGCAGTCTGACAGCTTCAAGTCCACAACCTGGGTGGCCACAGCAGGCATTGATGCCAGGCCAGTCCTCAGACCTGGAGCAATGGATCCAAGACAAATTTGTTTGTCCCATGCCAAGGAGAGAGCCTCTCTGGTAAGCCCTTGTCAGACAAGGCTGCAGAGCTCGAATCTGAGTTCCTGACAAGAACTCAACTTTCTAAAGAGACCACCACTCTGCCCAAGTGGAAGGCTTCGGGGGGAAGCCACCCTACCCAAGGAAGGGACCGGCCTACCAAGGCTATCAGCTGTACCAGCCTCCCCAGGCTCCATAGCAGGGGTGGCATGCCAATGGGAATACACAAGGCCCCCATAAGCAGAGGATTCCCAAGAACCCAACACTGGCTCTGGCTCCATCTGGAGAGTTTTTGACTCCTTGTGCATAGCCCCTCTACCCTCAGGAGGTCAGCTGACGACAGGGGTACACCTGGTCCACTTTGCCCACCAGTGGCCAAACATCACCATTGATGCCTGGGCCCTCCAAGTGGTCAAGGAGGGTTTCCTCTTCTACTTCGACCAGACGCCTCCCTCTTTCCAGGATTCCCCTTCACCAGACCCTGCTCCAGTAGGAGCTGACAGGTCTATTTGAGGACAGAGCCATGGAACCGGTGTCCCACTGCCAAAAGGGCAAGGGGTTCTACTCCTGGTACTTCCTTGTGCCAAAAGAGTACTGCAGGCCTCAGGCCCATCCTAGATCTGTGGAACCTGAACAAGTTTCTGGTGTGGGAGAAGCTCTCTTGGAACATTACTGCCCTACCTCCAGCAGGGAGACTGGTGATGCTCCTTGGATCTAAGGGATGCTTACACACACATCCTCATCCATCCCTGTCCACAGACAGTACCTGAGATTCGTGGTCGAGGGCGACCACTACCAGTACAGGGTGCTATCCTTCAGGCTAGCCTCCGCACTCAGGGTCTTCACCAAATGCCTGGCTGTGGTGGCTGCCTATCTCCGCCTCAAAGGGGCCTTTGTCTTTCCCTATCTGGATGATTGGCTTTTAAAAGGAGAGACAGCCACAGAGGGTACAGCAGGCCATAGGCTGCACCATCAGTGTCCTGGAACACCTGGGTTTCGTAATAAACTGCCCCAAGTCTCATCTCGCTCCTATGCAAAGCTTTGAGTTCATAGGGACGCAGTTGGATACCCACAGGCCAAGGCCTTCCTCCCACTAGAAAGGGCGAGTTGCCTCGAGGCTCTGGCCGCAGAGGTAGAGCGCTGACGTTTAGTGCCAACTTGCTCCATGCTCCGCTTGCTTGGCTACATGGCATCCACGCTGCATGTTGCACTGGACGCCTGCCTCCACATGTGGGCAACCCAGTGCGGGCCTCTGATCCCAGTGGACCCAGACCACTGATCACCTCAGGGACAAAATGCATGTGATCTGCCTGCTGGCAGAGTACTCAGTTGGTGGCAAGTGACATAGCACCTACAGCCAGTCATGCCCTTCCAGACTCCCATCCCCTAGCGGGTCCTCACCATGGATGCCTCTCGGCTGGGTTGGGGAGCTCACTGCGTAGCCCTCAGCATGTGGGGCACCTACTCCAGGGTGGAAAGCCAACAGTAGATCAAGCTCTTGGAGCTCAGGGCCATATTTCTGGCCCTCCAAGCCCTCTGCCATTGCCTAAAGCACGAGCTGGTACTGGTCCAGATGAACAACTGGTTGGCCATGTTCTACCTGTACACACTGTCAGGAGACAGTAGCCCTCTGCATGTATGCAATCAGCCAAGGAATGCTCCTGAGGGTGATTCACCTGCCGGGAAAGGACAATATTCTTGCGGATAGGTTGAGCAGGGTCCTCCAGCCACACAAATGGCGGCTAGACCCCAGAATGGTCAAAAGGCTGTTTGGCTCTGGGGGACTCCTCAGATGGACCTCTTTGGCAGACAAGCCAACGCTTAGTTGACACAATTCTGTTCCCGCCAGCTTCACCCTTCCTGAGAGGCAGCGGATGCCACCTCCGTCCCATGGTCGGAGGGCCTCCTATATGACTTCCTGCCCATGCCATTGGTCGCCACGACCCTTTTCAAGGTTGTCTGGGACAAAGCTTTGCTAAGCTTCCTGGTGGTCCCCGGTGGCCCAGGCAGCTGTGGTTCCCACAACTGCTCCGCTTAGCAATGGAGCCCCCAGTCCCTCTTGGGAACTCTCTGGGGCTACTGACTCATGAGGACATCTCTCTCCTCCACCCCAACCTGGGGTCTCTGGTGCTAACAGCTTGGCTGCTGAACTGGTAGCCTTGGCCCCCTTCAACCTTTCAGGGGAAGTAGTCTTCCTGGCCTCCTGTGAGGCTCCACGAGGCATGCCTACATCTTCAAGTGGTGCAGATTCTCTGCGTAAGGCTTGGAGAGACAGGCCCATCTGTTCTCCTGCACGGCATAGACGGTGCTGCAGTACCTGCTTCATCTTTCAGAGGCTGGACTCAAGCCCAGCTCAGTCAGCGCATCACCACCCTATCAAGGGAAAGCCTCTTTTGGCGCAGCCCCTCATCGCCTGCTTCCTATGGGGCCGGCTACTCTCCAAGCCCCCACTCTGCCCACCCCTGGCAGAGTGGGATCTCAGCATGGTGTTAGTGTGACTCACTCTGCTGTCATTCAAGCCCCTGGCTATCTGCATCTGCGGTACCTCTCCTGGAAGGTTATCTTCCTGGTGGCGCTCACTTCTGCCCGCAGTCAGCGAGCTTCAGGCCCTGGTGGCAGAGCCACCCTATACCAGGTTCTACAAGAACAGGGTCATAGTACACATGCACCCCAAATTCCTTACAAAGGTGGTATCTTTGACACCTCAATCAGGAGGTGGTACTCCCCTCCTTCTTTCCATGGCCTCACACCAACAGGGTGGAGACAGTCCTAAATACTCTGCAATGTAAGAGGCCCCTGTCCTTTATACCTACAGTGTACCCAGGGCCACTGCAGAGCCTCCTAGTTTTTCATCTCTTGTGATGCCTGTCGGCTGGTGGAGGCAGTGATCAAACAGACTCTGTCCACCTGGGTGGTGGACTGCATCGCCCTCACGAACAGGCTGGAGCACTGTATCACGGCACACGATGTGTGGGCCATGGCGACCTCAGAGGCGAACCTGCACTCTGTCCCGATGGCAGACATCTGCTGGGCCGCCACCTGGTCTTCAGTCCACACCTTTGCAGTTCACTACTGCTTGGAGAGGGAGTCCCGACGGGACAGCTCATTTGGCCAGGCTGTACTCTGTAATCTCTTAGAGGCCTAGGCAACGCCTACTCTCCAGCCCTTCTGTGTTCAGGCTACCGGAGTGAGGGTTCTCCCTGGGCACTGGGGTCCTTCCAGAGTCTGACTTTCGGAATTCACTTGCTGCTGCTCACAGCTTACCATGGTTTTCTACAGGTTCTCAGTAGCCTGTAGCTAGGGTGTCCCATATGTGACGACTGACTTCCTGCTTGTTCCTGGAGAAAGTGTAGTTACTCACTTGTAACAAATGTTCTCCGGGCACAGCAGGAATCGATCCTCACAATCCTCCGTCCTCCCTATAGAGTTGCCTTAGTTGTACCATTTTTTGCTGTCTTAGCTATGTTATTGACTGAGCACAATGGCACCCTTGGACAAGAAGGAGACTGCGCCTGCATGTTGCATCTCCCAAAGGCTTTCTTTGAAAGCTGGAGAGATGCTTCCATGCAGGGCTCCATCGGTGCCAATGTCGCCCAAAGTTGAAAGGCTGGGAGCAAACACATGTGCAAAAAGTAATATTACAGGTGGCCGTATGCGCATATGTTTAAATTTCAGACTCTCAAGTTATGAGTGTATAGCACATGCAGGTGTTTTTCATCATGTGAGGACTGATTTCTGCTGTCCCCAGAGAATGTTACAGGTGAGTAAGTATATGATTTTTGGCTTTTCTAAGTCCATCCCATCGGTATCTCAGGCATCGGTTACCATGGACTCCTGAGATGCACCAAATGCTGGTGATGCATCTGTATCAAGCTGCCTCTGAGCGTAGTTACCAGTAAGGCAACCAGGGATTGGTTACCTACTGGGTCCATTCTGAAGAAGAGGAAGGATTCATCCCCTACCTCAATGGCATAGGAAACAGTGATGAGCACTGAACGGAGACTGGGTTGCATTGGAGTTCTTAGGGCCATGATGCCAGGAGCTCAGGGAATTCAAGCAAGCCTCTCCCCCTGAAGGATAGAGGGAGAAAGATGGTGGACCTATGGACCTCTTGTGGGGGAAGTGGGAGGAAGCAGGAAAGATGCTGGAGTTATGGGGGGTGGGGGGAGGAAGAGAGGGAAAGGTGGAGATGTTGGGGGGGGGGGGAGTTTAATCTTGCCCGTCAAATGACAGTAAGTTTGGAGCAGTATGAGGCAGAGCAGCAGCAGCCTTCTGGTGGTCTGGAGCAGGAGGGCAGGTCTGGGCCTAAGGCAAAAGCAGTGGCAGCACACCAGCTGAAAGTCAAAGGAAGGCCCAGACAGAACAAAAGTGTCTGTCTCCAGCTCTCTGCAGTGGTGGCCATCTGGAATTGGCAGTTGCAGCAATTGCAGTGGTGGCCAGGCAGGAAACAGGAAGAATTAAATCTTCCCTTTGCTGGCCCAGATTGGCTGTCATGGGCTCTGCCGGTTACTGCCCCTTGGCTTGTTTGGGGGGAGGGCAATGCCCCCCTCCAAACTAGGCCCATGAGTGTTGTACACCTGTAATAGTGTTTTCCGTAGACAACAGGATCAAAAAGGAACACAGTCCCTCCCCAAGAGTTGTCTACATTCTTGAGGTTTGCAGCAATCTGAGGAGACAGCTGCATGCAGGAAGGGCCACGCATGTTCAGAACTTTACACTAAAGTTATGAGCTATGGTATAGCAGTTTCTCCTGGTGCTGTCAGAGGGCATAACACATTTATGTATCTGTTATTTCCAGGAACAAGCAGGAATGAGTCTTCACATATGGGTATGTCTGTACCGACGGAGCCTGCGCGGGAACACTCCCCAGCTTCCCAAAAAAGGAAAGCTTTTGGGAGCATCCCACAGCACCTGCGTGCTGCCTTCCCGCCTTTCCTAACCGCCTCTCCTCAGTTCTTCTTTGCCGCGGAGCCAGCAGGTCATGTTCCTGTCACCGCTGAAGAAGTTCTTTATTTTATTTTATTTCTTTGGTCGTGCGTCTGCCTTCCTCGACGTCGGACCGGTACCGCCGGTCTTTCTTTTTCTTTCAAAAAAAAAAAAAAAATATTAATACTCCCTCACTTAGTGTGTTTTTTCCTCTTTGGGCCTTAGGCCTCACGAGTAATTTCCTCATGGAAAAATCAGCCTCCGGGTTCAAATAATGCACTAAGTGTAGCGGTACTATTTCTATCACCGACACCCATGAATGGTGTCTTAAATGTTTGGGTCCTGTCCATTCCGTTTCTGAATGTCCATCCTGTTCCTTGATGTCTAAACGGGGTTTACAGAACCAAGCAGCTAAGCTCCATGTGCTGTTTCCCTCTGATGCAGTTTCAGTGGCATCGACATCTTCCATGGCTTCCACTTCCTCTCATAGATCTCAGGTAACCAAACATAAATCCAGCCGGTCCTCGAAGGGCAAATCTCCTTCTAAGCATCGAGATGCCTCCGTGCTTGTCCTCGAGGATCCTGCACTGGCAAAACAACCCCGGCGGGAAGCTCCGGCTTCCAAAGCTCCTCCTATGGGGTTACAGGTTGACATCGATGGCACGGCCTCGACCGATCACCTGTTAGAATGCTCTGGGGTACCGGCGCAACCTTCCGGTACCGATTTCCAGACATTCATGGCGTCGATGGATCACAATGTCCTCTCCATGCAGCAGGCTATTACGGCCTTCATTCAAGCTGCGATGCCGCTGATACCACAGCGAAACCTGTTGTCGGTATCGGCTCCGGTACCGGTACCGGCTCCAGCACTGGTACTGATACCGACTGCATCGACATCAACCAGGATGCCGACTACAGCGGTTCCCTGTTCAGGCATGCTCATCGGTACCGAACCGGCACCGATGACGCCCGATGTCGATACCGCTCGATACGCGTATCGCGCTTTAGAAGAACACGCTGACAGGCGATACTTTGAATCCTCTGAAGATTCTGATACATCAGAGGAGTCTCCTGAAGTATCTATACCTCTTCCTGAGGAGCCTTCTCCAAAAAGAAGGATGTCTCCTCCAGAGGACTTGTCCTTTCAAGACTTCATAAGAGAAGTAGCTAAAGGACTCTCTATTTCAGTTACCTCTGAGTCGGAGCCTAGAGCAAAAAAATTGGACATTTTAGGTTATTCTAAGGCTCCTAAGGAGGCAGTCACCTTGCCAATCCATGAGATTCTTTATGAACACACTCTATATGGGTATGTTTCTAAAAGAAGTTGCAGATAAACTGCACACTTTCCTCCCTCTCCTTCCAGAGGATAAGAGGGAGGAATTCCTTCTTTGGCTTAAGCATACTCAAGACATTTCAAAGTTTTCCAACCGTGCAGCTTTTGACTCCTTTGAGGGTGCCAGCAGAGCTTTGGCCATTGCCATAGCTGCTCGCAGGATTGCTTGGCTCCAAGCTTCTGATTTAGAACCTTGGGTCCAAGATGGCTTAGGGAATCTTCCCTGTACAGGTGAAAACCTGTTTGGCAAAGAATGGCAAATTAAGGCCACCCAAATGGATGCTGAAAATTCTGCTCTGGATAGACTTTCAAAGTCAACCTCCATTCCTGCCAAGAAAAAGCCTTTCAAGAAGTCTTTTTACAAAAAGGGCAGATTCTCTTCTGCTTCTGGCCAACAATCTTATACAGGTCGCTTTGCTACTAAGCGTCAGCAGCCTAAACCTCGGAAGACTGAAGGAGAAGGGAGTCTGCAACAGTGCACTAGAATGGTGCAAATCTTACCTTGACGACAGATGGCAATATGTGAAATCAGGATCAGAGGAGTCAACACATTTCCATCAAAAGCAAGGAGTACCCCAGGACTCATCGTTATCCTCATTACTTTTCAATATCTACATGCAGCCCATCTGCAATATCATAAGATCATTCAACGTGAATTGTTTGATATATGCTGACGATATACTATTATACATGCCCTTCTCCACAACTCACATGGACCTGACCCCCCTCACAGACTGCTTCAACGCAGTTTCAACTTGGCTCCAAACACAGAACCTTCGCATCCAACATAAAAAAACGGAAGTGCTATTCATCACCAGAGACACCTACTTTACCCCCCCATCACATGTCAGTGTCAATGAAGCTGAATTGCAAACCAAAGATGCAATAAAATATTTGGGAGTTACTTTGGATCAACATCTTAACATGAAAAGCCACATAAGCAACATAGTCAAAGCCGTCTACTTCAAAATACGCTCTCTCAAGCACCTACGCTCCCTATTGGACCCAGATGACTTCCGAACCATATATCAAGCGCTGATACTGCCGCACTTTGATTTTGCAAATGCCATCTTACAAGGTCTCCCCCAATCCACATTAACCCCCTTACAGTTGGCCATGAACACCGCAGCTAGGATCCTTTATGGAGCATCCAGATACGACCACGTGACCCCCATTCTCAGACAGCTGCACTGGCTACCAATCAATGGGAGAATCACCTTCAAAACCCTTCTATTAGCTTTCAAAGCAATCAAAGGGATTTCAGCCTCCTCACTCACTCATCTTATCCACTTTGTCCCTCCCAACAGATCCAGAAGATCAACAGCTATAAACTTGCTTGCAATACCAATGGCTTCGACAAAGTACAACTTGTCAACCACAAACAGGACTTTCAGCTGTTACGTACCCAAATGCTGGAATGCTCTACCCCCTGACATTAGGGCCATAGCCAGCCTATATCAGTTCAGGAAGGCCCTCAAAACCCACCTGTTCCTCCAACACTTACCTGACAGCAATTGATCCTAGACATACCCTCCAGGAATTGACCCAATTTAGTTAGAAAAGACCTACATGCATTATCTGACTTTTATCTATCCTTCCAATGTAAATAGATTATGTATATAATTAACCCTGTTTTCCAAGTTTATACTCCTGTTCGATGTAAACCTGACAGCTTGTTGTTATGGTCGTTAAGTTATAATGTAAACCGCACTGATGCTAAATAGCGCGGTATATAAGAAATTGTAATAAATAAATAAATAATAAATAAAATAAATAAACAGGCCAGGCCTAAGTCTACAGGGGCTGCTGCAACTCGGCAGACCCAACCCCCTCAGGGTTTTTGACTTGATGCTAGAGAACTTAGCCTTTCTGGCTTTAAAACAGCCAGAACCTCTCACCATTCCAGGAAGGCTAGCTCATTTTGCTCCCAGGTGGGAGCAAATTACATCAGAGCAGTGGACCCTCTCCATCATAAGGGAGGGCTACAAGCTTAATTTCTCAAACCTTCCTCCTTACACCATGGTGAGACACTTCAATTCTCCAACATCTCTTCTCGACCTTCTAGGTCAGGAGGTGGCTACCCTTCTTGCCAAGGGGCAATAGAGGAAGTTCCTCTTCTTCAACAAGGGTCAGGGTTTTACTCCCCCTATTTTCTGATTCCAAAGAAAACGGGGGAATACAGACCCATACTAGATCTCAGGGAATTGAACAAATTTCTATGCAAGGAGAAGTTCAAGATGCTTTCTCTGGGCACTCTCCTTCCATACCTTCAGAGTCAGGATTGGCTTTGTTCTCTAGATCTCAAGGATGCGTACACACATGTCCTCATCCATCCATCTCACAGAAGGCTCCTCAGTTTTCTTTTCCAAGGAAAGCATTACCAATACAGGGTGCTTCCTTTCGTTCTGGCCTCTGCTCCAAGAGTGTTTACCAAATGCATGGCAGTAGTAGCTGCATTTCTACGCACTCTGGGAATATTTGTATTCCCATACCTGGACGACTGGCTCATCCAAGCTCCATCTGTCAGAGGCCCAGATTTCCCTGAACCGCACAAGGAACATTCTGCAATATCTGGGACTTGTGGTAAACCTACCAAAGTCTCAACTCACCCCCACTCAGTCCCTAGAGTTCATAGGGGCCTGGTTGGATACTACCACTGCAAGGGCCTACCTTCCCCAGGCCCTTTGCCAACGTCTAGCACAATTAGCCTCCCAGGTTCAGTCAAAGACCCACTTAACTGCCCGGGAGATGCTACAACTGCTAGGCCACATGGCATCCACAGTGCATGTGGTGCCCTATGCTCGCCTTCACATGAGAGCAGCTCAATGGACTTTGTCCAACCAGTGGACTCAAGCATCAGGAGCTCTCTCAGACCAAATAGCAACCTCCAGGCGTCTCTTTTGGTCTCTCCAGTGGTGGATGTCCACCGAAAATATGTTGCTGGGGTCTCCCTTCCAACAGTTGCCCCAGGCAACCCTCACAACAGATGCCTCCCAAACAGGTTGGGGAGCTCATCTACAAGACCTCTCCACTCAAGGCACTTGGTCTCCACAGGAGACCTCTTCATATCAACCACTTGGAGCTTCGAGCAGTTTTTCTTGCTCTCAAGGTCTTTCATACCCTCCTCAGCTACAAGACAGTTCCTGGAGATAGCACAGTTACTTACCTGTAACAGGTGATCTCTGGGAACAGCAGGAATAAGTCTTCACAACCCACCCACCACCCCTAGGAGTTGTATCTCTTCATCTATCTTTCCTTTCCTCTCTCTGTCTTTGTCTCAGCTTTAAAACTCGAACTGAGGAGAGGTGGTTAGGAAAGGCGGGAAGGCAGCGCGCAGGTGCTGTGGGATGCTCCCAAAAGCTTTCCTTTTTTGGGAAGCTGGGGAGCATTCCTGCGCAGGCTCCGTCGGTACCGACGTACCCATATGTGAAGACCTATTCCTGCTGTTCCCAGAGATCACCTGTTACAGGTAAGTAACTGTGCTTTACAGATAAGCCACTTTGCTTCTGTGATCACACACCTTGGTGCTAATCCTAATTCCCTGTCGGACTCAAGCCAACCTTCTTGAGCACAGATTTTTCTATTACCCCACCTGTTCTCCTGTCACCTTTCTCTCCCCTTCTGCTGATTTTTGCCATTTTTACCTGTGATATGGTTGTCTGGTGGTCAGAGAAGTGTCACAGTTCTTTGAGCTGGGAATTTTCTCTGCCACCCCAGGCCTGACTAAATATGATCTATGCACTTAAGCTTTCCTCCACTCTGCTGTCATGCCAGGTTTGGGTTTGATGGGCAAAGGCAGTGGGAATGTGCATTTCCCTGCCAAATGCTGCCCCGAACTTGCTGCTCAAATCATGATTGTACAGAAAAGACCAACAATTCTGCATCACAAGGTAAATTTTGCAACCCCTTTGACACTGCAGCATTTGCTCTTCTGAAATGGTGCAAGTGTGGTCATAATTTGGAGAAAATGAGGAAACCATGCTGTAGTGGTTAGAAAACATACATGGACACTCACAGCATTACTTCTTTGACCTTGCTCAGAGTTCATCTTGTGAGGTATTTGTAAATGAGAGCGTTCACATTTGTAATAGCAAAAAGCTTAGCAATTTTTAGATAGTCCACTAGACCTGTCAAGAGTAAATTCATCCTAGTACAGGGGGAGCATTCACTGTATATTGATGGCTTTTGAAAGAGAGCCTGTCCTGAGATGTTTTATTATGTCAAGTACTGGAAAATCCCCTTCCACTGCTGCCATCGCATGCACTGATCTGCATGCGGCTCCGGATCTGTTCGGTTCATCCTAGCTACGTCTTTGTATGACTTGTGCTGGTTGGCTGAATGTTGGAGAAGTCTAATCCTCAAGCACATCCTGTCAATTAAATCTTGCTGACTTGACTGATGGACCCCAATCGGATCATTCTTTTCTGGAGTTGATTTCCTTTGTGTTATGAAAATCTCCAGTTTCCTATAGCAGCTTGGGGTAAACTCTGTGGCAGAGTTAGTGAAAATCTGCAGCATGGCTTGTATGAATTTACATAAATGTACACTGTTATGTAAAGCTATTTTTTTATTCAGATAAAGTAGCTTTCTAGTCTTCATTTGTCTGGGTAATTTTTTTTCTCATACATTTTCCATTTCAGTTTTTACCATTTTTCTGCATTTTTTTCCTTTTTCTCTCATACCATGCCAACCTCATTAGACCCTGTCTTTTTCCCAAAGATGTCTTGTTCATTACATCTCTCTACAATTCTTTTGCATTCATAGATATTTTTTTTTCTCTCTCATTAGATCTCTCCTGCAGCATGTCATCCCTGTTTCTCTGATCCATCCAGTGCCTCTCCTGAACGATCACCCAATCTTGTATTCCCTTACTTTCATTATCCAACTGCTTATCCTTCCCACCAACTTCCTGCTTCTTTCAGCTTCACCAAATCTCATCTGTTATGCTGCCAGTCAGTGGTGGAATTGAATTCCTGTCAGAAACCGGTTTGGTCCGTGGCGGGAATCAGCTGGGTTGCATTGGTTTGCATGAACCGGTTCCTAGCGTTTCACTCGTCAGCTGAACCAGTGCCTATAGGCTGTCACTGCCGTAGCAGCACTGGTGGACTTCAAAGCACCCAAAAGTATGATGATGGCATCGTGGGCTTCTCCCAATGCCACGATCCCCCTGATGTCATCAATATACCTTTTGGGTGCTTTGAGTCCCACCAGTGCTTCTGTGGCAGTGACACAGCCTGTAGGCACTGCTTTAGCGAATGCAGGGAAATGCTAGCAACTAGCTCGCAGGAACCAGTGCAAACCGGCTGAATCCCACCACCACTGCCAGTCCTCATTTCTTTAGGTCACTTCTCTTCCCACCTATTAGACAGCAGGAGGAAGAAAGTGGTGCTTCACACCACATTGGGCTCCCTCTTAACTCCTTGGTGTTATGAACAGTTCAGACTACCAGTCTAACCCTAGCTGATAGGAGGCTGGTATGGTCTAGAGCACAACCTCTGGGTTGACAGTGAAGTGGTGATTAGGAAAAGGAATCTGGAGGAGAGAAGGTGGGGGAATATGGGAAAATCCAGGAACAATGAGAAAGAAGAGAAGCCCGCAAACCACCTGACCCCCAACGTACCAGCTTCTGGCTCTGGCTCTGGTTAGGTTTGCTTGTTTCCTGTGATTCTGCAGAAAACTATAAATTCTGTAATTCAGTTCCGGGATAAGTTCTCGCATGACATTTTCCTCCTATGGGTCTAAAGCCAAGAAAGACCAGTCCTTTCATGCATCCCTTTCATGCAGGGCTCAGCAGGAACCTCCTTGGGAGCTGGCAAGTCCTCTCACTGAGATCTAGTGATTCCCTTTGAGGAACAGGTGGTAGGGGGAGAGGGGTGTCTCTGGCTGTTTTGTTCAGAATGGACCTATATCACGTCAGACAAATGGGTCCTTGAGGTCCTTGAAAAGGGGTGCACACTGGAGTTTGTGGAGCCTTCTAAGGGATGCCTTTGTCAAGTCTTCCTGTGGCTCACTGAACAAGTTGCAATCAAGGAAACTCTTCATCTCCTTCAGTTGCAGGCTAGCCTATACATGCCCTCAACAGAGCGCAAGGTCAGGAGTGATATTCCATTTACTTCATGGTACCAAAGAAAGGCAGTCCATGCTGAGCATGGAGTGCTCCATTTCCACATTGAATCTGTCAGTCATTGTGTTGCTCTGGTAATGGGAGTTTCTAATCTCCTTAGACCTTTCTGAGGCGTATTTATTCTGGACTGGGAAAGACATCAGTGGCTTCTCTACTCCTGCATCCTGGACGGCCATTTCCAGTTCATGGCCTTACTCTTCTGATCTTGAAAATTGTGGCGGAAGCCTTCCTGTGCATGCAGGGGATCCAGATTCACTTGTACAAGGATGATTGGCTAGTTCATTCTGACTCCCAGGAGAAGTCTATGGCGGACATGTCCCAAGTGATCCAGTGACTGGAAAAGCTAGGATGCAGGATCAGTTATCCCAAGAAAAGCATAATTCCCTCTCAGGACTTTGGGGTATGTGGGTGCCCACTTTGACACTCATTTGGGCAGTGTGTTCTCACTCTGAAGAGACAGAGCTGCATATGCAGCTCAAGTTCTTTTGTGCTTGGGCAGCTCCCACTGTGCTCTTGCAACTCCTGGGATCAATGGTTTTGACTCTGGAGCTGGTGCTTTTGGGCATTTTTTGTTTCACTGGTCTTCATCCTAGTTGAATTGTTCTTCCTCTGATAGATGGAATGCCTCTGGAGCTGCTGGATTGGGTGGTGATTACCACAGATATCAACCTTTTGGGCTGGGGAGCACATCATCGGGGCCAGTTTGCACATGAATGCTGGTTCCCACAGGAAGCCACCTGATTGATCAATAGACCAGAGGCCAGGGTGATTTGCCTAGCTCTGGAAAGGTTCTGGACTCTCCTGGAAAGGCAGTTGGAGTGATATCAGACAATGCCATAGCAGTAGCATACATTGTCAAGCAAGGTGGCCCTCACAGCGCTGTGGCAGAGGCAGAGGCTTAACTGATGGACCTATTGGTAGCACACATTGCGGGAGCTGTCAGTGTATAGGGTGGCTTCTTGAGCTTGGAATACTGTGGATCTTGGTGAGCAGTAACTAAGGCCTTATGCATTGACCCTTGAAGTGGAGCCTCCTGGTGTTTTGATGTGATGGCCACACAGGAAATTGCCAAGGTAAAGAACTTTATCAGCCTCGGGAAGGGCTTTGAATGCCCTTCTGCAAGTGTGACCCCAGGAAGGGCTTCTGTATATCATGGTTTTCCCTCCCCTCATGGTTGCTGGTGAGTAGCCATCTGTGCAGGATGTAGTCTCACACAGTTTTGGCCATTCTCGTGGTGCCAGACTGGCCATCTAAGCCATAGTATGCATATATTTTGAGCTCGTTGACAAGTTCTCCTCTATTGCTATGGCATATGAGGAGACAGTTATAGCAAGATCTCTTGGTCATGGAAGACCTCATACCTTTTTACTTACAGCCTGGCCCTTGAAACATAAGCTGTTTAAGAAAAGATACCCTGGAGAGCGGTAAGTGACACCCTTCATAGAGTCCAGAGGACCTCTGTGTCCGTGACCTATGTTAGTCTGGAGGGTCTGAGAGATGATCCTCAGGCTTTGAATGCCAAGAGGACAGACATAGTGGGCATGTTTTCCTCCTTAGTCTGGTTTGGACCAGGGTTTAGCTTTGAACACATACTAAGGTTCAGATGGCGGCCCTTGTATGTTGCCAGGGGCGAGTTTGTAGTCCTCTGGTGGCACATTCTGATGTGTCCCACTTCCTCAAGAGAATGAAGCAGATGTGTCCCTCTTCCCACTCCAATTCCCATGGCCAATAGTGCCACAGTAGAGGCTTTTTTTGGTGTTTGAAGGTGTTGAAAAGTCCCCCTTTTGAGCTCCTGAAGGCCTCGCTCAAGGGTTTGACCTTGAAGGTGGTATTTCTGGAGGCTATGGCTTCTGCTACATGAATGTGGAAGTTACAGTGCAGTCTCCCTTTCATCTTAATTTGTGATCCTGCACCACTCCTTGGAGGAGGAACTTTGTTCAGACCCCATACTGTGTCTGTTAGACATGAGGAGACATTGGTGAAATATCTGGAGACTAATTTCTTCCAGTGGTCGGACTTCTTTGTCCTGTCAACGTCCCAAGGAAGGGACAAGCTGTTCAAGTCATCAATTGCCTGCTAGCTAAAAGGGAGGATATTAGTTCAGCTTACCTCCTATGTGGAAAACGTGTGTTGAAAAGTCCAGGGCACAAGCCTTGTCATGGAGTGAACCCGACTTGATGTCTCCAGAAAACATTTGCAAAGTGGCTACCTGGTCATCTCTGAGCACCTTCTGTGAAGTACTAGAAGACCACATGTGGAAGTTGAAGTGGATGGCATCTTTGACAGAGCAGTTCTTTCCAGAGCAGTTCTTTCCAGAGCAGTTCTTTCCAGAGCATCACCTAGCCGGTTTCAACTATCTCTTCCCACGCTGCCCACCTACCTCATAAGCATAAGCTTCATATGAACCTATTTCTCATTGATGATTCACTTCCATGATGATTAAAAATGTTTATATGTATATATTCTCTGCCAATATGCCTGTATATATTGCGATTTTGATGTATAATTTGTAATTTCTCTGGTTGTTCAAACTGTAATTTATAATTTGTAATTTTCTCTGGTGTTCAAACTGTAATTTATATGGTAATCAAATGTATAACTGTAATCTTGTGGTTGTTAGTCTCCCCCACCGTTAATCAGACTGTATTCCTAAATTTGTGCTGTACATACTCCCTTGTCTTGTCCACCAATGGACCGCTTCTGATCGCTGGAAGGAGCGGTGTATAAATTTATGCCAAATAAATAAATAAATTAAATAAATTTTCCTCGCATCCTGGTTCCTAACTGCTTGGGTACATTCCACTTGTTTGGACTGGTCTAGCAGAATGATAACGAAGGCAAAATTTTACATGCCTGTTAATTTCATTTCCTTGAATTCTGTTTGACAAGTCCAGGACCCACCCTGGGAAGATTATTGCTACAGGTTTGGGGCGCTTCTGCCTTTTAACTGCAATATCCATATCTGTGTATGATGCAGTGTCAAGTGTGATAAGAGCCAAAAAGTGTTTGTGCAGTTATTTTTTGATTGATTACGTTTCTGAGGTATTCAGTCTTCTGCTTGGGAAATGTCATATTAGCTTGTCGAGTGCTGTACCAAAGTATACTAGTAATGACATCACTGAAAGCTGCTGTAGTCTGCCTTCACCTGCTGGCTGGGGAGCATAATCCACTTGTCTGCACTGGTCTAGCAAAATTCAAGGAAAGGACATTAGCAGGCATGTAAAATTTCTCCTTACAAGTTTAGGTGCAACTGAAAAACCCTATATAGCTGAGGTGACTAGTCATTGGAAGTTAGTTTGGGCAGGTTTGCTGACAACTTGTCATTCATTGACGCTGACATTGCAGATTGCACATTCTTTGGTAGTTTTCCCACCAAGTTCTAGATGATGCTGATGCCACTTGTGTGATTTTTGCCTATCCGATAAGAGAATATCTTTTGTAACGTGGAGCTTAGGATTTCCTCCATTATCTGCTTATGTAGTTAATCCCATTTAGGCATCTGAACAAACACTGCTTTTGAAGTGAATTTGAACATTTTTATTCCCCAGCTGACTCAAATTACTATTCATGTCTCTTGTGGCCTCAAATTGGTTAATTGATCTTAGACAGAATGCTTTATCAAATGTGTATTTTCAGGTGCAAGATTGTCTGTCTGACATAAACCAACATCAGTGATTTATGTCTTTCTTTAAAGTGGGATGAAAGTACTTAACTAATTGGTGTGTTTTGAACAGCCATTGCCTGGAAGTAGTTATATCGGTGATACTATGACAATAGCTATGGCAAACTGTCAGAAGTACCTGCTAGCATAGTTTTGGAAACTGAGCTGTTCCTGGATGGTTTCATCTCTTTACAATCTTGAGTTGTCTGTTATCAACACATTCTATTAACAATCCGGCTGTGGAACATCTTGCCAGAGGGATATAAGCAAGACATAGTAATACAGCTGGGTTTAAAAAGGGTTGGACAAATTCCTACTAGAAAGGTACATAAAGAATTAGCTAAGTAGACCTCAGAATGACACTGCAAGAAAAGGATCTTTTCTTTGGAATCTGTCAAGTGCATCCTAATGACCTGGATTGGCCACTTTTGGAGGTGGAATGTTGGGCTTGATGCATCTTTGGTTTGAGCCAGCATGGTATAGCTTATGCTATGTTCTAAAAACACAGGGGCAAATGCAGAAACCTGGTGCTGAAGCTGCATGTTAGCGATGTACGTGTCTGTGTAGCACGCCGGCATACAGAAAAGGGTTCATATGCAAATTAGCCACACATAAAACTTTGGTGCAAATGTCTGCATTAAACTGGGAGAGCAAGCCAAACCCGTGAACAGAAGTTGGTGCAAATTTGCTATGATCTCCCAAAGAAACGGGGTCATCTGAGGGGAAGTTTGACACTTCACCTCAGATGATCCAGGCATCAGGGAAAGCCCTTGATGCCATCAAAATACTATTGGGAGGCTGGTGTCCCTGACGCTGACCCCCCCCTCCCGACAGAAACCAAATGACCGATGGCCCAGCGACCCTGATTTCCCCCCCTCACCCACTATAAAACAAGAACAAAAAAACCCTGGTGGCCCACTGGCCTCAATCCACCCACCCAATAGCAGAATGCCTGTTGGTCCCTGATAACCCACCCCCTCCCTGTACCTTTAAACTTGAGCGGGAGCGTTGCTCATGCGCTTCTGCCCCTGCACCACCATCTTGAAAAATGGCGGTGCCTGGCCTCCCACAGTGCATCCTGGGATACACGGGGTGGGGTCAGACTGCCATATAAGGCATCCTTATATCCCAAGATGCACTGCATGTGGCCTGGGGCTGCCATTTTTCAAGATGGCGGCGCAGGAGCATGTGGGCAACTCTCCTGCTCCAGCTTAAAGATACCAGATAGTGGGTTGGGGGCCTCTAGGCCTTTGTGTTGGGTGAGTGGGTTGGGGCTGCTGGGCCACCCAGGGATTTGATTTCTGGGGGGAGGGGAAGGGGTGGTGTCGGGGGCACTGGCCCACTGACAGTATTTTGATGGCACCTGGGCCTTTCCCCGATGCCTGGATCATCTAAGGGGAAATTTGACACTTCATTTCGGATGATCCAAGTATCGGAGAAAGCCCCCAATGCCATCAAAATACGTTGGGGTTATGTGCAAGGCGTTTAAGCCACCTCAGACCAGGTGTAGAGATATTAGCACTTTGGCTGGTTATGTAATCTTCTACTCATTTCTCTGCTTTCAGGCGTAGACATTAGCATGCCATTTTAATATGCACAGCTCAATTGCATATAATTTAAATATGCTTAGCGTTACTGTCTGTTTGCTTTTCCTTTGCTGTTTACACATGCGTCAATCTCTTTTCTGCATTTGACATGTCTGAACTTGTGTGTAAGCTGCATTATCTGCATGCAAAGGGCATATTAGTCTTTCTGCATCGGCCTGCAAGAGAATTAGCAGTTTTGGTATTAAATGCCTACAAGGAAAAGTTAACTGCAAACCAGAAGAGAACTGAATTTTGAAGTGACCTGAAACAGCCAAAATGAATTGGACAGTAGAGATGATGCAGGAAAGCCATATTAGCCATTCCCACACCCTGGAATCATATTTAGGGACAAAGAGAGGGTTGGACGTCTGACCCAGAAGTACAACCCCACTATTCACTGTTGAGAATAACCCCCTTAGTGGTTAGAGCAACAGCCTAGTACCCAGGAGATCAGGGTTTGTTTCCCACTGGCACTCCTTGTGACCTGGGGCTAGTCACTTTATCCTCCATTGCCTCAGAAGTAAAGGCCTGGCAATCTGCGTCTGGTCATACCTTGCCAAGAAAACCCAGGGGCTACTGAGTCGCCAGGAGTCAGCATTGACATGACAGCACTTAAAGCAAACAAACCCTTCATTCTCTGTTAGCTGGTTAGGTACGGAGTATGTATAGGTTTCCATGACATCTTCAGTTATGCCTCCCACAATGAGCTTAAACATAGAATATGCAAGGAGATAATGACTGCAAGTTCCATCCAGTCTGTCAGTTTCCTCCTGTTGGAATGCTGCTGATCTATCTGATTTTTCAACTTTACTCCTCGTCTGTTCCCCACCAATCCTTTGTTTATTCCATTCTTTTTTGACCACCTGTTTTATTTTGCTTTTGCTATCTTGATTGCTCCATATGCCCACCATCCTTTGTGTGGAAAAACATTTTGTTGCTTCTGAATCTCCTCTTTTTTCCGTCTCGCACTATAAAACATCTTTCTAGTGTACAACTTAAAAATCCTGCTATGTTCACTGTGATTATCCTGAAACATGGCCTGTTGATTACCTCTTTCTATTTAAAAATAAATAAAACAAAAAAAACAAACACAAACATTTTACATTTATAGCTTTTGATGCGTTGGCATGGGTCTCCATCGTATTTTGTTCTCTAGAGTAATGGTGGTGAAAATGGTCTTCAGGTCTCTTCCAGGGTGTCACGTCAGATTTTCCGGGTACCCTCATATGGGTATGCATGTGAGATCTGTATGCACTTGCCTCTAAGCTATACAAATATATACCTCATGTTGATTATTTAGAGATGTCCTGGAAACCACCTTGCTGGCTAGGAGGGATGTGAAAACCCATTGGCACACCACTGCTCTAGGTTTTGAATTTTTGTTATGCCTTCTAAGTCTCATTGTTCTGAATCTGGGTGCTTTTCCTTTTTAGCTGCTCAAATTCTTTGGAAAATGTGGTCTTTAAAATTGAATACAATAGTCTAGGTCAGTGTGTCTCAAGCTGTTCTTGGAGTATACCCCATCCAGTGTAGTTTTCAGGATATATCCACAATTAATATGCATGAAAGATTTGCATTCTCCATTGCATAAATTGGATCAAATTTTTAGATTGTAAAATCAAGTTAAATTGAGCGATGTAAGATGTCAAATGACTGCAATGTGTAAAAATACCATAGGAAATTGCCCATTTGAGTCCATTTCTTTCAAGAACACATCGAAAGCAGATAATATCTGTTTGTGCCATGCACAGGCCGAAACCCATACTGATGAGTTTAAAATAGTATGTTGAGTCACATAATCCTATAATTGCTGAAACGCTGCCAACTCGGTCTTCCCCAGAAATAGGAATTTAAATTGGTCTATGACTGGAAGGATCGGATTCGTCCAGGTAGTATTCAGAGAGCAAGTATTTGATTGCTTAATGAAGCTAGCATTATTCCATCTGTTAATGAAACATTAACAATCTGACATAGCAATGTGGTTATTAGCTCCCTCAAACCTTTGTCCTTTAAATTTATGCCTGACCTGGATTAAACTGAAGTAGTCATATGTGGCAATATTTTCATAACTTCTGTTATATACTCCTGACCTGGACCTTCATGTGTGTTCCTGGTCTTCACCATATCATTCATTTTTTACTACACTATTATGAACCATCTTGTGTTTTTTTTCTAACTCAGCTTTGTCTTCTGATCAAACCCCAGGGCATTGATAGTCCTAGAGTAGAGATGAAACTCTGCTCAGTTTGCTTCTTCAGCCTTTAATGCCAAGATCTCTCCATTCAACATATGCCTGTGCTGCTCATCTGCCTTTCTAAAGCTACATTATCCAACTATGCTTTATTTCCTCTTTCACAACTTACATCTGAGCTTCAAAAACTTTCCTAAAAACACACATTTCCTAATTATCTCTTTATTCTCCTATGCTTATCTACCACCTGATTAACAATTCTGGTACATCTTCATTTGCTAAGCCAGCAATTTACTTGTACTGTATTTACTTCCATAATTCTTTAAAATCCCTTTTTCACCACAGCAAAAACTCATTTCTCTATCTAACTGCTGCTAACTTCCAATGCACTTTGCTACTCCCAGTTTCTTTATGCTGCTTGCAGTACCTTCAACAATGTATATAGGAACCTCGGCTCCTCCACTTTCTTCCTCTCAACTCTAGCCATAGATTGCAAAAAGACCTTCCTCAAAAGCCTTGCCAGTCTTCCAGAGAATTTCAGTTGTTTCCTTCCAATTATTGCAGTCCAAAAAATCTTCCCACGAACAGTGCATTTCCTGTGTCCCTTTTTCCTGACGCAAACTTACATTTGCTATCCACCTCCTTTTCAGTCTATCCCCACTGCTAACTGCATTAACATTGTTACCAAGACATGATTTGAAGAAACAGTGAGCTCTATCCACACCTCCATCCCCTTATTCACCACCTGATCGTAAACCAGAAAGCCATCCAGCTCGGAGAAGGAATGGATCTTCTATGAAAAATGAGAATATATTCTTACCCAAGGCTGAGCTCCCACTATTCACTCAGACTCTCTGCCTTTAAACCTTCACTCCATGTAGTAGACCTGTGAACAGTTTTGGATTCTGACTGTCTCCCCTAGTAGTGCTTTTTGACTTGCACCAAACACAAAATTTCCCATTAAAAAAGTTTTCCTTTTGCTCATTTGGTGCATAAACATTTGGTGGTAATTTCTGCCCATCAGCCCTCCCTTCCTTATAAAAACCAAGGGAACCTTCCTATGAGGTAAAATTGCAGCCCCCTCTTCCCCCAAGTTTTTTTAAAACTATAGAAAGAGAAGAAAACTTGAGTACACCACTCTTGTTGCAACTTCTTTCTCTGGGGATCAAGTGTACTTGTTATAGCAGGGCTATATCCATTTTATTTTTAGCAATATACACAGGCACCCTTTTGCTGCTTAATGGGATTATTCACCACCCCCATCTAAGAGTCATAATTTTAAGATTGCATGCCTGAACAAATCCTATTCTAAAGACACCTTTCCCCTGACACTGTAACCTAGTCACCTTCACAGCCCAAACACAAACATTACTTTACAACCAAACAGGCTTTTTAAACCATACACTCACCATATCAATAGGCAATCTCCCCCACTGCCTCTCTAACCTATTAGTCCCAAACAATACCACCACCTCCCATCCACCAGCCTACATAAGCTATTTCTCAAGCCCTATTGTAAAGCCCCCTCTTCAGATTCCATCCCCAAGATAGACTAAAACCCAAACCCTCCCTACCTTTCCCCCGACACGCCTCCCTCACAGATCATATGATATTAGCACTTCCACTCACTTCTGTCCCTCTGCTATCCATCAGCTTTCAACTCTCTCCCATTACATCTCGACCTACTAGCATCTCCTGCCCCCTTCTTCATCCTCCAACCATCCACCCTTTTGAATTGGAGTACTGAGACCATTGACATGCAGCTGTATGTTTTAAGTCCTAGCTCCCCAAATGCTTAGGGAGGTGTCCAGTAGCTTATGTAGACTGGTGCTCATAGCCTTCTGTGCTTGTTACTTTCCACTCTGTTGTATGTTTGCTACATCCTCTATAAACCTTGCTGGGCTCTCCATCCACTGCTCTTGCATAGAGAAATCTTCCAAATCGCTTCCTCTCTCTCTGCCCTAGATTGCCACTTTTACCATCCTTTTCATGAAGCCAGATGGAGTCTTCCTGGCCTCACCAATCTCATTTATTCTTCTGGTTTCTGAGAGGATGTACTACTATACTAGATTAGCTCTCGCCGCCTTCTCTGGTGTCTGGGCTGGTGTAAGTTTGGGCCTATTCTCCCTGTGGGCATGCTCCTACTTTTATAGCTGGAAACTGCAATGTCCAACAGCTTTTTAACAAAAGCTCTAGGTTTGACATTTCCACTCCTGGAGAGCTGAATATCCTCGGGTTAGATCTCTGATCCCTGTTTTTTTGATCCTCTCCTTTCTTGCCCAGCCCTGTTACCATTTTATGATGTTTACACATCACCACCACCTCTGCTGTCTCTGCCCTCCAATTTGCTTGCACTCCACCAGTTTTGTCAACGGAGCAAGCACTCCTCCAAGATCAAGTACTTGAGCCACAATCTCAACCTTTTAGTCTCAATTTCCATTGCAAGCTTGATTTCAACACTTCTCTCTCCTCCCATATTTTCTCCAGTTACAGTTCTGTGCTCTGCCACATTTATTAGGGCATCTTTAAAGAGTTGCACTGTCTTATCCTTTTATTAGCATGTATTTCTTTAATGAATTTTCTGGCCTTCATCTTCAATGTTTTCAGCAAGCTGCTATTGATCAGTACCCTGTGCAGGAACACATTGTTTTTGCTAATCACTGATAGTGGTATGAGTCTGCAGCAGCAAAGCTTGCCAAATGTCCACCTGCTCACATGGCAGCTAGAACTGGAAGCTCTCAAGGTGGTATTTTTGAACAACATCTATGCTCTATGTAAACGTTTTAACTTTTGCAGCTACTCCTTTTCATCTTTTTTACCATTTTCCTCTTTTTATCAGTGTCTCCCTTTATAAATGCTATCATAGTAAATTTCCTTAGTGCCCCCATTCCAGTTAAGTCAGATTTTTGATGATATGTTCACTGTTGTCACCTGGTCTCTACACAGTTCTCTTCCACCAAATCCTCTTGTCAGTTCATGACCCAGCTGCTTGATGAAGCAGTCATTTATTTCATTAGAAACTTGACATAAGAACATAAGATCATAAGATATGCCATACTGGGTCAGACCAAGGTCCATCAAGCCCAGTATCCTGTTTCCAACAGTGGCCAATCTAGGTCATACGTACCTAGCAGTTTCCCCAAAAGACACAGGTTCTGCAATGCTTGTACTAGGTCAAGCATTGATATCCTGGGTCCCTTCTTAATGGTTTATGGACCTTTCCTCCAGGAACTTGTCCAAACCTTTTTTAAACCCAGCTACACTAACAGCCTTTACTACATCCTCCGGTAACAAATTCCAGAGTTTGATTACACGTTGAGTGAAAAAATATTTTCTTTTATTAGTCTTAAATAGTTTACCCTGTAGCTTCATTGCATGTCCCCTATGATGTCCTGATGTGACATTTATCTAGTCAATAGTGGGGTAATTTGAAAGCTCTCATTTATTATTTTGCCAAATTTGTTAACTAACTTAATTTCAGTTAACATTTTATCTGTGTCCATTCTGGCTGGTTGGATGGTAGTATATCCCCACTACTATTCCCTTTCATATTCCCCATGTGTAATTTCTATCCATAAAGATTACATGGCACATTCAGTTTTCTTGCAGAATCTTTTTTTTTTCCTGTTTTGACTGAATGACCTTTCCAACATATAGCGCCACCCATCCAATTTGATCTAGCTTATTACAATATAATTTTTAACCTGGTATCTATGTTCTATTGGTTAAACTTCTATTCTCTGAGTTTCCTATTTTATGTACCACTTCTTGCAGTGCCATCTATTCTGTCCTGCTATTTTTTATTTTTTAGGCTTCTAGCATTTGTATACTGACATTTCAAACTGTGTTTCGTTTACATTTCCAGCCTGCATAGTAGCTGACGGAGCTAACTAGCAATCTTTTAATTCTGTCCATTCTTTACATAAATGCATTTGGGCTGCTTTTGCCTTCTAGGGCATACTGATAGAGGCTTCAATACTTGGTTTTCAGTATCCTTCGATAGTGCCTCACCCTGAAACCTGCACTTTTGAGTGACTATCTGGTTTCCTCTTAGTTTAAATGTACCAGCAGCCTCATTCCACCCTGATTAAAATGGAACCCATCTTTTTGGAATAGGTCCCCACTTCCTCAAAATGTTGCTCGGTTCCTTACAAATCTAAATCCCTTTTCCCTGCACCATTGTCTCATCCATGTATTGAGACTGGAGCTCTTCCTGCCCCTTGGGCCTTACTGGAACTGCTGGAACTTCTTTAAGCACGGTCTCGTCTTGTCCACTTTAAGGTGTGATTGGTCCATATGGTCTGGGTTCTGTACATTGCCTGAGGTCTTCCTCCATTTGAGTTCTTGACAATTCTCTGATTTTACCCCAACTTTTCTATCACTGAATACTGTGCAAAATGTATGTATGCTTTTCCAAGTTTTTCTCCACTTGTTCCTTTTTGCAGTCTTTTTGCTTTGTAGAAAAATAGCTAAAATTTGGAATAGTTACGGTATCATAGTCTGACATATGCTATTTCCTCTGTACAGTAAGTGGAAACCATTTATTTCATTGAGTCCTCCTGATTTTTACTCTAAAGATTAAATCACCATCCTTCCCTAATATTATAAAATTTCAGTTTAAATTTGAAAATTAAATTGTAGCATTGAAGTTATTGCAGTGTGAAATCCATTGCTGAAAAATACTATGAACTAATTCATGAACAGAGGAAACAGTCTGTTCTTATATTTTAGTTCAGTAGACTGTGAAGTTGGATTCCTGGAATTGCCTACCAGCAGAGTTGGTAATGATCAACAGTGCCCAGATGTCTACATTTATGACAGATACCATGGACAGGGAAAAATGATGGGAGAGAAAGAACTTGGTAGTTCTTATGGCTGGGCAGACTAGATAGGTTTATGATCTTTATCTGCTATCATTTTCTGTGTTTCTATGTAAGATCGGTATCTATGCAGTCCTTTGTGGTAACCAATGCAGATTGGGGCAAATCAGACATTCTTTATTTGCTGGCAATTGCTATTATTGTGCGTGTTGGTCGTAGTTTAGTATTTATATGAAAGAGAATGTTATCTCATAGGAGATACTGTGGAAGATGAGTCTCAAGGCCAAGTTTCTGAAATAAGAACAGATGTCCAGCCTGGAGTGTTCTAATGGTAGTACTATGTGGTGGAGAGCCTTTCTCTTAAATTTGATTTTTTTTTTTATTAGATTTTAACATTTGTGGTAGTACAGGAGGTCTTATGCAGGCAATTAACATAGGTCTGATGACATAAGTAGATAATGTGTGCTGTGACTCATCGACAATTTCCATGCGAGACTTGCACAACACACCATGTGAAATAATTCTTTGAGTAACACGTTGCCCAAAAGATATAGCAGAACTAGAAAAAGTAGAAATGAAGGGCCACTAAACAAATAAATGGTCTATCAGAGGTCTCCAGCTCCAGTCCTGGAGGGCTGCAAACAGTCAGATTTTCAGGATATCCCTAATGAATATGCATGAATAAATATGAATACAATGGGGGCAGTGCATGCAAATCCCTTATGCATATTCATTAGGGTCATCCTGAAAACCTGACTGGTTTGTGGCCCTCCAGGACTGAAGTTGGACCCCCCTGCATTACTTGTATAAGGTTTGCAGCTTTGTGGTACTGAATGATGCTGGAAGTATTTTGAAGCATCAGACTCTGACCTCGTGTTATGTAGACCCTGTGCGTAAGGAGCCAGGAGGCTTGTGACTCCCTAGTAGATGACATCCTTTAGGCTGGGATTTCAGGGCTCACCCCTTTTCGTCTGTCTGTACAAATATTGCAGTATTGTGCCAGTGGTACACCTTAAGCAATCCCATGAATGCAGTTGGGGAAATAGTACTCTTATGCAGCTCCTGTGTCATCCTGCAGTCTATTTGTTAGTGCGCTTAAACTGATAAGGCAGTAGGCTGCAGAAAGAAGTACTTCTGTCTGTCCACATGGCACCGCTCTTGTGGACAGCTTTGTCTAGCAGTCTTTTTAGTGTTCCACACCTCCTTGATCCTCACAACAGCGAAAAGCCTAGCCATGAGATGCTAATAAATGAGAGATTTGTAACTTTCCCTTTCATTACTTTTTTCCATCCCACAAACTTTCACCCTTCTGTTCTTGTCTTTCATTGCCCTCTGTCACCCTTTTATTTTCCTTTCTCAGTTCTATACCTATGTTCTGCCCATCTCTGTATCGCCTGCTTCCTTCCACCCCTTCATCTTCACTGAACCATTTTCCTCTTCCCATCTCTCGTATCCTTGTCTTCCCTTTGCTTTTTCTCTTGGCCTTCATCCCTGTCTCCTTCTTGCTCACAACCACTTAAGATTCCCCATTGTTTTCCTGACTTCATTGCCTGATAGTCCCTTTCCTAATCTTCCGTTCACACCTGTACATTTCATTACTGCTTAGATAACCTGCCTTGAAGAGAGTGCATTTGGACAAGCAGTTTTTCAAAGCTTTTTTCATGGGTAGCAATCTTTTATGCAGTTTGTCCTGAAAATAAGAAAATATAAATGAAAATAGGACAGTCCTCTGCAAAGATTTCCCACTGCATGTCTGATTCATCCTTGTTGATAGAAAGTGAAGTGGTGTTCATATGATGAGGGTCCTCTGTGGGCAGGAAGAAGAATCAGACACACGCTTACCCATTTTCCCGAGGGGTTGTCTTATAAATTTTGCATTAGATTGAAGGCACTTGTCTGATAACTGCATTGGCTCTGTCAGACTTGTGTTCATCATTAATCCCACTGTCTATGGAAAACTGATGTTACAGGTAAGCACTTTTACTTATTCCCCCTCCCCCCCAGCTGGCCAGTAGTAACAGCAGCTCCATCTTAAGCAGAACTTGTTTATTAACCACTTTGTCTTTTCAGTTAGAGCCCATTTCTGTAGTTGGGCAGCTCCTTCCATTTTCTAATTTTGTAGCTGATGGGACCTTGCTCCTTTGTTTGCAACCTCTTGTAGGCTCTAATTTTGTGAGATGGTGTGGGGCATATTTATGTGAATGAGTATTTGGAAGAGGGCAGTGTGGGATCTAATGTAGCCACCGTCCCACTTGCATTGGCCTAAGTATAACCTAAAATTTTGCTAATTTTCCCAAATATAGAAAGTTTTAAAAATCACACTTCCCCTTTGTTTAATATTCATGCAAAAATAGTGCAAGTGAAACTTGCTTAATTTTCATGTTTTGGTAAACTCAATAGAAATAGTTAACTGGACTGAAAATTTACCAGAGGAAGCTTGGCATATAATAGCTGGTCAGTCAATAGTATGCAGTCTCAGCACAACTAGAGCTCTGACAGGGATGTGGACCTAGTACAAAGTTCTGCTGAGATGGATTTTATTGCGTGTTTTTTTTCTTTTTGCTAGCTGTAATTCATCCCAGAAAGTGGGTGACAGATGAGGATTCTGGTCAGTTTGGAATGCATTAACTCTGAGCTGTGAACTAGAAATAGCTAGATGGAGTATTATATGAGTAATTTTTATAAGGAGCAGCTTAATGTTACATGCTGTCAATGCACATAAATCACTATTGAAGTACAGGCATCTCCCCAGTGGTGTGTACATTCACTATGGGTGTGTGCAAGGGGCAGAGTTTGGGTAGTGTGTGGGCAGAGTGCATAAGTACACAGGCACACTATAAAATCCGTACTATCTTGTGTGCATTATATCACCAGGAACAAGCAGGAATGTAGTCTTCACATATGGGGTATCGTTGGTACCGACGGAGCCTGCGCGGCAACACTCCCCCAGCATCCAATAGGAAAGCTTTTGGGAGCATCCAACAGCGCCTGCGTGCTGCCTTCCCAACTGTCCCTCTCCAGTTCTTTGTTTTCTGCGGAGCCAACAGGTCGCACATCCTGTCACTGCATAAAATTTCCCTTCTTATTCTTTTTTGTGGTCGTGTCTGCCTTCCCTCGACGCTATACCGGTACCGCTGGTGGTTCTTTTCTTTTTTCTAAAAAAACCCCCCAAAACCCTTTGTTTCTGGAGTCCTTCTCCAGTAAATTTCTTCTCGGGTGCCACGTACCATTTTGGGCAGTAGGCCCAATTTTTTTTCCCTCAAAATGGAAAAACCCGCTTGGGGTTTTAAAAAGTGTTCTAAGTGTGGCGATACCATTTCCGTCACCGACACACATGAGTGGTGCCTCAAATGTTTAGGTCCTGACCACTCTATTTCAGAGTTTGTTGCCTGTGGGATGATGTCGAAAAGGGGCCAGCAAAACTGAGCTGCTAAACTTAGCACCCTTTTTCCCTCCGATACAGCTTCCGTGGCATCGATGTCTTCCAGGGCTTCATCTTCCTCCCATGGATCTCAGGTAACTAAGCATAAATCTAGCCGGTCTTCAAAGGTAGATCTCCTTTTAAACATTGAGATGCCTCTGGCGTTGCCCTTGAGGGACTTTCACCGGCAAAATTGCCCTGGCGGGAGGCTTCAACCTCGGCAGAACTACTGGTGCCATGCTCTGGGGTTCCGGCTGCTTCATCCGGCACCGATACCCAAGCATCGGCAGCATTGATAGACCAGAGGTTCTTGGCTATTGAACGCAGTCTGGTGGCTCTTCTCGTGTCCTCGATGCCCCTGAAACCGCTTCAGACAATTCAACCGGTATCAGCACCAACTGCATCGACATCGGCAGGTATTTTACCGGGACCAAGTCATGCGTCTCTATCCGACATCGACAAGTCGGTACCGGACCACTCCAATGCCGACTTTGCATCACAGTGGCTCCTGAAAAAGAGCCTAGGGCAAAGGAATTAGAAATCCTACAATACCCTAAAGTTCCCAAGGAGGCAGCTACCTTAACTATTCATGAGATCTTGCATGATCTTATGTTACGGATGTGGGAAACACCTCTGACCACATCTCCTCACTCTCGAAGACTCAACACCATGTATCGAGTCCCTCCTTGTCCTGGGTTTCAGAAGATTCAATTACCACACCATTCCATGGTGGTAGAATCAGCCATGAGACAGATAAAGAGTGCAAAAAGGCATGCATCTAATCCTCCAGGACGTGAGTGTAGGACTCTTGATGCCTTTGGATGTCGAACCTTCCAGGCTTCCATGCTTTCTTCTAGGATCAGTTCCTATATCTTGTATATGGGAATGTTCCTTAAAGAGGTCACAGGAGACTTTGTCTTGCCTTTTATCATCAGGAAGGAGAGGACTCATAAACTCTATCTGTCTCTTGTTAGACATGCTCAGGATGTTTCCAAATTTGTGAATCGTGCAGCCCTTGCTTTGAATGCATAAGCAGAACCTCTGCCATTGCCATAAGTGCACGTAGAATTGCCTGGCTCCAGGCATCTGACTTGGAAAATCTGAGTTCAGGACAAACTGGGGAATATACCTTGCATAGGAGAGAATCTCTTTGGCAAGAATTGGCAGGAAAAAGCTAATGAGAGAGATGCTGACAATATCACTTTGGATAGATTGTCTAAATATACAGCTGATCCTGCAAGGAAAAGATCCTCTAAGAAACCATTCTTCAGCAAGAAGAAAACGTTATCTCCAGGAACAAGCAGGAATGAGTCTTCACATATGGGTATCGTTGGTACCGATGGAGCCTGCGCGGGAACACTCCCCAGCATCCATTAGGAAAGCTTTTGGGAGCATCCCACAGCGCCTGCGTGCTGCCTTTCCCAACCATCTCTCTCCATTTCTTCTTTTCTGCGGAGCCAGCAGGTCGTGTTCCTGTCACCGCAGAAGTTCTTTATTTTTTCGTTATTCTTTTGTGTCGCGTCTGCCTTCTTTGACGTCGGACCGATACTGCCGGTCTTTCTTTTCTTTTCTTCTTTAAAAAAAAAAAAAATAATAAAATAAATCTTCTGTGCATTTTCAGTTTTTGGACCTTAGGCCTAAAAATTTTTTCCCTCATGGAGAAGCCCGCTTCTGGGTTTAAAAAATGCACAAAATGTGGCGGTACTATTTGTCACCGACACCCATGACTGGTGTCTAAAGTGTTTGGGACCTGACCATTCCATCACGGATTGTGTGTCCTGTACCATGATGTCCAAGAGGTCGGCAGAACCGAGCAGCCAAGTTCAGTACCCTGTTTCCCTCTGATGCAGCTTCGGTAGCATCGACGTCTTCCAGGGCCTCCTCTTCCTCTCATGGATCTCAGGTAACCAAGCATAAATCTGGCCGATCCTCGAAGGGCAGATCTCCCTCTAAGCATCGAGATGCCTCCGGGCTTGCCCTCGAGAACTCCGCACCGGCAAAAATACCCCGGCGGGAAGCTCCGGCTTCCAAAGCTTTTTCTATGGGGTCACAGGTTGACATCGATGGCTCGGCCTCGACCGATCACCTGTTGCCGTGTTCTGGGGTACCGGTGGCTCCCACTGGTACTGACATCCAGACTCTGGTGGCGTCGATAGATCAGAAGATTCTAATCATGCAGCGCACCTTAACTGCTTTCATGCAGGCTGCGACGCCTCCGGTACCGCAACAATCCCTGTTGCTGGTACCGGCATCGGTACCGGTACCGATTGCATCGACATCGGCTTCGATGTCGACTGCTACGGTACCCTGTCCTACGATGCCCATCGGTACCGAGCTGGTACCGATTACGCCCGATGTCGATCCCACTTGATAGTTATCGGGCTTTACAGGAGCATCCAGACAGGCGATACTTCGATTCCTCTGAAGACTGAGTCTGTAGTAGCATCGATACTTCTTCCTCAGTCTTCTTCACCTAAACGAAGAATGTCTCCTCCAGAAGACTTGTCTTTTCAAGACTTTGTTAGGGACGTGGCTAGGGGCCTCTCTATCACAGTGGCCCCTGAGTCAGAACCCAGAGCCAAGGAGTTGGATATTTTACAATATCCCAAAGCTCCTAAGGAGGCAGCTACTTTACCTGTTCATGAGATTCTGTATGATCTCATGTTGAGGATGTGGGAGACACCTCTCACCACCTCTCCTCATTCTCGCAGGTTAGACACCATGTATCGTGTCCCTCCTTGTCCAGGCTTACACAAGACTCGGCTTCCTCACCACTCTATTGTGGTAGAGTCTGCCATGAAGAAGATGAAGTGTGCAAAGAGACACTCATCTAATCCTCCAGTGCATGAATGCAGGACCCTGGATGCTTTTGGCCGAAGGGTTTTCCAAGCTGCTATGCTAGCTGCTAGGATCAATTCCTATAGTCTCTAAATGGGAATGTTTCTAAAAAGTCACAGATCACCTGCAGACCTTCTTCTTTCATTTCAGAGGATAAGAGACAGGCGTTTCTCACTTGGCTCAAACATGCCCAAAAGGTCTCCAAATTTTCCAACCGTGCAGCCTTTGACTCTTTTGAATGTGTAAGCAGAGCTTCGGCTATTGCCATAGGGGCACGCAGAATTGCTTGGCTACAAGCTTCTGATTTGGAGATCTGGGTTCAAGATCAATTAGGAAATCTCCCTTGTACAGGTGAGAACCTTTTTGGTAAGGATTGGCAAGCAAAGGCCACTCAGATGAATGCTGAAAACTCTGCTTTGGATCGACTTTCAAAGTCTACCTCTGCTCCTGTCAAGAAAAGATTGTTTAAAAAGACATTCTTTTCCAAAAAGGGAAAATACTATCATGCTTATGGTCAGCAGGCATCTTCTACAGGTTGTTTTGTTGCAAAGCGTCAGCAACCACCCAAACAGGCCAAGTCAAAGGCAGCTAGACCTTCCACGGCCCAGCAGCCTCAGTCTCCTCAGGGACTTTGACTTGCAGCTAGAGAACTTAGCCTTTCTAGTTCTGGAGGGACCAGAGCCCCTTACCATCCCAGGAAGGTTGACTGACTTTGCTCCCAGATGGGAGCAGATCACAGCAGAGCAATGGACACTTTCCATCATAAGGGAGGGGTACAAGCTTCATTTCTTAAGCCTTCCCCCTTACACCATGGTGAAACAGTTCAATTCTCCAACATCTCTCCTCAACCTTTTAGGTCAGGAGATTGCCACCCTTCTTGCCCAAGGGGCAATAGAAGAAGTACCTCTTCTTCAACAAGGCACAGGGTTCTACTCCCCTTATTTTCTTATTCCAAAGAAGACAGGGGGCTACAGACTCATCTTAGATCTCAGAGAATTGAACAAATTTCTAGTCAAGGAGAAATTCAAGATGATTTCTCTCGGTGCTCTGCTTCCATACCTTCAGAGTCAGGACTGGCTTTGTTCTCTAGATCTCGAGGATGCGTACACCCATGTCCTCATCCATCCAACTCACAGAAGGTTCCTTTTGGTTCCTTTTTCAGGGAAAGCACTACCAGTACAGGGTGCTTCCTTTTGGTTTGGCCTCTGCTCCAAGGGTGTTCACGAAATGCATGGCTGTAGTAGCTGCATTTCTACGCACTCGAGGAATATTTGTCTTCCCATATCTGGACGACTGGCTCATTCGAGCTCCATCTCAAGCAGAGGCCAAGACTTGTCTAATCCGCACAATGCGTGTCCTTCAGTATTTGGGACTAGTAATAAACATCCCAAAATCCAATCTCACCCCTACTCAGTCTCTCGAGTTTATAGGGGCCCTGTTGGATACCACAACTGCAAGGGCCTATCTCCCCCAGGCCCGTTGCCTACGCTTGGTGCAGTTAGCCTCCGAAATACAATTAAAACCCCTTTTAACTGCTCGAGAAATGTTGCAACTCTTAGGCCACATGGCATCCACTGTGCATGTGGTTCCATATGCTCGCCTGCACATGAGGGCAGCTCAATGGACTTTGTCCACCCAATGGACTCAGGCATCAGGTTGCCTGTCAGACAAAATAGCAAACTCCAGTCGCCTTTTTTGGTCTCTCCAGTGGTGGAAGTTCTCTCAAAACCTGTTTCAACAGTCTCTTCCCCAAGCAACCCTTACAACAGATGCCTCTCCAATGGGTTGTGGAGCTCATCTGCAAGATCTCTCCACCCAGGGCATCTGGTCTCCACAGGAGCCTTCACTACACATAAATCACTTGGAACTCAGAGCAATTTTCTTAGCTCAGAGTGTTCCACTCCCTGCTCAGCTACAAGACAGTCTTTATCCACACGGACAATCAAGTAGCCATGTTCTATGTAAACAGGCAGGGGGGGACTGGCTCTCTGTCACTTTGCAACGAAGCTTTGCGACTGTGGGCCTTCGCCAGAGAGCATCAAATTCATCTTATGGCAGTATATCTTCCAGGCGTTCAAAAATCTTGGGCAGACAGACTCAGTCGAGTTCTGCTTCCACACGAATGGTCCTTCCACAGGGACCAGATAGCCAGGATTTTTCGAATTTGGGGAACCCCTGACAGACCTGTTTGCAAGTCCGTGGAATGCCAAACTTCCCCGGTTCTGTTCCAGGATTCCGTGTCAGGGAGTTCAGGCCAGGGATGCCTTCCTCCTTCACTGGGGGCAAGACTTCCTTTATGCCTTTCCACCCATTCCCCTAATTCCCAGAACTCTGTTCAAGCTTCAGAGAGACAGAGGGTCTATGATCCTCATAGCACCACATTGGCCACACCAAGTGTGGTACCCTCTACTTCTGCATCTCTCTCAAGCTCCATCCCTGGAGTTGGACTCTGCTCCAGATCTTCTCTCCCAGGAAGACGGAACGTTGTGGCACCCAAACCCCCAGTCTCTCCATCTCAGGGCCTGGTTGCTGAAGGCCTAGACTTTCAAGTTTTCCATCTCTCTCTCAGCAAGTCAGAGATATTATTCATGCTTCTAGAAAGCCTTCCACTAGACATTCCTATGCTTTCAAATGGAAAAGATTTACCATTTGGTGTTCAGAGAAGGGTCTTAACCCTCTAGCAATACCTGTGAATTCTTTACTAGAGTATCTTCTGCATCTTTCACATGCAGACCTCAAAACGAATTTGGTAAGAGTCCATTTGAGTGCTATTGCAGCGTCCCTCAAGCCTCTCAATGGACAGCCTGTTTCCTCTCATCCTCTTATAGCAAGATTCATGAGGCCTCCTTTTAACTAAACCTCCCATTAGACCACCTCCAGTGGTATGGGACTTAAATCTGGTTCTTGGCCAGCTTATGAAGCCACCCTTTGTACCTTTAGCCGCCGCCACCTTGAAATTTCCTTCTTGGAAGGTTATCTTTCTCATTGCAGTCACCTCAGCACGTCGCATCAGTGAGTTTCAAGCCTTAGTGGCTAGCCCTCCTTATACAAGGTTCCATCATAAGGTAGTCCTCAGGACCAATCCACACTTTATGCCCAAAGTGGTCTCACGCCTTTTCATCTGAACCAAGAGGTATACTTAACTTTATTTATTTATGCACAAATTTGTATCCCGCTGCTTCCAGTGATCAGCAGCGGTTGCAAAACAAGGTAAGGCTGGTTGTACTGGCCAGCAATTAGTGGTAGGTACAATTCGATTAGAGAGGTGGGTAGCACACATAAGAAGAGTTACAGATTTACAGTTGATTGATGTTAGGACTTTACACAAGGTGCTTATATACATATTTACACTTTACACCAAGGAAAGTTTTATATACATATTTACACAAGCCAGTCTGCTAGGACTTCACTTAGGATCTTTACAAACATATTTACACATGCCTGGATGAAATTCATGCGGTTAAATTGAAATGAGATTGGAAAAGGTGCGTTTTAAGTTTTTTCCTGAAGTCTTTTAGATCACAGATCGCACGCAGTTCACTTGGTAATCGGTTCCAGAGTGCTGGAGCTCTTTTTTCCAGGACCTCATGCATCGAGTGCAGAGAGGAATCTTCATACCTTGGATGGTAAAAGAGCTCTCGCCTTTTACTTACAAAGGACACAGCAAAAGGCGAGAGCTCTTTTACCATCCAAGGTATGAAGATTCCTCTCTGCACTCGATGCATGAGGTCCTGGAAAAAAGAGCTCCAGCACTCTGGAACCGATTACCAAGTAGCTGCGTGCGATCTGTGATCTAAAAGACTTCAGGAAAAAACTTAAAATGCACCTTTTCCAATCTCATTTCAATTTAACCGCATGAATTTCATCCAGGCATGTGTAAATACGTTTGTAAAGATCCTAAGTGAAGTCCTAGCAGACTGGCTTGTGTAAATATGTATATAACTACACAAGGTGCTTATATACATATTTACACTTTACACCAAGGAAAAAGTCCTAACATCAATCAACTGTAAATCTGTAACTCTTCTTATGTGTGCTACCCACCTCTCTAATCGAATTGTACCTACCCCTAATTGCTGGCCAGTACAACCAGCCTTACCTTGTTTTGCAACCGCTGCTGATCACTGGAAGCAGCGGGATACAAATTTGTGCGTAAATAAATAAATAAATAAATAAAGTTAAGTATACCTCTTGGTTCAGATGAAAAGGCGAGACCACTTTGGGCATAAAGTGTACTTCTCAACTCTCATAAAGTATACTTCTCAACTCTTTGTTGCTTTTGATCCTTCCCATTTAGGACTTCCAGTTTCTAAGAGAACACTGTCCAGCTGGATTGCTCAGTGTATTTCTTTCGCCTACCAGAGTAGGAACCTTTCTCTGGAAGGCCATGTCACAGCTCACAATGTGAGAGCCATGGCAGCCTCAATGGCTAGTCTGAACTCTGTGTCCATCGACCAAATCTGTCGAGCGGCCACCTGGGCCTCGGTTCATACCTTCACAGCCCATTACTGTTTGGACAAGGACTCCCGCCGGGATGCCTCGTTTGGTCAGGCTGTTCTCAAACACCTGTTCCATTCCTAATCAACTCCTACCCACCTACCCTGGTTGGATGCCAGAGATCCATGGGGGGAGGTGGAGCCCTTTTCAGGGACACACAACTCTGGGGTCTCTCCCTGGCATCTGCAGCTAGGGAGTCCCCATATGTGAAGACTCATTCCTGCTTGTTCCTGGAGATAGCACAGTTACTTACCTGTAACATGTGATCTCTGGGAACAGCAGGAATAAGTCTTCACAACCCACCCACCTCCCCTAGGAGTTGTATCTCTCTATCTATCTTTTCTTTCCTCTCTCTGTCTCAGCTTTAAAACTCGAACTGGAGAGAGACGGTTGTGAAAGGCGGGAAGGCAGCACGCAGGCGCTGTGGGATGCTCTCAAAAGCTTTCCTATTGGACGCTGGGGAGCGTTCCCGCACAGGCTCCGTCGGTACCGACGATACCCATATGTGAAGACTTATTCCTACTGTTCCCAGAGATCACCTGTTACAGGTAAGTAACTGTGCTTTATCCTTCCTATACCCAGCAGGGACATCATTTAGGTCAGTCTGCCCAAAAGGGACAGCAGCAACAAAGGAAACCAAAAGCAGCTAAGCCTCAACCGGCTCAGCAGACTCAGCCTCCACGGGGGCTTTGACTCCTGTCTAGAGAACTTTGCCTTCCTGGCCCAGAACCCTCCACGATCCCAGGAAGGTCATGTCATTTTGCCCCCAGATGGGGTCAGATAACAGCAGAAATTTGGAGACTGTCTATTTTAAGAGAGGGGTACAAGCTTCATTTTCTCAGCATGCCCCCTCCTACAACGGTAAGACAGCTCAATTCTCAGACCTCTCTCAAGGACCAGTTAGGTCAAGAGGTCACTGTGCTCCTTGCTCAAGGGGCAATAGAAGAGGTACCCATTCCCCAAAGGGGTACAGGGTTTTACTCCCCCAATTTCCTTATTCCAAAGAAAACAGGAGGACACAGACCCATTCTAGACCTCGGAGAATTGAACAAATTCCTGTTCAGAGAAGTTCAAAATTATTTTTCTAGGAACTCTACTGCCATACCTTCAGATTCAGGATTGGCTTTGTTCTCTAGATCTCAAGGATGCATACACTCATGTTCTCATCCATCCAACTCACCGAACGTTCCTTCGATTCCTGTTTCAAGGGAAGCACTACCAATACAGGGTTCTTCCTTTTGGCCTGGCCTCTGCACCAAGGGTGTTCACAAAATGCATGGCTGTGGTAGCAGCAGCATTTCTCCGCACCCTGGGAATATTCGTCTTCCCTTACTTAGACGACTGGCTCATTCGGGCCCTTTCAGAGCCAGAGGCCAGGGTTGCTCTGTCTTTCACAATGCGCATCCTTCAGTATTTTGGACTGGTCATAAACTTCCCAAAGTCCAACCTTGTTCCCACTCAATCCCTAGAGTTTATAGGAGCTCTTCTGGATACCAGACAGGACAAGAGCCTACCTTCCACAGCCCCGCTGCCTTTGCATTGTGCAGTTAGCTTCCCAAGCAGTGCTAAAACCTCACCTCACTGTTCGGGAAATGTTACAGTTGCTAGGCCACATGGCATCCACTGTGCGTGTGGTTCCTTATGCTCACCTTCATATGAGGGCAGCCCAGTGGACCTTATCCACTCAGTGGACTCAGGCATCAGGTTGCCTGTCAGACAAAATAGCAAACTCAGATCGCCTTATTTTGTCCCTCCAATGGTGGCAGTCACCCAAAAACGTTTTGGTGGGGTCTCCTTTTCAGCAACCCCCACCCCAAGCCACTCTAACAGATGCTTCACAGGTGGGTTGGGGAGCCCACCTGCAAGGCCTCTCTACCCAGGGTACCTGGACTCCACAGGAGGCCTATCTCCATATCAATCTCCTGAAGCTCAGAGCAATCTCCCTTGCTCTTTGGGTATTTCACACCCAGCTCAGCTACAAGACAGTCCTAGTTCAAACGGACAATCAAGTAGCCATGTTCTATGTGAACAAGCAGGGTGGAACAGGCTTTCTGTCGCTGTGCAATGAAGCTTTGCGACTATGGGCCCTCGCCAGAGAGCATCAGATTCATCTCCTCGCGGTGTATCTTCCAGGCATTCAAAACTCTTGGGCAGACAGACTCAGTTGAGTTCTGCTTCCACACAAATGGTCTCTCCATGCAGACCAGGTGGCCCAAATTTTTCAAATTTGGGGAACCCCGGACATAGTCCTCTTCTCAAGTCTGCTGAATGTCAAACTTCCCCGGTTCTGTTCCAGAATTCCGGCTCGAGGTTGTCGGGCCAGGGATGCTTTGCTCCTCCATCGGGGTCAGGACTTCCTGTATGCCTTTCCACCCATTCCCCTAATTCCCCTAACCCTGTTCAAGCTTCAGAGAGACAGAGGTCTCATGATCCTCAGCTCCACGTTGGCAATGGCAAATGTGGTACCCTCTGCTCCTGTATCTCTCTTAAGCTCCGCCTCTGTAGTTAGGATCTTCTCCAGATCTCCTTTCTCAAGAGGGCGGGATGCTGTGGCATCCCATTCCCCAGTCTCTGCATCTCAGGGCCTGGTTGCCGAAAGCCTAGAACTTCACAGTCTTAAGCTTTCCCAGCAGGTGAAGGATATCCTTCATGCTTCCAGGAAACCTTCCACAAGACGCTCTTAGGCATTCAAATGGAAAAGGTTTACCATATGGTGCGAGCAGAAGGGTCTTAACCCTCTTGCGTTACCTCTGGAATCATTACTGGAGTACCTCCTTCATTTATTAAATGCAGGGCTTAAGACTAATTCAGTGGGAGTCCATTTGAGTGTTATTGCAGCTTCTTTCAAGCCTCTCAATGGAGAACCTCTTTCCTCTCATCCTCTCATAGCGAGATTTATGAGAGGCCTTCTTTTAACGTAGCATCCCATTAAGCCACCACCGGTGACATGGGACTTGAATCTGGTAGTTGGGCAGCTCATGAAACCACCCTTTGAACTATTAGCCACTACCTGTTTGAAATTCCTTTCCTGGAAAGTTATCTTTCTCATTGCAATCACATCGCATCAGTGAATTGCAAGCCTTGGTGGCTGATCCTCCTTATACAAGGTTCCATCATAAGGTAGTCCTTGGGACTCATCCACACTTTATGCCAAAGGTGGTCTCGCCCTTTCATTTGAACCAAGCGGTTTACCTTCCTGTATTCTTTCCAAGGCCTCACGCCTCAAATGCAGAAAGGAATCTTCATACTTTGCACTGTAAAAGAGCTTTGGCCTTTTACTTGCAAAGGACACAGCAACATAGAAAATCCTCTCAACTCTTCGTTGTTTTTGATCCTAGTCATTTGGGACTTCCAGTCTCCAAAAGGACACTGTCCAGCAGGATTGCAGTGTATATCTTTTGCCTAAGGGAGTAAGAACCTTCCTCTTGAAGGCCATGTCACAGTTCACAATGTGAGAGCCATGGCAGCCTCAATGGCTCATCTTCACTGTCTATCGACGACATCTGTCGAGCAGCTACTTGGGCTTCGGTTCATACCTTCACAGCCCATTACTGCTTAGACAAGGATTCCTGCTGGGATGCCTTGTTTGGTCAGGCTGTTCTTCAACACCTGTTTCACACTTAATCAACTCCTACCCACCATCCCTGGTAGGATGCCAAGAGATCCATGGGGGGAAGTGGAGCCCTTTCACAAGGGCACACAACGTTCTGGGGCCATCTCCCTGACATCTGCAGCTAGGGAGTCCCCATATGTGAAGACTACATTCCTGCTTGTTCCTGGAGATAGCATAATTACTCACCTGTAACAAGTGTTCTCCAGGACAAAGCAGGAAGTCAGTCCTCACATATGGGTGACGTCAGCGCCGACGGAGCCCTCGCGGAGCAATTTTCCCCAGCTTTCAAAGAAAGCCTTTGGGAATTGCAGCGCGCATGCGCGGTCCTCTTCCTGCCCAAGGGTGCCATCTTGCTCAGTCGTCTTTTTTCCGCGGAGCCCTACAGACGTTGTCTGTGAATCCCCGCCGAAAAGTTGATTTTTTTCTCTATTTTTCTCTCAAGAAAGACCTCTGCCCCTTCTCAAAAGAAGAATGCCTCGGGGGAAAAAGCCCTTTTACCCGAGGAAAGGTGCTGCCTATAAATACTACCCTCAGTATCAGGCCTCAGCAGCTCCCCCACAGGAAAAGCAGGCCAAGGGACGGGGTAATGGGTCCTGTAGGCAGCAAGCCCCCAAGCCTGCACCACCGGCCCCTGCTCAGCAGAGTGGGGGCTTTTGACTTCCTCAGCTGGTTTCTCTCAGCACAGGAGGCTGGCTGGTCCACTTTGCCCACAGGTGGTCCAACATCACCACAGATACCTGGGTACTTCACATAGTTCAAAAGGGCTATCTTCTTCACTTTCACCAGGTACCTCCCTCCTACTTTCCAGGGGAGCCTCCCAGACTCCCTTTGCACAGGGACTTACTCCTTCAGGAGTTAGCAAGTCTCGTTCAGGAACAAGCCGTGGAACCGGTGCCCCACCACCTGAAGGGCCAAGGATTTTACTCCAGGTACTTCCTGATTCCAAAAAGAACAGGAGGCCTCAGACCCATCCTGGACTTGCGAAACCTCAACAAGTTCCTTGCAAAGGAAAAGTTCAAGATGCTTACCCTTGGAATCCTGCTGCCCTACCTCCAGCAGGGAGACTGGCTATGCTCCTTGGATCTGTAGGATGCGAATACTCATATCCTCATTCATCCAGACCACAGACAATATCTCAGATTTGTTGTGGGAGGAAATCATTACCAGTACAGAGTGCTGCCCTTTGGCCTATCCTCCGCCCCCAGGGTGTTCACCAAATGCCTCGCAGTGGTGGCAGCCTATCTAAGACTTCAAGGTCTGTTTGTATTCCCATACCTGGACGACTGGCTCATCAGAGCCCCATCTTCAACAGAGGCCGCTCAGGCCACTCATCGCACTGTGGCTCTGCTCCAGCACTTGGGTTTTGTCATAAACTTCGCAAAGTCCACTTTGCTCCCCTCTCAAAATCTCGAGTTCATTGGCGCCAGGTTGGACACACTTCAGGCGCGGGCCTTCCTCCCTCTGGACAGGGCCAGGCGGCTCATGGATCTCGCCGGCCACTTTTACAGCAATGCGCTGGTCTCAGCCAGGCACTTTCTGCGACTGCTCGGCCATATGGCTTCCACAGTCCATGTGACCCCCAATGCCCGACTGAACATACGTCCTGCTCAGTGGTGCCTTCGCAATCAATGGCATCAGGCCACGGGGAGCCTAGCGGACTCTGTGCAGATCTCCGACCAGCTAGTCTCATCTCTGCGATGGTGGCTTCATCTACCAAACCTAGTGCTAGGGGTGGCTTTTCAGCCCCCTACGCATTCTCAGGTCCTAACGACCGATGCTTCCCTCTTGGATTGGGGAGCACATTGCCAAGGGTCATGTACTCAAGGCCTCTGGACTCCTTGGGAGTCTGCTCAACAGATAAACTTCCTGGAGCTCAGAGCCATCCGCCTAGCGCTCAGAGCCTTCTCTCACCTGGTGTCCCACCAGTCGCTACTGATACAGACGGACAACCAGGTTGCCATGTTCTACGTAAACAAACAAGGCGGAACAGGCTCCTTCCTCCTCTGTCAGGAGGTGCAACAGCTATGCTCTTGGGCAGTCCGCCACGGCATCCTCCTCAGGGCTGTCTATCTCCCAGGTCAAGAAAATTACCTGGCCGACAAGCTCAGCAGGATCCTCCAGCCACACGAGTGAAGGCTGGATCCGATGGTGGTTCAGCAAATCTTTCTCAAGTGGGGTCTCCCCACCATGGATCTGTTTGCCAGTCCTCTGAACCGGCAGCTGCCCAGATTCTGCTCTCGACAGCCGCATCCTCTCAGGGTAGCGGCGGATGCTTTTCTGATTCCCTGGTCCAACGGCCTCTTGTATGCCTTTCCTCCCATGCCACTGGTGTCTCGGACGCTCTTCAAGGTTCTCAGAGACAAAGCATCGATGATCCTAGTGGCTCCCCGGTGGCCGAGACAACCTTGGTTCCCGCTTCTGATGCAGCTGGCGGTGGACACTCCTCTTCCACTGGGGTTTCAGCCCGACCTCCTGTCGCAGGATCAGGGGACTCTCCTACACCCCAACCTCCAGTCCCTTCATCTGATGGCCTGGCTGCTGAAAGGGTAGTCCTTGCTCCTCTGCAGCTACCTCCAGATGTGGAGGAGGTCGTCTTGGCCTCCAGGAGGCCCTCCACCCGGACGTCCTACGCTCTAAAGTGGCATCGGTTCTCCGTCTGGTGTACTCAGCAGTCTCAAGATCCCTTCTCCTGTTCAGCATCAGTGGTCTTGCAGTACTTGTTCTCTCTCTCTAACCTTGGACTTAAGTCCAACTCGGTCAAGGTCCACCTCAGTGCTCTTTCTGCGCATCACATGCCGGTGGACGGTAGGCCTCTTTCCAGCCACCCTCTGGTGGCTTGGTTTCTCAGAGGCCTCCTTCTCCTTAAGCCACCTTTGTGCCCGCCAGCCCCGGACTGGGATCTCAATGTGGTTTTGCAGCGGATTACCTGTCTGCCTTTTGAGCCTATGGCTACCTGTCCACTGCGTTTTCTTTCGTGGAAAACCTTGTTCTTGGTAGCCCTCACTTCTGCTAGACGCGTTAGTGAGTTGCAGGCCCTAGTGTCTGATCCTCCTTACACTAGGTTCTATAAGAACTGGGTAGTCCTACGGACTCACCCTAAGTTTCTTCCCAAAGTGGTATCCCCTTTTCACATCAACCAGGAGGTGGTACTTCCGACCTACTTTCCCAGGCCACACTCCAGCCGAGCTGAAATGGTCCTGCATACCCTGGACTGTAGAAGGGCGTTGACCTTCTACCTTGACCGTACGCGGCAGCACCGAAGGACTGTTCAGCTCTTCGTTTCTTATGACCCCAACAAGTTGGGGCTCCCTGTCTCCAAGCGTACTCTGTCCATCTGGATTGCTGACTGTATCGCTTGGGCTTACGAGGCAGCTGGCCTCGTGTTGGATGGTAGAGTCACAGCTCATCGTGTTCGGGCGAAGGCTACGGTGGCTTACCTCCGCTCTGTTCCATTGGTAGACATCTGCCGGGCCGCTACTTGGTCTTCAAGCCAGACTTTTGCAGCCCATTACTGCCTGGAGGGGGAGTCCCGCAGGGACAGTGCTTTCGGACAGGCAGTCCTCCGTAACCTCTTTGAGGTATAGGCAACTCCTACCCTCCATCCCGGATGTTGGGCTACCGGTTGGAGACATATTCAGAGAAGATTCCTTCCTTCTGTGCTACTGAGCTTGAGGGAGCTCATTTTTGTGCTTAGGGTCTCCGGTAGCCTTAAGCTTGGGAGTCCCATATGTGAGGACTGGCTTCCTGCTTGGTCCTGGAGAAAGCGTAGTTACTCACCTGTAACAGGTGTTCTCCAGGAGCAGCAGGAATCAGTCCTCACAACCCTCCCTCCTCCCCTTGGAGTTGCAGTTCTATGCTTTCGTTTTTGCTCATTTTTTGCTGTCTTTTAGCTATGTCATCAGACTGAGCAAGATGGCACCCTTGGGCGGGAAGAGGACCGCGCATGCGCGCTGCAATTCCCAAAGGCTTTCTTTGAAAGCTGGGGAAAATTGCTCCGCGAGGGCTTTGTCGGCGCTGACGTCACCCATATGTGAGGACTGATTCCTGCTGCTCCTGGAGAACACCTGTTACAGGTGAGTAACTACGCTATCTCCAGGAACCGCAGGAATTTAGTCTTCACAACCCGTCCACCTCTGCTAGGAGTTGTATCTATCTCTCTCTTTCTCTTTTGTCTCGGCTATAAACTCAACTGGAGAGGGACATTTGGGAAAGGCAGGAAGGCAGCACGCAGGCGCTGTGGTATGCTCCCAAAAGCTTTCGTATTGGACGCTGGGGAGCGTTCCTGCGCAGGCTCCATCGGTACCGACGATACCCCCCATATGTGAAGACTAAATTCCTGCTGTTCCCGAAGATCACCTGTTACAGGTGAGTAACTATGCTTTACAAATGTAGACATGAGTATTTACACCATCTCTAGTGCTGGGGTAATGCCTTTAAGTAAATGCACAGACTGGGTGCTTGCATTAGTGTTTTTATAATATAAAGTCGGTGCCTACTTTTCTTTAAAATGTAGGCTTCATCTAGGCGCCTCAAACATATTTAATTAGGTGTCCTTTTAGAAAATTACCCTCTAAATGTGGAGGTACGTTTTGGTTTATATATAGAATTCAAAGCCTAAGGCTCGGTGTAATAAAGTAAGTTCACCTTGTATTAAAAGTGAGTGTTGCAGTCTGAAGAAATGGATTTGTATTCTTGCTAATTGTGCAGTCTGAGCACAGAATTGTGGGACTGGAGCAGCAGCAGCAGAACTTTGGTTCACACACTCGGGCTACTGAAAATTCTCTAGTCAGCTGTCATCTACCTAGGATATGGTTCATCTCAGAAATTTTCTGAGATATATTTGAGGGTGTCAGGTTTGGCAAGGGCAGTCTTGAGTCAGGTTGGTGGAAATGGGAAATTCATTTGCTTGGTTGGCCAGCATGCTGAAGATTTTAAGCCAAGGTCTGTACCCTGTAAGCAGGCTGGAGAGGACATAAGGCTGAGCTTATAAAGTGAGCAACATGTTATCCAGTCCAGCTGAAAGCGAAGTGTCAGGGTGGGAGTTGGGTGTGAAAATAAATTTTAGTTCTGTTGCAAAAGACTTTAGATTCCAGTAATGCTTTGTTGCTATAGGAGCAGGGTGTATCTGTGTAGCAATCAAAATTATTTTGTGTTGACCTCCACCCTGTTCTAAAGAACACAATCCTTTGTACTACTTTAGGATATATAATTTTTGTATGTATAAATGTATGTTTAATTATTCTGGTGCCACTCCCGCTGCAGGAATCTTCTCTATGAATGCTCCTTGAGTTGTCTGATTTTGTATTTTGAGAGCTGCAGAACCAGTTATTGGAGGCAGAGCTCAAACACACTACCTCTCTTCTCTTGGATTAGTTTCCAGAAGTGTTTTGTGCGTACCATGACAAGAACAAACTTCTCTTAAGCCAGGGTGTGGGCTTCGGTGGGAGCTGCTGCTTTTGGGGAGGGCTGGGAGAGCACTAGTCATTCGTTCCAGAAAATATTCAACACTATCAACATGGTTAAAAAAGAAACCAGAAAAGAGGTGCTGAAGCTTGCTGTGCAGTGCACAGTAATTGATGGAAGAATTCAAAATAGTCCAATGAATCCTTTCACATAAATAAATAATTCATAAACAGGTTTTAGCTATAGTCTTTCCAGACTGATAATGACATTTTCCAATTGTGTTCAGCTTTATTCAGAGTGTCCTGAATATTGCCTGTTGATTTTTGCAATTGTTCTATTCCTGCACCTAGTGACGGCTAAACACTGCATGAAATCCAGAAATTTACACACCCACCTAGCACAGTTTTAAATAATGCTGGGGTGACCTTCATCACAGCAACACAATCCTGCAAAATTGCTCCCCATCCTTTTTTGAACCTCCTTCATTTGTTTCATCCTGCTTTGCATTTTTTTGTTTGTTCCTTCTTCCACATTTTCATATTGGTTTCAAATTTTTCTCTTATTTGTTATGACTTTTTTTTCCTGTCACTTGTCTCTTCCTTGTAATACAGTCTTACACACACTGATACATTTTAATACTGTTGCATTCTTGTCAGAAACTCTCAAGAGTGGAGTGCCTTTTACTGAACTAGCTTGAGTAAAATCCCAAGACTTTAAAGATTGGGAAGTTTCTGGCTCTAAAAAATGAGGCAGGGAGACATGAATGAGGTTTGCTTATTCATGAAGGACCTGAAGGTCTGTAGTTGACTAAAATGGCAGCAGTTCCTCCTGCTCGACTAGGCAGCCTGGGCATTTGCAGCACGCACATAAATGCATCTAAAATGCTCCATTAAGACTGTGTTCTTATTTCCTGAAGCTGGGGATATGGTGCTTGCGGGGCAAGCCTTTTTAATTTTTTGAGAGGGGAGATAGTTGCCTTGTATGTGTCACTGGTCATTTGAAGGCCAGGACTTCATTTGTCCCCAGGGAGTTGCCAAATCATGTTCCTCTTGCAGGATTTTCAGTGAGGTACAAGGCAGAAGAGGGGAAAGCATAAAATGATTCAAAATGGCTAGGTTAGTCTGAAGTAGGACCCTGTGCATGCTGCCAAATGTTTCTGCAGTGTGTTTTGAAGTGAGGGACTGGAAGTGGATGGAAAGTAATTTGATGTTAAAATGTCAATGCCACAGAGGAGTGTGCAAAATTGGAATGCTCTTCAAATCTACTTCAGAAAGAAAGATTTAGATATCCTTGTCTTTATCCTGGGTTGTGGGGTTTTTTTTTCATTTCATTTCTCTTCAGTGCTTTTGGTTTGTTTCCAATACTGCCATGCTGCTTAATCTTTCAGTGTGCTGTCTGCAGCCCTGACACCTCCCCTCCCCCCTTCTTTCCCTTGCTCTGTCACTGGCGATGTGCTTTTCATATGTAACAGGATATGGTGTGCTCACAGGGGTTGGTAAGCATGTAGATATGAACCAGTGGCCTTATTGGTCATGTGTTTTTACCAGCTTCCCAAGATCTAGCTAAGCTCATCATGGAGGTTTAAGAGTGAAAAGACTAGATGTCCTGTATTTCATGCAAGAAATATATTTCTATAATTCAGCTCTACCAGAATAAATTGCTTAAGTCACTTTATTCAGTTATGTGGTTCATCTTTTTTCATGGACACCATTCCACTTTATTTCATCACAGTGGAGAAAGTGGCATCTAAGAGGATTGCACAGAGCTGCTACTAGCTACACTAATCCTCTGACTGGATCTATAGCCAGGAAACAACAAATAAGCAGGCAAAACAAGGGGGGGGGGGGGGGGGAGCTGATAAGCACTTGGGCACTAACTGAATGAGCTGTTTTAGGATCTCTACTGCTAGAAACCTTGAGAGGAAAGCAATTTGGGATGTGCCAAGCATTGAAAGCCACTTTTCTTCTTACACAGGTCTGGCAAAGATTAGTATAACTTCTAAAATAGTTAACTATGAACTCTTCTTGGAGTGCTGCCTTCAGCAACAACTAAAAAAGAATGATTCACTGCTTTAAATTAATCTAGTCAGCATTTTTTGCAAAGGGCCTGCAATGAAAACGGCAAATGGCAATAAGCACAAGAAAAATGTTAGCTACATTCCTGTATAAGATGTCTGGATACTGGCTTACTAGGACCCAATGTTCAAGTTGAACATTTCTTTGGCTGCTACAAGAATGAGAACTATCAGGTATGTGGTGCTGTTCTTTTGGAATTTGCTGTCAGTTGGATTGAAAAGAATTGTGGAAGGGGTTTTGCCATTTTTTAAAAATATGTTTGTTTTCTTATCCTACTAGACCAGCCCAGATGAGTGTGCTATGCTGCCTTTGCATCGGTCAGTTAAGTGATGCTCCTCGCGTCTAAGATCCTGCCATTTTTCCCATTGTGAACAGCATTAGTTGTCTCCTCCTCCTGTATTCTTGGTTCAGTTCTGGGCCTTGTCTTTATCTCGGATGTGGCTGCAGTCGCTTTATACATATAGGGAACCTAGGTTGCCCATACCTGGATCTTGGGCTGGCCTGATAATTTGCTTTGACGGCCAGAGACGAGACAGGCCGGGTGAGGTTTGGATAAAAAGTCTGGGGTCCGTGACCATCTGTCCTAAAAATGCACCTGATTCTCTCCTGGAATGTCAAATACCCAGAACATGGTTCCATACTCTCCTGAGCCGAGCTTCCTCGTGACAGAGTTCACGCAAGTCTCAGCTGACTCAGAACATGTGATACTTGGTCAGCTCTGCAGGCCTGGTGGTACTCAAGCTCTTGAGTCTGTGACTTTGATGTTGGAACTCGTTCCTTGAGCCAGGGTGAATATGCACTCATTGCAAAAGCACCTACTGATCTCTGTTCCCTGTCATTTGACCAAGCCCTTCCTCTCTCCCAGGAGATCAAGGAGCAGTTGAGATAGTTAAGATCTATGATCTGTTATATAGTTAAGAACCCAAGAGTTCATAGTTGCATGTTTGTATATAGTTTAGTGACAGTTATAATGTATTTGTACTTCCGTTCCATGTAAACTGCCTTGACCCAGTGAAAGGCGATATATAAATACAGCTATATAAATAGTGGTGGTGGTTCCACACAAGATGTTTAGAGTATAGTTAGAAGCCACAGAGGGAGTGCTTGTCATCTTGGATGCTAATCTGAGGGGTTGGGAGTGCGATGCTTGATCCAGTTGGCGCAGAGATTTGGGGGCTGGGGGGGTCCTCCCCTCAGGAGGCCTCCAGAGGCTCTTTGATCTGGAAGCCGAGGTAATAAGTTTACCTCTGAAGAGTTTCAGGCCTCTAATAGTAGACAAAGTGACCTGTGTGTGTTTGGACTCTGTCCTCATGGTGATGTGTCCATTGCTGAAACTGAATTTGCAGGGCTAAAGTGGGCGAAGGAGCTTCTGGGTGCCCTGTTTGCTGCATGCATCACAAACCTCGTCAGTGGGCAGGCCCACCTTGTATGTCAGAACTCCGAGTTCAGGTGAAGTGAGAGCTCAGCTCTACTGCATGCGTCTTCATAGTGAGAAGACGAGGCGTATCAATGCTCCACTTGATGGCCACTTTGGCATATTCCTATTTCAGGCATGGTCTCTAGCATGGATGATGTACGTTTCCCTTCCTAACCCTTGGTAAGCATCTTTTGTACAAGTTTCAGGCCCGTCTGGGCCTAGTGATCCTAGGGTCCCAGATTGTCCTCAGAGACCATGGTTCATGGACGCTTGATCTAAGGGATGTGACCTCTTTTGCTCCTTCAAGAGACACACAGTAGGGGATCCTGGAAATGAAGGTCCCTTCTCACTTATGGTCTGGCCCTTGTGGGTGTAAGTCTTTCATTCAGGGCTGCTTAGGGATGATAGTACCTTACTTGCTTAAGGCCCACTGGTCCTCTATGTCCTTAGCTTAGTTTATAGCTCTTTAGCAGCCCATTCTGGACCAGGACTTTGCGCTGAACTCCTGGTTTCGGTGATTGTCCTCATGTGCTAAAGGAGTTGCCTCCAAGGGATTTCTTGATGGTTTACCTCTGCGTTGACTGCTTCTTCAGGAATGAAGTAGTTCTGCTGCCTGTGTCCTGTTTGGCTTCAGTGGGGTCTCTGCGAAAAATGAGGGCACTGGAAGGGCCCTTCCTAATTGTCCTTCCAGTCCAGTATGTGTGGGTTCTCTGTCCACCAGCAGCTAGGAACTGAGCATGTCAGATTTCTGATGTCATAGTAGAAGAGCTCTCTCCTTAGGCACCAGAAACCAGTATCTCGATTCCTAACAGCTAGGTTAGGAGCTCCCACATGGTTGAGCTCCACTGGACAAACTAGGTTGGACAGATCGCCTACCTTTTGAAAGAAAAAAAACAAAAAAAACCAAGGAAAGGAGAGACATAGCAGAAGGCAGGAGAAAGTGCTCTAAGGCATACCTTCCCTTGGCTGGGTCACTTGTGAAGTTTTGTTGTGGAAGACAGCAGGAGGCGGGGCTTGCTTGCCAGAGCCTCGGCCCTTCAGTGGGTAGGGTACAGGGCAGGGGTTAAAAACCCGATGGTCCTTTCCCCCTAGCTAGGCAGCACAGTACTTTTGATGAAGTTGCTGGCTGTTTTTCTCTCTGATGCTTTTAATAGAGCCTTCATAGTGTGCTGCCTCTCTAAGTTTTTGATGGGGGGGGGGGGGTTGGGGGAGAAGAAAAAGGGAAAAGGCAAAGTTGCAAAGTATCTCCGCTACCTCAGTTTTACTGGCTGATTTCCCATTTAAATGGTGATGAAGCTTTGGTTCCTGGGGGATGTCTCCTTAAGTAGAGAGGAAACCGGTATGTGGAGAACTGCAGGCTCCAACAAGGGGAGCAGGCCAGTGACAGTGTGTATCAATGGCTTCCATTCCCTTTTGGTGGGAGGGCAGTTGGACATCATGAAGCTGACCTTGAATTGCCTTGCAAGAGGTTGCTGTTGGACTGCTGTGGCACGGGTGGTTTTCACCGGAGTGCCTCAGAGTTGATTTACTCCCTTGTCTATAACGGTACACTCTGCTCCCTAAGCTTGGCTTTGGGGTTCCCTAGTAAACTGTATAATTTGCTTGCTTCTCTTTTGGCCTGAGTTTTGCTGGCCGTGACTTTGTTGGTATTTTAATTTTTGATTAGTTATGCTCTGTTTTGGTACCTCTTTCGGACTTGCAGGGGATAAGTATGGCAATCCCGTCCCCGGGAACAGAACTCCCTCTCTCTCTCGCCCATTTCACGTTATCGCCGGTTGTTTTCTCTCTCTCTCATTTTGATGCAAATGTGAACATATTTTGTGTTCTTCCTGTCGGGGCATTTGGGGGAATTTGCAGCAATGGCTTCATTGTGTGAATGAGTTCTTTTCTGGGCTCAGGTGATATTTTGGTAAATGCTGAAACTTATTTCATGCCTTTTGATTTTAAGGGCCTCAAGGTCTCCCAAGGTTTGTGTTACGGCTGTTGTCTTGTTGTGGTGTGTTATCAGGAGCAGGGTTCCCCCTCTATTTCTGGTTTAATTGTATTCCTTAAATCTAACCTAATTTTATTCTGTTTGTCATTGGGATAATTTGAATGGGATTACATGTAATCTGTTAAGTGCATCTGATTTTCATATGAACTGGTTTATTTTAATTATCTCGGAATGTAGCTTGAATTAGCTACACTGTTCTCAGTGCTTCAGAGTTATTCTGGTTAATTTCTCTTACCCTAGGGGTTTCTAATGCCTCTATTTTTGTTAAATTGGCTCTGCAATAGTCTGTTTTATCCTGCCTTTACCTAAATTGTTTTGCATGTTTCTGATGTAATTTGGGATAACTTCAGCTAAGTTCTCTAAGAGCAACTGTGTTCTGAATTCATATAAACTCAATTGAGGTTAGGGTAATTCAAAATAAACCAGAGCCACCTAGATTAGCTAAGCTAAGTGGTTTTGGCTTAATTTGGATTACCTTAAACTCTGCTAATCTACGTGGTGCTGGTTTACTTTGAATTACCCTAACCTCAGCTAATCTGAGTTGATCTCAGTGCTCTTTGCTCTGCAAGCTCTTCTTTATACTATCAGGTTTCCCACAGAGGGGAAAGCCTGTCAATGAGCTAGTATGTTTTCTGTTTTGGGTTTGGTGGTTCATTTTGGAGCTGACATTTTGCTCTGTGGTCTGATTTAAGGGGCTATTCTGTTGATGCTACTCAAGGCTTCAGCCTGCTACTGTCAGGCCTGGGATTGGCTGAGGCCAATTTTTCTGCCCTTTGTGGCCTTATAATGTGAATCTTAGGAGGGTCCAAGGTTGGCATGGGCTCTTTTCAATTACTATGCTGCTTATGGCTCCTCAGACTGCATGTCGGCAGGGGGAGTATGCATTATTTTAGGTCTGTCACCTAAACCATGTCTGCGATCCATTTTCGCATGGAGGCACTACCCTCTTCTGTGGCCGTCAGGAAGGAGTTCCTTGAGGCCCTGACCTCACAGAGGCGTACTTGCACATTTCAATTTGATCATATCACATCCTGTAGTTTGCGGTGCCGCAGTGTTATTTTCAGTTCCAGGTGTAGCTCTTTGTTCTGGCCACTGTCCCATGAACCTTTACCAAGATTATGGTGGTGGTGGCAGCGGTTCTGCGACAGGAAGGCATTTTAATTCACCTCTACTTTCTCATTGGTCGCCACACCATCACCAGATGCCTCAACGATGGATTTGCCCACTAACCATATAAACACAGCTCTCTTCTTGTGAAGGACTTGCCACTGGAGCCTCTGGGTTTGGACATTCAGTGACAACAGATGTCAGCCTCACAGGGTGAGGCACGTACTGTGTCTCACAGGTGAGATACGAGCTGGGATTCCGCAGGGCAGTGCTTGGTCCATTAATTGGCTGGAAATGAGTGCAATCTTCTTGGCATGCTGTACTTCCTTCCTGTGATCTCCAGGAGAGTTGTGTGTCCTGACAATGCGACAACGGTAGCAAATCTCAGCTGTGAGAGGGCAAGGGCAGTGCGATGCTGGCAGAGGAGGTGTCGTCTCTGTTGCTCAGGACAGAGAAGCATCTGACATCTCCCTCTGCGGTTCATGTAGCAGGAAAGGAAAATGTACAAGCTGGCTACTTCAGTTGGCACTGGTTAGGCCTGGGGGAGTGGCAACTCAACATGGCTGTGTTTTTCATGACCTAATGGTCCACCTGGAAGAGCCAGTCATTGATCTCTGGTCCTCAGCAGGCAGCTGGATTCCCTGCACCTGCTAAAGAACCATTGTTCAAAAGGTTAGATGCCCTGGCTTAGCTCTGGCTGCCATGTGGTTTTTGGTACACCTTTCCTCCGGGGCCTCTAATCATACATCTGCTGCAACACATAGAACCTCACAGTGAGCTGGTGATGATTGCTTTGGTTTGGCCTCATCGACCATGGTATGCTGCTCTGGCTGGTTGTGGCGCACCTCAGGTGGGTCCCCAACAGAGTGAACCTACTTTCTTTGGTCCTCTCACTTCAGGTGGATTGGTTCTTGCTTGCGGCCTGGCTCTTGAAAGGGCACAGCTGGAAAATAAAGGATATTCAGAGGTGTGGTGATGGCTACCATGTTTGTCTCTCGCAAGGGCTCTGTCTCGTTGGCCTATATCAGTCTGGTGTCTGAGAGTGGGTGCGAGGACAGGGGGCTCCAGCATTTTGTTTCATTTCTGGACATCCTGGCCACCTTGCAAGCAGGATTAGACAAAGGGTTGGCTTAAACTCCTTGCGGGTCCAGATAGTGGCTTTCTTGTTATAGGGAATGGGTGCAGGGTTGCTCCTTGGTGGCTCTCCTGGATGTGGTTTGTTTTTTTTTCTCCAGGCCATGAAACAGGTCCATCCATCCTGGGGTACCTGGGTGCTAGTGGCCTCAGCAGACATGCCATTTGAACCTCTGTCTCTGGCCTCCCTGACAGATCTTACTCTGAAAGCGGTTCTTGATTACCATTTGTTCGGCTTGTCACATCTACGAGTTGCAGGCCCCATCTTGCAGAGCCTCCTTTTTGCTCCAGTCCAAGGAGAGGCTGTATCTGCAATCTGTGCATCCTTTATGCCTAAAGTGGTATAGAGTTTTCAGCTAATTCAAGCAGGAACGCGGCTGGGTGTTCCCAGGTCACAGATGCAGAGGAGAGAGGCATTAACTTCCCTGACTAGGCATGCACAGGGTCCTGCATTATTATCTTAAACGGGTGGAATATGTCTACAGATTGGGCAAATTTTGTCTTGTTTGGCAGTCCCTACAAAGGGGTAGCTGCCGCCTAGGCCTCTGTGACACAATGGATGATGGAGGCTTACGCCATGGCCTATATTTTCGGAAGGAAAGTGGTACTGGATGGTCTTAAAGCCCTTTCCACGAATCACAGGTGACCACCTGGGTAGAGCATGGGCTGAGTGCACCAAGGGACATCTGTAGGGCGGCCATGTGGTTCTCTCTGCCCACCTTTGTGCAGCTCCTGTGGCTGTTTTGCTGCAGGGAGGTGGGAGAGATGGCTAATACTGGGGTTTTGGGGTGTCAGTAACTGGGCTGGGGGGCTGGAAATGGACTGATACTGGGACTGGGCTTGGGGTAGAGGGCTGGGAGTGGCAATGGGCTGATACACTGGAATGTGGGGCTGGGATTGGAAATCTGGCTGGGGGGGCTGGCTGATACTGGGTCTGGAGACTGGTACTGGAAATGAGCTGATACTGGGGCTGAGGGGACTGGAAATAGGACTGGAAAAGGGCTGGGACTGGAAGGGAGAGGAGGGCAGATTGTGGGGAGTGGGGAAGAAGCAAAGTCATCCAAGGGTGGGTTGAGAGGGAGGGGTATAAGAACACATGCTGGAGTAAGAAGTATGAAAGAGTAGACTAATGAACACTGGAGAAGGCAGTAAATGGGTGGGTGCTGGGGAAGGGGAGTAGGAGGCAGTAGGGTAGTTATTAGGGACATAGAATGTGGGGAGGGGGGCAGGGACTTGGACAGGTGGAGACTCTAGGATTGGGTAAGAAAACAGAAGAAAGACTGATAAGCTGGGGCACTGGGAGTTTGTGGGGACTGGGGACTTGGGTGGGTTGGATTGTGAGTGGGAATTTGGAGTTGCTGGGGGGGGGATAGTGAGGACTAGAAAATTGATCAGAGATTGAGGACAGCGGGGGAAAAGGTAATTGGGTGAGGGATATGAGTAGAGCTGTGAGACCAAGTGCAGAAATATGGGGAGCGGAGAAGGTTTGAAGGACCTGGAGGGGTTGGGGGCAGATGAAAAGGATAAAGTGCTATGGAGTGGCTGAAAGTCACAGGAAGGGATAGATCTTCCTTGAAGAGGATAGCGATGGAAGCCTGGATAGGGGTAAGACATAGAGGGCCTTAGGGAATGAGCTGGGGCTGGTGAAGGGATGAGAAGCAGATGATGGTAGATTGGGGAGGAGAGGAGTACAGGGGGAGGAAATGGCAGACTAGAAAGTGGATAAAAGATGGGGGGGGGGTGGCGTAGGATGCTGGCAAATGAATGAGACATTTATTTATTTAGCTGTATTTATATCCCGCTTTTCACCAGGTCAAAGTGGTAGAACATACAATAATCATTTACAAGGGTTTGGGGCCATCACCAGGTGGCCAACAATAATGATTTTAAACAATTAATTGGGACATAGACATAGGTATTGTGTTATGGTTACATAGGGCATATGTTCAGGGGAATGAAAATGGTGGTTGGGAGGGAGTCATTGTTGGGTGCTTGTTTCTGGTCCGAGGAATTCTTGGAATAGTGCAGTTTTGAAAGATGAGGGGTCTGTGTTGCTCCTGATGTGGTTTGGTAGAGAGTTCCAGAGGGATGGTGCATATAGTTCAAAGGCTCTGTTGGTTGTATTTAGTTCTTTTGTGTGGGATGACGAGGGAGTTGTTGGTGGTTTGTCTGGTTGTTCTGTTGTGGGCTGGTTGAGGCAGTAGGGTGCGGATCTGGGAGGTTAGAGTTTGGTAGAGAGCTTTGTGGGTGAGTAGGGCGGATTTGTATTTGATTCTTGCTTCTAGAGGGAGTATGTGTAGCTCCCTCAGGACTGGGGTGATGTGGTCTCGTTTTTTTTGAATTGTTGATAATTCTGACTGTGGTGTTTAATGCACTTCGAAGTGGGTTGGTATGGGTGGCTGGGAGTCCATGGTATATTATATTGCAGTAGTCCAGGTGAGGGAGTGTCAGGGCTTGCATCACTGTTCTGAAGTCCTGTGGTTCGAGGAGAGGTCTGAGGCGTTGTACTGTTTTAGCCTTGTGGTAGATTGTAGCGGTGGTTTTTTTGATCTGTTGGTTGTGTGATTGCTTGGTCTACGATAATTCCTAGGTATCTTATTTGTGATTGTACTTGTATTTTTGTGGTTCCAGTTTCGAGGTGTGTGGGTGGTGTGAAGTTTGGGTCTTTTGTTACTATGAGAGGGCTTCAGTTTTCTTTGTTGATGGAGAGGTTGTTCTTTTGTAGCCATCTGGATACCTCGGTGAAGCATTCTGATAAGTGCTTATTGGTTGGGTTGGATGTTATGATTGGAACATAGAGCATTATGTCGTCTGCATAGATATGGAAGTTAATGTTGTATGTGTGTATGATTGAGCAGAGTGGTTGCAGAGATGTGGCATGGAGGGACTAGGGAAGTAAGATTAGGAAATGGAAAGCTGGTAAGTAGGTGAACAGTGAAGAGAAGACTGAATTTTGTAGTAAGGAGAAAGAGGAATGGAATGAAGCTATAGTTAGGTAAAAGGCAAATGAGAGAAATAGAAGGATCAATGTTAGAGAGATGTAGTGAATGAAAGGACAAAAGACGAAGTATGAAGAGAGAAAATGGAAATGGGGTAAGGTAAAAACACTCAGAAGACCAACAAGAGGAAATAGAAAATGGGACCAATCCAACTGGAGAAATAAGATAAGACAAAGGTACAAAAGTGTCAGTTTTTAGAGAATAAAATCTCAGCTTTGAAAATGCATTTCTTCTAGTTCATTACAGGAGGAAATGCATTTGTTTCTCTGTCTTCCATGCTTCACAGCCTGGGAGTCTGATTTGGAGGTTTTCAATTTCAATATTTGTCTTTCATAGTCACTTAATCTTTAATTCCATATCATCCCTCCAGTCCAGTCCAGAACAGACCAGACGCAAGGGTTATGCCCCCCAACTAGTAGATAGACTGAGCATGACAAGATTTGTTGATATCTACTAAAGGCACTGTGTATCAGGAGGCTTGCAAGTACTGTTCCGTCTCTAGCAGATGGTGGGCTTCCTGCGCATCTGGCCTATTCTGTAGGGATCCTTGGAGCTTTGGCCAGGAGTGAACAGGTTGAATTGAGCCTGGGGGCCTAAAAAAAACAAAAAAAATGAGGGGACAAGGTTTTGAAGGCAGGAGTATTTTGTTTGCTCAAAGAAAATATAAAAATAAAAGAACAGAAGTCTGAAGGAGGCAGCCCATCAGAGCAGAAAGAAGCTTAGCACTATTCATTTGCACATTGTAAGGGCTGCCTCCATGCAGTGAGTAACCCGAACCATACCTGAGCAGTGACTGCCTCACTTGCTGCAGGGTGTAAACCCAGGAGTCCCAGGTCCCCTCTCCAATCCTGCCTGTGCACATGTTTTGGTGAGTTTTCCTCTTTCTCCTTCCTCTTGCTTGGAGTGTGTGTGTGTGTGTGCATACTTCTGCCTACCTCTTATTTGCCTGTTCAGCTCTGTGGGGGGCATGGTGTGTGGTCTGGCTTGTCTCTTGCAGGCTAAGTTGGGTCCATTGTGAGGGGTGGGCTTGGAGAGGTGTGTAGGCCCTTGCGTTGAGGACTCCCATGATGGCCTTGGCAAAGCCCATGTGCACTGCCTGTGTGGCAAGCTGGGGCACTGTCTCTGCCACGGGTCTCTGCCGTTTGTGCTCAGAGGAGGGCAAAATAGCAGAACACATATTGCAGACCTCATTGCAGCTGGTGGCAGTTGCAGGAGAAATGCTGTAGCCCAGCTTTTCAGAGGCTGTCCCCCTCCCATATGGCTTCTTTGGCAGGAAAGGTGGCCATCTTGTGCTGCAGGGAGGTGGGAAAGGGGCTGGCAGAAGTGGCTAAGGGACCTGGAGGGGAAAGCAAAGGCCAAGAAATGCCACCAGACAGTGGATCACAAGGAACAGGATTCGGGGATGCCTTTTTTTCTACAAATTCATGCTCTTTGATACACAAGGCCTTCTGCCTGAAGCAGGGCTGGGGCATGGAATAGTTTCAGGGCCTGCGACTTCAGAGGAAGCGACATGGGAGCTATGGGCCCTGATGGATTTTGGGGAAGCCCCGCCGCTAAGAAGAGGCGAGCTCCCTCTGATTTGGTGGAGCATCTGGGATCCCAATCTTCAGGGGAAGTGGTAGAAGGGACTTCTGGAGACTGGGAGGATGCCTTTGAACCTGAGGGAAATGAGAGCGAGCATCCTTTGGCCAATGAGCCCACCATAGTGTGAGTGTTCTTCCAGGAAGAGCTGGTGTCTTTCATTTTGTGCTTCTTGGGGGCCCTCAACATGACAGTGGGGCTGGCCGTGGAGGAGCTTGCCCTTGAGGATCCATTGCTGCAGGGGATTCGGTCCTCCCCAACCCCCCAGGAATATTTCCTGGTGCACAAGGGGTGATTAAGCAGATCAATGCTGAATGAGAGTTACCAGAGTCCAGTCTGCGGGGGGGGGGGGGTGGAATGGGGGGTGGGCAAACAATGGATAAACTTAAAGGAGCCATGGTGGGGGGGGGGGGGGGGGGCAAACAATGGATAAACTTAAAGGAGCCATGGCGGGGGGGGGGGCCTCCTAGGGGTCAGCCTTGAGACATCCAGAGGTTCCAGGCCTTCTGTTTGCTCACTTTGAGGGGACACTACCCTTTCAGGGGCAAATCGTCCTTTTGAGGCCAGGGTGTGGGCAAAGGTTTCTAACCTGCTTCCACCAGCACCACAAAAGTCACAAAAAAGTGAGGGGGGGGGGATGCTAGCTCTTTTACTCTTCTTGGGTCCTGGAGATCATCCATGAAGGATACGCCTTGCACAGCCCGTTCCCAATGCCTTTCTGGTCTCTCCTTGCAAATTTCCTGCCAAGTGAGAGTCTGTCTGGGAAACACTGGAAAGACTGGTTCGGTCTGGAGCGGTCTGTCCTGTTGATTCAGACCAGTGCGGGTCCGATCAGTACACCATTTACTTTGACCCCAAAAAAAGAGGGAACCTTCTGCCCCATCTTGGACCTCAAGTTTGTCAACCAGGTGCTTTGAGTGCCATGTTTTCACATGGAAATGCTGTGCTTTGTCATTGGCAGTCCAAAGAGGAGAGTTCCTTATATCCTTGGACCTGTTGGAGGATTATCTTCACATGTTAAGCACCAACCGTTCCTCTGGTTTGCAGTGCCTGTGGGTCACTTTTGGTTTTGCACTTTGCCATTTGCGTTGGCTACTGCTCTCCGGACATTCGCGAAGGTCATGGTGGTTGTGGCAACAGCCTTGAGGCAAGGAGGCACTCTGGTCCACCCTTACCTGGATGGTTGATCAGAGCGAAGTCCCTAGAAGAGAGCCAGAGTGCCACTCGGTGGGAGGTGACATTCTTCAGAATCTAGGTTGGGTGGTGAACTTAAGTCATCTGGCACCATTTCAGTGGCTGACCTACTTGGGAGTGCTGCTTGATACTCAGGATGGTCTGGTCTTCCTACCGTTGGAGCGGGCTGGCAAAAGGTGCAGGAACAGGTGCGTTGGTTTCTTTGGATGTCATGGCCCTTGGCTTGGCACTACCTGCAGCTATTGGGTTCCATGGTGGCAACCATAGGTCTGGTCCTGTGGGCTCAGGCCCATATGCAGCCACTGCAGCACATACTATTGTTGCGCTGGTTCCCCAGCAAGATCTGTTCTGGAGGTTATTGTGCCCTGAGGAGGTCCAGCTTAGCCTGGGTTGGTGGCTGTCCTTTTCGGCTCTAATGGTGGGCATCCCCTGGACACTCCCTCATGGGTGACCATGACGACTGATAGTGCACTCCACATCCGGCAAGTGGTATCTAGTGCAGATTACTCAGAGGCTGTAGTTGGAGGAGGAATCAAAATGATCCATTGGCTAGAGCTGAGAGTGGTTGTCTGGGCGTTGCTGCACTTCGAGCACCTCCTTTGAGGGCGAGCAGTGCAGGTTTTTTTAGGACAATGCCGGCATGTGGCATATATCAATCACCATGGGGGTAAGACCAGTGCTGCATTGATGAAGTGTCCCCATTCCTCTGGTGGGCAGAGAAGTGATGCCTTGCCCTGTCCTCCTGGTAGACAAGGAGAACGTTCAGGTGTGGACTTCCTGAGCTAGTATCAGGTGGTTTTGGTGGAATGGTCCTTGCAGGATTCTGTGTTTTAGATGTTGGTTTAGCACTGGGGTCAGCTAGTGATGGATCCGATGGCCTCAGCAGTCAACACCAAGTCGAGCTGGTTTTACAGCAGACGCCGAGAGCACATGTCCGAGGGGCTTAATGCACTGGTGCAGCCATGACTGATTGGAGGGGCTGCTGTATGTTTTTATGCCCTGGCCCCTGACTGGCTGCGTGCTTGAAAGGATAGGCACAGGAGTCCGGCAATTCTGATCACTCTGGACTGGCCGAAGAGGCTGTGGTATGCAGATCTGGTATGTTTACAAGTGGGGGCCCCATGGTGTCTTCCGGCAAGGGATGATCTGGTCCAGGGGTGGTTGTGCATACCCCAGGTGCATCGATTCTCGCTTGCAGCTTGGCTCTTGAGAGTGCAAGATTGAGCAGGTGGGGTTACTCACCAGTGGTGGTAGTGATGTTTTTCAAGGCTCGGAAGCGATCTACCTTGTCGGTATGTCTGTTTTGGAAAACATTTGAGGAGTGGTATGGGGCTAGGGGGTCTCTGCCCTATCTGAATCTGTGCCACAGAATTTAACTTTTCTGCAGGTCAGGCTTGAGAAGGGCCTGGCACTGGGTTCCCTGCGGGTCCAGGTAGCAGCCTTGGCCTGCTATCGTGTTTGGATATGGGGCACATCTTATTTTTATTTATTTATTTATTTGCAGTCTTTTATACCGCGCTATTCGACATCAGTGCGGTTTACAATGAACATAAGAGTTGCACATCTCAATTTCGTGATTTGTGCTTACAGTGAAACAGGTATAATAACTTGGGTATACATTAAACAGGAAAATTAAACTTGGGTATGCATTAAGCAGGTATAACAGGTATATATATCTTTTGCGGCGCATGTGGACATCATGCATTTTCTTTCAGGGCCTTGAAGCAGGTGCGGCCGCCTCGGAGATCCTTGGTCCCACTGTGGGATCTGAACTTGGTGCTGTCAGGGCTTATGGGAGTGCATTTCGTGCTTCTGAAGGAGGTTTCTGTGAAAGATTTCACTTTGAAGACTGCATTTTTGGAGGCGGTCTCTTCGGCTAGGTACATTTTGGACTTGCCTTGCCGGGAACCATTCCTGGTCTTCCATCCAGAAAAGGTGGTGGTGCAGATGGCGCTGCCTTTCTTGCCTAAAGTGGTGACTCCTTTTCACGTGAACCAGTCTGTCTTCCTGCCAGTGCTGCGGGGAGAAGGCGGGGAAGGGGTCAGCCGGGAGCTGCACTTGCTGGATGCCAGGTGGGTGCTCGGCAGTATCTGAAGTGGATGGCTGTGTTTTGGTGGTCTGACCATCTTTTCATCCTCTTTAGGGGAGTGTAACATGGGGCTGCGGCCTCCAAGGCATCCATAGCATGCTAGCTGAAGGAGGCTATTGCAGCAACATACTGCTTGCGGCATAAACTGGTACCTCAGACTGAGCCCACTCCACTAGAGTGCAGGGTGGAGGACAGACTGATGCTGCCCAGGGACACTTGTAGGGTGGCCATCTGGGTATCATTGCATGCCTTTTCGAGCCATTGACTGGATGTTGGGGTGACAGAGGAGGCATGTTTCATGGCCAGAATTCTGCAGGTTGGCCTTGCAGGTCCCTCCCAGTAAAGGGCACTGCTGTAGTATATCGTGCTAATTGCCTTTCCTTGAATCCCTCCAGTCCTGTCCAGGACCCTCCCTAATCACACTCGGCCAGTCGGTTGGTTGGTCCGTCTGTCTTTGTTGGGTGAATGGTCTGTCTGTGGGTGTTGAATGGACTTCTGCTTGTGAGCGTTGTCTTTGGGCAGCGGTAAAAAGGCTATGATACAAAATCTTTTTTTTTTTTTGGTTATGTAACAAAGATGGCATGAAGATCTCTTCCTAGAAGGGGGATACGTTTGCAGTGTTGTGGAAAGAACTCAGCAGAGGACTTCTGGGGGTTCCAGTGTTGGGGGCTTAAACTGTAGAGAGTGGCCTAAGAGGCATCAGTCGCACGTTTCCATGTGTTTGATTTTTCTTTCCTTTCGGACCAGTTATGTCTGTGTTGGCTTAAATTCTGTTTTGTCGCTCCAATACTGGCAAGCTGCTTGATGCACAGTGCCTTTAGCAGATGTCATGCTCAATCTCCATCTGCTGGTTGAGGGGGCATAAACCATGCATCTGGACTGGACTGGAGGGATTCAAGGATAGGCAATTGGCAGGTAAGGCCCAATTTCACGTTGGTGGTGATCTGTTTTCCATATGCGGCCAAAATATGGGATTGTGTTAACATGTAGGTTCTCTAGGAAATTATAGTAGTTCAGCTTGTTCTCTGAGGGTTACTGGTGTTCTAGAATATTGCAATGCTGATTTTCCTTAGGGTAGAGTTGGTGCAATTTGAGTTATTGCTGGTGTTGAGTAACCATGTGCAGGGTTTTGTTATGCACAGTGTCTAGCTGTGGAGGGAGTTAGTGGTGTCATTGTGAGATTAGAATTTGAATAGAATTTTTTTGTATCTTTATCTTTATTTTGCCATTTGATAGACCGCTCTTGTCGAAACATTAGAGCGGTGTACAATAAAAGGTCCACGCCACTAAGCTATAGAAAAAGGAACGCCATATTATATGTTAGGGTGTTCCACTTTACACCTTATTTCAGTTCTGCATCTGTTGTTGGGAGAGCTTTATTGCTGAGTCTGGGAGTTTTCTATATGACTTCTATATGAATGCTTTATCAGACTGATATTCAAATATAATTAGATGTTTGCTGACAAATGCATAATTAGCCTAACTGTATTTTCAAAAAATATACAGATAATATCAGACTTTTAAATTGCAGAACAGCCAGATATACGTGTAGGGTGTGGTGGGGAGGAGCAAGGATAGGCCAGAAAATTATCCAGATAGTGGCAATATCCAGCCACTATTCAGGTAAGTTACATGTTTAGTTTGCTGACAACCCATTAGCTCCTGGGTTTTCTTGGCAGTGTGACTGGAAGTACTGTAGATTGCCAGGCCTTACTTCTGAGGCAATGGAGGGTTAAGTGACTTGCCTAAGGCCACAAGGAGTGCTAGTGGGAATCGAATCCTGGTCTCTTTGTTACCAAGCCAGTTCTCTAACCACTAGGTGGCTACTCCACTATAGTTACATTTAGTTTAGATCTGTGGAATATCAGCCATAACTTAAACTGATGATACAATGACCATGTCATCACTGTGTATTCAGCATGCTATCTATATGGATAATGACACAGTATACACAGATTAAGTTAAATGGGAAGATGGCATTTAAGAAACCAGTGGGCTGAAAATTTACCCGTTTGTGTCCAATCTTGTAGTGCAAGCTGCACAAGGGAGGGAGGGAGGGGCGCAAAAGCAAAAGTTGGCTTGGTGCTACAACCCTTTGAGCCAGCCCTGTTTAACTGTTATGTAATTTGCCTGTAATATTTAGTTTAGGTATGTAAGAAATGGAAAAAATTGTGAGGAATGAAAGTAGGCTCATGAGTTTCATATTTGTCTGCATCTCTTCCACCCTCTCAATAACTGTATACATGGTTCTGTTTACACCAGATTTTCAGGGTGCATTAGGAGGTACAAGAAGATTCAAACTGGAGTATATTTTTGGACATTTGTCAAAAAAATGTTGCCCACAAGGTAGCTTCATTAGTTCTGTGTAGAACTCTTGTTTTGTTTTGTTCTAATCAGCTCTTCTATGTAACGCCATACAAGCTAACCACTATCACCACCTGCAGAAATATGTAAATTCCCTGTTTTTTGTTAACACCAAGTTGGTATTGCCCCCTAAGTTCTATGTAACTACAGCTCAACTGAGTTTGTTCTCTGTAAACTGCTTTGACTTAAAGGCAATATAAAAAAAACCTGTTAAATAAGCCTGTCTTTCGTTCTTTGGATTTCTGCAGTGCTTTTATAGTATTTCTGGATTATTTTAGCCAGCAAGACCTCATTTTTCCATTATGCAGAAGGTCATGTGAAAATCTGGGATGTGGATTGCTATATTTAAATTTGGTCCACAGAAATGATTCCAAAATGTTTTTCTCCTGAGGAAGGTGGGAGCGAATGGACTGGCTGAATGTCTCTGAAGGACCCGCTTTAAACTTCAGCATGTCCTTTGGAATCTGCCGTAAAATGTTTGCTCTTTCTGAAAGTGCATTATTCATTCTGATCTCATTTAAACAACCCAATTAATTGTCGTTTTCAGGGGCCATTTATAGTGCAAGACACTAATGAGCTGCAGCATGAAAAATGGTAGCTGCTTTGTACTTTGACACCTACTATGTAACTTTTCCTGCCTAAAGAAACTGAGCTTTCAGGTCTGTCTCATCACATGCGACAGTCACAAATATATATATATATATTTAAATGTATATTTTGTTTTCCAGTGTATTGTTTTTTCTTCTCAGCTTCTCATACAATATCATAACCAAACCCAATACATCAATAACCTATTTACATAAAAAATTATTCTATAGCTGTCCCAACTGCCAATACACGTCCCCCCATCCCCCATCTCCCCTCACCCACTTCCATATTCCATGATTCATTTATCTGTTTTGTTTTATTTTACCCTTTCCTCTTCCCCCCGATGCTTTTTTCACCCCTTCCACCCTCCATGTTTCATAATTTTGCCACACTCCTGTGTTTTTTAACCTTGTGCTTTCTGTATGCTTCTGTCTCACATAAGCTCCAAACCTGCTCCAACTTTCCCACTACCTTTTTTATTGGTGGTACTTCTGTACTCTTTCACCAACTTAGAAGGCTCTTTTGAGCTGTTATTATCCCATACCCCAAAAATGTTACCAGATCTTCCTCTCCTCCTCCCATTCCCTTGTCTAGAACTACCATAGCTAGAGTTAGTTTGATCTGTACCCCAGTAATTTCCCCATATAATCTTTCCACTTTTCCCCAGTACATTTGCACCTTTGGACAGTTTCATATCATATATGTATTAGATCACCCCTTGCCCCACATTTCTTACAGCACTCACTTGGAGTGTCTGGATAGATAGCTTTTAGTTTAACCGGGGTCCAGTACATCCTTAACTGCACCTTTAAACTGTTCTCCAGCAGTGGGGTCCCTGGCGTTAACTTAGATGCTCCTTCATATGCCTTTTCCCATCTGTTTGTGTCCCATGGTCCTGGTATTTCTTCTTCCCTTCGCCTGACTTATTGCCTTTAACTCTCCCTTCTTAAGAAGCATTTTATAAAGTTTGGATAGCACCCCTTTCTGCAAATTCTGTTTTCCCATTAACTTCTCGAATTGGGTGGAGTTTAACTGACAGGTTCAGTTTTATCTCTTTTCTCTGTAGAAAGTACCACAGTTGCATGTATGCATAGTGATCTGTCTGATGTATCTGGAACTCTTGCTTTAACTCCTCAAATGTTCGCGTTACTCCTCCTTTCCCAGCCATTTGTCCTAACCTTATTAACCTTTTATTGGTTCATCTCGCGTATACCTTCATGGCTTTCCTCTGTCTGTATTCACCTGCTTCTTTGATAAAGGTATGCCTAGAGTATTTTCTCCCCCTAGAAGATAAGATGCCCTCTCCATTTTCTTCACACCTGAAACGTAAGCTCCGTAAAGGGATTACTGTCCGCCTCTTTCTTTTTCTGTCCCTCTGGGTCCCATATCCTTGCTTTTGTGTTCCTCTCCCTCCGTCTCTATTTGTACCCAACTCAGAGTGTCTGACTCTTCCCTCCTTGCAAAGAGTGCCCTTAGATGTCCTGCATCAAAATATTTGGTTAAATAGGGTACTCCTAAACACCCCACCCCTCTGTCCATAACTATTACATAGTATTCCTTGCAACCTTTGGGAATTTCCCCTCCCAAATAAACTGCATGATTATATTTTGCATCTTCCCTATTTCCTTTTTGGTCACCCTGCAGGGCATGGACATAAACAGAAGCAGTATTCATGGTAGCACATTCATTTTTACTACTGCTATGCATCCCAGCCATGACAGGTGTAACCCCACCCATTTGGAGAGATCCCACCTAATGTTTTCTGCCACCTCTTAGAAATTCCATTATTTAATATTTTCTATTGGTTTCCCTAACTGTATCACCAAGTACCTAAAATGCTGATACACTCATTTGAACCTAAAGTGTGATCTTAACCTTTCCTCAAGGTTCCCTGTTAATTTAAACCGGAGCACTTCGGTCTTTGATTTATTTTATATCCTGTGATGTTGCTAAACTGCTTTATTACTCCCATCAGTACTGGTAGTGTAGTTATGGGTTGCTTCAAGGTAAATATAACATCCGTAAATAGCGCAATTTTTTCCTCCTGACCTCCAGCTCACTCCTTTTATATCTACTTCCTGCCTAATACCTTCTTCCAAGAGCTCAGTCATTAGGGCAAATAGTGGTGAGAGTGGGCATCCTTGTCTTGTGCCCCTCTCTAGAGCTAATCTTTCAGAGTACCTGCCAATTATTCTTATCCTCGCACTTGGATGCTCATAGAGTGCCCTTATCTATGTTATAAAATTTTTCCCGAAACCTCTGTGCTCCAACATTTGAAACACATGCTGCCATTCCACCTGGTCAAATGCTTTTTCTGTGTCCACTTTAACTAATACCGCCTGCTCTTTGGTTTTCTGAAGATATTAAGCAATATTCAGTATATTTCTAATATTATCACTCCCTTTCACGAATCCTGTTTGATCTCTGTGTGTCAATTTTGGTATGATCTCTTGAATGCGATTTGCCAGTACCTTTGCTAATATTTTTGCATCAAGATTAATCAATGATATAGGTCTATAGGAGAAACACCTCCCCCCCCAATCTTTGCTGGGTTTCGGCAGTACAGTGATACCCACCTCTTCCAAGGATTTTGGAATCCCTGACCCTTGTCGAACCCTATTGAAAACTTGGGTTAAAATCAGTGTAATTTACTCAAACATTACTTTTTAAAATTTTGCCATGAACCTGTCTAATCTTGGGGCTTTCCCTATTTCAAGGGTTTTTATAGCCCCCCCCCCTCACTTCCTCCTCAGTGATTTCCTCCCCTATTTTCCTTCTATCTTCTGGCTTGACTTGTTTCAGGTTACACTCTTGTAAAAATTCCTTCTCCAGGACCAAGCAGGAAGTCAGTCCTCACTTATGGGTGACGTCGGCGCCGACGGAGCCCTCGCGGAGCAATTTTCCCCAGCTTTCAAAGAAAGCCTTTGGGAATTGCAGCGCGCATGCGCGGTCGTCTTCCCGCCCGAAGGTGCCATCTTAGCCAGTCTTCTTTTTTTTCCGCGGAGCCCTACAGACGTCCCCGTCTTGTCCCCGCGAAAAAGTTGATTTTCTTCTTTATTTTATCCTTTTTTCTTTCGGTTCGACGCCGATCGTTTTCCCGCCCGGACTCGCGACGCCGGTCTCGAGTCCTCTTACTTTTTTCGGCTGGCAGCCCGGTCCTTTGACCTCGCAGGGGCCCTTTTTCCCCCGATGGCTGCCAGTGGGTTTAAGCGGTGTGGTCGGTGTGACCGAAATATGTCACTAACCGACACACACGACTTTTGCCTCCGCTGCCTGGGCCCGGATCATGAGGAACTGATCTGTGGGCCCTGCAGCAAACTGTCCTCAAAGGCGTTGAGAAGTCGGCGGCATCAGCGTGAGAGGATCTTCGCTGACCCCAGCCGTACCCGGACCTCGTCGGAGGCCTCCGTGTCGAAAGGCTCCAGCTCGGACCGTCGCCGGAGCTCCTCCGACCGGGGTTCTCCCTCCGGGGACCATCGTCGGAAGGAAAAACCCGCGAGGGCGGCGTCGGTGGACGCTCCTGGCTCCGCGAGGGCCAGGTCGCATAGCCCCGACTGCCGCCCCGGGTCCTTGGAGAAGGAACACATCCCGAAGCGACCTCGCCTGGAGTCGGAGATGCCTGCCCGGGTAAGTCCTGTGGTCCTTCTGGACTCGCCTCCGCGACAGCCGACGTCGGGCCCGACGCCGTCGGGGCCCGAGTCGGGGGCTGCTGGGTCACCTGAGCTCGGACTCAGGTTGACGGCCTTGGAGAGCAGATTGCCTGCCTTCATGGACCAGCAGAGGGCACTGCTCGCTGGCTTCGCTGGCGTCGCTGCCCCGACCGCCGGGACGTCGACGTCCAAGTCGACCCCGGAGACCGAGCCGATCCTCGAGTCGATGAGAACTCGAGTCGATCCTCGGTCGAGGTCGCCCTCGGCCTCCCGTTCGGGACCGAGGTCGCCGACGCCGACTCCCTCGGCGTCGGGGCGGCTGGCGCCGCACCCTGCCCGGGCCGACCCCACCGAGTCCTCGTCGGAGTCGGTCTGGGAGTCTGAGGAGGAAGAGTCACCTGATTCTTTCCGGACTCGGTGTGTCCCATCGGACTCACCGGAGTCCGAGCCTCGGAAGCAGTCCCCCCCGGAGGATGCCCGGTTCTCGGACTTCGTTAGGGATATGGCCAAGGCTTTGGCCTTCCCTGCGGATCCCGAGGAGGAGCCTCGAGCCGAAGAGCTCGACGCCCTCCAGTATGACTCTCCCGCGAGGGAACACTTTACTGTGCCGGTTCCTCCTATGCTGGAACGACTACTCTTCCGCATGTGGGAGAGTCCGGCCTCCTCGCCGGTCCTGAGCAAGCGGGTCGATTCTATCTATCGGGTCCGCAAGAGCCCTGGCTTTCAAAAGGCACAGCTGCCACACCATTCCATGGTAGTGGAATCGGCCATGCATCGTCTTAAGAGCCAGAAGATGCACTCCTCGGTGCCTCCTGGAAGGGAGGCCCGTAACCTGGATGGCCTTGGCAAGAAGTGCTTCCAGGGCTCTATGCTCGCATGTCGTGTCCAGACTTACCAGCTATACATGGGCATGTATCTCCGGGATCTGGCTAAAGAGCTAGCCGGATTCTCCGCTGGTCTCTCCGAGGAGCCCTTGCGGAGGTTCCTAGCCTTGTCCACGGGCATTCGGGAATGCTCAAAGTTCATGTCCCGAGCAGCCTATGATGGCTTTGAAGCCTCGGCTCGAGTAGCCGCAGCCGGCATCGGTGCCCGCCGACAGGCTTGGCTTCAGTCGTCCGACCTTGAGCCCTGGGTACAGGACAAGTTGGTCGATGTCCCCTGCCGAGGCGAAAACCTCTTTGGCAAGCCCATGGCGGAAAAGGCTGCACAAATTGAGACTGAGACTCTCACCAGGACCAGGCTTTCTAGGAAGACCTCCGCCCCTTCCCAGAAAAAGAAGGGCTCGGGGAAAAAGTCCTTTTACCCGAGGAAGGCGGCTGCCTACAAACAATACCCCCATTATCAGGCCCCTGCAGCTCCCCAACAGGGCCAGCAGGCCAAGGGACGGGGTAACGGGTCCCGTAGGCAGCAAGCCCCCAAGCCTGCACCACCAGCCCCTGCTCAGCAGGGTGGGGGCTTTTGACTCGCTCAGCATAGCCTCTCCCCCCACCCGCTGGTTACCCCCAGCACCGGAGGCCGGCTGGTTCACTTCGCCCACAGGTGGTCCAGCATCACCGCAGATGCCTGGGTGCTTCAGGTCGTGCGAGAAGGCTACCTTCTCCACTTCCATCAGGTCCCTCCCTCCTATTTTCCGGGAGAGCCTCCGCGCCCCCCTCTGCACAGGGAGTTGCTCCTTCAGGAGTTAGCAGGTCTTCTGCAGGAACAGGCGGTGGAACCGGTGCCACACCACCTGAGAGGTCAAGGCTTCTATTCAAGGTATTTTCTGATACCAAAGAGAACAGGGGGCCTCAGACCCATCCTGGACTTGCGCAACCTCAACAAGTTCCTTGTGCGGGAGAAGTTCAAAATGCTTACCCTTGGAATCCTTCTGCCCTACCTCCAGCAGGGAGATTGGCTATGCTCCTTGGATCTAAAGGATGCCTACACGCACATCCTCATCCACCCAAGCCACCGCCAATACCTAAGGTTTGTGGTGGCGGGAAATCATTACCAGTACAGAGTACTGCCCTTTGGCCTGTCCTCCGCACCGCGAGTCTTCACAAAATGTCTCGCGGTCGTGGCGGCCCATCTCCGGCTTCACGGCCTCTATGTCTTTCCGTACCTCGACGACTGGCTCATCAGAGCAGCGTCCGCTCAGGAGGTCACCAGCGCCACGTGCCGCACGGTGACTCTGTTGCAGCACTTGGGCTTTGTCATAAACTTCGCAAAGTCCACTTTGCTCCCCTCACAGGATCTCGAGTTCATCGGCGCAAGGCTGCACACTCCTCAGGCGCGCGAGCGTATCTACCGCTCGACAGGGCTCAGCGGCTCATGGACCTAGCCGACCGCTTTCGCAGCCAGCCCCTGGTCTCCGCCAGGCGCTTCCTGAGACTGCTCGGCCATATGGCTTCCACCGTCCATGTGACCCCCAATGCCCGCCTGAATATGCGGTCTGCTCAATGGTGTCTCCGCCGGCAGTGGCGACAGGCCACGGGCGGCCTCGCAGACCTAGTGCGCGTTTCCGAGCCGCTGATCTCGTCTCTCCGGTGGTGGCTCCGGCAGCCGAACCTGACATTCGGTATGCCCTTCCAGTCACCTCAGCCGACCCGGGTGCTGACCACCGATGCATCCCTCCTGGGCTGGGGAGCGCATTGCCAAGAGGCGCGTACTCAGGGCCTCTGGACCACGTGGGAGTCTGCTCAGCAGATCAACTTCCTGGAGCTCCGGGCGATCCGCCTAGCTCTCAAGGCCTTCTCCCACCTGACTTCCCAACAGTCCGTCCTTGTCCAGACGGACAATCAAGTTGCCATGTTCTACGTGAACAAACAGGGGGGCACGGGCTCCTTTCTCCTCTGCCGGGAGGCTCAGAAGCTCTGCTCTTGGGCCGTCAGTCACGGCATTCTCCTCAAGGCAGTTTATCTCCCGGGCCAAGACAATTGCCTTGCGGACAAACTCAGCAGGGTCCTCCAGCCGCACGAGTGGCGTCTGGATCCCTTGGTAGTTCAGAAGCTCTTCCTCAAGTGGGGCCTCCCCACGATGGATCTCTTTGCCAGTCCTCGCAACCGGCAGCTTCCTCGCTTCTGCTCTCGTCTGCCACACCCCCTTCGGGTTGCGGCGGACGCCTTTCTGATCTCATGGTCGGGGAGCCTTCTGTACGCTTTCCCTCCCATCCCGCTGGTCTCTCGGACTCTTTTCAAGGTTCTCCGAGACAAAGCCTTTTTGATCCTGGTGGCCCCTCGCTGGCCCAGACAGCCGTGGTTTCCGCTCCTGCTGCAACTGGCGGTGGAGGGTCCGATCCCTCTGGGAGTACAACCGGATCTCCTCACTCAGGATCAGGGGTCCCTACTGCACCCCAACCTCAGGTCTCTCAACCTCATGGCCTGGCTGCTGAGAGGGTAGTCCTTGCTCCCCTTCTCCTGCCGGCGGAGGTGGAGGAGGTCGTCCTGGCTTCGCGACGCCCTTCTACCCGCAAATGCTACGCCCTTAAATGGCGTCGCTTTGCAGTCTGGTGTACCCAACAGTCGCAGGATCCCTTCTCCTGCCCGGTGTCGGTGATCTTGCAGTACTTGCTACACCTCTCTAATCTGGGACTTAAGTCCAACTCCGTCAAAGTTCACCTCAGTGCTCTTTCGGCACATCATGTGCCGGTGGACGGTAGACCTCTCTCCAGCGACCCTCTCGTAGCGAGGTTTCTCCGAGGTCTTCTTCTACTTAAATCACCTCTGCGCCCGCCAGCGCCGGACTGGGACCTGAATGTGGTTTTGCAGCGGATCACCTGTCCGCCTTTTGAACCTATGGCTACATGTTCTCTCTCTCCGTTTTCTGTCTTGGAAAACACTGTTCTTGATAGCCCTCACTTCCGCTAGGCGCGTAAGTGAATTGCAGGCCCTCGTGTCTGATCCCCCCTACACTCGGTTCTACAAGAATAGGGTAGTCCTACGGTCTCACCCAAAGTTTCTGCCTAAAGTGGTCTCCCCTTTTCACATCAATCAGGAGGTGGTACTTCCAACCTTCTTTCCCAGACCACACTCCAGCCGAGCTGAGACGGTCCTCCATACCCTGGACTGTAGAAGGGCGTTGAACTTCTACCTTGACCGTACGCGGGAGCACCGGAAAGCTGCTCAGCTTTTTGTGTCTTTTGACCCCAATAAATTGGGACTCCCGGTCTCCAAGCGTACTCTGTCCATCTGGGTTGCGGACTGTATCTCTTGGGCTTATGGGGCAGCCGGACTCGCCTTAGAAAGTCGAGTCACGGCTCATTGCGTTCGGGCAAAGGCCACGTCAGTGGCTTACCTCCGCTCTGTTCCGCTGGCAGACATCTGCCGGGCCGCTACTTGGTCTTCGAGCCAGACTTTTGCGGTCCATTACTGTCTCGAGAGGGAGTCCCGTAGGGACAGTGCTTTCGGACAGGCAGTCCTCCGTAATCTCTTTGAGGTCTGAGCAACTCCTACCCTCCATCCCGGATGTGGGCTACCGGTGGGTGATAATTCAGCGAAGATTCTATCCTTCTGTGCTGCTGAGCTAGAGGGAGCTCATTTTTGTGCTTAGGGTCTCCGGTAGCCTTGAGCTTGGGAGTCCCATAAGTGAGGACTGACTTCCTGCTTGGTCCTGGAGAAAGCGTAGTTACTCACCTGTAACAGGTGTTCTCCAGGAGCAGCAGGAATTAGTCCTCACTACCCTCCCTCCTCCCCTTGGAGTTGCAATCGTCTGCTTATGTTCTTTTTGCAAATTTTTATGCTGTCTTTTTTAGCTATGTCATCTGACTGGCTAAGATGGCACCTTCGGGCGGGAAGACGACCGCGCATGCGCGCTGCAATTCCCAAAGGCTTTCTTTGAAAGCTGGGGAAAATTGCTCCGCGAGGGCTCCGTCGGCGCCGACGTCACCCATAAGTGAGGACTGATTCCTGCTGCTCCTGGAGAACACCTGTTACAGGTGAGTAACTACGCTTTTATCTCCTCCTGCCGTTTTTAAATTCACTTTTATATAGATTTCTAAAATAATCCTGGAATACCTTGCTAATCTCCCTTGTGTGGTGAACCATTTTCCCTTTACTATTCCTAATTCCATCTATATATGCTGCTTGTCTTTGAGCTTTTAACCAGTTAGCTAAGATTTTCCCTACCTTGTTGCCTCCCTCAAAAAAAGTTTGTTTCAGCATAGCCAGTTTGAGCTATTTCTTGAGCTCTTAATCTACTTAGCTCTGCCCTTGCTTTCAGTAGACTTGCGATGGTTGCCAGGTCAAGGTCTCTCTGGTGCTGTGCTTCCAAAGCCTGTATCCTGTTAAATGATTCTGCTGCTTCTCTCCAAGTTTGAGTATCTCTGCCAAACTAATTAACTTCCCTCTGATTACTGCCTTTAACCTATCCCACACCATATTCAGTGTTACCTCACTCGTCTTGTTAAAATATAAATATTTCTGTATATCTTGAAGTTTTTCCATCTGTTTGACTCCTTGTTAGAAGATATTTAGTTTCCAGAATTTTATCCCCTCATCTTCCTCCCCTAATTCAAATATTACACTAACTGGGGCGTGATCTGTCCAAGCTATTGCAGCTTGTTCTGCTTCCTGTGCTCTTGAGACCCACTTTCCACTCCCCCCAGATCATATCTAGTCTACTATAAGTTTCATGTACATGAGAGTAGAATGTATATTTACGCTCTCCTGGGTGCCTACTCCAAATATCTATCAGTCCCAGTCTCTCCTGCAGCCTCCTCATACTCTGTCCCTTCTCCCCCCACTAGCCTGACCTCCACTATTATCTAATCTCGGATTACTAGTTAAAGTCCCTTCCCAAAATTATGGGGATGTCTCCCAGTTCTTCCAGCTCCTTTAAAATGTTCTCATATGTTTTCCCCTTGACCCTCATTGGGGCCATAGATGCTTATCACCCACACTTCTTCTCCCCCAATTCGAAGACTTACCCCTACCCACCTCCCTTCTTTCCCTCTACCCTCTCCTGTTAACTATCGATATGCTTCCCCTATCAAGCTTCCCCACCCCCCCTTTCTGGGGATTTGGCCTTTGAATGCCAGCACCACTACCGGGTAACCTTTTGAGGAAAGCATATACTCCCTGTCCTACTTGGAGGTGTGTCTCCTGTACACAAAATATCTGCATTCAAACGCCTACCCTCCCTTTCTAGGAGTTTTCTTTTTCACCAAGTACGCAATCCTTTAGCATTTATTGTGGTTATCATTAACTTTCTGGTCTTCCTATTTCTAATTGTGGCATTACTTACTCCCTCCTCTCTTAATTTCTCCTCTTCTCTCTTTCTTTGACTCTTCTCTCTTCCCTCCCCTCCTTCTCCCTCTTTCTGCCTCCTTCCCCTACCTCTTTGCACCTCTCCTCCTACCTCTTTGCACCCCTTCCCTCCTTCCCCCTTATCCAGAGGAGTCCTAGTGCTTTCCCTGCCTCCCCTGCCCCATCTTCTCCTATCCCCTATCCCCCATCCCTCTTCCCCCTATGTTCTCCCCACCCTTACTGTATCATAAAATTATCTATTCCCTTCCTCTTGGTACAATCTGCCCCTTTGCTCTCTGCTCATCTCATTTCCATCTTTGCACTTTACCAACTTTAAACATTGCAAACTACTTCAACATTTCAAGCATTGCAAGCATTTCCAATCATCTCCATCTCTTGGTTGCTCCTTACCCTTCTTTTCCTCATCCATGCTTTCCCACCTCCATCGTTCATGTTCATACTTATTGTCCTTTTATCATCTGTGTCCCTCATCTTTCCATCTTTGCATTCCTTGCTCCGTCCCCTCTTTAGATCTTGTTGCACTCCACTATTTTTGTACTTTTCTAGTCCTTGCCCTGCTGCTTCTGTCTCAAATCTGTAGTCTAATCTCTGCCTCTTGGAGTGCTGTCAGCACCTCCTCCATAGGGTAAACTTGGAGAGTGCAATCTTTCTGAGTAAAGGACAGTCCAAAAGGATGTAGCCATCTATACTTGATTTCAGCACTCTGTAGGGCTTCTGTCACAGGCTGCATAGCTCTTCTCTGTTGGAGGGTCCCTGCTGATAGGTCCTCATAGATGGTCACTGGGTAACCTTGCCAGTTTAGAGCCCCCAAACTCCTCATCTTAGTTGTGATCCGCTCTTTCATTTTATACCCTGTCAAACAAATATCTCTGGGTCTGTTCGCTCTTGGTGTTCCCAGTGCCCTGTGTTCTCTGTCCATTAGTATTTCTTCAGGAGTTACTGCTTCCCCCCCCCGCCCTTTCTTGAGCACCTCCAAGCATATTAGAGCAGCTACTTTTGCGTTATCCTGGAACTCTTTATCCTGGAACTCTTTATCCTCTGGGATTCCTCAGATCCTTAGATTATTCCTTCGGGATCAGTTCTTTAAATCCTCCAGTTTATATTGAATTGTATCTTGCCGTTTTTGCAATTTGCTGTGCCACTGTTGCTGTTCTATCTCCTGTAGGCGGTTCTCATGATCTCCCTCCTTATGTGTCAATTCTGCTATGTCCTCCTTTAAATTGCCAATAAGTTCACTTAACTCTGTTTTCACCGCTTGCGCCTCAACTTTTATCTCTATAAACCATTCTCTCAGTTCGGCTTTGGTTATTTCCTTTATGGTCTCTCTTAGAAACATAGAAATATGACGACGGAAAAAGACCACATGGCCTATCTAGTCTGTCCTTCCATATCAGCAACTACAACAGTCCCCTTTTTTTCCTTTAAAGATCCTCTGTGTTTGTCCCATGCTTTTTTGAATTCACTCTCCTCATCTCTACTACCTCCACTGGGAGACTATTCCACGGATCCACTACTCTTTCCATAAAGAAATATTTCCGCATATCACTCCTGAATCTATCCCCCTTCACCCTCATCCCATGTCCCCTTCTAGCAGAACTTGCTTTCAATTGAAAAAGGCACTCTCCCTGAACATTTATGCCACGGAGGTATTTAAACATCTCAATCATATCACCTCTATCCCGCCTTTCCTCTAAGGTGTGCATATTAAGATCCTTCAGTCTGTCCTCATATGCTTTATAATGAAGACCACTAACCATTTTAGTAGCCACCCTCTGCACCGACTCCATCCTGTTCACATCCTTTTGAAGGTGTGGTCTCCAGAATTGCACACTATACTCCAAATGAGGTCGCACCAAAGACTTATACAGAGGCATTATCACCTCCTTTTTTTCTGCTAGCCATTCCTCTCTGTATGCACCCAAGCATCCTTTTAGCTTTTGCCATCGCCTTTTCTACTTGTTTAGCTACTTTAAGATCATCAGACACAACCACGCCTAGGTCCTGCTCTTCTTTAGTGGACTAAAGTACTTCACCCCCTATACCAGTGATGGCTAACCTTTTTGAGCCCGAGTGCCCAAACTGCCGCACAAAACCAAAGAATTTCCTCAAAGTGCCAGCACGTCAATTAAACCTCAGCTCAGTTACACATGCAGAACATAGACCATCACCAAACAAGGAATCACAATTTAGAAACAGGAAGGCAATAATTAAACTGGGAACCCCAAAAGCCAAACTTGGAATGTACAACACTGTAGAAATAAAACTATAAATTAATTTCCTCTTGTACCAAACAAAGCACAGACGTTAATGATGCACATTTCCCAGAGGTTTCATATTCCAGTTAATAAATTCAAAATAAAGAGATATCTTTCTACCTTGTGTGCATTTTTTTTCAGTTGCAATTGCTCCAGCCACTTTCTTCTGGTTTCTTCATGTTTTCTGCTAACTCTCCATCGTCTGCTGTCCATTTGTTCTTTCTTCTCTCTTCTAGTCTTTTTTTCCATTCTCTCTCTCTACATCTGCTTTAACATACTAATCTTTCTCCTTTTGCTCTTTCCTCATTCCTATTTCATCCACACAAATTTTACCGCTCCATCCTCAATCCCCACTTACTCTCCCAATACCCGGCCAATTGTAGATTTTTCATTCCTCCCACACAAAATATTTTTCCCCTCTCCATTTTACTCTCCCAGCCCCATCCCATTCTAATCCTCCCCCAACATCAGCTCCCTTCTAGTTCCAGTCTCACCCAGCATCCATTCCTTTCTAGTCCCTGCATCAGCCCATTTCCAGTCCTAGCCCCCCATCAACCCATTTCCAGTCCTAGCTCCCCCATCCATTTTCAGTCTGAGTCCCTTCATCAGCTCATTTCCAATCCTAGCCCCCCATCAGCCCATTTCTAGTCATTTCCTAGCCCCATCATCAGCCCATGTCAAATCATAGCTCCCCTCCACTCAGTCCAATTCCAGTCCAAGCCCCCCCCCATGAGCCTACTTCCAGTTCTAGCCCCTCCATGAGTCCATTTCAATTCAAGCCCCCACCACAGCCCATTTCCAATCTTAGCTCCCCCCAACAGCCCATTTCCAGTCCTATCCTAGCTGCTCCATCAGCCCATTTTCAGTCCTAGCTCCCTTCCCTCACAGCCCATTTCCATTCCAAGCTCCCTCCCCATCAGCTATTTGCAGTTCAAGCCTCCCCTTCCACTCAGCCCATTTCCAGTCATAGCAACCCCCCAACCCATTACCAGTCCTAGCCCCCCATCAACCCACTTCCAGTCCTAAACCCCCATCACCCCATTTTCAGTTTAAGCCCCCCCCTATAACCCATTACCAGTCCTAACCCCCCATCACCCCATTTCCAGACATCCCCCATCAGCCCAAAGCCCATTACCAGTCTTAACCCCCCCATAGCCCATTATCAGTCCTAACCCCCCCATAGCCCATTACCAGTCCTAACCCCCCATCAGCCCACTTCCAGTCTTAACCCCATCAGCCCATTTCCAGTCAGCCCCCCACAGCCCATTGCCAGTCCTAAACCCCCCCCATCAGCCCACAGCCCATTACCAGTCCTAACCACATCAACCCACCTCAAGTCCTAACCCCCTCCCCATCAGTCCATTTCCTGTCCTAGCCCCCCCCCTTAGGCCATTTTCAGTCCTAACCCCCCCATAGCCCATTAGCAGTTCTAACCCCCCATCACCTCATTTCCAGACAACCCCCATCAGCCCACAGCCCATTACCAGTCGTAACCCCCCCATAGCCCATTACTAGTCCTAACCCCCCCAACAGCCCACAGCCCATCCAGTCCTAACCCCTCCCCATTAGCCCATTTCCTGTCCTAGCCCCCCCCATAGCCCATTATCAGTCCTAACCCCCATCACCCCATTTCCAGACAGCCCCCATCAGCCCAAAGCCCATTAGCAGTCTTAACCCCCCATAGCCCATTACCAGTCCTAACCCCCCATCACCCCATTTCCAGACAGCCCCCATCAGCCCACAGCTCATTAGCAGTCCTACCCCCCCTACCCCATTAGCAGTCCTACCCCCCTTAGCCCATTAGCAGTCCTACCCCCCCCTAGCCCATTAGCAGTCCTAACCACCCCCCCCATGGCATATTAAAAAAAAAAAAAAAAAAAAAAAGCTGGCTTTGGCTGCTGCCGCTATCGCGGCAGAATGCAATGTCCCGCGGGGCCCCCTCCGCCCGCTAAGCCCCTCTGCAAGGGCTTTCAGATTCGCGAGGGAGAGCTTCTCTCTCACGTCTCTGTTAAGCCCGCAGGGGCTAATGGGAAATTTCCCATCAGTCCCTCGCGTCTAAAGGGGCTGATGGGAAATTTCCCATTAGCCCCTGCGGGCTTAACAGAGACGCGAGGGAGACGCTCTCCCTCGCGAATCTGAAAGCCCTTGCAGAGGGGCTTAGCGGGCGGAGGGGGCCCCGCGGGACACTGCACTCTGCCGCGTCCGCGGCAGCAGCCAGAGCCAGCTTTTTCTTTTTTGCGGACCTACCCGCGTGCCAGCTGCAAGGCCTTCGCGTGCCACAGCTGGCACGCGTGCCATAGGTTCGCCATCGCTGCCCTATACTATATTGCTCCCTTGGATTGCTGCAGCCCAAATGCATGACCTTGCATTTTTTTAACATTAAATCCCAGCTGCCAAATTCTAGACCATTCTTCAAGCTTAGCTAGATCCCTCCTCATGTTATCTACACCTTCCTGGGTGTCTACTCTATTGCAGATTTTGGTATCGTCTGCAGAGAGGCAAACCTTACCCGACAGTCCTTCTGCTATATCACTAACAAAGATCTTGGTTGCTTTTATGTGCTGGCACCTCTGCTTGCTCTATATGATCAGCTTGCCTAGCTTTATTTTCCATTGTAGTGTGCTCAACGCCACTAGCACCTGCCCCTGCATAGGTGTACTCCCTCAAGTCTGTTTTCCTCCTCATTGTCTTCCTTTCTCAACAGATCCGGTTCCCCAGTTTTCCTTTGAGGTACTGTTCGCTTTAATTTGATTTATCTTTGCTGCTGCGGTTTTACTTTAAGACCAGTGTTCATTTATTCTCCACCTACTGATGTGCTTCCCTCTTCCTCACTGTCCAGCCTGATATGCTTTTTTTTTTTTACTTATCGGGAACCTTAGTACTGCCTCCAGCTTTATCTACCACAGAGTCCTTCTGCTCCGTTAGTTGGGGGCTAGTATACTTCTGAGCCGCACTGCCCCTTAGTTGCTGTGACTTAGTCTGCCTTTCTGCCTGCACCGGAGCTGACGATCGCCATTTTTGTTTCCTGCATGTTGCTGCTGGGCCCATACCCGTTGCTCCCTGCTGCTCTCCTCTTTCCCCTATTGGCCTTGGAGCCCTCAGCAGTTAACTGTGCTGCTCTCCCTCGAGGGGATATACTTATTTTTCAGCAGGGTTAGCCCAAGAGTGGTGTCTCTACACCACCATCAGGTTTGGTGACATCACTTCCTCCAGTCAAACTCAATTTTAAGTAGTCTTGTTTTTCTGGAGTTATCCTTTAAGCTCAAGCTGTGTGTGCTGCTCAACCCCCACCCCCATACACCCTAAAGTCTAAGCGCGTTGAGATGTGATACCATGTCTGAAAGAAAAAAACCCTGTAGTATAGCTGTGCTTTCTGTGGGCCAAAACAATCCTTTCATACTTAGACAGAAAAATCCTTGTCAGTGTGTTCATGCAACTTTCATGAATTGCTTCCTGTATAGACAGTACATTAAGAAAATTGTAGCATAAGTAACTCAAGACAAGGCACATGTGGAATGGTTCAATATGTCAACCGAGACCAAAACTGAAGATGACTTCAGCAGTCAGGAAATGCATCATAATCTGAGTACAATTTACCCTTAGTTTTTGCTTTGGGTAGAAAGATGCTAATCCTTAATCTTTTTCTTAGTTTGTACATGGTGACCATTTTGTCTGTCTTGCAGAAGTTCAGAAGTAAATTCTGCACTTGGGTTTAAGGAGAAACTGCAGAACAGTTTTTTAAATTTTGTTGCATATAGTATACTACATTTGAGAGCAGACTTAAAGCCTCGATTTGGTGTAATACATTGTAGAGACATGTTTAGAAAAATATTTTGTTGAAATATTTAACCAAGATTTTCAACAGCATAGAAAGTGCATGTTAAACTCTATTGTATGAATCAGAAAAGTTGTGTGGTTTTCTTAACTTTATTCATTTCAGTTTTTTCCTTCGTCGTTTCAGCCCTCCTCCCCTCACTTATTCCATTCTCCCTCACTGCAGTCTTCCTCTGTTCCAGCCTTTTCAAAGTTTCCTCATTTTGTTTTACATGCCTTCACTCTTCAAGCCTTTTCCTTCCTATCCTCTTGACTGTTCTCCCTATCTTCAGTCTCTCTATCCTTTCATTCTTTCTATTGGCCTTATCCCTCTCCATGAGGTACTGTTTTCCTTCACCTCCCTGTCGTTAGCTGCTGTATCTTTTTTTTTTTTCCCCAGCCCAACAGACGTTGGACAGACATTCTCAAACCCAATTCCAGTTATATAATTCTTTCCATCTGTCAGGGAGCAAAATAACCCCCTGAAAATGTACAGAGTTAGGATGAAACAGCACGTGGGTAAAAACGCACAGTTAGAAGATGGACCAAATCTGATTGGGGGTACCAGAGAAATAAGTCCCCCCAAAAAACTAGCCTTGTGTCTTCTGTGGCATAAAAACTTATACCCAATGAAACATAGCAATTAGGGAATTGCTCCTTTTAAATGCCTTCCCTGTTTGCGACGCTCCCAACCACATGAATGCCCCCCAAAAACAAAATTGGCCTACCACCCCATATACTGCCCTCACCCTCCAAAAATACTACTCAATCCCACCCACAAAAATACCCCCACACAACTGACTCAATATTCTACCACTTATATGTTTATATGTAATTGTGTCAAAGCTGTGTACCGTATTTTAATATGCTTGTGGTGGGAAAACGTTATGTAATATGCTTATTGAAATCAAGTCCTTGGTTACAACAGATTTTCACCTGTCCACATTTATCCAAGACTACTGTTGGAGCTCATTTTAACTGTACAGGTTTAAAGATGTAATTAACAATTTTGGTTTTATTTGCATTTTTTCCTCTTATGTTCGTTGCATGGTCAGTGTCTCAGCCTAAATATATTATAATCCCACATTCCTTTAGGTTCTGAAGTTAACTTCCTTTAAATACAGGTATAGCAATGCAAATACAGGTTCTCTTCACTACAGTGTTTTGAAACTCCGAAAGGAAATGCCTCTTGATGGTGGGTTATTACACAAATGTTCATTATTGGTTATAGTCTTAGGTATTTCGGTCAGCAAGCAAGTATCTATGATCAGATAGAGTTCCATGGTTGTCAAATTTTAATTTGCTTGTGAGTCCCTAATCTAAGTACACTCAGTACTCCACTATAAATCCAGGTATTAAATACTGTCCATCTCTCATAGAGCATTACAGAGCTTACTTTCTGGGTCCAGGAACAAGGCTGAGTATCCCTTGAGTTACTGGGAACTTATATGCCCTTCTTGGTGACTCTTTAGTTCCAAGGATCAATCTAGTTCACCATGGGGACAGGATCACTGGTTCTGTCAACAGAATAGGACTCTGTACAAGGTCTCAGCCTTTGTGTTAGCTTATTTTGCTATATGGTCTCTTGTGACTGAGGGCTAAACCCTGGCCTCCCAGCTACCAGCAGCCAGTTCTGAAAGATGTCTTGAATGCACTAATATTTAGGTTCTAGATTCTTCATAGAAAATCACCTTTATGTGATCTTAATTGGTGTATTTTTGTCAATCAGAAGTTTGAGCTGCTTTTTTCAGAAGACACTTTTTAGATTTTATAATTTGTTTTCTTCTCTTCCCTTCTTGTTTAACACCACCTTTCCACGATAAGAAGGAGAGATGATTGATTGCAGAATGGTGATGTCTGTGGACTTAGGTTGAGTAGCATAGCATTTTGGTATACAGTTCTCAAGTGCTAGTCAGCTTTAGTTGCAAGGTTAGTATTATACAAAATGCTAACCCACTATTGCCACCAACCAGTCTTGATTGGTTTTTAACAGTTGATGCCAGTTAAGGACATTACAGTTCATAGCAACTCTGGATTTCATATTAAGTATCTATATTGTGGGAGCACATGGGGTCATTTACTAATGTCTAGTGTGTGCTAAAACTGTTAGCACACATGAATCTGCCATAGAGTTTACTTTATTCCTGTGGGCCACACTGTAAATATTGTAGTATTTAACACTCACTAAGCCTTGGTAGACCCCCCCCAGAATGTAGCTACAAAGTCATTTGCTGCTTTGCGTGAGCTTATAAACACAGGAGATTAAATGGAGAAAACAGTACTAGAAGTAGTTCATAATTTTACCCGTGACTTCCATGAAGGATAAAGCTGTATTCCTTTTGTAATCATTGAACTAAGGGAGGAAATGGTCACAGTGTGGATTTTAGTAGGTTTACAATAGCACTGCCATTTCCACTGAGAGGAAGGAGATCTGATGCTTATCCCTTTAAATTTCCACAGCCCTTTCTAATAACTTGAGACAGGAGAGAACTTATTTCATTGCTCTATGTACTGTAGCTATGTCTACAGTTTGGGTTTACATAGCAGGATCTCAGTTTTCATAGTTAAAATACTTCAGAAACATATACATAGCAACATATATACAGCCATCTCTGGGGTGAATTGTTAGCAGGTTTTTAGTATTGTGATTTCATGAAGGGAACAGAGCTGATAACTGCTGCTGTGTGATCTCGCTCCTATGCAAGTAGCGACTACCTAAATGTTGTAGAATTCAGCTCTTTTCTTGGGTGCATTCACTAGCAGGAGGAAATAACCCACCAGAAGACCACTACAATATTGATAACTATTTACTGTGGTGGTAATTATATCCTTAACTCATAACGTACTGATGTGGGTGGGAGAAGTTCAGTATTTCAAGAAACTCGGATACTGAGAAGGGCAGATGAGACAGACAATGTGCATTTTTTTGGCTACTCTGAGGTAGCAGTAGAAAGCAATAGTTTACGAGTCTCTGCATGAGGGTGCCATCAAGATGGCATGCATGTTGATGCATTGGAGGGAGAAGGTAGCATTTAGTGCCCGTAAGGGATTAGGAGACTACATCTGATAAAAACTAAGGGTCTGATAATCATGCAAAAGAGTGGTCCCCAGTGATACTTACGAATAGGTGGAGCAAATATAAACCTACGCAAGACATGAAGACTGCCACAGAGGAGGAAAGAAGGACTGAAGTGGGAGTCTGTTAGGGGATATAAAAACTGTAGAGAAAAAATCCCTGGCTAGTTGTGAATAAAGGCTCTCTTGCTAGGATCCTACCCCTAGTTCGAATGACCTAGAAGCTAGAGACTAGGGGGAAACTGCAGGGGCAAAAGGAGGGGAAAAAGCTCTAGGTAGCTACAAGTCCCATGTTGAAATAGCCCAAGTAATGATCTATTCCAATTGAATTGAAGACCCCAAAGCTGCAAGAAGAAGATACCAGTCCCAACATTTTGCAGTCAGACCAACTAGAAGCAGGACTTCCCATACAGTATTGATGATCACGTACAAACTGTGTAGAGTGGGTAGGGTAAACATGTATGTGGTGTGGTCATTGCAGCAAATTTTGGTCTAGAACCTTGTAGTCATGGACCTGAATCCATCCACTGGGTGCTATTCCCTGAGCAATAACCTTGACGACTCCTTCCTTACCAGACTGTTCCCCTGTCCTACTGGATGAATGCTGCCCCAGGGAGCAGAAAACCTGACTTGGTTGAACTGAGATTATATTGCATAGCAGTGTGCAATACTGCTAGTGATTTACCAGACTTTATCTTTTTTTTTTTTTTTTTTTAAACCCCACTTTTGAAACCTCTCTCATGTAGCCCAGTCACATAACAGAGATGACTTGCAGCCCCTCTAGAGTCCAGTGCATGTGTGCTCTCAGCCAGCCAGCCAGTGAATGTCACCTTTTGATGGATGGCTGACATACCCTCCCTCTGGAGGCTGTGAATGCTGTCTACATTGTGCTGTGCCTCAGCAGACCTGTGGAACAGCAGTATAGTCTAGAAATAAAACCTGAGTCTCTTCCATCCAGCATATAGGATTGCTATTGAGCTAGCCTGAGTATTCTGGTGCTTGACTTGTTTCAAGCCAAAACTGAGGACTCAGTATTCTTGCATCCACATGTCTGCTCAAACAATTATGCATTTGCTAGGGTTTCTTAAGACGGAATATTGGAAGATAAACTTCTTGTAAAAAAAAAATAATTTCTTTGTTTTCTCCATGGCTACAGTTGTGGTCAACATTATTTGCTCCTTTGCAGTTCAACCCCTTAATGTCCAATATCATCTTTAAAACAAAAAGTGGCCAGTGAAATCGCTTTGGACTATATATGCGCACATATTTGACACACAAAAGAATCAAATAAAATAAGACCATTTAAAGGAAATAGTATAAAAACTGGGACATTGCCAGAACATGATTATTGGCACCCTTATAGACCATTCAAATCAGTTTGTACAGAAGAACCAAATTCCCATTGTAGTAAAATTAGACACGTGTGATTGTCAGTACTCACATAACTTGCATCAACCAATGAATGATGGCTCTAATGTTTAAAATAGCTATATTCACTCCCTGTTCCATTTTACCAATGGTGAAGACGAGAGCTGCCTGACACATCAGAAAAGTCATTATCACCAATCATAAAACTTCAAAGGGGGTACAAGACCATCTCGAAAGACCTTGGGCTTCCTTTGTCTATAGTTCACATTGTTGAGATGTTTTCTGCTCAGGGAACTGTCAAGAACCTCCCAGGATGTGATGGGAAGAGGAAAATTAATCCAAGAAGTCTTCAAAGGTTAGTGCGAACTGTTGGAAAAACACCACATACTTCATCCAGAGAGCTTAAAGTTGACCTGGAGCAATCTAGAGTGGTGGTTTTCATCCCGCACCATACGCCATGCACAACAAAAAAACAAAACAAAAACAAAACACTTCATGGGCGAAGGGCAAGGAGGACCCCACTGCTCAAAGACATAAAAAGGCATGCCTGATCTTTTCCTAAACCCATGTTTCGAAGCCACAATTCTGGGAAAATATTCTGTGGATAGATGAAATCAAACTTGAGCTGTTTGGCAATGCAGACCAGTGATACATTTACTGGCAAAGAAATGAAATTTAAGGAAAAAAGAACACTCTTCCTACAGTTAAATATTGTGGAGGTTCCATAATGTTGTAGGACTGTTTTGTTTCCTCAGGAACTGGAAGTCTGGAATGTATTATAGGAATCATGAAGTCAGACTGCCAAGAAGGTATTTTGGAGTGAAATGTGCTTCCTAGTGTCAGAAAGCTAGGTCTGGGTCAAAGGGCATGGTCTTCCAGCAGGACAATGACCCAAAACATACATCCGAAAGTACAAAAGAATGATTAAAAGAACAAATGGACTTTTTGAAACTGGCCAGCAAGGAGTCCTGATAATCCAATCAAGAGCCTTTGGAAAGAGATGAAATCTGCCATTGGTAAAAGGAATCCTGGAAGCATTCATGAGATGGAGCAAATCGCATTTGAAGAGTGGGAGAAACTAGCAGCAGACAGATGTGTGAAACTTATAGATGGCTACAAGAAACGTTTGGAGGCTGTCATCACTTTCAAGAATTGTACAACCAAATATTAGTAAAGGGTGCCATTAATCCTGTCTAGGTTTTTTTTTCCTTTTCTCTCAAATTATTACATCTAAGTTGCACAGACATCTTTTTTTTATGGTATACCTTTGAAAATGCTATTAAAATATTATGGTGGCATACAGTTGGAATATTTCCAATTATTTCTCAAGATGTTGTACACAGCTTACCTAAAATGCAAGGGTGCCAATAATGTTGACCACCAATGGGGTTGAGTGGCAAAGTAATAACACCCCATATTATATAGATTCTCAGTTTTTTCCCAAAAGGCCAAGAAGAGATTGTCCTGATCTCATGGCTCAGAGCTTATGTTAGTTCTTAACCCTTTGAAGGATTACTTTAAATTTTTAATCCACATTCTGCAGCCGGGTTCATTTTTGCATATTTCAGGAAAATTATATTCGTCTTATTCAATATGTTCTAATAGTGATTTTCTTTCTGCTATGGTCATGTATTATATACCATTTGATAGGAATATTTAGTCAGAATTTTAGATCCTGAGAGTTTTGGGCCAAGAAGAAAGATTTTTAATAACAAAATAAATTTTGATAAATAGAAATATTATAGCATCAGATATGTTTTAAAAAAAATCAACTTTACATAACTGTTAGAATTTGCAGCTTACATAAAACATTTGCATATTAAACAATTTGAACTTGAATTTAAATGACTATTAGCATATCAGATACATTGCAGTTATTAAGGAAAACATCACATTTCTTTATCAGAGGCAAATTATGGAAAACATGTACATGATGAAGCTATGCATTGCAGAGCTATTTATTTCTCATCATTCCTAGAAATTATAGTATTAGCATCAGATATGTTGTAATGAAAGAAGAATGCAGTGATGTGACTCTTATGGTTGGCAAATTTCAGAAAAGCATTTACATTTGAAAAGAAAATGTGCTGTTACATGTTCAGTTTCTCTTCCTTGGAGGATCTGATAAAGCTGTGCTGTCTAATAGCTTGATGCAGAAACCCTGAGCTGGAGCCCATCGCTAAAGCTCTAGCACAGGATTTTCTAAGCAAGTTTGTGAAGAACCGAGATGAAATTCTCAAGAGTAGATATGTGTCTCCATACAAAGATTCAACTCGTTCAAGCCATGGTATTTTCAATAACGTCATATGGATGCGAAAGTTGGACATTGAAAAAGATAGGAAGAAAATTGATGCCTTTGAATTATGGTGCTGGTGACAAATACTGTTTATACCATGGACTGCCCGAAGAACAAGCCAGTCAGTACTAGAGGAGATCAAACCTAAGCTTTCTTTAGAAGCTCAGATGACTTCGTCTTTCATATTTTGAACACATCATGTGAAGAGAGAGATTATTAGAGAGACAAAATGCTTGGCTGGGTAGAAGGTGAATGCAAAAGAGGTAGGCCAGCAATGAGATGTATCAATACAATAACAGCAGCTGTGGGTGCCACTCTGTCAACAATGAACACCTGACTGAAGACCGAACACAGTTTAGGACAACTATCCAGAGGGTTACCACGATGGCATTAACAACAACTCTAAGCAAACAGCATGCAAATGAGCAATGCACAAAAAATATGTGTTAAATGAGGAGAGCAAGCCAGACACTTGCGCACAGAAGTCAGTTAGCAGCACCTATATCCTGCGCACAAAAAATAATGTAGTACTTGTGCACATATGTTGGATTGCTATCCGAAGCAGAAACGGTCTTCATAACGAATATTATTCTGAGCACTTCTGCTCAGAATAATAATTGTTATGCACCAGATAGCAATCCCAGTACATGCGAATAACGATCAAGCACACTTCTGCCTCTTTTTTTTTCCCCAGCACTCTTCGGCAAAGCCAGAAAAAGGTTGCAGGTGCTGTCTGCTCAAGCAGGCAAAACTTCTTCACCAGCACTGACTTCAGCGCTTTTAATGGCTTTCTTGTAACTGTTTAAAAGACAGAAAACAAGTGTTAGGGCTAAATGGCCAATTTGCTCAGTGGTGAAAGGTGAATAGTGGAGTACCCCAGGGATCTGTGCTGGGCCTGCTGCTTTTTAACATATTAAGTATCTGGAAATGGGAACAACGAGTGAAGTGATCAGATCTGCAGATGACACAAAATTATCAAATTAGAAGAGGATTGTGAAAAATTGCAAGAGGACCTTGGAAAAACTGGAAGACTGGGCATCCAAATGGCCGATGAAATTTTAATGTGGACAAGTGCAAAGTTATGCACATAGGGAAGAGCCCAAATTATAGTTACACTATATACAAGATTCCACATTAGAAATCCCCATCCAAGAAAAGGATCTAGAACAGTGGTTCTCAACCTTTTTTGTACCGTGACCCTTTTTACCATTGGTCAACTTGTGATGACCCCCAATGATAAAATCAAATGCGTCTCTCTTCCTTTACCGTTAACACATTGTCGCTGTAATCATTTGTTGAATTATTATATTATAGGCCTTTGCAATATGTTTTTATTTATAAAATTTACTTATTTAAACCACAATAATTAATCACAATAACAAGTAACAATATTTGATTTCAAAATTATGATGATTTTGTAGTCAAATCACTAATATGAAATAAAATTATTTTTTCTACCTTTGTTGTCTGACCAATATATTCTCTGATCATGCTGGTCCCGATCTGAGGCTTCTGCTTTCCTGTCTTCTCTTAGCTCTCTTTCTGTAGTCTATGGTCCATCTGCCATTTCTTATCTCTTCTTTTGTTTTCTTCGCTTCTTTCCATCAGCCTAAAGCACCCACATGTTAAATGTTAACCCAATTGTGATGTGATGCAACCACTTTGATTGTAGGATAAGGTGGTATACAAGTATGTCTAAATAAATAAATTTCCAGACCCCTTCTAGTCCAAATACCATGGCAGCCCCTCTCAGCATCCACTCCCTTCCAGTCCCATTCTCCCATCCCCTCGCATCAACCCATTTGTAGCCCTAGCCCCCAGTTTTCTTCCAAGGTCAGCAGCTCTATCCTCCCCTCCCCACCATCAGCCCATTTCCAGTTGAAGCTCCCCCAATCAGCTCACTTCCAGTGCTAGTCCCCCCACAGCCCCATTACCAGTGTTAGGCTCCCCTAATCAGCCCATTACTAGTCCTACCCCCCATCAGTCTATTTCCGGTCCTAATCTCCCCGATCAGCTCATTTCCAATGCTAGCCCCCCATCAGTCCTTTTTCTTCCTTCGACGCATTCGCGCGATCAGGCCCTTCCTCTCCACACAGGCTTTACTTATTCTTCTCCTCTTGTTGGTTATCTCCAGACTAGACTTTGGCAACTCTATACTCGCTGGTATTCCTCAATACCAACGTCGTAGGTTGCAATTATTGCAAAACACTGCAGCTAGGATGGCATCTCATGCCTTTTCCAGAGACCACGTTTCACCAATTCTTCAACACCTTCACTGGCTACCACTGGACTTCCGAATACAATTTAAGGTTCTTACCTTGGTGCATCATGCTGTCTATTCCCACAGACCTCAATATCTGGCCGATCTATTAAAATTTCATACATCCTCTCGCAGTCTCTGTTCCATTCACATAAATCGCCTATATCTACCTTACCCCTCAAAGGCACATATCCAATCAGCCAGACATTCGGCCACCTTCTACCTCGCTCCCTCCCTATGGAACTCTGCCCACTGCCCTTCGACTGGAGGAGTTCTACCCCAAATTCTGTTCCCTACTGAAAACCCACCTCTTTTCCTCTGCCTTTAACCTTCTCTCCTGACTCTCTCTTATCTACTCTCTGAACTTCAATGTCTAAAGTTTTTCATTTCTCTTTTTTGGACAACAATTGTAACTTCTTTTCTTTTTCTCTATGTGTTTTTATTGTATTGTAAACTGCCCCAATGTAATGGGGGGCGGTATATCAAATGATGAAATAAACATAAACATACCAGTCCTACCCCCTTATCAGCCCATTACCAGTCCCAACCCCCCCATTGATCAGTCCATTCCCAGTCCTAGCCTTCCCTAATCAACCCATTACCAGTCCCAGCCCCAGCCCCCCGATCTGCCCATTATAATCCTAACCCACATTGTCTCTCTCCTCTATCCAGCATTTATCCCCTGTCTGTCCAGCATATCCCCTGTCTCACCCCTTTGTCCATGTCAGCCTCCCTCCCTCCCTCTCTTCCTCCCTCTCTCTCTTCCTCCCTCTCTTCATCCATGTCAGCCCTCCCCCATCCATGTCAGCCCCATCTCCCTCCCTCCCTCCCTCCCTCTCTCTGTCAACTGCGTTGCAGGTTCCTTGCCCCCTCCTCCTCTCTCCCTATGTCTGCCTGCTACTGCCCTGTTCTTCTGCAGCCGTGGTTCCCTGTCTCTTAGGGAACCGCGGCTGTGCCTGTGAAGCCATTAGAGCCTTTCTGTCTCTCGATGGGCTCCGTGCAGCATTGTCCCGCCTCCAAAGGAAGTTGTTTACCACTTCCTTTGGAGGCGGGACAATGCTGCACGGAGCCCGTCGAGAGACTGGAAGGCTCCAAAATTTTCACAGGCACAGTCGTGGTTCCTAAGAGGCAGGGAGCCACAGCTGCAGAAGAAGGGAGGCGGTGAGTTGGCCGCTGCCAAGAAGTGGACTTGGCAGCGGCAGCAACTTATGCGCTTTTTAAATTTTTTTTAACTTGGCGGAGTGAGGCGACCCCTGCTAAATCCTGTGACGACCCCTGGGGGGGTCGCGACACACAGGTTGAGAACCGTTGATCTAGAATATGTTGAAACCTTCTGCTCAGTGTAGAGCAGTGGCCAAGAAAGCAAATAGAATGTTAGGAATCATAAGGAAAGGAATTGAGAATAAAACCAAGGAAGATATACTACTACTACCACTAATCATTTGTATAGCACAAGGTGTACGCAGCGCTGTGTATGTACTGTAGATGTAAGACACAGTCCCTACTCCTCAGAGTTTACAATCTAATCAAGATGAAAAAACATCGCAGAACTGGGGACTAGAGTATGGCACATAAGTAGTGGACAAGAGAATGAGAAGCATCAGGATCCAAAAGCAGCCTCCGAGTTGGGTCTTCAGCCTGGACTTGAATAGGGCCAAGGAAGGACCTTGGGCCGGAAGGACTGGGGTTTCTAGTCCCACAGGTGCTCCTTGTGGTCTTGGGCAAGCCACTTAACCCTCCATAGCCCATGTTCCCTGTAAAATAGTTATCTCCAAGTTATAATGCCCTGTTCAATGTAATTTCAGTTTGTTCAATGTAAACCGCACTGATGCAGAATAGTGCGGTATATAAGAGAGTGTAAATAAAGAGAATGTAAATAAAAGGAAGGATCTTGATGCACTGTTTCAGGTAGTTCCAGGCATATGGAGCTGCAAGGTAGAATGAAGTCTGGAATTTGCTCCTCTGGGAGATCCCTTTTATCTGTGCCCTTCTCTGCCACTGCAGAATTTCCAAGGAGGAGTGTAGAGTGAGATAAGAGAAGAAAGGTTGTGAGGAGCCACAGAATAAATGCACTTGTAAGTAGGTAGGAGGTGTTTGAATCTGATGTGGAAATTGATAGGGAGCCAGTGAAGTGACTTGAGAAGAGGGGTTACATGAGCAAAGCGACACTGGCGGAAGATAAGCCATGCAACTGAGTTTTGAACAGATTGAAGGGCAGAGATGATTCAGAAGGAAACAAGTGAGGAGCAGGTTACAATAGTCAAGACAAGAGGTGACTAGTGAGTGGATGAGGGTCTTAGTGTGTGTGTAGAAAGGAAGGGATGAATTTTGCCAGTGTTAGAGAAAAAAAGGTTTTAGCTATCAGTTGGATGTGTGCAGAGAGAGATTCAAAGATGACTCCATGGTTGTGAGCTGAGAAAACAGGGAGGGAGTGTAGTGTTATCTACAGAAATAGAGAAGAGAGGAAGGGGGGAGGTAGGTTTAGAGCCTCATGGTGTGACAGAAACCTTGAATATTGTGTGTAGTTCTGGTCGTCATGTGCAAAAAGGATATAAAAGAATTAGAAAAGGTACAGGGAAGAGTGATCAAAATGATAAAGGAAATGGAAAGATTCTGTTATGAAGAAAGGCTTAAAAGGTTAGGGCTCTTCTGCTTGGAAAAGACGGCTGAAGGGGGAGATAATAGAGGTCTATAAAATGGTGAGTGGAGTGGAACAGGTAAACAGATTTGCTTTTTTACTCCACCAAAACGTAGACTAGGGGTCATGCAATGAAACTACAATGTAGCACATTTGCGACACATTGGAGAAAATATTTTTTCACTCAATCAAACTCTGGAATTTGTTGCTGGGGGATATAGTAAAAGCTGTTAGTGTAGCTGGGTTTAAAAGACGTTTGGTGAAGTTTTCTAAAGGAAAAGTTCATAAACCATTATTAAATTGCTGAAATCCGCTGCTTACCCCTGAGATAAGCAGCACAGAATTTGTCTACCTTTTGGGAACCTGACAGGTTCTGTACTTGTGATGTGGATTGGCCACTGTTGGAACGAAAATACTGGTTTTGATGGACCTTTGGTCAGACCCAGTATGGCCATAGTACAATGTTATATTCTCAGATCTCATGTTGATCTCGGTGCTCTGGTGGTCTGTGCATTTCTCTGCATTTGTGCAGCATAGCTAATTATTACCATCCATGTAAATGGATTGAAATGCGCAGTGCGCTGCCATTAGCATTGGCATTCATGCATCGTTTATGCTCATATTAGATTTCTTCCTGTGTTATGCACCCACACTAGTGCAAAAATTCTATTAAAACAATGCATAGATGTCTGAACAAAAGCAGCATGCTTTTCTGCGTAGAGTTGTAAGTATACTGAATATATCTATTGAGTCTCTTGTTTGGATAACCTGTTTTAATTTTGAGCTTTTGCGGGGGGGGGGGGGTTCTTTTAATTTACCCTGGACTATATAGAATGTATTGTTTTTGAAATTGAAATCAAACATTTGTTTTTGTGGCCTTTGCTTAATAGGAGCATCCTAGGCCATTGCATTTAGTTCTTAGTCTAAAGCTACTGGCTAGTAGAGTGCACACTGTCTGCTGCTGCCTCTCTTACAGAGGGACCTCGGGAAACCCTACAGTCTTCTACATATTCTGATTATATCTTTTGGAAGTCTCTTGCTGTTTAAACTATTCTGCTCTTTTTCAATTTGTGCTGTTTGTTCTTTAAATTTACTCTATTTTTCCTATTCTTTGAAAATAAATTATAGTTTACTGTTTCGCCCGCCTCATTTCATTTTTATCTTAGGTGCATGCCCCTAATTTTGTGCCTAGTAAGCTTTCCTTTTGCAAGTTTCTCTGCATAAATCTGTACCTGTGCATAGTATCTTTTGTGTTCTCGAAGCTGAATAAAAATTCTTGCCTTTGTTATAGAGAATGTCACTCAAATATAGGTTTAATTACATGCTTGGAAATTTCTGGGTTTTTTAACGAATAATTTTTAATGTAGACAGCAGTCCAGCAGCTAGATTCGACCAAAGTCCAGGGCCGAGTGTGTCCAGGTTACGAACAGTAGTAAAATTCTTCAGGCTCTCGGCTGGGTAGTCAATGCAGCCAAAATTTGCTTAGTCCTTCAAGTCCTAGAGTACTTGAGGGTATGGTTCGACACCCAAATTGGGAGCAGTGCTTCGGTCCCTTCACTGGTGGCTAGTCCCAGGAGATCTTGCGGCAGACTTGCCGCTGGAACAACCGCAGTGGCTCCCGATGTTGACAGAGGCAAGTCTCGCAGGCTGGGGAGATCATTGAGAGGATCTTTTCGCACATGATGTTTGGAGCGAACAGAAGGCCCATGGGTCGATGAACCGTTTGGAGTTGAGGGCGGTAGCTATTGCACTTCAAGCGTTCGAATCCGAAATGAAGGATTGGGCAGTGTGGGTGCTGTCCGACAATCCTCTGACAGTGGCTTTCCTAAACCGGCAGGGGGGCACAGGCAGTGCGGCCATGGAAGAGGAATCAGAAGCTCTGTTCTCTCTGGTGGAACCTAGACTGCAGGCGTTTTTGGCGGCGCACATTGCAGGAGCAGACAATGTGATGGCAGATTTTCTCAGACGTTCGGGTGGATACCGGAGAGTGTGAGCTTCATCCGGAAGTGTTAGCACAGATAGCCATCAGGTGGGGTCCTCCGATCTTGGATCTCATGGCGACCTTTCATTCGGCCGAGTCGAATCATTTTTACATCTGAAGACGAGAGAGGATGTCTGAGGGCATCCATGCTCTGATGTAACCATGGCCGTCGCCCAGCCTTCTCTGTCTTTCCCCTGTGGGTGCTCATAGGGCGAGTGATTCAGCGCAGCGAAGCGCATCGGGGGAGAGTGGTGTTGGTGGTGCCAGATTGGCCCAGGCATCTGTGGTATGCTGACCTGGTCAGGAAGCCTTGGCGATTGCCCGCAATGGCAGATCTGGTGACCCAGGGCCCTCTTCGAATGTCTCAGGTGGATTGATTCTTGCTTACGGCCTGGCCTTCGAAAGGACAAGGTTAAAGATAGACTCTTCTGGGGCGGTGATTGTGATTTGACTTCGAGCCAGAGAGAGGTCCACATCCCTAACGTATGTGCGTGGATGACGTGTATTCGAGGACTGGTGCTCTCAGCGGCAGGTCCATGCTTCCACGGTTTGTTACTATGGTTCTTGGTTTTGCAGGATGGATTTGATAAGGGCTTAATAGCCAGCTTCTTAAGGGTCCAGCTGTCAGTGATTTCTTCCCATCAGGGATAGGTCCAAGGATTGGCCTTGGGCGCTCTCGTCGAAGTGCTAAGATTTTTAAAGGCCGTGTCTTGGCTGCGGCTTTCTCGCAGAATGATGGTTCCTCCGTGGGATCTCAATTTTGGCCTGGGGGTGTTGACTAGAGAACCTTCCGAGCCTTTGCATCAGGCTCCGGTCAAGGATTTGATTTTAAAAAAGTGTTCTTAGTGGCTATTGTTCGTCTCGCCGCGTTTCGGTTTGCAGGCCTTGTCTTGTCAAGAACCGTTTTTGTCCATTTCTAGAGAAAAGGTGGTCTTGCAGACAGTTTCGTCCTTTTTGCCCAAAGTAGTTCTCCCTTTCACTTGAATCAGTCGGTCTCGTTACCAGTTTTGGGATCTTCAGAGGGAGGATGCATCAGTTCGTAGTCTGCGTCGCTTGGACATAAAAAGCGCTCTGCGTCAATACTTAAGTGTTGGAGGCCTTCCAAAAATTGGTTCGTTTTGTTCTGTTCGGGGGTCTGTGTAAATGTGAAACGGCAGCCTAAGCTTAAATATCCAGTTGGATCCGGGAGGCAATAGTGTCAGCATATCTCTTGCATGGATTTCAGGCACCCGTGGGGCTGCGGGCTCACTCTACTAGAGTGCGGGGGACTTCCTGGGCAGAGCATAGTTTGGTTCCGCCAGCGGAAATTTGCAGAGCGGTGACGTCGTCGTCTCTCCATACCTTCAATAAGCAATATTTTCTGGATGTTCAGGCGCCGAGTGATGCCTGTTTCAGGTCGGCGGTACTGAGATCCGGGTGGAAAGGTCCCTCCCAATGATTACTGCTCTGTTACATCCCAGAGGTGGAGGGCTGAACTGGAGGAGCGATAAGGAAATAGAAATTACACTTACCTGGTAATTGTTGTTCCTTGAACTCCACTTCATGCCTCAATCCCGCCCGGGGATGATTATTTCAGATGTGGGTCTTCGGTTTGGGGTGGGTCCCTGGCCACTAAGAGTGTAATATTGTTGATATGCCGGAGGTTGTGGTGGTATCTTTTCTTTTCTCCAATCTTCTTTGGTCTTTCTCCTTGCCTCTGTCTTACTCTGAGCTGGGGGGGGGGGGGGGGGGAATAGGACAGGGACAAGGAGGTTGTTGCTTTCCCCTTTATCTTAGGGGATTTTAGTTTAGAAGTTAAAGGTTAAGTTTAGAGTTGTAATTAATACTTTAGCTGCTTATTTGTTGCTCCTTTGAGTCTGCTTTGTCAATAGTTCACTGGGGGCTCATGGGAGAGACCAGCAGGATATATCCGGTGATGTCACAACTTTTACATGTCCAGTCTCCATGCTGCAGGAGGAGGTGCACTATGCAGAGGTGGAGGACTGAACTGGAGTTCCTCAAGGAACAACAATTACCAGGTAAGTGTAATTTCTATTTATTGCCACACCCCTCCCCCTCCCAACAAGTCCATCTTTCTAACACTTTGAGTCCTGGCTTTCCTCCTTTCTGAATGCATATTCCTCTTCCCTTTATCTTGGGGATGTTAACATTCTAATTCTTATGCCTCAAAGCTCCTTTCCCTAACCATCTCATTCAACCGCCAGCTGTGTTCTACTGCCCCCCCTACTCACCCAGCATGGTCATTGTCCTGACTTCTGTCTTTTTCTCCAGTTACTTGCCTTCAAACTTCTCCACTTCAGTCCTTCCCTTATCCAACGATCACCTGCTAACATTCACTCTTAATCCCACCCCCCAGTTTAGCCTCTCACAATCTCCATCATCATGTTTAGGAATCTCCACACTATCGACACTTCAGCTCTCTCCACTGGCATCATGTCTTTCCTCCGTCATGTCATCTGAATCTGACAGTGTCTTTCTATAGCACTGTACTCTCTTCTGCTCTGGATGCGTTTGCTCTTTTCAATCCATGCCTTGAGGTGTACTGTACCTCAGCCTTGGCTGTCCTCTCAAACCCACTACCTATGTTCCTGCACCCACTCGGCTGAGTGCCTTTGGTTTCATTCCTGTACTCTTGCTGACTTTGTATGTTTTGACTTCATGATAACCTCTTTGCTGTCGGCCATAGCACTTTCCAAGCAAGGATACTTTTTCCATCTGGCTCTCATGCCTAGTTCTTATCCATTGTTGAATAATTTAGACTTCATATGTTGCTAAAAAATTAAGTGCTTATTTTGAGGACCTATAAAAGTGATAATTAAATTATTTATCTTGCTATTGAGCAAATTACGAAGCCAAGAACCCATAATCATTCATGAACCAAAAACTACCCAGCTTAAGGAATTGACGGTTGCCAGTAGTTTTGTGAAGAAATAATGTATGCTGCCTTGCTAATTCTTGCAATTAGAACTTGCTAGTGAAGAGCAACCTACTGTCATAACCAGTCAGAAAGCAGAGGGATCCATTTTTGAGAGTGCTCAGCATCTGACTTTGGCTGTCTAATTCTAGTCCTATCTGAGCTTTTAGGTGTAAATCATCTTAAATCTAGCTTGCTAAAATTGAATCTAGGAAGCTTTTATGACCCTACAAGATCTAGCTACCTAGATCTTACTGGAATTGGCCCTGCAGTCACTATCCTGGCTTTTATCATTGATAGAAAATCTCTGCAGTGATTTTTAATTCTTTCATATCTGGGTGGTTACTTCTATGTATCATTTCTGTAGTGCTACAAGGTATATGCAGTGCTGTACAGACATGTAAGACAGTCCCTGCTCATAAGTGCTTACAGTCTAGTCTGGTTTCTCAGAGGACAAGAAGAATAGGAAGCCTTCACATGATATGGGTGGTGATATCTGATAAAGCCTAGGCTGGTGAGGTACATTCTAAAGTGCCCAGGTTCAAGAGCTTTCCATAGTGGTGTGTGCCATGCATGTGGGCAAGTTCTTGTGCTGGCTCCATTGTGTTAGTCTGTCTCAGTTGCACTGCTTCTCTGGAACCCATAATGATGTACTGTATTGTCTTCCCCTGTAGTGTAGTAAACTGATTCTAGATTTTTTGCAGTTTGCCAAGTTACAACCTCTTAACTTATCCTTCCCTTCTAGGAATCCCTTCTTAGGGGGTTTTGTATTGATTTCTATTGTTTTTTTTAATTTTTTTTATTTTTATTTTACCATGGCCACAATCTGCACTGAGTGGTGTTTGGTCTGGTTTCTCAGTGCTATGAAAGTAAAGATGTGTAGTACTGGTGCCTCATATACAAGCTTGTAGTATAGCACAGCTCATATCTTGCACTCAGTAAATTTGTGTGTGGGGGGTCGGGGGGTCAAGTTTACTCATTTCTTTAACCACCTTGGTTTCTCTTAGTCTTATTCCTCATCACATGTTTACATTTTCTTATGTGTGCAAACTGCATCATATACCTTCTTATTTAACTGCGTGTCTGATAGTGATTAAGCATTTCCTTCTGTAATGTCACCGTTCAAAAAATGAACTATAAAAGAAGCAGGCTGATAGTTTGAGCAGTCAAGAAATTGCTGTAATCTATCTTTCAAATGCAACTTCAGAGTTTTGATCATTTCCACTCTTAGTGTTTGGGATTTTTGAGATCTGAGGACATTCTAGGATGTGCTGCTGGTACAGCAGCTGTGACAGATTGCAAAAATGCAATGTGTACCTTCACATTAATGCTGACTCCTGGTGACCCAGCAGCTCCTGGGTTTTCTTGACAGTGTGACAAGAAGTAGATTGCCAGGCCTTTCTTCTGAGGCAATGGAGGATTAAGTGATTTGCCCAAGGCCACAAGGAGTGCTAGTGGGAAAATCCAGTCAAACCTTTGGAAAGAGCTGAAATCAGCCATTGGTAAAAGGAATCCTGGAAACATTCATGAGCTAGAACAAATCACAGTTGAAGAGTGGGAGAGAAACTACCAGCAGACAGATGTGTGAAACTTATAGATGGCTACAAGAAATGTTTGGATGCTGTCATTACTGCCAAGGGTCATATATTCTTTTTTCTTAGAAGTACTACATCTAAGTTGTGCAGACATCTATCTTTTTATTGTAGACCTTTCAACATACTATTAAAATATTATGGAGACATACAGATGGAATATTTCCAACATACACAACATACCTAAAATGCAAGGGTGCCAATAATGTTGAGCACAACTGTAAGAATAAGATGACCAAAATAAGCAAAATAGCAACAAAGAGCATAAAAGTAAGAAAAAGGTTCCTGGCTCTGAAATATTTGTGAATGGCATTTTGTTTTTCTGAAAGTTTCCACTCATGTGCTACGCAGCCTGATGTTGATGGCCGAATCTAGCCTCTAGGGCCATCTCTTTATTTTTATTTATTTTATTTAACAATTCTTATATACCGTGCTATTTATCAGTGCGGTTTACATTCAACAACAAGAGCTCAGTGCAGTCAAGACTGTTTGAGTTTACATTATAATAGGAGTTAGAACTTGGACCAAATAGGGAAACTATTTACATGTTGCAATATCTTTAAACGATACAAATACATCTCTTGATTTGGGAAAGGCTCTCGCGCTCGCTCTCGCTCTCTGACGACTGTGTCAAATAGTGTGCAGTTCTACGGGGAGACCGGTCTGAGCCACATTCAAAATAGCACGTAACCTGCTTTTAACACTCATGCAAGTTTTGTTGATTTGGTCTTGTGCTGTGTAGTAAACCCTGCTATTTTGGCCTCACTAATGCCTCCGACTGCTTTAAATCCAGATGCTGTTTCTCACACATGCTTTATCATATGCAGCGACTCTCCCTTCTCTTCCTCAATCTTTGTAAAGCATTCTGCTTTTCCTCATAAGGTGAAGATTTTGATGAGGAGGAGATGACGTCCGGAGTCTTCACAAGGTTTTTTTCTGTATCTAGTCCCAGAGGGCAGGCTTGGATTGCAACCAAGCTGAAGCTGGCTAGCGGATTGCTTCTGCTGTGGTTACCCTTTGTTTTGTCATGTTACAGCTTGCTTATCTTCATAAGTGGGAGATTCCTGCTATGTGTATAAGGGGTTTTCTCTGTGCAGGGATAGACCCAGGACTGAGTGCTGATTTGCTGCTGCTTTATTTTCAGCCCAAAGCATCAGCTCTCCTGTTTTTGTTTCTTTGGCTGCTTATTTTGATCACATTGCGAGCTTTCCTGGTTTGCTCCATTTTACTATACAGTATATATTTTTTTTTCTAACAAAAGGGTGTTTGTCATTTTTATTATAGCTGTGTTTCCCTTATTTCCACTTCACCTGTATCATCGGAGTGATGCCTTCATGGGACTGTGTGGTTCAGCACAATATCTAATTAACATAGTAAATTAGGTATTGTGCTGAACCACACAGCCCCATGAAGGCATCACTACTTCAGAGGAGGGAGAGGGAGATACATGATTTATACCTGTGAGGTATTTACTATACCAGAGCTATTTTTGAGGGGAATAGGAGCTACGAATAAAAAGAGATGGTCATAAAGCTAAAGAGCAACATATGGAAATATGTTTTTTGTAAATTCTTTATTAAATTTTCCAAAAACAAACACACAATAAACAATGAGCAACACAACCAAAAACAGCAAAACACAATAAAGCATTCCCCACCCCCCCAGGCTCTCAGGTAAAGGAGACAAATATACATCAATGCTAGGGAAGGCAATCCCTATCAACAGCATTATCTGCATAGCGACTACACCGCCACTACTAATTATCAACATGACATGGAGACAAGTGACTATAATGGAGCTACAGCTGAGCGAGCAATATATTGGTCCAAGAGAGACCATTTATCATGGCAGAGATCTCCTCTGTCAGGATGGTGAAGCTTATCATACAACCTTTCATACTTGGCGTATCGACAAACCAGACTCCACCATTCACCCTGCCGCAGCTCCGCCAAGGACTTCCAATGAACCAGAATCAACTTGAAAGCAACAGCTACCATAAAATTCAATAGGAAGCCCTTGGCCTTGGGTCCACCCTGTGCTAACACCAGGGACCGTAAAAAGACAACCTCTTTGGATAGCCTGTCAGGAATGCCCAAAATCACTTGAATGGTACTCCAAACCGCTACCCAAAAACGCTGGACATAAGGGCACTCATAAAACATATGTAAAAAGGTGCCCTTCGCTGCCTGGCAGGACCAACAAGATCTCCAGGAACAAGCAGGAATAAGTCCTCACATATGGGTACGTCGGTACCGACGGAGCCCGTGCGGGAAAGCTCCCCAGCTTCTTAGAATAGAAGCTTTTGGGACCTCCCACTGCACATGCGCACTGCCTTCCCGCCTTCCTGAACAGCTCTCCTCAGTTTCTCTTTTTCCGCGGAGCCAGCAGGTCGTGTTCCTGTCACCGCTGAAGAAATTGTTATTTTATTTGTTTCTTTAGACCGCGTACCTGCCTTCCCCATACCGATACCGGTATCGCCGGTCTTTTCTTTCTTTCTTTAAAAAATTATAATTCTTTTTTCTTATTTTTTAGCTTTTTGGTCACTTCAGAGAGGCCTCTCGGCCTACTCAATTTCTCCTCATGGAGAAGCCAGCCCCTGGATTTAAGAAGTGTACCAAATGTAATGCTGTTATTTCAGTCACAGACACCCATGACTGGTGTCTGAAATGTTTGGGGCCTGACCATTCCATACCGGACTGCCCATCTTGCTCCCACATGTCTAAACGTGGGCTGCAGAACCGGGCCAACAAATTCCATGTACTGTTTGCTTCAGAGAATACAGCATCACAGTCATCCAGGTCTTCTTCTCCGGATGGATCTCAGGTAACCAAACCTTCTGTGGGCAAGTCCTCAAAGAGCAAATCTCCTTCAAAGCATCGAGAGGCTCTTAGCTTAGAACTTGAGGACCCTGCCCCAGCCAAACAACCCCGGCGGGAAGTCCAACTTCCAAAAACGCCAATTCAGGGGTCTCAGGTTGATATCGATGCTACGGCCTCGACAGATCACCTGTTAGCCTGCTCTGGGGTACCGGGTCACTCCGGTACCGACATCCAGGCAGCTATGGCGTCCATGGGCGATACTGTACAGTCCATGCAGCAGGCCGTCATGGCTTTCATTAAAGCTGCAACGCCATCGGTTCCGCTTTCAGCGGTTCCGGGCCCGATACCGGTATCGTCCGCCATGCCGGTATCGAGGCCGTCCACCTCTAAACGCAAGTCGGTACCGTATGGGCTTTCGCTCCATACCGGTTCCATACCCGATACGCCCGATATCGATACCGATCGGTACGCGTATCGTGCGTTAGAGGAAAGCACCGATTCCTCTGAGGATTTTCACTCCTCTGATGATTCTGCTGAGTTTTCACTCAACTTACCTGAGGAGCCCTCTTCTCCTAAAAGGAGAATGTCCCCTCCAGAGGATTTGTCCTTCCAGGACTTTGTTTTAGATATGGCTACAGCCCTTTCTATTACCACATCCTCTGAAAAGGAACCCAGATCCAAAAAACTGGATATTTTGGGATACTCAAAGGCCCCTAAGGAGGCAGTTACCCTGCCTATCCATGAAATCCTTCAAGAACAACTGATGGATTTCTGGGAAAATCCTTTGACTTTGTCTCCTTATTCCCGTAGGTTGGACACCATGTATAGGGTCCCTCCTTCTCCTGGTTTCCAAAAGACTCAATTGCCCCACCACTCTATTGTGGTGAAGTCTGCAATGAAGAAGATTAGGAGTACCAAAAGGCACTCTTCCACCCCTCCAGGACGGGAATGTAAGACTTTGGACTCTTTTGGTAGGAAAATTTTCCAGGCTAGTATGCTTATAGCCAGGATTAATTCCTACAGTCTCTATATGGGCATGTTCCTGGAGGAACTTGCCAAAAAGGTGCGGCATTTTGCCCCCTTTATCCCTGAGGATAAAAAGCAGGGATTCCTTTCCCTAGTGAAACAACTCTTAGAGGTTTCTAAGTTCTCTAATAGGGCAGCATATGATTCCTTTGAGGGAGCCAGTAGGGCTTCGGGCATTGCTATTGCAGCCCGACGTCTTGCTTGGCTCCAGGCCTCTGATCTGGAACCTTGGGTTCTAGATGGCTTACGGAATCTGCCCTGTACAGGTGAGAACTTATTTGGGGAAGAGTGGCAAATCAAAGCCACCCAGATGGATGCTGAAAATGCCACCTTGGAAAGACTTTCAAAGTCCACTTCAATTCCTACTAAGAAAAAGTCTTTTAAAAGGCCTTACTATAAGAAGGCCAGAGTTGCTTCAAATACTGGCCAGCAGTCTTCTCAACCTCGCTATACTGCTAAGCGTCAGCAATCCAAACAAGCACGAGCTAAGCCTGCAGCAGCTACTGTAGCTCAGCAGGCTCCAACCCCTCAGGGGTTTTGACTTGCTCCTAGGGAACTTGCCACTTCTGGTTCTAACACAACCAGAACCTCTCACCATACCCGGAAGGTTGGTTCACTTTGCTCCCAGATGGGAACAAATCACAACAGAACAATGGACCCTCTCTATCATTCGAGAGGGTTACAAACTTCATTTCTCCAGCCTTCCTCCCCATCATATGGTGAGACCATTCAATTCTCCCCCATCTCTCCTAACCCTGTTGGGTCAAGAGGTTTCCTCTCTTCTTGCCCAAGGGGCCATAGGAGAGGTTCCTCTTCCTCAACAAGGGTCCGGTTTCTACTCCCCTTATTTTCTCATCCCAAAGAAGACAGGGGGATTCAGACCAATCCTAGATCTGAGAGAATTGAACAAATTTCTCTTCAAGGAGAAATTCAAAATGCTGTCTCTCGGCATTCTCCTTCCTTACCTCCAGGGTCAGGACTGGCTTTGTTCTCTAGACCTACAGGATGCGTATACACATATACTCATCCATCCATCCCACAGAAAGTATCTTCGCTTTCTGTTTCAGGGAAAACATTTCCAATACAGAGTACTCCCCTTCGGTCTAGCCTCTGCTCCAAGAGTATTCACAAAATGCATGGCAGTCGTAGCCGCATTTCTAAGAGGCATGGGAATCTTTGTCTTCCCATATCTGGACGACTGGCTCATCCGAGCTCCAACTCAGTCACAGGCCCAGATTTCCCTGGACCACACAAGGAGCCTTTTGCAGTATCTGGGACTGGTAGTAAACCTTCCCAAGTCCCAACTCATCCCTACTCAATCTCTAGAATTCATAGGGGCCCAGTTGGACACCATCACTGCAAGGGCCTACCTTCCACATGTTCGAGGCCAGCGCCTCCTGAGTTTGGCCTCCCAAGCTCAGTCCAGCACTCACTTGACAGCCAGGGAAATGCTACGCCTACTGGGTCATATGGCCTCCACAGTGCATGTGGTGCCCTATGCTCGTCTTCATATGAGAGCAGCTCAATGGACCCTGGCCACTCAGTGGACTCAGGCGTCAGGAGCGCTCTCAGACCAAATACAAACCTCCGATCGTCTGTTTTGGTCCCTCCACTGGTGGACTTCCACCAAGAATCTGTTGTTGGGGGCTCCATTTCAACCATTGCTACCCCAAGCAACCCTCACAACAGATGCCTCCCAAACAGGGTGGGGAGCCCATCTGCAAACTCTCTCCACTCAGGGCACTTGGTCTCTACAGGAGACCACCCTTCATATCAATCTTCTGGAACTGCGAGCAATTTACCTTGCCCTCAAGGTCTTCCACTCCCTCCTAGCCAACCTCACTGTCCTAGTTCAGACGGACAATCAGGTGGCCATGTTTTACATAAACAAACAAGGAGGGACGGGCTCTCTGTCGCTTTGCAACGAAGCTCTAAGACTATGGGCCTTCGCCAGAGAGCATCAGATTCACCTGCTAGCAGTGTATCTCCCAGGAGTTCAAAACTCTCGGGCAGACAGGCTCAGTCGAGTTCTGCTGCCACACGAATGGTCCCTACATTTGGACCAAATAAACCGAATCTTTCAGGAATGGGGGACCCCGGACATAGACCTCTTTGCAAGTCCGTGGAATGCCAAACTTCCCCGGTTCTGTTCCAGAACTCCGTGTCAGGGAGCTCAGGCTACGGACGCCTTTCTCCTGAATTGGAATCAGGCATTCCTATATGCCTTTCCACCCATTCCTTTGATTCCCAAGACTCTGTTCAAACTCCAGAGGGATCATGGAACTATGATCCTCATAGCTCCACGCTGGCCACGCCAAGTGTGGTTCCCTCTACTTCTACAGCTCTCCCAGGGATCCTACTTGGATCTGGGAGCTGCGCCAGACCTCCTGTCTCAGGAGGAGGGGACTTTGTGGCACCCAAACCCCAAATCCCTTCACCTCAGTGCTTGGTTACTGAAGGCTTAAGCCTTCAAGACTTTCATCTTTCCCAACCAGTGAAAGATATCCTTTCTGCCTCTAGGAAACCCTCTACCAGGCGTTCCTATGCTTTCAAATGGAAACGTTTTTCCATTTGGTGTGCTCAGCAGGGTCTTGACCCTCTGGCACTTCCTTTGAATTCTCTTCTTGATTATCTCCTGCATCTATCCAATGCAGGCCTCAAGACGAATTCGGTAAGAGTCCATTTAAGTGCTATTGCAGCATCCTTGAAACATATAAATGGACAACCTATCTCCTCTCATCCTCTTGTTGCAAGATTCATGAGAGGCCTGACTCTCACTAAACCTCCCATCAGACCACCCCCGGTCGCATGGGATTTGAATCTAGTGCTCGGTCAACTTATGAAGCCACCTTTTGAGCCAATGTTTTCCACCTCCTTGAAATTTCTTTCCTGGAAGGTCATCTTCCTCATTGCAGTCACTTCGGCTCGCCGCATCAGTGAGCTGCAGGCTTTAGTGGCTAATCCACCTTACACAAGATTTCATCATGATAAGGTGGTCCTTAGGACGAATCCCCACTTTATGCCTAAAGTGGTCTCGCCTTTTCATCTTAATCAAGAGGTATATCTACCTGTCTTTTTTCCAGCTCCTCATGCATCCAATGCAGAGAGGAACCTTCATACTCTGGATTGTAAAAGAGCTCTCGCTTTTTACCTTAATAGGACTCAGCCACATCGAAAGTCTTCTCAACTTTTTGTGGCCTTTGATCCTTCCCATTTGGGACTTCCAGTCTCCAAGCGTACACTTTCTAATTGGATTGCTCAGTGTATTTCTTTTGCTTACCAGAGCAAAAACATTTCTCTGGAAGGCCATGTCACTGCTCACAATGTGAGGGCCATGGCAACTTCTATGGCTCATCTGCACTCTGTTTCCATAGATCAGATCTGTCGAGCCGCTACCTGGGCCTCGGTTCATACCTTCACAGCCCATTACTGTTTGGACAAGGACTCCCGCCGGGATGCCTTGTTTGGCCAGGCTGTCCTCAAGCACCTGTTCCATTCCTAAACAACTCCTGCCCACCTTCCCAGAATGGATGCCTGAGATCCATACGAAGATGGCGAACCTTTACAGGGGATCCCATGCATCTAAGCTAGGGAGTCCCCATATGTGAGGACTTATTCCTGCTTGTTCCTGGAGATAGCACAGTTACTTACCTGTAACAGGTGATCTCTGGGAACAGCAGGAATTAGTCCTCACAACCCACCCACCTCCCCTAGGAGTTGTATCTTTCATCTATCTATCTTCCTGTCCTCTCTCTGTTGACTCAGCTATAAACTCGAAACTGAGGAGAGCTGTTCAGGAAGGCGGGAAGGCAGTGCGCATGTGCAGTGGGAGGTCCCAAAAGCTTCTATTCTAAGAAGCTGGGGAGCTTTCCCGCACGGGCTCCGTCGGTACCGACGTACCCATATGTGAGGACTAATTCCTGCTGTTCCCAGAGATCACCTGTTACAGGTAAGTAACTGTGCTTTCCAGTAGAGGACCAGTCCCATTTAGCTACCTTCACGGGTGTGAGATGGGCCCTGTGCAACAGGAAATAAAGAGATTGAGTGATGGGTGCCGAGCGGGAGACCCTGGTTGTAGTGCTCCAGAGCTGTGCCCACAAATCTTGCAATCGTGCCAGAGGCAATTCAGATTCCCAGACCTTATATAGCCCCTTTGGGTCTGAACAGGCATAATCCCTGAACAAAGCATATATACCGGAAATCATGCCTTTTTGCCCATACAGGACTTTGAGTTTGGAGTAATGTGCCCTCCTCAACTAAATCACAGACCAGAATCTTGGCAGCCTCGACGGTATGCTTAATTTGCAGCCATCGAAAGTAACTATTTAGGGGCAAGGAAAATTCCTCTCTTAGGGAAGTGAAATCTTTCCAACCAGAGATCCCGATTAACTGCCCCAAAGTCCAGATTCCCCTGTCTTGCCAACTACGCCAGGCAAACCTCCGCCCCCTAATCTTAAAGAGTGGATTCCACCAAAGCGGCGTCGGAAATATGTTTTTACAGAAAGAGTGGTGGAGGCGTGGAAGAGCTTCAATGGGATGGTAGAGGCAAAAGTGACCTTCAAGAAAGCATGGAATAAGCATAGAGGATGAGGGGAAAGCGAGGTTAAAGCTGAAGATAGTGTGAAGAAACTGGGTGACTCATGTGATCATTATCTTCCCTTTATCCCCCACCCCCAACCAGTAACATACGTAGTCTTGTCATTATAGCAGTTATTCTGGACCCCTCTCTGGGGACCCTGAATCTAGTCATTAGGCATCATCCTTGAATGATGACCACAACTTATATCCTTCCAGGAGGTCCAGAACGCTATCTCGGCAAGACTTCTAGTCATTCCACAGAGCGAAAGGCCAATTTGAGATTCGAATTAAAAACTTCTGTATAGCAGTGCCACAAAGACACAAGACTAGCTCATAGTCTCTTTCAATAGTTTTATAATCCTTCTCTGTGGAATGAAGAGAATATTACGACTTAATTTTTTGACTAGTTCTACTGTATCAATTCTGTCTGCTGTTCATAATCTCTTTAGAATGTCTCAGACATGGAATGAAGCTATAGTATGATCTGCTCTTTTTCCTTTTTATAGTTTTCTCACCTTTTATTCAATTATTTTTGTGTCTTGGCCCCACCACTTTGTATGTTGCTTAAAGTTTATTTCAGATGAGGCAGTGCATCAAATGTCAAACATACCCAGGTGATTTGATGAATTGTTGGAGGCCCAAAGACTGGTGGGGTGTTGCTTCTGGGTGTGTTCCTTTCAAGCCTCACTGATGAGAAATGCTGCCATAGTAGCAGTTAAGAATATAAGAGATGCCATATTGGGTCAGACCCCAAGGTCCATCAAGCCCAGTATCCTGTTTTTAACAGTGGTCAATCTAGGTCATAAGTAACTAGCAGTGTCCCCAAAAGGCACAGGTTCCACAATGCTTGTATTGGGTCAAGCAGTGGATATCCTGGGTCCCATTTAATATTGGTCTATGGACCTTTCCTCCAGGAACTTGTCCAAACCTTTTTTTTAAACCCGGCTACACTAACAGCTTTTACTACATCCTCCGGTAACAAATTCCAGAGTTTGATTACACGTTGAGTGAAAAAATATTTTCTCTTATTAGTCTTAAATAGGTTACCCTATAGGTTCATTGCATGTCACCTAGTCTTTCTATATTTTGTTGGCGTAAATAATTTGATCTACGTTTACTCTTTCCACTCCATTCATTAATTTATAAACCTCAATCATATCTCCCCTTAGCCTTCTCTTTACTAGGTTGAAGAGTCCTAACCTTTTTAGCCTCCCTTCATAAGGGTATCCTTCCATCCCCTTTACCATTTTGGTGGCTCTTCTCTGTACCTTTTCTAATAAAGCTATAGCCTTTTTAAGATACGGCAACCAGAATTGCACATAATATTCAAGGTGCGGTTGCACCATGGAATGATACAGAGGCATTATAATTGTTTTATTTTCCATTCCTTTCCTTATGATACCTAGCATTCTATTTGCTCTCTTGGCCACTGCTGCACAGTGGGTGGAGGATTTCAACATGTTATCCACGATGATGCCTTAATCTTTTTCCTGGCTGGTGGTTCCTAATGTGGAAACTTGCATTATGTAACCATAGTTTGCACTTGTCCACATTAAATTTCATCTGCCATTTGGATGCCCAGTCTTCCAATTTATCAAGTTGCTATCTTCTCTCTTCCTGGATCTGAGTGTGCTACTACCATGGCCATGGATTCCTGACCAACCCTAGGAACAGAGGATCAGAACCCACATCTCCATTGGGCTGGACCCCTCTCCTCATGTTTATCCTTACTGAGGCCTTGAGAATGTTAAACTATGAAACTTTATTTAGAACAGTGTTGAATACTGTACCTGAATGTAATTATCCTTGATCTTCTCCTGGAAAGGCGTGAGCTAAATACTGCCACTTTTAATAGACAATACTTCTGCAGCCTCTTGAAGACCTCAAATTATATTTTTAAGTAATGGTGCTCTAGGAGACATTAAGCAGTGCTGCATAGCTGTTTGATTTTTGTGACTGGAAGAAGGAATATCATGTGATTTGTATTCAGAGGAGTTTTTCATAGGCTGGAGCCTTTAGATTGATTGTATAGATTGACAGCATACAGTGGTTGTTTTCAGCCATGCCTAGTGAATGGAGGGTTGGAGAATGGAGCTTTGGAAATTCTTGTGGCAAGACAAATGGAATGTCTTGTCACCAATGTTCCCTCTAATTTTCTGTAGTTTGTGTGCGCATAAAATATCAGCTGTGCAGCTTTTGAAGGAAGGTTAAATTTTTGTGTGCCACATAACGACACTTAGTTATATACTTTAAAATTTGACTACACGTCAGAATACAGTATGTACACCACATTGATTGCATTGATTGTAGAACTTGTGAAAACCATAAATACACAACAACTTTTCAATTTTAAGAACGTCTGTTTTCTATCAGAATCAGAACCGTAATTTTTGTGCGCTCTGTTGTAAAGTATGTGCGCTCACTCGGCGAGGGGTGTGTGCGTGCACACGCGCACAGCTTAGAGGGAACCGTGCTTGTCACGTGCATGCTTTTTCATATAAATATTGATGGGGTGGAAAAGTAACTTAGTGGATAGTGTGAAAACCAAAGAGAGAGACAGGGGTTCAAATCCTGCTGATTATCCATGTGACCCTTTGGCAAGTCACTTAACCCTCAGGTACAAACTTAACCCTCAGGTACAAACAGGTACAAACTTAGGTTGTAATCGCTCTATGGCAGAGAAATGCCTATTGTAACTTGCCTGGAACTTGGATTTGGAAAGGCAAATGATGAAATTTAAAATCAAAGTCTAAAATTCAATTTAAAAAATAGGTAAGAGCTATAGATTTTATATAATGAAAACATCTCTACTAATCATAAGAGGTGTGTTCACACACACTGTTGTCCTTGCTGTATATTTTAGTAATTCAGGAATTCACAGTATAACCAGCTGCATTCTAGTACTTCTACAAAAAGAAGATCTTAACCCAATATTGTCTACCTTATGAATTCCTCAAAAATTCTAGAACAAAATGTCGGATTTAAATGAAAATCTTGGTGGTCATGTGATGCTGAAGAGCTAGGCAGATAGGTCATGGAGGAGCTCCCCAGAACTCTCCCAAAAATAGGCACAAATCTAATAAAAATAGATTTCCCCATGATACACTTGGATGTTGGAGGTAAAAGATGCTTAGGTGTTTGGCACAGAGAGTAGACTGTAAGCTCTGATGAGCAAGGACTGTCTTTGACATGTGTCTGTGCAGTGCTGTGTACATCTTTTAACGCTATACAAATGTTCAGTTAGTAGTAGATACTGTGGAAACCTGCAGTGTGAGGAGAAACAAGCAGAGGGCATGAATGCTAAGGGCCAGCACACAGGCTATGAAAAGCAGAAGGCATGTCATCAAGTGGCAGCAAATGGGGAGAAGAGTATGCTCTTAGCTGCAGGAGAATAGGTGCAGGAGTTCTCTAGGAGTTTGTCAGCTATATTAGAAGACAAATGAAATAAGCTGCATGCTGCCATGCAAGGTATCGATGACAGATTTGAGGCACAGATGTAAAGGACTGTGGAAGCAGAGCATTATGTACTGGCACATGCCAGCAAATGGAGGTGATTTTGGTGGCACTGCATAGAGAGAATGCAGTGTTGCTAGACTAGGTATATGAACCGGAGAACAGAGAGAGATGGAATAACCTCAGAGTGATCAGACTGCCGGAGACTCTTTGGGACCAGGAATTGTACCAATGGCACCCAGCGCATTTAGGCCTGGAGGATGCTGGCATAGCATTCTGCTGGTGAACATACACACAGTGGAGCTGATGAGAGCACAGGTGGGTAGGACGCAGCCTACTGTTGACAGATATCTTTGCTGGGTTGATTAACAAAAGATATTACAGGTGTATTGGAAGGAGGAGAAAAAAACTTGGATATGAGGGACACCACTTCTGTTGACTGTTTCCTGGATGTGAATTGCAGCAGTGATAAAATAGATGGTGCCCATCTGTACTGTGCTGTTCAACAAAAGCATACAGTTTATATTGGCTTATCCTGCTAAGCTGTAGGTGCGCTAGAATGACCTGGTGATAACCTTACAATCTAAAGAGGAGTGCAGCAGTTTTTGGATGGACTAAATTGTTGCCCCCGAGGCCTGCACAGTGGTGTGGACATGGAGGTGAGGAGTCTGCAGTGGTGGGCTGAAATACAGACTGGGGTTCAGGTTTGCCGTGAAAATAAAAGAATAGCATAAAAGTGTTGTGTGGGTAGGGTTTTTTTTTTTTTTGGTTGCAAGGATGGATGCTATGTGATGGTGACATGATTTACAGCACTGATCTGGACATGAGGGTCCATTGGTGTGGGAGTACATTGTGTTCGGGAGAGTGACGTTATATGGCTGTGAATGGCCGTACAGTTACTGCAGTCCTGCCTTTGACTCTTTTTGGCTGGAGGTAGTTGAACACTATGGACTGCAGTGAGTAGTTCTTGAATCTCACGGGACATGTTTGTCCTTTTTTTTTTGCGCATTCAGTCTGTGACCTGTAAGTTGGTATGTGTTAAGATGTTATGTGCGTGTGAGGAATCTATATATGGCTCAGAGGATATGTGTGTGTAGTTGGGGTGGAGGGGGGACAAGGCCATGTCCATTTGGGTAGTGGAGGCTATTGGGCGTGGGGTTGCGTGTAGGAGTATAGTGTTGAAATAAGGTCTGAGATATATACTGTATATGTGGTAGAATGCAGGGTATAGCTAGGGAGGGGAGCTGCTTGAGTGGTAGGAAGGGTTTTGCTGTGATGGGCTTGGATGAGAAAGAGAGACATGGTATGTTTAGGACAGTCAGAAGGGGTGCAGAGTGGGTGTGAATGGGATTTGAGAGACCCAGCAAGTGTGATTGAGTTTGGAGTATGTGCCTGGGCTGGGAAGCACAGGGCTCCTGGAAATGGCAATTACCACTGGTTGGTGCTGGTGGCTATTTGGGAAAAGGCACTAATGGTTGGATGGTGTAATGGTTGGATAGTTGAGCTTAAAGTATGCGGAAAGTGGCAGATATACATTCCTCAATTAAACATATAAAGATTCTTGCTCTACTCAAGCTTTGCGCATGCTCATATAGCCTTTTGTCAGGAAACACACTCGACAGGCACAAAACATATGAAAGAATGGGTGGAAGAATGTTTGTGTTTTCTTTTTTTCCAGTTTGTTCCTCCAGTCCAATCCAGACACATGGGGATATGCTGATTCACCAGCAGATGGAGATTGAGAACAAACTCCAAACCCCTCTGTTAAGCACCCTGTGCTCCCCTGCAGAGCCAATAGTTCTGTCTCTAGCAGCTGGATGAGTATTGCTTATGCTGGGGTTTTTTTTTGTTGAGTGCTAGGCTGCGATTTTAGGGATGCAAAACCTGGTGGCACCAGGTCCCTCTCCCCATCTTTCCCCTAGCCACTCCTCAGGTCTCTTGGGGTAAGCAGGCAGCGGCAGCTCCCCCTTCTCTCTCCCCAACTTCTGGAAGGTGGCCAGAGGTTGATTCTTCTTCATTCCTGTGTTTGGCAAAATAAAAAATAAATAAAAAAAAGAGCTAAAGCAGAAGCAGGCAGTGTCTGAAGAGGCATTGGTAGTACAGTGTGACCCTCCCCCCTCCCGCCCCCATGATTGGTGAGTTCTTTATCAGTGTGTGTGTGTGGGGAGGGGGGGGAATATGATGCGCACATGGCTGACACAGATGGCAGCTGTTGTGCAGCGTGTGGCAGTCACTGGAACCTTCTGTCCATGGTCAGGCTTTGCAGCATCTGTCAGTGCGGCTGCCACCGAGAGCTTGACCGGCAGCCCTGCGTCTTCAGGATCAGCCACGGGGGGGGGTCATCTTACCCACAATTGCCCTGCGGGATACTCAGGAGCACCTGCTGTTTTGGTGGGAACAGCTGCCATCTTGGATTCTGGCTCCATGGTTGCTCCGGAGAGTAGGGAACCGCCAGGCTTGCAGCCTGTGTTTAGGCAGTGGGGTTAAGTCCCCTTTCACCTCTGAATTTGTTTTACTGCTGCATCAGGCCTTCCTGATCAGGAGGGACTGGCAGAGGGGTCCCCCAGATTGGGGTCGCTCTCCTTATTTGGGGGGGGGGTGCTAACTGTTCCAGCAGCTGAGAGGTCTCCTGAATTTGAGGATGTGGCCTTGATGGGGTCCTTGGGCTCTTAAGGGACTGGAGGGTCTGTTGGATTTTTTTGGAGGACCCTGATCCGGAGGACTTGGAGGGGGAGCTAACAGTCGGGGAGAATTCCTCAGCCATCCAGATATTTCACGGGGGTGAACTCCCCTTCTTGATTGTTAAAACTGTCAGCCTTGTGGATGGCGGATGATCTCCTGTTGGATTCCACGAAGCAGGCAGAGGATCTGCTCCATGAGTGTATTGGAAAGCTGCCTCTCTCCTTTTGCTCCTCTTCCTCAATTGCTTTTACCACTCAGTGGACAGGAAAGGTACCCCATGCAGGTTTACAGATCAACAGAAGCATGGACTGGCATTACCCTATCCCTTCGGATGAGAAGGGAGTGCTTGCACCTTCCTTGAGTGGATGCACTGGTAACAGCAGTCACCAGGAAGACTACTATTCCAGTGGAAGGGGATGCAGCCTTGAAAGATCCTCGGGATCTGTAGATGGAAGCCCTGCTTAAGAAGGCTTTTGAGGTCTCTGCCTTGGTCTTACAGGGAGCCATTTGTGGCTCCTTTGGGCATGTGTCTGCTTGCACTGGTCGGAAAAGATTCCTGAGACAGCACTGGCCAAGGCTGCTGCCTATGAGGAAGTGGCCCAATTGGAGCCGGGCACTGCCTTCCTGGCAGATCTCCTTTACGATTTTCTCAGGACCTCCGCTAAGTCAATGGCTACCATAGTGGCAGTTTGGTGTTTTTTGTGGCTAAGGAATTGGTTGGCAGATCTAGCCTCTAAAATAAGATTTAGGAAGCTTCCCTTCTCAGGGAGTCTGCTGTTTGGGAAAGACCTGGAAAAGTTGGTGAAGAACTTCGGGGACACTATGGTACCTCGGCTCGAGGAAAAACCCAGGAGCCGGAGATAGGAGTTGTGGAAGTTTCACCCAACCTAAGGGACTAACCTGCAGAGGTCCTGATTTTCCTCTCTAAAGGCCCTTCTTTTCGTGGAGGTGGTCAAGGGGGCAGAGGTGGACCTGCAGGAGGCCCCACTGCTGCCCTCCTCCCAATGAGGTTTGGGGGCCTTGGCAGGGGTGCAGTCAATAGGGCTACTCCTTTGAGTTTGCAAGACCCCTTGCAGATGCCTTCATGGTGTCTACCTGTTGAACCCCCACCAAGGCCTTGGCAGTTAGATAACATTGGACCATCTTCTGCAGCTTGAGGTCAGGGTTCCTGTGCCCCCAGAAGAATGGAATGCTGGACATTACTCTATTTACTTTGTGGTACCCAAGAAGGAAGGGTCTTGGCGGCCCATCTTGGAGTTGAAGGGAGGTAAACAGGACCCTCAAAATACCTCTATTTTGTATGGAGATGCTACTGTCTGTCATTATGGCCATTTGACAAGGGGAGCTTTTGACATTCCTAGACTTGTCCGAGGTGTATCTGCATATTCCCCTTCATCCTGAGCATCATCTCTTTCTGCACTTTGCAATTTCGCAAGGGCATTTTAAGTTTCAGGCTCTTACTTTTGGCCTGGCCACTATTCCCCGAGTTTTTGCCAAGGTAGTGGTGGTAGCAGCAGCCTTTCGGAAGCAGGGTATTTCAGTTCACCTGTATCTGGACGATTGGTGGCTCAGGCAAAATCCTTGCAGGAGAATCGAGAGGTAATGGCCTGTATGATCCACCAGCTTCAAGAGCTGGGATGGGTCATGAACTTTGCCAAGAGCAGTCTGTCCCATTGCAGTCCCTGGAATACTAGGAGCCTGCTTCGATACCCAGCAGGGGATAGTTTTTCTGCTGGAGGGCAGGATAGCAAAGTTACAGGGGCATGTACGGAGGCTGAGGTGCTTTCCTGCCTGAAAGATTGGGACTGCCTACAATTGCTTGACTTGATGGCGAGCTCCCTGGAGCTCGTGCCTTGGGCTGTGTTTCACATGCAGCCCATTCAGGTGGCTTGGTGGTCCCTGCAAGTAGTGTCTGTGGATGTCAGTTTCGCCTTCCGGGGCAAAGCCTGGGCAAGTCTACCTTGGTGGCCTGACTCAGCAAACCTTGTAGCAGGGATGCTGCTCGACACCTTGGACAGGGTGGTGGTGAGCAGATACCAGTTTCTTTGGTTGGGGGACTCATTGTCGGACATAGATGGCCCAGGGACAGTGGCTATCAGAGGAGAGTCAGTGGTCTTATTAATCGTCTAGAGAAGAAGGTAGTGCATCTGGCCCTGGAAGCATTTCTCCCTTTGTTCTGACGACAGGCAGCAAGAGTGCTGATAGTGTAATGGCAGTGGCTTATATCAACCGCCACTGCCTTTGCCACTGAGTGTGCTGGTTGTAGTGGAGGTGATTCTGCTTCTCTGGTGGGCAGATCTCATCTGCTTGTACTGTCGGTGACTCATGTGGCCAGCCAGGACAATGTGCAGGTGGATTATTTGAGCTATTATCTGTTAGACTCAGGGAGTGGTCCCTGTCTGCCTTCCAGGTGATTGTAAGGTGTTGGGGGTTCCCATCATGAATTTGATGGCGATATGGCAAATGCCAAGGCTGCCTTAGTTCTTCAGGCAGTGCTTTGTAGCGCTATACAAATGATCAATAGTAGCATTTTTTGAGGCTTGCTGTGGAGTGAGGGATGTGTGGCCTCTGAGGGCCTCCCTCACAGAGATTTTAGCCACCTTAGAGTATGGTCTTGACAAGGGCCTAGCCTTAAATTCTCTGAACGAGGTTGGGTGTAAGGTGAGTCCCTTGCCTCTCATTGCAACGTGGTCTGTTTTCTTCGAGGAGTGAAGCATCTGAAGCCACCTTGCTGTTCCCTTGTTCCATCATGGGATCGTAATTTGGTTCTCTGTGCTTGCAGGGTCTCTATTTGAGCCCCTCTCGGGGGCTTCTTTAAAGGATGTGACTCTGAAGGTGGTGGTCCTAATAGCAGTTTGTTCGGCTCATCGCACCTTGGACTGTTAGGCTCGCTCATGTAGGGAGCCCTATTTGGTGATTACGAAGGAGAAAGTGATATTGCATCCAGTCCCCACTTTTCTGTCGAAGGTGGTTTTGGTGTTTCATGTCAATTGAGTGACCCTACTGGCCTTGCCCAGGTTTGTGGGTTTGGCAGAGCCCGGGGCTCTGCGTGTGCTCTGCAGAGCCCTTAAGCGGTACTTGAAGGTGAGACAGGTCTTTCGGCGGTCAGAGCATCTCTTTGTGGTGTTTGCTGGGCCCTAAAAGAGCAAGACAGCTTCTGAGGTGACTATTTCTCGTTGGATTCAATGTGCCATTGAATCCACCTACTTGCTGAAGAGGCGCATGGTGCTGGTGGACCTACGGGTCCATTCTACTAGGGCTCAGGTGGCTTCTTTGGGAAAGTTCAGTCTTGTCCCGCCTCAGGACATTTGTAGAGTGGCGATGTGGTAGTCACTCTATATTCCTTTGCGCATCATTACCTGCTGATGTGCAGGACCATCAGAATGTGGAATTCAGGGCTCTAGTGTTGAAGGCTGGTATCTCGGTACCCATCCCACAATAGTACTTCATGTCCCATGCATCTGGATGAGACTGGAAAGACGAACTGGAAGGTGAAATTAGACCTTACCTACTAATTTTCTTTTAGTCCCTCCAGTCTAATCCAGGACCCACCTGGGACTTGGTCCCTGTCTTTTGCTGGTCTTGCGTCTGTTCTGAAAGAGAGTAATTGCTAGAATGGGCAGGTTAGTTGATGGTTGATTTCTCCTTTGTTCCTTTCCATTGGCCTTAGGGTGTCCTGCCTAGGGCCGGCCCATTCACTAAGCAGTTGCCTAGGGCAGCAGACCTTGGTGGGTAGCATCACTAGCCCAACTCCCCCCCTCCCCCCCGGAAGCAGCAGCTGAACTGCTATTTCAGTGCTGTGATGGGCTTTTAAAATGCCCTCTCACGTGTGGGCAGTTCCGCCCTGCTGCTCCTGCTCACCCTCCAAGAAAGCTGCATCGGAGGAGGAGCAGGAACAGCAGGCAATGAGCATGCATGCGTGTGGGCTCTTTAAAGGCCTGATGCAGTGCTGAAGCAGCAGTTCAAGGGGCGGGGTGGGGGGCAGCATGGCAGACCCTTGAGCTGCCACTGGTTCTGCTGTGCTTGTGCTGCTGCACTGCTTGCTTTCCCCATTGCGGACCCTTGTCCTTGGGAAGGGGAGCGGGGTACCTTGCATGGGCACTATTCAGAAAAAAAGGGAAAAAACCCTTAAAGGAAAATTTCGATGAATAAGCTGTGTGCATCTTTTAGGGTGCACGATTCATTGTAGAGCTAGTGGGGATTTGGGGTTCTGGGACTCCATTCTGCTGCTTTTTGAGATTCATACTGGCTCTGCAGGGGAGCAAAGGTTACTTGAGGTTTGGCATTTGTTCTCAGTCTCTATCTGCTGGACCTTACCTTTGAGGTTGAGCAACATATAACCAATCCAGAGGGCAGATTATATGATCTTGAGAGGTATGGAAAAAGAGAATTATTGACCCTATTACACTTTGAGAAATGTATTTTTTTTTTTAAGTAATAAAAGATCTCTGGAGAGCAGAGAATATGGCGGCTTAGCTAAAATTCTATAACCACCTGGACCATATATTTAGACTGAAGTGTAAAAAGCGGTTGCGTACTCCTTTGACCTGGTGAAAAGCGGTATGTAAGTGCAGCTAAATAAAATAAATACCTGTTGGCAACTGGAATAAATAAAATATGAATGTGTGTGTACGACTAGGGAAGCGGGGGGGAGGGATCAATAAATTTATAATGGAATTGCATATTCCATTGCAGCAGTATTGCTGAGGCAAAGACTGATTTCCTTATTCTTCCTTTTTGTATGTAAAGATATTATTGTTGGATGTGGCCTGTTACAGGTATGATATAGCTTTGGCTTAATGGGTAGCTGGTAGTGCATGAAGTGCTCTCTGTGTTTGACATTGGTACGGCCAAAGCATTGCTGAGTAGTTGAAGGCTGTTGGGAGTTTTAGACTCAAATTAGGCTCCATTAAATGTCTTTGTTAAATGACTGTGTTTCAAATTTGTGGTATTGTATGGATAAATTGAACTTTATAAATGAGATGTATAAAAAATAAAAAATTTTAGTTTTTTTTTAATAGCACATACAAACAGGTAAAAAGGTAAAACATATGGTTAGTAGGAACATAATATAACTTTGGCTAACCATATGGCCACAAGTGAAATGTTCACATAGTGTAACCTTTAATCATGTAACAAGAGGAGAAGGAAGACATTTTATATAGCAAGTATGCAGGTTCCTTAAAGGCGATCTAAAATTGACCCCCGATTAGATAATCATAACCAAATGTAACTTTAAGTAAATGTGCCAGTTTTTGTATTCAAGTAATCTTAAAAAATTGAGACCACCAGTATAATGGAAGAAATATACTGTCAATATTTTGTAGTAGCAAATCTGGCTCCTAATAACGTTTTATGAGAAGCTGTCCCTCTGCCTTTAAGACCTTTAGTTGTCTTTAATCCAGTAACAATTCTGAAGATGGAGCCATTTCATAGCCTGAAACTCCTTTGAAAATCTTAAAATTAGGGTATGATATCCACAGAGGTCACTCTGCCTCCAGTGCAATAAACACATCTGGATGTATACTACTACTACTACTACTAAGCATTTATAAAGCGCTACCAGGCGCACGCAGCGCTGTACAATGAAAACACAAAAAGACAGTCCCTGCTCAAGAGCTTACAATCTAAAAAGAGCAAGAAAAGGAGTAGAAAAAAAAGATAAGAACGAGGGCAAAGAGACAAGAGCAGGAGAGACAGGACAAAGGAAAGAGGTAAGAACAAGTGTAAGAGGAAGAAAGAAAGGTGAAATAAGAGGGGAAGGAAGGAGAACAGCAAAATCAAGAGTCAAAGGCAGAGGCAAAAAGATGAGCTTTTAACTTGAGTTTGAAGAGGGGCAAAGAAGATGCCTGACGTATAGACAAAGGATGTATCATATGGTTTGCCTTTCTGCTGCAGGGGAAGATGTGATTGTACGCTGTACTATAGCCTTGACTAGTTATTTTCATCTAAATTTGTCAGTAATTCAGTATGCTACTGTAGTAGCTATTAAGAAGCACATACGAGAGTCTCCCAACAGAAGATCTATGAAATGCTTCAAATCTGGCATTCTTTTAAATGAAGTATATGGTACCCTGGCATTGGCCATGTTTTATATCATCAGGCGCTTCAAAGGGTTATCTAAACTTCAAAGAATAAAAAAATCTGCATGTCTTAAAATGCCATATTGATTCTATGATCTGAGACTTTTCTGGGGGCATGAAAGCAGCAGGTTTGGTGCACCTGCTGGCTTGGCAAATGACTGAACAAAATCTCACAACCACAGCCTGTGAGAGCATTTGATTTACAGAAGACTAGCAAGAGGAGAAGGGTAAAAGGAGAAAATGTTGGAGCCTACAGGCTAGAGAGCTCCCGTTCCAGTCTCCTTTTGATAATTGATTCAAAATGCACTGTAAAGTCACATACATAGCTCTTAGTTTAAACATATTAAAAAAAAAACATTTTTTTAAACTTCAGCTGTTAAGGAGATTATATACCTTTGAGGGCAGTTTTTGTTCAGTTTTACACAAATGTTTTACCTTCTCTGAACTGATTTTAATACCGTATTTTTAGGATTTCCAGATTACCGAAAGCACTGCAGAGAATACAGAATGGCTGTTGACTGGTTTAGGTAATAGATAACATACAATGCCAGTCTTGATGCAGTTTGGTTGACTGGTTGCCAGTATCTGCATGTGTGAAATTTTTTAATTCATCTTCAGTGTTTTAAGATTGGCTACAATGCTACTTAGTCCCTTTTTAAGGAATATCATGCTTTGAGAGCCTTGTGCTTTTCAGTCAGGGGTCACTACATGTAAACATATGTGTGCGTGTCCTCTATAATTAGTACATAGCTGTGGAACTTGTTACTCATGGATTAAGTCTGTCAGACATCTTTAGCTTTCTGTAAGAAATTAAAAGCATGGTTATATGCATACTGCTTTAGTGCTGGATGAGGGCATGGTGCCAAAATTGATTCATTTTTATGTTGTATGTATTATCTGTTATGTTATAAAGTACTAGATTTTTGTAACTTGCAGTATATAAATTCCCAGTAAATGAAATGGGAACCCCCAACCCCCCCCCCCCCCCCCGGGTTAACAGATTCATATTCCCATACCATCTGACTTTCAGGGCTGGCAGATATCGCTGTCTGAAAATTTGGTCAGCATTGTCTTTAGTTGAGGCAGATCATATGAAGAGGCAGTGATATGTGGGACAGATGGAAGGCTTAATGAGGACTGAAAGATAGATGCATGGGATGCCTCTGGTATATGAAAGGAAATAAGGTTTCTCTTACTATTGTAAAATGCTTTGGTCTCCCAGAGATTTTCTCCTTGTTTCATGGAGTTGCCTCATGTATTAAATTCATGCAGTCTGAAATTTTATTATGAAAAGCAATTTTATTATGAAGGGCAGACTAGATAGGTCATGTGGTCTTTTCCTGGCATGTTTCTGTCTGGAGAATGGAGTTTATTTTTCTCTGTCTGGGTTCTTGTGTAGCACTGCAGGAAGACCTTTTTCCTCCTCATGTTGGAGGGCGGAATGGAGACACAGGTGGCATGAATTGTGAGCCAGCAAATGCAGTTCTTGATAAGATATTTCAGACAGATTCCACAGTTTCAAGTCGTTGCTGCTACATTTCATGCTACTACTAAAATAGTGACCCTAATTGGGGGGTACATTTCTGCTGAGCATCTGGTTGCTGGTTGAAACCTTTTAAATTTATCTTGATGGAACGCAAACTGGATAGCACACCAGAGATATAGCAAATATTTTCCATGAAACTGCACTTTTTCTGTCCTGTATCTGCTTGCTAGACTGCTTTTCAGTTTTCTATCCCTTTATGCTCATTATTTCCTATGGGCTATATTTGGCACACTGTGCTGCTGTAATAAGCCTTTTCAATTAAAAAAAAAAAGTCAGGCCTTTATTGGTAGCAGGGCCTCCTCAGGCTTGTCTGGATTTCCTTTTCAGCTCTCCCTTTTTTGCCATGGTGGTTCCCTTTTTTGTGGCCTGGGCCTTTTTGTTTGGGGGGGGGGCACTTTCCTCAGCCTGTACTATATTTTTTTTTAATCCCCCCCCCCAGTGGTTACTTTGTTCATGGCCTGTGCTGCTTTTTTCAGACGTTCTTTTTGTGGTGTGTTTGCTCATGGATTTTTACTTTGTGCTGAGTTGAGCCTTGCTAGCATGCCAGGAAGCTGGTGGTGTGCCTCTGGTGGCTTCATTTGGTCAGCTCCATGGCAGGTTTCTGTTGCCCTCCTCTGGGATGGAGATGTTCAGAGCCTGATTTTTACAGCATTGTAGGAACTGAATTTCATTCTTGGGGCCTCCTCTGAGCCTTGTCTGCCTGTCCTGTCTGCGGGGCACGTGGCCTTCTCTGGTCAACCAGGTGCAGAAGAGCAGAAGGAGGCTTCAGGCTCTGCCCAGTATCCCCCCTTGGGGCATTGGGGCTCCCTTGCTGTGGGGTTTGAGAAGCAGCTGCCAATACAGCTCATGAGCTGTGTTCAGTTTTTCTTGCTGCTTGACAACTCCGTCTTTGCCAGGGGTCTGAGATCCAGGACGCCCCTACATGGGGATCCAGGGCCCTCTAGCATCCCTGTCATGGGCAGTCAACGGGGTCAAGGCCCCTACTTTTCCCTTATGTTTATCCATGCCTCCTGGAGCTCAAGATTGGTTGAGGGATTCAAGAAAAATACCCTTTTCACCAGTAGGTTAAGTCTGAGGAGGATGGGTTTGATTCCCTTGGTGGACGACTGGGATCTGGGATCTACCTTTTTGACAGACTGACCCTGTTTATGCCATTTTAGAGTGCTATGGTGGCTCTGCATGTGATAGGACCTGATCTCGGGGAAGGTTTAGAGCTGGGCCCCCCCTTTTTCTGGAGGATTTCAAATTATCCTGTGTTCATTCCTTTACCATTCTATGCAGTAGTGCATAGAGTTTTTTTGGGAAAAAATACCAGAGTTTGGATCCTAAGGCTTAAGGTCCTATCTTGGCAGTACATTGTCCTCGGTGCAAGTAGGATCTGCCTTTTGGTCTCCTTGGAGTGGGAGCCCTGGTCATGGTAGTGATTAAGCACATACCAATCTCAATGGAGGGGAGGCACTGCGCTCAGAATCTCTGGTTGGAGGGTCCTCCTTAAGAATGCTTTTTCAATTGCTGCTTTAGGTTCTCAAGCAGCATTGTGGGCTGGCCTGGTGGCAAGCCAACCAATTCAGAGAATGCAAAGTTGGAAGCAGACCGCCTCGGTGGCTGGTGCTCTCTCAGACTTTGTCTCCTCCAAGTTTATGGTGGCAGTGGTAGTGGCCAGATGATAATCCTTAGAGGCTGGTGAAATGGTAACATCCTTGGAGGGGCTTGCTCACAGATACACCTGAAGAATGGCTTAGAAGTTCCAGGATCACCTCTTAAGAGTCGTGCATAGAGCTTGGAGATACCGTCTTGCTACTAAGAACCTGGATAGGGTCTGGTCATCTCTGGGTCTCAGCTCAAGGTGAGACAATCCAGCTTCAGTGTGCTCAAATCACTTTCCTGGCTCCATTGAGAACCAATAATTCCCCTCCTCCCCAGTGGGTTCTGGCAGTCCATCTTTGCAGTACAATTGATTGGGGTGTAGCTTTAGCTGTTTCATCAGATATTGGACCAGTGGGTCTTTGGCATCATCAGTCAAGGTTGAAGATTATATTAGCTCTTCCTGCAAAATGTCTACCTTTATCCTTAAGGTTATTGGTTCAGACCAGCCTGGGAATTACCAGGCAAAATATTTGAATTACAGCAGGGAAGCCTTTGTAGAGTCTTCCTGTGGCTCTTCGTTTATGTGGGGGATGTTAGAGGAAATTCCTTGACACCTCTTGCAATTGCTGATTAGTTATCCTGTGAACCTGTGCAGTGGGACCAGGGATGTCATTCCATCTTTGTAGCGATGCCAAGGAAAAGAGGTTCCTTCCAGCATATTCTGGACCTAAAAGCGGTCATTGGCTCAGTGCCCCTCATTTCATATGAGGACCATAAGGTCTGTGAATATTCCTTGCCTCCCTAGACCTTCCCAAGTTGTATTTTCACTTTCTCAGGTAGGAGCAGCACCAGAGGTTTCTCCATGTCTTTGTTCCAGGTCCTACCTTTTGATGTAGACCCAATTGCTTGTACCTTTCTAAGATAATGATGGTGGTAGCGGTGTTTCTGTGCAAGCATGGAGTCCAAGTTTTCCCATTGCTTGACATCTGGCTGATCCTGTCTCTCGCTGGAGAATTCTGGAGATGAGACAGGCCTGATTTACTTGCAGGAAAAACTGGGTTGGTGTTCAACTATCCCAAACAGCTTGCTTCTGTCCCAGGCCTTAGAGTACCTGGGAGTTCAGCTCCATATTCTGAGTCAAGTTTCCTCATAATGGAGAGGGCCTTCAAGCTTCAGAGCTATATTCAGGACATTTTGTGTTCGGTCAGCTGTAGGAACCTAGGACTACCCCCAGATCTGGGTCAGTGGTATCGAACCTGGAAGCAATTCCTTAGACCAGGATGCACAGGCACCCACTGTAGGGTCACCTGATAATCTTCTGATCTCCATGTTCCCATTTGTTCAACCAGACCCTTCCTTTCCCCAAGGAGTTGAAGCAGCTGTTGTGCTAGTGTTGTGGTTCCACTATCTGATGTCAAAGATGCCATTAGATGTGTCAGATTGAATGAGTTACACTTTTGATGCCAGCCTGGAGGGCTGGAGTGTGCACTGCCTGGGCCTGTTGGCATAGGGGCTCCGGTTCCCTCAGGAGGCCACCAGGGCGATTATCTGCCTGGAGGAAATAACAATCCACCTGGCCCTGTAGACCTTCAGGACTCTTCTAATGGGCAAAGAGGTTGAGATGTTCTCAGATAATGGGTGTATGATGAATGAGGCAGACCTAGCAATGCTGGAGTGGTTCTCTAGGTCACAGAGCTATGTTGATGGGTGGAGGAGCATCTGATTGCCCTGTCCGCAGTACATATCCCAAGCGTCAATGTCATGCAGGCAGACTTCCTGGGTCAGGACTCTGTGGATCCAGGCAAGGGGGATCTTAGCTGTTCTGCATGTGACCTCATAATGTGAAGATGGGCCTACTCCAGGATGGATTTGTTTTCCCTCTGGCCCATGGTGAGCAACCATCTACACAGATTTTGGGCTCAACCAGGCCTGATATTTCTAGTGACCTCAGATTGGCCTCACATATCTCTTGACTCTTTTGGTGGGACCTCCCATTTTTGTTGCCTCAGGAAGAGGGGTCTCCTACTGCAGGGTCCTGCAGCGATGGAGGATCCCAATCACTTCTTGCTTATGACCTAACCCTGAGAGGAGTAGACTGAGGACTACTACTCTATAATAGACCACCCGCTTAAGGCTCAAAGAGCCTCTACACGGTTGGCTTAGATTAGAGTTTGGAGGATTTTAGAGAGAGAGTGTTCCTCTCACTACTTGGAGGCTAGGAAGGTGGACATGATGCTGTGTGGTCCTTCTTACAATCTATGGATCAGGACTTAGCCTTGGATTGTAATGGATCAAGTGATGGCCCTGGCATGCTGTACAGATTGTCTCAAAGGGATGTCCTTGGCAAGGCATCCTGATGTCTCCTTCCTCAAGGGAGAGAAACTGATCCACCCACCAGTGCATCTGATTGTTCCTCAGGAGGAACTTTCTGTGGCTGAAGGTGTTTAAGGGGAATCCACTGGAGCAAGGCTTCTCTTAAAGAACTTACCCTTAAAGGCATGTTCCTAGTGACCTTTGCATCTGCTAGGAGAATGTCGGAGCTGGAGGCTTTGTTCTTCAGAAGAGCTTTCCTTGGTTGCTTTGGCAGCTTCTGAATCCTTATCCCAAGGGTGCTGTCGTCCTTTCATATTTATCAGGCTGTTCTGCCCTTCTCTGTGGAGGATCTTTGGAAGGATCCCTCGCTATACTGAACTGGTGGAGGATGTTGATCTGATGCTTTGGAAAATTGCCAATGTTTTACTCTGGTTGGCTTATCTTTTTGTGTGTATTAGCACCTGGGGAGAACCTCTGTCACTTGTTGGGTTAAGAAGACCATTGGGTTAGCTTATCTTCTGGCTGGTAAGCAGCAGGTGCTGGAGGAAGTCAGAACTCGCCCTACTAGGGCACAAGGCGCTTCCTAGGTAGAGGTGTCTCCAGAGGCCATATGCAAGGCAGCTTACCTGGTTGTCTCTGAGCACATTTGAGATGCACTACTGTTTTGCATATGAATTCCGGAGCAAATGGTGCCTTTTGGTGGGGCAGTGCTGTTCAGGGTGTCTTCCTCCCTCTTGGTCCTGACTGCTTGAGTATGTCTGACTTATCTAGACAGGTCTAGCAGGATGATTAATTCAAGTATGTAAAACTTCTCTCCTTTTTTTCCCTTTAATCTTGCTAGACCAGGCCAGGACGTGCTCCAGAAGACTTCTATTTTAGATTGGGAAGCTTGCTGCCTTTTGATCACCTTGTCAATAACAGTGTCTGATGCAGAGTTAATTCTGGTAAAAACCAAATACTTCTCATGTTTGTTGCAAAGTTGAATTGTTGGTGGTTACAATTAAGAGTACTTGAGGTTTTATTTTTCTGTTTACTGCTTGGGAAGTGTCGTACTGACTTCTCCGTGCTGCACCATCATATATACCTAGTAATAACATCATTGAAAGTTGCTCAAGTCTGTCACCACAAGGGAGCATAACTTACTTATCTGGACTGGTCTAGCAGGATTCAGGGAAAGAAAAGGACCAGGTATGTAAAATTTCTTCATTGACAATCGCTGCCTTTGGGTCTCTATACAAAATCTCAATAGTCTCCATAATGTACCTATTAAACCTATAGTGCTCCAGTACCTGAAAAGAAAATTGCCAATTGACTTGGTTGAATGCCCTTTCAGCATTACAACTGACTTTCAAGGTTTCCAAGGTATGGCGTTAAAAAGTTCCATAGCTAATAAACATTTTTTGCACACTGTGGACTTATGAGGACTAGATATGCGGTCCAATCTGATCATCTTTAATTAATTTAGGTATCATGCCTGTCAAGTGGTCTGCTAGATTTTTTTAAATCCACGTTTAAGAGGGGGATAGGCCAGTATGATTCTAATCTCCTGGCATCCTTCCCCAATTTAGGAAATATCATGCTTAAAGCACTAATGCCCCCACATCCCTCAGGAAACTGTTGCACTACTTGTGCAGTCCAAAAGCAGACTGATCATTTTCTGCAGGCACTCCAGGTCCAACCAACTACTCCACATGGTAATGACACATTTCATCACTCTGGCAATTACTGACAACTTGCCAGCTTTCTTCATGTCCCATGTTCATTAATTCATTAGTTAACCACAATCTCACTTAGTTACCTCTGCTGACATCTTGCTCCTCCAGATCACACGTCAGGCCTATACCCTCTTCACCAGAGTCCAATTGCTCCAAGCACTTGCATGCATCGGCTGATGTATCTAGTACTCGTGAAACTCGTATTCCACACACACAGCTTTGTTGGCTGTTGGAGAGTGAACCTGATTATCTCATCTACAAATTTAGTGCATACAGCAGAAAAACCTGATGCTGAGAAGAAACTGAGTAATCCCGAAACATATGAATCTTATCTTCATAGCAGAGATCTCTTGCTCTTCAGTAGACCTGCATAAGGGCTATTTTGTGCACATGGTTAAGGATTTTGGCCATGACCACATGCAACCTAGCCTCACCTACTTTCTTTGCACCAACTGAGTCCTCTTTCTGCGCAGTCATGGTACCTCTTTACCAAAGGGGTAAGGCTGTCGGTGGCCAGGTCTCTAAGCCAATAATTCAGCCTCCACCAAGGTCTCTTGTAGTCCAGCGAAGCAGAGATTATTTTATTTATTTATTCATTCTTATATACCGCGCTATTCGGGGTCAGTGCGGTTTACATACAACAATAACATTTGCATTACATCAGAACAATATCAATGCTTACATTGTAACAGGAAAATAAACTTGGACTGAACGTGGTAAGAGGTAACTAACATGCCAATAACAGAGTTATTGTGAACTATTTACAGATTTACAGGTTAGAAATTAATAGTGAATCATGTATTAGAATGTAGGGACTGTGAGATGTACCTGATATGGTGGTCAGGTATATTCTTAGTATATTCTTTTGCCATGAGCAGTTTTCCAAATCATTGATCTTGGTTTTCTAAGCATCAGTTTTACACTGCGTGGTTTTTAGCTGGGACTGCATTCCCGGCATTTTATTGTCCATAACCCTCCATTGCCTCGGAAGAAAGCCCTGGCAATCTACTTCCGGTCACATGCGCAAGAAAACCCAGGAGCTGCTGGGTCACCAAGAGTTAGTATTGACTCAAAGGCACACATTTATTTATTTAAACTTATTTTTATACCACCTTTCTACTATTCAAAGTGGTCTACAGTGAAACAACAATTTAACAGGTCTATAAGGCAGGCTGTTGTACAAGGAACTGGAATAATGTAACAAAATAACAGTATAACTATGTAACAATATGTATTAACTTTTGAGCTATTTACAGTGGTGGTGTAGACGAGCTAATTAGTATTTATCATTGGATCATTGTGTGTCTAGTGTGTTGGGTTGGAGGATTTTAACAGTAAGAATTTATGGTGGATGAGTCTCTGAATCCGAGGATATGTTGTACCTCTTCAAGAATATTTTTAATTTCTTTCTGAATTCAGACAAGTCTGAGAGTTCTCTCTTAGTGTTGGCAGTAATTTATTCCATGAGGATGGGGCAAATGAGGTGAATGTTCTATTGCAGATGGACTGCTTGCTCTTTGTCTTCTGCTGCGGAATGGCGAGCGAGTTGAGGGTGGAGTTTCTTTGCAGTCTTACATTCTGTGTCTGAGATAAGGGACGAGACATGGCAGATTCTTTGTGAAGGATTTTGAATATTGTGATTAGAACTTTGTAACTGATTCTGGCTGAGATGGGAAGTCAATGAAGATGTACTATAATGGGGGTGATCAATGAGGGGCCCCAAATATTATTCGGGCCGCAGTATTTTGGGCCATTTGAAAGAGTAGAGAGTTTGTTTAGGTAGGCCCTGGAAGCTATTACAATAGTCTAGCACACGTGTAATCATTGCCTGGCACATGGTTTGGAAAAGTTCTGGAGAACGTAGTGGGTGGAGATGCTTCAGGGTTCTTAGTTTGTGGTAGACTGAGGTGGTGGCTATTTTTATGTGAAATTGGAAGGTCAGTTGTTTGGTCTGTTATACCCAGGTATTTTGTTTCAGATTTGACTTTGATTGTTACATCTATTTTCAGTGTTAACCACTAATCCAACCTTTGCCCCACCGTCATGTAAAGTGCCTCTGTCTTCTCTTGGTTGATGAGTAGATTGTGTCTACTAAGTCATCCATTTATGTCTGTGAAGCACTTTTGTAAACTGGTGAAAGGAGATTGGATGTTTCTGCATAGATTTGTAGTAGTATTGTGTGTGTGCTTTAAAGATCTGTCATAATGGTTATATATAGATATTGAAAAGGAGAGCTGATAGACTTGATCCCTAAGGTATTCCTATTTGGTGCGGGAATGGGCTTGAAATCTTGTCAATTCTTACTTGCTGCTTCTGGGAATCCAGGTAAGAGTGGAGCCAGTTGTGTGGTGTGGTGTGGAGGCTGATTTCGGAGAGTCTTTGTTGATGGTGTGGGAGGGAGTCGAAGACTGCGATGATATCCAGATAAATTAGGATGAATCTGTTCTTGATGTTTTGCAAGCAGGTTGTAAGAGTATTTAGGAGGGAGGTGATGAGAATTTTGACTCCATTGAACTGGATGAATTCATGTTGGTGGGAGTCTAGGGGTGCATGCTTATTTAGATGGTCTTGGAGTTGTCTTAGGACAATGTTCTCTATTTTTGAGACTAATGGGATGCTAGATTTTAGCCTATAGGATTTAGTGGAGGTTGGGGTCAAGTTTTGTGCTTGCATTTGCATGTGAAGTGTGGTGCTCAGCCTCCCCTGTGCAGGATACATAGTCTGAGCCTGGGAGACAGAGGTGATTTGCCCTGAGAGCTTTTCAAACTGTCCAAAGTGTGACTGAGCACAAGTCAGCTGTGCAAATCTGATAATCACTTGATGCTAGTTCTTCGCATGTGTCTTCTGTCATCTTGAGCTTGTTGGCTTACTATGGCCTCTGTCCTCCTTTTGAACTTTAGATGTCATCTCAACAGATTTTTTTTTCAATAGTTACTTACATCCTCGGGACCTCTTGTACAGTCCTATAGGTTGCTCATCCATGCAGTCTGAGAAGAACAGGGTCCAATTGCGAGGACAGCTGATAGGGCCCCAATCGTCATCACCTCCCAGGCTCAGTACATCATGTGATCTTCCTTGAAACCTTTTCAAATTCAGCATAATTGTGAGAGTACTTGGAAGGGACCTACAGGGAGGTCACCAGGGTTTGAAGTTAGATACAGCCAATTAGAGAGAAGCAAACAGAGAATCATATTTAGTGGGGTGAATTTTAAAAAACTAGCATACGACTTGCTGTAATGTCTATTTTGTAACATCTGCATTGAGCACCTGATTGGAGATTCTTTCAATTTTTACATTTTACGCAGGCAGATTTCATACAAGGTGTGACAAAAAAAGAAACTAGACTGTCCCATAAATGTTTTATTACAGAATCTACAGAGAAATTACACATTGTCCCCTTCAAAGTAATCCCCCCCGACTTAATGCACTTCTGCATTTGCTTCTGCCACATACAGAAGCACTTGGTAAAGTCCTCCTCCTTGAGGTCCCCCAGCTCCCTCATCACAGTGGCCTTATCTCTTCTACAAAGGCAAAATGAGTTCCTTTGAGCACAGTCTTAAGCCTGGGGAAGAGCCAGAATCACATGGTGTGATATTTGGGGAATAAAGAGAGTGGTCGAGAGCTGTGATCTGTTTGTTGGCCAAGAACTGCCTCACAATGAGCGCAGTGTGTGCAGGCATGTTGTGGTGGAGCATCCATGACTTCTCTCCACAGAACCTGCCTGCTGTGCTGAACCCGGTCATGGAGGTGATTGAGGACCTGCTGGTAGAGGTGCTGGCTGACTGTCTGACCCTCAGGCACAAACTTATGATGGACCACTCTCTTCTGGTCGAAGAATGCGATCAGCATGACCATGATCCTTGATTTGGAAATGCGTGCCTTCTTGGGTCTGGGTGATGGTCGAGTCTTCCACTGCGGGTTTTCTTTTGCTTTCAGGGTCATACTGGAAGACCCAAGTCTAGTCTCCTCTAATGACTCGACCAACGAACTCAGGATCTTCTCCGATTTTCTCTAGCAAGTCTCAACAAACATTGACCCGGTGCTCCTTCTGGTCGTCCGATAAAAGCTTGGGCACCATCTTGGCGCACACCTTCTGCATCCCCAGCTCCTGCACCAAGATGGTCCTCACTGACTCCCTGTTCATGCTGAGCTCCTCAGCTATCATCTGCACCGTCAATCTGCAATCACTCCGCACCAGCTGGTTCACTCTGTCAATATTCTCAGCCGTCTTTGTCGTGGAAAGCCGTCCTGACTTGGGGTCATCCTCCACCTCCTTGCGCTCAGTCTTGAAGCGTTTGTGCCACTCGAAGACTTGCGGCCTTGACATTGCATCTTCTCCATAAGCCTTTTAGAGAAGCTGGAGACACTCAGTTGGGCCCTTCTCCAACTTAACCAGAAATTTCAAGTTGATTCTTTGCTCCATATTTCTGCCACCTCCAGTTGCGTGACAAAGCGATGGAGCAGTGTGCTACAAAAAAACCTGAAAAAGAAAAAGAGGGAGATTGAAAACTATTATAGCAGAATAGTGGCGAGATGTTGCACAAGTGACATAAGTGGTTAGCCAATTGGCATTGAGTCATGGGCGTGGCTGCCACAGTCATTTTTTTTGTCACACCTCGTACATTATATGGCTTCTATTCTTAGGTGTTTGTAACTTGTAACATAGTAACATAGTAAATGACGGCAGATAAAGACCATTATGGTCCATCTAGTCTGCCCAGTAAGATGGCCGGAGTAAGATGGCAGGAGTAGGTGCCACTCTGTGCAGGCCACTCGTCCCCATGTCTTTGTTTAGGGGTGGAGCCACCGCTCCATGCAGGACACCCCTGTATGTTGAGAAGTTAGATGGTTCAGTTTATTTTGATTTTATTCTGTTGCTATAAATGGATCCATTGTGTCCGTCCCATGCCATTTTGAATTCTGTCACTGTATTTCCCCCCACCACCTCCATCGGGAGGGCATTCCAAGCATCCACCACCCTCTCAGTGAAAAAGTATTTCCTGATATTGCCTTTCAATTTTCCACCTTGCAGCTTCATGTTATGCCCTCTCGTTTTACAGCTTCCCCGTCTTTAGAAGAGGTTGGTTTGTTCATTATTTCTCCTTAAGTATTTAAAGGTCTGAATTATATCTCCCCTATCCCTCCTCTCCTCCAAAGTGTACATATTTAGGTCTTCAAGTCTCTTCTCATAAGGCTTCTGACGCAGGCTCCAAATCATTTTGGTCGCCTTCCTCTGAACAGTTTCAATTCTTTTTACATCCTTTGCAAGATACGGTCTCCAAAACTGAACACAGCATTCCAAGTGAGGCCTCACCAGTGACTTATACAGTGGTATTAGAACCTCTTTCTTTCTGCTGGTAATTCCTCTTTGTATACAGCCCAACATCCTCCTGCCTTTTGCCACCACCTTGTTGCACTGCTTTGCCACCTTGAGATTTAAAGAAATAATCACACCAAGGTCTTTCTCCTGATCCGTGCACACCAACCTCTCGCCCCCTATTGTGTACTTTTCTCTTGGGTTTCTGCTACCCAAGTGTATGACTCTGCACTTCTTTGCATTAAATCTTAATTTCCAAGCATTTGACCATTCTTCCAGCTTTTGTAGATCTTTTCTCATGTTAAGGACTCCCACGGGGGAGTCCACTCTGTTGCAAATTTTCGTGTCATCTGCAAAAAGACAGACCTTTTCCATTCATTCTTTCAGCAGTATCACTCACAAATACATTGAACAGTGCCGGGCCCAGGACTGAACCCTGGGGCACCCCGCTAATCACCTTCCTTTCCTCCGAGTGAGCTCCATTTACCATCACCTTCTGTCGTCTATCAGTCAACCAATTTCTGATCCATTTTACCACCTTGGGACCCATACCCAAACTACTGAGTTTATTGATAAGCCTTCTACGAGGAACAGTATCAAAGGCTTTGCTGAAATCCAGGTAGATGACATCCAGCGCATGCCCCTGATCTAGTTCTTTGGTCACCCAGTCAAAGAACTCAATCAGATTTGTTTGGCAAGATCGTCCTTTGGTAAAACCATGTTGCCTCGAATCTTGCAACCTGTTGGTTTTGAGAAAGTTCACTGTTCGCTCCTTCAGAAGCGTCTCCATTACTTTTCCCGCCACCGAGGTAAGGCTCACGGGCCTGTAGTTTGATACTTCTTCCCTGTCACCACTTTTGTGTAGAGGTACGACATCAGCATTCTCCAGTCTTGAGGAACTACTCCTGTTTCCAAGGAACTATTGAAAACATCCTTTAACGGCCCTGCAAGAACCTCTGAGCTCTTTCAGTATCCTGGGATATATCCCATCCGGTCCCATGGCCTTGTCCACTTTCAGTTTCGCAAGTTGTTCTAACACATCTTCTGTGAATGGTGTGGTATCTACTTCATTCCCATCTTTATATTTGGGAGTCACAGTTGGTCCTTCTCCAGGATTTTCTTTAGTAAAAACAGAGCAGAAGTATTTGTTTAGCAATTCCGCTTTTTCAATGTCCCTTTTCATGAGTCCATTCCCAGCACTTCTGAGTCTTGCGATTCCACCTCTGATCTTCTTCCTTTCCCGAATATACCTGAAGAAAGTTTTGTCGCCACACTTCACATCTTTAGCCATCTTTTCCTCTGCCTTTGATTTTGCTATCCTTATTTCTTTTTGTCTCTTTGAGTTTGATCCTGTATTCATTTCTGTGTTCCTCTGTTTGCAAGCTTTTGTATTTAGCGAAAGCTGTGTGTTTTGCCTTTATTTGAGCAGCCACTTCTTTGGAAAACCAAATAGGTTTCCTTCTCCTTTTGTGTTTGTTTACTTTTCTTGCATATTTATCTGTTGCTCCTTTTATTGCCACCTCTAGTTTAGCCCATTGCAATTCCACTTCCCTTATCCTCTGTCCACCCTGTCAACTCCTCCTTTAGGTACATGGCCATTTTATTGAAGTCGGTGTTTTTGAAGTTTAGGACTTTGAGCTTGCTATAGTTGGACTTGGTTTATCTCTAGGAACAAGCAGGAATAAGTCATCACATATGGGTACGTCGGTACCGACGGAGCCTGCGCGGGAAAGCTCCCCAGCTTTTCAAATGAAAAGCTTTTGGGGCCTCCCACTGCACATGCGCGCTGCCTTCCCGCCTTCCTGACCAGCTCTCCTCAGTTCTTCTTTTTCCGCGGAGCCAGCAGGTCGTGTTCCTGTCACCGCTGAAGAATTTGTTACTTTTGTTTGTTTCTTTAGACCGCGTACCTGCCTTCCCCATACCGAAACCGGTATCGCCGGTCTTTCTTTCTTTCTATATCAAAAAAAAAAAAAAAAAAAAAGACTTTTTTATTTTTCTTCAGCACAGCTTGGTACCCGGTGTTAGGCCTTAAGGCCTACACAATTTCTCCTCATGGAGAAGCCAGTCCCTGGTTTCAAAAAATGTACCAAATGCAGTGCTGTCATTTCTGTCACAGACACCCATGAATGGTGTCTCAAATGTTTGGGACCTGAGCACTCCATACCGGACTGCCCATCCTGCACCCAGATGTCTAAACGCGGTTTGCAGAACCGGGCTAACAAGCTCCATGTGCTGTTTCCTTCAGAAGCATCACAGTCATCCAGGTCTTCCTCTCCGGATGGATCTCAGGTAACCAAAACTTCTGTGGGCAAATCCTCTAAAAGCAAATCTCTTTCTAAAGATCGAGAGGCTCTCAGTTCTGAGTTCGAGGATTTTGCCCAGGCCAAAAAACCCCGGCGGGAGGTTCCGGCCTCCAAAGCAATCATGGGGTCACAGGTTGACATCGATGGCACGGCCTCGACAGATCACCTGTTGGACTGCTCTGGGGTACCGGCCCATACCGGTACCGACATCCAGGCAGTAGTGGCGTCTATGGGCAGTACTGTCCAGACCATGCAGCAGGCCGTACTGGCCTTCATTAAGGCTGCGACGCCCTCGGTACCGATTTCATCGGTACCGACCCCGGTTCCAGTATCTACACCGGAACCGAGACCATCGACTTCTAAACGTCGATCGGTTTCGCATGCCGGATTCCGGCTTTCGCCCGGTACCGATCCCATGCCCGATACGCCCGATGTCGATACCGATCGGTATGCGTATCGTACATTGGAAGCACAGAAAGAGTACTCAGATTCTTCTGATGAATTCAATTCCTCTGATGACTCTGCTGAGCTTACTCTTCCTGAGGAGCCCTCTTCTCCCAAGAGGAGGATGTCTCCTCCAGAGGATTTATCCTTTCAGGATTTCATTGTTGATGTAGCTAAAGCACTTTCTATTACTACATCTTCTGAAAGAGAACCCAGATCAAAAAAATTGGACATTTTAGGATACTCAAAAGCTCCTAAAGAGGCAGTCACTCTGCCTGTCCATGAAATCCTTCAAGAACACTTGATGGATTTGTGGGAGACTCCTTTAACACTGTCTCCTCATTCCCGCAGGTTGGACACCATGTATCGGGTCCCTCCTTCGCCTGGGTTCCAGAAAACTCAGCTGCCTCACCACTCCATTGTGGTGAAGTCTGCCATGAAGAAAATAAAGAGTCCTAAGAGGCATTCTTCTACCCCTCCAGGGCGAGAATGTAAGAACCTAGACTCTTTTGGAAGAAAGATGTTCCAGGCTAGTATGCTTATAGCCAGGATCAACTCTTATAGCCTTTATATGGGCATGTATCTTGGGCAACTTGCCCTAAAAATACAGAATTTTGCCCCCTTTATCCCTGATGATCAAAGGGCAGACTTCTTTTCTATGGTGACACAACTTTCCGAGGTCTCCAAGTTCTCCAACAGGGCAGCCTTTGATTCCTTTGAAGTTGCAGGCAGAGCTTCGGGAATTGCTATTGCAGCCTGACGTCTCGCTTGGCTCCAGGCTTCTAACCTAGAACCCTGGGTTGTAGAAGGCCTCAGGAATCTGCCCTGTACCGGTGAGAACTTATTTGGGGAAGACTGGCAGATTAAAGCTGCTCAAATGGATGCAGAAAATGCCACTCTAGATAGACTTTCCAAGTCTACTTCTACCCCTACCAAAAAGAAGCCTTTTAAAAGGCCTTACTATAAAAAGTCCAGATTTCCCACAAATACTGGCCAGCAATCTGCTCAACCTCGCCTTGCGGCTAAGCGTCAACAATCTAAGCAGGTAAAGTCAAAGCCTGCAGTGTCTGCTACATCCCAGCAGGCTCAACCCCCTCAGGGGTTTTGACTTCCCTCTAGAGAACTTGCCGTTTCTGGCTCTAGCACAACCAGAGCCCCTCACTATTCCTGGAAGGCTAGCTCACTTTGCTCCCAGATGGGAGCAAATAACATCAGAGCAATGGACCCTCTCTATTATCCGAGAAGGCTACAAACTTCATTTCTCCAGCCTTCCTCCCCATACCATGGTGAGGCAATTCAGTTCTCCCCCATCTCTTCTGACCCTGTTGGGTCAGGAAGTCTCTTCTCTCCTTGCCCAAGGGGCAATAGAGGAGGTTCCTCCTCCACAACAGGGGTTAGGTTTCTACTCCCCTTACTTTCTCATAACAAAGAAGACGGGGCTTCAGACCTATCCTAGATCTGAGAGAATTGAACAGGTTTCTATTCAAGGAGAAATTCAAAATGCTCTCTCTGGGCCTTCTCCTTCCATACCTTCAGAGTCAGGATTGGCTTTGTTCTCTAGATCTCAAGGATGCGTACACTCATATACTCATCCATCCCTCCCACAGAAAGTATCTAAGATTTCTGTTCCAGGGAAAACATTTCCAGTACAGAGTACTACCCTTCAATCTGGCCTCTGCTCCAAGAGTATTCACAAAATGCATGGCAGTCGTTGCCGCATTTCTCAGAGGCATGGGAATATTTGTCTTCCCATATCTGGACGACTGGCTCATCCGAGCTCCATCTCAATCAGAAGCCCAGATTTCTCTGGACCGCACAAGGCGTATTCTTCAATATCTGGGACTTGTGGTAAACATTCCCAAGTCCCAACTCATCCCTACTCAGTCCCTGGAATTCATAGGGGCCCAATTGGACTCCACCACTGCAAGGGCCTACCTCCCTCTGGTCCGAGGCCAAAGGCTAATAAGCTTGGCCTCCCAGGCTCAGTCCAGAAGTCACTTGTCAGCCAAAGAAATGCTGCAACTTCTCGGCCACATGGCCTCCACGGTTCATGTGGTACCCTATGCTCGTCTCCATATGAGAGCAGCTCAATGGACATTGGCCACCCAGTGGTCTCAAGCATCGGGACTGCTGTCAGACCAGGTACTCACCTCAAAACGTCTGTTTTGGTCTCTCCAGTGGTGGACATCCTCCAAAAATCTGTTGTTGGGGACCCCCTTCCAACCTTCGTTGCCCCAAGCAACCCTCATAACAGATGTCTCCCAAACAGGGTGGGGAGCTCATCTTCAACATCTCTCCACTCAGGGAATCTGGTCTCCCCAAGAGACCACCCTTCATATCAATCTTCTGGAACTGCGAGCAATCTTCCTTGCCCTCACAGTCTTCCATACCCTCCTTGCCAACCTGACTGTCCTAGTTCAGACAGACAATCAGGTGGCCATGTTTTATATCAACAAACAAGGAGGGACGGGCTCTCTGTCGCTTTGCAACGAAGCTCTCAGATTATGGGCCTTCGCCAGAGAGCACCAAATTCATCTTCTGGCAGTATATCTTCCAGGAGTTCAAAACTCTCGGGCAGACAGACTCAGTCGAGTTCTGCTCCCACACGAGTGGTCCCTGCATATGGACCAGATACACAGAATCTTCCAGGAATGGGGGACCCCGGACATAGACCTCTTTGCAAGTCCGTGGAATGCCAAACTTCCCCGGTTCTGTTCCAGGACTCCGTGTCAGGGAGCTCAGGCCAACGATGCCTTTCTCCTGCATTGGGGTCAGGAATTCCTGTACGCTTTTCCACCCATTCCTTTGATTCCCAAGACTCTGTTCAAACTTCAGAGGGATCACGGATCCATGATCCTCATTGCTCCACGCTGGCCACGCCAAGTGTGGTTCCCTCTTCTACAGCTCTCCCAGGGCTCCTCCCTGGACCTGGGAGCTGCACCAGACCTTCTGTCTCAGGAGCAGGGGACTTTGTGGCATCCAAACCCCAAGTCCCTACATCTCCGAGCTTGGTTACTGAAGGCTTAAGCCTTCAAGAGTTTAATCTTTCTCAACCAGTGAAAGATATCCTTTATGCCTCTAGGAAACCCTCTACCAGGCGTTCCTATGCTTTCAAATGGAAACGTTTTTCCATTTGGTGTGCTCAACAGGGTCTTGACCCTCTGGCACTTCCTTTGAATTCTCTACTAGACTATCTCCTGCATCTTTCCAATGCAGGCCTCAAGACGAATTCAGTACGAGTCCATTTAAGTGCTATTACAGCATCCTTAAAACCTATAAATGGACAATCTGTTTCCTCTCATCCTCTTATTGCAAGATTCATGAGAGGCCTAACCCTCACTAAGCCTCCCATCCGGCCTCCTCCGGTAGCATGGGACTTGAATTTAGTTCTGGGTCAACTTATGAAGCCACCTTTTGAACCATTGGTATCTACCTCCCTGAAATTTCTTTCTTGGAAGGTCCTTTTCCTTATTGCAGTCACTTCGGCTCGCCGCATCAGTGAACTGCAGGCTTTGGTGGCAAATCCACCTTATACCAGATTTCATCATGATAAGGTGGTCCTTAGGACGAATCCCCACTTTATGCCTAAAGTGGTCTCGCCTTTTCATCTTAATCAAGAGGTATATCTACCTGTCTTTTTTCCGGCTCCTCATGCATCCAGTGCAGAGAGGAACCTTCATACTCTTGACTGTAAAAGAGCTCTCGCCTTTTACCTCAATAGAACTCAGCCACATCGAAAGTCTTCTCAGCTTTTCGTGGCTTTTGATCCTTCTCATTTGGGACTTCCAGTCGCCAAACGCACACTTTCCAACTGGATTGCTCAGTGTATTTCCTTTGCTTACCAGAGTAAGAACATTTCTCTGGAGGGCCATGTCACAGCTCACAATGTGAGAGCCATGGCCACTTCTATGGCTCATCTTCACTCTGTATCCATAGATCAGATCTGTCGAGCAGCCACTTGGGCCTCGGTGCATACCTTCACAGCCCATTACTGCTTGGACAAGGACTCCCGCCGGGATGCCTTGTTTGGTCAGGCTGTCCTCAAACACCTGTTCCATACTTAAACAACTCCTGCCCACCTTCCCAGAATGGATGCCTGAGATCCATCCGAAGATGGTTACCCTTGGAGGGGGATCTCCCAGGCATCTCAGCTAGGGAGTCCCCATATGTGGTGACTTATTCCTGCTTGTTCCTAGAGATAGCACAGTTACTTACCTGTAACAGGTGATCTCTGGGAACAGCAGGAATTAGTCATCACAACCCACCCACCTCCCCTAGGAGTTGTCTCTCTATTCCTCTATCTTCCTGTCCTCTCTCTCTATTGTCTCAGCTTTAAACTCGAACTGAGGAGAGCTGGTCAGGAAGGCGGGAAGGCAGCGCGCATGTGCAGTGGGAGGCCCCAAAAGCTTTTCATTTGAAAAGCTGGGGAGCTTTCCCGCGCAGGCTCCGTCGGTACCGACGTACCCATATGTGATGACTAATTCCTGCTGTTCCCAGAGATCACCTGTTACAGGTAAGTAACTGTGCTTTATCTCAAACCACACCGTGTGATGATCGCTGCTGCTCCAGGTGCACCCACCCAGACATTCGACACACTATCACTGTTTGTGAGGACTAAATTCAGCATTGAGCTTTCCCTTGTTGGTTCCATCACCATTTGTCTAAGTAACGCATCTTGGATAGCGTCCACAATTTTTTTTGCTTCTTTCCATATTTGCAGAAGGAGTAATCCAATCCACATCGGGTAGATTAGTCACCCAATATGATCGCTTCCCCCTTTGAAGAGCTAGATAACGAATTGATTATAGACCTTGTCAAAATAGCCACAATTTGAGTCGGAGGTCTGTAGACTACAGCAGTATGGATGACAGTACCATCTCCTCTTTCCAACACAACCCACAGTGCTGCTTCTTTTCCCCATGCCCCTTGCATTTCAGTAGCTTTAACCCTTTGAAGGCCTACTTTAAATTTTTAATCCACATTCTGCAGTCGGGTTAATTTTTGCATATTTCAGGAAAATTGTACCCGTCTTATTCAATATGTTCTAATAGTGATTTTCCTTCTGCTATGGTCATGTATTATATACCATTTGATAGGAATATTTAGTCAGAATTTTGGATCCCGAGAGTTTTGGGCTCGGCCTGGACAAGGCTGCTACTCCCCCCTCTTCTCTTCTGAATAGATTATAGCCAGCTATGGCTATATCCCAATCATGCAGTTCATTAAACCATGTTTCTTTAATGGCCACAATGTCCAAGTCCATTTCCACCATTAGAGCTTCCAGGTCTGGAACTTTATTATTTATTTATTATTTATTAACATCTTTTATATACCGCACTATTCATTATCAGCGCGGTTTACAGAGAACAAGAAAACTTCAGACAAGTTACATTTATCTGGTTTTACATATAACAGGAACAATAACTTGGATAACCGGGGCAATTATTTACAACAAAAGCAGTCAGAGTATTATTTAAATTAGGAAGACATAATGTCTGAAAAAAGCCTTGTAATATGGGAAAGTGGTGTAATGTGTTGGGTCAGCAGAGATTACGTGGTCAGAAAGGGAATGTTGTTGTTTGCGTGTGCCTGTGTTTCTATGTCCTCTGGGAAGTAATTGATGAAAAGGTGATGTTTCAAGGCCTTCTTAAACTGGCTGAGATCAGAGATGGCCCTAATGTGTGATGGAAGGGTATTCCAAAGTTTTGGAGCGCATAAACTGAAGGGATCTGCTTACTGTTGTAGAGTTGTATCTTAGAGAATCTTTTATTTATTTATTTAGTAGTTTTTATATACCACGCTATTCATCATCAGTGCGGTTTACATTTTAACAACATTGTACTTAAGCATAAAACATATGTCAAGTTTACAGATAACAGGAAGTGGAACAGGGATAACTGGGGTTAAAGACAATATAACAGCAAATAATTTACAACTATTTACAGTAAATTAGTATAGGCTTTGAGCTTTGTAGGTTAGGCATGAATAGATTTTGATTTGGGGAAGGAATGGAGTTTGGGGAATTTATTTGCCTAACCATATTCACTAGTTTGGGTTGGAAGGGGGGTAGGTGAGGAGGTAGTGTCTTGGAGGAAGTGTTGAGTGAAGAGGTGTGTTTTTAGAGATTTTCTGAATTGGGACAGGTCTTTTAGTGATCTGATGTTGGATGGTAACATGTTCCAGCACCTGGGGGCGAAGGATGAGAAAGCTCTCATGGTAGTCATCTGCGTGGCTTTCGCTGGGTCTTTTGGGACCATGAGTGTGTTTTCTGTTACCGATCTTCTAGATCTGATATTTTGGGGGTGGTGGAGGATGTCAGATAGTGAGGATGGAGAGATTTGATGGAACGCTTTGAAGGTTAAGAGGAGGGTTTTGTATAAGATCCTGCATGTTCTCCAGGACCAAGCAGGAAGTCAGTCCTCACATATGGGTGACGTCGGCGCCGACGGAGCCCTCGCGGAGCAATTTTCCCCAGCTTTCAAAGAAAGCCTTTGGGAATTGCAGCACGCATGCGCGGTCTCCTTCCCGCCCAAGGGTGCCATCTTAGCCAGTCTTCTTTTTTCCGCGGAGCCCTACAGACGTACCCGTTGTGTCCCCGCGAAAAAGTTGATTTTCTAGTAATTTTTCTCTTTTTTCCTTCGGTTCGACGCTTCCGCATGTGGGAGAGTCCGGCCTCCTCGCCGGTGTTGAGCAAGCGGGTCGATTCTATCTATCGAGTCCGCAAGAGTCCTGGCTTCCAAAAAGCACAGCTACCACACCATTCCATGGAAGGACAGACTAGATGGGCCTTGTGGTCTTTTTCTGTCATCATGTTTCTATGTTTCTATGTTAAAAGCCAGAAGATGCACTCCTCGGTGCCTCCTGGCAGGGAGGCCCGTAACCTGGATGGCCTTGGTAAGAAGTGTTTCCAGGGCTCTATGCTTGCTTGTCGTGTCCAGACCTACCAGCTCTACATGGGCATGTATCTCCGAGACCTGGCTAAAGAGCTAGCCGGATTCTCCGCTGGATTGTCCGAGGAACCTTTGCGGAGGTTCCTAGCCTTGTCAACTGGTATTCAGGAATGCTCCAAATTCATATCCCGAGCAGCCTATGATGGCTTTGAAGCATCGGCTCGAGTGGCCGCAGCCGGCATCGGTGCACGCCGACAGGCTTGGCTTCAGTCGTCTGACCTTGAACCCTGGGTGCAGGACAAGTTGGTCGATGTCCCCTGCCGAAAACCTCTTTGGCAAACCCATGGCAGAAAAGGCTGCACAGATCGAGACGGAGACTCTCACCAGGACTAGACTTTCTAGGAAGACCTCCGCCCCTTCCCAGAAAAAGAAGGGCTCGGGAAAGAAGTCCTTTTACCCGAGAAAGGCGGCTGCCTATAAACACTACCCCCAATATCAGGCCCCCGCAGCTCCCCAACAGGGCCAGCAGGCCAAGGGACGGGGTAATGGGTCCCGTAGGCAGCAAACCCCCAAGCCTGCACCACCAGCCCCTGCTCAGCAGGGTGGGGGTTTTTGACTTCTTCAGCATAGCCTCTCCCCCTCCGCTGGCTCCTCCCAGCACCGGAGGCCGGCTGGTTCACTTCGCCCACAGGTGGTCCAGTATCACTTCAGATGCCTGGGTGCTTCAAGTCGTACGAGAAGGCTAACTTCTCCACTTCCACCAGGTCCCTCCCTCTTATTTTCCGGGAGAACCTCCACGACTCCCTCTGCACAGGGACTTACTCCTTCAGGAGTTAGCAAGTCTTCTACAGGAACAGGCGGTGGAACCGGTGCCCCACCACCTGAGAGGTCAAGGCTTTTATTCCAGGTATTTTCTAGTACCAAAAAGGACAGGAGGCCTCAGACCCATCCTGGACTTGCGCAACAAGTTCCTCGTGCGGGAAAAGTTCAAAATGCTTACCCTTGGAATCCTCCTGCCCTACCTCCAGCAGGGAGATTGGCTATGCTCCTTAGATCTAAAGGATGCCTACACGCACATCCTCATCCACCCAAGCCACCGTCAATACCTACGGTTTGTGGTGGCAGGAAATCATTACCAGTACAGAGTACTGCCCTTTGGCCTGTCCTCCGCACCGCGAGTCTTCACAAAATGTCTCGCGGTGGTGGCGGCCCATCTCCGGCTTCACGGCCTCTGTCTTTCCGTACCTCGACGACTGACTCATCAGAGCAGCGTCCGCTCCGGAGGTCACCAACGCCACACACCGCACGGTGACTCTTCTGCAGTACTTGGGCTTTGTCATAAACTTCGCAAAGTCCACTTTGCTCCCCTCACAGGATCTCGAGTTCATCGGCGCAAGGCTGCACACTCCTCAGGCGCGAGCTTTCCTGCCTCTCGACAGGGCTCAACGGCTCATGGACCTAGCCGGCCGTTTTCGCAGCCAGTCCCTGGTCCCCGCCAGGCGCTTCCTGAGACTGCTCGGCCATATGGCTTCCACTGTCCATGTGACCCCCAATGCCCGCCTGAATATGCGGCCTGCTCAATGGTGCCTTCGCAAGCAGTGGCAACAAGCCACGGGCGGCCTAGCCGACTTAGTGCGCATCTCCGAGCCGCTGGCCTCCTCTCTCCAGTGGTGGCTTCATCGGCCGAACCTAGTACTCGGCATGCCTTTTCAGTCACCTCAGCCGGCTCAAGTGCTGATGACAGATGCGTCCCTCCTGGGTTGGGGAGCACATTGCCAAGGGGCATGTACTCAGGGTCTCTGGACCGCGTGGGAGTCTGCTCAGCAAATCAACTTCCTGGAGCTCAGAGCGATTCGTCTGGCGCTCAAGGCTTTCTCCCACCTGACTTCTCACCAGTCCGTCCTTGTCCAGACGGACAATCAAGTGGCCATGTTCTACGTGAACAAACAGGGGGGCACGGGCTCCTTCCTTCTCTGCAGAGAAGCTCAGAGGCTCTGCTCTTGGGCCGTCAGTCACGGCATTCTTCTCAAGGCGGTTTATCTCCCAGGCCAAGAAAATTGCCTGGCGGACAAACTCAGCAGGATCCTCCAGCCGCACGAGTGGCGCCTGGATCCCTTGGTAGTTCAGAAGCTCTTTCTAAAGTGGGGCCTCCCCACGATGGATCTCTTTGCCAGTCCTGTCAACCGGCAACTCCCTCGCTTCTGCTCTCGTCAGCCACATCCCCTTCGTGTTGCGGCAGATGCTTTTCTACTCTCATGGTCGGAGAGCCTTCTGTATGCTTTTCCTCCCATCCCGCTAGTCTCTCGAACTCTTTTCAAGGTTCTCCGAGACAAAGCTTCCATGATCCTTGTGGCCCCTCGCTGGCCCAGACAGCCGTGGTTTCCACTCCTGTTGCAATTAGCGGTAGAGGATCCATTCCCTCTGGGGTTTCAGCCGGATCTCCTCACTCAGGATCAGGGGTCTCTGCTACACCCCAACCTCAGATCTCTCAATCTAATGGCCTGGCTGCTGAAAGGGTAGTCCTTGCTCCCCTTCTCCTGCCGGCGGAGGTGGAAGAGGTCGTCCTAGCTTCCCGGCGACCTTCTACCCGCAAATGCTACGCCCTTAAATGGCGTCGCTTTTCCGTTTGGTGTACCCAACAGTCTCAGGATCCCTTCTCCTGCTCGGTGTCGGTGATCTTGCAGTACTTGCTCTACCCCTCTAATCTGGGACTTAAGTCCAACTCCGTCAAGGTTCACCTCAGTGCTCTTTCAGCACATCATGTACCGGTGGACGGCAGACCTCTTTCCAGCGACCCTCTCATAGCGAGGTTTCTCAGAGGTCTCCTCCTACTTAAACCACCTCTCCGCCCGCCAGCGCCTGACTGGGATCTGAATGTGGTTTTACAGCGGATCACCTGTCCGCCTTTTGAACCTATGGCTACCTGTTCTCTCCGTTTTCTTTCTTGGAAAACATTGTTCCTGATAGCCCTCACTTCCGCTAGACGCGTGAGTGAATTGCAGGCCCTCGTGTCTGATCCCCCTTACACTCGGTTCTACAAAAATAGGGTAGTCCTACGGACTCACCCGAAATTTCTTCCAAAAGTGGTCTCCCCTTTTCACATTAATCAGGAGGTGGTACTTCTGACCTTCTTTCCCAGACCACACTCCAGCCGAGCTGAAATGGTCCTACATACCCTGGACTGTAGAAGGGCGTTGAACTTCTACCTTGACCGTATGCGAGAGCACCGTAAAGCTGCTCAGCTTTTTGTGTCTTTTGACCCCAATAAATTGGGGCTCCCGGTCTCCAAGCGTACTCTGTCCATCTGGGTTGCTGACTGTATCGCTTGGGCTTATGGGGCAGCCGGACTCTCCTTAGATGGTCGAGTCACGGCTCATTGTGTTCGGGCAAAGGCTACGTCAGTGGCTTACCTCCGCTCTGTTCCGCTGGCAGACATCTGCCGGGCCGCTACTTGGTCTTCGAGCCAGACTTTTGCGGTCCATTACTGTCTCGAGAGGGAGTCCCGCAGGGACAGTGCTTTCGGACAGGCAGTCCTCCGTAATCTCTTTGAGGTTTGAGCAACTCCTACCCTCCATCCCGGATGTGGGCTACCGGTGGGTAATAATTCAGCAAAGATTCCTTCCTTCTGTGCTGCTGAGCTAGAGGGAGCTCATTTTTTGTGCTTAGGGTCTCCGGTAGCCTTAAGCTTGGGAGTCCCATATGTGAGGACTGACTTCCTGCTTGGTCCTGGAGAAAGCGTAGTTACTCACCTGTAACAGGTGTTCTCCAGGAGCAGCAGGAATCAGACCTCACAACCCTCCCTCCTCCCCTTGGAGTTGCAATCATCTGCTTAAGTTTTTTTGCAAATTTTTATGCTGTCTTTTTTAGCTATGTCATCAGACTGGCTAAGATGGCACCCTTGGGCGGGAAGGAGACCGCGCATGCGCGCTGCAATTCCCAAAGGCTTTCTTTGAAAGCTGGGGAAAATTGCTCCGCGAGGGCTCCATCGGCGCCGACGTCACCCATATGTGAGGACTGATTCCTGCTGCTCCTGGAGAACACCTGTTACAGGTGAGTAACTACGCTTTATTGGGAGCCAATGAAGTTCAAACAGAATGGGGGTAATATGTTGACTCCTAGGAGCCCCGTATAGCACTCTTGCTGCTGTATTCATGGCCAACTGTAGTGGGTTCAATGTGCTCTTGGGAAGGCCATGGAGAACAATGTTAGCGTAGTCGAGGTGCGGGGTGACTAACGCTTGGAAGGTTGTGCGGAAGTCATTTGGTTCAAGCATGGGTCTAAGGAGTCGTAGCGTCCTGATTTTATGGTAGATGGTTTTTACTGTATTCTTTATGTGATCTTTGAATTCCAGCCGTTGATCCAGGATGACACCTAGGTAACGTATCGTGGTTTTAACCGGTAGATCGGCATCTCTTGTTAACATTGGTGGAGGAGAGAAGTCTTTATTCCTTGTGATAATCAAGAACTCCGTTTTTTTAAAGTTGACTCGAAGATTTTGTGTGAGCAGCCAATCTGAGATAGTATTAAAGCAGGTGGTTAAAGGTGTATAGTCGGGATTTGTAACATTAACTGGTGTGAATAGGAGCACATCGTCAGCATAAATGAGGCAAGAGATTCCGAATGAGCGGGTGATGTTGCAGATTGGCTGCATGTAGATATTGAATAGCAAGGCAGAGAGGGAGGAATCCTGAGGTACTCCTTGCTGCTGTCGGAAAGGCTGGGACGTAGTGTTACCAATCCGGACCTGTTGCCAGCGATCCTCCAAATAAGATTTGCACCAGTTCCAGGCAGTTCCTTGTATCCCTTTTTCGTGGAGCCGGGCTAGCAGTTGATCGTGGTCGACAGAGTCAAATGCTGCTGCTATTTCTAGGAAGACCAATGCGACTCCATTTCTGATGTTGTCTATTGTAGTAATGAGCATGTTCATTAAGGAAGCTAGGAGAGTTTCGACTCCGTGCGCTTCTCTGAATCCGTGCTGGTTTGGGTCTAGTGGTGCTTCAGAGTCGATGTGTTGAATCTGCCTTAGTGTAATCTTTTCTAGGATCTTGGCTAATAGAGGAATGCTTGAAATTGGTAAGAGTCTACCTTCTTTGGATCAAGTTTATTATTTTTCAGTAAGGGACGAATGGAGGTCTGTTTGAGGGCAGTCGGGAATATCCCTGTGCTGAGTGACTGGTCCGCTATGGCTGCTATGTATGGGCTAAGTTCTGCTCTCATTGCTTCGTTCCAATGGACTGGGCATGGGTCGTTAGGGGCGGTGGTGGCATTGATGGAAGTTATAATTTCTTCAATTGTTTTCGGAGAAGGAGATTACAATTTATCAAGTATAAATTGAACATTGGGAGGTTGTGTGGTTTCATTTGAGATTGTTGTGATTTTGATCATCTTAGATTGGATGTAGTCAGCATATAGTTGAGGTTGTACATGTTCCTGCTGTGGTGGAGTAGGCTCTCCAGTTAGGGATTTTACTATTTGGAAGAGATCTCTTGGTTTATTAAGAGACCGGTTAAGGAGTTTTGCGTGATATTCTTTTCTCCTGTCCCAGGTTAGCTGACGATGGGATCTCAAATGAGCTAAATAAGTGGTTTGGTCATCATGATTCAGAGTGTGTCCATTTCCTCTCCAGTTTCCTCAACTGGTGTAAGGAGGTTCTTAGCTCGGCAGAGAACCATGGCGCGTTCTGTTTCTTGGGTCTGGGTGAATTGATAGAGGTTTGATTGTCTGCGATGAGTCTGGGCGGATAATCCAATGGCGCTGTTCCAGTTCAATACAGTTTCATTGATGTTGTCATGTGTTTGAGAGAGTTTTGGGATGGTCTGGGAAATGATTGCGTCTCTGTTGAATGGTTTTAATCGTGAGGGTTTAGAGAGAGAGTTGAGATCTGGTGGTTTGCTTGGCGATTCCTCGGATGGTATGCAGAAAGTTATAAGGTTATGATCGGACCAGGGGATGGGGGTTGTTGAGAGCTTAAATGGGTTTAGTGAGGAAGAAGCTGAGGGTGGTGCGAAGATGAGGTCAAGGAGATTTCCTTGTTTATGAGTAGGGTTTGTTACAGTTTGTCTATAATGTAGGTTGTCCATGGCATCGAGGAAGGATTTTGATACTGATGGCATTGTGGATGCCAAATTGAGATCTCCTAGGAGCCAATTGGGTTTGTCAGGGTCTTTAGGGTTAATAGCAAGATCGATAATGTTTGAAAAGTCATCAGTTGGAGCGTTTGGGGCTCTGTAGATAAGATTTATGGTATTAGTTTTGTTAGAGATGGACAATGTGTTTGTGGTTTGTGACCTTGGTGGAGGTGGTGTGGTATTTTAATTCAGTTCTTGCGATTATGCAGACTCCACCGCCTTTTCTGTTTTCCCTGTTGCTGGTGTAAATTGAGTAGTTCGGTGGGGTAAGTTGGTTCAATAGAACATTATCAGTATCGGAGAGCCAGGTTTCTGTGACCAGGAGGATATCTAGATTAAGGTTTGCTATAAGATCAGTGATGGCAGGCCATTTGTTGCGGGCTGAGCGTGCATTAATAAGGGCACACTTGAGTTCTTGTAGAGTGGTTTTTAGATTAGATCTTTTGTTTGTTGCTTCAAGAGGTATATAGAGAAGGTAGGTTTGTCTATTGTTTTATGAGTTTTGTGTGTAGTGATGATTTTGGTGGGGTTTCCTATTTCTGTAATGGTGTATAGGAATAGGGTTGAGGTCGGTTGTTAGAGCAAAAGAGGCATGTAAGATGCCAGATAGTATGGAGAGGAGAAGTAGGGCGAGCGTAGAGGTGGCCATGTTGTGCACTAATAGAGTGGAGTCAGTGGGCAAATATTTTTGAGCAGCTATATAAGATACAGAGGTGTTATTATGTTCTAGCATACTGTTTTGAGCAGTTATATAAGGAACTTCAGTAAGCTACTTCAGCATATAAACATCAGTATAAGCTATAAACTTCAGCAAGCTACTTCGGCGTATAACATCTGTATAAGATACTTCAGTGAAATATATATCGTAACAGCTACATAAGTACTTCGGTAAATTTCAGGTAAACAGCTAGCTTGGATTGTTGCACTGTATCTACTTTGTAACAGTAGTTAGATACTTAGTGGAGTTTAATTTGTAAGAGATACTTAGTAGCATGCAGTTGGATAGATCTAATGATATATTGTATAAAGAGTATAGTACCATGGTAGTGATAACTAAAGTACATTATATATCGTAATTATTGGGCATAGATAATAGAATACATTAAGACATCATATCTAGGAAATAGGTTGTTAGCAATTGTATTGTTAATATGGAGTGAGTCAATACTTAGTCTATGGTTTTGTTGCTTGTTGCTAGTTCTCAGGGGCGTTCGGCTGTTGCTGCTTAGTTGTGGCTTCAGTGCTTGTATGTATCCTCTGGCTGGTTCCACGCCTAAGGGCCCTCTGGCGAGGCCCTCAGGCGCGGGCCTGCCTGAGAGCGGGTTGCTTTTGGTGAGCTGCTGCTCCTCCTCCCACAGCCCCGATTGGGCCGGAGCACCCGAGCAGGTCAGCTGGCTGGAGCTAGGACGGTGCTCTACCCCGTTGCAGGGGGAGTTGAAGATGGCGAATTTTCCGCCGATCGCAGGCTGCTTTTGGTGAGCTGCTGCTCCTCCTCCCACAGCCCCGATTGGGCCGGAGCACCCGAGCAGGTCAGCACCCGAGCAGGTCAGCTGGCTGGAGCTAGGACGGTGCTCTACCCTGTTGCAGGGGGAGTTGAAGATGGTACCATTAGCATATTTAGTTCCGTGGTTATTGGATAAGCTTCGAGCATTTGTGCTCATTGCTTTCCAGCATTTAACTGGCTTGTGTGTGTTTTGCATTGATTTTGTTCTGTCTACTTCTTACCACTTGTTTTTGATGTGTGTCTGTTTCTGATGATCTGCTTTTGCAGGGAGTGACGTCCAGAACTTGACCTTCCTCATCGTCAGCCCCTTTTTCTAGTTTAAATTTGTATCTCCAGGAACAAGCAGGAATGAGCCTTCACATATGGGTACGTCGGTACCGACGGAGCCTGCACGGGAACGCTCCCCAGCTTCCCAAAAAGGAAAGCTTTTGGGAGCATCCCACAGCGCCTGCGCGCTGCCTTCCCGCCTTTGCTAACCGCCTCTCCTCAGTTCTCCTCAGTTCTTCTTTGCCGCGGAGCCAACAGGTCGAGCCCTGTCACCGCTGAAGAAGTTCTTTGTTTTATTTTATTTCTTTGGTCGCGTGTCTGCCTTCCCCGACTCCGGACCGGTATCGCCGGTCTTTTCTTTCTTTTCTTTAAAAAAACAAACAAACAAAAAAAAAACTATATATTTTTCCCTCACTTAGTGTATTTTTCTCATTGGGCCTTAGGCCTCACAAGAAATTTTCCTCATGGAAAAACCAGCCTCCGGGTTTAAAAAATGTACTAAGTGCAGCGGTACTATTTCTGTTAGACACCCATGAATGGTGTCTTAAATGTTTGGGTCCTGAACACTCCATTTTGGATTGTCCGTCCTGCTCTCTGATGTCTAAACAGGGTTTACAGAACCGAGCAGCTAAGCTCCATGTGCTGTTTCCCGCTGATGCAGCTTCGGTGGCATCGACGTCTTCCAGGGCTGCTTCTTCCCCCAATGGATCTCAGGTAACCAAACATAAATCCAGCCGGTCCTCGAAGGGTAGATCTCCCTCTAAGCATCGAGATGCCTCCGGGCTTGCCCTCGAGGATCCTGCACCGGCAAAACAACCCCGGCGGGAAGCTCCGGCTTCCAAAGCTCCACCTATGGGGTTACAGGTTGACATCGATGGCACGGCCTCGACCGATCACCTGTTAGAATGCTCTGGGGTACCGGCACAACCTTCCGGTACCGAGTTCCAGGCATTCATGGCATCGATGGATCAGAATGTTCTGTCCATGCAGCAGGCTATCAGTGCCTTCATTCAAGCTGCGACGCCGTTGATACCACAACAAACTCCGTTGTTGGTATCGACTTGGGTACCGGCACCAGCGTCGATACCGGTACCGACCGTATCGGCATCGACCAGGATACCGACTGCAGCGGTTCCTTGTCCAGGGCTGCTCATCGGTACCGATCCGGTACCGATGACGCCCGATGTCGATACTGCTCGATACGCATACCGAGCATTAGAAGAGCACCCTGACAGACGGTACTTTGATTCCTCTGCTGATTCTGATACATCAGAGGAGTCTGCTGATGCATCTATAGTCCTTCCTGAAGAGCCTTCTTCTCCAAAAAAAAGAATGTCTCCTCCAGAGGACTTGTCCTTTTAAGACTTCATAAGAGAAGTAGCTAAAGGACTTTCTATTTCAGTATCCTCTGAATCAGAGCCTAGAGCAAAAAATTAGATATTTTGGTTTATTCTAAGGCTCCTAAAGAGGCAGTCACCTTACCAATTCATGAGATTCTTTATGAACACATGATTGATTTATGGGAGACTCCTCTCACTATTTCTCCTCATTCTCGCAGATTGGGCACTATGTATCGTGTCCCTCCCTGTCCTGGGTTTCATAAAACACAGCTTCCTCACCATTCCATTGTGGTGCAGTCAGCTATGAAGAGGATAAAGAGTACAAAGAGACACTCTTCTACTCCTCCAGGAAGAGAATGCAGGACCTTGGATGCTTTTGGTAGAAAAATCTTCCAAGCCAGTATGCTCATTGCTAGAATCAACTCCTATAGTCTTTACATGGGTATGTTTCTTAAGGAGGATCCAGATAAACTGCACACTTTCCTCCCTGTTCTGCCAGAAGATAAAAGGGATGAATTCCTCATTTGGCTTAAGCATACTCAAGATATTTCAAAGTTTTCCAACCGGGCAGCCTTTGACTCCTTTGAAGGTGCCAGCAGAGCTTCTGGCATTGCCATAGCTGCTCGCAGAATTGCTTGGCTCCAGGCTTCTGATTTAGAACCCTGGGTCCAAGATGGCTTAGGAAATCTTCCCTGTACAGGTGAAAACCTGTTTGGCAAAGAATGGCAAATAAAAGCCACTCAAATGGATGCAGAAAATTCTGCTCTGGATAGACTTTCAAAGTCAACCTCCATTCCTGCCAAGAAAAAACCCTTCAAGAAGTCTTTTTTTCAAAAAGGGCAGATTCCCTTCTGCTTCTGGCCAACAATCCTCTACAGGTCACTTTGCTACTAAGCGTCAGCAACCTAAACAGGCAAGGCCTAAGACTACAGGGGCTGCTGCAACCCAGCAGACCCAACCTCCTCAGGGTTTTTGACTTGATGCTAGAGAACTTAGCCTTTCTGGCTTTAAAGCAGCCAGAACCTCTCACCATTCCAGGAAGGTTAGCTCATTTTGCTCCCAGATGGGAGCAGATTACATCAGAGCAGTGGACCCTCTCCATCATAAGAGAGGGCTACAAACTTCATTTCTTAGACCTTCCTCCCCACACCATGGTGAGACACTTCAATTCTCCCACATCTCTTCTCGACCTTCTAGGTCAAGAGGTGGCTACCCTTCTTGCCCAAGGGGCAATAGAAGTTCCCCTTCTTCAACAAGGGTCAGGGTTTTAATCCCCCTATTTTCTCATTCCAAAGAAGACGGGGAAACAGACCCATATTAGATCTCAGGGAATTGAACAAATTTCTATGCAAGGAGAAGTTCAAGATGCTTTCTCTGGGCACTCTCCTTCCATACCTTCAAAGTCAGGATTGGCTTTGTTCTCTAGATCTCAAGGATGCGTACATTAAAATAATCTCTAATACCTGAAGATTGGAGGATCGCCAATGTAACACCAATTTTTAAAAAGGGTTCCAGGGGTGATCCGGGAAACTACAGACCGGTGAGCCTGACGTCAGTACCAGGAAAAATGGTAGAAACCATCATAAAGAATAAAATTACTCAGCATGTAGATAGTCACAACCTAATGGGAGACAGCCAACATGGCTTTAGACAAGGAAGATCTTGTCTTACTAATCTGTTATGTTTTTTTGAAGGAGTGAATAAACAGGTGGACAAAGGTGAGTCGGTTGATATTGTGTATCTGGACTTTCAGAAAGCCTTTGACAAGGTCCCTCATCAGAGACTTTTGGCAAAACTAAAGAGTCATGGGATAGGAGGCAGTGTACTATTGTGGATCAGGAACTGGTTAAAAGATAGAAAGCAGAGGGTAGGGCTAAATGGCCAATTTTCCCAATGGAGAAAGGTGAATAGTGGTGTACCCCAGGGATCTGTGCTGGGTCCGCTGCTTTTTGACATATTCATAAATGTCCTGGAAAGTGGAATAACGAGTGAGGTTATCAAATTTGCAGATGAGACAAAACTATTTAAAGTTGTTAAAACCCAAGAGGATTGTGAAAAATTGCAAGAGGATCTTGATAAATTGGAAGACTGGGCATCAAAATGGCAGATGAAATTTAATGTGGACAAGTGCAAGGTTATGCACCTAGGGAAGAACAACCCAAACTATGGTTACATGATGCAAGGTTCCACATTAGGAACCACCACCCAGGAAAAAGATGTAGGCGTCATTGTGGATAACATGTTAAAACCCTCGGCCCAGTGTGCAGCGGCGGCCAAGAGAGCAAATAGAATGCTAGGTATGATAAGGAAAGGAATGGAAAATAAAACAAAAGATATAATGCCTCTATATCGTTCCATGGTGAGACCGCACCTTGAATATTGTGTGCAATTCTGGTCGCCGTATCTTAAAAAGGATATAGCGATTTTAGAAAAGGTTCAGAGAAGAGCCACCAAAATGGTAAAGGGGATGGAAGGATACTCCTATGAAAGGCTAAAAAGGTTGGGGCTCTTTAACCTGGAAAAGAGATGGCTGAAGGGAGATATAATAGAAGTCTATAAATTAATGAACGAAGTGGAACGGGTAAACGTAGATCGATTGTTTACTCTATCAGAATATAGAAAGACTAGGGGACATGCAATGAAGCTATAGGATAAACTATTTAAGACTAATAAAAGAAAATATTTTTTCACTCAACGTGTAATCAAACTCTGGAATTTGTTACCGGAGGATGTAGTAAAGGCTGTTAGTGTAGCTGGGTTTAAAAAAGGTTTGGACAAGTTCCTGGAGGAAAGGTCCATAAACCATTATTAAGAAGTGACCGAAGATATCAATGCTTGACCCAGTACAAGCATTGTGGAACTTGTGTCTCTTGGGGAAACTGCTAGGTACATATGACCTAGATTGGCCACTGTTGGAAACAGAATACTGGGCTTGATGGACCTTGGTCTGACCCAGTATGGCATATCTTATGTTCTTATGTACACACATGTCCTCATCCATCCATCTCACAGAAGATTCCTCCGTTTTCTTTTCCAAGGAAAACATTATCAATACAGGGTGCTTCCTTTTGGTCTGGCCTCTGCCCCAAGAGTGTTCACCAAATGCATGGCAACAATAGCTGCATTTCTACGCACTCTGGGAATATTTGTATTCCCATACCTGGACGACTGGCTCATCCGAGCTCCATCTCAGTCAGAGGCCCAGACTTCCCTGGACTGCACAAGGCGCATTCTGCAGTATCTGGGACTTGTGGTAAATCTCCCAAAGTCTCAGCTCACCCCTACTCAGTCCCTAGAATTCATAGGGGCCTGGTTGGATACTACCACTGCAAGGGCCTACCTTCCTCAGGCCCATTGCCAACGTCTAGTGCAGTTAGCCTCCCAGATTCAGTCAGAGCCACTTAACTGCCTGGGAGATGCTACAATTGCTAGGCCACATGGCTTCCACAGTGCATGTGGTACCCTATGCTCGCCTACACATGAGAGCAGCCCAATGGACTTTGTCCACCCAGTGGACTCAAGCATCAGGAGCTCTCTGACCAAATAGCAACCTCCAAACGTCTCTTTTGGTCTCTCCAATGGTGGATGTCCACTCAAAATCTGTTGCTGGGGTCTCCCTTCCAACAGTTGTTGCCCCAAGCAACCCTCACAACAGATGCCTCCAAAACAGGTTGGGTAGCTCATCTACAAGACCTCTCCACTCAAGGCACTTGGTCCCCACAGGAGACCTTTCTTCATATCAACCACTTGGAGCTTCGAGCAGTCTTTCTAGCTCTCAAGGTCTTTCATACCCTGCTCAGCTACAAGACAGTCCTCATTCATACGGACAATCAAGTAGCCATGTTTTACATAAACAAGCAAGGAGGAACTGGCTCTCTGTCGCTTTGCAACGAAGCTTTAAGATTGTGGGCCTTCGCCAGAGAGCATCAAATCCATCTCCTGGCAGTATACCTCCCAGGAATCCAAAACTCTTGGGCAGAGAGACTCAGTCGAGTTCTGCTCCCACACGAATGGTCCCTGCACATGGATCAGGTACTCAGAATCTTCCAAGAATGGGGAACCCCGGACCTAGACCTCTTTGCAAGTCCGTGGAATGCCAAACTTCACGGTTCTGTTCCAGAATTCCATGTCAGGGAGTTCAGGCCAAGCATGCCTTCCTCCTTCACTGGGGTCAGGGCTTCCTGTATGCCTTTCCACCCATTCCCTTGATTCCCAAGACTCTGTTCAAACTCCAGAGGGATCAAGGATCTATGATCCTCATAGCTCCACGCAGGCCACACCAAGTGTGGTACCCTCTACTTCTGCATCTCTCCCAAGCCCCCTCCCTGGACTTGGGAGCTGCTCCAGACCTTCTGTCCCAGGAGGAGGGGACTTTGTGGCACCCAAACCCCAAGTCCCTTCACCTCAGAGCTTGGTTACTGAAGGCCTAGACCTTCAAGGCTGGAATCTTTCTCAAAAGTGAAGGATATCCTCCATGCTTCCAGAAAACCTTCCACTAGGCGTTCCTATGCTTTTAAATGGAAAAGATTTTCCATTTGGTGTGCTGAAAGGGGTCTTGACCCTCTAGCACTACCTTTGATTTCTCTATTGGAATACCTCCTGCATCTTTCCACTGCAGGCCTTAAGACTAATTCAGTAAGAGTCCATTTGAGTGCTATTGCAGCATCCCTTAAGCCTATCAATGGACAACCTATTTCCTCTCATCCTCTTATTGCAAGATTCATGAGAGGCCTAACTTTAACTAAACCTCCCATTAGGCCTCCGGTGGCATGGGATTTAAATCTGGTTCTTGGTCAGCTTATAAAGCCTCCTTTTGAACCCTTAGCTACTACCTCCTTGAAATTTCTTTCCTGGAAGGTTATTTTCCTCATTGCAGTCACCTCAGCTCGCCGCATCAGTGAGCTGCAGGCCTTAGTGGCTAATCTACCTTATACAAGGTTCCATCATGATAAGGTAGTCCTTAGGACCAATCCACACTTTATGCCTAAAGTGGTCTCACCTTTTCATCTTAATCAAGAGGTATATTTACCTATCTTTTTTCCAGCTCCTCATGCATCAAGTGCAGAGAAGAATCTTCATACTCTGGATTGTAAAAGAGCTCTTGCCTTTTACTTACAAAGGACACAGCAACATAAGAAGTCTTCCCAGCTCTTTGTTGCTTTTGATCCCTCTCATTTGGGACTTCCAGTCTCTAAGAGGACACTGTCCAATTGGATTGCTCAGTGTATTTCTTTCGCCTACCAGAGTAAGAACCTTTCTTTGGAGAACCATGTCACAGCTCACAATGTGAGGGATATGGCCAGCTCTATGGCTCATCTAAATTCTGTGTCCATCGACCAGATCTGTCGAGCAGCCTCCTGGGCCTCTGTTCATACCTTCACAGCCCATTTCTGCTTGGACAAGGACTCCCGCCGGGATGCCTTTTTGGTCAGGCTGTTCTCAAACACTTGTTCCATTCTTAATCAACTCCTTCCCTCCATCCCTGGATAGATGCCTGAGATCCATAGGAGGAGGTAGAACCCTTCCCAGGGTCTCATATCCTTGGGGATCTCCCAGGCATCTTAGCTAGGGAGTCCCCCATATGTGAAGACTCATTCCTGCTTGTTCCTGGAGATAGCACAGTTACTTACCTGTAACAGGTGATCTCTGGGAACTGCAGGTATAAGTCTTCACAACCCTCCCACCTCCCCTAGGAGTTGTATCTATCTGTCTTTCTTTTCCTCTCTCTCTCTTTTGTCTCAGCTTTAAAAGTCGAACTGAGGAGAGGCGGTTAGGAAAGGCAGGAAGGCAGCGCGCAGGCGCTGTGGAATGCTCCCAAAAGCTTTCCTTTTTGGGAAGCTGGGGAGCGTTCCCGCGCAGGCTCTGTCGGTACCGACGTACCCATATGTGAAGACTTATTCCTGCTGTTCCCAGAGATCACCTGTTACAGGTAAGTAACTGTGCTATCCACATGCTGGATGAATTTTTCACTTAGTATTCTTCTCCCTGCGACAGAGAGATGTAGTCCATCAGCACAGTATAGTCTCTTGTTGGTCCATCTGTTTCCCCAGTCGCCTATAAATCTGAATCCTTCCTCTCTGCACTAGGTTTGGAGCCATGCGTTAAAGCTGTTTATGCGATTTAGCCTTTCTGCCCCTTACGAAGAACAGGTAGAAATTCTGAGAATGCTACAGTGTTAACAATGGGCTTTAGTTTCTCCCCCAGAGTTTGAAAGTCCCTTTGAACTGTATTGGCACTGTTTGTTTCTAGTCAGGTCATTTGTACCCAAGTGAATGATAACACTTTCAGTGCTAAGTACATCAACAATTTGGTTTGTATTCTTGCTAGATGAAGAGCCTGGAAGGCATTTGACTAACTTCCCTTCTTTGAACTGTGTTTTCAAGTTTGTGCCTCTGATGATGGAATCACCAAGTAGTAGTAGTTTTCTGTTCCTTGAGTCTCTCTTCATAATTGGTGCTTTATCAGGAGATTGGGCATTGACTATCTTATTTAAGGGTCCTTGAGCTTCCCTGGCTTGGGCATCCTCATTAACCAAAGCAGAGAAGGCACTTGTCGGGGGTTCAAATCCCACTAGAGGACAGCAACCTAGGGCCGGAAGGACTGGGGTTTCTAGTCCCACAGATGCTCCTTGTGGTCTTGGGCAAGCCACTTAACCCTCCATTGCCCATGTTCCCTGTAAGTATTAGTGTATGTATCTCATATCGCCGCGTGTTAAATGTATCCCCCAATTGTGTTGTGACCGCTTTGATTGAAGGATAAGGCGGTATACAAAACTGTCTAAATAAATAAACTTGTAAATTTAGGTGTTTACTTTCCAGCTAGTTATGGGTTCTTTGAGGGTACGGAAAAATCTGTGTTTCAGTGTGAGGTTTTTTTTTGTTTTTTTTTACCGCAGGTGGTATTGCTGGGTACTCTTACTAGCTAAATCAGATATGTTAGAACAGAAAAGGCACAAAAACGTCATATCCAATACAAGTCAGGAAAGGGGTGAGAATGCCCTAAGGAAGTAGTGTATATTAAGTAAACCCTGTTTTAATTTTGTTTGTTAACCTTTTTTTTTTGTTTTTTAAAACTTAAAACAATAATTATAAAGCTGAGCAGTAACCTTTTTACTGTTACATTTTGTGTCTCTGATGTTTTATAACATTTCTGATAGGTTTTGCTTACTTCAAAATATCAACATTTAAAGAGGAAGAAAATGGAGTCATGAAAGGGACACTGTTTCCAATTGATGCTGTCTAACTGCACAGGCTCTTTAAAACAGGATGATTCTATTGTGATTAAACTGGCAGACAAGGGTGGGGGCATGGTTGTATTCTGTTCTATGTGGTTCCTAAAACTCATAAATCTTTGACATGTCTCCCCGGACATCCGATTGACAGGGATTGGCTCATGTCTGGAGCCTTTTTCACAATATATGGAACACTTTTTGAACTCTTTAGTGAAGCAGGCTGCTTCATATATTAGAGACTCTGGTGATATCTTACTATTTTTGGATTCTTGGCAGGGTTCTATGGAGTCCTGTATGTTAGTTACAATGGGATACCGCCACTCTATATACCAATGTCCTGCAAGTGAAGGTGGTTGAGGTATCCTTGTGCTGTTTGAGTGCTTTAAATCATTTGGACATCCAGATGTGGTTTTTTTGCTGATTATTGAAACTCTTAGAGGAACTATTTTGAATTTAATGGCGTATTTTATCATCAGATAGAGGGCATAGCTATAAGAGCCATGGTGACCCCTTCAGTGGCAGGTTTATTTCTACATAATTTTGAGGAACAGGTGGTATGTGCTTCTCATTATTGGCCACAGATTGTTAAATGGGTACGATATATAGATGACTTTTTAAAATTTGGCAGGGCCAAGAAACAGAATTGCAGGAGTTTCTGGGCAGTTGAATTTACAGTTTATTTGAAATTTACCCTGGAGGTGTCTCGGGATGTTGTCCATTATTTTTGTGGATATTAAGATCTATCTTGGAGAGGATGGTTTTTCCAGCTCAAGTTTTTGTAGAGAGGCTGATCAGAATAGTTTACTTGAGTATCAGAGTTTCCATCTGTGAAACATCCAAGATATTACTACAGGACAATTTTTGCGTCTTCAGAAGTTATGTTCCACATGTCAGTTTCAATCCCAAGCATATGGGATGGCATGTAAATTTCGCAGTCGTGAGTACCCAGATCAAGTGAGTCATCGAGCTAGGAAGTGGGCCTCTAATGTTAAGTGACTTATTTGTTAATTCTCAGAGGTGGGGGGAGAGGAGCCGCGTTTAACCTGTCTTAGCCTATTCTACGCAACCCCAGTGTGTAAGAAATTTTGGTTTTACACCATTGGAATATCTTGTGGGTACATCCAGTGCTTAAGGATTACCCTGTGTTTTTTTGCCTTCCACAGAGGCAGGTATCTATGGGATTTATTGGTGCATTCCTTCGGAATTGATGAGGGCTGGTTGAATGTGGGGGACCCAGGAGATGTGATCTGTGTTGTGTGTCCGGTTAGCATGAAGATTACTAGCCTCAAACATCTGACGAAAGGGTTTATGGACTATGGGATTCTACTGCTTGTTACACGAGTGGAGTGGTCTATGTAGTGATTTGCCCATGTTCATTGTTACATATTGGACAGATGTCACAGCCATTTAAAGTTCGTATGATAGAACATTTATTAGCTATCCAACGTGGGGTGGAATCGGCCCTATTGGTCCCCCATTGGCAGATGGGTCATGGAGTACAATATTTTTGATGTTTTATTTTGGAGAAAGTCAGTGGGGAAGGGTGGTGGTGATATGTAACGGCCTCTGTGGCCCTGTGAAAAGTATACATTTTTAGGTGGGATACTTTGGCACCGCAGGAGTTAAATACCCAAATGGAGTGGTGTTGGTTCTATTGAGTGGCTTAAGGAGTATAAAAGGGGTAGAATGTATGGCACATGTGCTGGCAGTTTATGGAAAGAGCTTGCTTGCCTTCGGAACCGTGTGGGAGAATTGCAATAGGTCAGTGATATGTAGTCTTTAAAGGGTGTATCTTATTTCTGTTTAGTCTTGAGTCCAGTCTGGTGGTTATAGATTCCTTGAGAAAGCCGGCGAGGCAAAACTGTGGTCCATAGTTGGAATGATATTGGGTATGGAGCATGGAGTATGAAACATGGAGTGATTATGGAGGATTAAAAGAAGAAAGAGGAAGACGTATTGGTGCAATCTGACTGATTGCAGAATGGAGTGAGACCTGCACCTGCTAGATATAACTTTTGGATGTTAATCCCTTTGAACAGAATATTAATCTTGGAAGTTGTAAGCAGTTTATATCTGTACGGTGAGAGGGACATCAGTCTTCATGTTGAAAGAAGTGTGCTAAACAGTGTTGAGGGGTTTGAATAGTGCTGTGAGGAGTCAGATGTTCTTGAGACACTGGTTACGTTTAAATTGCTTGGAGACTCTTCAGGATATGGTTGATCTCAGTATTGAGAGACTATTATTTCTGGTGGGGCGGGTGGGATAGTTAACTTTATCATTTGATGCAAGATATGGTAGAGTCTGTCTTTATGATAGATGTGAAAAGGTTTATATATGTGTGTATGTGTAGTGGATGAAAGTATGACTGGAAAATAGTTGTGGTTTGTGTTGTGTTTTTAAATTGTGAGTGCATTGGATTATGTGTACAGTGATCAAAGATTTATGAAGTGGAAAAATATATATTTTTGTAATGTGATCAAGATTTATGATGTATAATTAAACAATATATAAATCCTTTTATTTATATAATGCCTTATTCTGTCTTTTGGTAAGATTAGATTATTTTTGCATAAATCTCTTAAGTGTGTGTATATATATTTGACAATTTTATACATGATATTTTAAAAATTCTCAAAAGTCTGCGTTCTTTACCTTTTTGTGTAAAAATTGCCCTATGTAAAGGTCTTGCTTTTCTCTGCTCAGGCTAGAACCCACTCCAGCTTTCTTGCTCCCCAACTTAGTTTGAACCCCTGCCTAGGCTTGATTTCTCTCCCTCCCACTCTCCCACCAGTTTCAATCCCCGGTTTTCTCTGCACTTGCTCAAGAGAGGACACGTCTCGCTTTTTTACCTTCTCCCCATCCCTCAGCAAGACAGCCCTCCTTTCTCAGATTTTCCCCAGTACACATCTCTACAGCTCTCACACCTCTCCAGCACAGGTTCCCATAGTGTGCTCTCTCTCTCTCTCTCTCCACCCTACAGCGTGCACGCACATCCCATTGTGGTCTCTCAAATGCCCGCGGGCACCCCATTGTATGCTGTCATACCCCACTTAGAACACCCACAGCTGTCTGTCAACCCTCAAATTACTCACTTCAGCAAGCGGTCTCTCAAATCCCCCCTCCCCCCACCAGACAACTGCATCCATAGCTCTGTCAGCTCTCCCCCCCCATGCATATGTAGCTTGCTCTCTGACCCACTCCTTATATCTTCTTGTCCTCAGTCCTGCTATGGCTCCCCCCTCTTCTCTTCCACTGTGCATACCCTGATCTTGGCTTCTCTCCCTGCACACCCCCTCCAGACAGACACTCATCAGTCCTTTTTCTCTTCCTTTCCCCCTAGCATAACCCTCAAGCTTAGCTCTTTTTTACCTAACACCCCTCCCCCCCACCGCAGGACAAACTCTTTGCAATATTTTCCCTCATCCCTGGAGTATAATCTGTGAAAGCAGAGGAGGAGGAAAGTGGCTGAATATCAGGCTGTGTGCTCTTTCACTGCTTGGGGCTGATTGCAGTATTAGAAACACGAGGGTCTACAGTGTCCTGCATGGTTCAAATACTGCAGTCACCCTTGTGGGTGAGAGAGGAGGATTTAGCCTGACATGCAGCGGCTTTCCTCTTCCTTTGTTAAAGAGTATGGATTTAGCTCATGCCTTAGAGTTCAAGGCGAGTTACATTCAGGTACTGTCTCTTTTCCCAACTGGGGGAGAAGCTATGGGGCATGTGTACTAAGCTGGGCCAAAGGTTAGCATGTGCTATTTGCAAGTAGGTCCCATTTAATAACATGGGACCTAGTTACAAATAATATGGGACAGTGTGTGCTAACCATTAGCCCAGCTTAGTAAACATGTCCTAAGTTTGTACCTAAGCCAAAGGAGGGTTAAGTGACTTTCCCAAAGATCGCCAGGAGCAGCAGTGGGATTCAAAGCAGGATTCCCTGGTTCTTGGCCTACTGTTCTAACCATTAGGCTATTCCAGGGGTGAGGAGAAAATATTGCAGTCAATCTCCAGGAACAAGCAGGAATGAGTCTTCACATATGGGTATCATCGGTACCGACGGAGCCTGCGCGGGAACGCTCCCCAGCGTCCAAAAGGAAAGCTTTTGGGAGCATCCCACAGCGCCTGTGCGCTGCCTTCCTGCCTTTCCTAGCCGCCTCTCTAGTTCTTCTTTTCCGCAGAGCCAGCAGGTCGTGTTTCCTGTCACCGCTGAAGAATTTCTTATTTTCTTTTATTTTTCTTTAGTCACGTGTCTGCCTTCTCGATTCCGGACCGGTACACCGGTCTTTTTTCTTTCTTAAAAAAAAAAAACAAACAAAAAAAACCTTTTACTCTTCAGTGCATTTTTTCTTCTGTGGCCTTAGGCCTACAGATATATTTTTCCTCATGGAAAAACCCGCCTCCGAGTTTAAAAAGTGCACGAAGTACAGTAGCACTATTTCTGTCACTGACAACCATGACTGGTGTCTAAAATGTTTAGGTCCTGACCACTCCATTGCGGATTGTGAGTCCTGTTCCATGATGTCTAAAAGAGGGTTACAGAATCGTGCAGCCAAGCTCAGTGTCCTGTTTCCCTCCGATGCAGCTTCTGTAGCATCGACGTCTTCCAGGGCTGCTTCTTCATCCCATGGATCTCAGGTAACCAAACTTCAATCTGGCCGGTCCTCAGAGTTCATCTCCCTCCAAGTATCGAGATGCCCCCGGGCTTACTCTTGAGGTACCCACACCAGCAAAATTACCCCGGCGGGAGGCTCCGGCTTCCAAAGCACTACCTATGGGATCACAGGTTGACATTGATGGCTCGGCCTCGACCGATCACCTGTTACAATGTTCTGGGGTACCGGTGGTCTCCACCGGTACCGACATCCAGACATTGGTGGCGTCAATGGGTCAGAATATCCTGACCATGCAGCGTGCCATCACGGCATTCATACAAGCTGCGACGCCTATGGTACCGCAACAAACCCCGTTGGTACCCGTACCGATTCCGGTACAGGATCTGATTCCGGTTCCGATACCAGTATCGCTTGCATCGACATCCGCATCGACGGCAGCGGTACGCTATCCAGTGATGCCCATCAGTACCGACACGGTACCGATTACTCCTGATGTCGATACCTCCCGGTACCCGTATCGGGCTCTGCGAGAGCATCCATACAGTCGATACTTTGATTCCTCTGAAGACTCTGATTCTTCAGAGGCCTCAATTGAAGCATCGGGGATCCTTCCTCAGGAACCCTCTTCTCCAAAAAGGAGAATGTCTCCTCCTGAAGATTTGTCTTTTCAGGACTTCATTAGGGAGGTGGCCAAAGGCCTGTCCATCTCAGTGACCTCTGAAACTGAACCTAGAGCCAAAAAATTAGATATCCTTCAATATCCTAAGGCTCCTAAAGAGGCAGCCACCTTACCAATACATGAGATTCTTTATGATCACATGTTAGGCATATGGGAGACTCCTCTTTCCACCTCCCCTCATTCCAGAAGGTTGGACACCATGTATCGTGTTCCTCCTTGTCCTGGTTTTCATAAGACTCAGCTTCCTCACCACTCCATTGTGGTAGAGTCTGCTATGAAAAAAATCAAGAGTACAAAAAGGCATTCCTCTGCTCCTCCAGGAAGAAAATGCAGAACCCTAGATGCCTTTGGCAGGAAAATCTTCCAGGCCAGTATGCTTGTAGCCAGAATCAACTCCTACAGTCTCTATATGGGGATGTTTCTGAAAGAAGTTACAGATCATCTGCAAACCTTATCTCCTTTTGTGTCAGAAGATGAGAGAAGAATATATCACCTGGCTTAAACATGCACAGGATGTATCCAAGTTTTCCAACCGTGCAGCCTTTGACTCTTTTGAGGGGGCCAGTAGAGCCTCGGCTATTGCCATAGGTGCACGCAGAGTTGCTTGGTTGCAAGCCTCTGATTTGGAATCCTGGGTACAGGATGGTCTAGGTAACCTTCCCTGTACAGGCGAAAACCTGTTTGGCAAAGATTGGCAAACAAAGGCCAACCAGATGGATGCTGAAAATTCTGCTTTAGATAGACTTTCAAAGTCTACTACTGCTCCTTTTAAAAAGAGGTTGTTCAAAAAGGGATCTTTCTCAAAGAAAGGGAAATTTTCTTCTTATGGTCAGGCCTCTTCTCAAGGTCGTTTTGCTACAAAGAGACAGCAACAACCAAAACAGGCCAAAACACAGGCTGCGAGGACTGCTACGGCCCAACAGCCTCAGCCTCCTCAGGGCCTTTGACTTTCCACTAGAGAACTTAGCCTTTCTGGCTCTAGAAAATCCAGAGCCTCTCACCATCCCAGGAAGGTTAGCTCACTTTGCTCCCAGATGGGAACAAATCACAGCAGAGCAGTGGACCCTCTCCATCATAGGGAAGGGTACAAACTTCATTTCTTAAACCTCCCTCCTCACACCATGGTGAAACAGTTCAATTCTCCAACATCTCTCCTCAACCTTCTAGGTCAAGAGATTGCTACCCTTCTTGCCCAAGGGGCAATAGAAGAAGTACCCCTTCTTCAACAGGGCTCAGGGTTCTACTCCCCCTATTTTCTCATTCCAAAGAAAACAGGGGGCTACAGACCCATATTAGATCTCAGAGAATTGAACAAGTTTCTATGCAAGGAGAAATTCAAGATGACTTCTCTCGGAACTCTCCTTCCGTACCTCCAGAGTCAAGACTGGCTTTGTTCTCTAGATCTCAAGGATGCGTACACCCATGTTCTCATCCATCCAACACACAGAAGATTCCTTCGGTTCCTTTGCCAAGGAAAGCACTACCAATACAAAGTGCTTCCTTTCGGTCTGGCCTCTGCTCCAAGAGTGTTCACAAAATGCATGGCAGTAGTAGCTTCATTCCTACGCACTCTAGGAATATTTGTATTCCCATATCTGGACGACTGGCTCATCCGAGCTCCATCCAAGTCAGAGGCCCAGACATCCCTGGCCTGCACTAGGCGTGTTCAGTATCTGGAACTGGTAATTAACATTCCAAAATCCCATCTTACCCCTACTCAGTCTCTAGAGTTCATAGGGGCCTTACTGGATACAACAACTGCAAGGGCCTATCTTCCCCAGGCCCGTTGCCTAAGCTTGGTGCAGTTAGCCTCCCAGATTCAGTTAAAATCCCATTTAACTGCTCGAGAGATGTTGCAACTTTTAGGCCACATGGCATCCCACGGTGCATGTGGTTCCCTATGCTCGCCTTCACATGAGAGCAGCTCAGTGGACCCTATCCACCCAATGGACTCAGGCATCAGGTTGCCTGTCAGACAAAATAGCAACCTCCAGTCGCCTATTTTGGTCCCTCCACTGGTGGAAGTCCACTCAGAATATGTTGCTGGGGTCCCCCTTTCAACAGGTGTTACCCCAAGCAACCCTTACAACAGATGCCTCTCCAAAGGGTTGGGGTGCTCATCTACGAGATCTCTCGACCCAGGGCATCTGGTCTCCACAGGAGACATCTCTTCATATCAACCTCTTAGAGCTCAGAGCAATCTTTCTGGCTCTGAGTCTTCCACACCCTGCTCAGCTACAAGACAGTCCTCATCCACACGGACAACCAGGTAGCGTTCTACGTGAACAAGCAGGGAGGGACTGGCTCTCTGTCGCTTTGCAACGAAGCTCTGAGATTGTGGGCCTTCGCCAGAGAGCATCAAATCCATCTCATGGCAGTGTATCTTCCAGGGGTTCAAAACTCTTGGGCAGACACTCAGTCGAGTTCTGCTTCCGCACGAATGGTCCCTCCATGGGGACCAGATAGCCAGGATTTTTCGGTTTTGGGGTACCCCAGACATAGACCTGTTTGCAAGTCCGTGGAATGCCAAACTTCCCCGGTTCTGTTCCAGGATTCCATGTCAGGGAGTTCAGGCCAGGGATGTCTTCCTCCTTCATTGGGGGCAAGACTTCCTCTATGCCTTTCCACCTATTCCCCTCATCCCCAAAACTCTGTTCAAGCTTCAGAGAGACAAGGGGTCTATGATCCTCATAGCACCACTTTGGCCACGCCAAGTGTGGTACCCTCTACTTCTGCATCTCTCTCAAGCTCCCTCCCTAGACCTGGGGTCTGCTCCAGATCTCCTCTCCCAGGAGGAGGGAACCTTGTGGCACCCAAATCCTCAGTCTCTTAATCTCAGGGCCTGGTTGCTGAAGGCCTAGACCTTCAAGATTTACACCTTTCTCAGCAGGTGAAGGATATCCTTCTTGCTTCCAGAAAGCCTTCTACCAGACGTTCATATGCTTTTAAATGGAAAAGGTTTTCCATTTGGTGTGTAGAGAAGGGTCTCAACCCTCTTGCAATACCTTTGAATTCTTTACTAGACTATTTGCTGCATTTATCCCATGCAGGCCTTAAAACAAATTCAATCAGAGTCCATTTGAGTGCTATTCTAGCATTCCTTAAGCCTCAATGGACAACCTATTTCCTCTCCTCTTATAGCAAGATTCATGAGAGGCCTTCTTTTGACTAAACCTCCCATTAGACCACCTCCAGTGGCATGGGACTTGAATCTGGTTCTTGGCCAGCTTATGAAGCCACCCTTTGAACCCTTAGCCACTACCTCCTTGAAATTCCTTTTCTGGAAAGTTATTTTTCTCATTGCAGTCACCTCAGCTCGCCTTATCAGTGAGTTGCAAGCTTTAGTGGCTAATCCTCCTTATACAAGGTTCCATCATGACAAGGTAGTCCTCAGAACTAATCCACACTTTATGCCTAAAGTGGTCTCGCCTTTTCATCTGAACCAGGAGGTGTATTTACCTGTCTTTTTTCCAGGACCTCATGCATCAAGTGCAGAGAGGAATCTTCATACCCTGGATTGTAAAAGATCACTTGCTTTCTACTTACAAAGGACACAGCAACATAAAGTCCTCTCAACTTTTTGTTGCTTTTGATCCTTCTCATTTAGGACTTCCAGTCTCCAAGAGAACTCTGTCTAATTGGATTGCTCAGTGTATTTCCTTCGCCTACCAGAGCAAGAATCTTTCTCTGGAGGGCCATGTCACAGCTCACAATGTGAGGGCCATGGCAGCCTCTATGGCTCATCTTAACTCTGTGTCCATCGACCAGATCTGTCGAGTAGCCACCTGGGCATCGGTTCACACCTTCACAGCCCATTACTGCTTGGACAAGGACTCCCGCCGGGATGCCTTGTTTGGTCAGGCTGTTCTCAAACACCTGTTCCATACCTAATCAACTCCTACCCTCCATCCCTGACTGGATGCCTGAGATTCATGGATGCAGGTGGAGCCCTTCCCAGGGACTCACAATCTGGGTGATCTCCCAGGCATCTCTAACTGGGGAGTCCCCATATGTGAAGACTCATTCCTGCTTGTTCCTGGAGATAGCACAGTTACTTACCTGTGACAGGTGATCTCTGGGAACAGCAGGAATAAGTCTTCACAACCCACCCACCTCCCCTAGGAGTTGTATCTCTCTCTCTATCTTTCCTTTCCTCTCTCTCTCTTGTCTCAGCTTTAAAACTCGAACTGGAGAGAAGCGGTTAGGAAAGGCGGGAAGGCAGCGCGCAGACGCTGTGGGATGCTCCCAAAAGCTTTCCTTTTGGACGCTGAGGAGCGTTCCCGCGCAGGCTCCGTCGGTACCGACGATGCCCATATGTGAAGACTTATTCCTGCTGTTCCCAGAGATCACCTGTTACAGGTAAGTAACTGTGCTGTTTGTACTGGGAGAGGGGTGGGGGAGGGAGGGAGGAAAAGAGGAGCTGAGCTTTGGGGATGTGGGGAGTGGGATGCACAAAAATGGAATTGATGCTATCTCCTTGGTCCCTGTATGGCATTCTGCAAAACTTCTGCAGTATGCAGTGATGCAGAATTCCCCCAGGAGTAAGTGTGGCAGCTGGTAAATAAGATGGAAAAGGCTGGAATCTTAGAAATGGATGGTCCCATGTGGTTGCTAAGAGGTAATATGCAAGGCTAAAAAGTACTGTGACAATTAGAAATATAGAAAATGTCAGCAGATAAAGGTCATAGGCCTATCCAGTCTGCCCATCCATAAGAACTATTAAGTTCCACAGTCCCTCTCTTCCTCTCCCTCTCCTTCAGAGATCTTCTGTACTACTACTGCTGGTGCTCAAAGAATGATTCAGTATGCTAGGAATAAAACCTTCAGCTTTCCTGCATCATTGAAAGTGGTGGTTCCAAACAAGTGTGCCATCAGATCTGTTCATGTATGCCATGGACCGATCACCACTACCTGATGCTCAGATCCAGACCAACACCTGGGTTCTGGCAACAGCACTTAGTAACAACCAGAGACAGCAGTATTAGCTATTAAACGTGGAGGAGCTGGTTTCTGTTAACCTCTGTAATCGCACGTGCCTCTCCTTCCTTGCTAAAGCATGAATCCCAGAGTGTGGGAGTTAGCAGGTAGCATATAGTGTGTGGATAGCTGGATGCTGCTTTGTGAAGGGCACACATTGCATGCAGCACCTTTTCTTCTGTCACCTAAGCTGCCACCTTAGAATCTCTCAGCTTCAATACTCCATGTATGCCGTCCCCTCTCAATAAGCCCTAGGTAGAGACAGAAGCTGAGAGCAGCAGCAATGGAGGATTTGTGGCAGTCATATAGCCTCCCAACCACCATAAATTGAATTGAATTTACTTACCCCATCCAAATATATATATACAACTGGAACAATATCAACTGTAAGCGATAACTAACATACTAATGATTCTTCTCACATCTATATAAAAGTCAACATAAACGCCTATAATAGGTTTAAGCTCACTCATACCTATTATACAGATAATGTAATATAGTTCAATTTTGTTCTTGTTATATTGTAATATTTCATACAATTCTTGTTATAATGTAATATAGTTCCATAAAGTTCTATGTATCTGTTTGATTTTTGTTGTAATGTAAACCGCTGCTGATCCTTGGAAGCAGTGGTTTATAAAAGCTGTTCAAATAAATAAATAAATAAAAATATGCGGCAGCCAAAGTAGCTAACCAAGCTGGCTGCCTGCACCACGCAGATTTCTCCTGCCCTTGCATATAAAGAGAGCTGGGATTTTTGAGTGGTCTACGTGTTTCCACCCCCTCTCCCTTTAGAGGAGACTGGTAGTAATTTTAGTGCTTCTCTAGCTCTGTTGGGCAAATGAATCTTTTCCATGTCCATTCGGTCTGATCCATGGAAGCTAGTGTGCCTTGGGTTTGACAAGGTTAGGAAATACTGAGTTAAAAAATCAAAACACTACCCTTATCTAATAGCTCTGATCATAAACATCCATGCAGTGGGGTAGAATTCCTGCTTCCTCCCTGGGACACAGAAAGATGCTTTTTGTCAGAGCTTGAGAACCTGCGGAATTTGTTTGAGGAGTGGAAGTGTTTAGGACTCTGCTATCCAACCCCATTGGAGACTCTGTGATCAGGATCCATGTAAAATATAATCAGTAGCAGTCAGTTTCATAGGGTTCAGGTAAAAGCACAGGAAATTGAAAATATTCTTGGTTTAGGTGCTGCTTTTTCCGATCATATAGGACAGGAATTTCCAGGCTAGTCCTGGGCTTGCAGTCATGGATGGAGATGAGGTATGGTCCAACCAAGAAGCAAGAACCCCTGAAGGAAGGCAGTGCTGAAACACAGCCATGTCAGGTCTCTTGGCCCCTATTGTTTCCCTCAATAAATAAAATAGAGTTTTACACCTCGCTCTGGAATGGTTGCTGGAGGTGAGGTATGGCCAGTGTGATGTAGGGGCAGCCTCAAAGGCTAATAAATACAGTAGCACATGCTCTGTTTTATTTGCTCTACTTGCCATAAGGCTTGGTGCTGCATTGAGGTATAAAAAGGTGCTAAAAGCATTTAGTGCACGCAGGGAACCATGGTATTAAGCAGCGCATAGTTGCTTCTGGGGGCTTAGCCAGAACTTGTGGAACTGCTAGGACTCTCGGGACCAGGATGTGACTGTGCAGTACTGAACAGCCGTGATTCTCTTGATAACTGTCCGCTCATCAGAGGTGACAGGCCCTGGTCTCTTTCATCTTGAAGCAGTGATGATGAAATTATTGTTGTAGCCTTCATTAGAACTGTGTTTTATGTTAACCTGAATTGGAGGCAAACATTTTATCGCACAGTCTTCTGCATTGCATTTTATTTCCAGAAACCTGAGCTTCAGTGTTATTGATTGCACTAAAATGCTTGTCATTTGTGTGTCAATTTAGTGCCTGCAAGACCTTCATATATTGTGCTAAGCTCCTGTATGCTTGCAGGTTGAACTTAAGATACATTAGCAGAATTGTGTGTGGTTCGGGGTCATTTTCATCAGTCCCTCACAGTTGAGGATAATTCTCCTATCAGGTTTATCCAGGGCCAGCACAGTGATACCATTTAAGCATGTAGATTCTAGCATGAAGGGTGGCCCTCAGTCTTATTCATATTCTGTGATACTCACTTTAATCCACTGCCAGTGCTGATTTAAAAGGGGTTGCTGCGTAAAATGCATTGGCACAGCTGAGTCTCTGCAGTTACTACCATTGTCTGTCTCGCCCACTTTTTAACCCATTTTACCATCTTAGTACCCACCTCTAATGCTGCTTGGTTTAGTTATGAGCCTCCTGTGTGGGACAGTGTCAAAAGCCTTACTGAAGTTTAAGTACACCACATCTAGCACCTGCCTCTGACCTAATTGCTTGGTCAGAAAAAAAATTATCTGATTGATATGGCATTATCTCTCTAGTAAGACCATGCTGACTTTGGTCTGGATTCAAGATTCACTGCTAAAGCACTGCACAGTAGAGTGAGCGCCTACCACTGAGTTCAGACTATCTGGCCTGTTTTAACAGCTTCCTTCCTCCTTCCACTTTTGTAAGGTTTCTTCCTGTCTTAAGTCCTCGAACCAATTGTGTAATTGAACAGAACCTGTCATTTTTGCTGCCAAAATATTTGAACTGCTATAGAAAAGGTGTGAGCTGAAAGTGTGAAAAAAAATCAATTTCCTATTGGTATCCTAAGAGGTATCCTTTCTGGTTCCTTTGCCTTATTTATGAGTTTTGTACTAACCTTCAGCTCTGTTAAAGGTTGTGGTATCTATATCTCTATCAAATGTACCCCTACCATCTGTTTTCTGTGACCTGTTCTTCAGTGGGCCCAGAGGAAAAACTTGATTATTTCTGCTTTTTCCTCACTGTTTCTCTTGCAGTCCCTCTTCTGTGTCTTGCCACACTACTTTATTGACTTGGTTAATTGTTTCACCCATTTCTTATTTTGCCAGCCCAACTGTCTTCCCCTAGCCTTGCTGTGCTGGAATGTAAAATAATACTCTTCCAAAGATGGGACGTTAACACCTGAAGGCAAAGCATTGCATGTCAAATCCCATCTTATTGGCAGAGGCAGAATCATAAATATGGAGGTGTTCCTTCTGCTTTGTGTGGAATCCCCCCTTTTCCCACCAAAATCATTATCTTGATCTCCGAAAACAAGGATTTATTGCAACCTGGTGCCTTTATTTGCTAAAGCATTTACGGTAGTGCCACAAAATCTATTTATAGGTATTAACTGCTACGGATTTTAGTGAAATATGGCCATGTGATAAAGGTAGCAAGAACTTTACAAATGCGGTCTATCAAATAAATGTAACCTAACCTATAGATAAACTACCTGAATTCCCCTTGCTTTTTAATTAATTTGGAGTAAACTACACAAAAAAGGGCACACGAGTATAGAAATTGATAAAACATCAAGGCCCATCAATTTGACCCATTTTTCTCATCCGCTACAATAAATGTTGCAGACTTTAGTTAATCTCTTCTTTATCTTCATTTACCACTACTAAGTATCGTGCGTTGTATGATTTTTTTTTTTTCAAATGCTGTACCATGCACTGAATACATGGCTGAAAATAGTGTGTAAATTAAATTAATTGTACTATTGCTTTTCCTGTAGGGAAGCTGTTCATGCATCAACACTTTTGCTCAGAAAATGTGCGCCACGTATTTGTGTGTTTTTTTTTATATATTTGTGAATTTGGAAATAATCACATTTCCAAAATACAGTAAGGAATTCCTTAACAAATTAAGAAACAGAGTGAGAATATCACCACCACCAAATACAAAGCAGTAAGTTAGTGAAGTTATGAAGCCCGCATTAATGAGGCGCATGTAGAACCAAAGAAAGCAATGGACCCCCCCTACCAACAACTTAGCCTGCAAACAAACCTAAACCCTACATTTTCCTTCACGGTGCTGCATATACATCTTTCAAGCCAAAATCTCTCCAATTGTTGTTAATTGATAAATGCACAATCCTGACCCTGATGCTTAATGAGGCACTTGCATTGGGACTTCAGGAAAACACAGCACCCAGTGCAAGCGCTCTTCCTTTGAGCAAAAGAAAACTTTTCCTCCGTATTTGTGTTGCCCTGGAAACATTCAGAAAAACATATAATTTCTGACCACAGTGTAAATCTTTCTTTTTGAAATATGCCTTTAAAACCCTAATTTTATCACTGGAGGAAAACGTAACCCAGAGAGTAGACCTTGTAGCACGATCGTGCAATGATTTCAATAACTCTGAATTCTTTAAAGGACTCTGTCGCATCAAAAGCACCCTCCTTGTTTTGCTTAACCATCTTAACCCTTTCATGGCGGCTGTTGCCATATGGCAACCTTCAAATTTTCCCCAAAATTTTTCACCGGATTCTATATTTCCAAAAAATCCGCACACTGTGTGTGAAATGTGATGTGTATCTGTGCTTGACATCTGAAAAAAACTGTTTAAACTATCACACCCAGCAGTAAATGAAACTGATGCCGAAACTGTCTTTAATTTTCAGTCATTCAGGACCATAGTTGCCATATGGCAACAGTAAATATTGTTTCTTAGAAATAAATTTTTTTCAAAAATACTTTATATTCTGCATCATTTAGCTCAAATCTTAATAAAAAAAAACAGAAAAAAAATTTCAGTTAATAAAACAATTATATGGACGCAAAAGGATTAAATGAAAGAATACTACACATTAGAAAACAATATCCTATCTACATCTATGACAGATACGATTTAAGGTAATTATGTAAAAATCTTGGCTGAAAGCAAATAGTAAACGGGAAGGTTAAAAAGAAATGCAGACTTTTTGATTTGGCCAGCAACCCTCATCGCTTGAGACTTTGCATAATTTAGTTTTAAGTGATTCTGCTCAAGGTGGTAGTTGGTAAAATGTAGTGAAGTCGGGACAAACTGGCTCAATGAACTGTACTCATCCACAAAGAGGTTACCACTGATATATAATGATTGAATAAGTAAAGCCAGAGGATCAAGTGATATATTAAAAAGTGTTGGAGATAGGATTGTGGATTGATCTCAGTGGTATTCCACAACTAAGACGTAGTTTCTTAGATGTTAATGAATGAAAGGTCACTGAATAGGTCCAATGACACAAATAGGTCACAACCATTGCAGTGGCTTATCTCAAAATACTAAATTCAACAATGTCAGCAATAGTTTGTTAATTAAATCAAAAGCTGCAGAGGTCCAATGACACTCCCACTTTACAGTTCTCTAAAGTTTTTTCATGTCACTCGTGAATGCATCCAAGCTATTCTCTGCTGTGTTTTTCCCTGAATACAGATTGGTAAAGTGCAGAATCTTTTGTTTAAAAAATCTCAGTTGTAAAAATATTGCCCTTTTAGCCTTAAATGGAATGTTTGAGAGTAGCCTATAATTCTCTAGGTATGCCAGATCTGCAGTCACTCTTTTAAAATATGAGCTTTGCTACAATTTGTTACCAAATTCAAGGGAGTTATACTGAGAAGAATTGCATGTCATTCTTGTAAAGAACTTTTCAAGAATGTGGATCTAGTTTAGAGTTAGTAAGATTAAGTGAGGCCAGAATCTTGTCTAATATCAGGGATGAAACTGGATTAAATTGACACCGACTTAATGAGCTTAAACACTGAATTGGGCCTTGACAAATTTTGAGTGGATTTAGGAGCCAGTGCTGGTGACCTTATGCATCCTCCATCCACTGTTGTCTTCTGCACTGGTCTCATGTTCTCAAGTCTCGCGAGACTGGTGCCAGAGTTCCTACACTGCATGGCATCCTTAGGCAGAATACATACACTTGCTATCTAAAGTTATAATGGTTGTTTATGCATGTGGTGCAATGGTGGTATGCCTCTCCGTGCATGGGATGTGACGATTCAGGACTGCCAAGTGGGGTGCCAGTGTCTTTGTGAATGTGTGTGGTGCAGAGGTGAGGTGTATGTGTGTATATAATACAGAGCGGGGGTACGTGCATTTTGTGCGGAGGTGGGGTGCCTGTATTCTGGGGGGAGGGGGATGCAGCTTTCCACAAATACATTGTGGCCTTTTGTCCCCATACATCCATCCCTTTAGCCTCCAACATCTTGCTGTCTTCCCTCCCCTCTTCTGCTGGTTCCCCTACTCAATTACCCTTCTAGATCCTATTCCCTTAACCAATCCCCTTGCACTCCCATCCCCTGTCCTCTATCCCCCATCCTCCTTTTTTAAAAGCCCACTGTCCCTGTAAACTTTCTCTTCTTTGTCTACCTCACTCCCCCCCCCCCCCTCAATCGTTTTGTTGCTGCAGGCCATAATCAGGGCTTTCACCTTCTCCTCTGCCTGCAGGGATCCGATCTCCTGCAGGCAGACAGAAGGGATCGTCACTGTGAGTATGATCCCCGCTGTTCCTTGCTGCTTGCAGGAGATGGTATCTTCATTGGCCACCAGCTGCCAATAAGGCTGCAATTGTGACCTTTTCTCTAGTTTTGCCTGCAGGAGATCGGATCCCCATAGGCAGACATAAGGGATATCCCAGGTGCCAGATGCAAATTTCTGGTCACCATGATGACCTAGTGCCTGGGATTTGTTGAGCCCTGCACAGAGTGATAATTGCTTGCTCTTCCATTACTACAATATTTGTAGAAGAATCCTATAACTGTTACATGATCTATTTGTGTATCTGAAGATGAGAGAGTGAGTGTGTAAAAAAAAAAAAAAAAATAATAATAAAAAAAAAATATGCAGTTTTTGAATTAGAAATGTGCCAAATCTGCTGAAATGCTGGTAATTCGGGAGCTTTGTCTGTGGATTCTGTTAATTCATTAGCAATAAGGAATAGTTCCTTAGAAGTGAGACCATTCCTGATCTGCTGAAAATAAGATTTTCTAAAAGTGCTAAACACTTTGGTATTGCCTGATTTGCTTCTTATATAACTGGCTGGTATCACTGGGTCTGGATCTTCTACACATCTGCTCTGCTTTACATGTTTGTCTTTTTAGCAGCCCCCAATCCATTACGATACTAGAGAATTTTGTGTTTTGCTTGTGAAAAGAATTGCTGCAATGAAGAAGATTAATCAAATGCCTTTTTAAATGTATAATACCACCGTAGTACCTGTTTCAGTGGCAAATATGTGAAATCACTAGAAAATTGGTGTTAGCAGCTAGATTGTTACAATTAACATGTTTGATTTTGGCACCAGGTACTCCATCATATGGAATACCAAAAATTGACATCAACAATAGCTCAAACAGGACAAGAGCATGGTCTGACCAAGGAATAGAGTTGTTAAGACTGATTCAGGCATAGATTCAAGAGGAAAAAAAAGGTCTAAAGTATTGTCCTCTGAAGTGGGTTGGTCCTTGCACATGCTGCGCCAAACCCAGCACATCTGTGAATAAGAAGCCAGTGTCTTTACATGTGCTGAGAGCATCATAATGGGCATTAAAATCTCCTCCTAAAACCAATGATATTGCAAGGTTATTTCTGCTATTGTTTGCACCCCTCTGTACCATTCATTTGATACTGAGGTGGGGAGGGGGATGTGGGGATATGATATGAACCACCACAGGAGAGCTTGTTTGAATTAAGTGCTTCCCATATGGAAGTACATGGTTCATTTGAATTATTGAAAGTTTTATCACAAATGATAGTTGCTATCCCTCTGCCTTTGTAATCCTCCGTTTAGAAAGGAAAGTAAATCTCTGTGGGGAGGCCTGTGCAGGCTATGTTGTTCCCCCCCCCCCTTCCTTTAGCCAGGTTTCCATGAGAAATGAGAATAATGGAATTAAGTCTTTCACTAAAATAGATTTTGGAGATGGAATATTGAGTAACACTAGTTTTAGATTAACCGATACCCATGTTGGATAATTGCAATGCAATGTGTGCCTTCGAGTCAGTCCTGACTCCTAGCGACCCAGAAGCTCCTGGGTTTTCTTGGCAGTGTCACCGGAAGTAGATTGCCATGCCTTTCTTCCAAGGCAATGGAGGGTTAAGTGACTTGCCCAAGGCCACAAGGAGTGCGAGTGGGAATCGAACCCTGGTTGCTTGGTTACCAAGCCAGTGTTCTAACCACTAGGCTACTCCTCCACTCCGATAATTAGGATTCCAAAAAAGGATCAGTGCTCTTATTTTATCATGAGACAGTATTTTAAGTAAATTACCTGTGGTTTAAAGTTTTATAGTGAGTAAGCTTCCCCCTTCCTCCTAAATGGACAATATTGATGCCTGATTAATGTAGTGTGTTACACACCTGGGGGAATTCTGCACAACTGTGCATTGTAGAACTTGCGTAGAATTCTGCATTTGTTGTGTAGAATTCTGCACAGGCACTGGTACCAGCAATTCCCGATTCCTCTCACCACCTCTGCAGAATATGTGCTGAGAGGAGGTGGTGAATCACTGCACATCAGGCTGTGTTCTCTTCTGCTATCCTGGAGACCACTGTTCGTTTGAACCCGCATGGCTGTACTAGAGGCCTGCGTGGTTCAAATGAACAGTGCATCCTGGTGAACAACCATTTACTGCCATGGCAGATGCTTGCCCCATGATCAAGACAGAGGAAAGCAAGCTGCGACAGCCACTGGAGTAAGCTTGGGAGTCTGCAGTGGGGGTGGGGGAAAAACAAGGAGGTGAAAGAGTGCCTGGGGGCGGGGGAAGAAGGGAGGCAGGGTGGAGTGTGTGTGCCTGGGGGCGGGGGAAGAAGGGAGAGGTAAGGCTTGGGGGTTTGTTTATCTGGTTTTATATACCGCTTTTCAGTGTGTCAAAGCAGATTACAGAGAATAGTTGAACACAATGTATATATGGAACAAATTGCAGAAAGTCAAACAGTAACTCAAAACATTAACTACTAGGATCATCCATATACATCGCTCATAACAGATACACTTATGTGTATACTCTTTAACTGTCATGGTAATCCGAGGGAAGAGCATCATAAAAAGGGGGGAGATGAGGGGTGGGAGAAGAGGAGAGGGTATGGGGACCACTAAAGACATGATTCAAGTAGGGGTACTGCTGCTGTTCGATAAATAGATATGTCTTTGTTTTCTTACGGAAGTCTTCCAGGTTGTTTGATTGGATGTCAGCTGGTAGTGCATTCTTGAGCTTTGGTGCAAATAGGGAGAATGCTCTATTCAGTGTTGCATGAGTGCACATCCCGTGTAGTGGGATGTTAATCTTGAATTGCATATTGGTTCTTCTGGTTTAAAAAATCTGTGGGTTTTTTAAAAATTATTAAGGATTATAAGTATTCTGGTGTTTGATGGAATGCCTTAAAGGTGGTGATTATTGCTTTGTATTTGGTTCAGGTTTTAACAGGGAGCCAGAGAATATTCTTGAGCTTTGGTGAAACAGCAAAAATAAAAATGTTAAAGGTTTTCACAATAGAAATATCATATCCTCTAGCCTTATATCCTGACTTCTTGTTCCAGAACTCTACTGCAAAATTCTTGCTGCGTGTCTATTTATGCATTTGAATGTCTTGATACCTCTCCCCTTTTTTCCCTAGAATAACATGTCCAATTCCAGAAGCCGCATCTCAAATTTATGGACAGAAGTGAGGCAGTCCAGAACAGGGCTACCAAATGTGTATTCTGCACCATTATCCCTCTGAGCTGAAATTTAGCTGTCTTTGTGGTACTAATGCACGACAGATGCAGCTACTGTGGGCCTTTTTTATGCAGTAGTTGCATTTCCCACCTTACTTGCAAAAGTGGTGGGAGTTGGGCAGAGAGTAGGTGTTCCAAATCAGAGCAGATACTGCGGATGGTGACAGCTGCTCTTTTTACAGGCTTCATGGATGTAGTTACCCCAGTGGGTGGTGATAGCTGCATCTGCAAAGCTGTCCTCCCACGAAGCCTGCGTCTCCACGGCATTTGCAGTGGAAATGCTGGGAACCCCCTTTATGCATGCTGTGGGACTTTTGCAGCTATCACCCGGTGTTAGCTGCAAAAAGACCATCATGGCTTAATAAACATAACCCTATGAGAGGTCTTGACAATGATTTATATGAATGTTTTGCCTGTTCTGACACTTATTGGTCTCCCTTCCTTCGATGTGAATGCCATAACAACCTCCTCAGTATTATTCAACAAGTTTTTAATCACTGTAGAACGCAGTTGACTGTTGACTCAGTGTGGCATGGTATCAAAAGCTTGCTAAAATCTGAGTACACCATATCTAGCACTTTCCTGTGGTCTAAATTGCTGGTTATCCAGTTAGAAAATTGAATTTGGTGACGAGAGCTCAGCTTGGTAAAACCATAATTCCTTAGATCTTATAATGTGCTTGGGTTCAAGATACTTCACAATCCTCTGCTATTGATTCCATTCATTTTCCAATAGGTTAGACTTCTTCTTTTGCTTCAGCTCTTGAATGAATTGCCTCCACTCCTCCTCATACTCCTTTGCAACAAACTGAAGTTTCCAGTGAGTGGTTGAATAGAATTGTTGTGCTACTTGCACTTCTCTAAGTGGCAACCATATCTTTGGACAGATTCCATATGGTCCATTATTTGAGGTCCTAACAAATTTTCTTAGAATTTAAGACCCAGGCACTGAGAATTAGATCACAATGCCCACCTCCCTCTCCCCCTCCTCCCCCCCCCCAGATGTATCCCAGCTCCTTTTTTAGGGCCTGATTTACTGTGTTCCTATTCTCTTTGGGGGAAAAAGCTTCATTGGGCCAAAAGCTTCATTGGGCCCTTAACATGCTGTTGCACAGTGCTAAGAGAAGACTCTTCTTCCCCTCTCCCCCATGTTAACAGTATATTGGTGACCTTTTATAGCTACACATGAAACAACTTAGTTTTTTGTTTCACTTATCACTATGGCCTGGTAATATATGAAAAATACAAAAATACCTGACCAGGAAAAAAGCCTAAACCATAAAAAAAAACCCGGTCTATAGAAAAAAAGCCACCAATCAGATTTTCAAATTTTCATATTTTTTTGTCGGAGAAGCCATCACAGTAAAAAGATATGAAAATCTGGTAATACATGAAGCAAAAAAACCCTCTCATAACCCCATGCCCTGCCTTCACAGTCTCTCATTCAACGTTCCTCTTGCCTTGTGGTTTGCACTGCAATAAAATCACCATGCTTCTAACCTTCCCATTGTGACCTGCTCTTTGCAAGCAGCTTGAACCGTGTGATCTCGCAGTATTGAGTCTTGCATCGGAGCACACACAACATTCAGGACATGAAATCCCAGGCATTAAGGTGTAGTTCCTAGACACTGGCAACCTGGTGCCAGTTATTTGTCGAGCTCTGCATTACTGCGTTCACTTCTGTGGTGTTTGCTTTTTAATCCTGGGGAAATGCTGCGCACACTTCAGAGTTCTGCATGCTGTATTGATCAAACTACGGTATAATTACTGGGCCTGATATTCAAAGTTATTTACATGGTTTAAAAACCTGGAAACTGTGTAAATGCCATTATAGAGGGATATTCATTAACACAGTTAGTGCCAATGAATATCCACCGGTACTGCTGCTACACACCCTATAGAATCGTGACGTGTTGTGGGTACTCTGGGGCAGAGTGGAGGTGCCACCCTTTGCTAACCGGATAGCGGCGATATTGAACTGCTGCCTGGTTAGAGACCCGCAGGTATACATGGGGAAAACTAGACTATCCTTACCTGTGGGAGCTAACCAGGCAGCGGCTCAATATCGCCGCTGCCTGATTAACTTCTGTGCCATGTGGCACATTGCAGCAGACCCAGATATTCAAATCTGGTGGCCGGATATGGCCCTGGATTGAATAATCTGAGGATAAGGTTCAGCGGCGACGTGCATAGCTGTCAACTTAATATCGGTCCCACTGTCTGAGAAGTAATTCAGACTTCAAGAACTTATAGGTTTTACATATTTGATGTGGGATTTCCCCAGGAATATAGTAATAGTGCACCATAACAAGGGCATCTGGCTTTCACTGATTTTTGCTATGACAGACCATGCTGACTTCTGCAGCTGTGAATATTTGTGGCAAGACAGAAACTTATGCTGTTTGCAGCATCTGTTGGGTTCCAAATTGCCAAATGAAAATCTCTGAAATCCAAATGCCTTATCCATAAGGGGTAAGCAGATCACTCTTTCACTTATACATCATTGGTTCCTCACCCCCCCCCACCCCCAACACACTTCCTCTCCATCTCATCTTCCAACATTCTTATTCTTCCCCAGCTCATGCCCTCACTATTTTCTATCACAGCTCCACTCATCTCTCAACCCCATGGTCCTTCAGACCATCTCCTTCAAGGTTTTTTTTTTTTTAAAGCTTTTATCTTTGCCGGCTTATTTTATTTTATTTATTTTATTTACATTCTCTTATATACCGCGCTATTCTGCATCAGTGCGGTTTACATTGAACAAACTGAAATTACATTGAACAGGGCATTATAACTTGGAGATAACTATTTTACAGGGAACATGGGCTATGGAGGGTTAAGTGGCTTGCCCAAGACCACAAGGAGCACCTGTGGGACTAGAAACCCCAGTCCTTCCGGCCCAAGGTTGCTGTCCTCTAGTGGGATTTGAACCCCCGACCTTCCAGCCTGAAGTACCTTGCCCCAACCACTAGGCCATTCCTCCACTCCATCTCATATTCCCCAGTAACTAATTCACATCCAAATTTCTCCCTCCAAGTTTGGACCTGACCCCCCCTCCCCCCTCCAGCTTTCGGTCTTCAATAGCTCTTCTCACCCCTCCTCCAGCATAGCTTTTTAAATTTTAAATTCTTGTACTGTAGCTCAGCATAGTACTCGGTTCTGAACTGTCCTCAGTCTTGCAAGAACAGCTCAGGACTGCGGCATCATGCAGCATGCACTATGGAGAGCTGTACAGTGGAGGAAGACAATCAACTCTTCCAATGAGCTTTTAGAGACTCTCTTCATGCACAAACTGTCTTCATGGAGCAGGCTGTTTGTATACTGTAGTTGTGCTCATGCAAGCTGGCTGCAAACAAACTATGAGCAGAGAAAGGAGAACTGTGTGTGAATTGCGCAGTTCCACAGAATTTCCTGCAGAAGAATCTTAAATGGGTGGTAGTCAATTTTCTGTTATACGTGTCATTTGCTGTAAAGTGGTATTTATCCTGTGTAATCTCTAAAGTGTCTACTAATGGACCTCTCTTCATTTACTTTCCATTTATTCCGTGTACACAGCGTTCTGAACATTTTTCCTGTTTTAAAGCGTGCACTGTGGATAAACTCATGTTTTATTTGGCATATAATTTGTTTGTTGGTGTGACTGGAGAGCCTGGCAGTTGGACCCATCAACCAGAACTGGCAATGCTATTTTCTTTATTGCCAGCTTTATTCCCAAACTTGTCCTCATGACCCCACAACCATTTGGGTTTTCAGAATATCCCATGCATTATCATTGTGGAAAAATTGCCTATACTCTCTCCAGTGTCAAAAGGATAGGTTTTTATATTTAATTCTCAAATAACTTCTCCCATACAAGGGCAAAGTTAAGCTTCATTTAAATTTCTCTTATTTTTCTTTGTAAAGAGTTGGTTAACTGCCTTTATCACCTTAGCAAACGGATGGGATATGGGATAGGGTGGCATTCTGTATGGGCCATAGAAACCGCTCTTCTAAATTTCAGGTCATTGCTCAATCTTAAAGGCAGCGCATACTGAGAAATTGTTTGCATTTTGAATGCAGCCAAGAAGGAGAAACGTGCTGCATTGCTAAGCTTTGTGCGCTCGCTGGTGATGAGCACTGATGCTGGGCATAGAGCACTGTTTCATGTTGTGCTTTTAATGCTATATAAAGAAGAAAGCTACTTGTGTATGTGTTTTAAAATACTGCACAAGGTGCAAAGAAGCAGGAAGGCCTTGTTTCAATCAAGAATATTAAAGAGAAGAATTAAAGGATAGTGTCCATAAACATTGGCACTGTGTGGGGAGAAGGTCAGGGCCACTTCTATCCCAAGTTGTTGTCCTTGGTCTCGGCTGACACGGCTGTAGTAATGAAAGAAAAACAGCATGGGGCTGAAAGCCTGTGGAACCTCACAAGCCCTGTTCCTCCTCCCCATTAACCCTTTAAAAAAAAAAAAAACCTACTCATGGGCTTTTTGCTAGCAGGGAAACCTCTGAGCAGGGCAGCTTCAGAGCAGGGCCTGTAAGCACGCACAGGCCCCATACTGACTCTTCTGCTGCCATTGCTATTGTAGTGCCCAGATGGTGGCATGGGACAATGACACCTTAATTACTCACTGGATGCAGGTGTCTTCCAGATTCTAGGCTTGAAAATATTAAGATTTGAAATTCTTTGAGCAGTTCTTTCATTCCTTCAAGCTTGTTAGGAGCAGACATTATAACAAAGGACACAAATGATCTCCTACTCACTGGCCATGACTGGTTTATGGGCTGCTTTTAAGCATTTCCCATAATAGAGATTCCCTAATCTCTTATTTGTCCTGTTTTTCTTGAATAGACTGAGCTCTGTCGAGCAGCTTCTCTTAGCTGTATGTGTACAGCATTGCATGCATCTAGTAGCACTACAGAAATGATTAGTAGTAATAGTTGTGAGATTTGACATTGCAGCTAACATGGACGATATAGACCCCATAGTATATTATGACTCTTGACATTGAACATTGCTGCTCCCGAGGCCTGTGGTGACATATGGTTTATAAAGAATCTAAACATTCGAGGCTGATATTCAAAGCAATTAACATGATTAGTAGACCTGCTAACACATTGCTGCAGAATATCCCTGGGTGTCGCCGCTAAATGTCCTAATGCTAGCCTGCTAGTATTGGGGCATTCCAGAGGCAGAGTGGAGGCGGCACCCAGGGGTGGGGTAACAGGCTAGGCAGTTTCCCTACTGTAGCTAACCAGGCAGCTGCTGAATATCGCAGCTGACCAGTTAGTTATGGCACTATCTGGCCGACCTGGATATTTAATGCCAGTGGCTAGATATGGCCCAGCATTGAATATCCGGCTTTAAATTTCAAAGTGGAGGAGTAACCTAGTGGTTAGAGCAACTGCCTAGTACCCAAAATATCAAGGGCTCGATTCCCACTGGTGCTCCTTGTGGTCTTGGGCAAGTCACTTAACCCTCCATTGCCTCAGAAGAAAAGGCCTGGTAATCTACTTCCGCTTATTCATTGCCAAGAAAACGCAGAGGCTGCTGGGTCACCAGGAGTCAGCACTGACTTGATGATAAAAAAAAAAAAAATTCAGCAGTGACAGCTAATCACTTCTGCTGAATATCCCCCCATTATGACTTTAAAATTGATGCAGTTTGTGCATTACAGCTTGAAATATGCATTTTAAAAAAGCTATACTGTATAGCAGGTACAGCTTTAAGACGCTCAAATTAGTTGTAAATCCTTTAACTTTAAAGCAGTTGTATCTTTCAGGTCAAAGTTTCTTGTGTTCCAGATTTTAGGATAGAGGGGTGCAAACTATGGACTGTGGTGCTGACTGGTTCCAGCCTTGTCCACTTTTAGTAGAAAGTGACATTGGCAGACTAGAAGTGATGTCACCTTTTCCCCCAGACTCTTATTATCCTTCCCACAAGACTGAACTTCTGGTACATCCCTTGGGCCAAAGGTTTACCACCCCCTATTCTGGGATGAGCTTTGCTACCTTGGTCACTTCATTGAGGAACAGTAAATTTATTTCTACGTGTGTGTGTGTGTGAGAGATTTTGAGAGCTGGAACAATTTAAATAAAACTAAACTGAGGACATTCAGGATTCAGGTCTGATGAGGTTGCCCATGAAAAGCAAAATGTTGAATCTGAATTCCAGCAGAAACAAAAACCCTGAAAAAAATGAAGTAGGTTTTCTGAATGCTGCAATTCATTTCAAATGTTAAAAAATACCAGTTGTTTATAGGGATCTACTTAGATTTTACCAGTGCTTCAGAAATGATGTCAGATAAAGGGATTTTTTTAAAATTGTTTTTTTCAGCATTCTGAGTTTATCACATATTTGTTATACAATTTCAAGAAGGCTGGACTTGGTGAGGGCCAAGAAACAGACAAGTTGACATGGTGCCTAGCTTGAGCCATATTTAATTGTCTAGATGAAATCTTGAATGGAGGATTTTTTGTAATGGAATTACACTGTTATTTATCCCTTTGTTACAGTCGAGTAGTCATCTGTTAACATATTTTTCAATTCAATTCAGTCTTAACTGTGTATTCCATATTATTTTGCTGGACCAGTCCAGACAAGGGCTTGTGGCTGTGTTCCCCTACCAGCAGATTGGTGGAGACAAAAAAAACAATGAAAAGCCCAAGTTTTGATGACATCACTCCCATGCCTCTATTCGCTTCAGCCACCAGAGGTCCCTTCGGTATTTCTTTGTCTCCAGCAGAAAACTTGAAGAATTGAGAAGAAAAGATTGATAACGCTTCTGAAAGACCACTTTGAGGGTGACTCTCACTTGAGTGTGACATGGGAGACTCCACTAGACTACAGTCTTTTTGGTAGTCATAGAGGGAGGGAAAATTGGTTCAGCTTCATGTTCTTATCCTGGATAAGAACCTGTTGAGCAGCCAGAAAATTGGAAGGATGGAAAAATTCAGCAACCTCACACAATCTCAATGCCCCCGCCCTCCCTCCTCTGTCTCCCCTGCTCTGTCCCAAAGATTTGCAGAAGACTGTCATAGGGACCTGCATGCCAGCCACCTTAAGCACAGCGCTGATAAGCCAGAGAAACGGTTTCAGGAGAGTAGAGCTTAGCTGAGCCTGCACGGATCCTGTGCCTGGGGCTCTCAGTGTGAGTACCAAGGCTTGACCTCATGCATTGTCCTTGTTGGGAGCTCCTGATTCCATCTTTGTGGGATGCAATTCGGAGTGGACTGCTGGCGACCATTTGGCACTATGTGGGGGTTTCCTGCCATTTTCTGTATGCGCTAGTAGCATCTTTAATATTGTGTGCCTGCTGATCATGTAGTCCTTGCATGCTTTTCACCTGAGCAGCTGTAACACGTGTTGCAATAAAAGTGCAGTTAACGCGCACCTTTTCGGCCACCATGGCCTTAGTGCCCCCTTTTGTTTTACTTGCCTTAACTTTTTCTGTCGTCTTCCAGGAAACGTTTGGCTTTTGGCAAGCAAGGCGCCTCATCTCATAAGAATATAAGAAATGCCATGCTGGGTCAGACCAAGATCCATCAAGCCTAGTATCCTGTTTCCAACAGTGGCCAATCCAGTTCAGAAATACCTGGCAGGTTCCGAAAAAGGCACACAGGTTCCACAATGCTCATCCTAGGGTAAGCAGTGGATTTTATCAGATCCACTTTAATAAAGGTTTATGGATCTTTCCTCCAGGAACTTGTCCAAACCTTTTTCTTAAACCCAGCTACACTATCAGCTTCTACTACATCCTCCGATAACAAATTGCAGAATTTGATTATGCGTTGAGTAAAAAAATATTTTCTCTTATTAAGCTTAAATGAGGTTACAGTGTAGATTCTTTGTGTCCTCTAGTCTTTCTGCTTTTTGATCGGTGTAAACAACCGATCTGTGTTTACCTGTTCCACTCCATTCATTAATTTATAGACATCTATCATATTCCCCCTTGGCTGTCTCTTTCCAAGCTGAAGAGCCCTAATCTTTTAAGCCTCTCCTCATAGTGGTAGCCTTCCATCCCCTTTACCGTTTTGTTATTTTTTTGTATTCTTTGTATTAAAAATTTTCAATTTATCAACATAACTGCACAGCATACATGATTGTAATAACTAAGAGAGAAGCCATCTGTATGGCTTCTCCTCTTGACTTTGTTACAGGATACTGTACTTGCATGCTGCATTATAGTACAGCCTCAAAAAACTACAATAAAACTACAACAGTTGGATGTGGGCTAATCCTATTTGTGCATCTCTGTGGGAGGAGGGGACCAGTGGACTGCGGAGCGGCCGAGGTAGATGCTCTGGCAGGGCTATCTGCCACTTGGTTCTGTTGTGAAAGTGGGCATTCTACTCCCTTCACCCTTTGGTAAGATCTCCTTAATTCCCCTTGCCCTCCCCCCGGACATCATGTAGGGAAGGCATCAACTGTAGATCCCTGTGTTCTTCACCCCACCCTCCCATTCCCACTCGTCACCTACTTCTCTTAATGGGGCTCACAGCTGTTGATAGGTACCTCTCATAAGGGCTACCCCTCTCTCCATTATTCTGGCTAGCTTCCAGGACCACTCAGTCATCGTAGAGGCAGCTACCTGCTTCCACTTTGTTGCTATTGCTAGACGGGCCACTAAGAAGAGAAAATTGGTTAAACATTTCCTATTTAAGCGGATCACTGGTGGCCCTTCGCTGTACCCCAGCAACATAATTGCCGGGTCATAAGGCAGTGCCTTCCCTGTGACATTCCCAGAGATGACAGATACCTTTTTCCAGAAGGTTTGTGCTTTATATTTTCAAACAATATGCATCAAGGATCCCCTATCCCCGCCAACATGTATCCGAATAAGAGGCCTTTGACATGCAGCCTACTAGGAGTGAGATACATTTGAAATAACTTATACTGTGTATCCATATGGGTTAAACAAATGGATATCTGCTTAGTATTTTCCCATACTTCCTCCAACTGCTCCTGTGACCACCCCCTATCCAAATCGTGGGCTCATTTGCTCTGATACCCATGGGGGTCCCTGTAACCCTCTCTGGAGGATTTGATATAGTTGAGTAACTGCCTCCTGTCCCTTCTGAGGTTTAATGAAAAACACCTCCAAAGGGTGGAGAGGCTGCAGATATCGTCACTGCTAAGTTAACAAAAAGTGTTCTACCTGGAACAGTGAGAAGAAATGGTGGGGGGGGGGGGGAGGGGGTAGAGCTGATCTCATTTCTCTTTAGGTATCCTCTTTTCCCCATGTAATCAATCACAAGTTCCATTGCATTCAGTCTCATCCATTTAAACTATTCAGGGTCCATCTAGTAGGGTGCGAACAAACCTCTCTGGGTCATCTATACCAGTCAAGAGCTGGCAGTGTCCAGCTTTAATCTCCCTGTGATCTTTCCCCATGCCGCCAACGTTGCCTTCAATACGGAGTGTTGTCTCACCCCCTCCATTCTCTGCAGAGAGGTCGAAAAAGGCACCGCCCCTAAACATGACAATCCTGCTTGACTCGCTTTTATGAGAATCCAATGCTGGCTTGGGTGTTCCACCCACCAGTAGTATACTGACCGCACCTGTGCAGCCCAGTAGTATAATTTGAAATTTGGCAGTGACAGCCCCCTTCCTTTGTGTCATCAGTAAACGCAAACTTACCGCATCCATTTCCCATTCCATAGAAAGTTTGCTAGCATCCTATCTAAATCGCTGAAATAAGAATCTGGGATTCTACATGGCAACATCAAGAATAGATATATGAATTGTGGAAGTATACTCATTTTCACAACATTAATTCTAGTCGTCAGGGAGGGAGCTAAGAGACCAACCACGCATGTCCTCATGGATTTTCCTTAGCAGTGAGGGATAGTGCAATTGGAAGAGTTTGTGCATCTGTGTAGGGATCTTCACCCCTAAATAAGAAACAGTTCTGTTTCCATTGATAGGGATGCCGAGTTTTAAGCCGTTCCATGTACTGTACATGAAATGGGAGTAGGACCGACTTGAATTTAACTTATATTCCGATATCTCAGCAAATTTCCCATATTCTTGTTCGAAAAGTTCTAATGAGCTCTCTAGATTTCAGAGAAATAGGAGTGTATCATCAGCATACATCACTACCTTGTGTTCTACGCCTCCCGCCCTTATGCCTCATCTCACATATAGACAGTTACCAATTTCAGTATCCCATTTATGTACATAGTTTACCAATTTCAGCATTCCATTTATGTACATAGTTTCCCCCGTTATCCAAGTTGATTGCTCCTGTTCATTGTAATGACCTGACTCTTGTTCATTGTCGGATTCTGTTTTGTTTTATGTAAACCGCGCTGATCGTAAATAGTGCGGTATATAAGTAATGTAAAATAAATAAATAAATAAATAAATAAAAAATCTCTGTATTGAGCCGAATTGCCTGATCAAAGGGCTCCAGAAAGAGCGAACAAGAGCAAGGAAAGTGGGCATCCCTGTCGCGTTCCTCTGTGCAGCTCGAAGCGAGATGAGAGGGTACCATTAATGCACAATTGTGCTTTGGGCTTACTGTATAACGCCAAAATCACCCATAAAAAGTTCTCCCCAAATTTGTAAGCTCGCAGCATGCACTGTAAGTATGGCCATTCGACACAGTCAAAACCTTTTCCGCATCCAGAGCTAAGAAAGCCGCTGGCTGTGCGCAAACCTCTCTGCACTGCTAGGCCTTACCTAACACCATCATACATTATGGGCCCCATTATGTCCTGATATAAAGCCTGTTTGATCTATGTGGATAAGCTCAGGTACTAGCTGGTTAAGTTGCTGTACAAAAATGTTTGCTAAAAGCTTAGCATCTGTGTTTAGAAGAGATATCGGGTGGTACAACCCTGGGCTGCTCAGATCCTTTCCCTTTTTGTGTATAAGCATAGTATGTACTTCTAAAAACGAAGGTGATATGACTCCCTCTTGTTTAGCCATATTGTACACCCTGCATAGAACTGGGAAGAGAATGTTCCCAAATGCTTTGTAGGATTTGGGAGGGAATCCTTTGGGGCCTGCCACCTTGTGAAGGGGCAGACCATCTATGGCTTCCTGTATTTCAACACAGTAACAGGGTTATCCAACCATTCTCTCTGCTTCTCTGAGGCCCTGATTCACCTTTCCCTCCAGATATGCTGATATCCATCCGTCCTGTATTGTGCACTCAGAGGTGTATAATTCTGAGTAATATTTCACAGACATTCTTGATGCCTACCTTATGATGCAAGCCCCCCCCCCCCCCCGTGTTTTTCACATGGAGTATAGTGGTCTGGGCCTGTCTCTCCTTAAGCTGCTGAGTCTATCAATTTGTACCTCCCCTGCAATAGAATGTGTGGTTGGACTTTCTAATTAATACCTCTATCTCATTCATGAGTAGGCTCTTCAGTTCCCCTCTCCAGTGCCAGATTGCACTCCATTCCTTCAGAAGGAGCCTGCGCATATACTCTCTTCAGTCATCTAATTTCGGTCTCTAGCTCAGCCCTGTGCTTGCTTCTTTCCTTTTTCCTACGAGACCCCATTGCTATCAGAACCCCTCGTATTACCACCTTTAATGTGTCCCATAGGACCATCGGTGAGACCCCCTTCCAGTCATTATTCTGAAGATAATCTTTGATGGCGTGCTCTACCGCAATATCTCCTTCACCCTTCGCAATTAGGGAGAGGTTTAACCTCCAGGTTTTCTTTGCCTTGTCTCCCCCTCCACCCCATCTAGACCCAGCCAGAAATGTACGGGAGCATGGTTCAACCAGGTAATGCTACCAATATCACACTTGTGGCATAGGAGAGGTGCCAACAAGAAAAGATCTGTCCTTGAATAGGAGGCATGGGCTGCTGAGTAACATGTACCCACGAGTACCCGGGTTCTGAAGCCCTCCATATGTCAACCAAGTCAAACTTACTTATAGAGCAAATGGATACCTCCTCCCCTTGACCGGCTTGATTCACTGATGTCCTGTCTTTCCCGGCTTTAACTACTGCATTGAAGTCTCCACCATACAGCACTAGTAGTGCAGTCCAGCTCATGTTTTTCTGGAATATATGCTTGTTTAAATCCCCTCTATCTAGAACTGGGGACGTAGAGATTGACTATACATAGAAGTAGTCCTGACAGCTGTATTTCCAAAGCAATTGCTCATCTCTGTTTATCCTTACATTTTCTTAGGATTTGGTAGGACAGCCCTTTCCTAAAAATCACCGCTACTCCTGCACTGTCCCTTCCTGGTGAATGCAGGCCAGCTTACCTGCATCTTACTCAAAGCTTGCCTCCCCAGATGAGTTTCTTGTAAGAAATATACATCAGAGTGGTAGGTAGGCAGTTCTTTAAGCACCAACCATCTCCTCCATGATGTCTATAACCACTTGACATTAAGGAACGCAATCTTAATATTCATTTTCACTCATCCCAGTCTGCACATTCTCCCCACACATACACACTCCGCACTCATTCCCCCCACCTCTCTGCCCCATCTCCCCCTGCACAGATAGCCCACATACAGCATAGTAAACAATATAACACATTAATATCTCCTAATCTCTATCAACTAACAAGACCCGGAAGCCAACTGGAGGACACACTCTAGGAGGTATCAGTGAGTTTACTGTCTCCTTTCGAGGCTGTCCTGCAATGGCAAGGGCCTCAGTACTATGGAGTCTCATGTTGACGGGCACAGGGGACATTATGTTCTCAAAGTCTCTGCCAGACCTAACTGTTCCTTGTTTTATGTTCTGTGAAAGGTAAAATTCAACTAGTAGTTGTAGCTAGCGTTTTCACCACTTTCTCTGGAAACAAGCAGGAAGTCGGTCCTCACATATGAGTGACGTCGGCACCAACGGAGCCCTCGCAGAAGCATCTCCCCAGCTTTCAAAGAAAGTCTTGCGGAGGTGCCACAATGCATGTATAGTCGCCTTCCCACTCAAGGGTGCCATTTTGTTCAGTCTTTTTTCCATGGAGTTCTTCAGACATCTGTCTGGCTTGTCCTCAGAAAAAGTTGATTCTTCAGCCTAAGTTTCATACTGTCCGGTACTGCACCAGTACTTTTCCTGCCCCCCAACCTCGCTGTCTCAGCATCGAGTTTGGCTCCTTTTGTAGTCTTTTCTTCTTTGGCGTCTTCGTGCCTTTTTTCCCAACTGGCAGCTTGGCAGATCTTAGACTTCGCTGGGGTACTTTTTTCCCCCATGACTACCAGTGGTTTTTAAAAGTGCAGTCGGTGTGCCAAAATTATGTCCTTGATTGACACACATGATTGCTGCCTTTGCTGTCTTGGGCTGGACCACAATACCACAGCATGCGGTCTCTGCAAAAATATGTCCAACAAAGGCTTCAAGAACCGCCAGCAGCAGCATGATATGTTTTTACTCGAGTCCCCAGTACCTCCGAAGGCCAGGGCCTCATCTGAAGCCACAGCATCACGGAACCTGAGCGGTGCCATGGTTCTTCGGAGAGGGAGTCTCCCTCAAGGGAACCCAAGAAAACTACCTCGAAGGCGGTGTCCCTAGATGGATCCGACAGGCCGTGTATGTCGAGCCAGGTCCTGCAGTCCAAGATGCTCATCCAAAGGATGGGAGAGGGAGTGGCCTGCAAAGGTCCCCCGAAAAGATTCAACCTCGGACAGGCCTCTGTCGCCAGACACCATCCTCGTCGAGGATTCCACTTTGGGGTAACTGGTGTCGGGCTCAATTCCTTCAGTGCCTGCGCCGATGGCTGCAGAACCTTCTTGCCTGGAGCACAGTTTGTTGTCCGGTACGACTGCTTCCTCCACCCCAACCACCAGGCCCTTGATGCCAAAGATGTCCCCGGAGGCCAAGCCAATCCTAGAGACCCTTCGGCCTCGATTCGAACCTTGATCCAGTTCCCACTCGACAGGGATGCGATCATTCCCAGCCAGTGCGCTCTATGCCAGCCACGGGGCGTCTAAGGGTCATGGACCAGGGTCAGCCCCAGGGCTCGCGGACAATCCTTCCACCGAGTCCAAGACAGAGGATGAGGAGGCGCCTGACACTCGTCACCATTGCGACGTCCCTTGGACTCTCCCAGCGGCAGTCCCTGCCAGAGGACATAGCATTTCTTGACTTCATCAGGGACATATCTAAGGGCCTAGCTTTCCTGACAGAATTGGAGGAGAATCCTCAGATGGAGGAGCTAGAAATCTCCCAGTATGAGACTCCTCTGAGGGAATCACGTACAGTGACGATCCCTCCTATCCTGGAACGGCTAATGCTCCATATGTGGGAGACATTGGCATCGATGCCAGTGGTGAGCAAGCGGCTGACTTAATGTATCAAGTCTACTAGAGCCTGGGCTTTCAGAAATCACAGCTGCTGCACAACTCCATGGTGGTGGAGTCAGCCATTCATCGACTGAAGAGTCCGATACACTACTCGGTGCCTCCCAGCAGGGAGGCACACACCTTGGACATCCTCGGCAGAAAGTGTTACCAGGGCTTGATGCTCATCAGCCACATCCAGGCCTACCAGCTGTACATGGGCATATACCTGAGAGACCTGGCAAAGGAAATTGCCGGGTTCTCGGCTGGTCTGTCTGAGGAACCCCCGCAGCAGTTCAGGAACCTGGCCAAGACTGTCCATGAGTGCTCAAAGTTGGTCTCAGGCAGCCTATCACTGCTTTGAGTTGGTGGCAGGCATCAGTGCCCAATGCCAGGCTTGGCTATAGTCTGATCTTAAGCAATGGGTTCAGGACAAATTGGTTAATGTTCCATACCATGGAGAGAACCTCTTTGGCAAGCCCATGACTGACAAGGCTGCCGAGCTGGAGACAGAGTTCATGACGAATACCAGGCTCTCTAAAAAGACCGCTGCCCCGGGCTCCAGTAAAAAGCTCTTCTATCCGAGGAAAGGGGCTGCTTACAAAAACTACCCACCTTTTCAGGCCTCCCCGGCTCCCCGGCTCCCCAGCAGGGACAGCAAGCCCAAGGGACATGGGCATGGCCCTCGTAAGCAGAAGGCTCCCAAACCACAGCCCAGCCATGCGGGAGCTTTTGACTCCTGGGGCATAGCCTCTCCACACAAAGGTCAGCAGCCCACAGGGTGACATCGGATCCACTATGCCCAAAGGTGGCTAACTATCACCACTGATTCCTGGGCACTTTGGGTTGTTCAGGGAGGACTACCTCCTCCATCAGATACCTCCCCCTTACTTTCAGGTCTCCCCTTCACCAGGACCACCTACTGAAGGAGCTCGCAGGTCTTCTCGAGGACAAAGTGGTAGAACCAGTACCCCACCATCTCAGGGGTAAGGGGTTGTACTCCAGGTACTTCCTTGTACCAAAAAGGGCAGGAGGCCTAAAGCTCATCCTCTTCCTGTGCAGCCTGAACAAGTTCCTGGTGAGGGAGAAGTTCAAGATGCTCTCCCTTGGAACATTGCTGCCTTACCTTCAGCAGGGAGATTGTCTATGCTCCTTGGATCTGAGGGATGCTTATACCCACATCCTCATTCACCTCAACCACAGGCAGTATCTGTGGTTCATGGTGGGGGTGGGGGGGGGTGGAAGCACTACCAATACAGGCCTCCACCCCAAGGGTCTTCACAAAATGCCTGACCGTTGTAGCTGCCTTCTTCTGCCTCCAGGGGGTCTTTGTCTTATCCTACCTGGACAACTGGCTCATGAAATGAAGCACAGCCTCAGGTGCAGCAGGCAACTGCATGCACCATCCAGGTCCTGCAACACTTGGGGTTTGTGATTAAACTACCCCAAGCCCCACCTTCTCCCGCACAGTGCCTGGAGTTCATAGGGACAAGACTGGACACCCTCCAGGCAAAGGCCTTCCTGCCCAGAGACCGAGCAGACCATCTCAGGGCCCTGGCCATGGACATACAGCACCACCCCTCAGTACCCACTTGGCGACTCCTGCACCTACTCGGGCATGTGGCCTCCACAGTCCACGTCACCCCAGACACCCACCTCCACATGAGGGTTGCACAGTGCTGCTTTTGGGACCAGTGAGCACACAGGCCACGGGACGCCTCCAGGACAAAGTCTGTGACCTGCCAGTTGGCAAACTCCCTGACCTGGTGGCAGGGATACCCTTTCAAACCCCAAGCCCCTTACCACAGATGCCTCCCTGCTCAGCTGGGGAGCCCACTGCGAGGAACTCTGCTCGCGTCCTGCAACCAGCTGCCCTGGGTGCAATCAACATATCAACCTCCTGGAGCTACAGGCGATATGCTTAGCTTTCCGAGCCTTTTGCCACTGCCTGTGTCACCTGCTGGTGTTGGTTCAAACGGACAACCAGGTGTCAATATTCTATATGAAGAAACAGGGGGCATTGGGGTCTCATGCCTTCTGCCGAGAGGCAGTGGTCCTCTGCTCCTGCGCACTCTGGCAAGGTATACTCCTGCAGGCAGTATCTGTCAGGCTAGAACTCACTGGCTGACAGATTGAGCAGGGTCCTCCAGCTGTATGAGTGGCAGTTGTACCCCAGTGTGGCCGACTGGCTCTTTCAGCTCTGGGGGGAACCCAAGATAGACCTGTTCACTATCCTGGACAACTACCAGTAGCCCTGCTTCTGCTCCCGGCGGGCCCATCCCTCCAGGGTAGAGGCAGACCCGTTCCTCATCTCGTGGTCGGAAGGCCTCATGTATACCTTTCCACCCATACCAGTACTTGCCAAGACATTGTTCAGGACCCTCGGCAACAAAGCCTCGCTCATCTTGATAGCACCTTGATGGCCCAGGCAACCAGGGTTCCCATTACTCCTCCAGCTGTCAGTGGAGACTCCCATCCTGTTGGGGAACTCTCCAGGGCTCCTGTCCCAAGAGGGGAAGACTTTTCTGCACCCCAACTTGGTGTCCCTGTCACTGATAGCATGACTGCTGAAAGGGTGACCCTAGCCCCCTTGCAACCCCTCAGGTGAGGTAAAGGAGATCCCTGGTCTCTCATAAGACTTCCATTAGGAAAGTGTACGCCCTCAAATGGGCAGGTTTTCAACTTGGTGTGCAGAGCACGGGACCGACCTGTTCTGCCCAGTGAGACTTGTGCTACAGTATCTTCTCCACCTCTTGCAATCCAGGTTTAAATCGAACTCCAAGGTGCACCTTGGTGCCTTGGTGGCGCACCACCACCCGGTGGATAGCAAACCCATCTCGGACCAGCCACTGGTGACCTGCTTCCTAAGGGGTCTGCTCTTATCGAAGCCCCCGGTTCATCATCCGGGGACTGGGTGGAGCCTCATGTGGTATTGGGACAGCTCACTCGCCTGCTTTTTGAGCCTCTCGCTACTTGCCACCTGCGATATCGCTCGTGGAAGGTGGTGTTCCTGGTTGCGTTCGCCTCTGCTTACAGGGTTAGCGAGCTTCAGGCCTTAGTGGCGGAGGTGTAAGTACAGGGTGGTGCTCTGCATACAAAGGTTGTATCGTCCTTCCACCTCAACCAGAATGTGGTACTTCACACCTTTTTTTCCAAGACCTCACACCAATAGGGCGGTCCTTCACACCCTGGACTGTAAGAGGGCTTTGTCCTACATCCAATGTACTCATGGTCACTGCAAAGCTGCTCAGATTTTCGTCTTGTATGACCCCAGTGGACTGGAGGAGGCGGTGACCAAACGTACACTGGGTGGCGGACTGTATTGCCCTCGCCTAAGAGCATGCGGGGCTCCTGCTGGAAGGCCGAGTCATGGCGCACCGTGTCAGGGCCATGGCGGCCTTGGTGGCAAACCTGCACTCTGTCCTGATGGTAAACATTTGCCAAGCTGCCACCTGGTCTTCAGTCCAGCAGCCCATTACTGCCTGGAAAGGGAGTCCCAACAGGATAGTGCCTTCGGCCAGTCTGTGCTCTGTAGTCTTTTTGGGATTTAGGCAACTCCTACCCTCTGGCTCTTCTGTGTTCAGGCTACTGGAGTTCTGGTTTCCATCAGACACAAGGGTCCTTCTGTAGTCTGTAACTACAGACTCGATTGCTGCTGCTGACGGCTCCCCTTGAGGGCATCTGCGTTTTTTGCTATGGGCTTTCGATAGCCTGTAACTGAGGAGTCCCAAATGTGAGAACTGACTTCCTGCTTGTTCCTGGAGAAAGCATTGTTACTCACCTGTAACAGGTTTTCTTTGGGGACAGCAAGAATCAGTCCTCACAACCCTCCCTCCCCCCCTTGGAATTGCTCTTTTGCCATATTTAGCTATGTCATCTGACTGACCAAGATGGCATCCTTGGTCGGGAAGGCGACCACACATGCATAGTGGTATCTCCCAAGGGCTTTCTTTGAAAGCTGGGGGGGATGCTTCTGCGAGGGCTCCGTCAGTGCTGATATCGCCCATATGTGAGGATTGATTCCTGTTGTCACCAAAGAACACCTGATACAGGTGAGTAACTACGCTTTCTCAGTTGCTCTGCGCAAAAGCTTCCACCACCCGACAATGATTTTTCTCATAGCTGCGCATAAGTGCATCATCTTGTGAAGAATTCAATCTTTCCTCTCTCCTACTTAGACTTTCCTCGCCCAAAAGTGGATCATCTGGGAAGTGTTGACGGAGGAAATCCTTAGTTTCCTTGGTCTCCAAAGAACAGCGTTTCTCCCTTCTATGTAACCCAAAGCTGTGCTAGGTACAAAAGTGCCTGTGGTATGCCATGTACTGCCAGCTGGCGTTTGATATTTCTGAAGGCCTGCCTTCATTTGTCTAGGTCCAGGCTGTATTCTGGAAATAGGGGAGAAGAAAAAGATGTTCTTCCGCAAATGGACAACCAGAGGAGAGCAGCGGAAGTATTGACCACAGCCTACCAGGTGATAGATAAAATTTCTTTATTAAGGACCCTTAATAAAGACATTTTTTCTATCACCTGGTAGGCTGTGGTCAATACTTCCGCTGCTCTCCTCTGTATTCTGGAAATATCCATATCTTACTATTTTTGTGCAAGATTGCTCCAATCCGATGAACCTGCCTCAAGATCCAGTCCTGATGTCTGAAATTTAATATTTTAGCCAATACCGGTCATGGTCTGTCCTGGGACTGTTTGCCTTCCTGGTACTTGATGTGTATGTTCAACCACAACACCAGTCAAGGAGGGGGGTGCCCTGAAACCGTTCCTGCAACAGGTTCTCTATGTACTCTCTCATGCCTTGCTCACCTCCTCCCTCTGGCAGGTCCAGTATCCTCAGACTGGATCTTCGTGAGCGGTTTTCTAAATCGTCCACCTTGGCCCAGAGTTGTTTAATTTGATCATAATGGGCTGTCGTCCTTTTTTAGTATTTGTACCTCGTCCTCCATATCTGAAATGTGCTGCTGTGCTCTGCTCTCTCAATGCGGCCTACCACTGCCTGGATCTCGGCCCGGGCTTCACGTAGCTCTCCCTGAATGATGACTAGTTTCCCCGCCAGATCAGCATTGCTATCCTTAATTGCTGCCAGTATAGCTGCTGTCTCAGGCAACACTGGCACTGTGCTCACTGCTGTTATCTATTCTTTTTGCTCCCCCTGCTGGTATGAGGCCCTCTGTCATATTCGCCTCTCCGCCATCTTGCGTGCTTAGACACTGCACCATGGTTTGGCATGAGGTTTTTTTTTGTTGTTTTTGCGACTCCAGTCGACGCTTTTGACGTTTTTTTATAGAATCTGCTTTAGACTCCGTCTTCCACTACCAAAATCTGTTGCTCTGCAGACATTAATTATTATCACAGCACTTAGCCAGTGCAGCCTGGGAGAGCAGCTCCTTATGATTTCTAGCATTCTATTTGTTTTCTTGGCGGCTGCTGCTGCTGCACACTGGGTGGAGGGTTTCAATGTATTATCCACGATGGTACCTAAATCTTTTTCCTGGGTGGTGATTTCTAAAGTGTGGTACCTTGCATCATGTAACCAAAGTTTGGGTTCTTATTTCCTAGGTGCATAACTTTGCACTTGTCCACTTTAAATATCATCTGCCATTTGGACATCCAGTCTTCCAGTTTATCAAGGTCCAATTTTTCATAATCCTGTTGTGTTTTAACAACTTTGAATAATTTTGTTATCTGTAAATTTGATCACCTCATTTGTTCCCATATCCAGGTCATTTATGAATATGTTAAAGCAGCAGACCCAGCACAGATCCCTGGGGTACTCCACTATTCACCTTTTCTCCATTGAGAAAATGTGCCATTTAGCCCTATTCTCTGCTTTCTATCTTTTAATCAGTTCCTGATCCACATTAACAGAATACTACACTGCCTCCAATCCCATGACTCTTTAATTTTCCCAAGAGTCTCTCATGAGGGATCTTGTCAAAGGCTTTCTGAAAATCCAGATACCCTATATCGATCGGCTCACCTTTATCTACCTGTTATTAATAAGACAAGATCTTCTTGACTAAAACCATGTTGGCTTCCTCTCATTAAACAATGACTATCTACATGTTCAGTAATTTTATTCTTTATAATGGTTTCTACCATTTTGCCTGGTACTGACATTGGGCTCACTGGTCTGTAGTTTCCAGGATCACCCCTGGAACCCTTTTTAAAAACTGGCGTTACATTGGCCATTCTCCAATCTTTCGGTACTACAGATGATTTTAATGCTAGTTAACAGAGTACTGATAGTAGGTCTCCTATTTCAGTTCTTTCAACACCCTCTGATGTACACCATCCAGTCCAGGTGATTTGCTATTCTTAATTTATCAAATAGTTGTAATACATCTTCCTGGTTTATCAATATTTTTTTCAATTCTCCCGCTATATCACCTTTATATTCCATTTCAGGTATCAGTAAAGTCTGGCTTCTGGACTCTGCCCTTATTGTGTGGCTGCTTCAGAGTCATCCCTCGAGGGCCTATTCCCCCTCTCAGCTAGGAGATGCTGTTACTCCGACCTTGCCTGCTTCAGGGTAAGAGGTGGCAGATGGTGCTACAGGTAAAGATGTTCAGCTGACTGGAGGCTCTGGTGACCATACTATGGGCTTCTCCCCATCCTCTAGGGGACTTTGTCCCCTAGTGTAGGGGGTCATTTCTATGATGAGAGCTTCCAAAGTCTGTATTGTTCTCCCCAGTATTCTTTTCCTTTTACAGCAGACTTGGTTATTCTGGCATGGAAATTCAGACCCTGAGGCCTCTTTTCCCCCAAACAGTCTTGTGAGGGGCAGAGTGGAAGCCCTGTTCGCTTGATGGCTAAGTGTTCCCGGCAAGGGGGGGGGGGGATCTTTCTAGGATTTGGACTGACGTGGCTTGAGATGTTTGATGTGGATAAAGAAGTACTCTTGCCTTCAGAAGCTTGTGAGGAGGCCGATCTTGTTTGCTTGTTCTGGGAGTAAGAACTGGAGGCATTGATCCCAAGGTCTTAACCACTTGGAGCTTGGCAGATGCTCCAGACATGGAGCAGGAATCGAAGAGGCATCCACTTTTGCAAGGGATGCAGAAATCCACTACTGTCTTCAGTTCCTGGAGGTGCTCAAGAGCCTGTTCCGGTTGGAGTGGGATTCCCCCCACTCCCCACCTAAGGGGCTAAAGGGTGTTTAAGATGATGCATATTCTGCCGGAGAGGAAGCATGTGGTGTGGTTTGATATTTCCAAGGTGGATGTGCAGGTCACGGCGGACCACCATTCCTGTATAAGGTGGATTGGCCTTGAAAGATACTCTGGACTGAAAGATGGATTTGTGTGTTAGAACCAGTTCACTGCAACGGCTGCTATTTTTTCAGTTGGCAATATGTGCAGACCTGATGTTTCGGGCCTGGCTCCAGTGGATTCAGTCTCTTCCGCTGGATGATTCTATCCCTCTTTTGGAGTATATGGCCTTCCTTTCTGATGCAATGTACAACTTTGTATCTCTAGCAGCCAGGGGTTGTGCCCTGTTGACAATGACATGGCACTGGCTTTGACATGGGGCAGTAGTCTCCTCTTCCAAAGCCTGGTTACTTATCTGGTCTTAGAGGGGCACTTCTGTTGGGTCCAATTGGGAGAAACAGGTAATGGACCTGGGTGAGACAAAATCTTTTGCCTCCGGAGTACAGGTCCGAGGGGCCTGTGTAGTGAGCAGGAGTTCCTTTTCCATTAGCCTCTGCTGGCTCCTTGTTGGAGCGCTGGTTGAACTCCCAGGGGTCTTGGGGATCCCATCCATGCCTGACTGGAGAGCCCCCCTTCTGCTTATGGACTTCAGGTTCATTCTCAGTCCTTCTGTGGAGTATATGGGCCCAGGGACTCTGTCCATTGCGCAGCCTGAGAGGGGCCTCCTTTGGAGTGAAGGTTTGGGGGCCCATTCCCTGGTTCCTCCAGTTGGAAACAGGCCTCACCTTTTCTTTTAGGAATGGGCCTGGGTTACCAAGGATCGTTGAGTGCTAAACACCATTCAGTTTGGCTATGTCCTGGAATGCAAAGATCCAATTCCAGATACTTTTGTCCTCTCCCCTTGTGGATCTGTGATCAAAAGTGCTGCTGTGCAGGACCACATTGGACAAGTTGCTGTGCCTAAAGACAGTGGTGCCCTTCTGTCCAGATGAGTGAGGCAAGGGCAGATACGCCATCTATTTTGTGGTGCCCAAAAAAAAGGACTCTTCCTTCTGGCCCATTCTGGACCTCAAGGGGGTCAACAAACACTTGCGTGTCCTGCACTTCCAGATGGAAACCTTGCGCTCCATGATTCAAGCAGTACACCAAGGGGAATTCTTGGCTTCTCTGGATCTGGCCAAGGAGTGTATTCATATCCCGATCCAGGCAGATCAGCAAAGTATCTGTGTTTTCTCCAGGACCAAGCAGGAAGTCAGTCCTCACTTATGGGTGACATCGACGTCGATGGAGCCCCCGTGCGGAGCATTTCCCCAGCTTTCTATGAAAGCCTTTGGGAATACTGCATGCATATGCGTTCCCCTTCCCGCCTAAAGGTGCCATCTTGGCCAATCTTTCTTTTTCCGTGGAGCCCATCGGACGTCTGTCCTTGTCACCCGGAAAAGTTGACTTTTTTCAGCGATTACTTTGTCTTTTTTCTCCGGTTCGACGCCGGTTCCCCTTCCCGCCGGGTTCAGTACACCGGTATTGAGCCCGTCTTCTATTTTTTTGGTTTTTGCCCTTCGTGGCTGGCGTTCGCGCCCTTTTTTGTTTTTCCCTGGACAGCCGGTCCTTTGACCTCGCGGGGGCCCTTTTTTCCCCGATGGCTTCTAGTGGTTTCAAAAAGTGTGATCGGTGAAAGAAACTGTCTCTCACCGACACACACGACTGCTGCCTTCGATGCCTTGGCCCAGATCATGATCCGAAGATCTGTGGCCCATGTGGCAAAATGTCCACCAAGGCACTTCGAAGCCGTCAGCATCAGAAAGAAAGAGAGGATTTTCCCAGAAAGTACCTCAGGTTCATTGTGGGAGGAAACCATTACCAGTACAGAGTGCTGCCCTTTTGGCCTGACCTCCGCCCCAGGAGTCTTTACAAAGTGCCTGGCGGTGGTGGTGGCCTACTTTAAGGAATCAGGGTGTTTGTCTTTCCCTATCTGGACGACTGGCTCATCAGGGGTCAGACTTCACAAGAGGCCAGGCAAGCCACCCTCAGAACTATCTCCCTCCTTCAACACCTAGGCTTTGTCATAAGCTTCGCAAAGTCCACTTTGCTCCCCTCCCAGAACCTGGAGTTCATAGGAGCAAGGTTGAACTCCCTGCAAGCAAAAGCTTACTTGCCAGGAGACGGGGCGCAAAGACTCATAGACTTGGCAAACCAGTTTCTCAACAGGCCATGGGTTTCTGCCTGCCTCTGTCTACGACTCCTAGGCCACATGGCCTCGACAGTACATGTGACCCCCAATGCCCGCCTCCACATGAGGCCTGCACAATGGTGCCTCAGCAATCAATGGAAGCAGGCTACAGGGAGCCTAGCAGACAAAGTATGGGTATCCAAACCCTTCCTAAATTCCCTGCAGTGGTGGCTACACACCCCCAACTTGCTTCAGGGGGTGCCTTTTCAGGTGCCTGTCCCCACAGTGGTGGTGACGACGGATGCCTCCTTGCAGGGCTGGGGTGCGCATTGTCTGGAAAAGTGCACTCAAGGCCTGTGGTCTCCATGGGAGGCCACAAAACAGATCAACCTGCTAGAGCTACGAGCTATCAGGTTAGCCCTCAAAGCCTTCGCTCACTCTTTGGCTCACCAGTCTGTTCTGGTTCAGACGGACAACCAAGTGGCCATGTTTTATGTGAACAAACAGGGAGGCACTTGGTCCAGGCCCCTGTGTCAGGAGGCACAGGCCCTGTGTTCCTTTGCGCCCAAGCACAACATGTTCCTCAAGGCGGTGTATTTCCCTGGCCAGGAGAACTTCCTGGCGGACAGGTTAAGCAGGATTCTGCAGCCCCACGAGTGGCAGCTACACCCTCTAGTAGTTCAAAAGATTTTCAGGAAATGGGGACTTCCATCCATGGATCTCTTTGCCAGTCCCCTGAATCACCAACTACCAAGGTTCTGTTCCAGGCAACCGCACCCTATGAGGCTAGCAGCGGATGCCTTCCTGATTTCTTGGTCCCAGGGCCTCCTATATGCGTTTCCTCCAACGCCTCTGGTGGCTCGGACATTGTTCAAGATTCGAAGGGACAAGGCCTCGGTACTTCTGGTAGCCCCCGGGTGGCCGAGGCAGTCCTGGTTTCCACTTCTGCTTTAACTAGCAGTGGACATTCCACTACCTCTGGGGCTACAACCCAATCTCCCCTCTCAGGATCAGGGTTCCCTTTTGCACCCCAATCTCAAATCTCTCAATTTGATGGCCTGGAGGCTGCAAGGGTAGTGTTGGCTCCCTGGGGCCTGCTTCAGGAAGTGGAAGAGGTGGTCTTGGCCTCCAGAAAGCAGTCCACCAGGAAAACCTATACCCTAAAGTGTGTAGAAGGTTCTCCTTATGGTGTCAACAGTGCAAGGAAGACCCTTTCGCCTGCACTTTGCCGATGGTGCTTCAATACCTACTGCACTTGTCCAATCAGGGCCTTAAGTCCAATTCTGTTCGGGTCCACCTCTCTGCTCTAGCAGCTAGCTCACCACTTACCGGTGGAAGGACACTCTGTTGGTTCACCCCTTGGTGTCCCAGTTTCTCAGAGGCTTGCTCTTGCTCAAGCCTCCTCTTTGTCCACCAGCCCCTGAGTGGGAGTTGAATGTGGTCTTGCAGCAACTGACTCGTCCACCTTTTGAGCCGATGGCTACATGCCCTCTCCGCTTCCTGTCTTGGAAGACTCTATTCCTTGTGGCCCTAACCTCGGCCAGGTGTGTCAGTGAACTGCAGGCCCTGGTCTGTGACATACTCGCTTCTATCGGAACAGGGTGGCCCTTAGGACTCATCCTAAGTTCCTTCCAAAGGTTGTCTCCTCTTTCCATCTCAACCAGGAGGTGGTTCTTCCCTAGGCCCCATGCCAGCCGGGCTGAAACAGTCCTGCATACCCTGGATTGTAGGAGGGCCTTATCCTTCTACCTTGAGCGTACGCAGGGGCATAGGAGGGCTACTCAGCTCTTCATATCTTTTGATCCTAATAACTTGGGATTAGCTGTCTCCAAGCATACCTTGTCCATCTGGGTGGCTGACTGTATCACCTGGGCTTACAGGGCAGCTGACCTTCCTTTGCAGGGTCGGGTCACGGCCCACCATGTCAGGGCAATGGCTGCCTCGGTAGCTCATCTCCGCTCTGTACCGTTGGCAGATATCTGCAGGGCTGCAACTTGGTCCTCAAGCCAGACTTTTGAGAACCATTACTGCCTGGAGAGGGAGTCCCGTAGGGACAGTGCTTTCGGTCAGGCAGTGCTCCGGAATCTCTTCGAGGTTTAGGCAACTCCTACCCTCCAGCCCTCTGGTTGGGCTACCGGTGGAGGTATGGTCAGTGAAATCCTTTCTCTGATGCTGTGGCTAGAGGGAGCTCATTTTTTCAGCTCTGGGTCCCCGGTAGCCTGAAGCTGGGGAGTCCCATAAGTGAGGACTTACTTCCTGCTTGGTCATGGAGAAAGAGTAGTTACTCACCTGTAACAGGTGTTCTCCAGGAGCAGCAGGAATCAGTCCTCACAACCCTCCCTCCTCCCCTGGGAGTTGCAGTTCTACATAGTTCATTTTTACATTTTTGTGTGCTGTTTTTTAGCTATGTCATTTGACTGGCCAAGATGGCACCTTTAGGCGGGAGGGGGACCGCGCATGCGTGCAGTATTCCCAAAGGCTTTCATAGAAAGCTGGGGAAATGCTCCGCACGGGGGCTCCATTGACGTTGATGTCACCCATAAGTGAGGACTGATTCCTGCTGCTCCTGGAGAACACCTGTTACAGGTGAGTAACTACTCTTTGCCGTACTTGGCTCTAATTACCAGTTTGCCGCCCCCCCTTTCGGGCTATTCACTGCCCCAAGGACGTTTTTCCAAGTTCATGGTGGTGGCGGCGACTGCAGCACTGAGGGTTCTGTGTAAGCCATATCTGGACAACTGGTTCATCTCCCTTTCAGAAGCATCTTGGGTGGTGTCCTTTTTTGGAAAGTTTCAGCTGGGTGAACAATCGGGGAAAGAGCCAGCTGTTGCCTTCCCAGTCCCTGGAGTTCCTGGGAGCACATCTGGACAATCGAGTGGGCAGAGCTTTTCCTGCCAGAAGAGAAAGTTGAAGACTGTTGGATTGCCTTGTACTGTTGTGTGCAGCAGGCTTGGAGTCTGAGATTATCTTCAGCTCCTCAGATTGATGGCGGCGACCATAGAGAGCCATGGGTGCATGTTCACATGCAGTCTCTCCAGTGGTCCTTGTTGACTCTGAGGTCCCTGAGTTTTGAGGGGTTAAGGGCAGGCTCCCCTTCTTGATGGCGGTGAAGACAGCCTGCCTGTAGTAATGGCAGCAACCCCATCATTTGAGGAAGGACCCATCACTGGACAATTTCTCCTGGTTTTTGCTGATTGATGTCAGTTTCTTGGGCTGGGGAGCTTGTTGCCAAGACCATACGGTCCATGGCTGTTGAACTGCAGGGAAGCATCAACTACTTCAACGTGAGGGCCATCAGGTTGGCTCTTCTGCATTTCCAGCCCCTGGTCCAGGACTGGGCGGTTCAAGTGTTTTCAGACAATGCCATGGCAGTTTGTCAATCGGCAAGGTGGCACGAGACGTTCTGGGGTAGCTCTGGAGATGGCTCTCCTGTTTGCCTGGATGGAGAATCCCCTAGCTATTACTGGGGGTAGACATTTTGAAAGTGGACTTCCTCAGCCATCATTCTCTGGATCCTGAAAAAAGGGAGTTGAGTCAGAAGGTGCTTCTGATGATTCTGTACTGCCGGGGTTGCCACAACATGGATCTGCTGTGATTTGCTCCAATGCCAAAGTTTTTGCTGCTGCTTCAATTGCCACACAGAGGCAGCCTTGGCCAAGTCAGCACCTGCTGTATGTGTTTCCTCCATGGTCCTTGGTGGAGTGTGTGGTTTGTATAGAATGATGCTTGGGTAGGATTGTTCTGGTAGCACCGGATTGAGGGAGAGCATGGTTTGGAGATCTGATGCAACTCCTGCAGGCACCTCCTCTTCGGTTATCTCCTCCTTGGGGCCTATTGCGGCAGGAACCAATCATCCTATTGGGTCCGATTCCCTTCTCGCTTATGGCTTAGCTCTTGAAAGAGTGTCTAGCATGTAAGGGCTACTCTCCAGCGGTGGTCTCCATTCTGCTTGGATCCCGGAGGTGGTCTACCAACATAATATACGTGTGGATGTGGTGCCTCTTTGAGCGATGGTGCGGTGCTCGGCAATTGGCTCCTGAGGCAGCCAGGGTGCTATCTCTGTGGATGGACTGGAGAAGGGCCTTTCCCTTATCTCCCTGAAAGTTCAGGTGGTAGCTTTGGCCTGCATCTGCAGTCTAGTGGCTAAGTCTCTAGCCTTGCACGCAAATATCTTGCACTTCCTCCAAGGGGTTTGGCATCTGTGTCCTCACCTCTGGTCTGATTCCTTCCTGGGATATTTGTCTAGTACTCAGAGCACTGATGGTGGTGCTCCATGAGCCATTGAAGCGGGCTACTTTGAAGGATTTGATGCTCAAGATGGACCTTTGGTTATGATTTGTTCCGCAAGGCAGATTTTCAAGCTGCAGGGTCTGTTTTGCCAAAATCTTTACCGGTCCTTTTGATAGGAGGCCATTTCCTTTTGGCCTGTGCTTTCCTTCTTGCCTAATGTGCTCTCTTCCCATGAATCAGGTGGTCTGCCTATCGCCCTCTTCTAAGGAGCCGTGTTGGGGGAAGGAGAAGGATCTTCGCCTTGATGTATGGAGGGTGCTTCTCTGGTACTTGGAGAGTTACAAATTCCTTTCGTAAGTTCAGCCATCTTTATGCTGTTTTGCTGGCCCATGTAAGGGTGACACACAGCAGCTGTTGACTTTGGCGTGCTGGATTAAGGAGGCCATTGCCTTGGCATATCTGTTATGGAACCAGCCAGTTCCGAAGGGTTTACGTGCCCATTCTACCTGAGCATAGGCATCCTTGTGGGTGGAGCGGAGCTTGGTATCCACTGTGGACATTTGTTAGGCAGCAACATGGGCATCACTTTCCGCTTTTGTCGAGCATTACTGCTTTGATGTCGACGCAAGGATGGATACGACCTTTGGCTCAAGGGTTTTGCGAGCTGCTGTCTCTTCTTCCTGTCCAGTGGAGTTGTAGCTTTGGTACATCCTGTTTGTCTGGACTGGTCTAGCAGGACAGGACAATATGGAAGGTGACATTTTACTTACCATTTAATGTCCTTTCTTTGAGTCCTGCTAGACTAGTCTAGGATCTGTCTCTGGAACTGTATTGCTCTGTTCTTCTGCTGCGGTACCTTTTGGGACTGCTATGATTTTTATACTTGGCTTTGCAGTTTCCTCCGTCTGACATCCTTATGTTTTTGCTTTCTTATGCATAGTTCTCTGCTGTTAACTCATTGTTGCCCACAGTTGAAGTTGTGAGAAGCTTGCTGTGTTTCTCCCATATGCTTTAGGATGAATATTGAAGGGATCTCTGGTGGCTAAGCCGAATAGAGGCATGGGAGTGATGTCATTGAAGCCCGAGCTTTTAATTGTTGGGTTTTTACCACCTCCAATTTGCTGGTAGGGGAGCACAACCCATTTGTCTGGACTGGTCTAGCAGGATTCAAGGAAAAGACATTAACTGGTGAGTAAAATGTCACCTTGTGCTTCCAAAACCTGATCATATAAGATATGGGAAGCTTTGGGGGAAAGGGGGAGATGGTGTTTGGGTTAAAGAATACTGGTGAGTAGGCATGGAGGAAACTAGCTAGGATGCTCTAGCTTGTGAGGAAAATCTAGCATATAAGTGAAGACTCAGGTAGTGAACCTTAATATGTCAGAAGAGGCTGGGTTAGAGAATATTAAGGACAAGAAACTGTAGGAAACAGTATTTGCATACGGAGAAAACCTGAGTATGGAAGGAAACCAATTTGATTGTACTGGCTAGAAAGAGACAGAGACCTTGATATAACAAGCTGGACTATCTTTGTATGTGGTGATTTATTTGTGCTATTTCCACACTGATCTCAGGCCAGATGCAGTAAAATCTTTCAGCATGGGAGAGCCACCATGTTAAAAGGTATGGTTGTGGCATGCAAAAGGCTGAATTTTAAATTGCTTCAGATTTTTATTAAAAAAAAAAAAATTGGTGTGCTAAATTTGGGTATTTTTTTTTTGTCAAGTAGCAGTGAGTCTACTCCAGCTCAAAGCTGGATTAAAGATGCAGGGTGGGGGGAAATTAGTTTTGGTGATTCAAGTTGGCGGTGGAATTCTTTGCCGTGTAGGGAGTCTTACCGTCTGGCTGCTTGTGTCATGTTCCCCTTCGAGGTTTATTCGATGGGGAGAAAGAGAAAACAAAGCCAGTCCTCCGGCCCGGTGTTGACTCCAATGGCACTGCGGCAATCTATAGACCAGTTTTGTCTCCCCATGGCATTTGCAATGACATTGGTGGGTCCACTGAATTTGACTGGACCTGAGCAGTGGGGTTGATTTCAGCCCTGTGCAAGCGATTCCACCTCAACCCGGAAGTAGCTGATTAGCTGCGGGGGAGCGGGATCGGGAGCTCCTGGTGTTTGAAGCTCCTGCTGCCCCAGAGGGCACTCAGCTGAGGCAGTTTTCGGCAGGTTGTGAGTGGAGCCTGAGGATTGCTTTCTCCAGTTTGTATTCCTCCCAGTCCCCATGGGAAGATCTCTGCTCAGCGTTAGACAGTTTGTGGGATTCCCTTTCTTCTTTACAGCATTCTCTCCTTGCTGTTGTGGGGTCGGTCAGCCGAGTAGTTTCTTCATTAAAAAAAGAAAATCATCAGGCAGTTCTCCTAGGAGGACAAGCAGGATGAGTCAGCCACAATTGGTGACGTCATCCGACGGCGCCGAGACGGAAGTACTCTCCATAGCTCAGAAGGGCTTTGCCCTTCTGAGCATGAGCCAACTGGCCCCACCCCCGGCCCGCCCCTAGCTAACCAGTTTCACTTCTTCTGCCTTGCCAGCAAGACGGACCTTTCTACTCTCCACAAAATTTTTAACTTAAATCCTAAGCGTATGTATCTTGCTATTTTTACCTAACAATTCCTTAGCATATGTATCTTGATATCTAATTTCTTCGGAGCCTTGTACCTCTCTTGCTAAGTTAATGTTCCAAGGTCCCCTTTAGAGCGGCCCCGACGGAACCTTGTTCCAGGGGTCCATGTGCTCCAGTCTCAAATCTTAGAAAACTGCATCTGTTGCGTTTTTGTTTTTCCTATTCTTGTCAGTATTGCATTACTTAAATTTTTCTGTTGAAGCTTATCTAATTCCAGGGCTGCTCTTAAGCTCCTTACCAGACGCTCTCAGTCGGCAGAATAACTATTCCTGCGCCCGTTTCCAGCTGTGCCGCCGCTCCGGGTGTGCCTAAGGGCCTCCACCCCGATTGCAGGCTCATCGCCGCTCAGGTTGTGCCTAAGGGCCTCCAACCCCAGCAACGAGCTCTGTTCCAGCGCACTCAAGGACCCTCCGGGTGAAATAAAAAGACCTGCGGCAGGCTCTGTCCTCCGCTCGTGGGTGAGCCATCGGGTCCGGCTGGAAAAGCCCTGCGGCAGTCTCTGTCCTTCCTCACTGGCCGGCCACGAGGGTCTCATGGCGGCGGCCATCTTGACTCTTACGTCATAGGCAAGGCTCCTCCCACTGAGCCCCATTGGTCGGCATCATTCCTACTTGGAAGGAGGGGCCGTGCGACGGGCTGCTCGGCGCCGCAAAGATGTCACCTGCTCGGCGCATAGGTATCGGCGCGGACAGCGCTGAAATCTGGATTGCAGCAGCGGCAACATCAGACTGCCATTTTACCTAGCCTAACGCTTACAGCCGTACGATCACAAGGAGCGGCAGTGGGATTCCCCTTGGCTTCATTTGCTCTCAGCCAGCTGCTCTCTTTATCACGTATATACTGCGCAGGGGTAAAGACTCCCTGGCGCTAACCGACGGTGCAGAGAGGTAAAGATACCCTGGCGATGACCCGACGGTACAGAGACGCCACGGAGCAGGTTTGCTCTCTTCACGCAGGGAATATGTCTCTGGCGTATCGCCCCCGAGGCTGCAATCGGAGCGTCTCAATGATGATGCTGAAATAGCCCAGCGCTCCAGGCCGGTCGCACTGTGCCCCTACCACTCGGAGCAGATAAACACATCGGAGGAGTCAGTGTTTGCTGCCACTGCTGTAAGCCCGGCAGACGCCTCTGCGCCGGTTCAATCACCCGCTCCCGTGCTAGCACTGGTCAGTGCATTAAAGCTGTCACATGTAGTGCAACGTTTAATTCTACTGAATAAATAGTAACACTAGCCTTGGAGGCCCAGTATTGGGCTGCGGGATCACTAACACCCAAGGAAATCATGAGCACTGTCTCTGCACCTCCGATGCTACAGGGGTCATGAGTTCGTTTCCCGAGTGGGCCCATTTATATCATACTAAAAACCCTGAGCGCTCTGTCAGCATCTCCATGCCTGCACGGTTATAAGAACATAAGAACATAAGATATGCCATACTGGTCAGACCAAGGTCCATCAAGCCCAGTATTCTGTTCCAGGTCATATGTACCTAGCAGTTTCCACAAGGGACACAGGTTCCACAATGCTTGTATTGGTTCAAGCATTGATATCCTGGGTCCCTTCTTAATAATGGCTTAGGGACCTTTCCTCCAGGAACTTGTCCTAACCTTCACTAACAGCCTTTACTACATCCTCTGGTAACAAATTCTAGAGTTGATTACACGTTATCTATCCACTGCTGTGTGATCCCAGGCTAGCAGGAATCGTCAGTGGCCTGTGATAGTGCTCTCACTATCCATGGGGCCTTCTCTCCCCTACGACAAGCATGTCTTCTGAAACAGCAGTGTAACATATGGTTAAGGCACTGACTGATGGTGCAGGGGACATGGGTTCAGTCCCCCACGGTGCCTACTGCAGAAGGCTGGCTGAGGCAGTACCTGTCAACCTGCGTTAGCCTCCCTCACACTTCACCGAGGCTCTCAAAGGATGCAAAGACACTACGTCAGCCTAAACAGAGCTACAGCACAATGATTAAGACACTGACCAATGGTGCAAGAATCAGGGTTTCAATCCCCCACGGTGCCCAATGAAGAAGGCTCACTGAGGCAGTGTGTATTTTGGGGATGAGTGCTGTAGGGGGCAATTTATTAGGAGTAGCCTAAGGGTTGAGGTCACGGACCTAGCATAAGAACATAAGATATGCCATACTGGGTCAGACCAAGGTCCATCAAGCCCAGCATTCTGTTTCCAACAGTGGCCAATCTAGGTCATACGTACCTAGCAGTTTCCCCAAGGGACACAGGTTCCACAATGCTTGTACTGGTTCAAGCATTGATATCCTGGGTCCCTTCTTAATAATGGTTTATGGACCTTTCCTCCAGGAACTTGTCCAAACCTTTTTTAAACCCAGCTACACTAACAGCCTTTACTACATCCTCCGGTAACAAATTCCAGAGTTTGATTACATGTTGAGTGAAAAAATATTTTCTTTTATTAGTCTTAAATAGTTTACCCTGTAGCTTCATTGCATGTCCCCTAGTCTTTCCATATTCTGATAAGGTAAACAATCGATCTACGTTTACCCGTTCCACTCCGTTCATTAATTTATAGACTTCTATCATATCTCCCCTCAGCCGTCTCTTCTCCAGGCTAAAGAGCCCCAACCTTTTTAGCCTTTCTTCATAGGAGTAGCCTTCCATCCCCTTTACCATTTTGGTGGCTCTTCTCTGAACCTTTTCTAAAATCGCTATATCCTTTTTAAGATACGGCGACCAGAATTGCACACAATATTCAAGGTGCGGTCTCACCATGGAACGATATAGAGGCATTATAATATTTTTTGTTTTATTTTCCATTCCTTTCCTTATCATACCTAGCATTCTATTTGCTCTCTTGGCCGCCGCTGCACACTGGGCCGAGGGTTTTAACAAGGTATCCACAATGACGCCTAAATCTTTTTCCTGGGTGGTGGTTCCTAATGTGGAACCTTGCATCGTATAACCATAGTTTGGGTTGTTCTTCCCTACCCTAGGTGCATAACCTTGCACTTGTCCACATTAAATTTCATCTGCCATTTTGATGCCCAGTCTTCCAATTTATCAAGATCCTCTTGCAATTTTCCACAATCCTCCTGGGTTTTAACAACTTTAAATAGTTTTGTGTCATCTGCAAATTTGATAACCTCACTTGTTGTTCCACTTTCCAGGTCATTTATGAATATGTCAAAAAGCAGCGGACCCAGCACAGATCCCTGGGGTACACCACTATTCACCTTTCTCCATTGGGAAAATTGGCCATTTAGCCCTACCCTCTGCTTTCTATCTTTTAACCAGTTCCTGATCCACAGTAGTACACTGCCTCCTATCCCATGACTCTTTAGTTTTGCCAAAAGTCTCTCATGAGGGACTTTGTCAAAGGCTTTCTGAAAGTCCAGATACACAATATCAACCGACTCACCTTTGTCCACCTGTTTATTCACTCCTTCAAAAAAACATAACAGATTAGTAAGACAAGATCTTCCTTGTCTAAAGCCATGTTGGCTGTCTCCCATTAGGTCGTGACTATCTACATGCTGAGTAATTTTATTCTTTATGATGGTTTCTACCATTTTTCCCGGTACTGATGTCAGGCTCACTGGTCTGTAGTTTCCCGGATCACCCCTCGAACCCTTTTCAAAAATTGGTGTTACATTGGCGATCCTCCAATCCTCAGGTATTAGAGATGATTTTAATGATAGTTCACAGATTACTGATAGCAGGTCTGCAATCTCATATTTCAGTTCTTTCAACACCCTTGGATGTATACCATCCGGCCCAGGGGATTTGCTACTCTTCAGTTTATCTAATAGTTGTAAGACATCTTCCCGATGTATCGATATTTCCTTCAATTCTTCCACACCTTTAAATACCACTTCAGTCATGGGTAACATCCCTACATCTTCCTCAGTAAAGACCGAAGCAAAGAATTAATTCAGTCTCTCCGCTATCGCCTTGTCGCCTCTTAGTGCTCCTTTAACCCCTTTATCATCTAATGGACCAACTGACTCTCTCACAGGTTTTTTGCTACGAATGTACTTGAAAAGGTCTTTATTTCGTGTTTTTGCTTCCGCAGCAAGCTTCTTCTCAAATTCTTTGCCTGCCTTATCAATGCCTTGCATTTGACTTGCCAGTGCTTGTGCTGTTTCCAGATTTCATCGTTTGGCTCTTTTTTCCATTTCCTGAAAGATGCTTTTTTGGCAACAGCCTCTCTGAACTCACCTTTAAACCATGCTGGCAGTTTTTTGGACTTCCTTCCACTTTTCTTAAAGCGTGGAATACAGCTGGTCTGGGGTTCCAAGATAGTATTTTTCAACAACAGCCAAGCTTGATGTACGTCTTTAACCTTTGCAACTGCTCCTTTTAGTTTTTTCTTAACTGTTTTCCTCATTTTATCATAGTCTCCCTTTCGAAAGTTAAAGGGTAGTACTGTGGATTTCCTTACTATCCCTCCTCCACTAATTAAATCAAAGGTGATCATGCTATGATCACTATTGCCAAGTGGCCCCAACACCCTTATCTCTTGCACTACATCTGGTGTTCCACTAAGGACTAGGTCTAATATTGCTTCCCCTCTGGTCGGTTCATGAACCAGCTGCTCCAAGAAGCAGTCATTTATTTCATCTAGGAACTTTATCTCCCTAGCATGTCCTGTTGTGACACTGACCCAGTCGATGCCGGGGTAATTGAAATCACCCATTATTATTACTGCACTGTAAGTTTTGCTAGCTTCCTTGATTTCTTTGAGCATTTCATCATCCATTTGTTCATTCTGGCCAGGCGGACGATAGTACACCCCCACTGCCATCGCCTTCCCCTTTTTACATGGAATTTCAATCCATAGAGATTCTACAGCAAATTTTGTTTCTTGCAAAACTTTAATACTTTCTGACTCAATGCCCTCTCTAACATAGAGCGCAACCCCTCCACCAATTTGGTCAGCTCTATCATTACGATATAGTTTGTACCCAGGTATCACAGTGTCCCACTGGTTGTCCTCCTTCCACCATGTCTCTGATATTCCAATCATATCTAACCTCTCGTTTAGTGCTATATATTCTAACTCTCCCATCTTGTTTTGTAGACTTCCAGCATTTGCATACAAGCATTTTAGAGACTGTATTTTATTCATATTAATTTGGCTATTGGTAGACATGGGTAATTTGGGATCTTTAAGTTCTGTCTGCTCCATACTCGAGGGCATTTGGGCTACTTTACTCTTTTTTTGAACCTCTCTGCTTTTTGTAGTATCCTTCAAGGATACATTCTTCCGAACCATGCGCTCTTGGGCGACTGTCGGCTTTCCCCTATTATCTAGTTTAAAAGCTGCTCTATCTCCTTTTTAAAGGTTAATGCCAGCAGCCTGGTTCCATCCCAGTTAAGGTGAAGCCCATCCCTTCGGAAGAGCCCCTCCTTTCCCCAGAATGTTCCCCAGTTCCTAAGAAATCCGAACCCCTCATCTCTGCACCATTGTCTCATCCACGCATTGAGACTCCGGATCTCTGCCTGCCTTTTGGGTCCTGTGCGTGCAATGGGAAGCATTTTGGAGAACGCTACCCTGGAAGTTCTGGATTTCAACTTCCTACCTAAAAGCCTAAATTTAGCTTCCAGAACCTCCCTACCACATTTTCCTATGTCATTGGTACCGACATGTACCAAGACAGCAGACTCCTCCCCAGCACTATCTAAGACCTTATCTAGGTGGCGTGTGAGGTCCGCTACCTTCGCACCAGGCAGGCATGTTACCAGGCGATCCTCACGTCCACCAGCCACCCAGCTATCTACATGCCTAATGATCGAATCACCAACTATAACTGCTGTCCTAACCCTTCCCTCATGGGCACTTGGCCCTGGAGAAACCTCCTCGGTGCGAGAGGGGTTTACATCACCTGGAGGACAGGTCCTAGTTACAGGATCACTTCCTGCCACACCAGGGTGATGCTCTCCTGTCACGTGACCTCTCTCCTCCCTGGCAAGAGGGATGCTGCCAGACTGGAGGTGGGACTTCAGGACTATATCCCTGTAGGTCTCGTCTATGTACCTCTCTGTCTGTCTTATGTTTTCCAAGTCTGCTACTCTAGCCTCTAGAGAACGGACTCGTTCCCTGAGAGCAGAGAGCTCCTTGCACCTAGTGCACACGTAAGACCTCTCACCAGCTGGGAGAAAATCATACATGTGACACTCAATGCAAAAGACTGGAAAGCCCACATCCCACTGCTGGACTGCTGTCTGCATCTTAGTTTTAAGTTTGTGTTTAGATCTTTAAGTTCTTTATGTACTAAAGGGTGCTATGGATATTTATACCACTAAATGGACTAGCAACCCAGAGGTGGACACAGGTGGTGCGGTGAACACAGGCAGTGTGTTCTGGATCCAAAAGTGAGCAGTTCAAATCCCAACTGGGGCACCTGCAACCCTACTGGTAATTGGCTACCGTATCCCCAGGGATTCCATCAATGCCGTGCCACCCAATACCTTCGGCTGCTCGCGGACGCCCCGAGCCTCTCAGCTAGTATGGGGCAACCAGATCCCAGCCACGTCGCAAATGGAACCATGGCAGCCAGATTCCAGTCACGTCACGAATGGGACCAGCATCCTACCTGCCAGCCCTGGTGGCACTACCTACCACCATCCTACCTGCTACCCTACCCCTGGCCAGCCGGCTCCCCGGCTTGCAGGATCCCCTTCAGGGAGGGGCTGATACTTTAAAAATGACATGAGAATACGTTACCATCTACCAGGCAATTAAGGGACCTAGATACTGCCCCAGTGGATCGCACTTCTGGGACTCCATCTGCATCTCCTCCCAAAAGAGGACCCGACCACAGGCTCCTCAGATCCCCACTCAGGACACTGACGGCAGCGCCTGCTGCACCCCTCTCGGCACTGTAGCTCGCAACACGATACACCCAAGCCTCTGCTTGGGCCCTTGGGCGATCCACTATCCCCAGGAACAAGCAGAAGTGAGTCTTCACTACAGCTACCGTCGCTACCGACGGAGCCTGCACGGAAGCGCTCCCCAGCGTCCAAAGGGAAAGTTTTCCGAGTGCCTGCCCGAAGTAGAGAAACAAGTGAGCACCCTCCTGCCAGGGGTAGTGAGTTGATGTCTTACCCTTAGACAGACTGTCCCATACAGGACAGCAGTGCTTGCTTGCCTGCCCTATGAATCGAAATTGCTGTGGCACCCAGAGAAAGCCTTGCCAATCTAACCAGCTATGGTGAGATACACTCCCCGTCGCTCCTAAAGAATGCTTGCAGGTCCACCTACAGCTGCACTTCCTAGAAGATCAGGAAGCTCGAATGACTGCAGGGCATGACCAGCCATTCTTAAGCTCATACCGCATCGGGGAATGTTGGAAACAACAGTCACAGCATACTGAGAGCATGCAGAAGACAACCCTCATCTCTGTGGCAGCACGGTGATGCACCACTCAGTGGGTCCAGAAGCTAAAGGTCGCGTGCTCAGCCCCAGCTGGGGCAGAAGCCGCCAGTGTGTTCAGAAGCTAAAGGCCGCGGGTTCAAGCCCCAACTCTGCTGTTGTCCCTGCAACCCAATCCCTGTTCAATGATTCTGGACAATAAGACCTGCATCTTTCAGACAGAGCAGAACCTCAGCACTATGGTTAAACTCGGACCAATGGTGCAGGGATCAGGGGTTCAATCCCCCTCAGGGCTCAATTAACATGGCCAGCTGAGGTGTTATTAACAGGAGGCTCATTGCGGACCTCGCATCTTCTATTCATCCGCAGATACCACCTAAGGGTCAGAGCTTGGTACAGTTTTGCCCTCAGAGACCTGCCTCCGCTCCCCCAGGGTTGAGGTGGCTAACAGATCGCTGCCCACCAACATGTGGGGAAACACCTCCCATGTCTCGGTCTCCGCATCGCTTTCATTGCTGCCAAGGAGCAGCTATTCCCCGAATTGGGCCCCTACCAGTGGCAACACGATGGTGCAGTACACACGGTGCAGTACACGCAGACAGTGTGTATGACCACAGAACGTCACAGAACGCCCAGTCGGGCTACTGCCAATACAGTCCACGTATTAATGGACCCTACTAAGCATCCAAGCCCTATCAAGGAGCGTGTAAGGGCAGGAAGGCAGACTCAAGGCCAGCCTTGTGAACGCCAGATTGGCTTCTTACGTTATGATCAACCCAAGGGCAGCACTTTAATTAGCGTGCACAAATCTGATTTTAGCCATCTACGCGCACCAAGGAAAGTGCGCCACGATCACAGGTTTCGACCTGGGCTGGGAGATGCAAACCATCACCCCACTACGCCGTATAGCGGTGCCTAATGCCCTACACTTAGGCCCTTGGTTGTATGTGACGATGGGATACCCCAGCCAGTCGCCAGACCGACCACGGCCTCTAACACTATACAAAAAAAAAAAAAAACAGTCCGTGGGCTGACCACGAATTGATCACTCACCACGTGGCGAGCACAAAGTGCTACTGTTGTGAGGGGCACTACCTGCCCTCCCTCAGGCACCAGCGTGCTTCACTCCCTGATAGCAGCACGCACACACTCACACCATGCATAGCCTGACCCTGTCGACAGATTGAATCCTCGTCGACAGGTTATTATCCTGGCGGGGCCACCTACTACCAATGCAAACCTCCGCAGGCTTGAGGGGCATCTCTCACAGATCTCGTAGCACAGAGCTTGCTACTCGCTGCTATTATATCAACATAGGATATGCCGTGGCCTAATGAGTCCACCAAACCCAGTCTGTTCTTCTAAAGTGGCAAATCTAGGTCGCCATCACCTAAGAGTTATCACCTAAGAGCATGATGTAGTCGTCATCACCTATGAGTTACCACATGGCATGGTATAGGCTGTGGGCCCTAGCTTCCCGTAGACCCACCAATCTCGGTTTTCCTTCCTGCTGAAAGCACCTGGCAGTTGAAGACACTTGTTCCTCTATGCTCGCTGAATCCTAGCAATGCCCCTAAGTCGTCTCAATGCTTCTTTCACGCCACCCTCAACTCCCACCTACATGCCATCCCACGCTTGCTTACAGTGACCAGCACTCTAATGCTCCGTAGTGAGGCTCCGATCTACACTACCCTCGTGGCTACTGGCCTGAAGCCCCGCTGTACTTGACCGCCTATGATCCGCATACTTCGCATCGCAGCTGTTGCATATGCGTGCTTCATCTGGAGGTTGCCCAGTATCGGCATACTTCACAACCGCAGCTGTTTCGTTTGCATGCTGCCCGACTGCAAGCCCACAGGCTCTTCCTGAGACATGCCAACTGCAAACCCACATGCTCTAGCTGTGACACGCAGGACTGCGCGCTGACCCTGATGAGGTTACCTCAGCCTCGTCCTTCCCCCATCCACCACAGCGCATGGCAGCTTGGGAGGCACCAGTTGTGGCTGACTCATCCTGCTTGTCCTAGGAGAAAACGGAGTTACTTACCTGTAACTGGAGTTCTCCGGGGACAGCAGGATAAGTCAGCCACACATCCCACCCTCCTCCCCTGGAAGGGGGAAGGACTAGTCCTCAGGAACTGGTGCCCGCCTCCTAGCGGCTAAGGCTCAGCTAGTGAAGAACTGGTTAGCTAGGGGCGGGCCGGGGGTGGGGCCAGTTGGCTCATGCTCAGAAGGGCAAAGCAGCCCTTCTGAGCTATGGAGAGTACTTCCGTCTCGGCGCCATCAGATGACGTCACCAATTGTGGCTGACTTATCCTGCTGTCCCCGGAGAACTCCAGTTACAGGTAAGTAACTCCGTTTTGTGGTGCATCTGGCTCAGCAAACTACCAGGGTGGCTCAGCTGGAGACCCAGGTAGGGGATCTACAAACACTCGGAAGTGCTGACATCAAGGAGCGCAATTTCCAGGCTCGGAAGAGAGAGTTTGAGGTTTCTCAAAGTTGGTTCTCCATAAAGTATTTCAGCAATTTCTCTGTCTCCTCTGCTGGCCCCACTGGACTTTGTGGAAATCCTGAAGATGTCCTTTGAGGCATTACCTCCTATTGCTAGAATTCAATGTGTGACTGTTACTTCGCCTGTTCCTGGTGCTGTGTCCGGCTCTGTTCTGGCCAAGCCAGTGAGTTTAGATCTCACTGATTTCATTGAAAGTTCCATAGAGGGTGGTGACTAGCAGATCCACCTTGTTGTGGACTTTGCTTTGAATCAGACCAAAACTCTGTCCTGAGATTATATTTCTGCAATGTCTTCTCAGTTTATGGGGTCAAAGGTGTATGACCCTCTAGCAAGACCCTCTTCTATCTGTCCACGGGAGATCTGATCCTGGCAAGCAAATGAGAAGAGGTAGGTCACTGTTGCAGCCTGAAGCAGAAAAGGTGTTTGTGGGGAGGAGGAAGTGAAGTAAAGGCAGGGACAATTTAAAGGGGCAGTGGCCTATTTAGAAAAGGAGGACGGGGTAGGGGATGGGAGCGCTAGTGTATTTAGTGAAGGGGAGATGACTCTGAAGAGTAACAGAAGTCAGCAACTGTTATCTGTATTCTTGTCTAATGTCGCACAGTACAGGAAATCTGGCACTGAGAACAAGACTAGTGTGAGAGACAATGTGTGTGGGGGGGGGGGGAGGGGGAGGGTAAGGGTAAGGAAGGTCCCAAGCACTGGCTCCTAAGATGCCCACTGCCATATTTATGGTGCTACGTTTTTGGTTAGGCTTCTTGTGTTCATTTTAGAAGCTGGTGTCCTCATAATATGGTAGATTTTCATTATAGGTCTTCATTGACTTTTGTTAGTATTGTTAGTTTACAATCTGCCTGGTACTGGAGAGGCTGTTAATGAGATGACCCTGGAATAAGATTTTTTTTCTTGTATGTTAGGGTCTTTGAAATGTGCTAGTTCTGCTCTCCATCTACTGTTGGAGGAGGGGTTTTGCTGGACGCAAAAAGACACCCATAGCACAGGTAGAAACTGTAGTGAATCTTTCTTTTTGTCCCGAGGGGGGTGGTGGTAAGCTGCTTTTTTTTTTTTTTTTTTGGAAAAAAAATATTTACAATTGTCCGTGTTTAATCTTAGAGCTCCAAGCTGCATTTTAATTATATAGCCTGGGAATATGTCCCTTGCCCTTTTTTTTGCCAAAGCCACTGAATATGAGAATCTCTTCTCCCTATTTATCTTGGGGGGTGCTAGGTCATCCCTCTCTTGTTTTGATATACTTGCTTTCTACTCATCTAGTATTTTTTTAAGTTAATCATAATGAATACGCAAATAAGTGCAAATATATGCAAATACGTTGCCCACCCTTTGCCTCTCCCTCAAATGAAGCCGTCAAGCTAAGCCGCATTTGGTTTTTCGGAAGAATTTTGATGGAATTACACATGAGAAATCCAGAGTATAAAGGGAATTATTTTCAAACTAGGATTTTTCTTTGCCGAAAGGTCCAGTACGCTGTCTTTACAACCCTGTCTCCCGTTAGCCGGGCAGGGATAGAGGGATCACTAGAATTCAATCGGGGGCGCAAAGTTCATTTAACAGTGTTTCGAAAAATTTAATTTGCTCACAGCATAGCGGCTGGCTTTAATGCAGCTTAGTTGTAATATTTGTTTTCTTTCTGGCTTAACTGTTTACGAAAAGGCAACTTTTCATTAGGATTACAAAATATAACGCAGTCGGCGCCCGAAGGCTCTGCAGCAGGCTGGAATCACCTTGAAAGGAGGGCTGCAAGGTTAGCGAGGGGGCTGCTGCTGCAGCACGTGCGGCGCGTGGGAGAGACGGGGAAAGCTCTCTGGCAGCGGCGCGGGACGCCGCCTGCATTCTAAGTAGAACTCAGAGGAGGGGAAACCCCTCCCCCTCCACTGCGGAATCCCGGCTCCCCCGACTGCACGAGGAGGATTCCAAGCGCACTGCCTCCGAGCGCCAAGAAACCCCCCGCCACCAACGCATGCGCACTGTGCACGCTGCTTTTATTGCTGGAGCTGCTGCTGTTGTCGGCGGCGAGTGCAGCACATGCAAGAAAATCTGCGCCCCCTCCCCCCCGCGCTTTATAACGTAATTCATTTCTTTCGCTTGAGCTGCAATTTCTCGCTAAACAAACACTGACTAAGCAAGCTACTGCAGACAGGGCAATATCTGGATTAGAAAAACATACTCCCCAACCCAGCCAGGTACACTTATGAATCGACTCTTCCAAAAGCCAGATCTTCAAAACACCTCTTCCGTTTTTTTCGTTAGCGGTGGGGAGACGGAAGTAGGACGACCTATAAAACGGGCAATAATATCAAAGAGTTCTACGAAAACATAACAGAAAGGAAAATTGTTCCGTATACTCTAACCAGCTACGTTGGAATCGTCTTATCACGGTCCTTGCCACAGTATAAGCCAAGCCTGAAGTGACACAACCGCCAACAGTAGGTTAATTAGGGTGAGGGCTGATCTCAAAACTGGTTGAGTGGAAAGGCAGACTTTTATAATGCATATTTCTGGCTCACACTTCCTTTGGTTTCCATGAGTGAATGAGAACTGTAGCCCTATTGCTGTTTTGGACTGGAACCAGGAAGCCAAGGTTGAAATCCCCCTAATATTCCTTGCTGCAAGGTTACTGAGGTACAAACCTACAACTCCATGTAGCAAAGTGTGCTGCTGTTAGCGCAGGCAGTAGAGCAGTATTTGTGCAGAATTTTCTTTTTTACTATGGGTGCAGAATGCAGGAAGGAATCCAAGTGATCATAAACAGTCCACTTTTAAATCCATTTAAATGGTGATGAAGCAGATGCAGAGAAGTGCACAGAAGGCTGAGATCAAAGAGGTCTGAGGAGGCATTAACAGCTCATAGGTCTGTGATCAGGGCTGTTTCTTCAGCATACCTGTTATAAATACCTTTACCTGTGGCCAACCTGGCCAATGAGACTCGGAGAGGAATATTGTGAAGCAGTTTAAGAGCTCTTTATTATTATTATTATCATTCAGTACATTACTATAGAAATGGGCGTCTAAATAGAGACACACCCCTTTACATATTTCAGAGACATTTATACCTTTGTCAGATCTACAGACCCTATTATCTTATTGGCTAACTAATAGTGTTGTTGACTTGTCTAGTGTGCTCAGGCAGCACACGTGGGTTTCTGCTCATCCCCTTTATTTAACATAATTCCATATTCTTTCATGACAAACCATATGTCAGAATGCAGTTTTCCTTGTTCTTCTGACCCCTTTATGGTAGTACATACTGATGGTCAATGGTTTATTTACTTTTGTGCTTGCTCCATAAGACCTTTGCATTGCAAAAGGTCAACAGAGCAAGGATCTATTTTATTTACCATAGCTTTATAACTTAAAGCCAACCCCAACCTCTACAAAATTAGTGTTTCTATCTTGCATATATTTATCTTGTCTCTTACAATATGGCAATAAATAGACACACTTCAAATACATAATCCTCTATTTTATATGGAGTTAACTCCCTGACATTTTAACCATTTTTGACTCTCATGATCCACATAGTATGCCTTTTAACTTTAGGTTTCTGTTCTGTCTGTCAGTCCTTATCATAAAGGACCACAGATCAGGAAGGGAGGGGGGGGGAGAGAGGAGTATGTACTTAGTGTCTCTTAGGCTCTGCTATCTCTAGATGCAGAACAATGGAGAGGGAGAGAGAAATCTGCATGAGATGGCAGACATTTACTACTAGCGAACAGAAATCTCCACAGCAATCGCAGTAAAGGAGAGAACGCGGGCAGCATTTCTGTTATGTTTAGGTCCCCTGACGAAAAATGTGAAATGTCAGTCGGTACCGGGGTTGAACATTGGGACACTGAAAACTGGTGAAGAATTTGAGCTGTTTCTGCATAGAAGCTGAGTATTGAATTTTTCCAAGATAATTTCTACAGAAAGTCTATAAATAAAACAGCTATAAATTGTTTACACGGATTTTAAATATTACACCAAACTGACAGAGGGTTATTGATGTGCTACAACACCATTTCAAAGCTCTGGGCCTAGAACCCGGCTGCATAAGGTGTTATTTTCTACTGAAACCTTCTCTGTCAGCTGTAAGAGTGTTTATTGATCTCCCAAGAGAGTAAATTGAACGATAAAAATTGTAATAACAGATTTTACTGTCGTTCAGTGGCCAAGGAAAGTTTTGTGAGACATTTATCTCAGACATTTTTGTTTTGCAGAGTATTTCTAGAAACCTCTATTCTTTGACTTAATTTTCTTATTCTTTAAAAACACTTTACGTTCTTCTATCACCTTGTAAAAACAATTATTTAAACTTTTCTATCATACCCTGCAGCTTTTTTTCTGGCTTTGCTGAAGAATGCTGAAAAACAGGGGAAATGTGACGGAACAATGTGTGTATACCCTGGATTGCTTCCTAGCACATAAACAGCACTGTTTTATACGTTTGATAGCAATTTTGCACATGTGCACAAGTGGCAAACTGTGTAGGTTTTTTTGTAAAATTTGTATTCTTTTTTGTTTGTACACATGATATAGGTGCTGCTAACGCAGACTGTTGTGCACATGTGCCTAGCTTGCTCACCTTGATCATACAGACCTTTGGCATACAGCTCATTTGCATGCTGTTTGCTTACAGCATTTCTGAGCAAAACATTTGCATTGTGTTAGAGCTTTAAATGCTGGGCTCTAGTGCAGAGTTTCTGCATCAATTGGAACCCTCTGGGAACTGGAAATACTACTGTATGTGAATGTAACTAGCTTTGAACTGCTGCTGGAAAGGTATGAGCTAAATACAAATAAGAGTAATTCTCTACAACAGAGTTTGGGGTTAGCAAAGCATTGCATAATTACAATACAGCTTGATATGTTGTGATCTAATTATTAGTACTACTGTGCAACATTCCTGCAGAGCTGTGTGGGAGTCTCTGCATTGCTGCTGGATGGGAAAGGTGCTGCAATTTTGCATTTTTAGTCTATTTTAAAAATGCAATATTGCTGCAGCCCCCAGTCTGGCAGCAGTGTGGAAAGAGAAAACAACGTTACTTACCTGTAACAGGGTTCTCCGTGGACAGCAGGATAAGTCAGCCACACTTGGTGGTGACGTCATCCGACGGCGCCGAGACGGAAGTACTCTCCATAGCTCAAAAGGGCTTTTGCCCTTCTGAGCATGAGCCAACTGGCCGCACCCCCGGCCCGCCCCTAGCTAGCCAGTTCGTCACTAGCTGAGCCTTCGCCGCTAGGAGGCGGGCACCGGTCGGAGGCGGACCCCTTCCCAGGGGAGGTGGGTGGGTATGTGTGGCTGACTTATCCTGCTGTCCACGGAGAACCCTGTTACAGGTAAGTAACGTTGTTTTCTCCTAGGACAAGCAGGATGAGTCAGCCACACTTGGTGCCTCCCAAGCTACCAAGTGCTGTGGTGGAAGGGGTAGCCAAGGATGGCTTCTTACTGGTGTACCCTGGGAGACTTTGTAACCGTATATCGTGAGGTAGGGTTAACCGTAACAGCATCGCTATTGTGAGGTAACTGTAACAGCACTGTTACTGTTACTGCTAACTGCAAAGCACCGTTAGAAAGGGCTAACAAGCCGGGGTACTAGACTCCTACTGGTGCCGCCGGGGTTGACAATGGCATGCCTGCAGACGGCAGAAATAGTGTGCAGTGCAAGCATGCAGCGATATCTAGCATGTGCCCCCGGGATGCTGAGCGTGAGACCTGTGGTCCCCGCGTGCCGTAGCAGATTACAAGAGCATACGGTAACCTGCAGTCCCAATGCGTGCGAGCGCCGTAGCAGATACACGAGCCTATGGGCCCCATATGCAGTGGCAGAGCTGAGTGATGCAACTAAGAGTATAATGCCGCCACAGTGAGGGAGGAACCGTGCACCGGCACAGGACACTGGAGGACACTATGAACAGCATCCAGAAGAGCGAAGTGAGTGGAGTCCAGAGGCAACAAGAGCGAAGTGAATGAGGCTTCAAGACCACAACGGCCATGAGTAAGTCTCTGGCCCAGTCGCATGCCAGGCGAAGAGTTTGACCATGTTGTGAAGGTCTTGGACAGTGTGTAATGCAATGGTATTGGGCATGTCCCCGCACACTTCGGGCCTCCGTTCGGTGATGGACTCCTTGGAGCGGCACGGCCCCGCAGACTCAGGGCCTCCGTTCGGTGATGGACTCCTTGGAGCGGCACAGCCGCAGGTTGGTGATGGACTCTTTGGGGTGGTACTGCTGCAGGTTGGAGATAGACTAATTGGCGCGAAGAGATTTCCGAGCATGCCGTTGTCGTGGTTTGAGCCCTTGCTTGTGCCCTTGGCTGGTTGGGAAGCATGTGGGATTAGGGGAGTTGCTGCCCTAGTTGCTGTTGCACTAATTTGTGTGTGTGCGTGTCCTGTGCGCCTAGTTCTGAGATGATTCCACCGGCGGTTCATGCATAACATCATGAAGCATTTGAACCGCTGTCCACAGTCATACTTCTTAAGTGTTCAACTTATTAGCGTAGGGGTGGTCCTGGGCTGGCCAACGCAGTCGCCGGGGGTTTAGGGACCTATCTTGTTGCTGGTGTATGCTCCAGGCTGTGTGGGACTCGGCCAGGCTCTGTGGGATTCGTGCAGTCGGCCAGGTCAGAGTACTACCTGGCGATCGGATTGGGCTAGTTTCACATAGACTACAACCATCCCATGCTGTAATGACGGGACTTCACCGCCAGAGAAAACGGTCGGTAATGCACTTTCAGGAGCGAGACCATTCAGTGTCGACAATTTCAGAGTGATAGCCCTGCTGTTGTTGCAAATGGAGCACTGCAAGTGGGGCATTGTGCCCATATACGAAGGACAAGCGAAGGATAATACGGTGAGGGATTGTAGAGATGGGACTAAGAGCGCTGCCGGCAGGACATGTAGTGGGGCTGCTGGAGCACCGGGCAGCCTAGGCTGAGGGCATCAGACAGTAGGGGTGTGATTGAGATGGCCTGGGCTCTGTCCATCTTAAACCGTAGGTCTTCCTGTCCTCCCCATTGGGCAGGGCAATTAGCGGCCAGCCCCAGGGGGATTGGTGGTCCGCCTTCTAATATAAGGAGGAGACTGATGGCCCTGGGTTCAGATGCTACCTGTGATCCGTTTGAGATCAGAGTCTATCGGCCGGCTCTCCCTAGGTCCCAACGTGGATGAGAGCAGAGCCCGTCAGGGTGCGTCTCTCAGTGGTACTGCCCTGGGTGGGAGTTGCGGCAATCTGCCGGTGTGCTTCAGTCCTTAACCCGGCCTGCTGCCAGGACACTGACCTTTGATGCTAGTCAATAGGCGCCTGCCCTTTAATTGTTCATAGGGGGAGGATCCTAAATGATCCCCTTGCTGATATCGAGACTTGCACTCAGCGGTCATGCCCATAGTGGCTTAGTTTGTAGTGTCACGGGTCCCTTGGTCCAGGGCAGGGCCTGAACCTGTGACACAGCTCCAAGGCACATTGGATGTGGGTAGAGTACCACACTGTGGCCGCAACAAGGTACAATTGTGAGTCAACTACCCACCCTGACCCGTCTCGGGTACTAGGATGATGATGATGACCCTCAAGTGGTGCGGAAAAACCTATCATGGGGCTGTGGTGTCGATGTGCACTTAAACTGCATGCCCGCCCGTCGCTAGACTGGGTTGGCAGGGACCACAGCTGTTGTAATTCGCATGTGCCTTCTACCGGCCAGGAGCCAGGGAGAAGTCCTGACGATTGTCCATTGATGACAAGTGCTGCAGGGACAGAGAGACTGTCGAGTCTGAGATGGAAGGCGGGCCCCGTCTGATTTTTGGAGGCTATGCTTGCCTCAGGTGTTAAGACCTTCGAGTATTATGCTATCATATATTTATTTATTTATTCTTGACACTGTAATGTGGAGTGGCCGTCAACTCTCAGGAAGAGACTGGTCACTGGAATTTCCCGCTTGTTATCTGTTGTCCCCATCGTCTTATGGGGTGTTGAGTATCGGTTCAACCATGCTTCACAGTGGTTGAGTATGGACCAAACCATACTTGCAAGGTTGGAGGCATTCCTAAGGGGAAAGGGTTGGTGACTTCCAACCGACCCGGATCAGTGCAGGGCAGTGACCACCTTAAGCAACCTTTCTTCCAACATTAAGCATTGCGATGCCAGAGCTTCCAGCTGCAGTAGTTGTGTGGCACGGGTGTAATACGAGTGGGGCATGTGGATCCCTGCCCCTTTTTTTTTTTTTTTTTTTTTTTTTGCGAGATCTGATCACCCTGCCCCTTGATGGGCCTAGTCAAAGGAGCAGGGGTCTGGAAGGGATGTGGTGTGATAAGACTTGGTGAGGGCAGTCGTGCCCGACTTGTATGTGGACAGAATTGGTGGTAGCCCCAGCTGGGCCAGTCGTGCCAGCCTTGTATGTGGACAGAATTGGTGGTAGCCCCAGCTGGGCCTTGGACCTGTGACTCTCTGGTCCTAGAGGTACTGTCTCTATCCGCTGCACCACACTGTGGCCACTCATCGAGATGCCATTGTGTGCCGACAGTCATCCTTTTAGCGCTGTACAAAGGGTCGGTGTTGCTGGAGTAGTGGTGATGAAAGCAACCCGCCATGAGCCTCGTCCAATTCAGAGGGGGCTGCATCCACAGCTGAGGGTCTCCTCAGCATGTCTCTCTTGCAGAGAGGCCTCATCTGGCTCCATGTTTGCTGGGAACCCATTCCACCTAAGTAATGCCTCAGCCCGCTGTCTTCAATGAGTACTGAACTCATGGCCCCTGCATCATTGGTCAGTGTCCTAACCATTGTGCTGTGGCTCTGCTCCCAGCGATCTTAGAATGATCTTATGTCCTGTTAGCGCTGCCATGTTCCAAGTTCAAGCGTTTGATAAACCGCCTGTTATCAAAGTATACGGTGGGGTTCCACTCCCTTATTCACCTGAGTGGATGCCGAAGGAAATGTGAGGCAGACTGATCCTAGACAAGGCGCATCTGTATCCTGTGAAGGCAGAAGTGGTTTCAGGCTGATGAAATAGGGCTCCGGTGGGCCTGGTCCCCATATTGATTTATAATTACTTCAGGTACAGGAGTGTTATAGTCCACCAAGGCAATGGGGTGGCTGAACCCCTGAGATGCATAAGCAAGATCTGAACCTGATTCTCCAGTACCAACCAGTGGGCTGCGCTCGCTTGCTAGGAGCGGGTGCCGCTTTTCGCAGCAGAAGTGGGAGACTGTGCGCTTGTAAGAAGCACAAGCGTGAGCTAGCCCGTTTGAGGGATGTCCATGGCCATCATAGTGGCGTTGGGAACAGAATTTGCGACTACCTGCTGCATCAAGATGGTCATCATCGGGACTCTGGAATAGACGCGACTCCGCGGCAAGGGCATTCCATCCGTGTCCGTGGGGGAGGCATTTACGTTACGCGCCTCGTAAGGAATGCGAGCCGCCTCTTCCCTGAGGAATGCCCACTTACACTTGAGGAGTTAAGCACTCACATTCACACTCTTTACTATGCACAAATTTGCTGAGTTGCATTATGTACACCCAGCAGGATTTTATAAAGTGTCCGCTGAAGGGCTGAACTCACTTCGATGTGTGCTGACCAACGGCGCTGCAGAGGAGGGGCCGTGATGGCAGCGGCCAACCTGGGGCGACTCAGTGCCGAAGAACCATCGGCGCAGATGGAGGAGAGGTCCCTCCTTTCTGGGGGAGTGCCTCCGCGCCGAGAACCGTGTCCTGCACTGTGCAGAGATGAAGACAGGCGATCAGGCCTTCTTCCTGCCTGGAGCGGCGCCAAACCCTGTCGGAGTGGGGGGGGGGAGCCGTAGAAGTCCAGCCGTAGATTGGTTGTCGCCGGCCAATGGCGCCGCAGGGGGGAGGAGCCCGGTAACGGGGCAGACGGGTGCCTCCGTCGAAGAACCATCGGCGCCGGCGGAGGGCGGCCCCTCCTTGCTGGGGGAACCTCTGCAAGAAATCCATGGCGCTGAGAGGAGGGATTGCCCGAGAGCAACGGGGGTGTCCTCTGTGCCTGGATCAGCGCCGACCAATGGCGCCGAGGGGGAGGAGCTTGCCCGTGACGTAGTCTGCAAGATGGCCGCCGCCATGAGGGCCTCGTGGCTTGTAGAATCGGGGATGCAGGAAGGCCTCGCCGAACTCACCGGGACAAGCAGGAGGGTTTGTCAGTATCGGGGATGCAATGAGGCCTCACCGAACTCTCCGCACAAGGAGGTATTTAGCCGGAGGTCTCCTGCGCGATGTCCTTCACTCCCCTTTGCCCCCAACGTAGAAGCCAATTACGGGAGCAGAGCTACCCACCGGAGAACTGCGGCTGGAGATGGAGGCCTCAGAGGCACATCTCGGGCTGCAGAGGTGTGGCGGCGGCAGCGACTCTTGCCCCAAGCAACGTAGAAGCCGCACCGTGGGGGGTCCCGGAGGGAGATTCCAGCTACGGGAGCGGAGCTATCCGTCGGAAAACTGCGGCTGGAGATGGAGGCCTAAGAGGCACATCTCGGGCTGCAGAGGAGTAGCGGCGGCGGCAGCGATTCTTCACCTAGGAGTGCTGCTTGAGCCAGGCATGTGCAGATCTGGAGAAGGAGGTATGTGGAGGGCTGGCTGGGGACGGAGGCCTGTTAGGCACGTCCTGGGCTGCCGCGCTGGTGTAGACCTTTCCCACGGACAGCTCAAGCACACGCAGATCTGGATGGAAGGTATCTGAATAAGCTGAAATACATACGTGAAAAAGAGAATTTAATATTGATTTAGTGGAGAGTAGCAAAGTCCGTCTTGCTGGCAAGGCGGAAGAACTAAAACTGGCTAGCTAGGGGCGGGCCGGGGGTGCGGCCAGTTGGCTCATGCTCAGAAGGGCAAAAGCCCTTCTGAGCTATGGAGAGTACTTCCGTCTCGGCGCCGTCGGATGACGTCACCACCAAGTGTGGCTGACTCATCCTGCTTGTCCTAGGAGAACTCCTGTCCAGCTTCGTGACAGTGCTGATAACTGTTTAATGGTACTAAGTGGTGTGTAGGGTTTTTTTTTTAAGTTGCTATGTGTACTTAAGTCGACATCGAAACTGAGTCAGTTGTAAGCATTGTTTGCTAGATTAACCATATGAATATAGACATGCCTTTTAATGTTTTCCATGAGAAGAAATAGATTCAAGAAATGAGTAGTTTGGGGCTAAGCTGCTCTAATGTAAAGGAGAAACTGTCAAATGAGAGGTTTCCTGTTGGGAAGGAGTTTTGTGCTCCTGTCCTTCTGTGTGCTGATGTAGGTGTGGGCTCCTGTATGCCTGTGCTAGCTGCAGCAGACACACAGGCATTAGCTGTGCAGCCAAGCAGGGCCATGCGTGAGTGAAGTGATAAATTATTTAAGACTAGAAAATCTGTGCTGTGAAGCTCATCAGTCAGTGTAGATAAAGCTGTGGTCTCTGCCTGCTGAATGCAGTACAGGGGTGTATGAACAGAACCAGCAATAGATACGGGTTTTGGATGGAACATTTTTCTACATATCACTGCTTTGTTCTGTCCTCTGAACCTCAGAGGATGGGACAAAGGAGGAGGCGCAAAAGGTTCTCTGTACAGAGAATTTCTCACAATCTCCTTTCCCCCCATCTTTTTGAAGATCAAGGACTACTTATGATCCCACTAATCATAAGGGGCTTGTAAGAGATTGCTGTGCAACTTGGCTTTGTAAAATCATAGAATCCCATTGCTAATGTATTTATCTTCATAGATCTTAAGCTTTTTGGGGAAGGATTTTGAACTGAGATTTCTTTTGTGAAGCACTAGCCAAATAATATTGTGATAACCCTGCTCTTAATTTCCAGTGAAATGACTGAGCATAAATCCTCTGCCCTGGTAAATTCTGAGGGGTGGAGGAAGAGCCTAATCTGTTAGCAACCTCCAGGCTTCCTACCTTCACGCTTGTCATGCCTCTTCTGCTGCATTGCATAGCATTGCTTACTAGCTCACAGGGGATCTTGGGATTATACTCTTCCTCTGATCGGTCTGCAGCCTTATGGAAATTTCTTTAACAAGCTCAGATCTTTATACCAGTTAATAATTCTTCTTAAAAGAAAATTACAAGTAACTGCTATGTAATTATTCTTTAGACTTAGGTATTAAAATGTTAACAAGATTCATTAATTTGATCTACGGTCACTTTTCAAGTTAGACACATACTACAAGTGGGAAAGCACATGGATTATGGCATGATTGTAGGTGCATTTCTGTCTATCTCTGTATGAATGTATGTGCATGCACTTGTAGGTTATCTGTGTGCGCTTGCAAAAGTTTGGGCACTCTGTTTCAATGAATCCCTAAGAGAACAGAAGCTGACACAGTATCTATCTTGAATTGGGGCTGGCCCTACCATTTAGTGATATATTTATTTTTTTTTTTTACCCATTGTCCCACTTTTCATTCCCTAGTCACTTATGCAAATGAGGCCCCACAATGCGTCTCTGCCCATGGTCCCACATCCCTCTGCATTCCCCAAAGGCTGCCCTTGCCTGGTAGAAAGCGAAATGCATCTTTCAGAGCAAATTTGAATGCTTAACTACCATATGCAGAATTTTGCAGGTTCAAAATAAAGAAAATGGTGAATATGGCAGGTGCTAAAGCTTGGATACCCTTGTCAGTACCTTGTAATACCTCTGACAGAAATAACAGCTTCCAAAGGTTTTATGTAGCGATTGATGGTCTTTATATTCTTTCTTTGGGAATTTTCTTTTCCCACTCTTCCTTGCGGAATTTTTCTAGCTCAGAAATACTAAGCTTCCTTGCATGCAATGCATGGTTGAGATCTCCCCAAAGATATTTAATAATTGTCTGGGGACTTTGAAGGTCATTCCAAAATCTTAATTTTTCTTTCCTGTAGATACATTATAGTTGATTGAGGTATATTTCAGATCATTGTCCTGCTGAAATATCTAGTATTTTTTTCACCTTTAATTTCTTCATGGGGCTTATACTATGAGACTGACTCCAAATGGAAGAGGAAACTGGTGCACTATTAACTGCTATTCCTCCTACCCACTATGGGGACTAGGTTATGGCAGTCGGAGGAACATTCAAAATAGCTGTCCCTTTGTTACTCCCAGAATCTGGTGCCCTAGTTCACTCAATGGAGCCTGATGACTAAATTCCAGGGAGCAATTTCATACAACCTTTTAGTAACCAAGGAAATACTGAAGAATCCATAGTCTCCTTCGTACAGTAAACAGAAGCTACCCAATTAAATGCTTTACTATGAAATTGCACTGTTAAACTTTCCCCCTAGTTTCTTATCCAGACCCACAGATTGATTGCCCTGTCAGTGGTCCTTTAGAATCCAACTATACAGGAAAACGTCTAGACAGGCCACCATATCTCTAAACACAGATTGCAATGGTTCTACGCACAGAGCAACAGAACCAAACCTCAGAACCAATGTGTGGCCACCTGTGTGAGTGGGATCACATAGCCCAGTTCAGATAAAGAGGAAACAGATTGGCATGGGACAGACACGGTGGATCCTTTTATAGCAAGAGGATAAAATAAAAATGAAAAATATCTTTTATACTTCAGCAGCATAGAGAATGTGTGACCCTAAGAAAGGGCATAGAGGGAAGTGACCTGCACTGAGTGGCAGGTAATACTACTTTAGCCACCTTATTGGGCAGACTAGATGGACCATACTGATCTTTATCTGCTGTCCATATACTATGTTACTGTGTTAAAATTCTGAGCTAATGGATAAGCTAGATTGTCCATATGCAGCATAAAATGATTAGCAGATAGGGATATTTGAGAGAGCGCCATTGCATTCAGTTACGTTCTTCACAAAATTTGCTGACACCTCTAAACTAATCAAAAGAAAAAGCAAACTGCAGTATGGTCATATATTTCTACACAATCTAACCTCACCTGAGTAAAAGATAAAGTATCCTGGGTCATCACTGCTACCTCTTCTTTTTTTTTTTCCTCTTTTTTTGGAATTTAAATTTTTTAGTCACCACAAAAAAAGAAATGCACAAACAGCCAGAACACATCCAGTATGCATTCTCGATGACGTTATCCCTCATTAACACTGTACCTTTCCCTCTTTCCTCCTCCCCCCAGATGAAATTCTAATAAAATCCGCTCCAAATCCTTTCACATTGTTTAGTCTTAATTTCTTTTTAACACAAACCACAACATTACCTGTAATCATTTGGGCTCCATAGGGTCTTAAACTAAGGGGCCATTCACACCCTTACACTTTCTGGTTCACTCGCACACATTATTTATCCACGGAACCGTGACAAATAGCAATACAAGAAGCTGGAAATATGTGGTTACATTTCCCTTTTTCTTAATGATTTCCTTCCAACCAGCTATTGTATGTTCCCTAGTCTCTCTTAAACCTCTCATACATCTGTGCCTCTTAGCAGTCAATCTTGCCATATTAAATGCATTGTTCAACCTCCTTCAGCAGAGATTCTCTCAATGGCATATTTGTATCTTTCCATGGAGAAGCAATTTTTATTTAAAAATAATACTTTATTAGATGCCCCTATCTCTTTTGGCAAAATAAATAATAAAAATATCGTAGATAACAATGGTATATCCACCCCCATACTTTCCTGCATTGTAGAGGAGTAGCCTAGTGGTTAGAGCAATAGCGTAACACCCAGGAGATTGGGGTTTGATTCCTTCTGGTACTCCTTGTGACCTTGGGCAAGCCATTTTACCCTCCCTTGACTCGGAAGAAAAGGCCTGGCAAGCTACTTAGTCATACCTTTCCAAGAAAACCCAGGCGGTAGCATTGACGTGACAACAATGGAGAAATTTATGCAGGATTTATTTTTTTATCTGCCAATATGTTGCCACTGATGGGCATAACCACCACATATGATAGAATGTGCCTCTAATGCCCCAGCCTCTCCAACATATCTTTGAAATTTTGCTATTATAGCATCATTTTATATACATTCTCTAACAGAGTGGATGAAATTGATGTTTCCAAAATATCTGTCTACTTTTCCTTCTCCATCTCTTCCCCAGATCATTCTTCTAATCCTCTGAAACTTTAATTTCTCACCAGACTCTCCTGAAGTCACAAGTATAATTTGGATATCCCTTTACTTGTCCCAATTTATTCATCAAGGTCATAAAAGGAGTCTACTCACACACAATTTCCTGCTGCTTCCCCCCCCCCATTCAAAAAGGATGGTATTTGTAAAACCCCACAATAATTCTGATCTCTCAATCCATATTTCTCTAACACAAGACATCCTACTTTCTTTCTCCAACCAATTGTCCAAGACTTTTCAGTCCTACTGTTTCCCATTTGGTGAATATTCCTTCAGTTAATCCTGGCAGAAAATCTGAATTATACTTAATTGGAGTGTGCAGTATATATTCCCTCTCTCCCAACAACATCCCTTTGTATGTATTCCACAATTTAAGGGTCCACCTGGTAAACAGATTTACACCTACTTTCGATAGCCTGGGCAGCCATGGCACATACTCCAGTGGGAGTGAAGTGTTTTGATTCCCGCTCTAGAAGTACCCATTGTTTACATGGGAAAGACATCCAGTCCAATACTGCTTTGTTGTGCAACCCTATAGTACTTTTTCACGTCTGGCAATCCCATACCTTCCTTCAGCCTCATCTGGCTCAGGATCTTCCAAGACACCCTAGGCAACTTCCTAGACCAAATACATTTATTCAAGGCCGCCTGGTCTTTCTGACAATATCTCAAAGGGACCTGGTGCAATAAGGAGTGTTTGAAATAAGTACAAAAATGTTGGTAGGATAAGTGTTAGTCAATGACATTCAACTCATTCAGGAGAAATGCTCCTTTCGCTATATCTCCAAGACCCTAATGACTGCATTCAATAAAGGGCTATACTTCAAATCCAACAATGCTATCCGTTCTAGGCAATGGGATAACTTTTAAACATTTTAATTTATTACTAATCCATCGGAATGGAAAAATTTTATCCATTCCACCAGGTCTAAGGGTGGTGTAACATTCATTGCTTCTGTGATTTAGCTAAATTGTTTATAAAGTCAGGGACCTCACTTATATTTCTTGATAATCTGTAAGATTAGGCAGTGAGCATACTGCTTCAGGCAATGGAATTATAATATCTGCAAACTTTGACATTTTAAATTCCATTTTGTCCTACCCTATAACTTTTCATATCCACACCATTTTTAATTATTGCTAAAGGCTCCAAGGCTATAGCAAAAAAGTGAGGATAGTGGGCACCCATTGTGCTCCTCTGTAACAGTACGATTCCAGACAACCTTCTGTTTACATTCACTACTGCTTGTGTCTGACAATGCATAACCTTTAATCCAGGTCAAAAAATATCCCCCCTCCCAATCCTTTCCGTAACTGAAAATAAAACCTCCCAACTGACCTGTTTAAATTCTTTTTCAGCGTCTATTGATAGCAAAAACAATGGAGCAAAATGTGTTTGAGATTGCTAAATTAAATTCGCAAGCTTTCTTATAATCTCCAGTCTGCCTTTCTGGGATAAATTCTGCTTGATTTGTATGTATTATATCGCTAGTAAAATTTGTAGATGAGCTGCTAGAATTAAGTATATAGCTGAGGTTCTTTCCGTACCGGAGTCTGCATTTCCCCTATCTCCTTAAGAGTATAAGGACTTTAAAACATTTACAAGGGAGAGTGTCCTTACCATAGTATAAAGGCTGAGGCATAGTGTGCTATTTGCTGGCTGGGGGAAAAGAGGAGAGGGAGCAGCTTCATATGTAACTCTGCCATGTCTGCCCTAACATCTGAAAGTCAATGCAGAGCTGCATGGGTGTGCATGGCCATTTTGGTGCCATTTGGGGCTTTTTGGGTGACGCTTATACTCTTCAGATGTCCATCTCCTTAGTGTACCTAAGGGTGGAAATAGAATGTGGGAAAACAGCAGCTATTGTAGCTCCTGTAACACCTGGCCCGATTACTAAGCACCTCTCGAGTGGGACAGTAGAGGCTAAGGTAAATCTAGCAAGCTCTCATGGTTTGTTTTCCTACTCAGAGTTTGGGGCAACCTTAAGCCCCATTGCTAGGACTCCTTCACTTCTTTCTGGTAAATGATTTGAATTAATCGCTGGAGACAGACCCTTGCCCTTTGGTAGTGGAGTGCAGAGTGGTCTGGATCTGTTGAGTGGGTCAACAGAGGCCCCATGCTGTGTCTGTTCTTAAACCAGTATCTATCTTCTGCTGAGTTTGCTTTGAATAATGTCGACATGCCATCTGATGTGACTTTTAGATTATGTAGAAAATGGTTTCACAAACCAATGTCATGTTGAAAGGAGAGATGGAAGAATCAGGAACATTCTCTCAGGATGCAGTAGCTCAATTTAAGATGCATGATGAAAGGTATTTATTCTGTTACTCAGAAGGCTGAGACGTTATCAAGCCAGATGAATACTCTGCAGACTACTGAGTCTTCAAACACTAAGGCTAGTATAGTTATTTATAGGCAATTACAGTCTATTGAAAATGCTCTTTGTAGTAGAAATTCATGCTTCGTAAAATTTTCATAAGGTACATCCCATATCGTCCTGCTAGACCAGTCCAGACAAGTGGGCCGTGGTCCTCTCTCAGCAGATTGATGAAGGCAAAGAACAAATGAAAAGCCCAAGTTTCAATGACATCACTTCCATGCCTTTATCCACCTCAGCCATCAGAAGTCTCTTCAGTATTTCTTTGTCTCCAGCAGATAGATGGATTTTCTCCTCTCTGAAGAAAATCGGAAAAGATTAAACGCTTATGAGTGACCACCTTGAGAGTGACTCTCTCACTTGAGCGTGATGGAGGCTCCACTAGACTGCGTTTTTTTCGTTAGCCATAGGAGGAAGGGAAATTAGTTCAGCTCCAAACGCTTATAAGAGCCTGTTGAGTAGCCAGAAATTGGAAGGATCTGGAAGAGTGCAGCAGCCTCACATAACCTCAATGCCCCCTCCATCCTCTGTCCCCTCCCCTTCTCTCTCCTGAAGATTACAGAAGGCTCTGCCAGCCAAGCCCTGTTTGATTGCCTATGGCTAAGCATCCCCAGCAAAGGATGCCCCCCCCCCCCCGGAGATTGGGGATAAGCTGGGATCTGTTCGAGATTTGGACACCGACTTGGATTTAGATGTCTGTACTGGGCTCTGATGTGAACGAAGAAGTACCCTTGCCTTCAGAGAATTGCGAAGAGGCGAATGTGATCTGCCTATTCAGGGAGGAGGAACTGGAGATGTTAATTCCCAGGGTCTGTCCACCTTGGGCTTGGTAGATGCTCCAGACACAGAGCAGCAACTGAAGATGCATCCACTCTGGTAAGGGGTGCAGAAATCCACTGCTGTCTTCCCGATCCCGGAGACTGGGCTGGCCAGTCCACTAGGCGGTTGTCTATGGCGGCAGGCCCCAGTGGGTGCCATTGCCCCTCCCAGCAAAGCAGCAGTTCATCGTTATCCGGCCTACAGTGTTGCCCGCCCTCCCCCCACACAGACTGGACAAGGCCGTTGAGCACCTATGGCAGGGCTGGCCCAAGGGTTTCTGCCATCCTAGGCAGACCCTCCATGCCACTTCCTGAAGATTATTGTGCCACCTTACCTCCCCACCCCCCTCCTGGCATACATCTTCTCACCTTGGGGGGTGGGGAGCGGCATGGCACAATGATACTTCTGCTGTGTCAGGCTTTTTTTTTTTTATTTTATTTATTTATAAAGTTTTCATCAATATTACAACGTAATAAGAAAAGAAAAAGCTTCAATACAAAAATTACAATAAAAAGGCAATCCTACAAAGAAAACAAGCACAAGCCCACGTCATAGGAGAGCATACCCAGCATACAATATAAAGTAACCAAAAATTAAAGAATACCAAAAAAAAGAAAGCGAAACATTACCCAATCTCTTAATCCCTTTTGATTCTAACTAGCTAAGATAGAACCTAAATATCATTCCCCAGTACAGGACTTCAAAAACTCTTCTAATTGAAGTGGTTCATAAAACACGTAGGAGGATTTCCCTGATGTAATCAAACACTTGCAAGGGAATTTTAAAAAGAATGTAGCACCACTTGCAAGGACTCTGGGCTTAAGAACCAAAAAGCTTTTCCTCCGAGTCTGGGTTTGTTTAGATACATCAGGAAATATATTAACTTTTTGCCCACAAAATAATTCATTCTTTTTAGTAAAGAAACATTTCAAAATCTCATTCCTAATACATTCAGAATGAAAGGAGACCAGTAAAGTTGCTCTCACTGAAATTTCATCCAATGAGGATTCTATAAACTGAGAAATATTCAAGGATTCCACTGAACCAAGTACATCCAAATCTCCTTCCTCTTTAACTTCCTTTTTAGAGCTAGGTATATAATAAATATTATTAAAGACAACCGTTGATGAATCTTGATATCCCAATATTTCCTTCAAATATTTACGAAACAAAATATCAGCAGACAAATAATGTGTTTTAGGAAAATTGAGACATCTAAGATTCTTTGCTCTAAGACTATTCTCAAATTGTTTGTGTTGACGATGCAACAACAAACTATCTTTTATCGAGGAGGAGAGAGCACCATGTACTGTGGAAACCTGAGACTCCAATTTTAAGCAACGAGAATCCAAAGAATTTAAACATACATCTTGATGTGAAAGCTTATCAACTGTCTCCTGAGTAAACTTTGCAAATTGAGGCGTTAACCTAGCTAAAGAAGCTTCCATACGTGTTAACACATTTCATACATCTGATAAAGAGACATCCTGTTTAAGAGAGTGAGCAGAAGGTTCATCCAATTCAGTAAATACTTTGGCGCCTCACCTATTGAAATCACACTTGGGAGGGGAACTGCCCCAGCCCGAGGACTCAATACAGGAAGAGGAGCTACAGAGGAAAAAAACAGGAGTATCCCCCTGACCTAAAATAGGCGAGGAGGTTAACTCAACCATTAAATCACCTTTAGCTAGTGGGGGAGGGATATCACCCCCTTCTAAATTTGAGGAGCCAGCAGAAGAAAGCACACTAGTGGACAATGGTAAAGATACATTCACAATTTCAGTAGGGGCTAGTACAACATGCTTGTCCATAGGACCAACTGCTTTAACAGTCTTAGATGGATTCATTGCACTAACCCCAATCACCTTCTTTTTCCGTTTGCCCATTCCAATGTGTACAGTCGTTCCGGTACTCCTCAAACTCCGAAGTGCTCAGAAGGGGCTCAAAAGGGGCATGTCCTGCCCCTTGAAACACGCCCCTTGAAACACGCCCGCGGCCGCGTCCCGCGGTAAGGGGCACCTTTAAACCCCTTCCGATGACGCTGGGGTACTGCGGCCAGGAAACAGGAAGGGAACCAGGGCTCCAGCAGCCTCCCGTGCAGGCAAGATGATCCGGGTAGGTCCCGCAGCTCCAGGCACACTCTCCACCCTGTGTCAGGCTTTAATGTGTCCACACTAGCACGCTCACAGTCTGCTACTCTTCTCTGTCTTTCACGCAACTTCCCGCTGCTCCTGTCCTCTCCAAAAGGAAGCTGTGTCGGAGGGAGACAGGAGTGGTAGACTTCGCCTGTTCTCTCAGGAATGAGCCTAGGTCACCAAGGATCGCTGGGTGCTAGCCCCTAGTCAGTATGGCTTCTTGAAACATGGATTGCAATGTTTCCATCCAGAAGCACATGATGCGCAAGCGCTTGTCGACACCCTTGAGGTCCAGAATGGGCTGGAATGCTCTTTCCGTCCCAGCACCATGAAAGAAATGGAATATCTGCCCTTGCTACGATTGTTTGGGGGAACGGGCATCACTGTCTTCAGGAGAGGCAAGCTGACCAGGAGAGGCTGTTTGAAGACTCATAAGGGGGGAGAATGAAAGTGGCTGTGACTGGCTCTTTGCATTCCAGGACGTAGCTGTATTGAATGGTGACTAACACACAGCAATTCACACTGTTTGCTACCTTTGCCAATGAGGGAGACATTAATTATTTTAATTATACTTCCAAAAGAAGCGATAACAATTTAGTGGTGAGAAGTTGATTTTTCCCAAATGTATCCTGTGCTACTGAGGCTCAGAAAGATTTTTGAAAAGGGTAATTGCTCGTGGGGGGGGGGGGGGTGTTTTTCTATGTTTTCTATATAAGTGTTGACTCTGAAAGGGGGTAAATTATGTATTTTGGAGACCCTTCATTTGAAAGATTTGTTAATGGAAAAGGAATAAGAGAATTTTGCTAGGTACTTGTGACCTGGATTGGCCCCCTCATCCACTGGAAACTTTATTTAACCAGGCCTATATACTGCTTTTCTGCGAGTTAATGATATATATATTTCCCTTGTCCCTGAAGGGCTCACAATCTACATTTTTTGTACCTGAGGCAATGGAGGGTTAAGTGGCTTGCCCAAGGTCCCAAGGAGCAGAAGGAATAGAAACCCCAGTCCTTCCGGCCCAAGGTTGCTGTCCTCTAGCAGGATTTGAACCCCTGGCCCTAAGGCTCAAGGGAGCTTGCCCCAACTTGCTCTTGGTAAACATTACAACATCAATGTACCAGAAAAGCATTGGGATCGCTACTCAAAATTATGGAAAATGAAGAGGTTATGGTCACTTGGGACTTTCCCATTCCAACTGATAAAAAGCTGGATGACGGAAGATCAGACATTGTAGTGTAGGAGAACACGAGAACAGAATTGATAATAAAGGTTTCAGGGCAGAGCGATGATTCTGTGCATTGGGTGGAGAAAGACGACAATCTTTAAGTACCAAGCAATGTGGTCAGAGATTACAATAATGTGGCAGAAGGATACAGAAAATGTTACTACCATATTAGGTGCTACAGGCTTGATTAAAAGGAATTTACAAGCACATCTTGATAACTTGCCCATACATGTTTCACCTTGTGTACGCCAGAAGGAAGGTCTCTTTGGCACAATACAAGTACCAGGGCGAGCATTATCAGTACATTTTTGAGAGACTGAGATGACTCTGCATATGCTGTCTTAGGAGTAAGTTTTATGACTGTCACTGTATATGCAAAACTAACCCATTTGGAGATATTGCCCCAGAAACGGTGACACAGATCTATCTCTTTGCTGTCACCAGGTCCCTGGGAAGAAGGAACATTGAGCTGCCATGTATTCAGAAATAGTATTTGATGTTACAGTAAAGACTTGCAAAGGGTTTGTGTCTGGGACAATCTCTTCTTTCTAATATAGTAAGAAGTACAACACAGGAGATTTCAGTGCTAGAGCCTATGGGAGTGCTGCTGCTAAAGGTAGTGAAAGACCATCACTAATAGGTTCAGACTTTGCTTTCAGTCACCCCTAGGTGATGTGGGTTTGAGTTCTTAGGATCTGCATTTAGGTTTAAATACTTGCGTCCTTATCCTGCTAGACCAGTCAAGGTGAGCGGGTTGTGCTCCCTTGCCAGCAGGTGGAGGCAGACTTGAACATCTTTCAGTGATGTTATCACACAGTATATTTACTAGTGCAGCACTGAGAGAAGCCAGTATTTGCCTCCAGCAGGTGGGAAGGGGTGTGTGTATTAGTGGAGCAGCACAGATAGGCCTGTTTCCCCTGGCCCTGGCCACTGTCTTTGTGGCCTGTGTGACTGATATCTGTAGGCCCAACGTTTGCTTGGAGCTTGGGTATGTCCCTGTCTCTTGTGGCTAACAGCTTGCTTTGTGTACAGCACTGCTACCCATGGGTTCCTAGTGCTGCTTAGGCTGGAGAGAGGAGCCTCTGAGGTCCCCCTGTCCTGAGGGGATAAATTTGGTCCCAGACCTCCCTTCCTTCGTACTATTCTCTATTTGCTTTGAGATTTTTTTCTATATGTTCCTGAATTTTTTTAAAGTCTCTAATTCTTTTACCTGCATTTGGCTGTCTATACTGCTTTTATAAGATCATATCAAAGAGTTTTCTCTTAAGTAGCTATCTCAGTCCTGTGGGAGAGACTCATAAGATCATAAAATATGCCATACTGGGTCAGACCAAGGTCCATCAAGCCCAGTATCCTGTTGACAACAGTGGCCAATCTAGGTCATACGTACCTAGCAGTTTCCCCAAAAGACAGGTTCCACAATGCTTGTATTGGGTCAAGCATTGTTATCCTGGGTCCCTTCTTAATATAATGGTTTATGGACCTTTCCTCCAGGAACTTGTCAATACCTTTTTTAAACCCACCTACACTAACAGCATTTACTGCATCCTCCGGTAACAAATTCCAGAGTTTGATTACACGTTGAGTGAAAAAATATATCTCCAGGAACAAGCAGGAATGTAGTCTTCACATATGGGTATCATCGGTACCGACGGAGCCTGTGTGGTAATGCTCCCCAGCATCCAATAGGAAAGTTTTTGGGAGCATCCCACAGCGCCTGCGTACTGCCTTCCCGCCTTTCCAACTGTCCCTCTCCAGTTCTTTGTTTTCCGCGGAGCCGACAGGTCACATACCCTATCACCACAGAAAAATTTTGTCTTTAATCTTTGTTTTTGTGGCCGCGTCTGCCTTCCTTTGACGCCATACCAGTACCACCGGTTGGTTCTTTCTTAAAAAAAAAAAAAATAATAATAAATTATAGTTTCTGAGGTGTTTTACTTTAGAAATTTTTTTTCCTTAGTGCTAGGCGCCATTTTGGGCACTAGGCCCAATTATTTCCTTAAAAATGGAAAAACCTACTTCAGGTTTTAAGAAATGTGCTAAGTGTGGCAGTACCATTTCTGTCACCGACACCTATGATTGGTGTCTCAAATTTTTAGGTTCTGACCACTCTATTTCAGAGTGCCCCTCCTGTGGAATGATGTCAAAAAGGGGCCGGCAGAACCGAGCTGCTGAACCTAGACAGTTCAATTCTCAGACCTTTCTCAACGACCAGTTAGGCGAAGAGGTCACTGTGCTTCTTGCCCAAGGGGCAATAGAAGAGGTACCGATTCCTCAATGGGGTACATGATTTTGCTCCCCCTATTTCCTTATTCCAAAGAAAACAGGAGGGGACAGACCCATTTTAGACCTCAGAGAATTGAACAAATTCCTGTTCAGAGAAGTTCAAAATGATTTATCTAGGAACTCTGCTGCCATACCTTCAGAGTCAGAATTGGCTTTGTTCTCTAGATCTCAAGGATGCGTTCACTCATGTTCTCATCCATCCAAATCACCAAAAGCTCCTTCGTTTTCTGTTTCAAGGGAAGCACTACCAATACAGGGTTCTTCCTTTTGGCCTGGCCTCTGCACTAAGGGTGTTCACAAAATGCATGGCTGTGGTGGGAGCATTTCTCCGCACCCTAGGAATATTCGTCTTCTCTTACTTAGACGACTGGCTCATTCGAGCCCCTTCAGAGCCAGAGGCCAGGGTTGCTCTCTCTCGCACAATGCGCATCCTCAGTATTTGGGACTTGTCATTAACTTCCCAAAATCCAACCTTGCTCCCTCTCAGTCCCTAGAGTTTATAGGAGCTCTGCTGGATACCAGTCAGACAAGGGCCTACCTTCCACAGCCCCGCTGCCTTCGCATTGTGTAGTTAACTTCCCAAGCAGTGCTAAAACCTCATCTCACTGCTCGGGAAATGTTAGTTTCTAGGCCACATGGCATCCACCGTGCATGTGGTTCCTTATGCTCGCCGCCATATGAGGGCAGTGGAGTGGACTTTATCCATTCAGTGGACTCAGGTGTCAAGTTGCCTGTCAGAAAAAATAGCAAACTCAGATCGCCTTATTTTGTCCCTCCAATGGTGGCAGTCACCCCAAAACCTTCTGGTGGGGTCTCCTTTTCAGCAAACCCCACCCCAAGCCACTCTAACAACAGATGCTTCACACGTGGGTTGGGGAGCCCACCTGCATGGCCTCTCTACCCAGGGTACCTGGACTCCACATCAGTCTCCTGGAACTCAGAGCAATCTTCCTTGCTCTTCGAGTATTCCACACCCAGCTCAGCTAAAAGACAGTCCTAGTTCAAACGGACAATCAAGTAGCCATGTTCTATGTGAACAAGCAGGGCGGAACTCGCTCTGCAATGAAGCTTTGCAACTATGGGCCCTCGCCAGGGAGCATCAGATTCATCTCCTTGTGGTGTATCTTCCAGGCATTCAAAACTCTTGGGCAGACAGACTCAGTCGAGTTCTGCTTCCACACGAATGGTCTCTCCATGCAGACCAGGTGGCCAAAATTTTTCAAATTTGGGGAGCCCCAAACATAGACCTCTTTGCAAGTCCGCTGAATGCCAAGCTTCCCCAGTTCTGTTCCAGAATTCCAGCTCAGGGTTGTCAGGCCAGGGATGCTTTCCTCCTCCATTGGGGTCAGGACTACCTGTATGCCTTTCCACCCATTCCCCTAATTCCCATAACCCTGTTCAAGCTTCAGAGAGACAGAGGTCATATGAGTCTCATAGCTTCATGTTGGCCACGGCAAATGTGGTACCCTCTGCTCCTACATCTCTCTCAAGCTCTGCCTCAGGAGATTTGGAGCAGATCCTAACTCCATTCTCAAGAGGATGGGATGCTGTGGCATCCCAGTCCCCAGTCTCTGCATCTCAGGGCCTGGTTGCTGAAAGTCTAGAACTTCACGGTCTTAACTTTTCCCAGCAGGTAAAGGATATCCTTTATGCTTCCAGAAAGCCTGCCACAAGATGCTCTTTGCATTTAATTGGAAGAGGTTTACCATATGGTGCTCGCAGAAGGGTCTTAACTCTCTTGCGATACCTCTGGAATCATTACTGGAGTATCTCCTTCATTTATCAAATGCAGGGCTTAAGACAAATTCAGTGAGTTAATTTGAGTGCTATTGCAGCTTCTTTCAAGCCCCTAAATGGACAAGCTATTGCCTCTCATCCTCTTATAGCGAGATTTATGAGAGGCCTTCTTTTAACTAAGTCTCCCATTAAGCCACCACCGGTGGCATGGGACTTAAATCTGGTTTTTGGGCAGCTCATGAAACCGCCCTTTGAACCATTAGCCATTACCTCTTTGAAATTCCTTTCCTGGAAGGTCATTTTTCTGATTGCAATCACATCAGCACATCGCATCAGTGAATTGCAAGCGTTGGTGGCTGATCCTCCTTATACAAGGTTCCATCTTGATAAGGTAGTCCTTGAGACTCATCCACACTTTGCCAAAGGTGGTGTCACCTTTTCATTTAAACCAAGCGGTTTACCTTCCTGTATTCTTCCCAAGGCCTCACGCCTCAAATGCAGAAAGTAATCTTCATACTTTGGACTGTAAAAGAGCTTTAGCCTTTTACTTGCAAAGAACACAGCAACATAGAAAGTCCTCTCAACTCTTTGTTGATTTTGATCCTTCTCATTTGGGACTTCCAGTCTCCAAGAGAACACTGTCCAACTGGATTGCACAGTGTATTTCGTTTGCCTATCAGAGTAAGAATCTTCCTCTGGAGGGCCATGTCACAGCTCACAATGTGAGAGCCATGGCAGCTTCAATGGCTCATCTGCACTCTGTGTCTATTGACGACATCTGTCGAGCAGCCACTTGGGCCTCGGTTCATACCTTCACAGCGCATTACTGCTTGGACAAGGACTCCCGCCGGGATGCCTTGTTTGGTCAGGCTGTTCTCCAACACCTGTTCCATACCTAATCAACTCCTACCCACCATCCCTGGTTGGATGCCAGAGATCCATCTGAGGACGTGGAGCCCTTTCACAGGGACACACAACTTCTGGGGGTTTCTCCCTGGCATCTAAAGCTAGGGAGTCCCCATATGTGAAGACTACATTCCTGCTTGTTCCTGGAGATAGCATAGTTACTCACTTGTAACAGGTGATCTCCGGGAACAGCAGGAATGTAGACTTCACAACCCACTCACCTCCCCTACGAGTTGTATCTCTCTATCTCTTTCTCTTTCCCTCTCTCTCTCTCTCTCTCTTTGTCTCAGCTTTAAACTAACTGGAGAGAGGCAGTTGGGAAAGGCGGGAAGGCAGCATGCAGGTGCTGTGGGATGCTCCCAAAAGCTTTCTAATTGGACGCTGGGGAGCGTTCCCGCGCAGGCTCCGTCGGTACCGACGATACCCATATGTGAAGACTAAATTCCTGCTGTTCCCAGAGATTACCTGTTACAGGTGAGTAACTATGCTGTATCAGAGCGGTTTACAAGGAGCATTTCCAAACAAGCAGCTTTACAGGGAACGAATAAAAAAACAGGCATAAAACATCAGAACCAGTAACTTAAACAGGCAAAAACAATATTTCTTGGTATCAAGGCAGGGTGCTAAATAACAAGTAAAAGGGTAAACTGAGTAGAACTGAGTATAACTGGAAAATCAACACACACACATTATATTTTCAAGTCTATGCAAGGCATTTTAAATGAAAAATCTACCTGCACAAAAAGCAGGTACAAAGGTTCACCGGTACTTTGTATCTACAGCAAGTTGCAAAGGAAAAATACCTGCAGACTTTGTAACAAAAAGTAATCAGTTGGAAAACCAGCTTGGCATATGCATGCATAGAAATAAGCATTAGGAAAATATAATGTCTACCTTATTGCCATATATGAATGAGCATTCCCAGAGGTGGAGAATGGGCAGAAGAAAGAAAGGAATCAGCATTTATGCATCTTGTAAAATTCTGTATGAATTAAAAACAAATTCAGACTACAAGCAGATTTTGAAAAGTCATAGGCCCTATAGTCGGGTTTGTGTGACTAGCAAATGATGCTAGGCAAAAACATATCCACTGGGATAACCAAAGCATCACTGCTAAATATGGCAGAAAATAGCCAGTGTTGATTGGGTTTTAAGGTCCCTCATACATTTCTATTTTTACTTAAAAACAACTTCAGATTCTCCCTGTTCCATGTCCTGTCAGGGCTGATACAAAGGTATTGGGGTACCTTAGACATACCTTCAGCCTTTCGCTCCCCTCCCTTCTAAAAATTTAGTAATTAAACTCCAACATCATCCCAACACCTCCCATCCCACAAAAATCCTACAAAAATGAATAATTAGACATACTTTCAAATACCGAAATTTGCTTTGCATGTATGTATGCCCCCGCTCTCCCTATCCTCAAAAAAACCCCTCCCTTGATGCCCACCTCCACTCTCAACTACCATCCAGTTTCCAACTTCTTCCTCTCTAAAGTTTTTGAAAAACTTGTCTTCCAAAACAAATGCACTCCACCCTTATCAATCTGGATTCTGCCCTGCACACAGTACTAAAACCATCCTGATCTCCGTTCTAAATGATATCTACCACTCCTTCAATCAGGGCACTTTGGCTGTTTCACTGGGTCTCTGTTCTGCATTTGAACTCATTGATCATGCTCTTCTCTGTACCCATCTGCACGTTATTGGCTTGCGTGGCACTGTTTTGCACTGGTTCTTTTCTTTTCTTTCTGATCGCTCTTTTCAGGTCTCTGTCTTCCTTGCTTCCTCCTCCTTCCCTCTCACTTGTGGTGTCCCTCAAGGATCTGTTCTTGCTCCTTTATAGTTCAACATTTTCTTGCACCCCTCGCAACTCTGATTCACAGCCCACTACTACGCCGATGTTATCCTGTTCATCTGGCATACCCCCTCATCCTCTCCTGATCTTTCTATTGTCGATTACTGTCTTTCACAAGTAGCCACCTGACTGGCTGATCATCTTTTAAAACTTTAACCTCAAAAAAACAGAAGTACTTTGGTTCACCGGTTCTCTCCTCCACTGTCCTGTTTGCCTCTTCTAGGTATCACCCCTCTTGCCTTATCCACGTCCTTTAGATATCTGGGTGTCATCTTAGACTCTGCTCACTTTCCACAATCACGTCGGCTCCATTGTCCAAAAATCATTTTTTGCACTGTGCCAAATTCCTTCTGTTCGCTCACTCATTACCACACAAGCCCTCACTGCCCTTATCCTGTCCTTGATAATCATCCGTATTATTGCAGTATCATCTATGCTGGTTTTCCTGACTACGAAATCCACTGTCTGTAGATGCTGCAAAAGAACCCACTGCTCTTTGCCTCCTCCACTCACGCATCCAAGTATGATCACATCACCCCTTTTTCCTTCAGCATCACTGGTTGTCCATCCCCTATCATGTTCCATTTAAGGTCCACGAGACATTGTACTCTGGCCTACCACTCTACCTCTCCTCCCTTCCTCCTTGGTCTTTTCACACTGTCCATGTGAACCGCCTCTACCTTCATGTTGCGCCCAATTACCATGCTACTCTTCCGTCTGCTTTCTATTTCTGTGCCCCTCACCTCTGGAACAACCTGCCTCCCGACCTGCGTCTGGAATCCTCCTACCAACATTTCAGGTCCTCACTAAAAACCCGCCTTTTCAAACTTGCATCCTACACCTCTAGCTCCCTAGAATAGTCCTGCCCGTCCTCCCTCCATTCCCTTTTCTTTTGTCCTATGCTACCCTTTCCTCCTCCTCCTCCTCCCTCTTTTATCCGTCTTGTGTCCCTCTTTCTCTTCTGTTTACTGTCAGATAGTATTTCTTTTCCCAATTATTCTTAATTTTGTTTTTCATTGTAAACTGCTTTGATTTGCCTGAAAAGTGTTAAGTGCTGCTTAAACCATAAACCATAAACCATCTGAGCTAATAGACTAAGCATAATAGTAAAATAACCTATTGTAGAAATCTTTGTAAATGTGAAAATCGGTTACCTTGGTGTAACAACAAATATCATACAACTTATGGATGGAAAAGAACATTGCTGTCCTAAAAACAAAACGATAACAAAAAAAGTGAAAATCTCAAACCAAACATATTGTTTATTGGTCTGATAACATTCACATAGAACATCAGTTCTGAGCTTGCAATAGTGGTCTTAAACCTTTGGGCGTGTATTTAACCTGTGTGATCAGTGTGGGGTTTTTTTTGTTCTAATTTTTTTAGATGCCAGCCGCTGTGGATAAAATTAAAACCAGATATTCAGTCGCAGTATCTGAATAGTGGCTGCCGCTGAATATCTAGTTTGTGGTCACCTCTGCTGGCTATCTGGATAGCAAACTGCATAAAGTTATGCCTGACTTTTATGTTGTCTAACTTTATGCAGTTTGTTATCTAGTTAGTGAACTGAAAATTGCTGCTAACTGGCTAATGGCAGGGACCACCCTCACCCCACCCACGGACCTCCCTGGCACCATCCGGGCTGTGCAGCGGCTGTCAGAGTTAGATATTCAGTTGCACTATCTGAATAGTGCTGCTATTTCTTTCTCCAGTGCTTATCTGATAAACAGGTGCAGTTGACTGGATAAGTGACTTTGAATACCAGGGTCCTTTTTCTCTGCTAAATACAAATCTTTGTATCGAAAATTGTGAATTGCACATTTCTGTGTTTAATTCTGGAGGGGATGGATAAAAAGGGTTAAAGATACTCTAATGTCCTCATGTTTCAACAGTTTCTTTAATCACTTGCAATTGTTGCAAGAGCTGCCAGCATCCTTCAACTTAAAAGCATAGATGCATATCTTGCACAGTGAGCGATGTTGATTTGGCTGCTGTCAAAGCTCAAACTTTCTCTTCAGATCTAATCTTTCTCAAAAAGGTCTAACCATCAGCATCACCAAAACATACCACAATTTAATTTAAACACAACAAACTTCTCTCAGTATTTATCTGCAGTCAGCAAAAGAATCTCAGAGATGTCGTGGTCATCTTTAAAGAGAAACTCCTGCACTAGAATTGATTGACCATAATCAATAGTAACAAGTCCTTGCTATCTGTAAACCCGGTCATGTGGTTCCTCTCTGTGTATTATCTTATAGTTGTGTTCTTTGTACATGTTTAGGATTACATCAGTGTTAAAAATATTGTTATAAACAATGAGGAGTGCTACAATTATATAAAAAGGCTCAGATGTTCTTAGAACATCATCTTAGAGTGATGCTTAAAAAGAGTGAAAATACCAATAAGTAAAGATTTTGTTTCCATTTTAAATTTGAACGGATTATTATATATTCTGTAATAAGGTTCAAATTGATCGTATTACTATGAAATACAGAGCCAATAAATTACATATCAGACCATACCACCTATAAATGTTAAAAGGAGAAAGTAAAAATTTATAGCAATAAAGTGGAGGAAGATGTTACTCTGTGAATGAGTTATAAAAGGACTTGTTCATAATTAAATGGATAATCAAAAAGATATAGCCAGTGCATAACTAAGACTAAAAGATGGAATTGGTTCCTAAAGGTGGGCTGCACATGACATTATATAAAAATAACAAAAATACAAAACTCAAAACGAATGTTAATAGAAAAAATGTATGTATAAGCAACTAATTCAAAGCACATCTTTAAAGAAAGCATAATTATTTAAGAAAATGGGAAAAAATCTAAGTCTTGGTTTTAGACTGAGGGTTCATCATACTAAATTCAAAAATGAAGTTTTGTTTACTATCCATCTCCTCTTCCCCCAGACATTTTAACACATATATAGAGAACAATGTAAAATCTACAAATGTGTGATTTTTTTTTCAGTACCATGATCAACTAACAGTTTCTTTGATTCTTATCTTAATTTAACTCGTGTTCTAGCATATGAGTTTTTAATTTAATTCTTTTAGCTTTCCCAATATATATTAATTGCCATGGACATTTGGCAATGTAAATAACATTTGTTGTATTACAGTTAGAGTATTCCCTCAATACATATTCTCTGCCAGTTATTGGATGGATAAAATTAATCTGTAAAGTGACAGCACATGCTGTATATCCACCACTAAAGTGACCACTCACTCTATTTTATTTTACTTTTGGGTGCAGATAAAGCAGATGGAACTAATTTCTCTTAAATTCATTCCCTTCATGTAAACTATAGTAGAAGTAAGAATTATTTTTGTGAACATTCTAAATTCTGAACAATATTTATTTATCTAGCAGGTTTTGTATACCACTTTATCATTTTAATCAATGCAGTTTACATTGTAACTTAAACTTGGTAATGTCCATTAAACAGGGATATTGATAATTTGGATATTTCTGAGGCAATGGAGGGTTAAGTGACTTGCCCAAAGGCCAAAAGGAGTGCTAGTAGGAATTGAGCTCTGATCTCTGGGTTCCCAAGCCAGTGCTGTAACCGTTAGGCTACTCCTCCACTCCAATATTCCAGTGTTTTCTGAAAATTTTAAGCATGCTGTTGGCTAACACTGTGATTTCTTTAAAAGGCAAACAGTTCTATCATTTCTATTCTCCAGGACCAAGCAGGAAGTCGGTCCTCACATATGGGTGACGTCGGCGCCGACGGAGCCCTCGCGGAGCAATTTCCCCAGCTTTCAAAGAAAGCCTTTGGGAATTGCAGCGCGCATGCGCGGTCCCTTTCCCGCCCAAGGGTGCCATCTTGCTCAGTCTTCTTTTTTCCGCGGAGCCCTACAGACGCTGTTTGTGATCACCGCTGAAAAAGTTGATTTTCTCTTATTTTTTATTCTTTTTCGGTTCGACGCCGGATCCTTTTTCCCGCCCGGACCCGCTACGCCGGTAACGGTTCCGTTTCTTTATTTTTCGGTTTTTTGTCCTTCGTGACAAGCGTTCGCGCCATTTTTTCCTTTTCACTGGCAGCCCTGTCTTTTGACTTCGCAGGGGCCCTTTTTCCCTCGATGGCTGCCAGCGGGTTTAAGAAGTATGATCGCTGTAAGAAACTCATGTCTCTTACCGACACACACGACTGCTGCCTCCGCTGCCTCGGACCCGATCATGAACCGATGATCTGTGGTCCATGTGGCAAGATGTCCTCAAAAGCGTTGAGGAGTCGGCAGCATCAACGAGAACGAATCTTCTCTGACTCCGCGTCTGGCCGGGCCCGGACCTCGTCAGAGGCTTCGACGTCCCGGGACTCCGGTCCTGAGCATCGTCGGAGTTCCTCTGAGCGGGGGTCTCCTACCCGGGAACATCATCGGAAGAAAAAACCTGTGAGGGCGGCGTCGGTGGACGCTCCTGGTTCCTCGAGGGCCAGGTCGCATAGCCCCGATAGCCGTCCCGGGTCCTCGGAGTCGGAGAGGCCTTCGAAACATCCTCGTCTCGAAATGGAGTCGCCTGGACACGTGAGTACTGTGGTCCTCGCCTCCGAAGGAGCTGATGTCAGGCCCGACGCCGTCGGGGCCCAAGTCAGGGGCTGCTGGGTCTCCTGAGCTTGGACTCAGGTTGACGGCCTTGGAGAGCAGTTTGACTGCCTTCATGGACCAGCAGCGGGCATTGATCGCTGGCCTTGCCAATGCATCTGCCCCGGCCACCGGGACGTCGACGTCCAAGTCGACCCCGGAGACCGAGCCGATCCTCGAGTCCATCCGAGCTCGAGTCGATCCTCGGTCGCGTTCTCCCTCGGCCTCCCGTTCGGGACCGAGGTCGTCGACGCCAACACCTTCGGCGTCGGGGCGGAGGGCATCAGTGCCCACCCGACCGGAGCCACTCGAATCCTTCTCCGAGGAGTCCGACTGGGAATCGGAAGACGAAGAGTCCCCTGGTAGTTTTCGGACTCGGTGTGTCCCATCGGACTTGCCTGAGTCCGAACCTCGGAGACGGTCCCCCTCGGAGGACACCCAGTTCTCGGACTTCGTGCGGGATATGGCCAAGGCCTTGGCATTCCCCGTGGATCCCGAGGAGGAGCCTCGAGCCGAGGAGCTCGATGCCCTCCAGTATGATTCTCCCCCGAAGGAGGCCTTTACTGTACCGGTTCCTCCGATGCTGGAACGACTTCTCTTCCGCATGTGGGAGAACCCGGCGTCGGCGCCGGTGTTAAGCAAGCGGGTCGATTCCATTTATCGAGTCTGCAAGAGCCCCGGCTTCCAAAAGGCACAACTACCGCACCATTCCATGGTGGTGGAATCGGCCATGCATAGACTCAAGAGTCAAAAGATGCACTCCTCGGTGCCTCCCGGCAGGGAGGCCCGGAGCCTGGATGCCCTCGGTAGAAAGTGTTTCCAGGGCTCTATGCTTGCTTGTCGAGTCCAGACCTACCAGCTCTATATTGGCATGTATCTCCGAGATCTGGCAAAGGAAATTGCCGGGTTCTCTGCTGGTCTCTCCGAGGAACCTTTGCAGAGGTTCCAAGCCTTGTCCACTGGGATTCGAGAGTGCTCGAAGTTTCTCTCTCGAGCAGCCTACGATGGCTTCGAAGCATCGGCTCGAGTAGCCGGAGCCGGCATCGGTGCCCGCCGACAGGCTTGGCTTCAGTCATCCGACCTCGAGCCACGGGTCCAGGACAAGTTGGTCGATGTCCCCTGCAGAGGTGAAAACCTCTTTGGCATACCCATGGCTGAAAAGGCTGCACAAATCTAGACCGAGACTCTGACCAGAACTAGGCTGTCCAGAAAAACCTCTGCCCCTTCTCAGAAGAAGGGCTCAGGGAAAAAGCCCTTTTACCTGAGGAAGGCGGCTGCCTATAAATACTACCCTCAGTATCAGGCCTCAGCAGCTCCCCAAAAGGGTCAGCAGGCCAAGGGACGGGGTAATGGGTCCCGTAGGCAGCAGGCCCCCAAGCCGACTACGCCGGCCCCTGCTCAGCAGGGTGGGGTTTTTGACTCCATCAGCATAGCCTCTTCCCCTCAGCTGGTTTCTCTCAGCACAGGAGGCCGGCTGGTCCACTTTGCCCACAGGTGGTCAGCCATCACATCAGATACCTAGGTACTTCATATAGTTCAGAAAGGCTATTTTCTACACTTTCACCAGGTACCTCCCTCCTACTTTCCAGGGGAGCCTCCAAGACTCCCTCTGCACAGGAACTTACTCCTTCAGGAGTTGGCAAGTCTTCTTCAGGAACAGGCTGTGGAACCGGTGCCCCACCACCTGAGAGGTCACGGCTTTTATTCCAGGTACTTTCTGATACCAAAAAGAACAGGAGGCCTCAGACCCATCCTGGACTTGCGAAACCTCAACAAGTTCCTGGCAAGGGAAAAGTTCAAGATGCTTTCCCTTGGAATCCTGCTGCCCTACCTCCAGCAGGGAGACTGGCTATGCTCCTTAGATCTAAAGGATGCCTATACTCACATCCTTATTCATCCAGACCACAGACAATATCTCAGATTTGTTGTGGGAGGAAATCATTACCAGTACAGGGTCCTGCCCTTTGGCCTATCCTCCGCCCCCCGGGTTTTCACCAAATGCCTGGCAGTGGTGGCGGCCTATCTCAGACTTCAAGGCCTTTTTGTGTTTCCATACCTGGACGACTGGCTCATCCGGGCCCAGTCTTCCCAAGAGGCCACTCAAGCCACTCATCGCACTGTGTCTCTGCTCCAGCACTTGGGTTTTGTCATAAACTTCGCAAAGTCCACTTTGCTCCCCTCTCAAGATCTCGAATTCATCGGCGCAAGGTTAAGCACACTTCAGGCGCGGGCCTTCCTGCCTCTGGACAGGGCCCACAGGCTCATGAATCTCACCAACCACTTTCGCAGCAATTCCCTGGTCTCTGCCAGGCAGTTTCTGAGACTGCTCGGCCATATGGCTTCCACGGTCCATGTGACCCCCAATGCCCGCCTGAACATGCGACCTGCCCAGTGGTGCCTTCGCACGCAATGGCATCAGGCCACGGGGAGCCTGACAGACTCAGTACAAGTCTTGGACCTGCTGGTCTCTTCTCTGCGGTGGTGGCTTCATCTGCCAAACCTAGTACTGGGAGTGGATTTTCAATCTCCTCCTCCTTCTCAGGTACTAACAACCGATGCTTCTCTCCTGGGATGGGGAGCACATTGCCAAGGGACATGTACTCAAGGCCTCTGGACTCCTTGGGAGTCTGCACAGCAGATAAACTTCCTGGAGCTCAGAGCCATCCGCCTAGCTCTGAGAACCTTCTCCCACCTCACTTCTCACCAGTCTGTACTGGTCCAGACGGACAATCAAGTAGCAGTGTTCTACGTGAACAAACAAGGAGGCACAGGCTCCTTCCTTCTCTGTCAGGAGGCACGACTGCTGTGCTCTTGGGCAGTCGGACACGGCATACTCCTCAAAGCGGTCTATCTCCCAGGTCAGGAAAATTACCTGGCAGACAAACTAAGCAGGATCCTCCAACCACACGAGTGGAGATTGGGTCCATTAGTGGTTCAGCAGATCTTTCTCAAGTGGGGACTCCCCACCTTGGATCTGTTTGCCAGTCCTCTGAACCGGCAACTACCCAGATTCTGCTCTCGACAACCGCATCCTCTCAGAGTAGCGCCGGATGTTTTCTGATTCCATGGTCCACAGGCCTCTTGTATGCCTTTCCTCCCATGCCGCTGGTGTCTTGAACGCTCTTCAAAGTTCTCCGAGACAAAGCGTTGCTGATCCTAGTGGCTCCCCGGTGGCCGAGGCAACCTTGGTTCCCGCTTCTAATGCAGCTGGCGGTGGGCACTCCTCTTTCTCTGGGGTTTCAACCCGATCTCCTGACACAAGACCACAGGTCTCTCCTACACCCCAACCTCCGGTCCCTTCATCTGATGGCCTAGCTGCTGAAAGGGTAGTCCTTGCTCCCCTCCTGCTGCCTCGGGAGGTGGAAGAGGTCGTCTTGGCCTCCAGGCGGCCCTCCACCCGGAGGTCCTACGCTCTTAAGTGTCGTCGCTTCTCCGTGTGGTGTGCTCAGCAGTCTGAGAATCCCTTCTCCTGCTTGGTGGCAGTGGTCTTGCAATATTTGCTTTACCTCTCCAATCTGGGCCTTAAGTCCAACTCTGTCAGAGTCCACCTCAGTGCTCTCTCTGCACATCACGCACCGGTAGATGGCAGGCCTCTGTCCAACCACCCTTTGGTGGCTCGTTTTCTCCGAGGCCTCCTGCTTAAGCCTCCTTTGCGTCCACCAGCCCCTGAATGGGATCTGAATGTGGTCTTGCAGCGGATTACCTGTCCGCCCTTTGAACCTATGGCTACCTGCTCTCTTCGTTTTCTTTCTTGGAAAACCTTGTTCTTGGTAGCCCTTACCTCTGCTAGGCGTGTTAGTGAACTGCAGGCCCTAGTGTCTGATCCTCCTTACACTAGGTTCTACAGGAATAGGGTGGTCTTACGGACTCACGCTAAGTTTCTTCCAAAAGTAGTTTCTCCTTTTCATCTCAACCAGGAGGTGGTTCTTCCGACCTTCTTTCCCAGGCCGCACTCCAGCCGGGCTGAAATGGTCCTGCATACCCTGGACTGTAGGAGGGCCTTGTCGTCCTACTTTGACCGTACGCGGGAGCATAGGAGGACTGTTCAGCTCTTCGTTTCTTTTGACCCCAATAACTTGGGGCTACCTGTCTCCAAGCGTACCTTGTCCATCTGGGTAGCTGACTGTATCGCCTGGGCTTATGGGGCAGCCGGCCTCTCGTTGGAGGGTCGAGTCACGGCTCATCGTGTTAGGGCGAAGGCTGCGTCAGTGGCACACCTCTGCTCTGTTCCGTTGGCAGACATCTGCCGGGCCGCTACTTGGTCTTCAAGCCAGACTTTTGCGGCCCATTACTGCCTGGAGAGGGAGTCCCGCAGGGACAGTGCTTTCAGTCAGGCAGTCCTCCATAATCTCTTTGAGGTTTAGGCAACTCCTACCCTCCGGCCCTGGTGTTGGGCTACCGGTCGGGGGTGTTTTCAGAGAAGATTCCTTCCTTTTATACTGCTGAGCTAGAGGGGGCCCTTTTTTATGCTTGAGGTCTCCGGTAGCCTTAAGCTTGGGAGTCCCATATGTGAGGACTGACTTCCTGCTTGGTCCTGGAGAAAGAGTAGTTACTCACCTGTAACAGGTGTTCTCCAGGAGCAGCAGGAATCAGTCCTCACGACCCTCCCTCCTCCCCTTGGAGTTGCAGTCCTATCATTTCGTTTTTGCTAATTTTTTTGCTGTCTTTTAGCTATGTCGTCAGACTGAGCAAGATGGCACCCTTGGGCGGGAAGGGGACCGCGCATGCGCGCTGCAATTCCCAAAGGCTTTCTTTGAAAGCTGGGGAAATTGCTCCGCGAGGGCTCCGTCGGCGCCGACGTCACCCATATGTGAGGACTGATTCCTGCTGCTCCTGGAGAACACCTGTTACAGGTGAGTAACTACTCTTTCTATTTTTGCTTGAGAGTAGCTCTGTTTGATTTCCTTGCTCTGCTATAATTTCTATGAATAAAATCTTTTGGATAAGGTCTCTCTTGAAATCGAATCAAAGGTTTGTCAAAATCTTCTTTTGTGGAACAGTCACCTCAATCTTAAAAACTGGCTAAATGATTTTATTTATTTGGTATACATTTGTATGCCGCCACTTCCAGCGATCAGCAGCGGACCACTGGTGTAAAATACAAGGGAGTAAAGTATAAAATCAGATTGAAAATACAGTATGATTTGAGGGAAGGGTACACCACAATCACATAGAGATTACAAATATACATTACATTTTGATCACCCGGGTTTGAGCAACAAATGAAATAATAAATATACATTTGATTGTATAACAAATGATTGTATAACTAATGATAGTTTCTTTTCAGGATCTGTTATGAAAGCATAGGAACAAATTGCTGCAGTTTCAGTCAGACTAAAAAGTATTGATGTGACAAAACCAGTATGCCACTCTTTCGAAAACATTCAAACAAGGGGAACCATACAATCACAATTCAGTTGAAAAGTCAAATGGGTATTTTTTTTTCATCCCTATCAGTGGTATCCAAAACTGTATGGTCAAAGGATTTTAGAGTGTGAAAAGTTAATGGGGGGCTTATTGTGGAGCATTGTGTTGTGTAATCTGTTTCATATTGTATAGTTTATATCAATGTAGCTCTTCCATGGGATATTTTCTTGAAAAGGATGTGTCTTCAAAAAAGTATTTTCAAATTCTACCTTATACAAGCTAGTGTTTTTGCTGCTCCTATGTCTGTGCCCTTAATCTGTTTATAAACAAGTGGGGAAAGCATGCAGAGAGCATGGCTCATGGAATTCTTTCCAACACTTGTATGTGTGTGTGTTGGGAATGTGGCCTCTGTGATTGGGAGAGGAGATAAGAGGGGAGGCTTGTTTGGGTATATTTGCATAATTGCTAGGTTACTGTGAGTCATTGTTAGTATGCTGCAGCTGTTGAAACTATTTTTCCTAGAGAAATGCATTGAGGCATTTTTTTTTTAAATTTTTAGGGTAGGATGCTTTATTTCTCTTCCACCTCTTAGCACATGTAAAAACTGAACATGTACAGCACAAGAACTTCCCTAGGTCATCTCATTCCAATGCTCCAGCCCCTCTGCCTTCCTATTGGCTGAATTCTGTCTAGTTTCTGTTGCTATAGGTACATTGGAAGCAGGCAGGGGCAGGCTCACTCACACAATGGGGAGAATTAGAGAAGTGCAGATAAGTTTTAAAATCAGAAAAATGTGCAGACCTTAGTGTTCCTTCTAGCTTCCAGACATTAATGTAAAAATCAGTAGAATTTTGCTGTCTTGTCCCTCTACTGTCCCTCCTTTCCAGTATTGAGCCATGAGAACACCCCTCCTTATTCCTGTCAACTAATGATGGGGAAGAGAAAAGTGAGGCAGAGGCATAGCAGGGCTCTTATCACACTTTGTGATCATATAGCAAGTACAAGCATGACAATCTACTCGTCTGAATGTATCCTTTATGGAAATGGGTAACAGGTGTAACATGGAAAGCAGTGTGTATAAATGCCCATAGCATGGGAAATAAGATCCCTGAAGTTGAAGCTTTGGTGGGAGTGGCTGACTTGGATTTAGTGGCAGTTACAGAAACATGGTTCACAAAAAACCATGACTGGGATGTAACTATACCTGGCTATACTTTATTCAGAAAGGACAGGGTAGGAAGAAGGAGGAGGAGTGGCACTATATGTAAAAACTACTATTAAAGCTTTGGAATTACAGAGCTTAAAAGGGAGAGAGGAGGCATTGTGGGTTAAACTAGTGTAGCAGCAAAGCGCAGACAAACCAATGATACCAGGAGTCTGTTCAGAAGGTCCAAATCATTTATTTGTGCACAAGTCTCAAGCAAGGCAATTTCAAAATGGCTGAGCAAAGTTTTCAAGCATTACAACAACTTTTATAGACTTTTGTTCCATTCTAGGTATAGAAAAACATTTCATTGGTCCCGGTACTCTCCCGTACCTCCCGTAGCCCTTCTATTGGTCCCGGTACTGATAAGTTTCTCCAATTATGTTCCTTCTGTGGGCTTCTGTGGGCATGACACCTGCCTGCCCCCCTTCTAGTCCCAATTACAATGGTCAGTTCATCAACTTGTTACTTTCACACTTTCAAGGCTATGGGACCATTTGTGCGTGCAGATGAGCAAGGTTCTGTAACTCATCTGTCAGCACTCCTCAATATTTCTCTGCAAATGTACTTTTTTCTTATCAGTAACTTTAAAACACATCTTTTCTGTATTTTTCCATTTCTTAATTCTGCAATTCTGCTTATCTAAGCTAATTCAATATTTCTACTGAGTTCTTTCTTACAATAGCAGCATGTTGGGGGATGTGCAATCCTATATGCCTCTCCACAGGCCTCATTTACAGGTCAAGCTAGCCATGCTGGCCTGCCTATGTCAGACACCGTGGGTCACAGGCCTGCACCTGCCACACTAGAAAGAGGGAAAGAGAAATCTATTTGCATTGGTGTGATATACAGACCTCCTCCCTCACAAGAGGAAGAGGTGGACACAGAGTTAATTGAAGACATACGCAGGATTGCTAGGAAAGGGGAAGTGCTACTGATAGGAGGTTTCAATATGCCAGATGTTGATTGGCACATTCCTGCTGCAGTATCATCTAGAAGTAAGGAGATCCTGGATTCTCTACAGGGAGAACTATTCAGGCAATTGGTAACAGACCCCACACGTGAAGGGGCCATACTGGACTTGGTGCTTACCAATGGTGAAAGTGTTTCTGATGTTGTAGTGGGAGATCATTTTGCATCCATTGATCACCAGATGGTGTGGTTCAGTATTAGGACTAGGGCTGTTAGAATCCATTCCAAGGTGAGGATCTTAGACTTTAGGAAGACTAACTTTGCGAAGATGGGCCAATACCTCAGGGAGTCATTAGTGGGATGGGAACAGCTGGGGGAGTAGAAAAACAGTGGGCAAAACTGAAAGGGGGTATTTTAAAGGCAACCAACCTTTTTGTTAAAATGGTAAATAAAGGCAAAAGGAACAGGAGACCGCTATGGTTTTCGAAAGAAGTAGCTGAAAAAGTGAAGAAAAAGAGGGAGGCCTTCATGAAATACAAGAGATCACAAAGAGGAAGACAGGCATCTGTATTTGGAAAAACTTAGAGAAGTTAGCAAAGTAGTCAAGAAGGCAAAGATTCAAAAGGAGGAGGAAATAGCCAATGCAATAAAATGGGGGGATAAGACATTTTTCAGATATATTAGTGAGAAGAGGAAGGGCAAAAGTGGTATTGTCAGACTCAAGGGTGCAGGGGGGGAATATGTAGAAGCTGATAAGGATAAAGCGGAATTGCTTAACAAATATTTTTGTTCTGTGTTCACGGATGAAGAACCAGCAGCAGGACCTCAGAAAACACCCACAAATAAGAACAGAAGCGAAGGACATCTTGAACAATTTTCAGAAGACTGTGTTCGTGAGAAACTAGCTCAACTTAAAGTAGACAAAGCGATGGGACCGGATGGGATACACCTTAGAATACTGAGGGAACCTGGGGACGTTCTAGCAACTCAACTCCACTGACTGACCTTTTCAATACCTCGGAGTCGGGAGTGGTGCCAAAGGACTGGAGAGAGGCTCATGTGGTGCCTTTACACAAAAGCGGAAGTAAGGATGTGGTTGAAAACTACAGGCCGGTTAGTTTAACTTCGGTGGAGAGTAAATTATTGGAAACTCTGCTGAAAGAGAAAATAGTGAGGTTTCTGGAGTCCAGCGGATTACAGGATCCGAGGCAGCATGGATTCACCAGAGGCAGGTCTTGTCAGACAAATCTGATTGATTTCTTTGACTGGGTGACCAGGGAGTTGGACCGAGGGAGAGCTCTAGATGTGGTGTATTTAGATTTCAGTAAAGCCTTTGACACTGTTCCTCACAGGCGACTTATAAACAAACTGAGCACCCTAGGGATGGACCCTAAAGTTACTGCTTGGGTTAGAAATTGGTTGGGTGGGAGGCGACAAAGAGTACAAGTAAATGGAGCTCACTCTGAGGAGAAGGATGTTACCAGTGGTGTGCCCCAGGGATCTGTCCTTGGTCCGATTCTTTTTAACATCTTTGTTAGTGATATAGCGGAAGGGCTGTCGGGTAAGGTTTGCCTCTTTGCAGATGATACCAAAATCTGCAATAGAGTAGACACCCAGGAAGGTGTAGATAACATGAGGAGGGATCTAGCTAAGCTTGAATGGTCTAGAATTTGGCAGCTGGGATTTAATGTTAAAAAATGTAAGGTCATGCATTTGGGCTGCAGCAATCCAAGGGAGCAATACAGTATAGGTGGTGAAGTACTTTTGTCCACTAAAGAAGAGCGGGACCTAGGCGTGGTTGTGTCTGATGATCTTAAAGTAGCTAAACAGGTAGAAAAGGCGACGGCAAAAGCTAAAAGGATGCTTGGGTGCATACGGAGAGGAATGGCTAGCAGAAAAAAGGAGGTGATAATGCCTCTGTATAAGTCTTTGGTGCGACCTCATTTGGAGTATGGTGTGCAATTCTGGAGACCGCACCTTCAAAAGGATGTGAACAGGATGGAGTCGGTACAGAGGGTTGCTACTAAAATGATTAATGGACTTCATTATAAAGCATATGAGGACAGACTTAAGGATCTTAATATGTACACCTTAGATGAAAGGCGGGATAGAGGTTATATGATTGAGATGTTTAAATACCTCCATGGCATAAATGTTCAGGGAGAGAGCCTCTTTCAATTGAAAGCAAGTTCTGCTACAAGGGGACATGGGATGAGGGTGAAGGGAGATAGATTTAGGAGTGATATGCGGAAATATTTCTTTACAGAAAGAATAGTGGATCCGTGGAATAGTCTCCCAGTGGAGGTGGTAGAGATGAGGACAGTAACTGAATTCAAAAAAGCATGGGACCAACACAGAGGATCTCTAAAGGTAAAAAGTGGACTGTTGTAGTTATGGAAGGACAGACTAGATAGGTCATGTGGTCTTTTTCTGTCGTCATGTTTCTATGTTTCTGTTTCTTTTTCTTTTTCCTTTGATTTCAGTTCGGTACTTTCTAGATTTACTCAAAGGGTATATGGAACCATTTCTGTTATCAAGTTCAATTTTTAAACTTGTCTGTCTTGATATTTTCTTTTTAATTTCTACAATATTTGTGTATTTTTTTCTTCTATTAACATAACAATGATTTTCTTTTAGCTATTTCATTTCATATTCTAGCTTTTTTTTCAAGTTCTGCTTTGTTTCAAGGCCTTTATTAAGCAGTTTGTCAAATCAATAGTATTTATTTAAAATACAGTTCCATGTATTAACCAGTTCATCTATAAACATTTTAAGTTCCTTAAAAATGCATAATCTTGGAATTCTTGGCTCTTTAGTAATCTTTCTGTTTCAATTTTATTTAAAATTTAAAATGAAGAAAAAAACTACAATAAGAAAATTCAGTTAAATATCACATACACCCTGCTCCCCTCCACAAAAAAAAGCAGAGATCCACGAGAAAACCCCGAACAAGAAAATATAACAATTATCAGAAAAATGGTCATCTAGCGTTTTCAAAATCTTTTCTACTCCATACAGCCAGAAGAAACGGACGCAGTCCCTTCTAATTTACGAATGAAACAAACTGTATGCCACCAAAACGTTATGTTCAACTGAGAAATGTCTTTCCAGCTACACAAAATTTGTTGTACAGCAAGGGATAACAAAATATTGAAGAGCATTTTATCATATTTATCAAGACTCTCAATACCTTGTGAATGAAAAAATACAATCTGCAAAGATAACTTAGTACGTAAACCAAATATCTCACAAATGTACTTCCATACCCCATTCCAAAAATCTTGAATAGGACAGTCATAGATCATATGGGTTAGGGAATCCCTTTCCAACTGAGCAGCCCCAGTAACTGATTGCAAAAGGTCCGCTGTATACATCCGAAGGCGGGTCTAATAAGCATGGTAGGCCAAAAAAAATAGTGATTGTGAGAGACTACTAGACATCGTAGGACATGCAGTATGTCTCCAAAACAAACTCCAGCTAATTGTATCTTGTGAAATACCTACATCTAATTTGCAAGCTTGCCGTAGTCCTAGCAGCGAAGAACGTTTGCCACCCCTCAACTTAGCATAAAAGCGGGAGGAGGGTCTTCCTCTGTTCTGCACAAGTCAAGTATTTATTTAACAATTTTTCTATACTGCCTTGTCATTTAATCAAAGCGGTTTACATTAAACTTTTACAGAGAACTTGCATGTGGAAACAATATTAAAACTTAATCACAGAAGAGATTCTGTAGAGAACGAAGGGGAGGGGTCAGATGGAAGTTCTAAAACTAAACTTATATACATCCTAGCAAGAGTGATGGGTGAATCGATGGTGCAGGCAGCACAACTTATGTATAGAGTAGCATATAGGTGGCATGTGGAGAGGGGTGGGCAAGTTGCCGTGGAATGGTTGGTGTGATTATGGGTCTTTACTGAAGGTTTTGAGTAACTTTCGGAAATCTTTTGTCTGTTGCGGACCTTAGCTTTTCCGGGAGTGAATTCAAAATAGCAGGGGCAGCAAGTGAAAAAGCTCTCATAGAGGTGGATTTATTGCTTTTTGTGAAAAAGCTGGGAGTTGGTATGGTGTGTTTGGTGCTGTTCCTGTCAGGTATTTTGCTTGCTTTGGTGCCGATGAGTTTTTGTAGTATTCCAGTGTTGTTTTTAATCTCCAGGAACAAGCAGGAATGTAGTCTTCACATATGGGCATTGTCGGTATCGACAGAGCCTGTGCAGGAACGCTCCACGGCATACAATAATAAAGCTTTTGGGAGCATCCCATAGCGCCTGTGTGTTGCCTTCCCGCCTTTCCAACTGTTCCTTTCCAGTTCTTCGTTTTCCGCAGAACCGACAGGTCGCATACCCTGCCACTGCAGAAAATTTCGTCTTTAATCTTTGTTTTTGTGGTCGTGTCTGCCTTCCCTCAACGCTACACCGGTACCGCTGGTTTGTTCTTTCTTCTAAAAACCCCCCCAAAAACCCCAAAACAACCCTATAGTTTTGGAAGTGGTTTACTTCAGGAACCTTTTTTTCCTTGGTGCTAGGTGCCATTTTGGGCACTAGGCCCAATTTTTCCTTAAAAATGGAAAACCCTACTTCAGGTTTTAAGTGTTCTAAATGTGGCGGTACCATTTCCGTCAGACACCCGTGATTGGTGTCTCAAATGTTTAGGTCCTGACCACTCTATTTCAGAGTGCCTCTCCTGTGGAATGATGTCAGAAAGGGGCCGGCAGAACCGAGCTGCTAAACTTAGCACCCTTTTTCCCTCAGACGCGGCGTCTGTTGCATCGACGTCCTCCAGGGCTTCATCTTCCTCCCATGGATCTCAGGTAACTCAACACAAATCTAGCCGGTCCTCAAAGGGTAGATCTCCTAAGTATCGAGATGCCCCTGGCGTTGCCCTTGGAATTTTCACCGGCAAAACTGCCCCGGCGGGAGGCTTTGGCTTCCAAAGCATTAACGGGGCTCCAGGATGTTCTCGAGGCGTCAACCTCGGCAGAACTACTGGCGCCATGCTCTGAGGTTCCGGCCACTTCTACCAGTACCGACACCCAAGCATCGACAGTGTCGATAGACCAGAGATTCCTTGCTATTGAACGCAGTATAGCGGCTCTTCTCACGGCTTCGTTACCGTTGAAACCGCTTCAGACACCTCAACCGGTACCGGTACCGACTGCATCGACATAGGTGGGTATGCCACCTGTACTGAGTCATGCATCTCTCTCCGCCATCGACAGATCAGTACCTGAACAACCCGATACCGACTTTGATCGATACCGGTACCATGCTTTGCACGATCACCGGGATCAGAGATATTTTGAATCCTCGGATGAGTCTGAAGACTCCGAAGACTCTGCCAATACCAGAGTACTTCTCCCCGAGTCTTCCTCTTCTCCTCAGCACATAATGTCTCCGCCAGAGGATATGTCCTTTCAGGACTTTATCCATGATGTGGCCCAAGGCCTTTCCATCACAGTAGCTCCTGAAAAAGAGCCTAGGGCAAAAGAGTTGGAAATCCTCCAATACCGTAAGGCTCCCAAAGAGGCAGCTACTCTGCCTATTAATGAGATCTTACATGATCTTATGCTAAGGATGTGGGAAACACCTTTAACCACATCTTCTCATTCTCGAAGACTGTTCCACCTTGTCCTGGCTTTCAAAAAACTCAATTACCACACCATTCAATGGTGGTGGAATCAGCCATGAGAAGGATGAAAAGTGCAAAGAGAAATGCATCCAATCCCTCCAGGTTGTGAATGTAGGACTCCCGATGCCTTTGGGCATCTGCTTCCAAACTTCCATGCTCTCAGCTAGGTTCAGTTCCTATATCTTGTATATGGGAATGTTCCTTAAAGAGGTCACAGGGGACTTGCAGCTTATGAGCCCTCTTCTTCCTGATGAGAAAAGACCAGACTATCTCGCTCTTGTCAAACATGCTCAGGATGTTTCCAAGTTTGTTAATCGTGCAGCCTTTGACTATTTTGCTTGCATAAGCAGAACCTCTGCTATTGCAATTGGTGCCCGTCGGATAGCCTGGCTTCAGGCATCTGACTTGGAAATTTGGGTACAGGATAAATTAGGAAACATTCCTTGCACAGGAGAAAATCTCTTTGGCAAGAATTGGCAGGAGAAGGCTAATGAAATAGTTGCTGACAATATCACATTGGCTAGATTGTCCAAATCTAGAGCCGATCCTACAAAGAAAAGATCCTCTAAGAAACCATTTTTCTATAAGAAAAGTTATCTCCAGGAACAAGCAGGAATGTAGTCTTCACATATGGGTATCGTCTGTACCGACGGAGCCTGCGCGGGAACGCTCCCCAGCGTCCAATAGGAAAGCTTTTGGGAGCATTCCACAGAGCCTGCGCGCTATCTTCCCACCTTTCCCAACTGTCCCTCTCCAGTTCTTCATTTTCCGCAGAGCCGACAGGTCGCACATCCTGTCACCGCAGAAAATATTCCCTTTTATTCTTTTTTGTGGTCGCGTCTGCCTTCCCTTGACACTACACCGGTACCGCCGGTGGTTCTTTCTTTTTTCTTAAAAAAAAACACCAAACCTTTTCTTCTGGAGTCTTTTCCAGGTATTTTCTCCTCAGGAGCCACGCGCCATTTTGGGCACTAGGCCCAACTTTTCCTTTAAAATGGAAAAACCCGCTTCGGGTTTTAAAGTGTTCCAAGTGTGGCGGTACCATCTCCATCACCGACACCCATGAGTGGTGCCTCAAATGTTTAGGTCCTGACCACTCTATTTCGGAGTGTGTTGCCTGTGGGATGATGTTGAAGAGGGGCCGGCAAAACCGAGCTGCTAAACTTAGCACCCTTTTTCCCTCCGATGCAGTGTCTGAGGCATCGACGTCTTCCAGGGCTTCGTCTTCCTCCCATGGATCTCGGGTAACTAAACATAAATCTGGCCTGTCCTCAAAGGGTAGATCTCCTTCTAAGCATCGAGATGCCTCTGGCGTTGCCCTTGAGGGACTTGTACCGGCAAAATTTCCCCAGTGGGAGGATTCGGCTTCCAAAGCACTAACGGGGCTCCAGGATGTTCTCGAGGCCTCAAACTCGGCAGAACTACTGGTGCGATGCTCTGGGATACCGGCTGCTTCATCTGGTACCGATACCCAAGCATCGGCAGTGTCGATAGACCAGAGATTCTTGGCTATTGAACGCAGTCTGGCAGCTCTTCTCAGTCTCGATGCCCTTGAAACCGCTTCAGACAATTCAACCGGTACCAGCACCGACATCAGTACTGGTACTGATTGCATCAACAACGGCAGGTATTCTACCGGGACTGAGTCACGCTTATCCATTCGGTATCGACAAGTTGGTACCGGACCCCTCCGATGCCGACTTCGATTGGTACCGGTATCGTGCCTTGCACGATCACCCGGATCGGAGATACTTTGAATCCTCGGATGAGTCTGAAGACTCTGAAAGCTCTGCCGATACCAGAGTACTTCTTCCGGAGGATTCTTCTCCTCAACGTAGGATGTCTCCTCCAGAGGATATGTCCTTTCAGAATTTTATCCGAGATGTGGCTCGAGGTCTTTCCATCACAGGGGCTCCTGAAAAAGAGCCTAGGGCAAAGGAATTGGAAATCCTGCGATACCCTAAAGCTCCCAAGGAGGCAGCTACCTTACCTATTCATGAGATCTTGAATGATCTCATATTAAGGATGTGGGAAACACTTCTCCTCACTCTTGAAGGCTCGGCACCATGTATCGAGTTCCTCCTTGTCCTGGGTTTCAAAAGACTCAGCTACCACACCATTCCATGGTGGTGGAATCAGCTATGAGAAGGATAAAGAGTGAAAAAAGGCATGCATCTAATCCTCCAGGATGTGAGTGTAGGACTCACATCTTTGGACGTTGAACCTTCCAGGCTTCCATGCTTTCTGCTAGGATCAGTTCCTATATATTATATATGGGAATGTTCCTTAAGGAGGTCACGGGAGATTTAGAGCTTATGAGCCCTCTCCTTCCTGATAAGAGGCAGGATTACCTTGCCCTTGTCAAACATGCTCAGGATGTTTCCAAGTTTGTAAATTGTGCATCTTTTGACTGCTTTGCATGCATAAGCAGAACCTCTGCTATTGCCATAGGTGCACGTAGGATTGCCTGGCTCAAGGCATCTGACTTGGAATTTTGGGTACAGGATAAGCTGGGGAATATTCCTTGCACAGGAGAGAATCTCTTTGGCAAGAATTGGCAGGAAAAAGCTAATGAGATAGAAGCTGACAATATCACCTTGGATAGATTGTCTAAATCTACAGCTGATCCTGCAAGGAAAAAATCCTACAAGGGGCATCGTTTAGGTCAATCTGCCCAAAAGGGACACCAGCAACAACCTAGGCAAAGAAAAACAAAAGCTGCTAAGCCTCAACCGGCTTAGCAGACTCAGCTTCCACAGGGGCTTTGACTCCTATCTAGAGAACTTTGCCTTCCTGGCCCTGAACGGCCCAGAGCCTTCCACCATTCCAGGAAGGTTGACATTATGCCCCCAGATGGGGGCAGATAAGAGCAGAAAATTGGACTCTGTCCATTGTAAGAGAGGGGTACAAGCTTCATTTCCTCAGCATGCCCCCTCCTACAATGGTAAGACAGTTAAATTCTCAGACCTCTCTCAATGACCAGTTAGGTCAAGAGGTCACTTTGCTTTTTGCACAGGGGGCAATAGAAGAGGTACCCATTCTCCAACAGGGTACAGGGTCCTACTCCCCCTATTTCCTTATTCCAAAGAAAATAGGAGGACACAGACCCATTTTGGACCTCAGAGAATTGAACAAATTCCTGTTCAAAGAAAAGTTCAAAATGATTTCTCTAGGAACTCTGCTGCCATACCTTCAGAGTCAGGACTGGCTTTGTTCTCTAGATCTTAAGGATGCATACACTCATGTTCTCATCCATCCAACTCATCAAAATTCCCTCGCTTTCTATTTCAAGGGAAGCACTACCAATACAGGGTTCTTCCTTTTGGCTTGGCCTCGGCACCAAGGGTGTTCACAAAATGCATGGCTGTGGTGGCAGCATTTCTTCGCACCCTGGGAATATTCTTCTTCCCTTACTTAGACGACTGGCTCATTCGAGCCCCTTCAGAGCCAGAGGCCAGGATTTCTCTCTCGCACAATGCGCATCCTTGCTCCCACTCAGTCTCTAGAGTTTATAGGAGCTCTGCTGGTTACCAGACAGACAAGGGCCTATCTTCCACAGCCCCGCTGCCTTCGCATTGTGCAGTTACCTTCCCAAGCAGTGCTAAAGCCTCACCTCACTGCTCGGGAAATGTTACAATTGCTAGTCCACATGGCATCCACCGTGCGTGTGGTTCCTTATGCTCGCCTCCATATGAGGGCAGCACAGTGGACTTTATCCACTCAATGGACTCGGGCATCAGGTTGCCTGTCCAGACAAAATAACAAACTCAGATCGTCTTATTTTGTCCCTCCAATGGTGGCAGTCACCCCAAAACCTTTTAGTGGGGTCCCCTTTCCAACAACCCCCACCCCAAGCCACTCTAACAGATGCCTCACAGGTGGGTTGGGGAGCCCACCTGCAAGGCCTCTCTACCCAGGGTACCTGGACTCTACAGGAGACCTATCTACACATCAAATTCCTGGAACTTTGAGCAATCTTCTTTGCTCTTCGAGTATTCCACACCCAGCTCACCAAAAGACAGTTCTAGTTGAAACGGACAATCAAGTAACCATGTTCAATGTGAACAAGCAGGGCGGAACAGGCTCTCTGTTGCTCTCTGGCGAGGGCCATTAGTCGCAAAGCTTCGTTGCATAGCATCAGATTCATCTCCTTGTGGTGTATCTTCCAGGCATTCAAAACTAGTGGGCAGACAGACTCAGTCGAGTTCTGCTTCCACACGAATGGTCTCTCCATGCAGACCAGGTGGCCAAAATCTTTCAAATTTGGGGAACCCCCGGACATAGACCTCTTTGCAGGTCCGCTGAATGCCAAACTTCCCCGGTTCTGTTCCAGAATTCCAGCTCAGGGTTGTCAGGCTAGGGATGCTTTCCTCCTCCATTGGGGCCAGGACTTCCTGTGTGCCTTTCCACCCATTCCCCTAATTCCCAAAACCATGTTCAAGCTTCAGAGAGACAGAGGTCATATGATTCTCATAGCTCCACATTGGCCATGGCAAATGTGGCACCCTCTGCTCCTACATCTCTCTCAAGCTCCACCTTTGGACTTAGGGATCTGCTCCAGATCTCCTTTCTCAGGAGGACAGGATGCTGTGGCATCCTAATCCCCAGTCTCTCTGTCTCAGGGCCTGGTTGCTGAAAGCCTAGAACTTCATGGTCTTAACCTTTCTCAGCAGGTAAAGGATATCCTTTATGCTTCCAGGAAGCCTTCCACAAGACGCTCTTATGCTTTCAAGTGGAGAAGTTTTACCATATGGTGCTCGCAGAAGGGTCTTGACCCTCTTGCGATACCTCTGGAATCATTACTGGAGTATCTCCTTCATTTGTCTAATACAGGGCTTAAGTCCAATTCAGTGAGTTCATTTGAGTGCTATTGCAGCTTCTTTCAAGCCTCAAAATGGACAACCTATTTCCTCTCATAGCAAGATTTGAGAGGCCTTCTTTTAACTAAGCCTCCTATTAAGCCACCACCGGTGGCATGGGACTTAAATCTGGTTCTTGGGCAGCTCATGAAGCTGCCTTTTGAACCATTAGCTACTACCTCTTTGAAATTCCTTTCCTGGAAGGTCATTTTTCTGATTGCAATCACATCAGCACGTCGCATCAGTGAATTGTAAGCATTGGTGGCTGATCCTCCTTATACAAGGTTCCATCATGATAAGGTAGTCCTTAGGACTCATCCACACTTTATGCCAAAGGTGGTGTCACCTTTTCATTTAAACCAAGCAGTTTACCTTCCTGTATTCTTCCCAAGGCCTCATGCCTCAAATGCAGAAAGTAACCTTCATACTTTGGATTGTAAAAGGGCTCTGGCCTTTTACTTACAAAGGACACAGCAACATAGGAAGTCCTCTCAACTTTTTGTTGCTTTTGATCCTAGTCATTTGGGACTTCTAGTCTCCAAAAGAACACTGTCCAACTGGATTGCACAGTGTATATCTTTTGCCAATGAGAGTAAAAACCTTCCTCTGGAAGGCCATGTCACAGCTCGCAATGTGAGAGCCATGGCAGCCTCTATGGCTCATCTTCACTTTGTGTCTATCGACGACATCTGTCGAGCAGCCACTTGGGCCTTGGTTCATACCTTCACAGCCCATTACTGCTTAGACAAGGACTCCTGCTGGGATGCCTTGTTTGGTCAGGCTGTTCAACACCTGTTCCATACTTAATGAACTCCTACCCACCATCCCTGGTAGGATGCCAGAGATCCATGGGGGGAAGTGGAGCCCGACTTCTGGGGTTTCTCCCTGGCATCTGCAGCTAGGGAGTCCCCATATGTGAAGATCTTCTCTCCCAAGAGGACGGGATGCTGTTGCATCCGAATCCCCAGTCTCTGCATCTCGGCCTGGCTGCTGAAAGCCTAAAACTTCAGGATCTTAACCTTTCCCAATAGGTAAAGGATATCCTTCATGCTTCTAGGGAAACCCTCCACAAGATGCTCGTATGCCTATAAGTGGGAAAAGGTTTACCATATGGTGCTCGCAGAAGGGTCTTAACCCTCTTGCGATACCTCTGGAATAGATACTGGAGTATCTCCATTTGTCAAATGCGGGTCTCAAGACAAATTCAGTAAGAGTCCATCTTAGTGCTATTGCAGCTTCTTACAAGCTTCTAAGTGGACAACCTATTTCCTCTCATCCTCTCATAGCAAGATTTATGAGAGGCCTTCTTTTAACAAAGCCTCCCATTAAGCCACCACCGGTGTTTGTTTGTTTATTAAAACTTTATATACCGCCCAATACGATTAGCATCTGGGCGGTTTACAATACATAAAATCAAATTAAAAGAAAGAGAGCTGCGAAAAGAGAAGCAGAAAAGGAATGCCATAATCTTAAGAGAAGGAGATAGAAGCAGATTACAGTTGGGGGATACAGAAGGCTGACATGAAGGGAGAGAGGGAACACATTGACAATACAGGAAGGCGCAGGTGGCATGGTATTTAAATCTGGTGCTCAGGCAGCTCATTAAACTGCCCTTCGAACCATTAGCCACTGCATCTTTGAAATTCCTTTCCTGGAAAGTCATCTTCCTCATTGCAATCACATCAGCACGTCGCATCAGTGAATTGCAAGCGTTAGTGGCTGATCCTCCTTATACAAGTTTCAACCATGATAAGGTAGTTCTTAGGACTCATCCACAAGTTATGCCAAAGGTGGTTTCGCCTTTCCATTTAAACCAAGCGGTTTACCTTCCTGTATTCTTTCCGAGGCCTCATGCCTCCAATGCAGAATGGAACCTTCATACTTTTGGACTGTAAAAGAGCTTTAGCCTTTTACTTTCAAAGGACACAGCAACATAGAAAATCTTCTCAACTCTTTGTTGCTTTTGATCCTAGTCATTTTGGACTTCGTTTCCAAAAGAACACTGTCCAACTGGATCGCACAGTGCATATCCTTTGCCTATGAGACTAAGAACTTTCCTCTTGAACTTTGCCTTCCTGGCCCTGAACGGCCCAGAGCCTTCCACCATTCCAGGAAGGATGTCATTTTGCCCCCAGAAGGGGGCAGATAAGAGCAGAAAATTGGACTCTGTCCATTGTAAGAGAGGGGTACAAGCTTCATTTCCTCAGCATGCCCCCTCCTACAATGGTAAGACAGTTCAATTCTTAGACCTCTCTCAACACCCAGTTAGGTCAAGGGGTCACTTTGGGTACCTCTTCTATTGCCCCCTCGGCAAGAAGTATTCTCCAACAGGGTACAGGGTTCTATTCCCCCTATTTCCTTATTCCAAAGAAAACAGGAGGGGACAGACCCATTTTGGACCTCAGAGAATTGAACAAATTTCAAAATGATTTCTCTAGGAACTCTGCTGCCATACCTTCAGTCAGGATTGACTTTGTTCTCTAGATCTCAAGGATGCGTACACTCATGTTCTCATCCATCCAACTCATCGAAAGTACCTGGCCTTGGCACCAAGGGTGTTCACAAAATGCGTGGCTGTATTGGCAGTATTTCTTCGCACCCTGGGAATATTCGTCTTCCCTTACTTAGGTGACTGGCTCATTTGAGCCCCTTCAGGGCCAGAGGCCAGGATTTCTCTCTCTCGCACAATGAGCATCCTTCAGTATTTGGGACTTGTCATAAACTTCCCAAAATCCAACCTTGCTCCCAATCAGTCTCGAGTTTCCTTATTAAACTACCTCTTCCAAAAGATCTTCCTATCATTAATCCACAGATGTGGATTGTACCATAGAAAAGATCCCGCAGAAGCAGAATGAGGGTGCACTACAAGCATCTAACTCTTTAAGTGCCTTGATAAATACTCCATTGTTACTTAACACTTTCTATGGGGAACAACCATCATAGGCAGTGTAGTAAGGGGAGAGAAAAAAAATCTTGCAAATCCTATCATTCACCATGATGCTTGAGATTCATCCTGGATCCATTTGGCATAATAATGCAGTAGCACTGCAGTATGATATGTTTTTAAGGCCTGGAAGCCAACCCAGCCATTTCTTCTTTGCATTTTAAGAGTAGATAAGGCAATACGTGTCCTTTTATTTTTCCATAAAACCTTAAAAAGAAGTTTATCCAACTGAGTGTAAAAGGATGGCTGGCAATAACCCAGGTGCATCCCTCGCTTATACATAATGCTTGGCAAAATCATCATTTTAATGGAATCTAGCTTTTTCCACCAGGATAAATGGAAAGGGGACCAGTGCTATAAATTCTCTTTTAAATCCTTAAGCATAACCACACAATTATATTTGATAGTGTCTGCAGGCAGCACACGCAAGTGCACTCCGAGGTACTTAAAATTATGCATGATGTCCATTGAAATGGGTAAGCTTTCAGGTGGTCCTGTGTGGTGAGGGCATTTAATGGGAACAGCGCATTCTTGCTCCAGTTAACTTTTAAGGGTGAAAATAATGAAAAACAATCCACCAATTTTAACAAATTATGCACAGATGCAATTGGCTTCATTAGAAACAATAAGATATCATCCATATAGGCTGTGCATTTTTCCCAATTTCCTTCCTCCACGATACCCACAATACTTGAATCCTTTTTAATTTTAAAAAGGAGTAGTTCTAATGCTAAATTGAATAAAAATAGTGCAAGAAGATATTCCTGCTGAGTGCTTCTACAAAGAGGGACAAATTCACCTACAGAACCATTCACCAATATTCGAGAAGAGGGAGAGGTGTAAAGCACTTTAACCCATTCAATAAAAGTCAAACCACATCCATACCACTTCAAAACCTGAAATAGATAAGGCCATTCAATTCGGTCAAACACCACCTCTCCGTCAAGGGACAAGGCCAAAGCAGGGCAACTCCCTTTTCTCGCCAGAACTGAGAGATTATTAAATAGCCTTGCATAATCTCCCCTAACTCTTACCTTTCATAAACCGTGTTTGCTCATTACCTATTAAGTCCATCACCCAGCTACGTCTAGTAGCTAGTATTTTTGCCAGAATTTTATAATCTATGTTCAAAAAGGAAATTGGTCTATAATTATTGACTAAAACAGATTCAATAAATAAAATAGAATCATGACCAGGCTTAGCGATTAATACTACATTAGCTTCTGAAAACCTTGAAGAGAATAAGGGCTGCACCATTAGATTACTATAAAGTTTTCAGTTTTGGAGCAAGACTAGGAGCAAATTCTTGATAAAATTCCACTGTGAAATCATCTGGTCCTGGCACTTTGTTTCTAGGAAGACTCTTTATTGCAGATTAAATCTTTCCAAGCCTTATTGGCATGCCCAATTGCACACCTGCCTGCTCACTAAACTTAGGGCTATCTTCTGTACTTTAAAAAAAAAATAAAAAAAATGTTCCTCATTAACCAGATTAGTACTAGAGAATAGATTTTTATAATAGGACGCAAAAGCATTTAACAAATCTTCAGATTTTGTAAGAATCTGTGAGTCTTCTGCATGAATGGAGGTTTGGATCTCTGAACTTTCAAAAACTGAGCCAAGAGCCTCCCTGCTTTGTCATTGCCTGCATAATAACCCATGCGCTGTATCAACAGTTCACGTTCAGCTTGCCTCAATAAAAACGTATTGAACTCACTTTGACGATGCAGTTATTGATATAAGATTATCGCTAAGATTAGCATGAATGTCTTCCAGACGAGCTATTTCCTCTTCCAATTTTTTAGTCTGTTCAATATCTCTTATGGAGTCAAGCAGAAAGACTGATGATCTCGCAATGTAGGGTAGCTTAAAAGCCTCCCTGATAATGCTGTAATGTATTTTCTCATTTTCATTATTTTGAAAGAGAGCATTTATTGCATCACCTATTTTACTTAGAATAGCAGCCTCAAGCAATAAATTATTTTGGAAGTGCCAGGGAGGCTTAGATTCAGGCGAGGCCCAGGGTAGAACTCCAAGCAGAATAGCTGTGTGATCAGAGGTGTATTGGCATTATACTGCAATCCTTTACTTTTGAGAAGAGCGACTTGGACACAGAAAGATAGTTGATACATGAATACCTTTGATGAGGAAAAGAAAATAAGGTATGTTCACGAGCAGAAGGATTTTATACACTGCCAAGTATCAACTAAGCAGAAGCATTCTAACAAATTGTGCAGCTTTTAGTGTGACTTCTTATTTTAAGTTTTTACATAGAGATGATTTATCCACCAATTCATTAAGTACAGTGTTAAAATCACCTAGCACAATTTCAGTATTATTGAAAGATAAGCACTTGAGAGCTCCTTGAAAAAAGATGGTGAGTCATAGGTGTAGACATTAGCAAAGATATATCTACATTTAGCCAAGACTACCTCCACACAAGCCTATTTCCCATGCATATCAATTTTCTGCTGCAGGACTTGTATAGAGGTACTGTTTCTGAAAAAGATGGACACCCATTTTCCTTATTGACCCAAGGGAAAAAAATGTGGCTAACCTCCCATCTTGATCTTGACACAGGACTTGTATTATTTCTCCAAGAAACCCATTTGTCCCACATCTACTTTTAAGATAACAGAATTTTTTTTTTTGCATTTTACAGGGTGATTTATACCATGTACATTCATTGAGACAATTTTGAGACCCATTATCCAGTATCTGGACACTTTGACCAAAGATACTTTTTATATATAAAGAAATCAAGCATGAAAAGCAAGTTAAATGATCTCTGCCCAATAAAAGAGAAAATAAAACCAAGAAAAGACAACCCTTCTAATAAATCCCCACCCAATACCCAAACGTTAGCTTTGAGTACATGACGCTACAAGCTACACAACTTCAGAGAACTAATACAAGAGGTATTTGAGATCCCTCCCTCCCCAACTCTTACTCAGTCCAACCCTACAATACCATCCATCCTCACAAACGCACATATACACAGCACCCAATGGAACCTCAAAACGATAGTTGCTGGAGACCCAGCGTTTAATAGTCCAGGTTGTAGCCATTTCTTACCATCTAATCCTTATCACAGCCCAACCACACGAGCATGGCAGGTAGCCTTAAAAGATGAAATTATCTGAATCAAATACATGCTACTTTCCAGAAAACAAAACTAGGGTTTGCAATATTTTTCTCAATAGCTACGTAAAGCACCAATGAAATCAATTGTTTCATGTATCATCCATACAATCATACATCCACAGCACTGCTGCACGCTAATTAATGATATAAGGCACTTCTTTCATACAGATAGCAATATACTTTTCTAGAGCTTTCTGTTAATAAGGGCACATGTATAGGAGCCAAAGACAGGCAATATTATGCATACACCGAACATTGTTAAAAATCAGATCATACCCAACCATTTTACATTCATTCAAATCACTCAACTGAAGATTGCATAACAAATAAGTAAAATACTACATTCAGCCCAAGTGAAATATATAATATGAAAATTCATGCGGACACATCTATACAATGGGGAGCTACTTTCTACACAGCCATAACTATATTTCATTTCTTACTATTCTCTTTCACTACATTAACAGAAGATATTTCATAGAAATGATTAGCAAGCAACCAAAACAGTAACTGGAAGTATGTAGTACACTAAAGCAAAGCGTGCACTCATTTTTAAAAGCTGTGGCACTCTTTGATCGTTATTACTTGCCATTCCATGCAAACTGCCTCGCCTTACAGACATCCAGTAGACTCCACTAACACCCAGTTTGGAGCTTTACAACATACCTACAGGCAGTACTCAGTCACCAGTTCAGAAGCAGCCAAAGGCACAAATTAAAAACATCTCCACTTTACACACAGCCCACATCATCCTCCTCGCCATTCCCGTATCCGAGGGGTGGGCAAATCCAGTCCTGGAGGGCCGCAGACCAGTCAGGTTTTCATGATGTCCCTAATGAATATTCATGAGATCTATTTGCAGCCACTGCCTTCCATTGGATGGAAATAGGTCCATGAATATTCATTAGGGACATCATGAAAACCTGACTGGTCTGCGGCCCTCCGGGACCGGAATTGCCCACCCCTGCCCTATCCAATCTAAAACTGAATGAACTACTGCTTCAATGTATGCAAGTGCCAGTATCATCAAAACATATGCCAGCAGCTGATTAAAAATACTATGAACCACTGCAAGCTAAAAACAAAACAGCGCAGTGCAGAAGAGAATAAAGTTAAGGCATCTCGAATCATGACATTCTCCTTTCCTCTTTGAACTGCCTAAACGTCATTGGCTTTTGAAAGGCTGAGGTGTGGTTTCCGTAACTTATTTTCGTCTTGGCTGGGTAAAATAGCCCGTACTGCATCCCCATTTCTTTCAGCTGATGTCGCAATGACAGAAATTCTCGTTGTCGCAGCACTGTCTCTCTCACCAGATCTGGAGCTATAAATAGCTTTTGCCCTTTATACCGTAGCTGCTTGTATTTCTCTCTTCCCAGAGAAAGAAGTTGTAAGACTTGAGAGATACAATTCAAGTGGATCAGGATTGCCCTTGGCCATTGATTAGTTGATGGTTGATGTGGAGGTGTGCTAAAGGCTTGCTCAGCATCCAAAGCAGGTTTAAATTGATGATCCAATATTTTTATTAATGGGCAGATGAGGTTCGGAAGATTTTCACCTTCTACTCCCTCAGGTGAACTTAAAAGCTTAATATTTTGTTAAACTTGATAAGCTCTTCATGATCTAGATGTATTTGGTTAATGGCAACTGCATTTTTTCTAAACTTATGCCATTTCTTTGTGTAGCACCACTACCTGCTCTTCCAGAGACTCCAGTCGCTGCTGCGATATGGACATTTGAGCCGTTAAATGCTCTAGGTCTCGTCTGATATCCATGGAGACCTCAATTTGGTGCTCCATTGTTTTCTTTTTTTTAAGCTGAGGACCTCGAGTATCTACCTTGTCAGGAGTTGGAGGACTTTTCTATTGCCTCTTGAAGCCAGAAGAGAGGCAAAACTGTGCTGCTTGAGCTACCATTTTTTTCTCTACCATAGTAACTTGTATCTGGCAACTAGATGGAGAGAGATGCAAATGGTTAGCTATGGGGGAAGTCAGTTATTTCCCCAATGAGCAATGCAGCTAAGCAGCCATTTCTGCCACACTCTGTTCTAGAGCTGCTGCCCTGCAATATTCTGATAGTTGCATGGTGAAACTCCCCTCGTCAAACGTTTACTTAGTCTGACTGTTTCTTCCCAGTGGTCAATAGATTCTTCCATATCTGCAGCCTCTCCAAAAATACTCTTTCAGATCATTTCTTGTATTGCTTCAGCATTGAAACTATAAGATTTTATATGTGGCTTTTACCCCTGATGCAGGCACAAGCTGAAATATAACTGTTAGCCTGTTTTTATTTTCGTTTTTGGTGTTTGGTTTTACTCCTTTATCACAGTGGATGGGTGGTCTGCAAGGCTCTGAACTGATCTTGTTCTAAGACCCGCGTTCCACATTGCTAGTGCTGCTAAGTGAGCCCAAGCTTCCCCTCTCAGTGCAGGATGTGGATAGGAGGAAGAGGAGAGAGGCGTATGGGGATCAGCAGCACTGCACATACTTGGAGCTGCTGTGGTCTTTGCTGCCGGCTGTTAGGAAGGGGCCAAGAAAATGGAAGCTTGAGGTAGGTGATGGGGGATAGGGGGAGGAGAAAGATGGTAAGAGAAGGAAAGGAGATATGAGAAGGAGAGAGTTAGGAGGAGAAGAAATTAGGGAGAACAAGGAAAAGGGGGGGGGGGGTGAGTATAAGGAGGATAATAGAGGGGAGAGATGGGAATGCTAGAGGAAGAAGAGGAGAAGGTGGAGGGAAGATGTCAAAAGGAGAGAGGGGAAAGGAAAGATAAGGGTGCCAAGGGGAGAAGAGGGACAGGTAGGGAATAGGCAGAGAGAGAATGGGGAGGGGAGAGATGCCTGAGAGGTATGGAAGAGGAGAGATGTTAAAAGGGGAGGGGAAGGGGTGAAAAAGATGAGGGATGTGATAATTGCAGGGGGAGCGCAGCATGTGAGAGAAGGAAAGAGGGTGGGTGCTGAGGGATGGAGGGATGTGTGCAAGGAGAATGAAGTGCAGAGAGGGGAAGGAAGAGTATAGGCATGATAAGAGGCACTTAGAAATGACACAAGTAAAAGAAGAAAGGCGGCAACAGGATAGAAACGCCATGTGGAAAGACTGAGCGAGTAGTATGGATAATAGAAATAATTTAGAAATCAAAGGAGAGAAGAAATGTGTAAATATTTAGCATTTTTTATATATTGCATTTCCTACGGTCAATGTGGTTTACATGTAACAACTTGAAAATACAGTGAACAATTAAATGCAAACTATATAGATATAGATATAGATATAGATATAGATATAGAGTGGAGGATATAGTACCATGCGGGTACAGAAAACTCAAATTCCAAAAGTAATTGGATTACAAACATACATTCAATGGTGGGGGAGTAAAATAGTGTTGGCTATGTTAGTTAACTTTAACTAGAGAAACAGATGAGAGATTTAAACAAGAAATCTGAGAGACTGAAGAAAATGGGAAAGAAATCAAAGGAGGATCATGAAAGGAAGAAAATAACTATAAAGTGAAGAAATGTAAAGGTTTGCAAATATTTTTTTTATTGGATCATCCTGCAGCAGCAGCAATTGAACCGGTAGGAGGACTGAAACTGTTGCGTTAAGTGTTTGTGTGAGAGTGTGTCCAGGAAGAGGGGAATGAAAGCTTTGTACCCTGTCTTCCTTCTTCCAGTCTGTGCCAAATTGAGGTCTGGGAAGAGGATGTTAAACCGCTCCCCCTCCCAAAGCAATTCTGACCTTTCCTACCCGTCTCTTGAAAATTTAATAGACAAACTATGCCTCTGGGCACTGTAGAAGGAAAGGGGTGGGGGAGAAGAGAAGCAGCTTCCTTTGCAGCGTCACTGCAGCTTTAGCCCAGCTTAGCCCCTCATTAGAGGACAAGATTCATGCTACTTGCTCTGGGCTTAAAAATACCTCGTTTTAGCCCTGCCCAGAGTGCTGCCAGTATCTGAGGCAGGGGAGGGGGGTGAAGGACTTGTCCAAGGTCAGGAGGAATATTCGTGGGCGAAGAGGGTTAGAGGATTTTGCTGTTTTAACCACTCAGCTATTTTTCCCTTTTTTAACTGTGTATGATTGTAAGTGATCCTGATTAACACACGCCCAGAAAGCAATGATCAGAGTTGGAGTGCATTGAACTTTTTCTGATGGGACAAAAATTGATTTTGTTTTATCTTGTGTATCAGCAGAAGGGAAGTAAAATGCTTGTGCTGCCAGATATAAGGTGGGTTGCACTAGGAGTTGGGAAGGCTGGATTGCTTTTGGGACAGAGGGCATTATTACCTGCTGCCAGCAGCTGAAAGAGACTGGACTTGTAATGTTTCCTCATAGATTAGGATGCAGTATAATTGCTTTAAATGTTGCAAAATAAAAATAAATGTCTGTCTCCGATTCAGAAAGCATTGGAGAGTAGGTTGAATTTTAATAGTTACGTTGAATGTCATATTTTCCACCATGGTTCCTCGGTCCCCGGAAGTCTATGCCAATTTAATGGTCTCTGGTCTATTGCTGTAACAAAACCCCTCATCTCCTTAGTTCTGTTTCCCTCTTCCTCGGTCTTGCTCTTTCCAGCAATACGGATATCCTGCAGGAAGCTTTTTGTGGATGCCCAGCCCAAGCAATCTGGTTGTAGAATGGGTACATTTTGCGTGCCAGAATCCCATCAGATTTCAGCATAGCAAATCTTGAAGCAGTGTTCATACATTTCTTAACTGGCTGCTTGAGAACGGTCAGTCACCAGCCAAAATAAAGCATTGGACAGTGTTATTTTTACAGTACTTTTTTACATTATTTATTTATACAGTAATGGCAAACCTAATGGAATCTGTACGTAGATCTGCTTCCTGATGGGATCAGAAATTTTATAGCCAAGTCGTCATAAGTTTTCTTTTTCCTCTTGTTGTAGGAGCATGATATATTCTAAGTACTGTATAAGCTGTATGTCCTGTAGTTGGGAAGCTGTTTCCCAACCAACTACATGCTAACAGACGGCTAATACTGCTACCTTATCCTTGCATGTGCTTTTGTCAGTACTCTGGTGAGAGGAACTTCCAGCAAAACTCCAGGCATGTAGATAACTGAGATTGTACAGTTTCTGCAGATATTATACACTGGTAAAATGGGCAGGACAGGTGTAGCTTTGAGAGCACTTCTTGTCTGAATATAAATCTTTATAATCTCATGGACCTAGCTAAATATAGAAATTCAGATCAAAGCAGCTGTCGGTCAGTGGTGGCTCAGAACATTAGCAACCTGAGATGCAAATAAAATAAATTCAAGCATTTATGGACATGTAATGTAGGTTTTCAAAGATGAGTACAAATAATACTAAGATCGCATCTTTAGCTCTTATCACTAAAACTGCCAATTCACAACTTGTCAATAAAATGGCAAGTTAGTGTGCATGTGTCTATCTACAAATACTATAACTATACATGTAAATAAATAAAATGTACATATGACTTTCCAAACTTAACTATACTGCTTGTAGACCTGGAATGCTTTCTGTGCAGTTATTGCAGATGGGGCCAATAGGATGAAATTAGGTCTTACCTGCTAATTCTTTCCTGGAGTCTCTCCAGTCCAGTACTTGTGGGTTATCTCCGCTCTCCAGGAGCTGGGAACTGAGCATGCCAGACTTCTGACTTTACAGAATAAGAGCTCCCCCTTCAGCTCCAGGAAACCAGTATCCTAATGATGAAGCAGACTGGCAAAGAGAATTGTATCAAATAAAGCATATGAAAGTAGCCATAGTGCAACAACTGGAAATATAAGTTAAGAACTATGTACAGATTAGGGGAAAAGCAATGACAGACACACACCTGCTCCCATGTTCCCTTAGAATTGGGAAGAACTTACCACATTAAGGTTTTCTTCTCATTAGACTCATCCCTCACACCAGCTGGACACGCCTCCATGGTTATATTCGACACCTGAAGAACAATGATTGCGTGTAGGGACTCAAAGAAAGACAATTAGTAGGTGAGACCTAATTTCATCTTCATCTTCCCTCCAGTCCAGTACTTGTGGGATGTACCAGAGCAGTACTCACAAACAGGAGGGACCCTCGAGTCCAGCCTGAAACACCGAAGCTCCAAACCTGGCATCCTGCCTCGCCTGCATATCCAGCCGATAATGCCACATAAAGGAATGCAAGGTTGACAAGGTGGCCATCCTGCAAATATCCTCTGGTGGCACCAGCTTGTGTTCTGCCCAGGAGGCCTATGCCTAGTGGAATGCTAACGCAGACCCACTGGAACCACATTGCCCTTCAGCATGTAGGCCGAGGCAATTGCTTCCATTACCCAGCAGGCAACAGAAACCTTGGAGGCCACCTTGTCCTTCCGCACACCACCAAACAAAATGAACAACTGGTCTATCTTCCGAAAAGACTTCATGTGCTTCAAGTATCTCCGCAACACCCTGCGCACGTTTAGCAAGCACAATTGCTTGTCTTCCAAGACTGCAGAAAAACTGAAAGGAACTGCCTGATTTAGATGGAATGGAACCACCACTTTTGGCAGAAAGGAGGGAACAGGTTGCAGCATAACCTTCTGCTCAGCAATTATCAGGAATGGTTCTCTGCACGAGGGAGCCTGGAGCTCTGATATACGCCGTGCCAAACAGATGGCTAACAAAAAGACTATCTTTAAAGTAAGATCTTTCAGTGAGGTCCTCGCCAAAGGCTCAAAGGGAACCTCTGTTAATGCCGAAAGGACCAAATTCAGATTCCAAGATGGAACCATGATCCACAAAGGTGGTAGAACCTGATTCACTGCCCTCAGGAGACATGACATATCCAGATGCACTGATGGGTTGCGTCTTAGCATTTGTCCTCTGTACCATGATAGACTGCCACCTGAACCTTCAAGGAATTCAGGGCCAGCCTCTTCTCCATCCCGGACTGTAAAAAGCCAAGATCCCTGGCACAGAATCTGAAAAGGCTTGTAGCCCCCTCTTAGCACATCAGCCTTAAAAAAAAAAAAAAAAAAAAAAATCCACCACATTCTGACATATGCCAAGGAGGTTAAAGACAGATGTGCTTTTAATAGCATCAACACTACTGTGAGTAAATAGCCCCTCTGGTTCAACCTCGCCTTCTCAAGAGTGGGCCCTTGCGACAGCAGACTGATGCGGTCTGGAAGTTGCCATGGATGAGCTATCAACAGCTGCATGAAATCCACATACCACTGTCTGCGAAGCCAATCCGGTGTTATGCGGAAGGATCTCCGTCTTCTGGTGCGTCTCTATCCATTGCAGCAGTCTACCAATGAGCGATTAGGAAGGAAACACATACAGCAGCTCTTCACTGGACCACCTTTGCGTGAGGGCATCCGGCCCCTCTGATATCTGTTCTCTGCGCCTGCTGAAGAATCTGCTGGTCTTGGTGTTTTCCAGGATTGCCATCAAATCCATGATAGGTAGGCATGCCTACATCCCCGCTGTTGAATTCTGTCTGCAACCACCACCCGAGTTATGCTTTTACCTCAAGTGGGCAGACCAACTTCCTGGAAAGCAGATGGTGCTGGGCTGACCATTGGGAAAGCAGAGCCTTCTGCAGAGGCCTCATATGAGCTCAAGCCCACAGCACCACATCCAAGGCTGCTCTGATGGGACCCTAAGATCTGCATGTAATGCCACACCGAGGGTGCAGTCATCCACAGGAAACTTGCAGCTTCAGTCTTCTTTCGACCTGCAGATAGACTTCACCTGTTTGGTGTTGAACAGCGCTCCCAGATATACTAACTCTTGAACCAGCTGCAGGTGATTCTTGGAAACATTGATCACCCATCCCATGCTCTGCAACAACAGTTCTCACTTTCTCTGTAGCGACCCTGCTCTCAGCCTCTGACTTGGCTCTTATAAGCCAATCGTCTAGGTACAGGTTTATCAACATGCCTTCTTTGCTAAGATCTGCTACCGCCACTACCATTACTTTGGTGTAAAGGTGTATGGAGCGATGGCCAGCCTGAAAGGCAGCTCCCTTAACTGGAAATACGCCATGGGTATGGAAAATCTTAAAAACTGTTGATCCAGCCAAATTGGGATATTTGGTATGCCTCTGTAAGATCCAGCGCTATCGGGCACACACACTGCCTTACTGCCAATATGATCAACCGCAGGGTCGTCTCCTGGAAATGAGGCACTTGCAAGGAGCAGTTGACATGTTTGAGGTTCAAAATGGGCCTGAAGGACCCCCCTCCTTTTTTGGGAACCACATAGTAGATGGAGTTTTTGGCCTCATCTGTATTGGTCTGATGGGACCAGCACTACCACTTCCAGTTCCACGAGACACTGCAGGGTGTCTTGTGCAGCCTTCCTTTTCAGCAGTGCTTGGCAAAGGGATTGCACAAAGGCCTCAGAGGTGACATGTGAATTTGCACGCATACTCTTCTCGCATGATCTCCAACACCCATTGATCCGTAGTGATACTGGCCCAGGTGGAGTAAAACTGTTGCAACCAACCCCTACTGGATTCACTTCACCCTGGGTCCTTCTGGCTTCATAGGGCTTTTTTAGCAGGGGCCACTTGAGCAATCTGAAAGGACTGGCCTCTCTGAGGAAGCTGACCATGCTGATAAGGCATAAACAGATGCCCGGAATCACATGTAGTCTTTGGGTTGACTCCGAATGGCACTGCCTTGCTTTTGCCCATTTGGCTTGTCTTCAAGCAGCTGGGCACCTTTAGTATCCCCTAAGTCGTTCGCCAATCTAACGCCTCCCCAAACAGAAATTTACCTTTAAAGGGCAACTTACTGAGCCTCGGCTTGGCCAGCAGACATCTCCTCCAGTTATGGAGTCACAGTAACCTATGTGTTACAATAATTGAAGCCATGTTTCTGGAGGAGGCTTGCACCAGATCATAAAAGGCATTCGCCAGGTAAGCGGATGCTGATTCCTGTTGAGATCTCCGGTTGTGCCTGGAAAACATCCCCTTCCCCTGGAGACAGTGTATGGGTTGCCCTGCTCATGCAAACTCTGCAACTCAAGGTCTGTAAGGTCAGGGCACTTGTATCAAAGGCCTTTTTCAGGAGCAACTTCAACTTGCAGTCCTGTAAATCTTTCAACGCTACCCCTCCTTCCACAGGAATCATGATTTTCTTCATTACTGTGGACACTAGGGCATCCACCCTAGGCATTTTCAACAAGTCTCTCATCTGGGATCGGATATAGGCGGGAGAATGTTTTTAGAATTTTGCTATTAAGATTTTAGTGTAGAGTTGTTTCACATGTTTTTTTCACGGGAGTTTTGAATACATATATAAAATTATATGACTTAATGGAGCTGTGATGATCCTTTGAGCAAATCTAGTGGTGGCCTTAAGGTTGTTATACTAGAGGGCCGTTTTACTCCATGTAAGCTCTTGTTGTTTAAGTTCCCTTTAAGTCTTATAATATCTGATCTGGTATATTTATATTGTTTGACTTTTTATCTAGATCTGAATAGGTTTTTTGTTTTTAATGCCATTATAAAATAGAAACCTTTTTGGGCTTTTCGCATAGGCAGTCTCTTATAAAATTATGCCCATCTATCTCAGTTTGCAAAATTTATCTGTCTCAACATGGGACAGCCAAACTACAGTTTACAGTCTATACAGCAAGTCAGACTACCGACCTCACAGAATAAGAGCTCCTCCTTCAGCTTCAGGAAAGCAGTATCTCAGTTGCCAGCAGCTGGAGAGTATTGGGGCTTTTTCGTATGTCTTAGTGCTGTATTGGCACCTCAATATTGGACTTCGCCCACTCATTATTTGTTTATAATTTTGTAAGACGGGACAATTTCTAAGTGAAAACTATTCTAATTTATTGAACTAAAATACACAGGTCTGCAGCAAATGTAACACCGTGTTATCCTGTGAGGCAGAAAGTAACATCACTCAATACAGAGCTCCAGCTATTGTCTGCCTAAGTTACATTCTACAGAGCACTATTTTATACATTCACTTGACATTTTTTCTCTTTAACCCATTTGTCCCTTTTTCCTTATATGGTTATTCCTGACAACAACCTTGGAAGCACATTCCTTCTTTATTCTCTTGTTTTATGGTCTTTTTCAGGGTCTTATCTCTGTCCCATCTCCTTAACCTCCCCCAATTCCTTTCTTTCCCTTGTTTATGTATATTTATGGGTAAAGCATTCTGTCTGCAATTCATCTTGTCAACAGTTTGAAGGTTCACAGTACATACACTTAGACTGTTTTTTATGCATTCATTTCAAAATAGTTTTTCAGAGAGGATTCTGAGAGAGCAGATGGATTCATCCAGCCCTCTTGTCTTCTCAAGAGGAGCAACACAAGTCCTCAGAGGATTTCTATTGTATACGGCAATAAGGTTTTTTTGGACTTTATGCTTGATACATGTTGTATCTCTTTATTTAAAACTTTTTTTTTTTAAACTTTTTCTCAGACTCCTGATGCAGGTGAAATTTGCCAAAACTTGGCCGGGTCAGGCCCTGACAAAATCTGATTATTTTCAAGAGCATCAGCTGTGGTCATTCTCTGCTTATTGTCTTTCTTTGTATTTATCCAATGGTGCTAGTATCAAAAGGTACAGAGTGCAGTGCCTTAGTCAGCCTGTCCCACGTTCGCAGGTGTTTTATCCAGTTATAAAACATCTGAAGATGAGGGAACACAGTGCTTGTGAACATGAATTTGCAAGTTAACTCTGTCCCTGTGCCATTGCTTTCTGATAATAGTACTGCTAGAGCTGAAAGGAGCTCTGACATCTGTAGGGGTGTGAGTGTAAGGATAAATTGCCAAGCCGTATTGTAGCAGCAGATGGAAGGAAATTTGAGGCCCTCTGGGTGGAGGAAGGGGGAAATGGAAGTTAGATGTTGCATATCACATCCTCAAGTAGCCATCTAATTTTCCCAGACTACCACAGCCTAAGTGGTATGGGGCAATGGGATTAAATCAGAGAAGAGGAGAGAGCTTCTGAGATGGATCTAATTCTCACATTCAATGCAATCTTCCAAGAGGGCACTGATGAAGATAAATGAGACTTTGGGGGAAGGGGGCATTGAGCTGGGGAGGGGAGAAAAAACTTAGTATTAAGCAGATCAATACACCTTTGTAAATTTTGTGTACTCCATGGAGTACACCTTTCCATTCTGATTTTGACTGGGTGGTGGGCACCACCTAGCTGTTCACGCTGCATTCATACTTTCACTGTATCAGGGTGCAGTTATCTTATTCCCTGAGGGCTTTCTTCAGCTGTCCATGCAGTATTCATCCTCTGGGCATATTAGGGAGAGATTGAGTGTAACATCTGAAGCTTACAATGACTTCAGTGTCTGAGCAGACTATTTGACTTCCATCCGTTTACAGTAATATCTGATAAGTCCTGTTTCTTGACTAGACTTAAGCAGTAATATCTTGAGCATGACGAGCCTCATGATATATGGGGTTGAGGGGTTGCCTGCAGAACAAACTAAAAAAACAGTGGCAGCTGTTGCATGCAATCCTGTGTTTGTCAATTGTTGACTATAATAAACGATTACAGCACATCCAACCAACTCTATTGTCATTAGATCATATTTCATACTATTCTTGAACTGCTATTTAAGGCATGTTTTAAGCTGCTTATGATAGTTTTTTGAGCCCAGTGTTTTATTAATTTTCTAAGGAAAATGGAGGTGATGATACCTTTGTACACATCTCTAGTGAGACCTTATCTGGAGCACTGTGCAGTTCTGGAAACTGTACCTTCAAAAGGATATAAACAAGATGGGGATCCATGACCTTAGGGATGAAGGGTGTTTCTTGTGGGACTGGCCCAGTAGTGGGCTGCTTACTCCCTCTCCTCCAGAATGCCTAGTAGAGATCCCTTGAGGCCAAGCAGGAGTTCTTGGTCTGGAATTGCTGCCTGGGAGCAGCAGTAAAATAAAATAAAAATTGCAGCATCTTAAGTAGGGGTTCACAAGTTCAGTCCTCAAGGGCTCCAAACAGGTTAGCTTTTCAGACATCCTTAATGAATATGTAGGAGATAAATTTGCATACACCAGAGCTAGTTCACATGCAGACTGACTTGGGCATATTTGTTAGGGGTCTCCTGAAAATGTGACCTACTTGCAGCCCTCGAGGACTGAACTTGTACACCTCTGTTCCTAGGCGTTCTTCCAGTCCAGTCCCTTCATCTCTGGGTTGTGCTCCTCTACCAGCAGCTTTGGAGACTGAGTTCATCATCTTTCTGATGATCCTCCAGTATAAATACCACTGGCTCCTCCCACCAGATCAAGTATACAGTTTAGCTCAGTCTCCAAAGCAGCTAGGAGCACGGGGAATAGGCTTATTGGAGAGATATAGGATACTTAGTTGGTATCTTGATATCTTAATTTGTTGCATTCTTTTGTTTCTTTGTGAGAAACTTTTTGTTTTTAGTATAGGCAGGACTGTGCTTGGCGGGAGAGAACTCCTCCCCTCCCTCTCCCTTCCCTCCCTCTAGTTACCTTTGTCGGAGTCTGGAGGAGAGCTCCGTGTTAAAGAGGAAAGAACTACTAGAGGAGAAGCGCCTCCCGAGCCTTCTGAGGTGAGGAGCCATGGCGAAAAGCAAGAGGCTTTTTTCATCGGAGGGGGCTGCCTTACACGCCGATCCCGTCTCGCTGCCGAAGCCCTCGTGGAGGCTGAGCATGAGGGCGGGATTCGGCAGGCAGCGGCTAGGACAGTAGACAGAAAAAGGAAGTGGCTGCATTTCGGCGGTGAACCACGTGGCGCAGGGCCGCGGAGGCGCCAGCTGTTGTTCTTTGGGCAGAACCCATTATTGCCGGGGAAGGAAGCGGCGGAGGTAGGTGACTGTTTTTGGGGGTGAGTGGAGTTCATTTTTGTTGTGTGCTTTTTGCACGCCTGGGCCTGGCATGTTTTGGGAGCGTTTCTGCCAGGCAGGACTCCTGTGTGCAGAAATTCTTTGCCTTCGTTTCAAAAAAAAAAAAAAAAAGAAAACACGTTCTTCTTTCTTTGTTTTGGGGGGTCCTGTATAGGAATTAGGTAACAGGGGCCCTTAGATACAGTGTGCCTTTGGGTTAACTGGTTCCCAAAGTCATTATGCCAGCTAGGCCGCAGTGCTTAGTGTGTGGCACAAAGTGCGGAGCAGTGTCAGAGGCAGGCATCTGCAGGGGGTGCGTGACGGAAGCCGCCTCTGTGGAGCAGGAAATCCAGGCCAGTATGGCACTGGAACTGGTAGCTGGCACCTCTCAGGATTCAGGGGAGGTAATAGGGGCAATGCTCAGTTCGGAGGGTCCTTCTACCTCAGCTTTTGAGCAGCCGGTCCCTACCCAACCTCTTCCCGGACCATCCACATTGTTGGCTGGTCAGGAGCGGGGAGGCTTGGGCGACTTCTCCCCAGAGTTTGTGTTGCTTCTGCATAGTGTTTTGTCTTCGGAAGCGGGAGCAGAAGCAGGGAGCAGGGCATGACAGCCCTCCCAAGAGAAGCACCGGAGCCCAGTGAGGCGGAGCCAACTATGCCGCATAAGTGGCAGAGGCTAGCTAAGGACTGTTCGCTTCCTCTGCCGTTGTTGGGAGATCAGGAAGAAGAGTTTTCCGATCCGGAGATAGGTGAAGATGAGGAGGAACTCGAAGAAGGCGAGATTCAGGAGGAACAGAGAGCCAGGATTGTAGGGGACTTCCGCTGGGAGGCGTTACCGGCCTTGATCACAGAATCCTTGAAGGTCCTCAATATGACCCCGGGTGTGCCAGTGGACGACGAGGCTTTGGAGGACCCTCTTATTCAGGCAGTAAGGAAATCGCAGAAGGTTTTCCCAATGCACTGTGTGGTGAGACAGATGATTCAGGAAGAATGGGATCAGCTGGACTCGGGCCTAAGGGGGGTCCGATCCATGGCCCGTCTGTATCCTTTGCCAGAGCTCGATAGGGAGCTGTTGCGGTCACCAAGAAGACTACTATTCCTGTAGAAGGCAGTGCGGCTCTGCAGGACACACAGGACCGAAAGTTGGATACATTGTTGAAGCAAGCCTTTGACATCAGTGCCCTGGCTCTTTAGGCCTCGGAATGGGATCCTAATCTGATTTTGAATGTTCTGGCGGGTCAACCATACGAGCCTATGGCGCGATCCTCTTGAAGGACTTGACGCTTAAAACAGTATTTCTGGCAGTGATCTGCTCGGCAAGGCGTGTTTCCGAACTTCAAGCGCTGTCGTGCCATCCTCCTTTTCTCTCATTCTTCAAGGAGAAGGTGGTCTTGCGGACGGTTCCCTCGTTTTTACCCAAGGTGGTTTCTTTGTTTCATGTGAATCAGTCGGTTTCCCTTCCCTCCTTTACGGGGGGTGGGAAACAGGCAGGAGGAAGTACGTCTACACAAACTCGACTTGAGAAGGGCCTTGAAGCATTACTTGAAACGTACGGCGCCATTCCGTGGGTCGGAAAGGTGGTTTGTGGTGGTCGGGGGTCCACGTAGAGACGAGGCGGTGGCCAAGAATTCCATTTCCAGATGGATCAGAGAGGCCATTGCAGCGGCCTACATTCAGAGGGGTAGACCGATTCTGGTAGGTTTCTGGGCCCATTCTACCTGACGTTTAGCAACCTCGTGGGCGGAGTTTAGTTTGGTTCTGCCCTTGGAGTTTTGTAAGGTGGCAATTTGGTCTTCGCTGCATACCTTTGCTAAGTTTTATCGGTTGGATGTTCAGGCTACGGAGGATGCTGAGTTTGGGTCAGCGGTGCTTCGGGCCACTTTGTCAGGTCCCACCCAGAGGTGAACTGCTCTGTTACATCCTAGAGGTGAAGGGACTGGACTGGAGGAATGCCGAGGAAAGAGTAATTAGACCTTACCTGCTAATTAGCGTTCCTGAAGGAACTCCAGTCCAGTCCCTGATCCCACCCGGTTTTAAGGTAACAGTCGACCCGAAGCTTCAGGTAAGTCAAGAAACAGTAAGTTGCTGTGGGTGTTTGCCTCGGGGGGTTCTGGTGAAAGTGGAAATGTTCCGTAGGTACGGAAGAAGAGTGCTTACGGGTAAGTTCATTTCAGGTAAACCTTCTCCCTTGGGAGGAGGGGTGGAAAGGTCTTTCTCTCCAAGGGGATGGGAGGAGATTTTTTTCATAAGATTTTTCTTAAGATTCGTTTCTTAGAATGTTCCTAAGCTATTAGGAAGAATTGTTGGAAGTTAGTTTAAGGTCAGTCTAAAGTTTTGGTTGTCTAATGTCTCTCCATTAAGTCTGCTTTGTCAGTAGTATACTGGATCTGGTGGGAGGAGCCAGTGGTATTTATACTGGAGGATCATTAGAAAGATGATGAGCTCAGTCTCCAAAACTGCTGGTAGAGGGGCACAACCCAGAGGTGAAGGGACTGGACTAGAGTTCCTTCAGGAACGCTAATTAGCAGGTAAGGTCTAATTACTCTTTCTAAGTCATACATAGCCAGGTAGACCAGAGAGTAGTAACTATCACCTGTCATCTCCTTGGGGATTGAAGGCCCCTTCCATGAGAATGCATGCTGCCTCCAGGGCAAAGTTTAAGCTGAATCCCCCAGAGGAAATATGAAGCAGTAATATGAAGGGCACTGCAGGTTGCAACTCTGGGCTAAATGTAGGGGGTGTGCCTTGTGGGATACAATAAACCGATACCTACTTAGGGCAAGTCTGAATGGTTGAAGAGGAAAGTGCAGTTATACCTTACCCTGCCATTCCAGTCCAGGATCCTGCCCAAGCATGTCGGTGGAATAGAGGCTGGAATGTAACCTGAGCTACAGGAGAGGTGTGTAAAGAGTGTGATGCTTCAGGCAGGTTAGTGTTTTGTTAATGATGTGTTAAGCTTTATAAGAAGGAAGCTGTGGCAGTAGCATAGTGTTTGGCTTCCTTGCTGTGTCAGCCTTTATAGGGAAGACTAGCAGATGTGTTCTGTCCATTTGCTGGACGGAGGACAAATCCCACTGTTTAATTGTAAATAAATCGTCAGTCTGTGCTCCGTGAAGTGTGCAATGTAATTAAAATATACAGGCAAGACCAGTAAGAGGCTTTAGGACATCAAATTATTAAAGAAAACACGGTTCAAATTAACAGTGCAATAGTCAAACCCTACCTCCTCTAACACTTAAAGCAGCTTAAAAAATGTTTGATGGTTTTTTCCTAATTTGAATATGGCAGCGGGGCTCTATGCAAAAAATTAATGCACTGCTTATGATGCATCAACTCAGGGAAGGCTGTTATTCCAGGCATATACAGTGCAGCAGAGTGGAAAGTGCAGAGCTGGCCTGGAAAAAGGCACAGATAAGGTTTGCCTGCTAAATAGTTTGGAATGAGCATTGGAGTGGGAGATAAGGGAAGATTTAGAGAGGGGCTACAGAGTGAAGGCACTTGTTTGAGTAGAAAACACTTGACTTGTATTCAGAAGAGATCAGAGAGCCAATGTAAACCACTTGAAGAGCCTGGAGTTACCAACTCTTACATAATAATTATCAAGAATCTTCTCCCTTTTCTCCTCTGGATGTGTTCACAGAATATAAAAAACATGGTGTTGGGCTTTCCACCCCCAAAGGTGGGTAGCATGCTTGTTTCTGAAGCATCAACTAGTAAAGCATATACTAGGGCAGCTTTCAAATGTATTTCCATACCTAAGCAGGTGTTACATCCATAGGAAAAATAACCTTTGATAATACCTCTCCCCCTGCTCCATGCAAGGAGAAAGGGTGTGACTGGGGAAGGGCTTAGAGCAGCTCTGGTAAAGTGCGTGTAGGGATTTGGGTATGAAATCTATGTAGATTTGTTTACTCCATGTACTTTGCACCTAGAAAGTACATGGAATAGAGAATCTGCTTTCCATGAGAAACTCCTTGAAGATAGATGTGCAGGCAGATCGATACACGCTCATCTCTGGGTTTGCAAATCCTCCTTCCCATGCCTTCTCTGGCAGAAAGGCTATTGATACACCCCAAGTTCTTCTGACTATTAGTTCTGCAGCTTAGCGCTTCCGTTACATGAAGGCATGGTTTATTATTGTATTGCATGTGTGTCCAGGGTTTTATTGAGATGGTCTTTCTCGCAGTTGTGTCTGGCACCTTGCTGCATAGAGCTGGTCCATGCTCAGCATTTCGTGTCTCTCATTCTCTCTTCCTGGCTTTTGAGGAAAACTGTTCGATTTTGTAACTCTGTTTACAGTCTGTGGCAGAAGCAAACTTCTAAAATCTGCTAGGAAGCCCACAATGCAATAAAACTAGCTCTGCTCCTCAGTTCATAGACTTCCGGAAGCTAATGTGTTCCTGGTCTCTCCTGATCTTAAATTATAAGAAAAGGGCAAACCATGTGTAAACAGCAATAAGGAGTTCTGATGTAAGCCTTGCTCACTCAGGATATGGGAGGCATACATCTAGGAGTTTCTTTCAGCTCCTCTACCCCATATTTTCCTGATGGACTGGTGTAATAATGTAAATGTTTTCCCATTAGAGAACCGCCCCTCCACAGTAGCAGATTTCACAAGCTAGAGGCTCTGAATCAGACATACTGAAACCACACAAGCTGACAGCAGACTAAAGCTAAAATGCCATTGTGTTTTGGCATTAATCATCCTTGATTAATATTTCATGTTCCTAGAGGTTTCCCAAGACGCATGATTAGCTGAAGAAACCTGTGGAAAAACCTGCTAGTGTGCATTTTAGAATTTATGCATGACTTAAAGGAATATCTTCACTTTGAAATTGTCACACAGTGTCTCTCTGCAGTGGGAAAATCCTCTTTCACTGTGTGTTGTCAGAAATTGGAAGTCTGGGACAGAGGTGGCCCCAGGAATTATGGGACCGTTTTTCTGTTTGAGTCTGTAATAATTTTCTTGCCAGCACGCTAGGGTGCTCGGTAAGAAAGGAGATGTATCTTAAAGCTCTGTCGCAGCTCAGAAAGAGCTCTGCCGTTTCAGGCAGAAATGTGGGGAGAGATGGTGTGTGGTCTTGGGTGGGTAGCTTGGAAGTGTGGGCTATGTGAGTCCAAGTGACAGCTGGGGAGTGGGGAGCTGTGGTTTTCAATGGAGCGATAAATATGATTTTGGATGGTTTTGTGGAATCAGGAGCTGGAACCTCTCCAGTTCCTCTATTTGGCTCCAGTGCTTATTTTGGTGACTAGCAGAGGGACCATTCCTTATGCAAATTTCTCAGTTACTGCCTCAGTGTGAAGGAGTAGCCTAGTAGTTATAGCAGCGAGTTGAAAACCAGTGAAGCTAAGGGTCAAATCCTACTGATGCTTCCTGAAGCCTTGGGCAAGTTGGTTCACTTTCCATTGCCTCAGGTGCAGCTTTTATGGTCAGGAACGGGGAAATACCTTCTGTATCTGAAAATAACTCATTTGAGCTGCTACCACTGGAGAAGTGTGAGCTAAATAAAAAAAAAGTCTTCTGCTGTGATAATTAGAGATACTGGGCATAAAAACAGTTTAGGAGAGCATGCTTCAGCCGTCTCTGCAGCTTTTATGGAATGAAAACCATCTTTAGATCTGTGGCAGAGCCATCCTAATACCATGTGTGTGGTGTCATTGAGCTGCATTTGCCTTAAAAGCAGCATATTGCTAAAAAAAAAAAAAAAAAACCCTGGAAAGATCAGTGGTTCTGGTAGTGCCTCTGATCTTAAGTCCCTTTCCTGGCTCTTTGAAAGATTTGGGTATATTTAATTTTCACATTTTTCTAGCAGGCGTTTTGAATTTTCTCTTTGGGCCGCTCATGCCTGTTACGTGTGTTCTCTCTTCCTCCTCTTCTGCTATTGGGCTGTGTGCACTTTGTCTCTGGCGCTGGAGGGACTCTGCCAGAGCTGCTGGTGCGGTACCAGAGGGAAGCTCTACAGATCGAAGCAGAGATTTACTGTGCAGCTCAGCAGGAATGGGCTGAGTCGCACTGGCCAGCCGTGCTTTTAGTCTGTGTATCTTCACTGCTGCACCATGGAGAAAATTGTCAGTAAAAAATAAAGAATGAAGCAGAGGCATACATTTCATCCACTCTATCTGAACAAAAGTGCAGAAAATCTACTTACTAGAAAAATTAGTAATGACCAAGGTAAACCAAATCATCTTTGTCTCACTGGTTATTTTTCATTTTCTTCTGATGCAGCAAGAAAGATATGCACGTTAAATTTTATTTGTTATAACATACCTACTTTGATATACGAGGCTAATGTGTTCTAAATAAATGTCAGTCACTGCTGCAGAGCACGTAACTTTAAACACTGTAAACTTAAAGGTTAAAGAGAGAAAAAAGAAAACGGGCAGATGTCAGTTTCTCATATCCCCATTTGAGCCCCTCTATCCCTGGACAGAGATACCCAAAGGTATTCTGAATTGCATATCTGGTAAATCCATTGTCTTAAGTTGATCATGCAAATGAGAGAAAAGCTGCACTAACTGCTCCTCATGCCAGTCTTTTCTCACCCCCACTGACCATCTCTGGGCTAAGGTGTCCAAATGCTGAATATCTATCTTACCATCCAGTACCATGCGGCCATCTTATTGGACGTTAGGACTAACTTTTGACATTGTTTTATTCAGATTGCTGTTATGCCATTGTTTCCAAACCTTTTTGTCAGACTTTGAACAGTCATGCCTAATCTGGAAATATGCATATAGATGCCCATTTGGAAGATGCCATTTCTCCTTAATCTGCTCAAAGGATGAAAATGCTCAGAGCCTATCTCCAGCAGTTGCCCCATTGTTTTGCATCCCCGAGTCTCCCAGTAATGAAACAAGGGTTTTCCCATTCCTTGTAAAAACCTGGAGGTTGCCATTGCAAATCCTGAAGATTAAGGCCCACACTCCCAGCCTCAGTACTGATCTCTAACTAATTTGGTGTATCTGGTCTTTGCATTTTTAGATTTCCAAATGAATTTTCGAATTATTTCCTGATTGCAGCTCCTCTGACTTTTAACCCAAATAGGTAACATTTGCAATGGATGTAGCAACTTGGGTAAAATTTATCATTTTCACCAGGGCTACTCTTCCCCCTCAGACGTAGTCAGATCTTGCCATTTTTGACACAGGGCCTGAACATCATTTATTTGCTCTGTCACATTCTTCCTATATGTGATTATAGATTCACATTCCATATATCCCCAAATATTAGTCCTTTTGGCCCATTCAAATTCAAAACTGCCTTGCCAGAGCTGCTCTTGTCCCTTTCGAAACAATGCATTTGATTTGTCCTCTTTTTCCAGATACTCCTGGGGACTATAAATAGAAGAGATCTGTTTATTCTCTGTGTGACCTAACCTAATTGACCATAAGTTTTACTGACCTTGTTGCACCATCTACATCTATCTTTGCATGTAAATATTCAGTTCCACCCTTGGTTCAATAAAGAATCCAGTTGGGCTTGAATGTCTGCCAACCTATGCCTATCTGCCTTTGTCATTGTGGACACATGAAGGCACCTTAAGCATTGTAGTTTATGGAAGAGATGTCATGGGTTCCATCTTTTTCCTTTTCTTTCTCATCACGTAGGCTATAATGTGCCTTCTCGGGTCCACTTTAGTCACTTCCCAGTATGTCATCTGGTTTACCTCGCCATTGACATTGTTTACCTAATGATCCTGCCAGGCTTTATGTAAATACTCACAGAACTCCAGGTCATTTCATAAATAAGGTGCCATATTCCAAATTGCATCCTATTTTTTGTTCCCTAAGAATCGAGTCTATACTGACTTGGGATGTGATCTGATAGCACAGGATCTGCCATCTCCCTAGCACTTAGCTTGGGGAGGATCTGCATAGACACCAGCAAATAGTCTCTCCTAGAAATATACCTTATGCACATTGGAGAGAAAAGTAAAGTCCAGGTCTGAAGGGTGCAGTGTTTTTCAAGTATCTAACAAACCCAGCTGATTTATTAAAAATGGAAGACCTCTGCTATTTCCATTCCTCTTGCCAAGCCTTGGAGGTTTACAGTCAACTTGATGGTCTAACACCAAATTGAAATTACCATCCAAGATTAACCAATAATCATGATACACCAGAAAGAGAGATATGAGATCTGAAAAAAAACTTGTGGATATACACATTTGGTGCAGAAATGTTTTTGCAGCAAAACCTGCCCCCACGGAGATTTCCTCATAAACACATTTCTCCATAAACACATATCTCCCCTCCGGATCCTGCACTTGTTTGTGCAACTCAAAGGGCACTCGTTTTTGAATTAGTATGGCCACTCCTCTTTGCATACTGTTATATGTAGAAAAACTTAATTTTCCTACCCAACCTCCTCTTGGCTTCCCATGTTCGAGGGCACTTAGTTGTGTATTAGAGCATTGCTACCTCCACGCCTTCCTTACTCAGGAAGCTTGATTGGAGAGTGAACTCCACTTATATTCAGTGACATAATTTTCATTGTAACCATCACATTCTAATTTCAAAGTTACAACATTTGATACATGCTTTTTTTTTTTTTTTAATCTTGACAGGGCCCCCAGCTAGACTGCCCCAGAATCCTCCCTCTTCCCCACCTTTTGTCCTCCTCTCATAGCTCACTTGCATTCTGTTTATGGCAGTCACTCAATTGAAACATCTACACCACACATGCAACCCACTGTTTCTTCACCCACACACATTCACTTTTACTCCTACATTCACCCTCCCATTCCCCCTTTCCCTACCTCAAGATTAGAAAAAATTCCTTACATCCCTGCATTTCTGGAATGTGTTCCTCCCCATAGCCACTTAATCTAACCGAACACCCCCCCCCCCCCACACTATTCCCACCCATTAAGAACATTTTCTCATACAACCATAGAGAACCACGTATAAACTTGAACAGTAAGAGCAAGTAACTCGAGCCCAGCAGGTCATGGGCCTCGATGCTATCTAAATATGTCATTTGTGCTGTTATAAAGCCCAGCACATGTATTCTTGAGACTACTCTGCTCCAAGCAATTGTAGTCAACAAAGACCGGTCTCTTCTGCTCCTCCAAGCGATCATTCTGGCATGCACAATTCCTGCACCTCTTAACTGGATAGTACTTCCAACACCATGCGACAGTGCAGTGTTAGTTATAAAGCAGTCATATACATGTGCGCTCTCTAATAAAGAAAGAGATATAGATACAGATATAGATACATAAAAAAAAATTATTACAACCACTCTAACCACCTTACTGGGCTGACTAGTTAGACCATACTGGTCTTTATCTGCCATCATATACTATGTTACTATGCTATGTTACCCAGTTTCTTCATAGCACATAACCCACTGAATTGCTTGTAGATCTTGAGCTGCCAGCACATTCAGCCTTCATATTCTTTCAAGCTAGACTCTGAGGCAATAGATATGTTCCCCTGGCTTGTCCTTCCATGCTATGCAGCTGCCTTCGCAGTATACTAAACGTGTTTCCCCGAGGGCTTGGAGCAGTCCCTCTCGCCAATCAAAATCATGGCAGGCACCCTCGAAGATGTTAAAACTTTAACATTTTTTATTGGCGTCCTCTACACTGTTCCAGAAACAAACTGCTGATTTAAATTCAAATTTCTCTGAGAGCTTTCTGTGCCAAATGTAGCCCCCCCCCCCCATGTACTGGTTTTCTTACCTCAGGCATGGCACTCTCTCCATCCCCTGTTCCCTAAGGATAAGACTTCTCATTAACCAAATGAGCTGCTTTCATTCCTGTTCCACTGCTTGCTCCAGTTATTCCGTTTGTGTGATTGCGCAACATGTGGCACTTAGGAGTTCTTTCCTGCTGCAGACCTCACCACTGCAGGCTACTCTTGTTGGGTGTCGTCATCTCCCTCAGGTGGCAGCTTCTCCACAAATTATTTTCAGCTGTTACGGATCCTCAAACAGCATTAGTTTAAAATAAAAGCGCACCTTAGCTGGTTACTGTAAATTCAGATGCCTCGCGGGTGCAATACACTTCAGTATGGGGATATAGCTCTCTGCTGCACAACAGTCCTTGTAGAGTCATCCTGGAACAGCAACATTTTTTGCCAATTGTATTGCAGTTCCCTTTTTGTTTTGTAGATATATGGCCAGAATTCTTTGTCTGCCTAGTTAAGGATGCGTGTCACGACCAGTCGGGCCACCTGCCTCCCTCCACTTTCTGGCCGACACGATAGATGTGTTCCACCATGATGTTACTTGCACCTGTTGGTAGGCCCAGTGCCTCCAGGAGCCATGTTTCAACCAGGCCTTGTCGATCCTGCTCCTTTACTACTTCTGGAAGCCCAATAATTTGCAAGTTATTCAGTCTGCTGCAGCTCTCCTGGTTATCTGTTCTTTCCGGGCAAACTCTATTTTGCACATGCTTCCACACACTCAATGTGGACCTCCTGCTGGGCTATTTGCTCCTTTGCTGATTGCAAATGTGTTGCCTGTTTTCTGTCATCTTTGAGCTCTTCAGTTGAGGTATGGATTTTCGATAGCTGTGGTTCAGTCATGTAGTGAGCTTCTTTAACTCTTGAATTGTGGCTTCCTCCAATGTGAACATTGGGGTAATGCATCCACCGCCATTTTGAGTTCACTGTGATGTGGCTTCTCTCCTATCACCCATTGAACTTTACCAGTTATAACTCCTCACTGAGGTATTTTGGCCTCTATTGCTTCTCCAGCTAAGCACAATACGTCATGCAATACTGGGTATGATGCAGATGCTCGGTTGGGGGAGTGGGGGGTTGGGGGCGGAGGTGGTAAATCTCAAAGAAAACTGAAAGACTGCCAATGGAAACTCTGCTTTAGGTGTGTGCTCAGCTCTGCCTCTTCAGATGAGTGTCCAGTGATGTCTCTGAAAGGGTGGAAACTACCAGGCAGCAAAAAAATAAATTCTGTGCTAGGCTCCATGGCAGTACTGTGCACTAGAATGCACATGACTAGGATTTGTTAGCAGGGTCCAATCCTTCATTTCCTGGCCTAGCTGGGGCTGGAGATGATGGGAAAACTGTTTTTGGAACCCCTGGGGGAAGGCTGTCATTGGCCCCCACCTCACCTCCAACATGCAACTGCTAGACAGGAGTTGAACTATAAGCTCATGAGTTTTGAAAGGTTTCTTATGTATGGCCCCCAAATTGGACTAAGCGTGTTTGGGGGGGGGGGGGAGGATATTCAGGTGGTTGAGTGATAGGTCATGATGATGTAGTTTAACAAAAACTGGCTAAAAAGAAACTGTAAATGCAAATGAGCAGATGGAAACTACCGTATCGTTAAAAAAAATCTATGTAAACACCAGATTCTTTCTGTTGAAATTTGGCTGGTTTTCATTATAGTAATCGTGATGATGTTTGTGCAAGACCTCCATATGACATGAAAACATCTGAAGGTCCAACAGACTGCAGAGATGACCTTTCAAAGCAACCTCAGCTACTGCAGCTTCTACTCTGAGCTGAAATTACTGAGGCTTCTCTCTTGCTTGTGTATTACTTTGGAGGAGGGGGCGGGTTTCTCTTCAGCCTGGGGTACTGATCCATTAAGATCCTGTAAATGCCTCAGAACGACAGCCTTTAAGAGGTTTAAAGCCGCCTTTGCTGCGAGTTCTTAGTCGGCCGACCTTCTTTCTGGACTGTGCTTTTGGGATGGAATTTATCAGGCAGTGGGATTATTGCATGTTTAGTAATTGCATATCGGTTTAGCCTTTCTTTCACTGTGGATTAGTGATAAGGTGACAGTAGTGTAGGCGTTCTCAGGGTAGACAACTGGGGAAAATGTGCTTCCGGACATAAAGGGAGGGCCTAGGCATGCCAAAGCACATGCTTGATGTTTGAACGTGTTGTACAAAAGTACAGCCAAATAAACTCCATATCCTGCAGCCACTGAAAGGGAGCGAGGCTGAAATGTCTTACTTGAACCCTATCGGTGCTCCCTACAGAAATGGCCCTTGCTTTGCGGCCTGTCTTGTGGTGTCTGCAGTTTATAGCTGTGCGTAAATTTGTTTGGTTGGAGCATTATCTCGACTGGCAGTGAGCAGAGAGTGGAAGGCTAGCTGAGATCCAGTGTGCAGATGTGTAAAAGATGTTTTGCATGTTGGTGTGTTTTCTGCTTCATATCTGCTATTTTAGGAGCTATGAATTGTAACCATAGCAGTGTTTCTGCTCATATTTGTTGTCATACATGTGGAGACTCATTACTCAGCCATCCTCTGGGAAATTGAAGCATAGTCCTGGTTTGACCTGTTTTTTTTTTTTTGGAATACTTTTGATTGTACTTTTGCAGATGCTTATACAGCTCTCATCGAGAATCACCACTCACACCTGGCTATTCATTATTTCCAATCGCTTTCTCATGTCCATGACACTGAAAGGCAGCAAGGCTCTGACGTATATTTAGATGTAACTGGGGGAGATGGTCTGTTGCCTAAAATGGGCTTAAGACTGAGCTGATTCCCATATAGAGAAATGGAGCTGTCCTTCAGGCAGTCAGGTATTTACATCAGGACCAACATTGTGGGGAGGGTGCAATCAGGCAATTGCCCTGGGCTTCTGGGCCACAGGGGGCCCTGAAGCTGAAGAACACACAGCCTGCTAGTGGGCTTTAGGGCCCACTCCCAAATTGCAGTCTTGGGGCCCCCTGGTTCTAGGCAAAATGCCCTTTGTGCACTGTGTGATGAAGGGGAAATGGGATTTTAGGGGAAAGGAAGGTCACAGCTAGAACAGTGAAGTGTTTGTACAACTGTCAGATGAGACACCCTCAGTAGTGTAGACAGGGCAAATGCATCTAACAACGCTTACCATGTTATGCTTCCTACCATACTGTATGTATATTTGCCTGCCAAGCCCTTGGAAAGCTATGCAATGTACAAGTTATTTCCATTTTGCATTCCAGTGAGTTGCAGGCAGGGACAACTTTTGAGTAGGGTGTGTTTGGGTTATTGCCTGAAGCAGCATAAGATTAGGGGCACCCTAGTATTGCTTGTTAAGCTGATTAAGGACTCTGTAGGAGAAAAAAGGCTGGCAGAGCGCCAAGGCCCCACCAGCTGCAGGAAAGAAGCTGTAGCATGAGTAAAACTTAGAGCAGGGATCCCCAGAACCTGCATGCTGAAGATTTGGAGGAGCCTTGGCTTTTCATGCCACGCAACCCTTAGCTGCTACTGCATATTGTGAACCACCCTCTGGCTGCTGATTGCACTGTCTGCCATGCAGCCGGTAGTTGACCTTGGAGGGGTAGAGCTAGGAGTGAGTGAGTGGGAGGAGGCGGGCAAATATGGAAGGGAGCATGGGAGTGAGTACAGTGGAGGGGGGAGAACGGGTGATGGCATGGGGATGGGGAGAATAACATGGGAAGTAAGATGATGAAACAGTGGGCCTTTGGGGGAGGGGCTGGGGAAGATTCATGGGGTCAAGTGGAGAAGTTCCAAGAATGAGTATGTGTAAGGCAGCGACTAGATATCTACATGCAGATCATGGACTGATAAAAGGGGCTCAGTGAAGCAGTAATACAACTATAGGGTTGTTTTGCATGGTCAGTTATAAGGGGAAACCTCCAAACTCTGCTACTATTACTTATTTGTATGGTACTTTTGTAAAGGTTTGTCTCAGGCCTGCAATTGGAGGGTTTACAAGATTTTTTTTTCTCTTCCTGCGAGCTTCTCTCCTTGGTTGAATGATGCTACTGGATCAGTTTAATGGTAATTTTACTAGGTAGTTGAAACTGACCAGGGGTTTCATTATGCGTAGAAGTGTCGTCTTTTTGTTTATACAACCATTTTAAAGACAACAATGAGCTCTGAAGAATGGGAATGTCACTTTGGCAGGTTCCCCCACCAAATGCTGCTTTCTATAAACATGAAACCAGCATTCAAGAATGTGTTTATTGGAGAGGAAGAAGGGAATATAAGTGCATTTATAAGAGCAGTTGAGGGAGGGGGGGGGGGCGCAGAGGAGAAGGGAGCATCTGCATAGGGACAGCATCAATCTTTCTCTCCAGCTGACTGGGATCCGTAGACAGTCGGCTGCTGCTCGTCTCCTCCCTTCTGCAGTTGATCTTCTCCTGAGCAATATCAAAATTGGTCATATGAGGGAAGTGGGAGATTGAAGGGGTGGGGGGGGGGGTCAGGGAGGAAACGCTCTCTGAAGTGAGGATGCAGTAATCTAGAATTTTCACCTAAATGGAGTTCTTTGAACTGCTGTGACCTCGGAGCCCAAGCATCCGGTGGGCTGGAGGAGAGGCCTCCCCTTCAATGTCTAGGAATTTATTCTTGGCGCAGGCAGCCTCAGCACCAAAGGGCAACATTTACATACTGAATCTCACATTTTGTAATGATCTTTCTTGATGATTGAAAGAGAGGGTTGTTTGATTGATAATGCTGAAAGTGCTGTGCTGTGTGCTCGGAGTTTCTGGTAATTCCAGGTACAAGGAGCAGTACACATTTGGAGCCACCATGCGTCCGGTTCAGAGCAGCAGCTTGGAGAGCAGCCTCCATCACTACTGTTGGAGAGCGCTGCATAGTGATTGGTTGCATAAGGTGGCAAAATCGATTTGGCCCTGGTTGCAGGATGCACACTAATTTCTCTACTTAATCTAATTTCCTCATTGAGTAAAAAGGCTTTGGAGGCCTTGTCTGTACGTATTTGCATATACACACTCCTGTACAAATAGTTCGTCCATTTTTTTTTTTTTGTTATCCAAACTGATCCTTTAGATACTGCTGGACAAGCCTGTGAATAGAATTTCTCTTCATGAGCTGTTGTCACTGTCCTAATGGTGGCTGATTGCTAGAGCATTGGGTTTTATGGTTAACCAGTTTCTAGGTTTAGAGAAGTAAGTAGCTTGATATAAAGTTACTTTACACGCTTTGGTCAAGCCCTTGCCTCTGTAAGAACTGTATTACCCTAGTGAATTTCTAATACTTCATCCGGATTTTAAGCTGGTGTCTTAAATACACCCCATGTCTTCCATTTGCCAGCTGTCAGTAACAATGTGGGGGGGGGGGGGGGGAGGGGTTCCTCTAATAAGGAGAGTTATACAGGCGACCTTTTTGTGAGAGGATTCAGAAAGCTCCGTGTACATGGGATACGGTAGAGTCTGCTGACTTGCTTTGAAAACTCTTAAGCTTTATTTATTTAGACAGTTTTCTATACCACCTTATCCTTCAAAGTGGTCACAACACAATTGGGGGATACATTTAACACGAGGGGATATGAGACACATACACTAATACTTACTGGGAACATGGGCAATGGAGGGTTAAGTGGCTTGCCCAAGACCACAAGGAGCACCTGTGGGACTAGAAACCCCAGTCCTTCCGGCCCAAGGTTGCTGTCTTCTAGTGGTATACTGTCCTTTACAGTATACCACTCTTCTTTTTATATAATTTTACATTTGGAGGAAGTCAACACATTTAGTATGAGTTAATATTTTTTGTAGTCAATCTATAGAACTCTCCCCCCCCCATGCCCTTTCTTGATATTGTATTAATCTTTAGGGTACATTTTAGCATCCACGTTGACATAAGAAATCTGCTCTCTGCTGTTCTCTCCCTCTCCCTCTGACTGGACTTTGACTCAAACTGTAACTCCTGTGTGTTTCACAGGAAGTGACAGAAATAAACACTGGAAACACCAGGAGACTGGGTCTCCGCCCTTGACATACATCGTTTAATATTGATATCAGCAGTGCTGCTGAGAAACAGGGTGTATTTTTTTTTCCTGCCTTGGCTTCATTCAGATCTCTGTCCTCTCCACTGCCATATTTGAAGTAGGAGGGGAGAAGATTGTCCCCCCCCCCCTCCCACAATTGAAGGTCTCACTCAAGCAGTCACATCAGGGATGTTATGTTAGAATGTGAGGTCATGATGTGTGTTAGAAGCATATCTTTTGTCGGAGAGCCCAAAAAACAAAGCTAGATTATTCACATTCTATTTTAATATTCCTATTCTTTGAAAAATAGGCACAGTCCTTAGAGACAGGGAGAGGCAGTACAAATTAAATCTGTTTACTTTGCAGTAGGGTATTCTCTTATTTGTAATTTGGCTTCCTATGCCAGGAACTGATGGCCAGTCCACAGCTGACGCTGATGCAGACAAGCAGCATGGCATATCCTCAGCTAATATCCTCTAGTGGGGGAAATCATTCTGTGTAAAATGAAAAAAGTAATATCTGCATAGTCTCCACATTTGCAAGTCTTTCATTGTACTATTTTGTGTTCTGTTTCTCTAGGTGCACCAGAGACTCCCAGCATGGTATAACCAACTAGTAGTTTTTTGTAGTACAGCAGTGCCCTCTGATGGTGAGTAGTGATGATGCAGTTTTTTTTTCTTAGAATTGTTTTTTCTAGAATGTGAAAAATCTATATGTATACCAAAGAACAGGGGAGCATATTCTGGTCCTCCAGGACTGTCAGTGGGCCAGGTTTTCGCGCTAACCTTAATATGCATGAAAGATTTGCCTGCACTGTCCACAATCTCATGTATATTCATTAAGTTACTCATAAAATCTGGCTGGTCGTAGAGAGGATACAAACAGACCAGGCCTTGATAAATTTAATTTGAATCTACTGTAGAAGCCAGTGGAGGAACTTATGAGCTGGTGGCAGTGCTCTCCTTCACTTTCTTCTACTGTTTCAACTGAAGTTTTAAGACCAATCAATACTGCAGGGGGCATCCCCTCCAAAGTCTGCTGCAGCTTTTTAGAACCTGATTTACAGCGCCTTGTGAAAGTATTCATCCCCTTGGATTTTGTCCTGTTTTGTCGCATTACAACCTGGAATGAAAATGGAGGTTCATTTGGATGTTAGGTAATGGTCCAAATTGGTGAAGCGGAATGACAATAAAATACCTTGTGTGTGTGTATGTGTGTGTATATATATGTGTGTATATATCAGTGATGGCTAACCTTTTTGAGCCCGAGTGCCCAAACTGCCGCACAAAACCAAAGAATTTCCTCAAAGTGCCAGCACGTCCATTAAAGCCTCATTTGCATAAGGTGCCTCATTTGCATAAATATTTGCATAATGTTACCATACACTAACTTTTAGTAAACATGCCTCTTAATGAGTATATGGATAAAGAAAGACTAAAAGGTTTCTACATTACTATAATCCAGTACCAACCGCCAGGCACATTAGGAACTACTACAAACGCTGCCCATTTAGAACCCATAGCAAACCCGCCGTATCCTAACAGTACTACCAGGACTCACAAAGCACCATACCCTAACTATCAAAAGGCAACACTGCAAATATTAAACCAATACATTTCAGAGAACAACAATACATGACCTACTGGGGAAAGAACAAGTGGCAATGTCAAATAGGAATTATATAAACAGAATACCTCAGCTCAGTTACACATGCAGAACAGACCATCACCAAACAAGGAATCACAATTTAAAAACAGGAAGACAATAATTAAACTGGGAACCCCAAAAGCCAAACTTGGAATATACAACAACACTGTAGAAATAAAACTATAAATTAATTTCCTCTTGTACTAAACAAAGCGCAAAAATTAATGATGCACATTTCCCAGAGCTGACATATTCCAGTTAATAAATTCAAAATAAAGAGATATTTTTCTACCTTTTGTGCATTTTTTTTCAGTTGCAATTGCTCCAGCCACTTTCTTCTGGTTTCTTCGTGTCTTCTCCTAACTCTCCATCTGCTGTCCATTTGTCCTTTCTTCTGTCTTCTTGGTTTTTTTTTTCCATTCTCTCTCTACATCTGCTTTAACATACTAATCTTTCTCCTTTTGCTCTTTCCTCATTCCTATTTCATCTACTCAAAATTTACCCCTCCATCCTCAATCCCCACTTATTCTCCCAATACCCGGCCAATTGTAGATTTTTTATCCCTCCCACACAAAATATTTTTCCCCTCTCCATTTTACTCTCCCAGCCCCATCCCATTCTAATCCTCCCCCAACACCAGCTCCCTTCTAGTTCCAGCCTCACCCAGCATCCATTCCCTTCTAGTCCCTGCATCAGCCCATTTCCAGTCCTAGCAGCCCCCCAACCCATTTCCAGTCCTAGCAACCTCCCAACCCAATACCAGTCCTAGCCCCCCCTCATCAACCCACTTCCAGTCCTAACCCCCCATAAGCCCATTTCCAGTCCTAGCTCCCCCATCTATTTGCAGTCCCATCCGAGTCCCTCCATCAGCTCATTTCCAAACCCAGCCCCCCATGAGCCCATTTCTAGTCCTTTCCTAGCCCCACCATCAGCCCATGTCAAATCCTAGCTCCCCTCCACTCAGCCCATTTCCAATCCAAGCCCCCCATGAGCCTACTTCCAGTTCTAGCCCCTTCATGAGTCCATTTCAATCCAAACCCCCACCACAGCCCATTTCCAATCTTAGCACCCCCCCAACAGCCAATTTCCAGTCCTATTCTAGCCCCTCCATCAGCCCATTTCCTGTCCTAGCCCCCCCTCACCCATTTCCAGTCCTAGCTCCCTCCCCCTCACAACCCATTTCCATTCCAAGCCCCAATCCCATCAGCTATTTGCAGTTCAAGCCCTCCTTCCACTCAGCCCATTTCCAGTCTTAGCCCCCCCATAGCCCATTACCAGTCCTAACCCCCCCATCAGCCCATTACCAGTCCTAACCCCCCCATCAGCCCATTTCCAGTCTTAGCCCCCCCCATAGCCCATTACTAGTCCTACCCCCCCCCAAATCACCATCACCATCACCAGCCCACTTCCAGCCTTAGCACCCCCCATGGCCCATTACTAGTCCTAACCCCCCCCCCCCATCAGCCCATTTCCAGTCTTAGCCCCCCCCATGGCCAATTACCAGTCCTAACCCCGGCCAATTACCATTCCTAACCCCCCCCCCTGGCCAATTACCAGTCCTACCCCCCCCCCCGGCCAATTACCAGTCCTACCCCCCCCCCCTGGCCAATTACCAGTCCTACCCCCCCCCCTGGCCAATTACCAGTCCTAACCCCCCCCATCAGCCCCTTTCCAGTCTTAGCCCCCCCCCATGGCCAATTACCAGTCCTAACCCCCCCCCCTGGCCAATTACCAGTCCTACCCCCCCCCCGGCCAATTACCAGTCCTACCCCCCCCCCCCCGGCCAATTACCAGTCCTAACCCCCCCATCAGCCCCTTTCCAGTCTTAGCCCCCCCCCCCCATGGCCAATTACCAGTCCTAACCCCCCCCCCCATCAGCCCCTTTCCAGTCTTAGCCCCCCCCATGGCCAATTACCCGTCCTAACCCCCCCCCCATCAGCCCCTTTCCAGTCTTAGCCTCCCCACCATAGCCCATTACCAGTCCTAAACCCCCTTCCCCCCTATCATCCCAAATTAAAAAAAAAAACCCCAAACAAAGCGGCTGCTTCTGCCGCGGCAGCCTCAAGAGCTCTGCCGCGGCAGCCTCAAGAGCTCTGCCGCGGCAGCCTCAAGAGCTCTGCCGCGGGCCCCCCCCCCTGCCCGGCAGAGCCTCCCTGCATCATCTACCTTCAAGTCGCAAAACGCGGGCTTCTTTCAGAGCCGCGAGAGTTTCCTTTCTCGCGGGAGAGCCGCGAGAAAGGAAACTCTCGCGGCTCTGAAAGAAGCCCGCGTTTTGCGACTTGAAGGTAGATGATGCAGGGAGGCTCTGCCGGGCAGGGGGGGGGGGGCCCGCGGCAGAGCTCTTGAGGCTGCCGCGGCAGAGCTCTTGAGGCTGCCGCGGCAGAGCTCTTGAGGCTGCCGCGGCAGAAGCAGCCGGTTTGTTTGGTTTTTTTTTTTTTTTAAATTTGGGACCTTTTAAATGCGGACCTTCCCGCGTGCCAGCTGCAAGGCCTTCGCGTGCCACAGCTGGCACGCGTGCCATAGGTTCGCCATCGCTGGTATATATATAAAAAGTAAAAACTGAAAAGTTGTGTATATGTATTCATCCCTTTTGCTATGAAAACCCTAAATAGGATCTAAATTGAACTTTTTGGCCATCATGGGCAACACCATCTGTGGAGCAAACCCAACACTTCCATCACCCTGGGAACACCATTCCCACAGTGAAATATGTGGCAGCATCATGCTGTGGGGATATTTTTCATCTGCAGGGACAGAAAAAGCGGTCAGGATTGAAGGAACGATAGATGGCACTAAATACAGGGCAATTCTTGAGGAAAACCTGTTTGTCTGCCAGAGATTTGAGACTGGGACGAAAGTTCACCTTCCAGCAGGACAATGGCCCTAAACATACTGCTAAAGCTGCACTGGAGTGATTTAAAGGGAAACATTTAAATGTCTTGGAATAGTCTAGTCAAAGCCCAGACTTCAATTCAATTGAGAATCTGTGGCGTGACTTGAAGATTGCTGTGCACCAATGCAACCCATCTAACTTGAAGGAGTTGTAGCAGTTTTGCCTTGAGGAATGGGTGAAAATCCCAGTGGCTAAATGTGCTAAGCTAATAGAGACATACCCCAAGAGACTTGCAGCTGTAATTGCAGCAAAAGGTGGCTCTACAATGTATTGACTTTGAGGAGTGAATACGTATGCACATAACTGCTTTCAGGGTTTTTTTTGTCTTATTGTTTGTATCACAAAGGATATTTTGCATCTTCAAAGTCATAGACATGTTGCGTGAATCACATGGTGCTAACCCACAAAACTCCATTTTAATACCAGGTTGTAATGCGACAAAACAGGACAAACATCGAGAGGATGAATACTTTCACAAGGTGCTGTACTAGGTAGGACACTTTTCCCTATAGGAAAAAAGCTTAGTAAATCAAGCTCTTAATGCACCATTGCACACTGTTGGCAAAATCCAGCAGCTTTTGTCTTCCAAGTGTGCCGTTGCATCCCCTCCCTCCAAATAGCTGCTCCCAAGACAATCTCCAGTATGCTTCACCTATTTCTATGGCCTGGGCCCCCACCTGCATGCCTCTGTTTCCATCTTGTCTTCACAAGTCTCTCTCTCTCTCGTGTTCCCTCTCCAACTAATCAGTCATCCTTCACACCAGAGGCCAGATTGGATGTGAGGGCCCATAGGATGGACCGAATGAGATAGGGAATCCTCGCTTGGAGCTCAGTCAAAGGGGTCCCCTGGAGAAATGAAAGCAGGGTTGGGGTGTAGAACCAGAGGGCCATGGCGATGCCTCTTTGAAGTGGCACCAGTGGGGAGAGCTCTACAGTAACAGATTGACGGCTTCTTTTTGGCCTGGGTACTGCATTGCCAGTGTTTAAATCTGGGTATGACCTGCTCCCCCAGATAGTAAACAAGTTTATGCACTGCAAAGACTTAGCTAGCTACCCACCCCCATTACCTTGCCATCTGCTATACCTCCTGCTGCCAAAGTTTGAGCCACATGGTGCAATTATTTGAGATGGTAAGACCAGAAGAATGTTTGTTTTTGAACTGCATATATAAGTTTTACTGAAAGTCAAACTGTGGTGTAGACTGCAGGACTGCTGCCAATGCAAGAGAGAGAAACATTGATATAGACATTCACAGATCTCTAAGTAGTGAACAGAAGGTGAATATGTTTCATTGAGTGAGGAGATTCGGCATGAATGAGTCTCACGTGTTGATGACGTTCAATAGTGCCAATGTGGAGAAATGTGGATGTTCATACCCAGCTGCTGTCATGAGCTTGCTCAAGTCTCTCATCAGCCATTCGGCATATTAGATGTGAGTGATCTCGCCATAACGTTTTGGCTGCATTCACTGTCTTGTTTTGTCTTTTTAATTCCTTTTGAGTAGTCTAAAGTGAATTTTGGGCCTCACCAGTCACCCTTTTTAATTCTTAAGTTACACATTTTGGTGATATTGGTACAGATGCATTCTAAGTCACCATGTGGCTTGGTTGCATTGAAACTTTAGAGCCTCTTAGGTCTGTATTATGAGACATGCCAAGAATGCAACACAGACTGCTAATGTCTTGTGACCTAAGGTCCTCAGTGTGTTCCAAATTGATGTGGTGGAACTCAAGGAGGTACAGAGAATAACCTGAATAGTGGACAGGATTGGGGCATCTCATAAAATGAAAGGCAGAAAAAATTGACTTTTTTAATTTGGAAAAGAAAAGACTAAGAGGGACAAGATATAAGCAGATAAGATCACAGACATAAAAGAAATCACAGACAAAAAAATACTAGGGCAAGGACATCTAATTTAAACTTAGAAAATTCAAGAAATATGCAAGAAACTTTTACTTCAACTTGCTGATCAGACTGTGGAATCATTGCTGTAGAATGTGATGACAAAAATAAAACATCTTTTTTTTATCAGAGCGCTAAGAATAGGGGTCTCAAACACACGGCCTGCGGGCCGAGAGAATTTTGTGCGGCCTGCAACGCATTTTGCACAAGTTGCTGCTGAATCCGCTTCTTGGCAGCGGCAAACTCACCGCCTCCCTTCTTCTGCAGCCGCAGCTCCCTGTCTCTTAGGAACTGCGGCTGTGCCTGTGAAAATGTTGCGGAGCCTTCCTGTCTCTCGATAGGCTCGGTGCAGCATTGTCCGGCCTCCAAAGGAAGTGGTAAAACTTCCTTTGGAGGCCGGACGATGCTGCACGGAGCTCGTCGAGAGACAGGCTCCGCAACGGCTTCACAGGCACAGCTGCGGTTCCCTAAGAGACAGGGAGCCGCGGCTGCAGAAGATCATGGCAGTAGCAGGCAGACATAGGGAAAGGGGAGGAGGGGGCAGGGAACCTGCAACAGGGCTGACATGGAGGGAGGGAGGGTTGACATGGACAAAGGGGAGAGACAGGGGGACATACTGGACTGACAGGGGATAAATACTGGACAGAGGAGAGACTGTGCGGGTTAGGATTATAATGTGCTGATGGGGGGGCTAGCACTGGTAATGGGTTGATTGGGGAAGGCTAGGACTGGAAATGGACTGATCAATGGGGGGGTTGGGACTCGTAATGGGCTAATAGGGGGGTAGGACTGGTAATGGACTGATGGGGTGCTAGCATTGGAAATGAGCTGATCGGGGAGGTTAGGACTGGAAATGGGCTAATTAGTGGAGGGCTAATTAGAGGAGGCTAGGACTGGTAATGGACTGATGGGGGCGGGGGGTAGGACTAGTAATGGGCTGATTAGGGGAGCCTAGCACTGGTAATGGGGTTGAGGGGGGACTAGCACTGGAAGTGAGCTGATTGGGGGGGGGCTCAACTGGAAATGGGCTGATTGGGGGGTAGGACTGGTAATGGGCTGATTAGGGGAGCCTAGCACGTAATGGGGTTGAGGGGGGACTAGCACTGGAAGTGAGCTGATTTGGGGGGGGGGGCTTCAACTAGAAATGGGCTGATGGTGGGGAGGGGAGGATAGAGCTGCTGGCCTTGGAAGAAAACTGGGAGCTAGGGCTACAAATGGGCTGATGCGAGGGGATGGGAGAATGGGACTGGAAGGGAGTGGATGCTGAGAGGGGCTGCTATGGTATTTGGACTAGAAGGAGAATGGAAATAGGCTGGTGGAAAGAAGTGAAGAAAACAAAAGAAGAGATAAGAAATGGCAGTTGGACCATAGACCACAGAAAGAGAGCTAAGAGAAGACAGGAAAGCAGAAGCCTCAGATCGGGACCAGCATGATCGGAGAATAAATTGGTCAGACAACAAAGGTAGAAAAAATAATTTTATTTCATATTAGTGATTTGACTACAAAACCATCACAATTTTGAAATCAAATATTGTTAGTTGTTGTGATTAATTATTGTGGCTTAAATAAGTAAATTTTATAAATAAAAACATTGCAAAGGCCTATAATATATTAATAATTCAATAAATGATTACAGCGACAATGCGTTAACGGTAAAGGAAGAGAGACGCATTTGATTTTATCATTGGGGGTCACCACAAGTTGATCAATGGTAAAAGGGGGCGCGGTACAAAAAAGGTTGAGAACCACTGATGTAGCTGATGCCGGTATGTAATCGCCACTAATTAAGTTTGCCTCCCCGCCATGCCGGTGTTGATTGCCCGATCCCGCACAGCTCCCGAGGGCGAGCCTGCAGCCCTATGCTGCTCTGAGTGGTTCCCGATCGCTGAAATATGATGTCCAGCCTTCCGCTTTCTGTGATCAACCCGGTACAATTGATGTGTGTGAGAGCTGGCTAAGCGGTGCGGCGCTTCAATGCAAGTCTACGCTGCTGTATGTGGTGGAGGGTGAGAGGATTTGTACTGCAGTGGCTCTGCGATGTTTGTCAGAGGTGGGGAGTAGTACTTCACAGACACTGACTTTTTTCCATTGTAAAAAAAAGTTCAGACGATGCGGCCCGTGGGTTACTTTACAAGTCCTCATTTGGCCCTCAAAGCAATTTGAGTTTGAGACCCCTGGCTAAGAAGAAGCGAGGAGAAACATATCAACTTGCTAACCAATACGCTCCATTTTACTCAATTTTTTATTGTATTTAAAAGTAACTTGAACTTATCTTGAAGCACCGAAATGTGAAGAGCCAAGGAAGTCTAAGTCATGGTCCCGCTATGTGACACGTTTCAAATTCAAACCTCAGGGATTTTGCATCAGGCTTTTAGAAGAACTGAAGTTTAGATTCAAAACATTTCACGTAGCGGGACCAGCGGGCTCTTCACATTTTGGTGCTTCAAGATAAGTTCAACTTTAAAATAAAATAAAAAGAGTAAAATGGAGCGTATTGGATAGCGAACTGATATGTTTCTCCTCTATTCTTAACACGCCGACAAAAAACATTTTTGGTTTTTGTATCACCTTCTCACTGGGAGCCTTATATTATCTACATCTTGATTTTGGCTTCACCAGTTTATTTGGGTTAATTGCTTTGATTTGTAGAATGTGATCACAGCATGAAATACAGTAGGGTTTAAGAAGGGACTGGATACATTCCTAGTAGAGAATGATAGAGTTGGAGTGGGAGCCAGATCAGTTCATAAATATATACATATCTACTGGGATCACGTAGCTGATCTCTGGTTATCTCCAGGAACAAGCAGGAATGAGTCTTCACATATGGGTACGTCGGTACCGACGGAGCCTGCGTGGGAACGCTCCCCAGCTTCCCAGAAGGAAAGCTTTTGGGAGCATCCCACTGCGCCTGCGCGCTGCCTTCCCGCCTTTCCTGACCAGCTCTCCTCAGTTCTTCTTTGCCACAGAGCCAGCAGGTCGAGCCCTGTCACCACTGAAGAAGTTCTTTATTTTATTTTATTTCTTTGGTCGCGTGTCTGCCTTCCCCGACTCCGGACCGGTACCGCCGGTCTTTTCTTTCTTTTAAAAAAAAAAAAAAAATCTATACTTTTCCCCACTTAGTGTAATTTTTCTTCTAGGCCTCAGGGCCCAAGAGAAAATTTCCCTCATGGAAAAACCAGCCTCCGGGTTCAAGAAATGCACTAAGTGTAGCGGTACTATTTCTGTTACAGATACCCATGAATGGTGCCTTAAATGTTTGGGTCCTGAACACTCCATTCCGGATTGTCCGTCCTGCTCTCTGTCTAAACCGAGCAGCTAAGCTCCATGTGCTGTTTCCCGCTGATGCAGTGTCGGTAGCATCGACCTCCTCCCGGTCTTCTTCTCCTGATGGATCTCAGGTAATCAAACATAAGTCTAGCAGGTCCTCGAAGGGTAGATCTCCCTCTAAGCATCGAGATGCCTCTGGGCTTGCCCTCGAGGACCCTGCACCAGCCAAACAACCCCGGCGGGAAGCTCCGGCTTCCAAAGCTCCTCCTATGGGGTTACAGGTTGACATCGATGGCACGGCCTCGACCGATCACCTGTTAGAATGCTCTGGGGTACCGGCACAATCTCCCGGTACCGATCTCCAGGCATTCATGGTGTCGATGGATCAGAATGTTCTGTCCATGCAGCAGGCTATTTCAGCCTTCATTCAAGCTGCGACGCCGGTGGTACCGCAACGAGCTCCGTTGTCGGTATCGGCTCCGGTACCGGCACCAGCACCGATACCGGTTCCGACCGCATCGACGTCGACTAGGACAGCGGTTCCTTGTCCAGGGCTGTTTCTCGGTACCGATCCGGTTCCGAGAATGCCCGATGTCGATACCGCTCGATACGCGTATCGAGCGCTGGAAGAGCACCCTGACAGGCGGTACTTCGATTCCTCTGGTGATTCTGATTCATCAGATGAATCACCTGAAGTATCCATAGCCCTTCCTGAAGAGCCTTCTTCTCCAAAAAGAAGAATGTCTCCTCCTGAGGACTTGTCCTTTCAAGACTTCATAAGAGAAGTAGCTAAAGGACTATCTATCTCAGTAGCCTCTGAATCAGAGCCTAGAGCAAAAAAATTGGATATTTTAGGATACCCTAAGGCTCCTAGAGAGGCAGTCACCTTACCAATTCATGAGATTCTTTATGAACACATGATTGATTTATGGGAGACTCCTCTCACTCTCTCTCCTCATTCTCGCAGGTTGGACACTATGTACCGTGTCCCTCCCTGTCCTGGCTTTCAAAAAACTCAGCTTCCTCACCATTCCATTGTGGTGCAGTCAGCTATGAAGAGGATAAAGAGTACAAAGAGACACACTTCTGCTCCTCCAGGAAGAGAATACAGAACCTTGGATGCTTTTGGTAGGAAAATCTTCCAGGCCAGTATGCTTATTGCCAGAATCAACTCATATAGCCTCTACATGGGTATGTTTCTAAAAGAAGTGGCAGAAAAGCTGCACACTTTCCTCCCTTTTATTCCAGAAGATAAAAGGGAAGAATTTTTCATGTGGCTTAAGCATACTCAAGACATCTCCAAGTTTTCAAACAGGGCAGCCTTTGACTTCTTTGAAGGTGCCAGTAGAGCCTCAGGCATTGCCATAGCTGCTTGCAGAATTGCTTGGCTCCAGGCTTCTGATTTAGAACCCTGGGTTCAAGATGGCGTAGGAAATCTGCCCTGTACAGGTGAAAATCTATTTGGCAAAGAGTGGCAAATTAAAGCCACTCAAATGGATGCAGAGAATTCTGCTCTGGATAGACTTTCAAAGTCTACCTCTATTCCTGCCAAGAAAAAGACTTTTAAAAAGTCTTTTTTCCAAAAAGGGAAGGTTTCCTTCCACTTCTGGCCAACAATCTTCTACAGGTCGCTTTACCTCTAAGCGTCAGCAACCTAAGCAGGCCAGGCCTAAGTCTACAGGGGCTGCTGTAACTCAGCAGTCCCAATCCCCTCAGGGTTTTTGACTTGATGCTAGAGAACTTGGCCTTTCTGGCTTTAACACAGCCAGAACCTTTCACCATTCCAGGAAGGTTAGCTCATTTTGCTCCCAGATGGGAGCAAATCACATCAGAGCAGTGGACCCTCTCCATCATAAGAGAGGGCTACAAACTTCATTTCTCAGACCTTCCTCCCCACACCATGGTGAGACACTTCAATTCTCCCACATCTCTTCTCGACCTTTTAGGTCAGGAGATAACTACCCTTCTTGCCCAAGGGGCAATAGAAGAAGTTCCTCTTCTTCAACAAGGTTCAGGGTTCTACTCCCCCTATTTTCTCATTCCAAAGAAGACAGGGGGATACAGACCCATTCTAGATCTCAGAGAATTGAACAAATTTCTATGCAAGGAGAAGTTCAAGATGCTTTCTCTGGGCACTCTCCTTCCATACCTTCAAAGTCAGGATTGGCTTTGTTCTCTAGATCTCAAGGATGCGTACACGCATGTTCTCATCCATCCATCTCACAGAAGATTCCTGCGTTTTCTTTTCCAAGGAAAACATTACCAATACAGAGTGCTTCCTTTCGGTCTGGCCTCTGCCCCAAGAGTGTTCACCAAATGCATGGCAGTAGTTGCTGCATTTCTACGCACTCTGGGAATATTTGTCTTCCCATACCTGGACGACTGGCTCATCCGAGCCCCATCTCAATCAGAGGCCCAGATTTCCTTAGACAGCACAAGGCGCATTCTGCAGTATTTGGGACTTGTGGTAAACCTCCCAAAGTCTCAGCTCACCCCTACTCAGTCCCTAGAATTCATAGGGGCCTGGTTGGATACCACCACTGCTAGGGCCTAACTTCCTCAGGCCCGTTGCCAGCGTCTAGTGCAGTTAGCCTCCCAGATTCAGTCAAAGAGCCACTTAATTGCCCAGGAGATGCTGCAACTGCTAGGCCACATGGCTTCCACAGTACATGTGGTACCCTATGCTCGCCTACACATGAGAGCTGCTCAGTGGACCTTGTCCACCCAGTGGACTCAAGCATCAAGAGCTCTCTCAGACCAAATAGCAACCTCCAAACATCTCTTTTGGTCTCTCCAATGGTGGATGTCCACTCAGAATCTGTTGCTGTGGTCTCCCTTCCAACAGTTGTTGCCCCAAGCAACCCTCACAATAGATGCCTCCCAAACAGGTTGGGGAGCTCATCTACAGGACCTCTCCACTCAAGGCACTTGGTCCCCTCAGGAGACCTCTCTTCATATCAACCACTTGGAGCTTCGAGCAGTTTTGCTAGCTCTCAAGGTCTTCCATACCCTCCTCAGCTACAAGACAGTCCTCATCCATACGGACAATCAAGTAGCTATGTTTTATATAAACAAGCATGGAGGAACTGGCTCTCTGTCGCTTTGTAACGAAGCTCTAAGATTGTGGGCCTTCGCCAGAGAGCATCATATCCATCTCCTGGTAGTGTATCTCCCAGGAATCCAAAACTCTTGGGCAGACAGACTCAGTCGAGTTCTGCTTCCACACGAATGGTCCCTGCACATGGATCAGGTACTCAGAATCTTTCAAGAATGGGGAACCCCGGACATAGACCTCTTTGCAAGTCCGTGGAATGCCAAACTTCCCCGGTTCTGTTCCAGAATTCCGTGTCAGGGGGTTCAGGCCAAGGATGCCTTCCTCCTTCATTGGGGTCAGGACTTCCTGTATGCCTTTCCACCCATTCCCTTGATTCCCAAGACTCTTCAAACTCCAGAGGGATCAAGGATCTATGATCCTCATAGCTCCACGCTGGCCACGCCAAGTGTGGTACCCTCTACTTCTGCATCTCTCCCAAGCCCCCTCCCTGGACTTGGGAGCTGCTCCAGACCTTCTGTCTCAGGAGGAAGGGACTTTGTGGCACCCAAACCCCAAGTCCCTTTACCTCAGAGCTTGGTTACTGAAGGCCTAGACCTTCAAGGCTTGAATCTTTCTCAGCAAGTGAAGGATATTCTCCATGCTTCCAGAAAATGTTCCACCAGGTGTTCCTATGCTTTTAAGTGGAAAAGATTTTCCATTTGGTGTGCTGAAAAGGGTCTTGACCCTTTAGCACTACCTTTAAATTCCCTGTTAGACTATCTCCTGCATCTTTCTGATGCAGGACTTAAGACAAATTCAGTAAGAGTCCATTTGAGTGCTATTGCAGCATCCCTTAAGCCCATCAATGGACAACCTATTTCCTCTCATCCTCTCATTGCAAGATTCATGAGAGGCCTAACTTTAACTAAACCTCCCATTAAGCCTCCACCGGTGGCATGGGGCTTAAATTTGGTTCTTGGTCAGCTTATGAAGCCACCTTTTGAACCCTTAGCCACTACCTCCCTGAAGTTTCTTTCCTGGAAGGTTATTTTCCTCATTGCAGTCACTTCAGGTCGCCGCATCAGTGAACTGCAGGCCTTAGTGGCTAATCCACCTTATACAAGGTTCCATCATGACAAGGTGGTCCTTAGGACAAATCCACATTTTATGCCTAAAGTGGTCTCACCTTTTCATCTTAATCAGGAGGTATATTTACCTGTCTTTTTTCCAGCTCCTCATGCATCCAGTGCAGAGAAGAGTCTTCATATTCTGGATTGTAAAAGAGCTCTTGCTTTTTACTTACAAAGGACACAGCAACATAGAAAGTCTTCCCAGCTTTTTGTTGCTTTTGATCCTTCTCATTTGGGACTTCCAGTCTCTAAGAGAACACTGTCCAATTGGATTGCTCAGTGTATTTCTTTCGCCTACCAGAGTAAGAACCTTTCTCTGGAGAGCCATGTCACAGCTCATAATGTGAGGGCCATGGCCACCTCTATGGCTCATCTAAATTCTGTGTCCATCGACCAAATCTGTCAAGCAGCCACCTGGGCCTCGGTTCATACCTTCACAGCCCATTACTGCTTGGACAAGGACTCCCGCCGGGATGCCTTGTTTGGTCAGGCTGTTCTCAAACAGCTGTTCCACTCTTAAGCAACTCCTACCCTCCTTCCCTGGATGAATGCCTGAGATCCATAGGAGGAAGTAGACCCCTTCCCAGGGTCTCATATCCTTGGTGATCTCCCAGGCATCTTAGCTAGGGAGTCCCCATATGTGAAGACTCATTCCTGTTTGTTCCTGGAGATAGCACAGTTACTTACCTGTAACAGGTGATCTCTGGGAACAGCAGGAATAAGTCTTCACAACCCTCCCACCTCCCCTAGGAGTTGTACCTCTTTTTTCTGTCTTTCCTTTCTTTTCTCTCTCTATTGTCTCAGCTTTAAACTCGAACTAAGGAGAGCTGGTCAGGAAAGGCGGGAAGGCAGCGCTCAGGCGCAGTGGGATGCTCCCAAAAACTTTCCTTCTGGGAAGCTGGGGAGCGTTCCCTCGCAGGCTCCGTCGGTACCGACGTACCCATATGTGAAGACTTATTCCTGCTGTTCCCAGAGATCACCTGTTACAGGTAAGTAACTGTGCTTTAGGTCTTGTTGGTTGTTACTAATAAATGGAGGTGCTAGATGTACAAATGGTCAAGCTCAGCCCAGCTTGGCCAGTTTTATACCTAACTCCTGAAGATCCTGTCTCCTAGAATTTCAATTTGACTAACCTTCCGACAGAGGGGGAAGGCTTATGCCTGACCTTGCATTAAGTAAAGCCCTCCGTGAATTCCAAATGAAGTGATAGGGCCAGAGGTGGCTTGGGCTAATTTGATGTATCTTAGCGATGCCAAATGATGATGCGTAAGGTTTTGCATGCCCCTTTCCAAGAGGAAGACTTGATCATTCAATTGTCCAGGTGTGCATAGATATGCAACAGCTGCTAGATATTTTGCAGATAATTTTATAAGCTTTATAAGCAGAAAATGGTTCTTATAAAATTGTGCAGGGGATAGCCACAATTATTCACTGGGTCACCAGGAGTCAGCATAGACTCAACGGCACATAAAAATACATGTATACAAGTATGTGTGACAAGAGCATATGTACTTTTATGTGATCACTATTAATTTAATAACAGCACTTATTCTGCTTTTACAGTCTACAGATGTACAAAGCTGAGTATAAAATTGAAGTATAGACAATTCACATTAAGTATGATTAAAAAATGTATTCTATAACCATGTTTTTAAAACTTTTCATAATTACACATAATCAACATCCCTGATTAAAACAGGTAATTCATTCCACAATTTTGGAAGCGCACCTGAAAAACCTCTTTCCCTGATCCTCTTGTCAAAAGGCAGAAGCAGAGGGCAATATCAATGTCAAATGAGTTGACAGATGGAGTGATTTGGTTGATGAACAATGAAACATTTTATTAGACAAATAGAATGTTTGCCCGAATATTTTGATTTCATTGAAATTTATGTAAAACCTTTGGCATTTGTAAGAATATCTAATTGCAGTTGTCTAAATGACTCAAAACTGTCTAATGAACCACCATCCAGAAATCCTTTGGCCTCAACACTGACAGCAATTGTCTTGCTGTTTTCAACTTATGTCAAGCTCTAGTTTGAATATATCATACGTATGGCTCAAGAATCAGATTAGAATCAAGAATGACTCCTAAGGTACATACCTTTGAGGATATTTCAACTTTCTATCCCAAAAGCTGGACAAATGTGGTATCTGGAATCACTACCTTTCCCGCCCATAAAACCTGAGTTTTGCTAGGTTCAAACTTAACTTACTGTATTTTCCTGTTGCCATTCCCTGTAGCATATCTCAGGGTGCAGTTGGGTAGAGCTGGGGCAGAGCTATGATACATGTATGTTTTATAATCAGAGCAAATGTGGATTTGTGCACCATTAGGGGTAGTTCTGAGAGCCTATTTTATAAAAGGCACATGCGTGTCTATACTGCCTTCATATTTCTTGCCATTTCACATAGGTGCCCTGTTATGAAATCACCTTTTCATCACTGCTGCCTGGTTAGCTCTCCGACAATCTGGATATTCGGTGCTGGGGCCCAGATATGACCCCAGCATTGAATATCCAGGTTTAAGGTGCAGCAGTAGCAGCTAGCCACCGCTGAATAGTGTGCTCAAAGAATTTTTCTTATAAGCTTAATTTCTGAAGTAAATCATTCTTTAGGTGAGACCTCATTTGGTCTTATTCCCAAATCTTTGAGCAGTTCATATTTACGTTATGCCTTAAACTGGATTTTTATGGATTTTTCTTTTTAAATCCAGACATGGACATACACTGTAAGATTTCCTACATGAAATCGGAGAAACTGATTCATTGGCAGAGATTTTTCATTGCAATGCAAAGACAGCAGAGATTTGCCTTGGGTGCTGTTTTTTTTTTTATACATGTTTGTCCTTACAAACAGAGTGAAATAGCAAAATATTTTTTTCCCTTTGAATCAGATCGCTTGGCTGATTTTAGACAGGAGGGTCTTAATTTTTTATCCTCAATATAAGATTGAGTAGTTAGTTTATTCTGGTTTAGCCATTACAATTTTTTATGCTGTATTGGGTCTCCAGTGGCAGACTTAAAAGTAGTAATTTCATAAGCGTGCCAAAAATTTAAAAAAGAAAAAATGTATTTTATAAAGACCATATGCGCTTTAGCTGCTGTGATTTTTATTTCCCTGTTTCCATATAATGTATCTTTCAGGGCTGGCCCTACTACTAGGCATCCACCTAAGGCAGCAGGGTGAGGGGGGAGGGTGAGATCCACTGCCATCTTCCCTGACCCCCAAGCCTATCTCTGCCAGAGGACCAAAAATTGGGTTTTGGAGGGTGGCAGTGCAGCACCAGCACAGCATTTTAAAACTGCTCTGTGGTGGGCTTTTGAGCATCTCTGTGCAGGTGACACGACAGGCCAGTGGTAGAAGGGAAGAGGGGGGAAGATGCTGGAAAACTTGCATGGGGATGGGTAAGGAAAGAATGGCAACAATGTGGATACTAGATATCTGGGGGGAGGAAGGAAACATATTGGAGACGTGAGGGAAGGGAAGAGGCAAGCAAGATAGAGACTGGGGAGGAGGGAGGAAGATGCTGGACTATGGGGGGAGGTGGGGTGGGGCACATGGTGGATAGGGCACCTAGGGCATTGCATACTCGTGAGCCAGCCCTGGTACATGTATACTGTAGGAAGTTGTGTATTCTTATTTCACAGACACTCAGACACACTCTTGGACTGTTTTCCTTCCCTCCCTCTTCCTCAGTTGAGAGTTGCTTGGGGAGGAGTATTAATCTATGTATTGAAGGTCTTTTAACAAAACCAGGGTGTCTGCAATATGTCCTTTCATTTACTGAGGTTTCCTAAGAATAGAGAAGGCATGTGAAAATGTTATCGGGATGTATAAGGAACTTGTATGAAATGCAGTGTATGTGTGCTGTTGAGTCCGTGCTGACTCCTGGCAATCCAACCCCTATAGTGAATTATTTTTTGGTGCAAGTCACTATGGGTTTTAATTTTTGCATCTGCCATCAGATGTGTATTGCTTGTAGGGCCGATACAAATCAAATTTTCAGGAAGCTGATAAACATTGTTTTTGCCACACATACGGTACAGAGTCGTTTTCTTATATTTGCTACTTCTAGCCATAATTCAAAAAGTGTTATGTGGTTATTGGCTGCTGGTAAAAAAAATATAACTCCTTAAACTGCTTATTGTCAAAGGCACTAGACCAGGGATTCTCAACAGAGTCCTCCGGACACACCTAGGCAGTCAGATTTTCAAGATTATCCCAATAAATATGCATATGAGATTTGCATGCATGGTTTCCATTGTATGCAAATCTCTCTCATGGTTATTCATTGTGGTTATCCTGAAAACCTAACTGCCTAGGTGTGTCCCGAAAACTGGGTGGAAAATGCCTACTCCATTTGCTTCTGCACTACCTGTATAGTGCTTGGATAGAATTGGGTTGCATGTATAGTGGCGATGATGTGTGTAGCTACTGTTTGCAGTTTACTTTTCAGTAGGACTAAAGACATCTGCATAACCATGTATATAGTGGCTGAATATCATTGCTATAACTATTAGTAATCACCATTTCCTCTTTGTCTCTCCGGGCCAGTCCAGGAACCTCCTCCAGCAGCTGAAGACTGAATCACTAAGAGCCTTGCTGACAGCCCATTCAGCTCCCTCTGGTGTCAGAGACTCTCAGTCTTTCAGTCCTCAGCAGCTGGATAGGACGTGTTGCTGACAGGCTCCCGGTAGAGTAGAAGAGGATAAGAAAAAAAAAAATGAACGCGATTTGTTGATTTAGAGGGACAGGAGGTCCTGGGTTGCCCTAGCAGGGCAGTAAGGCCAGGGGAGTTCAATTGGAAACGGACATCAAGCATGTAGTCCAGTATAAGGAGGCACAGAGGCAGAGCCTGCCTCATCTACAACGGAACCGCCGAGTCTGCCTGGAGGGAGGAACTGGGAGCCCCAGATTCTGATCCTCTTCCTCCTAAGCCCGATCTTAATCTCCTGCTGGCAGCGGGAGAGGGAGATTTGCTGATTTGCGGCAGTGTGCTCAGGTAGGAGGAAGTAAGTTTGTGCGATTGCACGTGGCTTCAGCTGGGCGCGTGGCTTATCTCGGCGCTGGGGATCTCCAGGAACAAGCAGGAATGAGTCTTCACATATGGGTACGTCGGTACTGACGGAGTCCACGTGGGAACGCTTCCCAGCGTCCAATCAGAACGCTTTTGGAAGCATCCCAACACGCCTGCGTGCTGCCTTCCCGCCTTCCCAACTGCCTCTCCTCAGTTTTCGTTTTTCCGCAGAGCCGGCAGGACGTCCTCCTGTCACCGCAGAAAATTCTTCTTTTATTTTTTATTTTTCTTTCTGGTCTCGGCTGCCTTTCCTGACGCCACCGGTACTGCCGGTGTTTCTTTTTTCTTGTAAAATTTTCCTTTTTAAGGAATATTTTTTCTTCCTTAGTGTCTCACGGTTTCTCAGGCCTTCTAGGCCTCTCCATTTCCTTCATGGAACCGCCAGCCACTTTCCCCAAGAAATGTACAAACTGTGGCAGTACAACTTTATTTTTAGACACTCACAATTGGTGTCTAACCTGCTTGAGTCCTGACCATTTTCCTTCGGAGCCCTCGGGCAATAGTATTGTGAGAAGAAGTTTTCCACATCGAGTTCCCCTCGACACGCTCAGGGCACCGACCATATCTTCTTTTCCACAGGATCAGGTAACCCAAAAACAGTCTGTTAAGACTAGCCAGTCCTCGAGCGGCAGTTCTCATGCACAGCATAGAGATGCCTCCGGCCTTGTCCTCGAGAATCCACTGGCTTCAAAACCCCGGTGGGAGTCTTCGGCCTCCAAAGCCTGTGTGGGGTTTCAGGTTGTTCCTGAGGTTCACCCCTCACAGAACATACCTGAGCCATGCCCGGTGGTGGCATCCACTTCGAGCGGTACCGATACCCTGGCATCGGCACTGGTGTTGGATGAAACATTCCTCACCAAGGATCGTCGTCTGGCGTCCTCGGTACCTACGGGCCCGGTGGATACACTTCAGACCGACTTTCCAGTATCGGTACCGACATCGATACTAGTACTGACGTCGGTATCCTCCAGACGTGCATCGATAGACTCGCTTCCTTCGATGCCGAGTCTGGAATCAATCTCCAGTCTGGAGGACTGGGTACCGACTCGCCTTGGTACCGACTCCCGTCGGTACCGAAGGCTCGGTTCCGATACTTTGGATCCGCAACTCTCGGTTCCTCTGACACCGTTAGAGTTGCCACCGGCTGGCCTTCATCCACCGGTATCAGATACGGTACCGAAGTTGGTACCGATATCCACTTTACCTTTGTTGTCGGTACCTTCCATGCTTTTTTCGTCAGGCTCGCTTCCCTCGATGCCGAGTTTGGAATCGATCCCTAGCATGGACGACCTGTTACCGACTGTCGCTGGTCCTGACCTGCAGTACCAGCGACCACCATTTAAGGATCCCATACTGCACCATTCAGGATCTTCTATTCCTATATACTTAGATCCCTCGGTGCCAACGCTAGTTCTTCATCAGATCTAGCCTATCTAAGGGAAGTTCCCTCTGGGGATCCTTCTTTCCAGACTTCCCTCCTGGATATGGCAAAATCACTTGCCATTCCTATTCCTGGACAAGATCCTACACATGGGAATACAGAATACCTCTCTGTTCCTAACAAAGCAAAGGAGAACATAATGCTTCCTTTGCATCATTCTTTGCAGGATCTCCTTCTACGAATGTGGGCAGCTCCTTTAAAGGTACCCCCACCTTCTAGAGCATCTGATCTTCTATATCAGGTGCCCCCCTCTCCAGAATTTTAAAAGACTCAACTTCCTCATCATTCCATTGTGGTAGAATCAGCAATGAGGCGAGTGAAGAGTAATAAAAAGCACTCTTCTTGTCTGCCAGGTCGTGAGTCTAAGACACTAGATGCCTTTGGACGTCAAACCTTCCAGACATCCATGCTTTCAGCAAGAATTCTCTCATTTTTATATGGGTCTATCTCTTGAGGAGGTCACAAAGCAATTACATCTTTTGACTCCTTTTCTTCAAGAGCCCAGATGTACAGACTATTCCTCACTGGTTAGTCATACTCAAAATATCACTAGGTTTCTTACTCGTGCTACCCTAGACTCCTTTGAGTCTGTTAGCAGGACTTCTGCTATAGCTATAGGGGCATGACGTAGAGCCTGGCTTCAAGCTTCAGACTTGGACAAATGGGCACAAGAAAGACTGGGAAATACTCCTTGCACTGGAGAAAATCTCTTCAACAAAGGAGTCTTTACTTCAGGTTACTCAGTTATCCACTGACTTTCCTTTTTCCAGAGGCTGTCCTACGCCGCCTTGTTTACCAGTAGGTAGGAAATGTCCTACCAAACTTTCTTCCCCTAGGGGGAGAACGTTTTACCCATCTGCCCATCATTCAGATGTTCCCAAACAGGGGAAACATCGCCCTGGTCTGAAGAATCTTCAACCTCAACAGGGTCAACAAACCAGCAGTCGCAGGGTTTCAAATAGATCATTGTCCCTTTTGGTTGGGGGTTAGGATAGCAGTCTGCTTCTTTTCACTTGAAGTATCTGCACTAATTTTCATTCTAACCTACCTAGATATCTCTTCATAAGACATCTTTCTCTAACTGTAAGAGTCTTTATGATGATCATGCCCATAATCAATAGATTTTCCTCTTCCTCTTGGAGGAAAGAGAGGTAGCAACTATCAATAGACAGTTGTTTCCCTGTACTGGCATGTATCATCTCATCTGTCCGAGACCACCTCCATAGTCTGTCTCTTGCAACTTTGTCTTGCCTCCCTCTTACTACAACATTTGCTTGTAAGAGTGGCTCTTTAAATGGGTAAGCCCCTATGGTCCTCTACCTGTTCTACCAGGGGATTCTCCCTTCTGGAGATGTCTCCCCCCCCTTCTTACCTTAGAGCAGCTCATCAGACAATAGGGACTCCTATCATGTCTGTTTTCTTTTTCCCAGTCTAAAAAAGGAGCAGGGAAAATAACTTTTCAATACTGCTCTGGTAGTTGCTGCAGATACAGCAATTCCTAGTGGTTAAGCCACTGGTTTTGTTTCTCTACAGAACCAGGGATTATCACAGTCTGGTTGGTTAACTTCTATTCTTCGCCCCCTTGTCCTTGGCAGAATAGCTGGTTACCTGCTGGCTTTTCACAGCCAGTTTTTTCTTCTAACCAACCTGCAACATGCTCTCTGCATAGTAGCTTTGCACTATGGGACCTTGCTAGAGAGCATTAGTATCTTGCCTAGCAGGTAACCCCAGATTGTTAGAGGGGGCTCCCCCAGTCATGTTCATGTCTGGCAGGTGTTCCCTACCCTTACCATCTCATCTTAAATCTCTTTTGAGGTCTACGCCTCAGGCCTTTCATTGCGAGAAAGACTTAAGGAGGGCCAAATCCCTAGCTTGGCCCATATATCTCCTTGGGTCTTCTCGCCAGAGGTCAATTTCTTCAATGGCAGCTAGAGGACGCCTGATACCCATCTTGCCCTCATAGGCGGGTCACTAGGGTATCTTCCTCCAGAGGCGTCCTCTCTCCATTCTCCATACTGCAATTCTGGAGACTGAAGTTATCCTCTGCATTTTCACGTAGGCCATCCTGGTTATTCAAGAGCTCAAATTCTGCAAGGAATTCAGACGACTTCTTGTCAGGGAGACCTCTCCTCTGACTCTGCCAGTCATAACCAGGAAAAGAGGATTCTCTATGTATCTATTCAAGCAGGTATCAACCTTCTTGCTATCAGATAAATCTTTCTCTCTCCCTATATCCCTAGGGGGGATGAGGTTTTATGGACATCTCTCCACCCCTATACCTGGAGACATGTGTCTATATGCCTGCCTATTCATATAGGTATATATAGATACGTATATATACTTATCTCTATCGGTGTGTCTTCTGCCCATACATATCTCTTATAGTTATATGCCTATATACCCTCTAGGTGTATATATTTAAATAGATATATATGTATATGTATACATATATGTTTATCGTTATAATGAGATATATTTTTAGATAGATCTGTATCTATCTACTTATCTATCTGTCTGTCAGGTTCAGATATCCCTACATTCCTATATAAGCCTGACAGATGGGCACTACCTCTATCAATGCTGTGCCAGCATTCTTAGAGGGCTACAGCTATAACCACTTCCTGTGGTAATTAACAAAATTTTTTCCTTACCATAACCTTTCAGGTTAGGTACTCCTGAAGCTCTCCATGTACCTTTTTTCTTTCCTACTTGACCCCATTTAGGAAAGACATTGCGGAGCTTCAGTTACTCTAAAGCTTAGCGCTCCTGAGTCTGTCCTTACTTTCCTATCAGATACAAGGGTCTCCATACCCTTTCTCCCCTACATGGACTGATTCCAACCCCAGTCCAGTTAGGTCAGACTCATTTTTTCTCTTGGTCCAAGGTTTGTACTGTTTTTGGACCAAAACAGCTTAAGCTTTCTTTCATAGTACCTTCTGCGTCTCCGCTGAAGCTCTACTTATACTACCCCAGTTTTTCCCCTGGGGCTATTTCTCACCCTGAAGGGTTCTGACCTCCACTTGTTTTTGTTCTACTTTATTACCTCTACTTCTCAGTGAGGTACCCCTTGAGTACATTCACTGGCTCTTCTAACAGATCCATATGTAGCTCAGTGGACTTGTGCAGTGCCAACAAGGGAGGTCCAGATTACAATATTATACTACTAAATGCCCTCTGTATAGGGTCTTCCCCTTTTGAAGCCCTGTTCTAGCCAGCTGTTCCACAGCTCCTTTTCTGTATTCAACTCCTACCCTCCATCCCCAGGATGCCTGAGGTCCTGAGGAATAGCATGGCTCGTTCTAGACTTGCAACATGCTAGGACTCCCTCTGGGCATCTGAGCTTGGGAGTCCCCATATGTGAAGACTCATTCCTGCTTGTTCCTGGAGATAGCACAGTTACTTACCTGTAACAGGTGATCTCTGGGAACAGCAGGAATAAGTCTTCACAACCCACCCACCTCCCCTAGGAGTTGCTTTTTCTCTATCTCTCTTTCCCTTCCTTGCTCTCTCTCTCTTTGTCTCAGCTTTAAAACTTAACTGAGGAGAGGCAGTTGGGAAGGCGGGAAGGCAGCACGCAGGCGTGTTGGGATGCTTCCAAAAGCGTTCTGATAGGACGCTGGGAAGCGTTCCCACACGGACTCCGTCGGTACCGACGTACCCATATGTGAAGACTTATTCCTGCTGTTCCCAGAGATCACCTGTTACAGGTAAGTAGCTGTGCTTTTTTCGCAGTCTTTGGGAGTTTCGGGAGCTGACTTAGTTTCAGGCGCATGCTGTCGAGCTTGGCAGCATGCGCGCAGTGTGGAAGTTGCTGCGGTTTACTGGGGCTGGGGCTGTGCCGCACTTGTTTTAGGAGAGGCAGCAGCTTAGAGAGGCTGTTTGCGGGAGGTATGGAACAGAAGTTGGCGTCGGGGGATTTCACAGACAGGCCTCAGGGCATGGAGGAGAAGGTGGAAATGGCGGCCATTTTACATGAGGCAGCCATTTCTCCCGCGCTGCAGGAGAAGTCAGGGAAGAGAGAGATTCAAGTCTAGAAGCCTTCTCTGTCAGTTATATCTGCACAATCTCAGTTACCAGAGCTGCAGGAGGTATTGGAGCCTTTATTCTCGGCAGATTTTATTCTATCTATGCATAAAGCTTATTGTTTAAAAAAGGAGCAGGTGCAGAGCAAGGGTTCTCCTCCTAAGCTGTTAGTTTCCAATAAGGTGGATGTTAGCTTCGAAGATCCAGGTGAAGGGTCCTCTAAGAAAGGTCTGGACATGGAGGCGAGCTCCGATGACTTTGGGCAGCAGACCTCAGGACTCCGGGTAGCAGAGGATGGAGAAATCCTCTGTCGGGGCTGGATCCCCGGGCAGTGGATTTGGAGGAAGGTGAGATTGTACCGGGCGAGGGCCTGAATGTGTTCAGAGTGTTTCGCAGGGAGGAGCTAGTGGCCCTTATTGCTCATTCTCTGGTGGCTCTAAATATTGCCCTACCGGTGGTTCAGGAGGAACCGCTAGAGGATCCACTACTACAGGGGTTTAAAGCGGAGCAGAAGTGCTTTCTGGTTCATAAAGTAATCAAGCAGATGGTAGAATCGGAATGGGAATGTCCGGAGGCTACTCTGAGGGGTAGCCGCGCTATAGGCCGCCTATACCTGGTACCGCAGGAGGAGAAAGAGCTGCTAAGGATGCACAAGGTGGATGCGTTGGTTTTGGCGGTAACAAAGAAATCTACGATTCCGGTGGAGGGGGGTGCAGCCCTTTAAGATCTCCAGGATCGGAAGTTAGTCTGTTCTCAAGCAAGCCTTTGACTCAAGTGCTCTTTCCCTGCAGGCCTCCATCTGTGGGGCGTACGTGGCAAGGGCCTCTCTTCGTTGGCTCCAGGGGGAAACTTCTCCGGAGGGGGAGGAAGCGTCCCTCTCGGAGGGAGCAAAGTTAAAGTCTGCAGCAGCGTATTTGGCAAATGCCTTCTATGACTTAGTTAGAATTTTGGCAAAATCAATGGTGTCGGTGATTGCCGCTAGGAGGTTTCTCTGGCTGAGGAATTGGGCGGCAGACACATCGTCGAAAGCTCGCCTTAGTAAGCTCCCCTATAAGGGCAAGCTGCTCTTTGGAGAGGCTTTGGAAAAGATTGTGAAGGATTTGGGAGATTCCAAGGAAGGCCGTTTGCTGGAGGACCATTCGAAGGGTCTGAGGCCAGGAGCGCTGCAGAGAAGTCAAGGGAAAGATTTCCGCAGGTTCCGGGTATCCCGGTATGCTCCGTATCAGAGAGGTCGCTTTGTGACCAGAGAACAGTCCTTTCGGGGGGCTCGAGGATTCAGCAGATGGTATTTCACTTCCCAGCAGAATCCTGCCAAGAAACCACAATGAAAGGGGGATGGTCCAGGTGGAGGTTCCGGTAGGGGGACATTTGCAGGAGTTCTACTCCATTTGGGCCACAATAACTACAGACCAGTGGGTTCTGGAGATCATCCACGAGGGTTATGCGCTGGAGTGTTCTCAACTGCTGGCGGAAGCTTTCATGGTGTCCCCATGCGGAGCTCAAGCAAAGAGAAAAGCGGTAAACGACACACTCCCAATGCTTGCTGCGTCTTCAAGCGGTGGTCCCAGTTCCCCGAGATCAGTGCGGATTATTTATTTATTTATTTAGACAGTTTTTGTATACCGCCTTATCCTTCAATCAAAGCGGTCACGACACAATTGGGGGATACATTTAACACGCGGGGATATGAGACACATACACTAATACTTACAGGGAACATGGGCTATGGAGGGTTAAGTGGCTTGCCCAAGACCACAAGGAGCATCTGTGGGACTAGAAACCCTGGTCCTTCTGGCCCAAGGTTGCTGTCCTCTAGAGGGATTTGAACCCCCGACCTTCCGGCCTGAAGTACCTTGCCCCAACCACTAGGCTACTCCTCCCTACTTAGGTCGATACTCAATTTATTTCGTGGTTCTCAAGAAAGAGGGATCCTTTCGGCCCATTCTCGATCTCAAACATATGAACCGCTGCTTGAGGGTTCCGCATTTTCGAATGGAAACTGAGATCGGTGATTCGGGCGGTAAAGCCGGGCAAAGTGCTCTCTTTCATAGATTTAATGGAAGCTTATCTGCACATTCCTATCGGGCTGGATCATCAGAGGTTTTTGCGCTTTGCTGTTCCCATGGGACATTTTCAGTTCTGGGCATTGCCCTTTGGGCTGGCGTCGGCGCCGCCGCACACGTTCACAAAAGTAATTGTGGTGGTTGCGGCGGCATTACAAAAGGAAGGAATTTGTGTGCATCCATACCTGGACGATTAGTTGATTCGGGCAGAGTCCGAGGCAGAGTCAGTCAGAGCGACTGGACGAGTAGTGGAATTCTTGGAATAGCTTGGGTGGTAAACTAGGCCAAGAGTCAGTCACTGCCGGTAAGGCGCTTAGTATATCTCGGGGCTTTGTTTGACATGGACATCGGGTCTGTTTTTCTACCCGAGGACGGGGTGCAAAAGATCTTAAGGCAGGTACGGACGTTTTTACGCGTGAAGGCTCCAACGGCGTGGCAATACTTGCAGCTGCTGGGTTCTGTGGCGGCGGCCTTGGACCTGGTGCTGTGGGCCCAAACTCATATGCATCTGCTTCAGCGGGCATTGCTGTCCAGGTGGTCTCCGCAGGATCATCCACTGACTCAGACTTGTGTGTCCGGAGGATGTTGGTGAGAGTCTGCAGTGGTGGTTGGCACTGTTCTCTCTAAGCTGTGCGCGTGTGCGCGCGCACACACCTCGCCGAGTGAGCACACATACTTTACAACAGAGCGCACAAAAATTACGGCTCTGATTCTGATAGAAAAAAACAGACGTCTTAAAATTTAAAAGTGATGATTGTAATTACTAGAAATTTCCCGCTTCATTTAGTAATCGTCTATTTTCATTTAATTTGATTAAAATCAAATGTGGTGTACATACTGTATTCTGACATGTAGTCAAATTTTAAAGTATATAACTCCGAGTGTTACGTGGCGCACAAAAATTTAACCTTCCTTCAAAAGCTGCACACAGCTGATATTTTATGCGCACACAGCCTACAGAAAATTAGAGGGAACATTGGTGGTTGGATCCCAGGCATCTTCAAGCAGGCATGCCTCTGGAGCAGCCGGATTGGGTTTTGGTCACCACAGATGCCAGTCTCTCGGGCTGGGGGGCGCATTGTCTCTCTCTCGTGGCGCAGGGCTGCTGATCCACAGAAGAGAGTGGATGGTCGATCAATCGCCTGGAGATAAGAGTGGTGCGTTTGGCGCTGCAGGATTTTGAAGGTCTGGTGGTAGGGATAGTGGTGCGCGTTTTCTCTGACAATGTGGTGACAGCCTATATCTACCGGCAAGGGGGCATGGGCAGTGTGACCTTCCTGGAAAAGAGTCAGCAGTTGATGCAATGGGCGGAAACACATCTGGTGGCCCTAGCGGTGGCATATGTGGCAGGAAAGAGCAATGTACAGGCCTACTATCTCAGTTGGAATGTCTTGGATCCAGGAGAGTGGGAGCTGAATGCTGCAGTCTTTCACGACATTACGGTGCGCTGGGGACAGCTGGTCATGGATCTGATGGCCACCCTTGTCAATACCAAGGCATCCCGGTTCTTCAGCAGGTGCAGGAAGCACATGTCGGAGGGAGTTGATGGGCTGGTGCAACCATGGCCGACGGGCGAACTGCTATATGCATTCCCACCATGGCTGATCGGTCGGGTCATTCGGAGGATAGGCTTGCACGACGGGAAGGTAATTCTTATTGCTCCGGGTTGGCCAAGGAGACCTTGGTATGCGGATCTGATGAGACTTCTCGTGGATCATCCTTGGAGGCTTCCCGATCTACTCAATCTGTTGAATCAGGGGCCTATCGTGATGCCACAGGTAGATTGATTCTTGCTTACAGCTTGGCTCTTCAAAGGGAATGGTTGAGACGTCATGGATACTCGGCGTCGGTAATAGCGACTATGTTGTAGATCAAGAGGAGGTCTACGTCCTTGGCTTATATCCATATTTGGTTCATTTTTGAAGGTTGGTGTGAAGAAAGAGGCATTAAGCTGTTCTCCACGGCGTTGGCAGACATATTGTTTCTGCAATGGGGGCTGGATAAAGGTCTAGCCTTCCGTTCTCTCAAGGTTCAGCTTGCTGCCCTGGCTTGCTATAGAGGCCAGGTGGTGATAGGGGAAAGCTAACAGTCGCACAAGAGTGCATGGTTCGGAAGAATGTATCCTTGAAGGATACTACCAAAAGCAGAGAGGTTCCGAAAGCAGCCCAAATGCCCTCGAGTATGGAGCAGACACAGCTTAAAGATCCCAAATTACCCATGTCTATCAATAGCCAGATTAATATGAATAAAATAGTCTCTAAAATGCTTGTATGCAAATGCTAGAAGTCTAAAAAAAATAAGATGGGAGGGTTAGAATATATAGCACTAAATGAGAGGTTAGATATGATTGGAATATCAGAGACATGGTGGAAGGAGGACAACCAGTGGGACACTGTGATACCTGGGTACAAACTATATCGTAATGATAGAGCTGATCAAATTGGTGGAGGGGTTGCGCTCTATGTTAGAGAGGGCATTGAGTCAGAAAGGATTAAAGTTTTGCAGGAAACAAAATTTGCTGTAGAATCTCTATGGATTGAAATTCAATGTAAAAAGGGGAAGGCGATGACAGTGGGAGTGTACTATTGACCGCCTGGCCAGAATGAACAAATGGATGATGAAATGCTCAAAGAAATCAAGGAAGCTAACAAAAGTAACAGCGCAGTAATAATAATGGGTGATTTCAATTACCCCGGTATCGACTGGGTCAGTGTCACGGCAGGACATGCTAGGGAGATAAAGTTCCTAGATGAAATAAATGACTGCTTCTTGGAGCAGCTGGTTCATGAACCGACCAGAGGGGAAGTCATATTAGACCTAGTCCTTAGTGCAACACCAGATCTTGTGCAAGAGATAAGGGTGTTGGGGCCACTTGGCAATAGTGATAATAGCATGATCGCGTTTGATTTAATTAGTGGAGGAGGGATAGTAAGGATATCCACAGTACTACCTTTTAACTTTCGAAAGGGAGACTATGATAAAATGAGGAATATAGTTAAGAAAAAAACTAAAAGGAGCAGTTGCAAAGGTTAAAGACTTACATCAAGCAGTACCGGGAAAAATGGTAGAAACCATCATAAAGAACAAAATTACTCAGCATGTAGATAGTCATGGCTTAATGGGAGACAGCCAACATGGCTTTAGACAAGGAAGATCTTGTCTTACTAATCTTGTTTTTTTGTAGGTGTGACTAAACAGGTAGACAAAGGTGAGTCAGTTGATATAGTGTATCTGGACTTTCAGAAAGCCTTTGACAAGGTCCCTCATCAGAGACTTTTGGCAAAACTAAAGAGTCATGGGGTAGGAGGCAGTTGTACTATTGTGGATCAGGAACTGGTTAAAAGATAGAAAGCAGAGGGTAGGGCTAAATGGCCAATTTTCCCAATGGAGAAAGGTGAATAGTGGTGTACCCCAGGGATCTGTGCTGGGTCCGCTGCTTTTTGACATAGTCATAAATGACCTGGAAAAGGGAATAACGAGTGAGGTTATCAAATTTGCAGATGACGCAAAACTAAAGTTGTTAAAACCTAAGAGGATTGTGGAAATGTGCAAGAGGATCTTAATAAATTGGAAGACTGGGCATCAAAATGGCAGATGAAATTTAATGTGGACAAGTGCAAAGTTATGCACCTGGGGAAGAACAACCCAAACTATGGATACACGATGCAAGTTTCCACATTAGGAATCACCACCCAGGAAAAAGATGTAGGCGTCATTGTGGATAACATGTTAAAACCCTCGGCCCAGTGTATAGCGGCGGCCAAGAGAACAAATAGAATGCTAGGTATCATAAGGAAAGGAATGGAAAATAAAACAAAAGATATTATAATACTTCTGTATCATTCCATGGTGAGACCGCATCTTGAATATTGTGTGCAATTCTGGTCGCCGTATCTTAAAAAGGATATAGCGTTATTAGAAAAGGTTCAGAGAAGAGCCACCAAAATGGTAAAGGGGATGGAAGGATACTCCTATGAAGAAAGGCTACAAAGGTTAGGGCTCTTTAACCTGGAAAAGAGACGGCTGAGGGGAGATACTGTATGACAGAAGTCTATAAATTAATGAACGGAGTGGAACGGGTAATCGTAGGTCGATTGTTTACATTATCAGAATATAGAAAGACTAGGGGACATGCAATGAAGCTACAGGGTAAACTATTTAAGACTAATAAAAGAAAATATTTTTTCACTCAATGTGTAATCAAACTCTGGAATTTGTTACTGGAGGATGTAGTAAAGGCTGTTAGTGTAGCTGGGTTTAAAAAAAGGTTTGGATAAGTTCCTGGAGGAAAGATCCATAAACCATTATTAAGAAGGGACCCAGGATATCAATGCTTGACCCAGTACAAGCATTGTGGAACCTGTGTCTTTTGGGGAAACTGCTAGGTATGTATGATCTAGATTGGCCTCTGTTGGAAACAGGATACTGGGCTTGATGGACCTTGGTCTGACCCAGTATGGCATATCTTATGTTATGGGTGGAAGGTGGCGTCTTGTCAACGCATCCGGATGTACTGTGCTTCCTTAGGGCAGCTAAGAATGTGAGGCCGCCGGTTAGACCGGTAATTCCGTCCTGCGACTTGAACTTGGTGCTGGCGCAGCCACCCTTTGAGCTGGTGGTGGTGGTGAGTTTAAGAGTATTTTCTTGGAAGACAGCCTTTCTGGTGGCGTTGTGTTTGGCAAAAAGGATTTCGAATCTGCAAGTGCTCATCGTATAGGGAGTCGTACATTCGGTTTTCGGCAGAGAAGGTAATGTTGCGGCTGGTTCTCTCCTTTCTGCCGAAGGTGATTTCGGGGTTTCACTTGAATCAGCCAATTTCGCTTGCGACCTTTTGAAGTCTGGAAGGGGATAGAAAAGAGCGGTTGCTTCGAAGGCTGGATCTTGGTACCTTAAGAGGACGGAGTTGTTTCGTAGGATGGACAGGTTGTTCGTGATTTTTGGAGGACCACTTAAAGGGATGCGGCTTCCAAAGCTTCAATTGCCCGGTGGGTTAAACAGGCTATCGGAGCAGCATATAAGGCGAGAGGGAAGTCTTCTCCTGTGGGTATCAGGGCTCATTCAACTCGAGGCCAAGCGGCTTCTTGGGCAGAGTTTGCGCTGGTACCGCCTGTGGATATCTCCCGAGTGGCAAGTTGGTCGTCTCTCAACACCTTTGTGAAGCATTATCGATTGGATGTTCAGGCAAGGGGAGATGCAAATGTGGGAGCCTCGGCCATAGTGGTGGGGCTAGCGGGGCCCTCCTGGATCTAGGAACTGCTCTGGTACTTCCTGACCGTTCCTGGACTGGCCCGAAGAGACAAAGAGGAAGGAGAAATTAGGCCTTACCTGCTAATTGTTTTTCCTTGAGTTCTCTCCAGGGCCCACCCAATTCATTTGCTAGTTTTAGTAGGTTGACTTGTGACACTGGCGTTTGTTCAAGGATTGGTCAGTGAGTTCACTAAGGGAAGGAGTTAGCTAAAGTGCGGAGCTGGGCAGAATATCGATCTGGCATCCGGGGTGTTTTGGGGCGGCTCTGCCTTTGGTTCTCCCTTCCGAGGATGGGAGGGGGGAAGTAGAGGTCGTTCTGAAGCAAGAAAAAAAGAGGAGATAGGGAAGTTAGTGTATCTTAGGGGGTTGCTCAAAGGTTAGAAGTTTGTTGTTTTTAGACTTGGTTAAAGTATGAATGGTGTATTAGGTCAGGGAAAGCTGCTTTGTCAATAGAAGACAGAGTCTCTGACACCAGAGGGAGCTGGATGGGCTGTCAGCAAGACTCTTGGTGATTCAGTCCTCAGCTGCTGGAGGAGGTTGACTACCCAACGGTTTCTGGACTGGCCCGGAGAGAACTCGAGGAAAGACAATTAGCAGGTAAGGCCTAATTTCTCCACTCTACATATATCCAGCACCACTGAATATATGTATATATTAAAAGCAAGGCTGGTTCTAGGGTTTCTGGTGCCCCCCTGCAACCTATAGATCGGCATGCCCCTCCCTCATTGTTAATGCTGGCTACACCCCCACCCCTCCATAAGGAGCCTACCCAAAAAATGCAGCACTGCAAATACTGCAGCAGGCCCTGGAACATCCAAACACCTATTTGCAAAGCTAAACAATTCAGATTACTACAGTACAATTCTCCAGGACCAAGCAGGAAGTCAGTTCTCACATATAGGTGACGTCAGCGCCGACGGAGCCCTCGTGCGGAGCATTTCCCCAGCTTTCAAAGAAAGCCTTTGGGAATTGCAGCGCGCATGCGCGGTCCCCTTCCCGCCCAAGGGTGCCATCTTGCTCAGTCTTGTTTTTTTTCTGCGGAGCCCGACGGACGTAGTTCGTTTTTCCCCGAGGAAAAAGTTGATTTCCCTGTTTTTTCTTTTTCTACCTTCGGTTCGACGCCGGATCCTTTTCCCGCCTTGGCCCGATACGCCGGTATCGAGTCCACTCCCTCTTTTTCGGTTTTTGTCCTTTGACTAGCGTTCATGCCATTTTACTTTTTTCACTGGCAGCCTGGTCTTTTGACCTCACAGGGGTCCTTTTTCCCCCGATGGCTACCAGCGGGTTTAAAAAGTGTGATCGGTGTAAGAAACGTATGTCTCTTACCGACACACACGACTGCTTCCTCGGACCCGATCATGACCCGATGATCTGTGGTCCGTGTGACAAAATGTCCTCGAAGGCGTTGAGGAGTCGGCAGCACCAGAAGGATAGGATCTTCTCTGACTCCGCGTCCGGACGGGCCCGGACCTCGTCAGAGGCCTCGACGTCTCGGGACTCCGGTCCCGAGCAGCGTCGGGGTTCCTCTGAGCGGGGGTCTCCTTCGCGGGAACATCGCAGTAAGAAGAAACCCGCGAGGGCGGCGTCGATAGACGCTCCTGTTTCCTCGAGGGCCAGGTCGCATAGCCCCGATAGCCGTCCCGGGTCTTCGGAGTCGGAAAGGCCTGCCAAGCATCCTCGTATCGAGATGGAGTCTCCTGGACACGTGAGTGCTGTAGTCCTCGTGGACTCTCCTCCAGGGGAGCTGACGTCGGGTCCGAGTCGGGGGCTGCTGGGTCTCCTGAGCTCGGACTCAGGTTGACGGCCTTGGAGAGCAGCCTCGCTGCCTTCATGGAACAGCAGCGGGCATTGATCGCCGGTCTCACCGGTGCATCTGCCCCGACCACCGGGACCTCGACGTCCAAGTCGACCCCCGAGGCCGAGCCGATCCTCGAGTCCATGCGGGCTCGAGTCGATCCTCGGCCACGATCTCCCTCTGCCTCCCGTTCGGGACTGAGGTTGTCGACGCCGGTACCCTCAGCATCGGGGCGGATGGCATCGGTGCCCACCCGACCGGAGCCGCTCGATTCCTCCTCCGAGGAGTCGGGCTGGGAGATGGAGGACGAAGAGTCACCCGACACTTATCGGACTCGGTGTGTCCCATCGGACTCGCCGGAGTCCGAACCTCGGAGACGATCCCCACCGGAGGATACCCAGTTCTCAGACTTCGTGCGGGATATGGCCAAGGCCTTGGCCTTCCCCGCGGATCCCGAGGAGGAGCCTCGAGCCGAGGAGCTCGAGGCCCTCCAGTATGACTCTCCCCCAAAAGGAGGCCTTTACTGTACCAGTTCCTCCGATGCTGGAGCGGCTGCTCTTCCGCATGTGGGAGACCCCGGCCTCGACGCCGGTGTTAAGCAAGTGGGTCGATTCCATCTATCGAGTCCGCAAGAGCCCCGGGTTCCAAAAGGCACAATTACCGCACCACTCCATGGATGTGGAATCGGCCATGCATCGACTGAAAAGTCAGAAGATGCACTCCTCGGTGCCTCCTGGCCGGGAGGCCCGGAACCTGGATGCCCTCGGTAAGAAGTGCTTCCAGGGCTCTATGCTTGCTTGCCGTGTCCAGACTTACCAGCTCTACATGGGCATGTATCTCCGAGACCTGGCAAAGGAGATTAACGGGTTCTTTGCTGGTCTCTCCGAGGAACCTTTGCAGCGGTTCCAAGCCTTGTCCACTGGTATTCGAGAGTGCTTAAAGTTTATCTCTCGAGCAGCCTACGATGGCTTAGAGGCTTCGGCCCGAGTAGCCGGGGCCGGCATCGGTGCCCGCCGACAGTTTTGGCTACAGTCATCCGACCTCGAGCCATGGGTGCAGGACAAGTTGGTCAATGCCCCCTGCCGAGGTGAAAACCTCTTTGGCAAGCCCATGGCTGAAAAGGCTGCAGAACTCGAGACCGAGACTCTGACCAGGACTAGGCTGTCCAGAAAAACCTCTGCCCCTTCTCAGAAGAAGGGCTCGGGCAAAAAGACCTTTTACCCGAGGAAGTCCTCTGCCTATAAACAATACCCTCATTATCAGGCCTCTGCAGCTCCCCAACAGGGTCAGCAGGCCAAGGGGCAGGGTCATGGGCTCCGTAGGCAGAAGGCCCCCAAGCCATCAACACCGGCCCCTGCTCAGCAGGGTGGGGGGTTTTGACTCAGAAAGCATAGCCTCTTCTTCTCAGCTGGCTCACATCAGCACAGGAGGCCGGCTGGCCCACTTTGCCCACAGGTGGTCAGCCGTCACATCAGATACCTGGGTGCTCCATATAGTCCAAAAGGGCTATCTTCTCCATTTTCACCAAGTACCTCCCTCCTATTTTCCAGGGGAGCCTCCAAGACTCCCTCTGCACAGGGACCTACTCCTTCAGGAGTTAGCAAGTCTGCTAAAGGACCAGGCTGTGGAACCGGTGCCCCACCACCTGAGAGGTCACGGCTTTTATTCCAGGTACTTTCTGGTACCAAAAAGAACAGGAGACCTCCGACCCATCCTAGACTTGTGCAACCTCAACAAGTTCCTGGAGAGGGAAAAGTTCAAGATGCTTACCCTTGGAATCCTGCTGCCCTACCTCCAGCAGGGAGATTGGCTATGCTCCTTAGATCTAAAGGATGCTTATACTCACATCCTTATTCATCCAGACCACAGACAATATCTCAGATTTGTTGTGGGGGGAAACCACTACCAGTACAGAGTACTTCCCTTTGGCCTAACCTCCGCTCCCAGGGTGTTCACCAAGTGCCTGGCGGTGGTGGCGGCCTACCTGAGGCTTCAAGGTCTTTTTGTGTTTCTATACCTGTACGACTGGCTCATAAGGGGCCAGTCTTCCCAGGAGGCCAGTCAAGCCACCCTTCGCACTGTGGCTCTGCTTCAGCACTTGGGGTTTGTCATAAACTTCGCAAAGTTGACTTTGCTCCCGTCCCAGGACTTGGAATTCATAGGAGCAAGGCTAGACACTTCTCAGGCGAGGGCTTTTCTGCCAGTGGACAGGGCCTTCCATTTGATGGATGTAGCCAGGCAGTTTCACAGCAATTCCCTGGTCTCCGCCAGGCAATTCCTGAGACTTCTCGGTCATATGGCTTCCACGGTTCTTGTAACCCCCTATGCCCGCCTGCACATGCGGCCTGCTCAGTGGAGCCTTCGAACTCAGTGGCATCAGGCCACAGGGAGCCTTGCAGACTCGGTGAGAATATCCACCCTGCTCGTCTCCTCTCTACAATGGTGGCTTCATCTTCCGAATCTGGTACTCGAAGTGGATTTTCAATCCCCTCCGCATTCTCAAGTGCTGGCGACAGATGCTTCTCTTCTAGGTTGGGGAGCACATTGCCAAGGGGCATGTACTCAGGGTCTCTGGACTCCTTGGGGGGCTGCTCAGCAGATAAACTTCCTGGAGCTACGGGCAATACGCCTAGCTCTGAGAGCCTTCTCCCACCTCACATCTCACCAGTCTGTACTGGTCCAGACGGACAATCAAGTTGCCATGTTCTACGTGAACAAACAAGGAGGCACAGGCTCCTTTCTTCTCTGTCAGGAGGCACAACGGCTGTGCTCTTGGGCCATCAATCATGGAATCCTCCTCAAGGCTGTCTACCTCCCCGGTCAAGAAAATTACCTGGCGGACAGACTGAGCAGGATCCTGCAACCACACGAATGGAGATTGAATCCATTGGTGGTTCAGCAGATCTTTCTCAGGTGGGGCCTCCCCACCATGGATCTCTTCGCCAACCCTCTGAACCGGCAACTCCCGAGATTGTTTCAGACAACCGCATCCTCTCAGAGTAGCAGCGGATGCCTTTCTGATTCCGTGGTCCCAAGGCCTACTATATGCGTTTCCTCCCATGCCACTAGTGTCTCGAACACTGTTCAAGGTCCTCAAGGACAGGGCCTCAATGATTCTGATAGCCCCCAGGTGGCTGAGGCAGCCGTGGTTCCCACTCCTGCTGCAACTGGCGGTGGACACTCCTCTTCCTCTGGGGATTCAACACGAACTCCTGTCTCAGGACCAGGGGTCTCTCTTGCACCCCAACCTCCAGTCCCTTCATCTGATGGCCTGGCTGCTGAAAGGGTAGTCCTGGCTCCCCTACTCCTGCCTAGAGAGATGGAAGACGTAGTCTTAGCCTCTAGGCGGCAATCCACCAGAAAATCCTATGCTCTTAAGTGGCGTAGATTCTCCACATAGTGTGCTCAGCACAGCGAGAATCCCTTCACGTGCTTGGTAGCGGTAGTATTGCAATATTTGCTTTACCTTTCCAATCTAGGCCTTAAGTCCAACTCTGTCAGGGTTCACCTCAGTGCTCTCTCAGCGCCCCACTCGCCGGTGGACGGAAGGCCTCTTTCCAACCACCCTTTGGTGGCTCGTTTTCTCAGAGGCCTCCTCCTGCTTAAGCCTCCTTTGCGTCCACCAGCCCCTGAGTGGGATCTGAATGTGGTCTTACAGCGGATTACTTGTCCGCCATTTGAACCTATGGCTACCTGCCCTCTCCGTTTTCTCTCCTGGAAAACCTTGTTTCTGGTAGCTCTTACCTCTGCTAGGCGAGTGAGTGAACGTCAGGCACTAGTGTCTGATCCCCCTTACACTAGGTTCTACAGGAATAGGGTAGTCTTACGGACTCACCCGAAGTTTCTTCCTAAGGTTGTCTCCCCTTTTCACCTCAATCAGGAGGTGGTTCTTCCGACCTTCTTTCCCAGGCCGCATGCCAACCGGGCTGAGATGGTCCTGCATACCCTGGACTGTAGGAGGGCGTTATCCTTCTACCTCAACCGTACGCGGGAGCACTGGAGGGCTGTTCAGCTCTTCGTTTCTTTTGACCCCAATAAGTTGGGGCTACCTGTCTCCAAGTGTACTTTGTCCACATGGGTCGCTGACTGTATCGCCTGGGCTTATGGGGCAGCCGGCCTCTCGTTGGAGGGTTGAGTCACTGCTCATCGTGTCAGGGCGAAGGCTGCGTCAGTGGCTCATCTTCGCTCTGTTCCGTTGGCAGACATCTGCCGGGCCGCTACTTGGTCTTCAAGCCAGACTTTTGCGGCCCATTACTGCCTTGAGAGGGAGTCCTGAAGGGACAGTGCTTTCGGACAGGCAGTACTCCATAATCTCTTTGGGGTTTAGGTAACTCCTACCCTCCGGCCCTGGTGTTGGGCTACCGGTCGGGGGCGTTCTCAGAGAAGATTCCTTCCTTACGTACTGACGAGCTAGAGGGAGCTCATTTTTCCGCTTGAGGTCTCCGGTCTCCTAAAAGATAGAAAGCAGAGGGTAGGGCTAAATGGCCAATTTTCCCAATGGAGAAAGGTGAATAGTGGTGTACCCCAGGGATCTGTGCTGGGTCCGCTGCTTTTTGACATATTCATAAATGACCTGGAAAGTGGAATAACGAGTGAGGTTATCAAATTTGCAGATGACACAAAACTATTTAAAGTTGTTAAAACCCAAGAGGATTGTGAAAAATTGCAAGAGGATCTTGATAAATTGGAAGACTAGGCATCAAAATGGCAGATGAAATTTAATGTGGACAAGTGCAAGGTTATGCACCTAGGGAAGAACATCCCAAACTATGGTTACACGATGCAAGGTTCTACATTAGGAACCACCACCAGGAAAAAGATTTAGGCGTCATTGTGGATACCATGTTAAAACCCTCGGCCCAGTGTGCAGCGGAGGCCAAGAGAGCAAATAGAATGCTAGGTATGATAAGGAAAGGAATGGAAAATAAAACAAAAAATATTATAATGCCTCTATATCGTTCCATGGTGAGACCGCACCTTGAATATTGTGTGCAATTCTGGTCGCCGTATCTTTAAAAGGATATAGCGATTTTAGAAAAGGTTCAGAGAAGAGCCACCAAAATGGTAAAGGGGATGGAAGGATACTCCTATGAAGAAAGGCTAAAAAGGTTAGGGCTCTTTAACCTGGAAAAGAGACGGCTGAGGGGAGATATGATATAAGTCTATAAATTAATGAACGGAGTGGAACGGGTAAACGTAGATCGATTGTTTACGTTATCAGAATATAGAAAGACTAGGGGACATGCAATGAAGCTACAGGGTAAACTATTTAAGACTAATAAAAGAAAATATTTTTTCACTCAACGTGTAATCAAACTCTGGAATTTGTTACCGGAGGATGATGTAAAGGCTGTTAGTATAGCTGGGTTTAAAAAAGGTTTGGACAAGTTCCTGGAGGAAAGGTCCATAAACCATTATTAAGAAGTGACCGAAGATATCAATGCTTGACCCAGTACAAGCATTGTGGAACTTGTGTCTCTTGGGAAACTGCTAGGTACATATGACCTAGATTGGCCACTGTTGGAAACAGAATACTGGGCTTGATGGACCTTGGTCTGACCCAGTATGGCATATCTTATGTTCTTATGTTCTTATGTAGCCTTAAGCTGGGGAGTCCCATATGTGAGGACCGACTTCCTGCTTGGTCCTGGAGAAAGAGTAGTTACTCACCTGTAACAGGTGTTCTCCAGGAGCAGCAGGAATCAGTCCTCACAACCCTCCCTCCTCCCCTTGGAGTTGCAGTCTTATGATTTATTTTTGCTAATTTTTTGCTGTCTCTTAGCTATGTCATCAGACTGAGCAAGATGGCACCCTTGGTCGGGAAGGGGACCGTGCATGCGCGCTGCAATTCCCAAAGGCTTTCTTTGAAAGCTGGGGAAATTCTCCGCACGAGGGCTCCGTCGGCGCCGACGTCACCCATATGTGAGAACTGACTTCCTGCTTGGTCCTGGAGAACACCTGTTACAGGTGAGTAACTACTCTATCCCTACATTCAAACTCCATGTTAATAGAACACCTGGTTTTCATCACACACTCGGAACTCAGACCCTTACTAAGTACAGAATAAGTGAACATAACCTAAAAATAAAGATATGTAGATAAAAGTTAAACTGCAGCCCCAAGAAGCCAGATTCTGCGTACAATGCAACACCAGAGAAATAGAAAGATGCATTTCCCTGTATTGTATAAAATATAAAGATTGAAAATAAAATTTTTTTTTACCTTTGTTGCTTGACCATTTTATTCTCTGATCATGCTGGTCCCAATATGAGGTTTATTTTCCTCTTCTCTTAGCTTTCTTTGTATGGTCTCTAGTCCATCTGCCATTTCTGGTCTCCCCTTTTGTTTTCTTCACTTGGTTCCATCTTGGATATTGATCATTTCCCTTCAGCTTTCTTCCATTTATTTATCTCCAGGAACAAGCAGGAATGAGTCTTCACATATGGGTACGTCGGTACCGACGGAGTCTGCGCGGGAACACTTCCCAGCGTCCAATCAAAGAGCTTTTGGAAGCATCCCACCACGCCTGCCTTCCCACCTTTCCCAACTGCCTCTCCTCAGTTTTCGTTTTCCGCGGAGCCGGCAGGACGTCCTCCTGTCACCGCAGAAAATTCTTGTTTTATTTCTTTATTTTTCTTGTGGTCGCGGCTGTCTTCCCGACGCCACCGGTACCGCTGGTGTTTTCTTTTCTTTTCTTGTAAAATCTTCCTTCTTCAAGGAATATTTCTTCATAGTGTCTCACGGTATCTTAGGCCTTTTAGGCCTCTTCTTTTTCCTTCATGGAACCGCCAGCCACTTTCTCCAAGAAATGTTCACACTGTGGCGGTACAACTTTATTTTTAGACCCTCGAAATCGGTGTCTAACCTGTTTGGGTCTTGACAACAGTTTGGTGAGAAGAAGTTTTCAATATCGAGGTTCCCTCGATACACGGTTTCCTTCCAGCTTCGGGGCACCGTCCCTGTCGTCTTCTACACAGCATCAGGTAACCCACAAACAGTCTGTTAATACTAGCCAGCCCTCGAGTGGTAGGTCTCATGCACAGCATGTAGACGGCTCTGGCCTTGCCCTCGAGGGCCCACTGGCTTCAAAACCCCAGCAGGAGTCTTCGGTCTCCAAAGCGTTTAAGGGGTTTCAGGTTGTTTCTGGGGTTCACCCCTCACAAAACATACCTGAGCCGTGTCTGGTGGTGGCATCCGCTTCGAGCGGTACCGATACCCCGACATCGGCACTGGTGTTGGATGAAACACTCCTCACCAGGGATGGTCATCTGGCGTCCTCAGTGCCTTCGGGACCGGTGGATACGCTCCAGACTGACCTTCCATTATCGGTACCAACACCGATACTACCACCGACGTCGGTACCCTCCAGACGTGCATCGATAGCCTCGCTTCCTTCGATGCCGAGTCTGGAATCGATCTCCAGTCTGGAGGACTGGGTACCGACTCGCCTTGGTACCGGCTCTCGGTACCGAAGGCTCGGTTCCGATGATTCGGATCCGCAACTCTCGGTTCCCTCGAGGCCCACTGAGTTGCCATGAGTTGACCTTCATTCACCGGTATCAGGCACGGTACCGAAGTCGGTGCTGATGTCCTCATTACCCTTACGGTCGGTGTCTTCCATGCCCAGTTTAGAATCGCTCTCTAGTCTGGAAGACTCGGTACCAATATCATTTGGTACCGACACCGACCAATACCGGTGGCTCGGTACCGAGGATATCTCCCGGATGTTTTCGGTTGCCTCGGTACCGATTGAACGGTCTGCGATGACTGCTCCGATGTCTTTGTCGGGCTCGACTCTGACATCAGTACCAGTATTGACATCGGTACCGGTATCCACAGTACCATCGTGGCCAACTCCTGCCATGCTTTTTTCAACAGGATCGCTCCCTTCTATGCCAAGCTTGGAGCCGATACCTGGCATGGACAATGTGGTACTGTCGGTCGCTGCTCCTGACAGTCAGTACCGGCGACCATCCTCTAAGCATTCCACATTGCACTGTGCAGGATCTTCTATTCCTATATATCTGGATAGCTCTGTCGGTGCTCAGGCTAGTTCTTCGAATCTAACCTGTCCAAGGGAAATTCCTGTTAGAGAACCCTCTTTTCAGAGTTTCCTCCGGGATATAGCAAGATCTCTTGCCATTTCTATCCCAGGACATGATCCTGCACAGGCCTCTCTTTCTACCAAAGCAAAGGAGAACATAATGCTTCCTTTGCATCATTCCTTGCAGGATCACCTTCTAGGAATGTGGGAAACACCTTTAAGGGTACCCCCACCTTCCAGAGCAACTGATCTCTTATATCAGGTGCCCCCCTCTCCAGGGTTTCAAAAGACTCAACTTCCTCATCATTCCATTGTTGTGGAATCAGCATTGAGGCGGGTAAAGAGCAAGAAAAAGCTCTCTTCTTATCCGCCAGGTCGTGAATCTAGGATGCTTGATGACTTTGGACGTCAAGCCTTCCAGACATCTATGCTTTCTGCAAGAATTCTCTCATATATTTTCTATATGAGTCTATCTCTTAAGGAGGTCACAGAGCAATTACATCTTTTGACTCCTTCCCTTCCAGAGTCCAAGAGTGCAGACTACTCTTCACTGCTCAAGGATCTCCAGAATATTTCTTGGTTTCTTACTCGTGCTTCCCTAGACTCTTGAGTCTGTTAGCAGGACTTCTGCTATATCTATAGGGGCACGACGTAGAGCCTGGCTCCAAGCTTCAGGTTTGGACAAATGTGCACAACACAGACTAGGACATACTCCTTGCACTGGAGATAATCTTTTCAACAAGGAGTCTTTACGTCAGGTTACTCAGTTTTCCACTGACTTGCCTGTTCCTAGAGGCTCTTCTGCACCTTCTTCTGTCCCAGTAGGTAAGAAATGTCCTGCCAAACCTTCTTCCCATAGCAGAAGAAGGGTTTATGCATCCTCTGCCCATCCTACAGATGTTCCCAAACAGGGGAAGCATCGTCCTGGTCTGCAGGGTTCAACCTCTCACCAGGCTAAGCAAACCCAGCTAACCACAGGGTTTCTAATCAACCCATCAGATGCTTGTGACTCTGGGGATTTACAATCTGCAGTTGTTTCTTCTCCATAGAGACAATCCACTGCTGTCATTCTAAATCTTAAACATGGATCTCTTCCCGAAAGACATCCATCTGTTCTCTATGAGCTGTCAGGATATTCGTGCTTCTAGGTCACAGGGTTCTCCTCTTTTCCTTCTAGGGAAAGAGGTCCATCCACTATCAAATGATAGTTTCCTGTGCCAGCATGTCTCCTTTCCTTTCTATTAACTTACTATATTGTAAGTTTTCTTCAGCTCCATTTTCTTTACCCTCTTACCAGGGTTTTCCTCTGTAAGAGTGGTATTGCTCACTGGAGGGCTTTTCTTCAGCCTCTCTAATTTCTTTCTTTTCTAGTGCTGAGTTCTCTTTTCTGAGTCACTCCTCTTTTTCAATCTTGCTTTGCAGCAGTTCATCAGACACCTCCAGAGTTTCTTCTCTTGTTTTGTCTGTCCTTTCTGTTTTTCAACAGTACCATTCTTCTGCTGTCTGGCAAGCAGCTATCAATGCAGGAGCCTTTGTTTTGACCACTGGTTCTTGTCCACCAGTAACCAGATTTGTCCTCCAATAATATTCTATCTAGTATTAGTAGTGACTCCAAGTCAGTGCTGTCAGTCTGTCTTGGAAACATTTTCACTACAAACTTGTTGGATTGTTGTCTTTTCTACCATCTCCATTCCCATGGGTTTGGCAGCATAGTTGACATAGGTACTGGCTTCTCTGTCGCCAGTTCTATCTCCTCATTCTCCTGCATAATGCTCTCTGCAATTTTACAAAGGAGCTCTCCACTATGGGCCCTTGCTAGAGAGCATGGGTTTTTTTTCTCCAACAGCTATACTAGATGGTTGAAAAAGGCTTTTTTCAGTCATATCTGCCATGACTAGAAAAGTTCTCCTTTTTTACTATAACGCACATAGGCCTACTCTTACGTGAAAGCTTAAGGAGTTGCTAATTCCCTTCTTTGGTCCATAGTATTTCCAATAGGGAATATGTTGCCTCCTTCCAGCTCGTCCTCATGGTAAGAACGCATGATACCTTTTTGCCCTTAACCAGGTCACTATGGTATCTCATTCCTATGCGTCTTCTGTTCACTTACCATGCTAGAGTTCTAAAATACTCAGGACTTGCAGGTTACTGACTGATATCATCCTCTGCTTTTCACGTAACCATCCTGGTTATCCTACTCCCTAGCATCCCTGTAGCCATAACCAGTTGAAATTGATTCTCTATATGTCTTCTCAAGTAGGTTCCACCTTCTTGTTCTTAGATGAATCTTTCCTCTCCACTTTTTTCCTATCTGAATGCCTTGTGGACATATTCTGTCTGCTTCCTTCAGACTTCCATATACAGGTATATATTTATATATATTCATACCTATAGCACACATATTACAGATGTCTGTCTATCATGTGTGAGTATTTATACCCTTCATATCTCACTATAGATATATCTTCATATATCTTCATATATCTATATGTTATATATATCTATATCTATATCTATATCTATATCTATATATATATCTATATCTATATATCTATATCTATATATCGAGATATTCTACTATCGGTAGATATGTATTCTGCTTTATCTACCTGACTGTCGAGGCTCCTATAGCCATATGATTCTGACAGAAGGGTTTTTACCCATACTATGCTATCCAGCATGTTTTGGGATCCTACACTCACAACCACTTGGTGATAGTTAACACCTACCATAACCCTAAGGTTTAGGTACCTCTGAAGCTCTCCATGTCCAATATCTCTCCCAGCTGACTTCAGTTAGGAGAGATATTGCGGATCTTCAGCTACTCACAGGCTAACACCTCCGGCATTGTCTTTCCCTTTGGGATACAGGAGGTTCCCATACATTTTCCCCCCACAAGGACTGAGCCTGTTTGTCCAAATCGATTAGCTATTCTCTCTTGTTCCTAAGAGTGAGCCACTCTTGCCAAAAGAGTTCGGTTTTTATCATAAAGTCTTCTGCTGAAGGCCCACTATTTTTTGTACTACCCCAGGTTTTCCTACTGGGGTTCCCTGTTCCCTTTCAGGATTCTGACCTCCATTATTTTTCCTACAGGTTCCCTACCTCCACTATAGTGAGATCCTTCTTGAGGTTCCTCTACTGGGTTCCCCAGTAGATCCCATGAACCTCCATACTTCTCTAAAGTCCTGTTAGGGGAGATCCCTATTGCATTTTATTTCTTTGCAATATCATTGATGACATTTATCATCCACACATGGACTCCTTTTCTGCAGTCCTATGCTAGGTTAGCTGTTCCACAGCACCTTTCTTTCTTCAACTCCTACCCTCCATCCTCAGGATGCCTGGTGTTGTGCAGGATAGCATGTTCCAACCTATAACATGCTGGGACTCCAGGCATCTCAGCTTGGGAGTCCCCATATGTGAAGACTCATTCCTGCTTGTTCCTGGAGATAGCACAGTTACTTACCTGTAACAGGTGATCTCTGGGAACAGCAGGAATAAGTCTTCACAACCCACCCACCTCCCCAGGAGTTGTATCTCTATCTTTCCTTTCCTTTCTTTCTCTCTTTGTCTCAGCTTTAAAACTTAACTGAGGAGAGGCAGTTGGGAAAGGCGGGAAGGCAGCGCGCAGGCGTGGTGGGATGCTTCCAAAAGCTCTTTGGACGCTGGGAAGCGTTCCCGCGCAGACTCCGTCGGTACCGACGTACCCATATGTGAAGACTTATTCCTGCTGTTCCCAGAGATCACCTGTTACAGGTAAGTAACTGTGCTTTCTCTTTTTGTCCACTCAGATTTCACTACTCTCTTACTATCCATTCCTCAATTCCCCCCTCTTTTTTACTCTATCTGCCTACCACTTTTCAACCCTCACCCCAGTCCTCCCATTCCCCACCTCCTTTTTTTTCTTTTCCTGGTCCATTATTCCTCATTCTCACTCACTGTCTCTACCTGCCTTCCCCCTCCATCCAGCGTATCCCATTTCTCTTTTTCTTCCTCTCTCTATCATCCTCCAATGTTGTCTTTCCTTTTTTTGAGGTAGCGGCAGAAAGATCTCATAGCACCATCCCCGGCTTTATCTTTATTTCTCCGAGTCGGCATGTAGCCATTGCTGTCTGTAGCATTCACTTTTGCTGATTGGCCCTGTGCGCTGGAAGTGAATACTATGGGCAGCATTGGCTGACGTTGCTGACTCAGAAAGAAGACGAAGATAGGGATGGTGCTGCACGAGGCCGGAGCAGCATGCTCAATGAGTTGTGCCAGCTCCTGGGCCCACCATCTGAGTCTCCACTTACTCTCTCCATACCCAGCCAATCTTAGATTGTCTTATTTTCTCCCACCCAATTTTAAAATCTCTAAGTCCCAGTCCCTGCTCTCCTCCATCTCCATGTTTCCAGTACCTACCCTCCCGCCTCCTACATCCCTTCCCCACAACTCCTTCAGGTACTTCCTCCTCCATTAACCCTACCATTCTTCCTTCTTACCCCAGCATTCATTCTTATGCCCCTCCTTCTCATGTTTTCCTGCTGTATGACCCTTTTTCTTTCCGCCCACACAAAATTGGTCACCACCTCCACCCTCACTCCCCAGCTTTTTTTTTTTTTTTCTCCCCCGGCCCCACCCCATTTCATTCCTCCCCAAGCATCAGCTTCCTTCTAGTTCAAGCCCTTCCAGCATCATCTCCCATCCAGTCCCAATCCTTCCATCTCCCATCCAGTCCCAATCCTTCCATCTCCCAGCATCAGCCCATTCCAGTCCTAGTCCCTCCCCCAATCAGTCTCCCTCCACTCCCAGTCCCTCCCAGCATCATCTCCCTTCCAATCCCAGGATACCTATCCCCCATCATCCCATTTCCGGTACTAGCCCCCCAGTATCAGTCTTCCTCCAGTTCTAGTCCCTCCCATCATCAGCTCCCTTCCAGTCCCTCCATTCACCAGCATCAGCCCTTTCCAGTCCTGGCCCTCCAGTATCATTCCAGCTCCAGCCCCTTCCAGCATTCCTTTCAATAGCAGTCTCCCCATCCCCCAGCATTAGCCCATTTCCTGTTCTAGCCCACAGTACTCTTACAGTACCAACGCCCCCCTCATGGCCCCACATACGCCTGACCGGCTTCAGAGGGAGCTGGTGAGGCCCAAAGCCCGGCGCCCCGGTTCACCTCTGCACAGCCACAGTAGTAAACAGAACCAAGAGCAATTTTCTTTACTCCCATGGCTGTAATAAGTCAGATACAGGCACCGCTGTTCCTGGAGGTGAAATGGGCACATCCTATCTCCTGCACAAGACACAAAGTGCCCCTTTAACCTCCAGGAACTCGGTGCTGGTATCTGCGACTTATCACAGCCGTGGGAGTAAAGGTAACTACTCTTGTGTCTGTTTACTACCGCGGCTGTGTAGAGGTGAACCGGGTGCTGGGCTTCAGACCTCACTGGTTCCATCTGAAGCCAGTCAGGCACAGGCAGGGCCCCTCGTGCCCACCCATGCCTAAGGCTGGCCTTGCTTGGGGAGGGGGTAGGGTGTCTAGCAAGGGCGCCCCCCTGCCATGCTTACCCTGCTTACCGGGTAGTGCCAGTCCTCTTTGAAAGGTCATGGATGTGTGTGTTTTTTAAATGTATTTTTTTTTAATATGGTTACTGTAGAGTTTGATTCTAATGTCTTTATGTTGGAAGGATTGAGAATATACTGGCTATCCAACGTGAGTAAATTTTCATTTCAGATTTGAATTGATAAGTTACAGAAGAGATATCTGACATTAATATGGAATTGTTTTCTTGCCCTTGTCCTTATCATGCTCTGTTAATAACTGGAAGGGTAATTCCTTCCTGAAGTATATACATGATGGAACATAGTACATTTGATATACAAATAAGAGAAATAAAATTTGTAGTTTTGTGCCTCAGCAATTTTAAGTGTAGTTGTTTCATTTCCTATCCTATTCTATATTAATACCCACAACTTGAATTATTTTGGGTGGACCATCATATATTTATCATTGGCTGATGTTCTCTGTGGTATTCTTTTTCCATACAGTTATATCATTGTCTTAAATTTTCACCCTTAAACCAAATACATTTCCTTAAGCTTCATATTTTTCATACATATTGAAAACTACTTATCTGAAAGACTGCCCATATGGGCTGTCATATCCTGATGTCTGATGCGATATCATGTTTTGATCAATTTTGCTTCAAGGACATAATTATTTAATTAACGGTACACTGTAAATGTTCCTGCCAGTGTTCTTCATCTAGCTCCTGCAACAAAAAGGTATTAAAACAAAGGTAATTTGAACATGCCACCTGATCTTTTTCCACCAATCAAATCACTTCACTTTATTGGAACAATTTCACTTCACTGTTCATTGGAGCAAATGAGAAGTATGGGCGTACGACTTTTTAATTTCTTATTAAATGAGAGACTGCCTTTTGACTTTTAAACTTAATCCCCCTGGTGAAACAGTATTACATTGGTATTTCCTTATCCTTCTAGAACAGGACAGATGAGTTCCTTAGCCAGCAGTTGGAGGCAGACTAGAAGAGCTTTCAGTGATGTTATTGCTAATATATCCACTGTGCAGCCCTGAAAGAAGCCAGTATTGTCTGCCTCCAATAGATGTAGACTGGTGCAACCGTGCAGACAGACCAGTCTCCCTTGGCCCAGATCAGTCTTTGTGGCCTGTGTGATTGAGATCTTGACCCAACATTGACTTTGGGGCTCAGGTACTCGCATTGTCTCCTCAAGCTGACAGCTTCCCATGGGTTCTAGCACTGGTAGGCTAGAGAGTAGACAGGACGACCCCCCATGGGGCTTCTGAGGGGGATTGGTAAGTCTGGGCCCAGGTCCCTTCCCTCTTACTGTCCTATTTCTGCATGTAATGTCTTTTTACCTAATTTCTTTGTTATAATTGTGTCTTTGTTGCTTGAATAATGCAGCTTCAGATTGAGAGGAGAAAAAAACCCTGTCAGGCAGCTGGGCTTTCCTACACCTATATTGGCAGCTGGCCTGATAAGTGTAGAGATTTGCTTACTGATTGGGAGTTCCTTTTTAGCGATGGTTGGTTTTTTGTTTTTTTCCTTTTAGCGTCTTGATTAGGATCTTATCTAAGACCATGATGGCGGTGGCTGTGGTACCCGGAAGGTGGCTTTGGCTCTGGAATATGTCTGCTGATAATTCCTATTACTTACACAAAAGCCTCAGTGACCCAACTTTCCCTTAACTATCCAAACCATAGCTTTATCGAGAGAAGATAATGTTCACAACAAAGAATAATTCTTACATTATATTTCTGGAAGACCCCAAAAAGAGAAGAAAAGACCTCTGTGAATCTTGCTATCCCTCTATACGGCAGTTTTCATGCCTGAAGGGAAGCTGCCACAGTCAATCATCGGTCTAAAAAAGCTCCTCCTTTTCAGTCTATTTCACTTTTAATTCACCACTTGCTTTATATTGTCATTAAAGACTTATTTTTCTCTAACTGTAATGCAAATTTACAACTATGACAGTTTACAGCAGCAACAGGATGCAGAGCCTCAAGTACTTCAGCTCTGTACTCCAAACCATTTCTAAACTGTCAGCAGGTCTGTCATACCTGCAAAAGAAAGAAATCGTAGCCAGAATAAGTTTTAATCATATCCAGCAAAGTACCACAGTCAGCTACTTAGCTTAACGGTTGTCTTTCTGAAGATTTTCTTTCTAACAAAAGCCCTACGAAGACCTTTGTTTTGCGAGAAATCACTTCATTGGGGGCTGCCATAGAATTTTTTTCAAAGGACAGAAGAAGTTATTCTGTTTTCCCTTGTTTTACTTCCCCATTACCCAGCTTTTATGGGTGTCCTTTAATGAGTTTTTAATTGTTATCTTATCCGTTTTGATGTTTTTATTGTACACAATTCCATGGTGACTGTTATATTACCCCCTCCTACTTTTCCACTCATTTTCATTAATTTCGATGTTTTTATTGTACACAGTTTTAAGGCGACCCTTGTTTTCAGTTTTTTTCCAGTGGATTTGGTCTTTCACACCACCCCCAGTGTTCTTGTTATTAGCCGCACAGACTGTCGTCATGTATTGTGCTTTGTTTGGCTTCCTATGCTTGATCCATTTATTTGGTTTTTATCTATTTTACTTTTATTTAGAGTAGGCACTTTTGTCTTTCAGTACCTTAGTACCAACTAGTTTTCCTGACGGCTTATGCTCTTCTGCCCACACTTCCCCCTCTTCAATATCTCAGCGCTTCACTGGCAGCGTGTTTAGTTTGTATTACTACTTTTGTGTCTTGTAAGCATACTTTTAGTGGTATCCCCATTTAAGAGATTACGATCTCACATTTGGGACCTTGTACTGTTCTGTGCAGTATTAGTGTAGTTCACGTTCTTGCTTTTAATGATAGATAGTATATGCTATTAGTACTTTTAATGTAACACATCCGCAGCACACTGATTCTTCTGATTGTACCCTCATATTTGTTTTTGACCTTATTTTTAATCCTCTTTTTAAGAATCTTACATTTAACACACACTTTGTTTTAGTCTTTTATATGGGTTGATACGTTTTTCTATGTTTTAACTCGTTGAAATCTGACCTCACTTTTTGGCGTGAGCCTGTCTCTTTAAACAATGACAGATTCTCTTTTTCTTTTCTCTGGCGTGCCGTGGTCAGCTGAATATGCAGGTGGCTTACAACTGTGTTCTACTAGCGGCAGCTTTGTCTTTGATATATTTCACATCTGACTTTTAGTGTTGTTTTTCAGGACCATTTTGTGCTCCGTTTTTACACTGTTTTAGAAGCAGCATCACAGTGAGTTCACTTGTCCTGATATGTCACACGCTGTCAGTTGGTTCCCCTTCCTTTACAGTATAGAGGTTTGGTGTTACATTTTTTTCTTTGGTTCATCGATATACATTCACACTCCAGTGGTTTCTTGGTAGTTTTTAAGTTTCAGCAACTGATGTTCTCCTTGTCCCTCATGTTGTAAACTGTTGTATATAGAATATCACTGTTTTATTCCCGTCCTTGGTATTTTGGTCTACAGCCTTCCTGTTTTATATACAATTTTTTAAAAATTGTTTTAATCTTTTCTAAAATGGCCATTTACATGTAGATGCAATTTTTACATGTAAAATGGTTGTATTTGCATGTGTAAGTTAGAAATAAGGTTTCTGAAATCTCCTTAGATATCACAAGGTCACAGTTGCAAGGAGTATGTAGCCATGCTTGGATTGTCCTTCGGATGTTCCCACCTGCCATATGCCTTAGGGTTACACTCATTGTTTCTTCGATACACCAGAGATCTGGCTCCACATCGTGATTTAAAAGCTGATATAGTGATCTCCAGGAACAAGCAGGAATGTAGTCTTCACATATGTCGGCACCAACGGAGCCTGCACGGGAACACTCCCCAGCATCCCAAAAGGAAAGCTTTTGGGAGCATCCCACCACGCATGCATGCTGCCTTCCTGCCCAACTACCTCTCTCACTTCAGTTCTTCGTTTTCCGCGGAGCCGACAGGGCTTGTCACCGCAGAAAATCTTCTTTTAAATTTATATTTTTTGTGGTCGTGTCTGCCTTCCGTCGAAGCCTACCGGTACCACCGGTGCTTTTCTTTCTTTTCTTCTAAAATAACTTAATTTTAGTGCTTCCCCAGGGATTTTTTTCCCCTGCTCTGGTGCTTGGCGCCAATATGGGCTTTAGGCCCTCCGTTCCCTTATGGAAAAACCAGCCACTGGTTTTAAAAAGTGTTCCTTATCGTCACTCCAGTCCAGTCCCTTACTTCTGGGTTGCGTAACCCTTCCAGCAGCTTGGAGGCTGAGCCCAACCTTTTTGGGGATGGAGCGGTATAAATAACACTGGGACCACCCCCTAACTCCAGTATTGCTCAGCCTCCAAGCAGCTGGAGGGTTCCGTAAGCCTAGGGCTTACTGGAGTCCTGCCTTCTCTTAATTAATGTTATTTAATTTTATTTAATTGCTGAATTCTTTAATTATTTATTTTCTTTCTTTAGTTAAGGTGCTCATTTTTCCTTTAGTGCCTGTACCTTTAAGTTCTGCAATCTCTCTGCTTCTTCTCCCTCCCCCTCCTCCCTCCCTTTCCGACCGGGCCGGAGACTGGAGGGGACACCGGAGCTGCCTGCTGCAGGGGGATAAAAGATCTCCCTCTTCCTCGGCTGGGGGGATTTCTTGTTTTTCAGCACCCTCGAGGAGCAGCCCTGCCTCGCGCCGAAGCCCCAAAGGCGGCTGAGCGCTAGAGGCAGAGACACGAGCGGGACATTGACGCCCCCCCCCACCCTGGAGCAGCGGGGTGCGGCGGCGATTCACGGGGCCGGCAGCTGAAGCCTCTCTCCTCCGGAGGAATTTCTAGTGGCGGCAGCCCTTGCAGTCGGCGACGCGGAGAACGCTCCCTCCTAGCAGGCCTGCATAACAGGGCAGCGTGCAGAAGCGCGATCCTCCGTTCCGGACTCCACGTGGCCGCGGCCTAACACGTGTAGAGCCAACGGAGTGGAATCGCGGCTTTCTCGGTTCAACAAACAGCAAGTATTAACATTGTCGGTTTTACTTTACCTTTATTTAGTTTAAAGTTATTTTTATGCTATTCTTATGCTATTTTTAGGTTATTTTAAATTAAATAGCTCGCTGTGGATCACGTTGGTTTTAATCGTCTAGGCATCTCTTCAACGAAATTGCTGACCTTTCTTAGGACAGAGGAAGGCTCAGGAGTTAACTAGTTCTGATTTGCCCTCAGTTTTGCTTTGGGTTTTGATTTTCAGTTTTTCTCTCATACAGCCAATTGCTTAGTCCTGCCACTAAGCACAGCCTTCGGAGCCGACTGGAAAGCATGGCTACCAAGGCAAAGTGCCCATCCTGTGGCACACGGAGGGGCACCCCCACTGAGACGGGAATCTGCAGGCCATGTGCGGCAGCGTCTACCTCTGTAGAGCAGGAAATCAGTTTGACCATGTCCCAAACACCTCAGGTGCCTGGGGAATCCCTGGTAGCGGAAGGGGGGGGGGTCAGTTACCTCCGGCTACTAGCACAGAGGTTCCCTCACCCCCTCTATCCCGTGCCATGCTGGAGGAAGGGGTCGGAGAGCTCTTCTCCCCAGACTTCATCCTTTTGCTTCACCAAGCTTACTGCAGGCGCAGGCAGGGGCTTGGCCCAGGCGATACAGGTCCGCCAGCAGAAGCCAGATTAGACAAACCTAGGAGAGCGAGCGGTCAGGACTCAGGGATACCCCACAAGCGCACCAGGCTAATAAGTGAAGAGATCCTCCCTCCCCTGTCTCAGGGCACTCCAGAGGAGGAGGGTTCCGAAAGGGACTTAGAGGAGGAAGACGAGGAGCTGGAAGAAGGGGAGATCCCGGAAGAGGACCATGCTCGCATTGTCAGGGTGTTCCGCCGTGAAGAGCTCTCTTCTCTAATCAATGAGTCCCTAAAGGCCCTCAATGTTACCTCTGATTCCCCAACAGAGGAGGAGGCTCTAGAGGATCCCCTGATTCAGGCCGTCAGAAGGTCCCAGAAAGTCTTCCCTGTCCACAGAGTGGTACGTCAGATGATACAAGAGGAATGGGATCAACCAGAATCAGGCTTGCGAGGGGTACGAACCATGTCTCGCCTCTACCCTCTCCCTGAGTCAGATAAAGAACTGCTGAAGTCCCCCAGAGTAGATGCGGCGGTATCAGCAGTCACCAAGAAGACCACTATCCCAGTGGAGGGAGCCACGGCTCTAAGGGATGCTCAAGACAAGAAACTGGATACTCTCCTGAAACAAGCTTTTGACATCAGCGCCCTTGCCTTGCAGGCCTCAGTATCAGGAGCCTGGGTGGCTCGGGCCTGCTTAAGGTGGGCACAACAGATCCAGTCAACAGAGGGATCAACGGCCGAAGCGCAAGCCAACTCAGCTAAGGTGGAATCTGGAGCAGGCTATTTGGCGGATAGCCAGTATGATCTCATCAGAAGCCTAGCCAAGAACATGGCCTCGGTGGTGGCGGCTAGACGCTATCTTTGGCTACGGAATTGGGCAGCAGATGCTTCCTCTAAGGCGCGCCTGAGCCGACTTCCTTTTAAGGGCAAACTGTTGTTTGGCGAAGATTTGGAAAAGCTAGTTAAGGACCTGGGGGAGTCAAAGGGAGGCAGGCGCCCAGAAGACAGACAAAAACAGGGGCGCTCCCTACCCCCCTTACGTACCCAGCCTAGGGAACCACGGAGGTTTCGTCCAGCCAGGTCAGCTCCCTTTTCCAAGACCCGTTTTCCCCCAAGGGGACAAGGTTTCCGAGGGTTCCGGGGAGCTGGCCGAGGTTTCGGAACAGCCTCTTCCTCCTTCTCGGGTTCCAGAAAACAATGAGAGGCCGGGGGCCCAGGAGGGAAGGCACCCGATTGGAGGCCGCCTGAGGCTCTTCCTTCCCGCCTGGTCCCGAGTCACATCCGATCAATGGGTCCTAGAAGTGATCAGAGAGGGCTATGCTCTCGAATTCGCAGAACAAATCCCCTCGGCCTTTGTCCGCTCTCCCTGCGGCTCTGCTCCAAAGAGGGCGGCGGTGGAGGCGACTCTCGCCCGCCTATTAGCTCTCGGGGCAGTAATCCCCGTTCCACCAAACCAGCGAGGATCGGGTCGGTACTCAATTTATTTTGTGGTACCAAAGAAGGAAGACTCCCTTCGACCGATCCTGGATCTAAAACAGGTAAATCGCTGCTGCCTCAGGGTACCCCACTTCCGGATGGAGACTCTACGTTCTGTCATAGCAGCCGTAAGGGAAGGGGAGTTCCTAACATCCCTCGACTTGACAGAAGCCTACCTGCACATCCCAATCAGGAAGTCCCATCAGCAGTTCCTGAGATTCGCGGTACCAGGAGGCCACTTTCAATTCCAGGCCCTTCCATTTGGCCTAGCTATGGCTCCCAGAACATTCACCAAGGTAATGGTAGTGGTAGCGGCCTTCCTTCGGAAGGAGGGCATATTAGTTCATCCTTACTTGGACGATTGGCTAATCCGGGCAAAATCCGAAGAAGAAAGTCTCTTGACAACGGCCAGAGTAATCCAGGTTTTAGAGGACTTGGGTTGGGTCATCAATCGTACAAAGAGCAGACTGACTCCCTCCCAGGAACTCGAGTACCTCGGGGCAAGATTCGACACCAACAGCGGAAGAGTTTTCTTGTCACGAACGAGATCAAGGGATTTAAGGCTCCTAGTCTCTCAGTTTCTAGCCAGAAGAAGCCCCTCGGCGTGGCATTATCTTCAGCTTCTGGGAACAATGGCGGCGGCAATAGAAGTAGTACCATGGGCCAGGGCCCACATGCGCCCATTGCAGCGTTCTCTGTTGCGTCGGTGGTCCCCCCAGCATCATCCCCTCTCTCGACAGTTACCGTGCGCTCCGCGGACCAAACAGGCACTATACTGGTGGAAAAACCCAAGGAACCTGGACCGCGGGATGCCTCTCGAACCCCCTCGGTGGTTACTGTTGACGACGGATGCCAGCCTATCGGGCTGGGGGGCACACTGCCAAGATCAGTTCGCCCAGGGTCGCTGGACACCGTTGGAATCGCAGTGGCCCATCAACAGACTGGAGTTGCGGGCCGTCACCCTGGCGCTCAAAGCTCTCGAGACATTAGTTCAAGGAAGAGCAATTCGCGTCCTCTCCGACAATGTCACCGCGGTGGCCTACATCAATCACCAGGGAGGCACCAGCAGCCCCGCTCTCGAAAAGGAGGCGGACACCCTCTTACAGTGGGCGGAGATCCATCTGCAGGCGCTATCAGCACAGCACGTGGCCGGAACGGACAACGTCACGGCCGATTTCCTCAGCAGATGCAAGATAGACCACGGGGAGTGGGAACTGGAACAGGAGACCTTCAACTAAATATAAGTTCGGTGGGGAGTGCCAGTCATGGACCTCATGGCACGGTTCTCGTCAGCCAAGGTGGACAGATTCTTCAGTCGGCGGAGGGAAAGAATGTCCGAGGGCTTGGATGCCCTGTCCCAGAAGTGGCCTTCGGAGGGTCTTCTCTATGTATTCCCGCCGTGGGCTCTGATCGGAAAAGTGCTCCAGCGGATAGAGTCTCACCAGGGATTGGTAATCCTCATAGCCCCAGACTGGCCTCGCCGACCCTGGTATGCGGATCTGGTGAGGATGATCGCCGACCAGCCGTGGCGCCTCCCTTGCAAAAGGGATCTACTAAGGCAAGGCCCGGTACTGATGCCACACGTGGATCGGTTCTCGCTTACGGCCTGGCTATTGAAAGGGCACGGCTCCTGAAAAGAGGTTACTCAGGGGCAGTAGTCTCAACTCTGCTGCAGGCCAAGAAGCGCTCGACCTGTCTTTCCTACGTGAGAGTCTGGTGCATCTTCGAATCCTGGTGCGCGGAGCGCCGAAAGAAACCACTCTCGGCCTCTGTTCCGGAGGTCCTGGAATTCCTGCAGGCAGGGTTTGACAAGGGTCTGGCCCACAGTTCCTTAAGGGTCCAGCTTGCGGCCATCGCTTGCTACAGGGGCAAGGTCCGAGGCAAACCCCTAGGGGCCCACGCGGACGTCGCAAGGTTCTTAAGGGCAGTTAGACGGCTACGACCACAACGAAGGTCAGTCATCCCCCCCTGGGACCTTAACCTTGTGCTAAATGCGTTGATAGGGAATCCCTTTGAGCCATTAAAGAATGCCTCCCTAAAGGATTTAACCCTGAAGACAGTTTTCCTTATAGCCATCTGCTCGGCCAGAAGAATCTCGGAACTACAAGCACTGTCCTCGCAGCCCCCCTTTCTGTCCTTCCTCAGGGATAAAGTGGTGCTGCGCACGGTTCCATCCTTCTTGCCCAAAGTCTCCTCCCCTTTCCATGTGAACCAGACAATTACCCTCCCGGCCTTCGCAACGGAAGGGCAGGAAAGTGGGGCTGACAAGCTTCACCTACTAGACATTCGCAGGACCCTGAAGCGATACCTCTCCCGCACAGCGCCCTTCAGAAAATCCGAGCGACTATTCATTCAGTTTGGGGGTCTGCACAAAGGGGAGGCGGCGGCCAAGGCCTCCATCTCTAGGTGGATCAGGGAGGCAATCGCCTCCGCCTATATCCTGAAGGGGAAGCAAGTTCCCATGGGCCTGCGGGCACATTCCACGAGGGCTCAGGCTACCTCTTGGGCGGAGTTCAGCCTAGTTCCTCCACTGGATATCTGTAGGGCGGCGACTTGGTCCTCCCTCCACACCTTCACCAAGCACTACAGGTTGGACGTCCAGAGTGCAGCAGACGCTCGGTTTGGCCTGGCGGTTCTTCGTTCCGGTATGCCGGATCCCACCCAGCTTTGAACTGCTCTGGTACATCCCAGAAGTAAGGGACTGGACTGGAGTGACGATAAGGAAATGGTAATTAGGCCTTACCTGCTAATTGCTGTTCCTGAAGGAACGACAGTCCAGTCCCTGATCCCTCCCGTTTCCGGCTGAAGTTAAGAGTATTGTTTAGTCTGAAGCATCGGAACGAACCCAGGTCAGGGGCGGCTAGCCCCGGCAAACCCCCTCCGTCCGGGGCCATCCCTCCCATCCTCCCTATGCTATTCCAAAAAAAAAAAGTGTTTTAGTTATGGTCAATTTTTCTTTAGATCTTTTAGCTATATAGTGTGTTACGAAAGTTTGTTAGGTCTGCTTTTTCATTCGAATACTGGAGTTAGGGGGTGGTCCCAGTGGTATTTATACCGCTCCATCCCCAAAAAGGTTGGGCTCAGCCTCCAAGCTGCTGGAAGGGTTACGCAACCCAGAAGTAAGGGACTGGACTGTCATTCCTTCAGGAACAGCAATTAGCAGGTAAGGCCTAATTACCATTTCAATATGTGGCGGTACAATTTCTATTACTGACACCCATGACTGGTGTCTTAAATGTTTAGGTCCTGACCATTGCCCTACGGAATGTCTCTCCTGCAGGAAGTTGACTAAAAGAAGTCTTCAGAATTGGGCAAATCAACTCTGTGCCCTATTTGCTTCAGACACAATGTCTATTGCATCAATGTCTTCCAGGGCTTCTACTTCTTCCCAGGGATCTCAGGTAACTAAACACAAGTCTTCCAAGACTAGCCGGTCCTCGAAGGGTAGATCTCCCTCTAAATATCGAGATGCCACTGGCGTTGCCCTCGAGGACACTTCACTGGCTAAACAGCCCCGGTGGGAGTCTTCAGGCTCCAAAGTTTATCGGGGCTCCAGGATGTTCCCGAGGCCTCGACCTCGATGGAACTACTGGTACCATGCTCGGGGGTTGTGGCCGCTTCCACCGGTACCGACGCCCCGGCATCGGCAGTAATGATGGACAAAAGACTCCTCGCTATCGAACGCAGTCTAGCGACTCTCTTAGCTACTTCAGTACCGCTAAAGTCGCTGCAGATGGTTCCGCAGGCACCGGTACCGATGCCGGTACCGGTGCCAGTGCCCTCTGTACCTGTTTCAACAGGCATGCTTCCCCCGATGCCGAGCCTGGAATCTCTCTCCAGCATGGGGTATCAAGTACCGACTTGTTTCGGTACTGACATCGAGTGGTACCAACGCCATCTGCTTCGGGATAACCCGGTACTTCCCCCTTTTGAGTCTTCCGATTTCGATGACTCAGATGATTCCACCGGTACCAGAGCTGAACTTTTGCAAGATTCATCTCTTTATCCTCAACGCAGAATGTCCCCTCCTGAGGATATGTCTTTTCATGATTTTGTACGTGATATGGCAAAGGGTCTTGCCATTGCAGTAGTACCAGAAAAGGAGCCTAGAGCCAGAAGAATTGAGAGTTCTTCAATATCCTTTGGCTCCAAAGGAGGCAGCTATGCTTCCTATACATCAGATCTTACATGATCTAATGTTAAGAATGTGGGAAGCTCCTTTAACAATATTGCCACATTCTAGATGTCTTGACACTATGTATCGAGTACCACCTTGCCCAGGGTTTCAGAAGACTCAATTACCACATCATTCTATGGTGGTAGAGTCCGCCATGAGGCGGATTAAAAGTGCTAAATGACACTCTTCCAATCCAGCAGGTCATGAGTCTAGAACACTGGATGCCTTTGGTCGTCGATGCTTTCAGTCCTCCATGCTATCAGCAAGAATCAGTTCCTATATATTATACATGGGAATGTTTCTTGAGCAGGTTACAAAAGACTTGGAGCTTTTGAACCTTTTTCTTCAAGAGTATAAAAGGACAGATTACACAGGTACACTACCAAAAAACTGCCTCCAGTTTTGCAACTGATTCCTATAGATTTTGGGGTGCTGAATCCAGGAAAAATAGCCAAAATGTTCCATCACGTCACGTTTTTTTTGCAAAATTAGATTTCTTACCCATATAAGGAATGTTCACATAATTTCTTTTTAGCCGACTGCAGTTTATTTTCTTGGCCCAAAATAGAGGTTGTAATGGTTAACTAACTAGAAACACTCCCTCATGATATTTTAGAGTGTTTTGTATTCATTTTATACATTAACAGGACAATTGGGAGGCGGGGGACTAAATCCAGTACTCGCACTGGCGCATGTTCTTTCCTGTTCGCCTCGCCTCGTTCGCTCGCTCAAACACGGTGGTTGCGACATGAATGTTCCTGTCAAATTTCAGTTTCTTGCAAGTTCATTATTACCTTTTGTTTGCTCAGTCGTAATCCAGCTTTATTCCGAAGTGGTTCACTACAGTTGTAGTTTGCAGTGCTGTGTATTTGTGATGGCTCACAGAGCCAGAGGTTGCGTCAACTCTCCGGACAGTTTTTGTTTTTTTTGTGGGGAATATACCGTGAAAAAGCGGCAGAGGAACATTTCTGCATTTATTAAAAAAGTATATTTCGCCTATTTCGGTTTGAAGTTAGGCGATCAAGACAAACCGTGGGCTACTCACAAAGTGTGCAAGACATGTGAGGAAGATCTACGCTTATGGATGAAAGGTATAAAACGAGCATTTCGTTTCGGAATACCTATGATGTGGCGTGAACAAAGAGACCACAGCAGTGACTGCTATTTTTGCTCTTGCATTGTGAAGGGATACAACTTAAAAAATAAGAACGTAATAAGTTACCCCAACCTTCCCTCAGCAATTAGGCCTATGCCTCATAGCAACGAAGTACCTGTGCCTGAACCACCAAAATCTTTGGATCATATTTGTGTGGACGGTTCTGATCATGATGAGATTCATCAGATGGCTTTTCCCGATGAGTCCAGTACTTCCGAGTTTGAAACTGAACCAGATCCGAAACCTGAACTTTTCTCTCAAGCTGAATTGAATGATTTAGTCCGGGATTTAGGACTCCCAAAAGGTGCTGCCCAACTGCTAGGTTCTCGGCTTAAACAGAAAAATCTATTGTCACCAGGAACAACTTTTTATTGGTACCGCAACCGCGAGACACAATTTTTGAAATATTTCAGCAAAGAGGAAGATTTGGTATTTTGCAACGATATATATGGAGTGATGGAAAAGTTTAAACTCAAGTATGATCCTGCTGAATGACGGCTGTTCATTGATTCGTCAAAAGACAGCATAAAAGGTGTTCTTCATAATGGCAACACATTCGCTTCAGTTCCTATTGCTCACTCTGTTATTCTCCAAGAAAAATATGAGAATTTGGCCCTGATTCTTCAGAAGATTCGTTATGATGAGCATAAGTGGATGATTTGTGGAGACTTTAAAATTCTATCCATGCTATTAGGGCAGCAATCTGGTTTCACCAAATATCCCTGCTTCCTTTGCTTGTGGGATAGCCGGGCCCGCGACCTACACCGGGGGAAAAAAGACTGGCCAATTCGGGAGTATTTGAGACCCGGTGAGAAAAATGTTCTTCATGAGAGCTTGGTACCTCGTGATAAAATTCTATTACCACCTCTCCACATTAAGTTGGGTCTCATTAAGCAATTCATCAAGTCCCTTCCAAAAGAGGGTGAGTGCTTTCGGTACCTTTGCTCAAAGTTCCCCCGACTTTCTGAAGCAAAGCTAAAGGAAGGAGTGTTTGTTGGCCCTGATATAAGGAAACTCATTTCAGATGGAGCATTCGCTGAAATGATGTCTGAGAAGGAAAAAGAAGCCTGGGATTCCTTCAAGGATGTTCTCAAATTCTTGGGGAACAGGCAGGATGAGAACTATAAGGATATTGTTGCCAGGATGCTCAATGCCTTCGAAGAACAAGGCTGTAACATGAGCCTGAAAGTCCATTTCTTGCACTCCCATGTGAACTACTTTCCCGAAAACTTGGGGGCGTACAGTGAAGAACAAGGTGAAAGGTTTCACCAGGACATCAAGGACGCAGAGAGAAGGTACCAAGGAAGATGGAACACCACTATGATGGCTGATTTCTGCTGGTTGCTGCTGCCGGAAACCCCAGATGAAAAATACGCCAAGCAGCGCACCAAGAGAAGCATTCGGGGGAAGAAGAAACGGGCCCACCAGGAGATTGATTGACCCAAGAATGACTTTAAAATCTAAACTGTGTTGACAAATATCGTGTTTTTACTAAACTTTGAAATAAAAATTTGCTAGTTATTACCACAGTATCGGATCTCATTTATTAGAATTTTATTTTCACACCATCGGGTGTTTGTCTTCATGTATTGCAATGGTGCGGTTTGCGTTTTCTATTCTTACATACATACCTGTACAACATTTTTTGCACATTTCTTTGCTTTGCTTTGTGTCTAACCTCGCTCTTATATGCTCAATGTTTGTGCACATGTATGTGGCTGTTTTAAGTGCAGACAATTTTGCTACCATCACAGTGTGTTTTGTTGACATTACTCTATTCTTATGTGCTGCCTTGTTACAATTTTCTTTATTCTTATTTGAATAACTACTAAACAATTAGTATAAAGAATTCATCCAAGAAACTTTTATCTCGATCGCACTCAATCTGAAACGTTCACCTCAAACTGCTAACCCAATGTAGCAAAAAATCTGTACGTGATGGAGCAAATTGGTTATCAGATTTGGATTCAGCGCACCAAAAAACGTAAAAATCAATCGAAACATTAGAGGCAGTTTAAAAAAAATTTTTTTAGTGTACCTGTGTTATTTGGCTTTGGTCAAACATGCTCAAAATGTCTCTAAGTTTATGAATCGTGCTACCTTTTGACTGTTTTGAATGTATTAGCAGAACCTCTGCTATATCCATAGGAGCACGTTGTATTGCCTGGCTCCAAGCTTCAGACTTGGAGGAATGGGTGCAAGAGAAACTGGGTAACATTCCTTGCGCAGGAGAAAATCTCTTTGGCAAGGATTGGCAGCTTAAAGCTAATGAAATTGACACTGGTAATATTTTATTTTATTTATTTATTTAGACAGTTTTGTATACCGCCTTATCCTTCAATCAAAGCGGTCACAACACAATTGGGGGATACATTTAACATGCGGGGATATGAGACACATACACTAATACTTACAGGGAACATGGGCTATGGAGGGTTAAGTGGCTTGCCCAAGACCACAAGGAGCACCTGTGGGACTAGAAACCCCAGTCCTTCCGGCCCAAGGTTGCTGTCCTCTAGTGGGATTTGAACCCCTGACCTTCCGGCCTGAAGTACCTTGCCCCAACCACTAGGCTACTCCTCCACAACTTTAGACAGGTTGTCAAAATCTACAGCTAACCTAGCCAAGAAAAAGTTTTCCAAAAAACCTTTTTTCTCTAAGAAGAAATTTTATCCATCTTCCACCCAGCAAACACATGTTCCCCAGAAGGGGCAATAACAAACTAGACAAAGAAAGACACAAGCTTAGAAGGCTCAGCAGACCCAGCCTCCTCAGGGTTTTTGACTGTTGTCTAGAGAACTTAGCCATTCTTCCTGTTCTAAGCCCAGAACCTTTAAATATTCCAGGCCGTATTTGCCATTTTGCCAAAAGATGGCAACAAATCACTTCAGAAAATTGGACTCTATAGTGAGTCTGGGATACAAGCTTTATTTCCTCAGCTTGCCCCCATCCATGCTAATAAAACAGTTCAAATCTCAACCACCGGTCTCAGACCTGTTGTGACAAGAGGTCACCACTCTTCCGGCTCAAGGGCTATAGAAGAGGTTCCTAAGTCCCAGCAGGGCACAGGATTCTATTCCCCCTATTTTCTCATCCCAAAGAAGTCAGGGGGACTAAGACCAATCCTGGACCTCAGAGAACTGAACAAATATTTAGTCCGAGAAAGCTTCAAGATGATCTCCCTTGGCACACTTCTTCCATACCTTCACAAGCAAGATTGGCTATGTTCTCTGGATTTAAGGGATGCTTACATGCATATCCTTATTCATGCAGATCACAGAAAATTCCTTTGATTCCTAGTCAAGGGAAGACATTTTCAATACAGGGTCCTTCCTTTCGGGCTGGCCTCTGCTCCAAGGGTCTTCACAAAATGCATGGCAGTAGTAGCAGCATTTATGAGGACTCTAGGAATTTTTGTCTTCCCTTACTTAGACGATTGGCTCATTCGAGCAACGTCAGCTCCAGAGGCAAGTCATGCTCTTTCCTGAGCAATGCAAATACTGCAGTACTTAGGATGGATCATAAACCTTCCAAAGTCCCCCCAGCTCACCCCATCTCAATCCCTCGAGTTTATAGGTGCTCGCTTGGACACAGCAGTCAAAGGCTTTCCTTCCTCAGCCTTTCTGTCTGCGCATCATCGAACTAGCATCTCAAGCAGTGCTACAAACCTTCCTCACTGCTCGACAGATGCTTTGACTTCAAGGACACATGGCATCTACAGTCCATGTGATTCCTTATGCATGCCTTCATATGCGAGCGGCCCAGTGGACCTTAGCTTCCTAATGGTCCCAGGCCTCAGGATGCCTGTCAGACAAGATCAGAGTTACCACACGCCTGATTGTGTCTCTGCATTGGTGGCAATCTCTGGAAAACCTTACAGTAGGCTCTCCTTTTCAGCAACCTCTACCTCAGGCTGTACTGATGACAGATGCATCCAATTTGGGTTGGGGAGCCCACTTGGTAGATCTGTCTACCCAGGGTCTCTGGACCCCACAGGAGGCTTCTCTTCAAATAAACCTCTTAGAACTAAAGGCCATTTCCAATGCTATTCGAGTCTCTTGCTTTCATCTCATAAGCAAAACAGTTCTGGTGCAAACCGACAATCAAGTAGCCATGTTTTACCTAAACAACAAGGCAGAACAGGCTCTCTGCAATTATGCAACAAAGCTTTGCAACTGTGGGCCTTTGCCAGAGAGCATCACATTCATTTGTTGGCAGTATACCTTCCAGGCATTCAAAACATTTGGGCAGACAGGCTCAGTTGAGTCCTGTTGCCACATGAGTGGTCTCTCCACTCATATCAACTTGCCCGAGTATTTCAAGTCTGGGGAACACCAGACATAGACCTCTTTGCAAGTCCACAGAATGCCAAACTTCCTCGGTACTGTTCCAGACTGCCAGCTCAAAATTGTCAGGCGAGGGATGCATTCCTGCTCCATTGGGGCCAGGATTTTCTCTATGCCTTCCCACCAATTCCCCTAATTCCCAAAACCTTATTCAAACTCCAGAGAGACAAAGGTCGCATGATACTCATAGCTCCCTGCTGGCCAAGGCAAACATGGTATCCTCTTCTCTTAGGACTCTCTCGAGCCGCCACTCTGGAGTTGGGGAGTGCTCCGGATCTTCTGTCCCAGAACAACGGATCCCTACTGCACCCCAATCCCCAGTCCCTTCATCTCAAGGCCTGGCTACTCAAGGCATAGAACTTCAAGATCTAGGCCATTCACAAAAAGTGAAGGATATTCTTCTGGCTTTCAGAAAACCTTCCACAAGGCTTTCTTACGCTTTTAAGTGGAAGAGGTTCTCAATCTGGTGTTCCCAGAGGGGACTTAATCCCCTATTGGGTCCGGTAGAATCCCTTCTGGACTATCTCCTTCACTTAGCTTCTGGTCTCAAGACCAATTCTGTTAGAGTCCATCTTAGTGCTATTGCTGCATCTCATAAACCCTTTGATGGACAACCAGTTTCCTCTCATCCTCTTGTTTCAAGATTTATGAGGGGTCTCCTTTTAACTAAACCTCCCATCATACCACCTCCAGTGGCATGGGATCTTAATCTTGTTCTGAGTCAACTCATGAAGCCTCCCTTTGAACCTTTAGCGACTTTGGAGCTAAAGTTTCTTTCATGGAAAGTCATTTTCCTAATTGCTATCACTTCTGCAAGACGCATTAGTGAACTGCAAGCTTTAGTGCCTGACCCGCCTTATACGAGGTTCCATCATGACAAAGTAGTCTTGACTCATCCTCATTTTATGCCAAAGGTGATATCACCTTTTCATTTAAACCAGTCGGTTTATCTCCCAGTTTTCTTTCCTAGGCCTCATGCCTCCAGCATGGAAAGAAATCTTTATACCTTAGATTGTAAGCGGGCTCTGGCTTTTTATCTTCACAGAACTCAGCCATTTAGAAAGTCTTCACAGCTTTTTCTGGCTTTTGACTCTAGTCATTTAGGACTTCCACTCACTAAGAGAACTCTCTCTAAGTGGATTGCAGACTGTATTTCCTTTACCTATCAGAGTAAAGGAATCCCTCTTGAAGGCCATGTCACGGCTCATAATATTAGAGCCATGGCAGCCTCAACAGCTAATCTTCGTTCAGTTGCTATGGATGAGATCTGCAAAGCAGCAACTTGGGCTTCTGTGCATATGTTCACTGCCCACTATTGTCTAGACAAGGACTCCCGTCAGGATGCCTTGTTCGGTCAGGCTGTTCTACAGCATCTCTTCCATTCCTAGATCAACTCCTTCCCACCACCCACTCTTGGATGCCTGAGGTCCCTGGGAGGAAGCATGGCCCATCTTACATAGATCCGCAACATGCTGGGGCCATCCCTAGGCATTTTTATCTGGGGAGTCCCCATATGTGAAGACTACATTCCTGCTTGTTCCTGGAGATAGCGTAGTTACTCACCTGTAACAGGTGATCTCCGGAAACAGCAGGAATACTTCTTCACAACCCACCCACCTCCCCTAGGAGTTGTCTTTCTCTTTCTATTTTTCTTCTACTTCTCTGCTTTGGTCTCAGCTTTCAACTCAACTGAAGTGAGAGAGGTAGTTGGGTGGGAAGGCAGCACGTATGCGTGGTGGGATGCTCCAAAAAGCTTTCCTTTTGGGATGCTGGGGAGCGTTCCCGCGCAGGCTCCATCAGTGCTGACGGTACCCATATGTTGACTTATTCCTGCTGTTCCTGGAGATCACCTGGTACAGGTGAGTAACTACGCTTTACAGTCTCTAATACTTCTGCTTCTCAAATGAGCTAGTAAGGAAGCTCTTCAAATGCCGGATGTTAAGTTAGCACATTCCATTATCCTTATGGCTGCCACGATCCCCTCAGCCTTCATTATAAATGGTATAATGCAGGTAATTATTCCTTCATCCTCTCAAGGTTGTGTTTGTAACAGTGAAGAATGATCTACATATTTGACACGCTAATCCACTTGAAAGGGATAACCTCATGCTAGAAACCGATGTTTCATTATTTCTTCTGTCCGATTGAGCTCCAGTGTTGCACAAATCTGCCTCAAGTGAATGACTGATAGGTGGTTAAAGGTGGTGCTGAGTGGTTCAGACTAACGAATAATATTTGACAGAATTGAATCAACAGTTAATGGTCATAAGATACTACAGAAAATCGGAGGTGGATCCCACGAAGGAGATACAAATACTAGTCAGCAAATTGAGAGAAGAATTTGCTTTTATGACCAGTAAAGCAGTGGAATATTTGACTGTTCAAAATCCTCGCGTACCAGGAATTTACAAAGTTCCAAAGATACATAATACTTTAGGGAATCCTTCCTGGGCAACCTATAGTGTCGGTGGGGGTATCGTTAAAATCACACTAATAATTTGGATATTTTTTTTTTGAAACATGCTGCAATTTAAATATCATCTTACCTGCTGGATAGCTTTCTTATGATCATTTTATTGATGGAGAGTTAGGATTTACCATCACAGACATGATTGGTGACTCTGGATGTTTGTTTACTAATATTTCCCAAGGGGAAGCTTGTGAATTAGCTACAGGCACCACATATCCCAACCAATATCTCGAGTGCTTTAACTGAAACAATGTTGACAAAATCATTTTTTTTAAAAATCTGGGATCTTTTTATCTCCAAACACGGAATGACCATGGGAGTGGCAATTACTCCCTCAATAGCCACCCTGTGTGGATCATTTTCAAGAGAACCGTTATACGAATCTCAGTAGTTTTCTAAGATAAAGAAAACTAAAAAGCTTTACATGGTGTTATTATTTGGACGACTTTATATAATTTTGTGGGGTGGTTAAACTCTTTGAATGACCATGATCAATTTGAAAAATGCTAGCATTTAGAAAGTGTTGACTTTTTTGGATATATGCATAGCTTAATAGGAAGGACAGATAACCACTACATTGTTTAGGAAGTCAGAGCGCAATAACTTACTGCAATATCACAGCCACCATCCTCGTAGATTGAAAATGGGGTTGCCTGTCAGTTCTTTCACTTGAAGCAGATTTGCACAATGTTGCAGGAGTTCTTTGAGAGGTTAAGAAATAAAACATAGGTTTAGCATCCTTCAAGATGTTAAGAAAACATATATGCGTGCCACATATGTAGATCATTAGTTGTTCCGAATAAATGAAGAATCACCTTTGTTACACCTTTTTATGACTGAGGCTGAGAGGATAGTGGCAGTGATACAGAGATATTGGAATGTCAACTTAACATTCAGCATTTAAAGAGCCTCCTTTAGTAGCTTATTTGAAAAGCAGAAATGTTAGCGTTCTTAACTTTTATCAGCTATTACTTATAGTGAAGATGTGGAAGGAGCCACTGGAACCAGGCATTTTTTCCTCCTCCCCTTATTTTTGATGACTTTAATTTTCATATTGATTAGCCCTCTGACCCCTATGAGGCCAATTCTGTTCTGGCTGTCCAGCCCCTGTGCGGCCCCTGCTATCTGGAATGTCCTCCCAGATAAACTAAAATCAACAACAGATATAAAAAATTCAGGAAACTACTAAAAACCACCCTATTAATTGAACAATTCAATGATGACCACCAACTACCCTAATTACCGAAACCCACAGAAATCAACAAAAAGACCTCAGACTTACAGAAGATGCTCAAAACTACGCTCTTCACAGAACACTACAAGGACGTAACATGAACTGTCTAAACCAGGGGTCTCAAACTCAAATTGCTTTGAGGGCCAAATGAGGACTTGTAGAGTAACCCCGGGGGCTGCACAAGACGCGGGCCTCATTTGCATAAGGGGCATCATTTGCATAAATATTTGCATATTATTACCATACACTAACTTTTAGTAAACATGCCTCTTAATGAGTGTATGGATAAAGAAAGACTAAAAGATTTCTACATTACTATAAACCAGTGTCAACCGCCAAGCACATTAGGAACTACTACAAACACTGCCCATTTAGAACCCATAGCAAACCTGCCATATCCTAACAGCACTACCAGGACTCACAAAGCACCATACCCTAACTATCAAAAGGCAACACTGCAAATATTAAATCAATACATTTCAGAGAATAACAATACATGACGTACTGGGGAAAGAACAAGTGGCAATGTCAAATAGGAATTACATAAACAGAATACCTCAGCTCAGTTACACATGCAGAACATACACCATCATCAAACAAGGAATCACAATTTAGAAACAGGAAGACAATAATTAAACTGGGAACCCCAAAAGCCAAACTTAGAATGTACAACACTGTAGAAATAAAACTATAAATTAATTTCCTCTTGTATTAAATAAAGTGCAGACGTTAAAGATGCACATTTCCAAGAGCTGACATATTTCAGTTAATAAATTCAAAATAAAGAGATATTTTTCTACCTTTTGTGCATTTTTTTTCAGTTGCAATTGTTCCAGCCACTTTCTTCTGGTTTCTTCGTGTCTTCTGCTAACGCTCCATTGTCTGCTGTCCATTTGTCCTTTCTTCTCTCCTAGTTTTTTTTTCCATTCTCTCTACATCTGCTTTAACATACTAATCTTTCTCCTTTTGCTCTTTCCTCATTCCTATTTCATCCACTCAAATTTTACCCCTCCATCCTCAATCCCCACTTACTCTCCCAATACCCGGCCAATTGTAGATTTTTCTTCCCTACCACACAAAATATTTTTCCCCTCTCCATTTCACTCTCCCAGCCCCATCCCATCCCATTCTAATCGTCCCCCAACATCAACTCCCTTCTAGCTCCTGCCCCACCCAGCATCCGCTCCCTTCTAGTCCCCGCATCATCAGCCCATTTCCAGTCCTAGCTCCCTCCCCTCACAGCCCATTTCCTTTCCAAGCCCCCCTCCCCATCAGCCCATTTCCATTCCAAGCCCCCTTCCACTCAGCCCATTTCCATTCCAAAACCCTGTCCCCATCAGCTATTTGCAGTTCAAGCTCCCCCTTCTACTCGGCCCATTTCCAGTCCTAGCACCCCCCCAGTCCATTACCAGTTGTAGCCCCCCCATAGCCCATTACCAGTCCTAAGCCCCCCAACAGCCCACTTCCAGTCCTAACCCTTCCATCACCCCATCTTCATTCTTAGCCCCCCCATAACCCCATTTTCAGTCTTAGCCCCCCAATCAGACCATTACCAGTCCTAACCCCCCCATCACCCCATTTTCAGTACTATCCCCCCATCACCCCATTTTCAGTCCTAACCCCCCTCCCCCCCATCAGCCCAAGTAAATTTAAAAATTAAAAACAAAACAAACCCCTGGCTTCTGCTGCTGCTGCCGCCGTGGCAGCGGCAGAATCAACTGTCCCGCGGCCCCTTCCCGTCTGCCCGGCAAAGCATCTTGTCAGCTCCATCAGCGGCGGGCTTTTCAAGCTGCGAAGAGAAGAGTGATTTCCCTCTTGCGGCTCTGTTAAGTCTGCCGGGGCTGATGGGAATTCCCATCAGCCCCGGCAGGCTTAACAGAGCCGCGAGAGGGAAATACTACTCCCTTCGCGGCCCTGAAAGCTGCCGCTGATGGAGCTGACAAGATGTTAAAGATGCCTTGCCGGGCAGACGGGAAGGGGCTGCGGGACAGTTTATTCTGCCGCTGCCACGGCGGCGGCGGCAGCAGCAGAAGCCAGGGGTTTGTTTGGGGTTTTTTTTTTCTTTCCTCTGCATCGCGGGCCGCACAAAGTTCTCTCGCGGGCCGCGTGTTTGAGACCCCTGGTCTAAACAAACTCTCAGCCCAACAAAATGTAAAAATGTAAATATTGTACACAGCTCACAATGTATATAGCTCACCCCAAAATCAAATGTTAAAATGTAAATATTTCCTGTACACAGCCCACACTGTATATAGCTCACCATGCAATCAACTTCACACCACTCACACACACACTTATCCATTTATCACTGCATACCCACATCCAAGCACCCTGGCACTTGATTTGTTTGATGTGTACCCAAGCACCCTGACACCTGAATTGTTTAATGTGTAATCTGCTTTGATTTCAGGATAAAGCGGTATATAAATCCTCTTAAATAAATAAAAATAAATCAGGGCGTGCAGCAGTAGCACCTGATTCCTCTCTATGAAAGAACCTCACCTTTTGTTACTGTCATGCTGCCTCCTCTCTCCCCCACACTTTCCTGCTGCTCCTTTCATCTGAGGATATCTATCCCAACCCTGGCCCTTATAGACTCTTTCTCACACTCCCAGGACAGACTTATATGCAACTGCTCAAATCTTATGCCCTCTTTATCTCTAATACACTGCATCTCGAGTTTTCACACATGCCTCGTCCCGTTGGCCGTGATGGTGTTATTGGGTTTCTATTGTCTCATTCCTGCCAAATTCAACTCCTCCTTCCTTAGTCTCACTCTTTTCTTTCCTTTGAAGTCCACTCCATTCACCTTTTTTCTCCACTACTTCTGGATAGCTGTTATATATCAACCCCCTGATAAGTCCATCTCTACCTTTCTCACTAACTTTGACTCATGGCTTTCATTCTTTCTGGATACATCTTCCCCCTTCCTTATTCTTGGGGATTTTCTGATGACCCCTCTGATCCTTACGCCTTAAAGCTCCTTTCCCTGGCCGCCTAATTCAACCTCCAGCTGTGCTGTATTACCCCTACCCACCAGCATGGCCACTACTTTGATGTTATCTTTAACTACTTGCCCTCAAACTTCTGAACCTTTATTTCTTCCCTTAATCTTACCATCACCTGCTAAGCTTCACTCTTCATCACTCCCCATTTCAGTCTCACCCAATCTCCTCCATCCTTTTTAGGAATCTTCATGCTGTTGACCCATCAGTGCTCTCCACTGTTGCCTCGTCACCTCTTTCCTTCACCTTGTCATCTGAATTTGATGATGAAGCAGTGTCTTCCTATAAACTGCACTTTGCTCTGGATGCTCTTGCTCCTCCCATTCCACATCCTGTAAGGCGTGTACTCTACCTCAGCCCTGGCTGTCCTCTAAAACACGCTACTTATATTCCTGTGCCTGCTCTGAGTGCATTTGGCTCAAATCCCGCACCCTTGTGCAATATCTACATTTCATATTCATGCTAACCTCTTTCCAGTCAGTCATAGCACTTGACAAACAAGACTATTATGTCCACTTGACTAACTCTTGCCTCCGACCCTCATTGTTTCTTGACAGCTCTCTTCTCAAAGTGCTTCCACCTCCATTCCCTCCTTCCCTTTCTGCCCAGACAATGGCTGATTATTTCCATAACAATGTCCACAAGATTACTCTTTACTTCTCCACAGAGTTATCTCAGTCCATCCTCCCTTCCCCCTCTTCACTCCCAAATCCTTCCCTCAGCCTCTGTCATCCTTTATTACTTTAAGATCTCTGAGAGGGAAGCCACACTTCTTTCTTTCTCCAAAGTTACTGCCTGCTCCTCTGATCCTATTCCCACCTATCTACTAAGCTCTGTCTCCTCCAGCATCATCCCTTCCATTTGTCATATCCTCGACCTATCACTTTCCGTTGCAACTGTTCCTGCAGCCTTTAAGCATGCTGTGGTTACACATCTCCTCAAGAAACCCTCACTAGACTCTACCTGTTCTTCTAATTATTGACCCATATCCCTCCTCCCCTTTATTTCTCTGGAAATGCTGAGATTAGTAACAGTAGCGGTAGGAAGCAGAGAGTTTTTGACATTTCTCAATCTCACGGAGGCATATCTGCACGTTCCCATCCATCCAGAACATCAGTTTCTCCGCTTTGCAGTGCCAAGGGGTCATTTTCAGTTTCAAGCATTGCCCTTCTCGGCGTCGAAACTTATCAGCAAAGATTGTAAATCTCTCTCTCTAACCCATTCAAGCGATACCAGTATTTTACGCAAGTTCCAGACCGCGTAACGTTCTTTTACAAACCCCACCTGCGACTCATGTACCAGCTCGCCCAGTTCTACGGCCAATCGTTCTGCCAAAATTTTAGCTAACACTTTCAAATCAAAATTTATTAGGGAGATAGGCCGAAAGGAAGTAGTTTGAGTGGGATCCTTCCCTGGCTTGGGTATCAAAGTGATGTGTGCGTGGTTTTTTCCCCAAGTAAATGTGCCCTGTTCAATCCGTCTGTGATACATTTCCACTAGGGCAGGAGACACCTGCTCTCCTAACAACTTGTAGAATTCTGCCCCAAAACCATCAGGGCAGGGAGCACGACAGCAGTTGGCACCCTGGATCATCCTAAACACCTCTTCTACCGTCACCAGTAAGTCGAGGTGTGCCTGCTGGTCAGCAGTCACCCTGGGGAGTTGTATCTCCTGAAGGTAGTTGATCATATCTACACGGGACCCCGGCTTTCTGGCATAGAAATTCTGAAAATATGTTCGAAACACGTACGCTATCTCCCGACTCTCCTTTCGTAACTGTCCCCGCTCATCCCATACGGCCACTATCGAGCGAGTCCTCCTACTTCCCCGGAGACATCTCGCTAGAAGTTTCCCAGGTTTATCACCAAATCGATATAACTGGTATCGATAATACAAATGGGATTTTTTAGCTCGCTGGTGCAGTAGCTCATTAAGAGACACCTGGGCTTCCCATAATCTTTTTCTGTTTACCGGGGTGGGGTCACTCGCACACCGCCTCCACTCTTTCGCGGTCTGTTTTTCCAATTGCACAATCCGTGAAGCCAACATTTTCCGTTTCCTCGCTGCGTAAGCTATAATATCTCCCCGCAACACCACTTTCGCTGTGTCCCACAGCAACTCCGAGTCAACCGCCTGCTGCTCATGATTTTTCCGAAAGTCCAACCAACATTGTTTGAGATAACCGTGAAAGGCCTGGCCATGATATAAGTCCATGGGAAATCGCCAAATCTGCGTTTGCGGGGCCTGGGTTCCCCAAGTAAAACTCACCCATATTGGAGCGTGATTGGAAATTTCCATTGGGCCAATTTGTGCCTCATCCACTTGTGCAAAAAGCCGCTCTGAAATTAGAGTATAATCTATCCAAGCATGTGAGCCATGGGCGCGGGACTGGTGAGTAAAATCGCGTTCCATAGGATGCAACAAACGCCAAGGATCTACCAATCCCAATCGCTTGCGTAGAGCCTGCAACGCCTTAGTGGTCTGCACCCGGGATCTCTCACCCACCCCCGTCATAGTATCTAATTCGATATCGAGGACCCCATTCAGGTCACCCGCCAACACCAGAGGAGCATCCGGCCACTGCTCAATCCTAGAGGCCAATCGAGCATAGAGTGCCCTATCCGGTACATTTGGACTATATAACGTCCCAAGAATAATGGGCTTCCCAGCCACTGTACCATATAGCAAAAAGTACCGACCGCCCGGGTCGGCATACTCCCGCAACGCCACAAAGCGAAGTCGCTTGTGGACCAGAATGACTACCCCACCCTTTTTCCCAGTGGCTGGGGCGCCCCAGACTTGCCCCACCCAATCTTGTTGCAATTTGTTGTGTTCTACCGCAGTTTGGTGGGTTTCTTGTAACATAGCCATGTCACAACGAAAGCGGGCCAGGGCCTGTAACACTTTATATCTCTTGACAGGATTTCCTATCCCACACACATTCCAAGATACGATCTTCAGAACGCGAAACAAAGTTCTGTACCTACCCATAGATAAGTGCCAACCAATGGGGAGGGTGGCTGTCCCAGCCTGCAGCCATCCTCCAAACATCCCTGAGTTCCCAAACACCATTCTCCCATGTGATAAGCGGTTCCACTCTGGCCCTCCCCCTCCCCATCCTACCCAGTCCCCATTCCCTTTCTGTTCCCTTAGAGCTATACTATTATCTACCCCCCTCCCCCCAACTGCCTCCCCCAACCATTCCCCAATCCCCAAAGTGCTACCCCTTCCCGAGAGACCCAGCCTATACATAGGCTGGAAGACTTCCTGTGGTAGCCAGGCTCACCCCCCTATAATGACCCCTTGACTTCCCCCAGCTTCACCATTCCCCCCCTAACCACCCCCTCATGCCCCGAGCTACCCATTCAAGGTTCTTCCCTAAGTATACTCCCCCCCCCCCCCACGGGACCCTCTATCCACCCGTATACAAACCCAGGGGTGGTTACCGCCCTAAAGACCATAGCCTTAACCATAAAACCCCTCACCAGAGGCACCAGGCCCCCTCCACCCCTAACCTACAAAGCCCAGGGGGATCGGGGATTTCAGGGTCACCCATGCTCACAATACTCCAGTTGAGTACACTCCCTCCCAGACCCAGCCCCAAATGCCACCCACCTCCGCTCAACCCCGGAGTCAGACAGTTGGAGACCATTGCTACAAGTATAAAGGAATAAAGGACAAACATGAATCCTGTATATCCCAGATACCGAGGTGCCCCCCAAGAGGTAACAATCTTATACAACCCATAAACAGTATTTCGGAAACCAAACCATCCCCCCCCTCCCCCCCCAGTAAAGTATACAGAGGAGGGAAGTTAAAGTACACAGAGGAGGGAAGTTAAAGTACAGCAAAAGCCAGCAATACTGCAACCCCCATCAAGAACCCCACCCTCTACCCAAGAGAATTAGCAAATAAGAAATCCACCCAGTTCCCCCTCCAGGCGGCCCGAGCCGTTTCCCGCCACAAGGGAATGGCCGAACCCAAACGGTCTCGGCAGCCACACCTCTGCTCAGCTCTCTCCCTTGGGCTCGAAAATCACACTAGAGTGCCGCCCCCTGTGCATCGCTGCCCAGAAGGGGCCCCGGTAGGGCAAGGAGACCCTCCCCCCGTGAGACTCTCCCCTCTGGGCTCCAGCAGGAAACAGATCAAAGCCCATCCCAAAGGGTCAGGAACCCATCCCTAACAGATAACATACCATAAGGCATACTATAAATCAGATGATACACAAACCAATCTTCACAGTAATCCTCGCTTTCTGAGGCAGCATAGAAAATCAATAATATTAACAACCCAAACCGTAGTCCCGAACCAAACAAGACAAAAAGGTCCCAGGGTGTCCATATGGCCTTGTAATCCCAACTCAGTGTGACTATTAATAGCCGTTGCCTTTTTCTCCATGGGTAAAACACCACTCCAATGTAAGCTCAGACCCAGGCAGTCTATGCCTAGCGCTTAGGAGGTTGCTGCTGAAGACTCCTCCAGCTGTTCCACGAAAGCCAATGCCTCTGCTGGGGTCCCCAAGAAGCATGTCTGTCCGTGGTGTTCTACACGCAGTTTAGCAGGATAGAGGAGCGAGAAGCGCAGTCCCTTGCTTGCCAGTTGGGCGCACACAGCAGAAAAGGCTCTTCTTTGCTGACTAACCAACTGTGAGTAGTCCTGGAATACCAGGATCTGCTCAGGATCTCCTGTATGTCTCCGATGATTGCGGTCCATTCGTAGTACTTCTTCCTTTTGGCGATAGTCCAAAAAGCGTGCCATCACCGTACGTGGCCGGCCGGCCGGCCTGATCACGCCTGGGGCCCAGCCGATGCACTTGCTCCAGCCGGATAGGGCCTCCACTCCCCCATTTGATATTTTCGCAATCCATTCAAGTAAGTAGCTGGGGAGGGCATTATCCACTATGTTCTCTGGAATCCCAACAAACCGCAGGTTTTTTCGGCGCCCCCGGTTTTCCAAGTCCTCCAATTTTTCACCTTGTTGTTTCACGAGGGCTTCCAGGGCTTGTACTTTGGCGACCAGGGAATGTTGAGTGTCTTCCAGGCCCGATATCCTGGTTTCCGCCTGTTCATCCGCCCGGTGAAATCGGTGATATTCTGGGCCACCGAGTGTAATTGGTCCCCCAGCTCCCGAAATCGATCATCAAGGGCTCGCACTACCGCCGCACTTACATCTGCTACCATAGTATGCTCGCCATTGGAAGCGAGACTCTTAGGTGCTCCCTCCGCCATCTTGGGTTCCAGGACACGAGCCTTCTCTCTGCACGAACGTTTCGCTGCCATCGGGCTTCCCCTGGTGAATTGAGTGGGCACTGTGGCTTTCCGACTACTTTCTCTGCTGCTGGCCAGCTGTGTCAGGGGCATTCAACCTCTTTCTAGCAGGAAATTAAGCAGTTTTGCGGGGTATAGTGCCCGGAGCCGATCCGCACACGTCTGATCAGCTCATTACCACACCGGAAGTCTCTCAAATATTCTTTTCTTATGTTAAACATTATTGTGCCCACAGCAGCTATTTAGTCTCTAGGGTCCAAAAGGACCCCCAATTATTTGAACTTTAGTTTATAAGTATTGCTTGTAATGAATGCATTAAAATATAAGTGAATGCGTGCATTCCTATGTCAGAATTTGTAAAGTTATCATGAACATTGTCTACCATTAGTTTCTAAAGTTCATAGTTTAAGTTCATATGTAACATCAAAACCGGACACAATTTCATTACAAAGTCACATTTCGTTGATTCATTTATAATTATTCCTGATTAAAAGTGCTACAAGAAAAATGTCTGTAACTTAAATTTTGTGTTGTCAACATCAAAGACTGTTTTCCACATTAAGAAAGTGTTCAGTGATGCTAACTTTCATCAGCAATCACAAAACTACATGGGGTCAGACCATGGTTGGTAAGATTTGCATGTAAAATGTTGGTAGGATGAGGGTTAAAGACCCTTAACTACTCTTTAGTCAGTCTTATCTATAAGGGTGTCCTACATGGAGGGGTGGGTTCACCCCTAAACAGAAACAAAAACATGGGGAGGGGTGGCCTGCACAGAGCGACAGGTGCACCTACTCTTGACATCTTGTTGGGCAGACTAGATGGACCATGCTGGTCTTTATCTGCCATCACTTACTATGTTACTATGTATGTTACTATGTTATCTAGACTATTGCAACTCCTCACTAGTTTCCCTCTGAATCATCTCTCTCCAATCTATTCAAAACTCAGCTGCATAGCTAACATTTTGCCAGTGTCGCTGTGCTCACATAACCCCTCTTAAGTCGCTTCATGGACTTCTATCTGTTTCTGTATCCACGTCAAATTTCTCCTTACTGACCTGAGGTGCATTCGTTCTGCTGCTCCTCACTACCTTTCCTCACTTATCTCTTCCATCTCTCCCAACACCCTTTCTCGGGAATACAGCTATGCGTCACTTAATGTCCATGATACATTCTGTGAAATAGGACGAGATGTGAATCGGACGTTGTGTGAACACAATAAATTCGTACACTTTTTAAACTTTTATGTAAACCACTTTATTAGCCTATATCACACACAATTTAAGTAAGAGTTGCAGGATCATACACATCACTGTCCTCAGCTTCCTCAGTGTGCCCCACTGGAAGATTTTCAGGTTGAATGATTTCCACTGATGACATGTCACAAGCAATGACTATCTCCTGTAATGCCTGAAGAACCTGGCTGAGGCCCTTCTCATGGAGGTGTTGGCTTCTTCAGAAATATATCTAGCGTTTACCTTGTTTGTTTTTTCTTCTCTTCATGTATTTCCTTATATGCTGCAAACATTGCATGAGCATTCCTCTCTAGCAATGAAAAACATTCACTGTTTGGGTCCATCTCTTCAGCACTCTTCGGCACGCTGTTAAAGTCTGCAAAGAATTTTGCTGATCCCTTAACAGTGAACCCCTTCTGCCACCTGTTCTCCTTCTGCAGTTTCCTTTTCCCTTGCTGCTGCTAAAGCTGTTCTAGCTCCAGCAACTCTTCATCGGTCAGTTCCTCAGCTACCATCTCTAGGAGTTCTTCACTGTCCTCATCGTCTGTGTCAAGGTTCATGTTTGCCACGTCGACAACATTTCTGTTAATCTTTGAAACCACTTCATCCTTTTCAAAACCTTTAAAATTGTGCTCATACTGTTTCAGTATTTTTGCCATATACCATTCATGCATTGTTGGGCCACATCATTCCATGCCTAGGCAAGGTTCTTTATATAGTGATATATGTTGAACTCCCAGAACTGCATTAGTGTCTTGTAAGAGTTGTCAGCTGCATCAATAGCCTGTGCAAAGATCCTCCTCAGGTAGTAGGCCTTGAAAGCTGCAATGACCTCCTGGTCCATTTGCTAGATTAATAAGGTGGTGTTTAGTGGGAGGAACACAACTTTGATGTTGCTGTGGAAGTCACCAATGAAAGGGGAATGGCCTGGAACATTGTCGATAATCAGTAAAATCTTGAAAGATACACCTTGTTCCAAACAGTACTTCTCCATTTCCCTGGCATAGCAATCAAGGGCATCCTAGAAAAGCACGTGTCATCAACGACGTTTTATCGGACCTGTAATAAATAGGTAAGGTATTTTTATTAATGCTCTTGAAAGCCCTGAGATTTTCACTATGCCAAATAGCAAAATGCTTTAATTTGTAGCCAGCAACATTTCCTCCTAACAGCACTGTCACCCTCTCTTTTTATAAGCCTTAAAGCCTGGCATTGATGTGGCCGCCTTATGGATGAGGATCCTTTCAGGCAATCGTTTCGAGAATAGAGAGATTTCATCCACATTGAAAATTTGCTGGGGCAAATAACCCTAGATAAACAATTGTAGAGGGAGGTTTCGACAAAATCTGCTGCTGCCTTAGCATCAGCACTCACTGAATCAGCACTCACTTTCACATTATGCAGCGAAAAACATTGCTTGAAGCGCTTGAAGCAACTCGATATTGAAGTCTGGTCCTGCTCTTTCTTTAAGCATTTTGAATAAGCTTTGTGCCTTAGCATAACCATCACTGCAAAAAAAGGGATTTGTTTCTCTGTTTGGTCCTCAATCCAGGTCACTAGCAATTTTTCCGTATCTGATATAGGTCCCTCTTGCATTTTCGTAAGCCTTGTAGCTTTCAGTGGAGCTAATCCTTTGATAGCGTGGAGAATCTTGTTTGTTCTTAAGGATTGTTGTGATTGTCACGTGTGATATGCCCAAATCATGAGCTATAGCATTCACTGGTTTCCCACCTTCATGCTGTTTAATTACCTTTTCTTTCACTTCTAAATCAATACGCTTCCTTTGCCTCTTGCTGCTGCTATCAGTAGAACTGGTTTTGCATTTGGGAGTCATGATGCATGTATTTTATACAGAAGCAAACTTTTTATTTGTAAGTATGCCAGTTATTGCAGTCGCTTTCGGTTATGTCTGCTATGTGCTGCTCTCTGATCAGACATATATGCGGTCGGAAGTTGCACGAATGGACATTATACGCTACATACCTGTACCGCTCTTCTGGCAGATCCCTTCTATCTGTGCCTGTCTTTCTTTCACTGCCAGCTCCAGACTTCAATCTTTCCACCTCACTGCTCCTTAGGCCTGGAACAAACTACCTGAGTCAGTACATCAGGTTCTGGCCCTATTAACATCCAGGCTAAAAACTCACCGCTTTGAGGCTGCTTTTGGATCCTGATCAGCTTAGTTTCCTGTTCACCACCTGTATGTTTTCTTACCATTCCCTAAGATATATCTTAGTTCCCAGCTGTTGTGTTGTCTGTAAGCTATTACGAGAAGGAGCTGTGTTGCATATGTCTGTACAGCACTGTGTATGCATTTTAACGCAATACAAATGATTGCTGTAGTAATAGGATGAATACCAAGAATGAAACAGCTCCATTGGTTGTATACTCTGTCTAAAGGGCACCAATTTGGAGATCTAAAATGGAAAGTTGCAGATTCCATTCTGTGTAATTGACTAGGCAGGGTCTATGCTGCTGTAAACAGAACATTAGATATACCAATTAGATACTGTTTCACCAGGGGGGGTAAATTTAGAAGTAGAATAGCAATCCTCCATTGAAAAAGGGTTATTTTTATTAAGCCATACTTCTTCTCAATTGTAACAATGAAGGGCAAAGTGAAATTTAAAGATTGATTTGATTGGTGGAAAGCATCAAGTGTTATGGTTAAATGATCTGTGTAGTAACACCTTTGTTCCAGGATTTAGTTAGAGAAATCTGAGTGGACCCTTAATTAAATGAAGCTATGTCCATGGAACAGAATTTTATCAAACATGGTATCACATCAGGCATTAGAATAGAATAGCCCATATGGGGAGCGCTTCAGTTAATTATATTAAAAAAAAAAAAAAAAAAAGAATTGTGTGGGAGAGTTTGGTTTAAGAGTAAAAATTTAAAAAGACTAATTGGAACTACACTGTGTGGGAAAGGTGTATGACACACACATTACCAGCCCATGATAAATATAGTCCACAAAAAAAAATTCATTATATTGTGAATATTAATATAAACTAGGTATTAGCATAAATATGCACGATAAAGTGTTCTTTCAATTGTTTGCACAGCACAGTTTATCTAACAATAATTTGGTCATAGTTTCCTCTCAGATAAGTTAATGTTATGTTCCATAAAAGGACATTTTATAACATTTCTTTTGAATTCAATAAAACAAATATATGAACACAGAAATGAAAGCAAGGCTCCACACACTGATGCATACTGTAAGGAAGCACATCTTTTTTCCAAGCTTGCTGCAGCCCTTTGGGTAACTGCTCCATCTAGCAAGTTCGTCTTCATTCATTGAGTTCCATTAACCATAAATCCTTTAGTGTCATATTATTTCATTCTCAGACCAGAGTCTCACATAAAGAGATCCCAGGAGCTGCAAGTCCAGCTTCTCCCATCGTATCATATCTCTGGAGGGATAGGCATGTCAAAATATGTTCTTCAAATAACTGCATCTCTACAGGAAAACATTAATTAAGCCGTTTAATATTTGATATGACTGCTGTATAATCCCCTATAAGAAATGTAATTCGTAGACCATGAAAAATTAGCTTATTAGGTTCAATTAATTATACTAAGTAATTGTAAATCAAAGTGAAGGATCCTTATGACAAAGATTTATAAAATAGGTAGTGTGGAACAAATGAATAGCTAATGCTTATTTATCCTTTCCAGAAGGGACTCTCACAGAAACTGCAAAAATATTTTTTAAAATATGCTACCAATTGGTAAATATTTATGTTAAGAGCTGTCTAGGATTCTCTTATCTCCAGGAACAAGCAGAAATGTAGTATTCACATATGGGTATCGTCGGCACCGATGGAGCCTGCGTGGGAACGCTCCCCAGCGTCCAATAGGAAAGCTTTTGGGAGCATCCCACAGCGCCTGCGTGCTGCCTTCCCGCCATTCCAACTCTCCCTCTTCAGTTCTCCGTTTTCCACGGAGCCGAGAGGTCAGATATCCTGTCACCGTAGAAAATTCTTTGTTAGTTCTTTGGGGGGTTTTTGTGGTTGCGTCTGCCTTCATTTGACGCCTACCGGTAACGCCGGTTCTCTTCTTAAAAAAAAAAAACCTTTTCTGAAGTACTTTTCTTCAGAAGCCTTTTCCCCCTCGGTGCTAGGCGCCATTTTGGGCACTAGGCCCATTTTTCTTTTAAAATGGAAAAACCATCTAGTGGTTAAAAAATGTTCTAAGTGTGGCGGTACCATATCGTCACAGACACCCATGACTGGTATCTCAAATGTTTAGGACCTGACCATTCTCCATTGGACTGGCTCTCCTGTAGAAAGATGACCAAGAGGTGCCTGCAGAATAGAGCTGCAAAACTCTGTACCCTTTTTGCCGCAGATGCGATGTCTGTTGCATCGATGTCTTCCAGGTCTTCATCTTCCTCCCATGGATCTCAGGTAACTAAACATAAGTCTCCTAAGACTATAGCCGGTCCTCAAAGGGTAGATCTCCTTCCAAGTATCGAGATGCCATCGGCATTGCCCTCGAGGAAAGTTCACTGGCAAAACAGCCCCGGCGGGAGGCTTTGGCTTCCAAAGCACTAACAGGGCTCCAGGATGTTCTAAAGGCTTCCACCTCTGCAGAACTACTGGTGCCATGCTCTGGGGTTCCGGATGCTTCTGTCAGTACCGACACTCAAGCATCAGCAGGAGCGATAGATCAAAGATTTCTCGCAATCGAACGCAGTCTGGCGGCTCTTTTAACAGCTTCGGTACCGCTGAAACCGCTTCAGACCGTTCCACAGGTACTGGTACCGACACCGACTGCACCGGTCTTGGCGTGTATACCCCCCATGCCAAGCCTAGAGTCAATCTCCGGTATTGAGAGATCGGTACCGAGACACCTTGATACCGACTTCAATCGATACCGGTACCATGCATTGCATGAACATCAAGATCAGAGATATTTTGAATCCTCCGATTCCGATGACTGACTCTGCCTGTACTAGAGCAGTCCTTCCGGAGGATCCATCTCCTCCTCCTCAGCGGAGAAGGTCTCCTCCAGAAGACATCTCCTTCCAGGATTTCATACGTGATGTGGCTCGAGGCCTTGTAATCACGGTGACCCCTGAAAAGGAACCTAGAGCAGAAGAGTAAGAAATTCTTCAGTACCCTAAGGCTCCTAAAGAGGCAGCTACTCTGCCTATTCATAAGATTCTTCATGATCTTATGCTGAGAATGTGGGAAACTCCTTTAACCACATCTCCACACTCTCGGAGACTCAATACCATGTTTCGAGTTCCACCCTGTCCTGGCTTTCAGAAGACTCAGTTACCACATCATTCAATGGTAGTGGAATCAGTGATGCATAGGATAAAGAGTGCAAAAAGACATTCTTCCAATCCTCCAGGCTGAGAATCAAAGACCCTTGATGCCTTTGGCCGTTGATGCTTCCATGTTGTCAGCTAGAATCAGCTCATACATCCTTTACATGGGGATGTTCCTCAAGGAGGTTACAGAAGACTTGGAACTTATGAGCCCTCTTCTTCCTGATAAGAGGATTTTCTTACTCTGGTCAGATATGCCCAGGATGTTTCCAAGTTTGTGAACCGTGTAGCCTTTGATTGCTTCGAATGTATCAGCAGAACTTCTGCTATCTCTATCGGTGCATGTCATATTGCCTGGCTTGAGGCATCAGACTTGGAAATTTGGGTACAAGATAAACTGGGAAACATTCCTTGCACAGGAGAAAATCTTTTTGGCAAAAATTGGCAAGAAAAGGCTAATGAGATTGACTCTGACAATATCACTTTGGACAGATTGTCAAGGTCTACAGCCAATCCAGCAAAGAAATCATCTAATAAAAAAATCCTTCAACAAGAAAAGGTTTTATCCTCCTTACACCCATCAGGGTCACTGTCCAGTTCATGTTGCCCAAAAGGGACAACAACAAACTAGACAACAGAAGAAACCAAAAGTCCCAAGAGCTCAGCAGGCTCAGCCTCCTTAGGGGCTTTGACTCTTTCCTAGAGAACTTAGTCTTCCTGCTTCTGCAGGGTCTAGAACCCTCAACCATCCCTGGCAGGTTATGCCATTTTGCCAACAGATGGCCCCAAATAACATCAGAAAATTGGACTCTGTCCATTGTACGAGAGGGGTACAGACTTCATTTTCACAGCATGCCCCCTCCTACAATCATAAGACAGTTCAATTCTCAGACCCCTATCACTGATCTCTTGTGTCAGGAGATCATGGCACTTCTTGCTCAAGGAGCAATAGAACAGGCACCCATACCTCAACAAGGTTTAGGGTTCTACTCCCCCTATTTTCTTATCCTAAAGAAAACAAGAGGACACAGACCCATACTGGACCTCGGAGAATTGAACACACATCTGTTCCGAGAAAAATTCAAGATGATCTCTCGGAACACTACTCCCATACCTTCAGAGTCAGGATTGGCTATGTTCTCTAGATCTAAAGGATACATATACACATATCCTCATCCATCCAGATCACAGGAAATTCCTTTTCCAGGGAAAACACTTCCAATACACAGGGTTCTTCCCTTCGGTCTGGCTTCTGCCCCAAGAGTTTTTCACAAAATGCATGGCTGTAGTAGCTGCATTCTTAAGAACTCTGGGGATATTCATCTTCCCTTACTTGGATGATTGGCTCATTCGAGCACCCACTGCTCCAGAAGCCAGCTTCGCTCTTTTTCGCATAATGCGAATCTTTCGCTACTTGGGATTGGTCATAAACCTCCCAAAATCCCATCTCGCTGCTTCTCAGTCCCTGGAATTCATAGGAGCTCGCCTAGATACCAGACAGTCAAGGGCTTTTCTTCCACAGCCACGCTGTCTACGTATAGTACAGCTGGCTTCCCAAGCAGTCCAACAAATAATGAATACCAGTAATCCCAAACTGAAACTAAGTCTTCTTTTTGTCGGGCATAAACCGCAAGAGTGAGAGGGAAAACCCTTCAAACTCCCACGCAGTACATGCCCCTTTTAATCGTTTTTATTCAAAACCTCATAGAATTTTCATAACCAATTAAAAATGCCACACTTATCTGATCAAACACGACGTGCACGTTTCGAAGCACCAGCTCCTGTCTCAAGTGTCCACGATGAAACAAAGTGTGTCGGTCCTTTCAACTACCGACCAAAAAAACGCCATATCGGTGGCTAGTGACGTCAGGGAAATCCATTCAGAAAGAGGCCATTAATAGGAATGCCCAAATACCGAGGAATCAATCATGCACAGGGATCATCCCACATGCCGGGAACATTCTCTACAGGGAGAACTATTCAGGCAATTGGTAACAGACCCCACACGTGAAGGGGCCATACTGGACTTGGTGCTTACCAATGGTGAAAGTGTTTCTGATGTTGTAGTGGGAGATCATTTTGCATCCAGTGATCACCAGATGGTGTGGTTCAGTATTAGGACTAGGGCTGTTAGAATCCATTCCAAGGTGAAGATCTTAGACTTTAGGAAGACTAACTTTGCGAAGATGGGCCAATACCTCAGGGAGTCGTTAGTGGGATGGGAACAGCTGGGGGATGTAGAACAACAGTGGGCAAAACTGAAAGGGGGTATTTTAAAGGCAACCAACCTTTTTGTTAAAATGGTAAATAAAGGCAAAAGGAACAGGAGACCGCTATGGTTTTCGAAGGTAGTAGCTGAAAAAGTGAAGAAAAAGAGGGAGGCCTTCATGAAATACAAGAGATCACAGAGAAAGGAAGACAGGCATCTGTATTTGGAAAAACTTAGAGAAGCTAGCAAAGTAGTCAAGAAGGCAAAGATTCAAAAGGAGGAGGAAATAGCCAATGCAATAAAATGGGGAGATAAGACATTTTTCAGATATATTAGTGAGAAGAGGAAGGGCAAAAGTGGTATTGTCAGACTCAAGGGTACAGGGGGGGAATATGTAGAAGCTGATAAGGATAAAGCGGAATTGCTTAACAAATATTTTTGTTCTGTGTTCACAGATGAAGAACCAGGAGCAGGACCTCAGAAAACACCCACAAATAAGAACAGAAGCGAGGGACATCTTGAACAATTTTCAGAAGACTGTGTTCGTGAGAAACTAGCTCAACTTAAAGTAGACAAAGCGATGGGACCGGATGGGATACACCCTAGAATACTGAGGGAACTTGGGGACGTTCTAGCAACTCCACTGACTGACCTTTTCAATGCCTCGTTGGAGTCGGGAGTGGTGCCAAAGGACTGGAGAGAGGCACATGTGGTGCCTTTACACAAAAGCGGAAGTAAGGATGTGGTTGAAAACTACAGGCCGGTTAGTTTAACTTCAGTGGTGAGTAAATTAATGGAAACGCTGTTGAAAGAGAAAATAGTGAGGTTTCTGGAGTCCAGCGGATTACAGGATCCGAGGCAGCATGGATTCACCAGAGGCAGGTCTTGTCAGACAAATCTGATTGATTTCTTTGACTGGGTGATCAGGGAGTTGGACCGAGGGAGAGCTCTAGATGTGGTGTATTTAGATTTCAGTAAAGCCTTTGACACTGTTCCTCACAGGCGACTTATAAACAAACTAAGCACCCTAGGGATGGACCCTAAAGTTACTGCTTGGGTTAGAAATTGGTTAGGTGGGAGGCGACAAAGAGTACAAGTAAATGGAGCTCACTCTGAGGAGAAGGATGTTACCAGTGGTGTGCCCCAGGGATCTGTCCTTGGTCCGATTCTTTTTAACATCATTGTTAGTGATATAGCAGAAGGGCTGTCGGGTAAGGTTTGCCTCTTTGCGGATGATACCAAAATCTGCAATAAAGTAGACACCCAGGAAGGTGTACATAACATGAGGAGGGATCTAGCTAAGCTTGAAGAATGGTCTAGAATTTGGCAGCTGGGATTTAATGTTAAAAAATGTAAGATCATGCATTTGGGCTGCAGCAATCCAAGGGAGCAATACCGCATAGGAGGTGAAGTACTTTTGTCCACTAAAGAAGAGCGGGACCTAGGCGTAGTTGTGTCCGATGATCTTAAAGTAGCTAAACAGGTAGAAAAGGCGACGGCAAAAGCTAGAAGGATGCTTGGGTGCATACGGAGAGGAATGGCTAGCAGAAAAAAGGAGGTGATAATGCCTCTGTATAAGTCTTTGGTGCGACCTCATTTGGAGTATGGTGTGCAATTCTGGAGACCGCACCTTCAAAAGGATGTGAACAGGATGGAGTCGGTGCAGAGGGTTGCTACTAAGATGATTAGTAGTCTTCATTATAAAGCATATGAGGACAGACTTAAGGATCTTAATATGTACACCTTAGAGGAAAGGCGGGATAGAGGTGATATGATTGAGATGTTTAAATACCTCCGTGGCATAAATGTTCAGGGAGAGAGCCTCTTTCAATTGAAAGCAAGTTCTGCGACGAGGGGACATGGGATGAGGGTGAAGGGAGATAGATTCAGGAGTGATATGCGGAAATATTTCTTTACGGAAAGAGTAGTGGATCCGTGGAATAGTCTCCCAGTGGAGGTGGTAGAGATGAGGACAGTAACTGAATTCAAAAAAGCATGGGACCAACACAGAAGATCTCTAAAGCTAAAAAGTGGACTGTTGTAGTTGTTGTTATGGAAGGACAGACTAGATGGGCCTTGTGGTCTTTTTCTGTCATCATGTTTCTATGTTTCTATGGCCTCTTTCTGAATGGATTTCCCTGACGTCACTAGCCACCGATATGGCGTCTTTTGGTCGGTAGTTGAAAGGACGGACACACTTTGTTTCATCGTGGACACTTGAGACAGAAGCTGGTGCTTCGAAACGTGCACGTCGTGTTTGATCAGATAAGTGTGGCATTTTTAATTGGTTATGAAAATTCTATGAGGTTTTGAATAAAAACGATTAAAAGGGGCATGTACTGCGTGGGAGTTTGAAGGGTTTTCCCTCTCACTCTTGCGGTTTATGCCTGACAAAAAGAAGACTTAGTTTCAGTTTGGGATTACTGGTATTCATTATTTGTTGGACTGTTTGTTGTGTGAATACCTGCTCACCGGGTTTATTTTTTGTTGGCTTCCCAAGCAGTGGCAAAGGCCTCCCTAACTGCTCGGGAAATGCTTCAGCTTCTGGGACATAGAGCATCCACTGTCCATGTGGCTCCCTATGCTCGCCTTCAGATGCGAGCAGCCCAGTGGACCCTGTCTTCTCAGTGGGCACAGGCCTCAGGTCGCCTGTCCGACAAATTAAGAAACGCAAAATGACTTATTTCATCCCTCCAATGGTGGCAATCACTGGAAAACCTACAAATAGGCTCTCCTTTCCAGCAACCTCTATTCCAAGCCACTCTAATGACAAATGTGTCCCAGTTGGGATGGTGGGCCCACTTGCACGATCTCTCCACCCAGGGTCTTTGGACCCCACAGGAGGCTTGTCGCCACATAAACCTCCTAGAACTCAGAGCAATCTTCCTTGCTCTTCGAGTATTCCAAGCCCAACTCGGCTACAAGACAGTCCTAGTCCAGACCGACAATCAAGTAGCCATGTTCTATGTGAACCAGCAGGGCGGAACGGGCTCTCTGTCGTTATGCAATGAAGCTTTACAACTATGGGCCCTCGCCAGAGAGCATCAAATTCACCTCCTCGTGATATATCTTCCAGGCATTCAAAAGCTTTGGGCAGACAAACTCAGCCGAATACTGCTGCCACACGAATGGTTTCTCCACTTGGACCAGATTACCTGAGTATTCCAAATATGGGGAACCCCAGACATAGACCTCTTTGCAAGTCCACAGAATGCCAAACTTCCCTGGTTCTGTTCCAGAATTCCGGCTCAAAACTGTCAGGCAAGGGATGCTTTCCTTCTTCACTGGGGTCAAGACTTCCTCTATGCCTTTTCACCCATTCCCCTCATTCCCAAAACACTGTTCAAGTTTCATAGAGATAGAGGTCATATGATGCTCTTATCTCCACGTTGGCCACGGCAAACGTGGTATCCTCTGCTTCTACGTCTCTCTCAAGCCACATCTCTGGAGTTGGGGTATTCTCCAGATCTTCTCTCCCAGGAGAACGGGACGCTATGACACCTGAATCCCCAGTCCTTGCATCTAAGGGCCTGGTTGCTGAAAACCTAGAACTTCAGGATCTCAACCTTTCTCAACAGATAGAAGATATCCTTCAGGCTTCCAGAAAGCCCTCCACAAGGCGGTCATACGCCTTCAAGTGGAAACGTTTCACTATATGGTGTTCTCAAAGGGGACTTAACCCTCTTGCGATACCTATGGAATCGTTACTGGAGTATCTCCTCCATTTATCAAATTCTGGTCTTAAGACCAATGCAGCGAGAGTCCATCTTAGTGCTATTGCAGCTTCTTACAAGCCTCTAAATGGACAACCTATTTCCTCTTATCCACTCAGCAAGACTTGAGAGATCTACTCTTCACAAAGCCTCCCATTAAACCACCACCAGTGGCATGGGATTTGTATCTTGTTCTCGGGCAGCTCATGAAACCGCCCTTTGAGCCTTTAGCCACTACAACTCTAAAATTCCTTTCTTGGAAAGTCATCTTCCTAATTGCAATCACTTCTGCATGACGCATTAGTGAGTTACAAGCCTTAGTGGATGATCCTCCTTATATAAGATCTCACCATGATAAAGTCGTTCTTAGGACTCATCCTCACTTTATGCCAAAAGTGGTCTCGCCTTTTCATCTAAACCAAGCGGTTTACCTTCCTGTATTCTTTCCGAGGCCTCATGCCTCTAGTGCAAAAAGGGACCTTCATACCTTAGACTATAAAAGAGCCTTAGCTTTTTACCTGCAAAGAACACAGCAACATAGAAAATCTTCTCAGCTTTTTGTTGCTTTTGATTCTAGTCATTTGGGACTTCTAGTCTCCAAAAGAACTCTTTCTAGATGGATTGCACAGTGCATATCCTTCGCTTATTAGAGTAAGGGACTTCCTCTCGAGGGCCATGTTGCAGCTCACAATGTGAGAGCCATGGCAACCTTTATGGCTAACCTTCATTCTGTGTCTATCGATGACATCTGTAGAGCAGCCACTTCAGTACACACTTTTACAGCCCACTACTGTTTAGACAAGACTCCCGTTGGGATGCCTTGTTTGGCCAAGCTGTTCTTCAACATCTCTTTCAGACTTAAGGCATCTCCTACCCACCATCCAAGTTTGGATGCCAGAGATCCATGGGATGAAGCATGACCCATCTCACCATGGGTTTGCAGCTTCCTGGGGCCATCTCCCTGGCATTTTTCAGCTGGAGAGTCCCCATATGTGAAGACTACATTCCTGCTTGTTCCTGGAGATAGCGTAGTTACTCACCTATAACAGGTGATCTCCGGGAACAGCAGGAATTTAGTCTTCACAACCCACCCGCCTCCCCTAGGAGTTGTCTCTGTCTCTCCCTCTCTCTCTCTCTCTCTCTCTCTCTCTCCCTCTCTCTCTCTCTCTCTCTCTGCTATAAACTCAACTGAAGAAGGAGAGTTGGAATGGCGGGAATGCAGCATGCAGGCACTGTCGGATGCTCCCAAAAGCTTTCCTATTGGATGCTGGGGAGCGTTCCCGCGCAGGCTCCATCGGTACCAACGATACCCATATGTGAAGACTAAATTCCTGCTGTTCCCGGAGATCACCTGTTACAAGTGAATAACTATGCTTTATTGTCTGTTAATCTGTTAACCATTTTGAATAACTTGTTAAAAAGATAGTATAAAAATCTTTTAAATTATTTAATCTGTGGAATTTGTTACTGGAGTATGTGGTTCAAACCCTTTTTTAATTTTTTTTTTTTTTTTTTTTTTTAACTTTAACAAGTTTTTGGAGGGCAAGTCTTTTTAACAATTATTAGCTAGACTTCTTACTTCTGAGTGATCAATAAGGGAATCTGCTGGGTAATTCAAATTGAGTTGGCCACTGATAGAGATGGGATGCTAGGCTCATGAAACTGATCTGGGTCAGCCTTCCTTACCTCCCATTGTCTTTTTTTTTTTCTCTCTACTCCAACCTTCCTTAGCCACTAAATCATTTGGCTGTTGCTTCCATTGCTGTCCCACCTCTGTAACAGCCCCAGGAAGGTAGATAATGCTGCTGCCTGTATCCCAGCTCCTATGAGCCAATATTGTCACCATCTATTACCTCCTGCTTCAATAGATCAATAATGTTCCAAAGGCAGTCAAGATACTATACTCATATTATCTATTGGAACTCGGGCCAATGGAAAGAATATATAGTTTTCAAGTTTTAAATTTTTTTTAGAGCAATGCACTGTGCATGTAGTCTTTCCACATCTGTCATGTGGAGCCACCTCTTTCCTCAGGGAGCCCAGAGGATGTGGTGATGTATTTCCTAAAAATTTTGGTTTTATTTGGTTGCTACCTCCTTTATCCTGTTTCCCACTTAGAAACCATTAGTTCAGAAGTTTCTATGGGGGGCTCTCAATTTTTCTCAATTTGTTTTGGTATGGCTGCAGTCTGCACCAGCATCATTGCTATCAAGCTGAGCTGGCCAGTTCTTTTTATGTACATTGAGTCTCATTTTGCTACTACTATTTTCTTGTTGAATATCCCTGACACAGAAATTCTCTGGGAACAAGCAGAAAGTCAGTCGTCACATGAGGTCCGTGTGGAAGCATCTCTCCAGCTTTCAAAGAGAGCCTTTGGGAGATTCACCATGCATGCATGGTCTGCTTCCCACCCAAGGGTGCCATCTTGCTTCAGTCTCCTTTTGTCTATGGAGCCCTTCAGATGCTGTTCAGTTTTCTCCAGAAAAAGTCTGATTTCATTAAGCTTTTGTTTGGTTTATGTACCGGTTCCTTCCTCTCCCTGAGCCAGCTCACCTTGGTGTCACTCCTCAGGTCGTTTATTTTTCCTTCATTTTTCATCTAGGTTTCCCTCGACCAGCATTCAAGCCCTTTTTCAGCCGAAGGCCTCGGACTCCCACCAGGAGACAGGGACTCCCCTTTTTCCAATGGCCTCCAGTGGCTTCAAAAAATGTGACTGGTGTGGCAAAATGTTACTCATTGACCCACATGACTGCTGCTTTAGATGCTTTGGTCTGGAGCACGATGACTCAGACTGCGAGTTCTGCAGAACCATGATCACAAAGGCTTTAAAAGAGCTGCCATCAGCAGCAGGAAAAGTTATTTCAGAAGTCTGACTCTGCCCCGGAGTCTCTGGTGATGCCACACGCCAGAGTCTCTCCGGAGTCCCGCAGCTGTGGTTCCTCAGAGCACAAGTCCCTGAAAGTGGAGCATAAGAAGAAAAAAATCCTCAGACCGCCTCTAAGGATGGATCTGGGAAGAAGGTGAAATCCCACCCCAGGTCCCGCAGTCCCAGGCGTGAGTCTTGCGAGTCGGGGCAGGAGTGGCCCATCAAGGTGCCCCGCAAGGAGTTGTCTGCTCCTGCTGACCGGCCTCGGACCTCCAAGGCCATCCTCATCGAGGACCCATCCTCGACAGTACCGACGCCAGACCTGAGGTCCTCTGTGCCTGCATCGAAGGCTGCAGAGCCAACTGGCATGGAGACCAGAATGGCAGCCCTAAAGAGCAGTATATCTGCCCTAGTGGCCATGTAGTGGGTGTTGGGCTCATCTGGTTCATCTCCCCTGACAGCAGGACCTCAACATCTAGGACTTCCCCAGATGTCAAGCCAGTCCTAGAGTGCCATTGGCCTCAAGAGCCCTCGGCCCCAGTCGAGGTCCTGGTCCCATTCCTCAGGACACCAGTCCTTCCTGGCGAACACCCGTGGCTCGGACCGATGACTTTCCGGAGGTCATATACCACAGAGAGTGGTCCTCGACCGAGGTGATCGTGCAGCATTAGATTTTCACTCGGACTTTGTTTGAATGGGAGACTGAGGACGAAGATTCCCCTGACACAAGGTGCCACCATGACGTGCCCTTGAACCATCTTTCCCAGTGACCCAACGCCATTCCCCCTCCTGAGGACATGGCGTTCCTCGTTTTTGTGAGGGATATGGCCAGGGCTCTCGCTATCGAGACCGAAGCAGAGGAGGATCTGCAAACTGAGGAACTGGAGATCCTTCAATATGAGGCACCCCTGAAGGAAACCCTAATGGCCCTGATCCTCAACCACTGCCTCTTATGCATGTGGGAAATACCAGCATCGGTACCAGTTGTTAGCAGGTGCCTCAATGTCAATGAGAACACAGCTGCAGAGGCACAATGCACTACTGGACACACCATAAATGCCCTGCAGCACCTGGGTTTTGTCATAAACTACCCTAAGTCCCACCTCACTCCGGCTCAGCACCTAGAGTTCATAGGGGCACAGTTGGACACTCTTCAGGCAAAAGCCTTCCTCCCTCAGAAGAGGTCAGAATGCCTCAGGGAATTAGCTGCAGAGGTGCAACAGCGCAGGACACTTCACCCGGCTTCTCCGCCTGCTGGGACACATGGCCTCCACAGTCCACGTGACACCTAATGCCTGTCTGCACATTAGAGCAGCCCGGTGGTGCCTCTGCTCTTAGTGGGCCCAAGCCACAGGTAGGCTCAAGGACAGAGTGCAGGTGACCCACCAGTTAGCAGGCTCCCTCGGATGGTGACAGAACTCATGTCACCTTCAGGCCGGATGCCCTTCTGGGCAGCAACCCTCCAGAAGGTCCTCTTCACGGACACCTCTCTAATGGAGGCTCTTGCAATGTGCTCCCTAGCCCAGACACAAGGCTGCTGGTCCCAGAGGGAATCCGTAATGCAGATCAACCTGCTGGAAATCAGGGCAAAATTCCTGGCCCTCAGACTTCCGCCCCCAACTACAGCACCACGCAGTGCTGATCCAGACCAACAATCAGGTTGCAATGTTCTCTGAGAACAAACGGGGGGGGGGGGGGGGTCAGGGTTGTACTCCCTCTGCCAGGAGGTGGTAGCACTTTGTTCCTATGCTACATGCAGAGGGACGCTCATAAGGGTGGTCTACCTCCTTGGGCCAAGGCAATGTCTTAGCAGACAAGCTGAGTAGGATTCGGTAGCCACACAAGTGGCGCTTGGACCCAGCGGTAGCCTCGCAACTGTTCCAGCTCTGGAACATAGAAAGTCTTCTCAACTCTTTGTTGCTTTTGATCCTTCTCATTTGGGACAACCAGTCTCCAAGAGAACACTTTCCAACTGGATTGCCCAATGTATTTCTTTCGCCTATCAGAGCAAGAACCTTTCTCTGGAGGGCCATGTCACAGCTCACAATGTGAGAGCCATGGCAGCCTCAATGGCTCATCTGCACTCTGTGTCTATTGACGACATCTGTCGAGCAGCCACTTGGGCCTTGGTTCATACCTTCACAGCCCATTACTGCTTGGACAAGGACTCCCGCTGGGATGCCTTGTTTGGTCAGGCTGTTCTCAAACACCTGTTCCATACTTAATCAACTCCTACCCACCATCCCTCATGGGATGCCAGAGATCCAGGTGGGGAAGTGCAGCCCTGTCCCAGGGACACACAACTTATGGGCTCTCTCCCTGGCATCAAAAGCTAGGGAGTCCCCATATGTGAAGACTCATTCCTGCTTGTTCCTGGAGATAGCACAGTTACTTACCTGTAACAGGTGATCTCTTGGAACAGCAGGAATAAGTCTTCACAACCCACCCACCTTCCCTAGGAGTTGTCTCTCTATCTCTCTTCCTTTCCCTCTCTCTCCCTCTGTCTCAGCTATAAAACTCGACTGAGGAGAGACAGTTGGAAAGGCGGGAAGGCAGCACGCAGGTGCTGTGGGATGCTCCCAAAAGCTTTCTGATTGGATGCTGGGGAGCGTTACCACGCAGGCTCCGTCGGCACTGACGTACCATATGTGAAGACTTAGTCCTGTTGTTCCCAGAGATCACCTGTTACAGGTAAGTAACTGTGCTCTCTCTCATGGCTCTCTCTCCAAGTTGGCCTGCATTATGTGTGTGATATTCAATATGGGCAAAGGATGCTGTGACAGTGAAATAATTAGTGAATGTTGCCAAAAATAACACCCAGGGTTCAGAGGGATTGCAGAGAGCTTGCTATTATGACTTGGCAGTATAAAGGTCCAGTATTTTAGTTTATAATTTAGTTTCCTTATTCTGCTAGACTAGTTCAGACAAGTGGGTTATGCTCCCCAACCAGTAGGTGGAGGCAGACCAGAGCAACTTTCAGGGATGTCATCACTGCTACGTGTGCTAGTACAACACTGGGAAAAGCCAGTATTGTCTGCTTCCAGCAGATAGCAAGGTGTGTGTACGGTGCAGCAGTGCAGATAGGCCTGTCTTCTCTGGTTAAGATTGCAGTCTTGTGGCCTTAATGCTTGAGACCTTTGAATTTTTTTGGAACATGGGAACGCCCTTGGCTCAATCTGTCAGTGCCTACTCTGTGTTCAGTGCTATTACCCATAGGTTCCAGCACTGTGGACAGGAGAACCTGATGGGGGCCCCTTGGATCTAAGTCCCCGCCACCTTCCCTCTCACTGTCATCTGCAAGTTTTTTTCTTTTCTTTTTCCTATGTTTTTAATTGGCTCTCTATTTTTCTACTTGAATAAAACATCTTCACAAAACACAAAAACTTAAGACTGCCAGGCTTTCCTAAGCCTGCGTAGGTGCATAGTGCAGCCTTTCTCTGGTTTCTCTCACCAGCCTGACAGCTGCTGGGATTACCTTTGATTTGGTGGTTCCCTTTTCACAACAGCTTTATCTTTTTCATTGGGGATTTTTTTTCTTCATGGTGTTTTTTTGTTTTTGCTGCTGCCTGATGTAGCCTGTGTCTCGCAGCGCTGCTTTTCCCACAGCTAGAGTGTGTTGCTCTAAGAGCTTTGGGACACCCTTGGAACCCCATGCCAGTTTTGGTGCCTCTGCTGCGTCTCCTCAGATTTTTCTATCAGTGAGCATGGTGACCATCATGAATAGCTGCCTGGTCTCTGCAGAGGAGGGGAGCAGGTATAGGCTTTAAGTTCATAGGTCCCGGGACTCTTTTTTAGCCTGTTTTGAGCAGCAGCTCCTAAAACAGTTCATGGGCTGTTTTCAGTCTTTTTCAGCCTGTGGCGTTACCTCTTGTGGGGTCATGGAGGACATGGCTCTGGCTTCTCCACATCTGACAGCAAGAAGGTTCAGTTCCCCTATCCTGTTTTACTGCTTATTCCTCCAAGAACCTGGCCTTGTCCCCTCTGCATAAGGGGAGGGGGATGTCGTAGGGAGATAAGATGGTTTTTCCTGTCTTCAAAGGTAATTTTGTGGTGGAAGGGAAGCCTCCCCTGGCAAAGAATCGGGGTTGGTTTTCTCAGAGAATCTTTCCACCTCTGGTTTTCTGCAGCTTGTGGAGCCTAGCCTAGAGAATTGGAGATATCCCTGCAGTTTCTTCCCCTCCTGTGCTCTTCCAAAAGTTCATGCTCTCTTAAGGGGGAGGCATAGGACCCTGGGGCTGAGAGCCACCTTGGTACTGGCTTGACTATATTTGCTACTTCAGGGAAGTTAGCCTTGGAGTCCCAAGGGGGGCTGCCCTGATCACATTGATGAAGTAGCCTGTGACCACTCTGGACTTTTGGACCACTCTGGACTTTTGGAGTTGTAGGTTACCTGTGAGGTGAAAGTCCTCCTCAAGAACTCCATCTCTGCCTCAGCCGGGCGGTGCATCTTGTTTGGACTTGGTGGCCAGAGTGCTTTTCTGTTGGTTCCAGCACTTGCCAGATTGCCCAGAGGTGGTGAGGTTGACATCTGGGTGTCGATTGTTGAGAATGCCCTGTATAGAGTGGCATTAGCTGTGGTGATGCTCTAGTAGCCCTTCATCTGGTATTGATCTACAGAGGCTGTGTTCTCAGCTGCTGCTTAGCAAGCTAACCTTTAAGGGCAGGTGACTTTTTCGGGAGATCTGTAGTACCTGAGGAAAGCCCTCGGTGAAGCTTGGCTTTGATTTATGGTTTATTAAGTTCACTTGCAGAATGGCGGTATAACAATCAAAGCAGTTTACAATAAAATAAGCTAGAATAAAATAACACAAACAATTAGTCAGGAACACTATTTTGCATAAGAGAGAAAGGAAAGGACACACGTAAAAGAACCAGTAATGCAGGGAGGGAGGAGTGGTCTAGTGGTTAGGACAAGGTACTTCAGGCCGGAGGGCTGGGGGTTCAAGTCCCACCTGGGGACAGCAATCTCAGGCCGGAGGGACTGGGATTTCTAGTCCTATAGGCACTCCTTGTGGTCTTGGGCAAGCCACTTAACCCTCCATTGCCCATGTTCCCTGTAAGTATTAATGTATGTGTGTCATATCCCCTCGTGTTAAATGTATCCCCCAATTGACCGCTTTGACCCGGTGAAAAGCGGAATATAAATACAACTAACTAACTAAATAAATAAAATAAATAAATCCTCACGTAGAGCTTGGTGTGGAGCACGGAGATGACTGCCAGAAGCAGTTCTGGTAGCCTTTTCTTCTGGGCCTCAGCTTGAGAATGGTACTTTTGGAATTTTTAGCACCTTCTGGACTCGGGAGCCTCTTGGTGATCAGCTAACTCCGTCAATGAGATTTGTGGGTCCCTGCAGAGGGATGGGTATTTCTGACTGGTAACTCAGAATGGGCTTATTTCAATCATTAGGTTCTAGAGGTTCTTGAATAAGGCTACACTGTAGAGCTTGCGGAGTCTCTTTAGCCCATTCTTGTGGAGTCTTGTTTCTAGCCAAAAAGAAACTCTCTTGCACCTTCTGCTGTTCAAGAATATTGTGCTTATGGTCTCTGCACATTGGAGTTGAGGGTAGTGTTCCTCTCCCTTCCTGGGGACTGCTGTTTCCATGTTGTAAAGGTTAGCATTCTGGACTCTGAATCCATTGATCTGAAGTCAGATCTCAGTGGACTCTGTTGCTTTAATGCTAGCATATATTTTAAATGACCTTTCTCTTCAGAGATTCCATATTGAGGCACTGCATAAAACTAGGCAGTCAGTGCCAAGCTAAGGGCGCCCCAATTTGGCTTGGAGACCCTCAGGTTGGTCTTTGCGCAAGTCCACTTTGAAGGTTGTCTATCATCCTTGGATTGCTGTGAGGTGTACTTCCATATTCCTATCTGGGAATGTCGATGGTTTCTCCTCTTTATCGTCTTGGGCCACTGTTTTCAGTTTTGTGCCCTGCTCTTGCCTTGGCCATGCGTCATTGTACTTTTTCAAGAGTCAGGCTGGCCGTGGAAGCCACCTTAATCATCAAGGAATCTGGGTTCTCCCATCCCTTCTTAATAGGTTGAGTTGGTCCACTTCTTGGAACAGTCCTGAGCAGCTGCATCCCAAGTGGTTTGGTCTCTGGAGGCGCAGGCATGGGTGATTATCCACCCCAAGAGAAGTTTAGTTTCCTCCTGGAGCTTGGAGTATCTGGGTGCCTGCTCAGCACATGCCTTTGAAGTGTGGTCTTTCTTGCCCTGAAATGTTTGGTCACATTTGCTGACAGCTCTGGAGTCCTTGCTTTTGGGCAACTAATAGTGTGTCTTCCCAAAGCTTTTGGGTTTGACAACTTTGACCCTGGAATGGGTGCTTTGGACCAGTGTGTGCATGAAAGTTTGCTTTTGGACTCACGAGTCCCTGCTCCCAGTTGTTCGCTCGGCATCTAGCTCTCCAAGAGATCAAGGAGCAATTGGCCTGGTGGCTGCAGATTTCACCCTCTGATAGATAATTTGCCTCTGGTGGCACTACCATGGGTGATAGTCATCACAAATACTGGTCTTCTGGACTGGTGCATTGTGTGGGTCAGCTTCTACAGGGGCACTGTTCCCCTCAGGAAACTACCTAGTCAGTCGACAGACTCAAGATTAGGGTGATCAGCCTGGCTCTAGAGAGGTTTCAGGCCCTCCTGGTAGGCTGAGCAGTCAGTATTCTCAGTCAGGAACTCGGCAGTGCTGTACATTAGTGAGTGAGACTACATTCACAGCGTTGCAGTGATCATAGTGGTGGCAGATCTTGACTTGGCTGGAAGCTCGTTTAGTGACTCTCAGTGGCATATATAACAAGAATTAGCAGTGTGCAGATCATCTGCTTGAGTTGGGTCCTCCAACTAGCAGACGTTAAGCCCTAAGGTGTTTGCTTTCTCTTCATATAGAGATGGGACCTTCCAGTGTTTGGCCTGCTGTTCAGGCAGGGGAATGCAGAGGTAGAGAACTACTTGTCGTGGGAAGGTCTCATAGGCAGCGGTATATATGTTTTTGTTTTTTTTGTGTTTTTACTTTTTATTTATGCAATTTTGAGAATATACACAAGATAAACACTTGTTGCAGAAAAAAATATACAGAAAAACAAGGCAAACTGCCTCATATCTCATAGAAGAACAAAGGAACTTGGTTTTGACCCACAACTATAAGAGGGTTAAAACCGATATCAAGAAGAAAGATACAAAAGAAATAAAACACACAACCAGTGCAATATATTCTAGCAGTCTGTGAAGCTGCTCCCTCCTCATCTAGGGAGCAGGCCTCGGTGGTTCCAGAGTCTGCAATGGAAGTCCATCACTTTTACTAACAATAAATTGAGTCAAATGGCTAGGGTCAAGAAAAAAAAGTATAACTAACCTTCTGGAATTTAATCAGACACTTACTTGAATATCTCAAAAAGAACAAACCCCCAGCTGTAAGACTTTAGGTCATAAAAGAAGAAACAGTTTTCTTCATTTTTGTTATCTTTGAGACCTCAGGGAACATCCGAACTCGAGCAACCATAAACGGATCATCTTTAGCCTTGAAGTACAATTTTAAGTCAGTCCTGGTTCAACTCTAGAGCAAACCGTGAGTAGGAGAGTGGCTCACAAGTAAGAGTCGGGAACAGAACTTTCCAAAACCCAATCAGGTCTAAAGAATCAAAGGAAAGCTGTTGGGGATGAAGTCCCAGGTTCCTTCGCTGGGCAACCAGCAAATAGAAAATTCTAGCCAAAGGAGGCACAGACTCCAATGGGATTTTCAAGATGGAGGTAGTGTACAAGTTAAACAATTCCTTTGGAGAAATTGTAAGCACATGAGCAAAGTTCAATAAATGCAAATTTCTTTTCCTAACTGAATTCTCCAAAGACTATTTTTGCATGAACGTGACAAATCTTTAATCACAGTACCTGTAAGACTGGTTAAGTCCACACATTTGGCTTCCAGCTGGTTCACTGTTGATGTTAACTGAGACCACTTGCTTCTGCTGGTCTGGAGCCTGCACAACTCCTGTAAAAATGACTTGCAAGGAAGAGAATTGAGAGGAGAAAGAAGATTCCAATGCCAACGGACCACCCCAAAGAGTCTCAAAACTAAATTTTAAAGGTCTCACCAGGAAAGGCTTGAACTGTAAGACTCCAGCAAGTGCTAATTGTTGCAGGGAGGTAGAAACAGCTTCCAGACCCCGTGAAGAAGTTATCGCTTCCACTTCAGTTACTCTGGCCACCGGAGCTCCAGCCATCTGTGCCACAAAGGACACCGGGCCGGTGCTCTTCTTGCTTTGTGTCTCAGCCAAGACCACCCGATTTTCCTGGGTGTCTGCCTTTGCTATCCCAATGCCATGAACTGACGGCTGTGCTGGGGCTGACCACTCCTTCAGGCTCAGAATGACATCAGGCTCAGAGATGCAGAGAGCCTCCTTCCGCTCCCTTAATCCAGGGTCTGGAGGGGTTTTGAGGTATGGTGTTTCTCTTGGGGCCCTGGATATCAGGAAACTGAACCCAGTTGTCCTCTTGCCCTTCCATTAGTCTGGGCTGGACCAGGGTCTAGTTCTGCACACAGTTTGGTTGGTAGCCCTTGCATATTACCTGAGGCAAGTTCCAAGTGTATCCTTGGCAATGCACTCTAATGTGCCTCTCCACCTCAGGTGGGCAAAGCTGCTCATTCTGGACGCATTTGGGTGTGGCCACAGCAGACTCTCTGGTGCTGAAGGTGATGGACGTTTTCCCTTTGGCTCCTTTTAGAATGGTTCTCCTGAGGTTTGTTCAGGCTTTTCCTGGTAACTTTCACATCTGCTAGATAGATCAAGGCTACAGGCCTTCTCTACTTTAGGATTTTTCTGGTCATACTCTGCAGCACCTGTCTCTCTGAGAAGGATGCTGCCTTTACCTCAAAAGTGTTGTCTTCCTCCTTTTTCAGAATGTGTACCTGCCTGCCCTTGTGGAGGAGGACCTTTGGTCAGACCCCTTGCTATGTCTGTTGGACATGAGGTGAGTATTTGGGAGTATCTGAGATTACTAATTCCTCTTGTCAGTTGTCTTTCAACCCATAGTCTGAGGCCAGGACACGTAACGACCAGGTTTCTGGTTGTCCACTAGTTTGAGGAGACTGTTAGTTCAACTCATCTTTCTTCAGGAAATGCATGCCAGAGAGGATTGGAGCTCATCCCACTAGGAGACAATTCTCTCCCTGGGCTGTTTTCAGCTTAGTCTTTCTAAAAGACATCTATTAGGCGGTTACCTGTTCTTCCCTGAGTATTTTAGTGAAGCACTTCAGATTGCTGGTGGAAACTGTGCAGCTGGCTCCTTTGGTACAGCAGTGCTCTCCGGAGAGCTGTCTTCCTTCCACCCTTGGGTCCTTACTGCTTGGGCATGGCCCATTTGTCTGGACTGGACTGGACTGGCCTAGCAGGATTATAAGGGAGAAAAAATGATATATACCTGCTGATGATTTTCTTTCTTTGAATTCTGTTAGACCAGTTCAAGATCCACCCTGGGAAGACTATACCTACTGGGTGGGAAGCCTAGCTGCATCTTTACTGCCTTTTCATGGATTCTTGATACCTGACTGATGCAGAGTCATATATTTAGCAATGTTTATATACCGTTTTTTACCAGGTCAAAGCGGGGTACATTCAGGTTAAGTATATATTTTCCTTGTCCCCGAAGGGCTCACAATCTGTGTTTTGTACCTGAGGCAATGGAGAGTTATGTGGCTTGCTCAAGATTACAAGAGCACCTGTAGTAATAGAAACCCTAGCTCCTCCAGCCCAAGATTGCTGTCCTCCAGTTGGATTTGAACCCCTGGCCTGTGGCAACTTGTCCCAACCACTATATATGGTAAGAGAACCAACAGTTGTGGTTATTTTGAATAAAGCTTGTTCTGAAATTTTCAGTCTTGCTTTCTGCTTGGAAAGGGTCGCACTGTCTTCTCAGTGCAGTACCAACTGAAAGTTGCTCTGGTCTGCCTCAACCTGCTGGTTGGGGAGCATAATACACTTGTCTGGACTGGTCTAGCAGGATTTAAGGAAAGCAAAGGATCAGATATAAAAAATTTCTCCATAATTTGTTTTTAATTAAACTGTAGCTAATATGCCTAAAGTATAGAGTAGATTTGCTGGTAACTTTGTTCTTCTCTGAATGACAGGAACCCTGTTGTGTAGAAAACATTTGAATGTGATGTTGCTCAGTGTGATGAAATCATATTAGATCATGCCATGACCAGTGTGCACCTCTTTCTCCCTGTGCAGATGTGACAGTAGTGTACCAGAATGGCTTACCTGTGATCTCTGTCTGTTTGCCATCTCGTCGGGAACGCTGTCAGTTTACACTCAAGCCCATCTCTGACTCTGTTGGGGTCTTCCTGAAACAGCTGCAAGCAGAGGACAAAGGCATTGACCGCGTTGCTGTGTACTCGACAGGTATTATCTTAAAAGGGGCCTTGTATACACATTCTCTTCATGGGTGTTATCATAAGGAGGGGATGTGGCTGGCACCAATTCTTTTAAGAAGTATCTTTGTTTAGACATGACTCACAACCAGACATGTTTTCAACCTGAAGAATTTTGCAAGAATTCAGTGTTTGGTTTTTTTTGTCTTCCAACTGAAACACTTGCAGATTTCTTGAAAAATTGCATGTACAGTGAATTCTTGGTAAAATGATGGCAAATTCTAGCTAAAAACAATGTTAAGTGAAAACTTATTGCTAGTCTAGTATTATGAATAAGTGGAAATGAGCATTTTCATTCTGTAGCTATTTTGTCAAGGGGAAGACATGCCGTTTTTAGTCACACAGATGAGTCCTATGTATCAAGCAGAATATTTGCCTGAGTTTTGTAAAAAGACTTTCTTACATACAACATTTGGTGCACTAGTGGCCCTGTGGCTGTCTTTTTTTTTTTTCTTCTGCCACGGTTCTGTGCAGCTGACCACATTGTGCAGATAAGCTTTCTCTTTTGAGCCTTTGCACCTTTTTATTTTCCCTCTTAGTTTCCTTAGTTTTTGTTTTAATTTAATTTATATATTTATATCCAACATTTCACAAGGGTAAATGCAAACAAAGCAGATCACAGCAACAAAAAAACATAATAATCCTTTATATGCCAGCACAAAATAATAAAAACAGCACATAATTATCACAGACCCATCAAAATCACAATCTCTAACTTGAATATATGAACAAACAGTAATCCGGCCTATTTTCACTATCAGAAAAACAATAAATCATATCCTGATCTTGTCTGACAATACTGAATTAACTCTCAAAGGTTTCATCTTTTTTAAAACCTTTCTGGTCACTTCTTTCAGCTGATCAAAAAAACAAGTTTAAGTGTTTATGGATAAGCATGTAGTCTTTCATTTCCATAAAAAGAGTGGCTGAAGATTCCAAAGACCAGGCACCGTCCATGTGACAGTTTGAGAGTTTTGTTCTTTATCTGTGAATCTCCATGTTGGGCCAGAACTGTTCTAATCGACTGCCTTGGGTGAAATGCAGGGGTCTTGCTGGGGCATCCCCACTAATCATGTTGGCCAGATGAAGCCCTGAGTCCTTCAGTGCTTTGTGTGCTAAAAATGTAAGCTGAACATGTGCAACGAATATAAGGCAATTTAATAATGAAGTAGCTCTTTTGCCCATATATAAAATACTGTAGTAAGACTTACCATAGGCAAAAAACAATCTTCAACTTTGCTGCCTTTTTTTTTTTGTGGAAGACCAACATAGATCAAATTGAAATAAGTTAGGTGGTGTTACCATCTTCAAATCCAAGTACTAGCAGAGGGTTCAGCCACATTCTTGCTAATGCCTTTTTTCACTACTGCATAGTTAATCTTATCTTCTTTACATCATTCTTGCCAGCGACAGCCAGCCAGCCACTCCTTTTTATCTCTCAGATATCTGTATACTTAAATGTTTATATTATCAGTTTTCCTCATATTAGAGAAGGCAGCCATTATCTTCAGAAAGTTACCCTAAGTGTACACTAAACATGTCTGTAACACCACCCATCATAAAGTATGTTAAAAAAAATGTTAGGTTTCTGCATGATCTGCTCGAGGATGTTAGAGCAATTTGGACTTGGCAGGATTGATTCAGCAATGGCCTATTTCATGAACTTAAGCTCAGGAAGAATGGCCTTCTAAAGGCCTGACAGAAAGCTTAGGGAGCCGAGTATGATTCTGCTAGTGGCCAGGTCTCATGGAGGAGGTCGTCTGCTTCATCTTTGCCTCTTCAGAAGTAGCCCATGGGTGAAGTCAAATATTTTTCCTGATTTAAGTCTCAAAAATGGCTTTAAGTACTTGAGCCAAAACAAGTGAGTGCTAACTGAGTGGAGCTCAGGTCCTAAATCCGCAACTCCAAGAGATCTGTTGTGATGGAACTGCATTGTATTTGCTGGGAACAAGCAGGAAGTCAGTTCTCACATACGGGTGATGTAGGCACCGATGGAGCCCTGGTGGAAGCAACTCCCCAGCTTTCAAAGAAAGCCTTTGGGAGATGCCACCACAAATATGTGGTCCCCTTCCTGCCCAAGGGTGCCATCTTGCCTCGGCCTCCTTTTTTCTGCAGAGCCTACTAGACATCTGTCTGTTTTCTCTGGAAAAAGTGTTTGATTTTTGAGTTTTATTTCTTTTTCTCTGGTCTTGTACCGGTACGCTTCCCACACCTGAGTTTGCTTGCCTTGGCATTGCGTCTCGAGTTCGTCTCCTTTACCTTTTTTTCCTCTGTGTGGTTTCGTGCCTTTTTCTATTGGCAGAGCCTCAGGTCTTCAACCTAGCTGGAGCCCTTTTTCCTCCCATGGCCTCTGCCAGCAGCTTCAAAACCGACATGCATGACTGCTGCATCTGTTGCCTCAGGCTGGACTGTGGCTTTTGCAAGAAAATGTCATCTGAGGCCATTAAAAAAGCTGTTTGTAGCAGCACAACAGAATTTTCCTAGAGTCTCCAGTGACACCGTGCTCCAAGGCCTCTGACTAGCATAGGGACTCCGCGGGCCCTGAATAAGGCCGCGGGTCTTCCGAGCAGAGCTCCCTGGAGGCGGGGAACACAAGAAGAAACCCTCGCGGGCCGTGTCAATGGACGGATCCAGGAAGGCAGGTAAGTCGAGTCAGATCCTATAGATCACACCGCTTATCAGAGGGCTTGGAGCAGCAGTGGTCTACCAAGGTCGTCCGAAAGGAATCATCAGCCTTGGACCACCAATGCCATCCCAGTCGAGGACTCCCTTCAGCGGAATCAGTGCCAGGCCTGAGCATCTCTGTGCCTGTGCCAATGGCTGTGGAGCACTCTGGAATGGAGACCAGAATGGCAACCTTGGAGCACAACTTGTCTGCCTTCATGGCCCAACAGCAGACCATAATGCCCGGCTCCACCGGGTCATCTGCCCAAATCACTGGGCCCTCAACTTCGAGGATATCCCAGGATGTTGAGCTGATCTCGAGAGTCTGCAGCCTTGAGTTGATCCTCGACATCTGTCTCTATCTCAGTCCTCTTACACAGAACAGAGGTTCCCCCCGAGTGCCTGCAGCTTCGTCCGCACAGCCTCCAAGGGACCTGGACTGTTGGGCTCGGGACTGGATTGCCTGGCCCAGCCCTCCCTTGACGACTCCACAGATTACTCGGACTGGGAGACAGAGGACGAGGAATCCCCAGACACTTGCAGACACTGTGACATGCCTGTGGACCCATCCCCCTCCAAGACTCTATGCCAGTCCCCTCCCCCAGGGCATTCCTCAACTTCATATAGGACATGTCGAAGGTGCTGGCATTTGCCACTGAGTCAGAAGAGGACCCTTGCATGGAGGATCTCGAGATTCTTCAGTACAAGCCCCGCTGAGGGAAGCATTGACAGTGCCCATCCTATTCATCTTGGAATGGCTGCTCCTCCACATGTGGGGAAACACTGGCATCTGTACCCATCTTCAGCCCGATTGCTCAACTTGATGTATGGAATATGCCAGAGCCATGGCTTCCAGAAAGTACAGCTGCCTCATAATTCCATGGTGGTAGAGTTATCCATGCATTGGCTCAAGAGCCTAAAGATGCAATCCTTAGTTCCCCGGTTAGGGAGGCATGCCCTTGGCAGAAAGTGCTACCAGGGCTCGATGCTCATCAGCCAGATCCAGGCATATACCAGCTGTTCATGGGCATGTACCTGAGGGACTTGGCGAAGGAGCTTGCTGGGTTCTCAGCTGGTCTCTCCGAGGAGCCCCTACAGCAGTTCCAGAACTGGCCAAAGCTGTCCTTGAGTGCTCCAGGTTTGACTCAAGCAACCTATTAATGCTTAGAGTCAGCGGCTAGAGTAGCTGCGGCGGGCATCGTTGCCCAATGCCAGGCTTGTCTACAGTTGTCCAACCTGGAGCAATGGATTCAGGACAAATTGGTTGATCCCTGCCAGAGAGTGAATCTCTTTGGCAAACCCAGGACTGACAAGGCTGCGGAGTTGGAGACTGAGTTCATAACGAGGACCAGGCTCTCCAAGAAGACCACTAATCTCCCCGACAGAAGGGCCCAAGTAAAAAGCCCCCTTATTCTTGGAGGGGAACTGCTTACAGAAACTACCTGCAGTATCAGGCCTCGTCAGCAAGCCAAGGGACACGGGCATGGCCCTCATAAGCAGAAGGCTCCCAAATCCCAGGCATTGGCCCTGGCCCAGCCAGGGGGTAGTTTTTGACTCCTTGGGCATAGCCTCTCCACTCCAAGGAGGTCAGCAGCCCACAGGGGAACATCTGATCCACTATGCCCAAAGGTGGCTAACTATCACTGATTCCTGGGCACTTCGGGTGGTCAGGGAGGGCTACCTCCTCCATCTGACTCGGACACCTCCCCCTTACTTTCCGGGAGAGCCCCTCAGGTCTCCCCTTCACTGGGACCTTCTACTGAAGGAGCTCGTGGGTCTTCTCAAGGACAAAGCGGTGGAACCAGTACCCCACCATCTCAAGGGGAAGGGGTTCTACTCCAGGTACTTCCTCATGCCATAAAGGACAGGCGGCCTAAGGCCCATCCTCTACCTGTGCAACCTGAACAATTTCCTGGTGAGGGAGAAGTTCAAGATGCTCTCCCTTGGAACATTGCTGCCTTACCTCCAGCAGGGAGATTGGCTATGCTCCTTGGATCTGAAGGATGCTTATACCCACCTACTCATTCACCCCAACCACAGGCAATACCTGCAGTTCATGGGGGAGCACTACCAGTACAGGGTGCTGCCTTTCGGCCTAGCCTCTGCCCCAAGGGTCTTCACAAAATGCCTGACAGTCGTAGCTACCTTCCTCTGCCTCCAGGGGGTCTTTTTCTTCCCTTATCTGGACAACTGGCTCATAAAATGAGGCACGACCTCAGGTGCAACAGACAACTGCACACACCATCCAGGTCTTGCAAAACTTTGGGTTTGTGATAAACTACCCCATCCCACCTCCTCCCAATGCAGTGATGGAGTTCATAGGGGCAAGAATGGACACCCTCCAGGCAAAAGCCTTCCTCTGTGGAGACGGAACCGACCATCTCAGAGCCGTGGTCCTGGACATACAGCATCACCCCTCGGTACCCGCTCTTGCTCCTCCTGTGCCTACTTGGACTCATGGCCTCCACGGTCCATGTCACCCCAGACACCTGCCTCCACATGAGGGCCATGTAGTGGTGAATTCAGGGCCAGTGGACACAAGCCACAGGACGTCTCCGGGACACAGTCTCAGTGACCAGCCAGTTGATGGACTCCCTGACCTAGTGGCAGACTTCCCAATACCTTGGCAGGGATGCCCTTTTAAGCCCCGAGCCCCTTAAGGGTCCTCACCACAGACTCCTCCTTGCTCGGTTGGGGAGCCCACTATGAGGAACTCTGCACCTAGGGCAGCTGATTGCAGGACGAGATGAGCCAGCAGATCAACCTCCTGGAGCTACAGGTGATATACTTAGCCCTCTGAGTCTTTTGCCTCCTCCTACATCACCAGCCGGTGTTGGTCCAGGTGGCAGTGTTCTATGTGAACAAACGGGGGCACAGGAACTCATGCCCTCTCTCGAGAGGCAGTGGTCCTCTGCTCCTACGCAGTCTGGCAAGGTATACTCCTGCAGGCAGTATCTCTAGGAACAAGCAGGAATGAGTCTTCACATATGGGTACGTCGGTACCGACAGAGCCTGCACGGGAATGCTCCCCAGCATCCAATCAGAAAGCTTTTGGGAGCATCCCTCGCGCCTGCGCGCTGACTTCCCGCCTTTCCCACTGCCTCTCCTCAGTTTTCGTTTTTCCGCGGAGCCAAAAGGATGTCCTGTCACCGCAGAAACTTTTTTCTTTAAAATTCTTATTTTCCTTGTTTTCTTGTGGTCGCGGCTGTATTTCCCGCCGATACCGGTACCGCAGGTGCTTTATTCTTTTCTTTTCTAAACTTAGAGAATTTTTCTCCTCAGTTTTTGTTTTTTTAACTTTTTGGGCCTACCAGGTCTCTCCAACATGGAGCCTTCTTCCCCCAAGAAGTGCCTTCACTGTGGAAACATTGTTTTCTTTTTAGACTCCAATGCTTGGTGTCTAACCTGTTTGGGTCCTGACCCTTTTTCCCCTGATCCATCAGGCTGTATTATTGGGCGAAGACCTTCCCTTTTTCGAGTTTCCCTCGATGCCGTTTTTCCTCCTGAGGTGAGGACACCGGTTTATTCTTCTCTCCAGGATCAGGTAACCCACAAACAGTCTGTTAAGACTAGCCAATTCTTGAAGGGTAAGTCTCATGCCCAGCATGATGACGGCTCCGGCCTTGCCCTCAAGACCCTATTGGCAATAAAACCCCGGCGGGAGTCTTCGGGCTCCAAAGCATTTACGGGGTTTCAGGTTGTTTCTGGGGCTCACCCCTCACAGAACATACCTGAGCCATGCTCGGGGGTGGTATCCGCTTCGAGCGGTACCGATACCCCGGCATCGGTACCAGTGTCGAGTGTTCCACTCTTCACCAGGGATCATCATCTGGTGTCCTCGGTACCTTCGGGGCCGATCGATACGACCCAGATTGACTTTCCTGTATCTTCGCCATGCTCGGGGTTGGTATCGGCTTCGAGCGGTACCGATACCCCGACATCGGCGCCGGTGTCGAGTGTTCCTCTCTTCACCGGACATCGTCTTCAGACGTCCTCGGTACCTTCGGAACCGATCGATACGACTCCGATTGACTTTCCTGTATCAGCATCGCCGATACCACCACCAACATCGGTACCTTCTAGACATGCATCGATAGACTCGCTCCCTTCGATGCCGAGTCTAGAATCGATATCCAGTCTAGATGATTTGGTACCGACGCGTTTCGGAACTGATCCATATCGTTCCCGATTACGCAGTACCGAGGATATTCACCAGGGTTCTCTGGCTACCTCGGTACCGCTTCAGCAGCCCCCGATTACTGCTTCGATGACATTATCGTCTCCGATACCGGTATCGGTATCGATGTCGGTTCCTGCAGTTCCATCGGTGCCATCGATCCTTTCTATGCCTAGCTTGGAATCGGTACCGGGCACTGACGATGCAGTACTAACTGCCTCGAATCAGAACTGTCAGTATCACTGTCCATCTAGCAGGATTCTTTTTCTGCACCAGTCCACTATGTCTTCTGGTGCTCAAGCTGCTCCTTCAACCTCAGCCTACCCAGGAATAGTTCCTATTGGAGATCCTTCTTTTCAGAAATTTCTCCTTGACATGGCAACCTTTCTTGCCATTCCTATTCCTGGCTCTACTCTTAGCCAAGATCCTGCAGAAAAGGAAAATGCTTCCTTTACATCATTCTTTGCAGGATCTTCTTCTGAGGATGTGGGAATCACCTTTAAAGGTTCCTTCCCCTTCTACAGCCATTAATGTTCTGTATCAGGTGCCTCCCTCTCCGGGATTTCAGAAAAACCAACTTCCACATCATTCCATTGTAGTGGAATCAGCAATGAGGAAGGTAAGAAGCAAGAAGAAGCATTCTTCTTATCCGCCAGGTCGTGCATCTAAAGCACTTGATGTCTTTGGACGTCAAACCTTCCAAACGTCTATGCTGGCTTCAAGAATTATTTCATATATTTTTATATGAGTCTGACACTTCAGGAGGTCACAGAGAAATTATCTCTTTTGTCCCCTTTTTTGTCAGAACCTAAGGCCACTGACTATTCCTTGCTTCTTAATCATAGCAGGAATATCTCTTGGTTTCTTTCTCGTGCTTCTCTAGACTCTTTTGAGTCTGTTAGCAGATCCTCTGCTATTGCCATTGGAGCACGTCGTACAGCCTGGCTGCAAGCTTCAGACTTGAGCAGATGGGCACAACATAGACTGGGTAATTCTCCCTGTACTGGAGAAAATCTCTTCAATAAAGAGGCTTTACGTCAGGTTGCTCATTGCTCCACTGACTTTCCTGGTTCTGGAAACCATCCTAAGCCTTCTTTTAACCCAGGACGTAGGAAATGTCCTGCCAAACCTTCTTTCCCTAAGAAAAGAAGGTTTCACCCTTCTCCTGCCCATCCTCCAGATGTACCCAAGCAAGGGACATCTCATCCCAGTCTGAAGTCTCCAGACTCTAGCCAGTCTAATCATAACCAGCAACCATAGGTTCCTGTATGTTGCAATCTACAGTTAACTTCTTCTTAGCAGAAGTTTATTCTCACACCCTACACTGTTTTTTTCTTTTTCAGTATGCTAAGCTGTTAGGATACTTTTTGTCCATGGGTTACAGAATTCTCCCCTTCTTACTACTACGAAGGGAGGTTACAACTATCCCATGATAGTTTCTGTCCCCACATGGACATTTTTTCCTTCAGCTGACTTACCATATGGTAAGTCACTTTCCAACCTCCTCTCTTCCAGGGTTTCCCCTGCTTGGGTTGGTACCATACTGAAACACTTCTCTTTCTTCCAGTGTAGACTTTTTGTTATCCTTCAATGCATGCTCTGAACAACTCATCAGACAGGGACTGGAATATCTCTGCTCCCTTTGTCTGTTTTCTCTGTTTTATACAGGAGAATCCCCTCTGCTGTTTTGTTCAGTTGCTGTGTATGCAGGAGTTCCAGTGATTACTTCAATACTCATTGCAAGCTACTGTCAACTATCTTGCATAATACTACTCACTGCAAGTTATCTTCTTCTAGCCATATCCTTTCCTAGGATGTGGCAACACACCTGACTTCTGTCAGTTTTTATTTTATAATTCTCCTGCACAATGCTCTCTGCAATCTTCAGAGAAGCTTTCTACTATGGGCCCTTGCTACAGAGCATTGAACCTTGTCTCTGAGGGTTTTTCCCATATAGTAGAAAAAGTTTATATAACCATTCCATGGCGTGAATGTCCAAGGAGTTCCCAATCTTGCAGGAATCTACCCCTTTTTTCCTTGCAGCTTGGCATTATGCTTTTCTGCTCCACTTGGACAATGCATACTCCTTTAGTGTACATGATACCCCTGTGTCCCTTGGCTGGGTCATCCTGTTATCTTAGTCTATGCGATTTTTTGTCCTTTGGACATGTCAGAGTCCTAAAGTACTCTGACGTGCTCTTGCCAGACTGCTATTATCCTCTGTTTTTTCACGCAACCATACTACTTATTCCACTGAACTACATTCCTGCACCGCAGAAATAGATTCTCTATATATCTTCAGGTGGTTTTTACCCCCTCATTATTAGATGAATCTTTTCCCCTCACATTCCCCATGTGAATGTTTTTGTGGGGCTCAGTTGCAGACATGTATCCTCAGACTTATATTCATGTATGTATATGTCCTATACATACATATTTCTGTAGTCTGTGTGGGCATAAGTCATTCCCATATATATATATATATCACACATATCTAGACATATATGCACATATATATAGCTAGGTATGTCTCTCCACATATGTATGTATATGTATATATATGTTTATGTATGTATATGTATATATATGTTTATGTATATGTATATATATGTTTGTTTATGTATATGTATATATATGTTTATGTATGTATATGTATATATATGTGTATGTATGTATATGTATATATATGTGTGTATGTGTGTATATGTATATGTGACCATTGGGAGATGTCCATAGGACGCTAAGTATTACCTGCTATCTCCCTCACTGTCTGTGCTATAAAGTTTTTCCCTTCTTAAGGGGTCCAGACAGTCCACTTGCCTACTCCCATACGGTTTAGTAAGTGGAAGCGGTTATACATACAATTATTGCTGTGATGTCAGCTTCTATTTTTGTTATAGATCTCCCTATCTATGAAGTATCAAACTTCAATGTCTTCCTATCTCTTACCAGCTAGGAAAGACAGTGTACATCTTCAGTATTTCTGAGTACACTTCTGTTCTCCTTGGGAATAGGGGCTTTTTTCCATACCCCCTCTTCCCTTCAGGACTGGGCTAATTCTCCAGATCGGTCAGTCGTCGTCTTTTAGTCCTCAATGTTAATAACTCTGTACCTAAGAGTTTTCAGCTTTTTCCCATAAAGCTTTCCATTGAAGACCTGCCGTTCTTCTCCTACCCCAGTTGACTCCTGGGTCACCTGCCCATTCCAGGTTTGGAACTTCATCCTCACTGCTGTGAAGTTCCCTTGAGGATTCCGCTACTGCATCTACAGTACACTCCATCACAGTTCTACTTCCTACAATCCAGTAGGTAAGCTCTATATTGTATTAGTTCATTAAATATTTTAAGTTTCTCCTTGTTCCGTTCGAACTGTTGCTTCTTGATCAATGTACAGATTGCGCAAGAGAACGATCAGGTGTTCTGGTATACCCATGCTTCTTAATGTGGCCCAGAGTTTCTCATGGTTTACACAGTCAAAAGCCTTGCTATAGTCGATAGAGCACAAATAGATATCCTTTTGGTATTCTTTAGTCTTTTCAAGGATCCATCTCACATCCGCAATGATGTCTCTCGTTCCTCGCCCTTTCCCGAACCCTGCTTGCACTTCAGCTGTCCAGATTTTTATATGCACCGGATCGGATACCACGCCATTTCCTTAATCAATTAGCTGAATTGGTTCTTACCTGTAACTATTTTCTATCAGAAGGAATTTTTTATCAACAATTATCTGGTATAGCAATGGGGGCGACATTAGCCCCTTCAATAGCTACACTGTATTTAGCAGCTATGGAAGATTCTTTGATAATACAATCAGAGTTATATCATAATGTATTACTTTGGAAACGTTTTTTAGACGATATATTTTTTATCTGGACAGCTGATGAAGATTCTTTGCATTGTTTTATATTATGGCTTAATGGGTTAAAATCGAATATTCACTTTACTGAGCATATTACATCAGAAACTATTGAATTTTTGGACCTACAGATTTTTATAATAGATGGAAAGCTGTTTACATCCTTGTATCGTAAATCTGTGCAAAGAAATAGCCTTTTACATTTTAAAAGTTTTCATCCAGGCCCTCTACGGCGGGGGCTTCCATATGGTCAATTTCTGCGGCTACGACGATTATGTCAATCTCTTGAGGCATTTAATATTCATGCTCTAGACTTACAGAATCGACTGCTTTCTCGAGGCTACCCTAAATCTGTGGTTTCCCGAGCATATAAACGGGCACGTTACACTCACAGAGAATGGTTGCTGGATCCTGCATATGTCACCTCGAATCCTTCAGAAGTATCTAAAATTACAGGAATCCTCCCCTATATGGATCGGAGTAAAGATGTTTTACATATTATAAAATCTCACTGGTCAATTTTACAACTCCATGACTGTTTTCAATTACCTCTACAAATTGTTTTTTCTAGAGGCCCGAATCTGGGGGATTTTTTGGTGAAGACGTCTATGGAAGAAGATCGCCCTAAATTTCAAGAACCAGTTTATGGTCATGTAGCATGTCAAAAATGTGCTTATTGTGCTTCCACTCTATCTGGTCTTGAATGGGTTCACCCAAAAACGCAACAGGTTTATCGACGCCGTTGGGATACGGATTGTGATTCTATATATGTTGTTTATCTAATTAAATGCCCTTGCTCTCTTCTATATATTGGTCGTACTATTCGCCCAGTGAAACGTCGACTGATGGAACATGCATCTCGAATGCGTCGAAGAGTGACTTCAGCTCCGTTGGTTTCCCATTGTGTGGAACATTCCCATACTTTTGAACAACTTACTTGGTCAATTATAGACTATGTTCCAGCTGATCCTCGGCGTGGTCATAGGGAGATTCCCTTCAGCAATTAGAACAACGATGGATTTATCGTCTTGGCTCGGTGGAGCCAGAAGGTTTAAATCGAGAAATTGACTGGCAAAGTCTATTATGAATAACATGGCTGTCATTCTATATTTCTACCAATCCGATAAGGGATTCCCCGTCATGTGGGGCTATCCCAGCTCTGATTGGTTGGTTCTTCTTCTAAAAGGCAATTGTTCGGCCATTGCAAACTTAGACCTGAGCTGCAACAGACGGCGTTTTTTCTTGATGATTGCTGACAATTTAATACTTGTGGATATTGCACTTGAAACAGGGCGAAGGAGCCCGAAACGTGTGCGTTGTGTGGAAGGCTTTTGAAATCAGCACTTTGGGATTGAGATAAGTTTTTTACTTACTCTTGTTTGTTGAACTTTTAAATTTGGTGAAGAACCGTAATAAATAATAAAAGTAGCTACCCGCCTGGTGAGGGTCGTTTTTCCTTTCGACCTTCCCACGGTCAGCTCCGACAAAAAATAATTTATTTTGTAGCAGGTCGTATTGTAATAGGTTAGGTTTTCTTTTTCTTATTGTTCTTTGATAAGGCTTTCAATGCTGCTTCAACTTCTTCTTTCATCACCAATGGTTCCCGATCATAAGGTACAGGTTGAAACGGCTGTTGGTCCACTTGATCTTTATCATATAAAAACTCTGTATATTCCTTCCACCTTTTCTTGATGATCTCAGCATCATTCAACATAGAACCTTGAGCATCTTGTAACATTCCAATTCGAGGCTGGAACTTTTTCTTTAACTCTCGTAGCTTTAGGAAAGCCGATCTTGTTCTTCCTCTAATAGTTTCTGCTTCTATTTCCTTGCAAGTATCATTGTAGTACTTTTCCTTGTCCTGTCTTGCTGCACATTGGAAATCTGTTGAGTTCTGTGATTGTCTTTCTTTCTCCTCTGGCTTTAGCTTCTCTGCGTTTCTGGGCAATTTTCAGAGTTTCTTCCGTCATCCATTTTGGCCGTTTTTGCTTTTTCACCTTTTGTAGAGACTTCTCGCTTTCTTCCAACACAACCTTCTTGATGTCATTCCATAACTCTTCCGGAGCTCTGTCATTTGTATCTAAAGCAGCAAATCGATTTTGCAGGCAGTCTTTAAATTCCAGTGGTATATTCTCAAGGTCATATTTTGCTGCATTAATGAGCGGTTTGCTCTTTTTCAACTTTAGCTTGAGTTTGCATACTAGTAGTTGATGATCTGTACCACAGTCAGCTCCAGGTTTTGTCTTTGTTGATGTTACAGAGCTTTTCCATCGTTGACTTCCACATATGTAGTCAATTTGATTTTTATATAATCCATTCGGTGAAGTCCATGTGTACAGTCGCCGCTTGTGTTGCTGGAAGAAGGTGTTTGAGATGAATAGATCATTGGTCTTGCAGAATTCTATCAGTCTTTCTCCAGCTTCATTTCTGTTGCCAAGTCCATATTTTCCAACTACTTTGCCTTCTTCTTTGTTGCCAACTTTTGCGTTCCAGTCACCCATGACTATCAGGATATCCTGTTTGCATGTTCTGTCAATTTCAGCTTGTACTTGTTCATAAAACACTTCAATTTCATTCTCTTCTGCAGCTGTTGTTGGGGCATATACTTGAATTATAGCCGGGGGGTTCATGGAGCATCGGAACTGGAGCTCTCCATCTTGTGATACTGCGTTGGCTTCTTTCTCTCTCTCCCTTTTTGAGCTCTTCAGCTCTTGCCCAGTCAAATTCCTTACTTGGAAGGTCATTTTACTGGTAGCACTCATTTCTGTGCACAGGGTTAGTGAACTGCAAACGGTGGTGGTGCATTTGCTTTATACCAGATTTCATGAGAACAGGATTGTCCTCCAGACTCATCCTAAATTCCTACCTAAGGTAGTTTCCGCTTTTCATCTCAACCAGTTTGTGGTGCTGCCCACCTTTCCCCCCAAGCTTCAGGCCAACAGGACTGAGGCATCTTTGTGTACTTTGGATTATAAGCGAGTACTCACTTTCTACCTGGAGAAGATGAAAAGCCTACCACTGTTCTCCCCAGTTATTAGTCTTCAACACCAACAAACTCGGAATGGCAATGATAAAACACACTCTCTCGATCTGGGGCGGTGGACTGTATTTCCTTTGCTTATGCTCAAGCTGGCCTTTCCTTAAAACACCATGTTACAGTGCACAACATGCGAACTATGGCTACTTTGATCGCCAACCATTCAGTCTCCATGGTGAAGATCTTTAGGGCTGCTATGTGGTGGTCTGTCCACACTTTTACAGCCCTGCAGCCCATTACTGTATTGCTGGAGATTCCCAGTGTGACAGCAACTTTGGTCAGGACTTAGAGCAACTCCTTCCCATCGACCCTTCTGTCCATCCAGGCTACCATAGTCATGCTGATGTTGATGTCACTGCTGATAGCTGACTCTCAGAACCTTCAGCGATTGCTCATGCTATTTAAACGGTTCAATTTTCCTGGTTGCCCCATTGGGCTTTACAGGTTTTTTTCGGTGGCCTATAGCTATGGGAGTCCCATAAGTGAGGACTGACTTCCTGCATGATGCCAGAGAAAGCCTGGTGGTTCACCTGTAACAGGTGTTATCCAGGAACAGTGGGGATTAGTCCTCACTACCCTCCTGCCTATCCATGGAGGAGTTTATTTTCGGGCTTGATTAAGCTATGTTATCATACTGAGGTAAAGATGGCTCCTTCATCTGGGAAGACCAGCACGCATGCGTGGTACACTTCCAAGGCATTCTTTGGAAGCTGGGAAGTGTAAGGTCCCCGTGGTTCCTGAGGTAGCTCGCAGACATTCCAAACAAGGGTCCTCGGAGTGAGAGCGTAAGAAGAAAAAAAGACCTCAAGGGGCTGCCCTCGTGATAGGCAGACAAGCATGGGAAATCCTGTACGAAGTCCCCAATGGGGCTTCTCAGGAGTCTGAGTGGGAGCGGCCACAGAAGGTATCCAGGACAGAAGTTGAGGCCTCTGGTGACGGTCCCTGGTCTCCCGAGGGCTGTCTCTTTGAGGACCCCCCCCTCTTTCTCGACACCAGACCCAGTAACCCTGTTGTCAGTGTCAAGGAAAGCCACTCCAGAGTGGGAATCTTGTATGTTGGCACTTGAATGCAGCTTGAATGCACCGGTGGAGACTGATCAGAGGGGAGATCTCGGTGAGCCCAAGATTCCGGAGATGTCTCAACATCAGACTCCTAAGCCAAGTAGCCACCGATCCTCACCTGAGGATACCTTGTTTCTCAAGTTAGTCTGGGACATGGCGTAAGCCCTCTTCATCATTACGGAGTCGGAGGAGGCTATCCATATAGAGGAGCTTGACATCCTCCAGTACGAGGCACCTCCTAAAGAGACCCTGACTGTCCCAGTCCCCTCCATCCTCAACCAGCTCCTTCTCCAGATGTGGGAAGCCCTAACATTGATGCCAATTGTCATCTGCCGCCTGGATACCATGTACTAGGTCCAGTGTGTACCGGGCTTCCGGAAGACCTAACTCCCTCACACCTCCATGGTAATGGAATCAGCCATGCGCTGACAGAAGAGCCCAAACACGCACTTATCGGTGCCCCCAGGCATAAATACTACCAGAGCTCGATGCTAGTGTGCCGCATTCAAACTTACCAACTTTACATCGGCATGTTCCTCTGAGACCTGGTGAAGGAACATGGAGGCTTCGTGGCTGGCCTCAATGGAGACCACCTCTGGCACTTCCAGACACATACGAAGTCTGTCGGAGAGTGCTCCAAGTATTTATCTTGAGCCGCCTATGACTGATTTCAGTCCAGCATGAGGGTGGCTGCTGCCAGCATTGGTGCCAGACGCCAGGCTTGGCTCCAGACTTCTGACCTCGAGCAATGTATGCAGGAGAAGCTCCTTGATGTCCCATGCTTCGGGGAGTAGACCATCAGTAAGCCCATGGAGGACAAGGCTGCCAAGATTGAGAATAGAGTACATTACTCTTGAGGAAGACTTCTACTCTTCTGAGAAAGAAGCCTCCTTTCATAGGAAGGGCCAACCCTATTAAGGCTATCCTCCATATCCGGCCATCCAGACTCCTCAGCAGGGTCACCAGGGCAAGGGAATGGGCCAAGGACCCCAAGCCCCAGACTCCAGCCCCAGCTTAGTCTGGGTCAGGGTTTTGACTCCCCCAGCATAGCTTCTCTTCCTTTGGAGGATTATCTGCCAATGGGAGGGGGGGGGGCACCTGGACCATTTTCCGCACAGGTGGGCTTCCATCACCACAGACTCATAGGCACTTCAGGTGCTCAGGGAAGGTTACCTCTTTCACTTGGACCATCTGCCTCTACACTTCTTTTCTGGGGAGCTTCCTCGGTCTCCCCTGCACCATGCTCTGCTAATGCACGAACTCGCAGGCTTTCTCAGGGACAGGACTGTGGAGCCCATACCATATCACCTGAAAGGAAAGGGTGTTTTACTCCAGATACTGTCTAGTCCCAAAAAGAACTGGAGGGCTAAGGTCCACCCTGAACCTGAGAAACCTGAACAAATTCCCGGTGCAGGAGAAGTTCACAATGCTCTCTTGGAATATTGTTGCCCTACCTCCAGCTGGGAGATTGGCTTTACTCTTTGGAGCTGAAGGATGCTTATACCCACATCCTTATCCATCCCAGTCACAGGCAGTACCTTTCATGGTCAGGAGTGATCATTACCAGTACAGGGTACTTCCTTTCGGCCTTGCCTCCGCACCAAGGATCTTCACCAAATGCCTTGCAGTGGTGGCTGCCTATCTTCGTCTCCAAGGGGCCTTCGTCTTCCCTTACCTAAACAACTGGCTCATAAAAGGAGAGAGAACCTTGGAGATGCTGCAAGCCACAGGCCACCCCATCAAGGTCCTACAACATCTGGGATTTGTGATTAATCACCCAAAATCCCATCTCTCACCAACTCATTACCCGATTCATGCAGGGCTTACTGCTCTCAAAGCCCTCCCATCTGTCCACCTTGGCAGTATGGGGTCTCATTGTGGTCCTGGTGCAGTTTTCCAAGCCACCCTTCAAACCCTTGGCTAACTGCCACCTGAGATATCTGTCCTGGAAGGTGGCCTTCCTGGTGGCACTCACCTCTGCATACAGAGTCAGTGAGCTCCAGGCTCTGGTGGCCGAGCCACTCTACATCAGGTTCTATGCACTCACCTGAAGTTTCTTCCGAAAGTGGTGCCTGATTTCCACCTCATCCAGGAGGTGGTACTCCCTGCCTTCTTTACATGGCCCCACACCACAAGGAGTCTGCCGTTCTCCATACTCTGGAATGCAAAAGGGCCCTATCCTTCTATCTACAGCGTACTCAGGGCTACCTCAAAGCCTCACAGCTTTTTGTCTCTTACGACCCCGGTCGTCTGGGGGAGGCTGTCACCAAGCAGATCCTGTCCATCTGGGTGGCAGACTACATCACTTTCACCCACAACCAGGCTGGGCTGCGTCTGAAGTGCCGAATCTGGTGCATAAGTTTAGTTGCAAGCCTTCGCTCTGTTCCCATGGCAGACATCTGCTGGGCCGCCACCTGGTCTTCGGTCCATACTTCATTACTGCCTGGAGAGTGAGTCACGATGGGACAGTGCCTTCTGCCAGGCCTTACTCCGTAATCTGTTCAGGGTTTAGCAACTCCTGCCCTCCAATCCTTCTTGTTCAGTTTCCTGGAGCCCTGGTTCTCCCTGGAAACTGGGGTGGTCAGTCTGATCTCAGATGCACTTGTGGCTGCTCACGACTGGGCCGTGTGTTTTCTATAGGCCATTGGTAGCCTGTAGCTAGGGAATCACATATGTGAGGACTGAGTTCCTGCTTGTTCCTGGAGAAAACATAGTTACTCACCTGTAATAGGTGTTCTCCAGGGACAGCAGGAATCAGTCCTCACAACCCTCCCACTCCCCTTGGAGTTGCTGTAATTTTTTGCCATCCCTTTTGTCGGCTCTAGCTATGTCATCTGACTGACCAAGATGGTGCCCTAGGGTGGGAAGGGTACCACACATGCGCGATGGCACCTCCCAAAGTCTGTCTTTGAAAGCTGGGGAGATGCTTCTGCAAGGGTTACGTCAACGTCACCTATATGTGAGGACTGATTGTTGCTGTCCCTGGAGAACACCTGTTACAGGTGAATAATTAACTACTCTATCTCCTCCTTTGATGAAATGCATTCGTACCAGACGCATTGCACTTTGGGACATGCCCAAAGTCTCCCTACATTTGAAAAAGTCCCTATATCCTTACATTCCTGTCAGCATTGCCACCATGCTCACCTCAGCATCTTCTGAAACTTAACTGGAGTACGATAGAAACAGAAAAGTATTTTTAGCCATTTTTCAAACGGATTGGTCAAAATAAAGATCTTTCATATATTAAAGATTTTGCTGCACTCCATTGACTTAGTGTATACCCAGGCTGCCCCCGCAGTGCTGTAAATGTCTGCAGCCGTGATGGGGCATTTGAAAGAGCTTTATAGGTTTTTGCGATTATGCTCATCTGACCTAATGTACTTTCTCAATCCCTCAAAGTTTTATTCTCATGGAGAGGTTCCTCAGATGCTTACAGTAGGTGAGAAGTAACATCTATTCTTCCACTCCAAACCAAATTTCTCCCACCTTCTCCTCAGAGATCAGCTCCCCTGTTATATAAATTGGCCAGTCCTTTGGAGTCTTCCATTTTCCCATTTCCTGAAAAACTAGAGTAGAAAGCTCCAGTGGAAGATTCTACATTTCATCTAATGGGCGTCAAGAAAGAGACACCTCAAAGCATCACCGTAAATCTAGTATAGCGATTGCATACTCCTTTTTCATTCTCTAGACTTTGGTCCCACACCCTATAATCCAAATGCTTATCACCTTGCAGATCACACTCTGTACAAACCCATTGGTTCTCTGGGGCGTATGTCCGATCCCAAATAGCTCTGAGCTGGGCCATTTGAAAATCTCATTTAATCCCACCAACCCTCCCTGTAATTTAGACTGATGAAGAAATCTGCCTTACTACCCTCAGGGGTTGACCCTTCCAAATCTAAATCTTTCTATTTAATGTGTGGAAGCCTCCCCCCCCCCTCCCCCAAAGGTATATCGATGAGCAGCATCTGGAACAAATATAACAATCTAGGGAGCACCGTCATTTTTACACTAGCCATATGGCCCATCTGAAAACGTAAATCCCTCTGTGCTCAAGATCCCCTGTCAACCTATCAAATATGGGTTTATGGTTAGCTTGGTATAGTTTGATGCTTAGGCACCAGCATCATCCCTGGGAAGCTCACCTAAAGGCAAACCAAACCTTAAGTCTGGCCACCAAATCTGGTGACGTATTAATCAGTAGAATCTCTGACTTTGGCGAAATTTTGAGTTAATATGAAAATCTCTCATACTCCCACACTTCCAAAACCAAAAAGGTTGATTTGTAGCCTACTAATTGTAAAAAGAATGTCATCTGCGAAAAGCATGATCGGGTAATCTACCTCTCCTACTTCAGTGCCTCTAATGTCTGTATTCATCCAGACCCTTGCCACAAGTAGTTCAATAGATAAAGCACAAAATAGTGGGAACGGGGGACATCCCTGCCCATGTCCCTCTTATGAGCTCAATAAAAGCTGAATAGGCTCCATTTTCACACAGGCCTACATCTTGTTACACATTGCTCTAACTCGCCCTTTGAAAGAAGCAGAGGCCACAGAATGCCTCTTTGGGGGAGGGCACAAGCTCTGCCTTGACTCTCTCGACTTTGCCCCAAGCCCCACCCTAACTCTTCCCCTTGCCCCCCATGAACTTCCCCTCCTGTTCTGACCATCTCCCGTGGACAGAAGAGAAGGAAATGGTTGCAAATGCAGCAGACTCCTGTCTGTCCATGGGAGATGGTATCCCCACAGGCAGGAAGGGAAGGCTGTCGCAATCGCTACAGAGACTCCTTTCTGTCTGCCCACAGGGATCTGATCTCCCATGAGCAGACAGGAGGAGTCTTTGCTGCGATCATGACTGCTCTCTTCTTTCTGCAGCGAGGGGGGGGGGGAAATTTTGGTGTGGCCCACCCCATTCCAATGCTTATGGGAAGAAGGGCCAAAAGCCATTCTCTCTAAGGTTCAAAACATAAAGGGCCTACTCACTTGATCAAATGCCTTTTCAGCATTAATTGAGAAGAGGGAATGCCCGGTTCCCAAGCAACCCAAATCAAATTTAAGTTTTTCCTAATATTGTCTCCAGCTTGCCTGCCCAGTATAAATCCTGCTTGGTTTGGATGTATTAAATTCATAATTATTTTATTTAGTCTATTGGCCAAAATTTTCACCAGAATTTCAACATCTAAATTGAGTAATGAAATGGGGTAATGATCCTCACAGTTTTCAGGATACCTCCGCTCTTTGTGAATAAGATATACCTGCCCGTCCCCTTGAAGCAGGCAGCTCCTGTCCAGTGACTTGCCTACCATCAAAGAATCAATTGCTTCTCTAATTTTCTTCATATAGTGGTCTCCCACTCCAAAAGCATTATCTCTTCCAGGGAGAGCCCTTTGGGGGACTGAGGCTAAATAGCTATCAATGTCCTGTGGGTTGTGATATCCTAGTCTGATATAATTTCTTGTAGAGGCCCTGAAAATGCTTCCGAAGATCAGGACCTATAGCAAACAGCTCCCTTGTTCTCTCTGAAGATGCATATTTTAGCCCTGCTCTGTTTTCTTCACTTTGGATGCCAGCATCCTCCCCGCCTTATCGCCTTGTTCAAAACTAGCTGTCTAACCCTTTTGATTTGCCAGGTCATCTCAAAAGTTTTGCTTGCAGCCTGTTCCTCACTTCTAACAGGATCTTCTGCACCTTTTGGCTAGGATGTAGTTTGTCCTGTTCCAACCTCCTAATTGTGTCTCGCAGATCCTCCATCCTTGGCTCCCGCTCCTTCTTTTGGACTTCCCACTTAATTAATCTATACTTAATTACCGCTTTGACCCTTCTTAGAGTTGCACCTATCACTTCACCATTATTATTGAAGTCAAAATATTCCTGTATATCCTGTTCTAACCTCTGGACAACCTTAGGATCCCCCAAAATGCTATCATTTATTCTTCAAAATTTATTCCATCCCACCGCCTCTCTACCATGGATGGTCTGTCCATGTGATACTCCTCATTTCAACTTTGCTTGGCCAAGAGCAGGTCAATTCAAGAGTAGGAACCATGAGGCATTGAAAAAAATACATTATACCCTGGTTGAAGGTATTTTATTTATGCCACAAATCAACCAGATTCTGTCTGCATAAATCTCTACAATCTTTGTCTAGTCCCCCCCCCCCTTGTCTTTGTTCCCTACCCACCTACATTATCTGATGTTGTACTAGCATTATATTAAAATCATCACCCACCCCCCAGGATCATGTAAGCTATTTCCCACCTTTCTAAAAACGTTCCCCTGGAGCACTTTAGGCGCATAAATGTTAATCAGGATAAAACTGTTGCTTTCTGTCATTACCCTCGGGTCCTCAATTTGCAGCTCTCTAGATAGAGCCCCACAACAACTTTTTTCCTCCCCTGATTATTTGAAGCAAGTACCAAAAAGTACTTATGTCTAAGCCACCCCTCATCCCTCTTATGTGAATAGGTGTCCTGAATTGGACCAATTTGAACTTGCATGTGCTCCAGTTCCTTAAAAAGCATTTTCCTCTTGAAGGGACTATTGACACCCTTTGCATTCAGGGTGATTTTCTTCAATCTATGTGTCGCGATTGTATAATCTCCCATCCATATCTCAAACCACTCTAAAAAAAAAAAATAAATAAATAAATAAAAAATCTTCCCATCCCTCTTTCCTCCAATCCCTCCCATTCCTCTCCCTCCCCCCAACAGAATCATATGTATGATCTAAGAGAAAGTTGACATACCAGCAGGATGTGCATATTTGTTTTGTTAAACTTGATATACTGCTCCTTAACCCAGGTAACAGGGCTGTTTACAAATTAAAACAACAAAAGCAATCTGAAGGTTAAAAAAAGAATGCCATAGTAATATAGGAAAGCCAAGCATTCATACTAGGAATAGAGGAGGATCAGGAAGGGAGGGATAAAGGGGAGTCAGGGGTTGGGGGGGGGAGTCAAAAGCCAGCTGAAAAAGATGTCTTACATTTAGCCTTGAGCTTTGGGAAGGAGGACTCCAGGCAAAGATCAGGGGGCAGGGAGTTCTAGAGGGTGGGACTGAGAAAGTCAAGGGCAGATAGATGTGTGAGTGGATTCAAGCCTTGCGTGGGAAAACAGGGTAGGTGGAGGCAGTTGACATATATATTACCGAGGATGCAATGGGCATGGAAATGCAAGACATCTGAGAGATATGTGGGGGTGTTAGTATGTAGTGCTTTGTGGACTAGGATAAAGCGTTTATACTGAGGATGGTGTTTGAAGAGATGCCAATTAAGATGAATCAAGAGAGGGGTGTTGTGCTCAAAGGGGGAGGTGTGTTCTGTGAGACAGGTGGCAGTGTTTTGTATACGCTGTAGGCGATGGATCTCAAATTAGGGAAGACCAAGAAACACAACATTAAGTAGTCTAGTTTAGATATTACCAGCATGTGAGGAGTAGAATGATGAGAGATGCAGATGATAGAAGAGGACGGATGGCTTGAATACAGCAAAGGGAAAAAAAATAGGATTGTCGAATAAAGGCGGAGAGATGGGTCTGGAAAGAACGACTAATCTAGGATAACACCAAGGTAGTGGAGGGAGTCATCAATTGGGATGGGGCAAAGGAGGGGGGACTGGATACACGGAACCAGATAGCAGCAGTCTTAGCAGGGTTGAGATGAAGGAAGTTTTGTGTGAGCCAGATCGAGACACAGGAAAGGCAGGTGTTGAGGGGAAGCAGATTCGGGGGTGGATGGACTAGTGTGGTATTGAAGAATATCATCTGCATAGTAGTATGCAGAAATCCCATGGTGCTGAATGAGAAGAGTAAGGGGAATTATAAAGATGTTGAAAAGAAGAGGCACAAGAACAGAAACTTGGGATACACCACAGAAGAGGAGGAAGAAGAGATACCCAAAACAGAGAGAGCACGCTGACGGAGAATCAAGCTGAACCAATGGCGAGCGGTGCCATGGATCCCAAGATTATGCAAATGAGTGAGAAGAGTGACGTGGTCAACCAGATCAAATGCTGCAGAAAGGTCCAGAGAGACAGCCAAGGAAATATCACCCTGGTTGTTAGAGTGGTGAACATAAGAACATAAGAACATAAGATATGCCATACTGGGTCAGACCAAGGTCCATCAAGCCCAGTATTCTGTTTCCAACAGTGGCCAATCTAGGTCATACGTACCTAGCAGTTTCCCCAAGGGACACAGGTTCCACAATGCTTGTATTGGTTCAAGCATTGATATCCTGGGTCCCTTCTTAATAATGGTTTATGGACCTTTCCTCCAGGAACTTGTCCAAACCTTTTTTAAACCCAGCTACACTTACAGCCTTTACTACATCCTCCGGTAACAAATTCCAGAGTTTGATTACACGTTGAGTGAAAAAATATTTTCTTTTATTAGTCTTAAATAGTTTACCCTGTAGCTTCATTGCATGTCCCCTAGTCTTTCTATATTCTGATAACGTAAACAATCGATCTACGTTTACCCGTTCCACTCCGTTCATTAATTTATAGACTTCTATCATATCTCCCCTCAGCCGTCTCTTTTCCAGGTTAAAGAGCCCCAACCTTTTTAGCCTTTCTTCATAGGAGTAGCCTTCCATCCCCTTTACCATTTTGGTGGCTCTTCTCTGAACCTTTTCTAAAATTGCTATATCCTTTTTAAGATATGGCGACCAGAATTGCACACAATATTCAAGGTGCGGTCTCACCATGGAATGATATAGAGGCATTATAATATCTTTTGTTTTATTTTCCATTCCTTTCCTTATCATACCTAGCATTCTATTTGCTCTCTTGGCCGCCGCTGCACACTGGGCCGAGGGTTTTAACATGGTATCCACAATGACGCCTAAATCTTTTTCCTGGGTGGTGGTTCCTAATGTGGAACCTTGCATTGTGTAACCATAGTTTGGGTTGTTCTTCCCTAGGTGCATAACTTTGCACTTGTCCACATTAAATTTCATCTACCATTCTGATGCCCAGTCTTCTAATCAAGATCCTCTTGCAATTTTCCACAAACCTCTTGGGTTTTAACAACTTTAGTTTTGTGTCATCTGCAAATTTGATAACCTCACTGGTTATTCCACTTTCCAGGTCATTTATGAATGTCAAAAATCAGCGGACCCAGCACAAATCCCTGGGGTATACCACTATTCATCTTTCTCCATTGGGAAAATTGGCCATTTAGCCCAACCCTCTGCTTTCTATCTTTTAACCAGTTCCTGATCCACAGTAGTACACTGCCTCCTATCCCATGACTCTTTAGTTTTGCCAAAAGTCTCTTATGAGGGACCTTGTCAAAGGCTTTCTGAAAGTCCAGATACACTATATCAACCGACTCACCTTTGTCCACCTGTTTATTCACACTTTCAAAAAAACATAACAGATTAGTAAGACAAGATCTTCCTTGTCTAAAGCTATATTGGCTGTCTCCCATTAGGCAATGACTATCTACATGCTGAGTAATTTTATTCTTTGATGGTTTCTACCATTTTTCCCGATACTGACGTGAGGCTCACCGGTCTGTAGTTTCCTGGATCACCCCTGGAACCCTTTTTAAAAAATTGGTGTTACATTGGCGATCCTCCAATCTTCAGGTATTAGAGATGATTTTAATGATCACAGATTACTAATAGTAGGTCTGCAATCTCATATTTCAGTTCTTTCAACACCCTTGGATGTATACCATCCGGTCCAGGTGATTTGCTACTCTTCAGTTTATCTAATAGTTGTAATACATCTTCCTGATTTATCGATATTTCCTTCAATTCTTCTGCACCTTTAAATACCACTTCAGTCATGGGTAACATCCCTATATCTTCCTCAGTAAAGACCGAAGCAAAGAATTCATTCACTCTCTCCGCTATCGCCTTGTCGCCTCTTAGTGCCCCTTTAACTCCTCTATCATCTAATGGACCAACTGACTCTCTCACAGGTTTTTTGCTACGAATGTACTTGAAAAAATCTTTATTTCGCGTTTTTGCTTCCACAGCATGCTGCTTCTCAAATTCTCCCTTTGCCTGCTTTATCAATGCCTTGCATTTGACTTGCCAGTGCTTGTGCTGTTTCCAGGTTTCGTCGTTTGGCTCTTTTTTCCATTTCCTGAAAGATGCTTTTTTGGCAACAGCCTCTCTGACCTCACCTTTATACCATGCTGGCAGTTTTTTGGACTTCCACTTTTCTTAAAGTGTGGAATACAGCTGGTCTGGGCTGCCAAGATAGTATTTTTCAACACCACCCAAGCTTGATGTAAGTCTTTAACCTTTGCAACTGCTCCTTTTAGTTTTTTCTTAACTATTTTCCTCATTTTATCATAGTCTCCCTTTCGAAAGTTAAAAGGTAGTACTGTGGATTTCCGTACTAGCCCTCCTCCACTAATTAAATCAAAGGCGATCATGCTATGATCACTATTGCCAAGTGGCCCCAACACCCTTATCTCTTGCACTAGATCTGGTGTTCCACTAAGGACTAGGTCTAATATGGCTTCCCCTCTGGTCTGTTCATGAACCAGCTGCTCCAAGAAGCAGTCATTTATGTCATCTAGGAACTTTATCTCCCTAGCATGTCCAGCCGTGACACTGACCCAGTCGATACCGGGGTAATTTAAATCGCCCATTATTATTACTGCGCTGTAACTTTTGTTAGCTTCCTTGATTTCTTTGAGCATTTCATCGTCCTTTTGTTCGTTCTGGCCCGGTGGTCGATAGTACACCCCCACTGCCATCGCTTTCCCCTTTTTACATGGAATTTCAATCCATAGAGATTCTACAGCAAATTTTTGTTTCCTGCAAAACTTTAATCCTTTCTGACTCAATGCCCTCTCTAACATAGAGCAGAACCCCTGCACCAATTTGATCAGCTCTATCATTACGATATAGTTTGTACCCAGGTATCACAGTGTCCCACTGGTTGTTCTCCTTCCACCATGTCTCTGATATTCCTGTCATATCTAACCTCTCATTTAGTGCTATATATTCTAACTCTCCCATCTTATTTTTTAGACTTCTAGCATTTGCATACAAGCATTTTAGAGACTATTTTATTCATATTAATTTGGCTATTGGTAGACATGGGTAATTTGGGATCTTTAAGCTCTGTCTGCTCCATAGTCGAGGGCATTTGGGCTACTTTACTCTTTTTTGGAACCTCTCTGCTTTTGGTAATATCCTTCAAGGATACATTCTTCCGAACCGTCCACTCTTGGGCGACTGTCGGCTTTCTCCTATTAACACTTATTAAAAGAGGGCTGCTACACAGTACCCTGTCCTGTGCTGCTGAGGTAAGCTATTTTCTTATTTGATTTAAATTATAGCTCTTTGCTGCTGTTAGGCTCTAACTTATTATGAAATTTAAACTACAAGCTCTCTGCTGGGTTCTAAATTTAACCAGAAAGCTCTCTTCTGTGTTTTAAATTTAAACTAAAAGTACTTTGCTGATGCTAGGCCCTGAATGACTATTAAATTTAAACTACAAGCTCTCTGCTGGGTTCTAAATTTAGGTAAAATAGAACTCACGTCGTTTAATGACTTACTCTGCAACTTAAAAGCTTAATTATTTCACTCTGGCATTTGGCAATTGGTCTCAGAAAAACTAGCGGCACATAAACCAGGAGCTAGTCGCTCATTGATGGTGCCAGTTTTACATCAACGACCCTCTGCCTTCCTTAGCCTTTTTTTTTTTTTTTTTGTAGAATATGTTCTTAAAAAATTGTTTAAACTTGAAATTGAAAATTGAAAATGTTTTCCATCTCATAAATATTTGGCATTCCTCATATTAAAGATGATTCACGTTCTTCCAAAAGATTTACATATTTTGCATGAGGAGCTACTAATATCATTAGACACTTAGCTTCTATCAGGAGACGAACAGGACAATTCCAACGCTCACAGCTAGGTACCCCAAGCGTTTCACAACAGCAGTTTCTTCAGGGAATCGTCCATTTTAGGCTGCTTGGTTGATGCTGCCGGCGTATAGATTTGCATCTAAATAATATTCATTAACATCTTTCTATGAAAAGCCTTCTGTGAAAAAATCTTGATGCGTTGAACGCTAAGGAAGGCAGAGGGTCGTTGATGTAAAACTGGCACCATCAATGAGCGACTAGCTCCTGGTTTACGTGCCGCTAGTTTTTCTGAGACCAATTGCCAAATGCCAGAGTGAAATAATTAAGCTTTTAAGTTGCAGAGTAAGTCATTAAACGGCGTGAGTTCTATTTTACCTAGTGTTAACCGTTTAAAGAGCAACAGACTACAACCTAGTGGTAGGTTCTAAATTTAAACAGAAAGCTCTCTTCTGTGTTTTAAATTTAAACTAAAAGTACTTTGCTGATGCTAGGCCCTGAATGACTATTAAATTTAAACTACAAGCTCTCTGCTGGGTTCTAAATTTAACCAGAAAGCTCTCTTCTGTGTTTTAAATGTAAACTTAAACTGCTGCTACTAGGCCCTGACTGATTTAACAAAAAATGGTGGGTTCACAGATTATTTAGCTTTAATAAAAAGAATTCCTTTCAGAAAATTCCCAGAAGTATATACTCACAATTGCAGATCTCTCTCCAGAAGTAACAGTCCCCTTTTCTAGTATTTCAAGTTTCTTGCTGTAGACTGATTCTCTAAAGACTCCAGATGATAGACTGCTGAAACATCTCTAATTAAAGCAACATTACCATCACATTAAGACTGGAGCTGAGAATCAGTACGGGCAGTCAACTTAGTTAAAGAACCTAATTGCTGATCTATAAAGGGGCGTGTCACGCAGGCTGTGACACGTGGCTGCGTGTAGCACCCGCTGGGTTTGTAGGGTTAGGGGGGAGGGTCCTCAACGCCTGGGACATCCACTCTGTGCCTGCAGCTGATCAAACAAGCCTCCAGCTCCCACCTGCTGCGCTGCTCCACGGCGATGGCAAACGCTTGTGCTCCCAGGTGCAGCTGATCTCCTCAAACAAAGCTCTGCTCCTGCTGGGCTTTGTAGGGTTAGGGGGGAGGGTCCTCAATGCCTGGGATGTCCACCCCGTGCCTGCAGCTGATCAAACAAGCCTCCAGCTCCCACCTGCTGCACAGCTCCACGGCGATGGCAAAGAACCGCGTCAGCTCCCAGGTATAGCTGATCTCCTCCCCTGGGACCTCTTTAATAATGGTTTATGGACTTTCCTCCAGGAACATGTCCAGACCTTTTTTTTTTTAACTCATCCTTCCATTCCCTTTACCAGTTTGATGGCTTTTCTCTGGACCTTTTCTAATTCTGCTATATCCTTTTTAAGATATGCCGATCATAATGGTACCCAATATTCAATGTGCGGGCGCACCATAGAACTATAGAGGCATTTATAATATCCTTGATTTTATTCTCCATTCCTTTCCTTATGATTCTTAATATTCTGTTTGCTTTCTTGGCTGCTGCTACACACTGGGTGGAGGATTTCAACAAATTATCCACAATGATATTTTAAAAGGCTAATGTTGGCTGAGCTCAGCCTGCTGGATGGTGTAACCAAAGTCCTTTTGGCCTCCAGGAGGACCTCTGAGTGTCTTACTTTTGGCAAATGAAAGTGGTTTGCTGTCTGGTGTGAGGGCCAGGCCCTAGATACTTTCATCTGTTTCACTGCTTGAATAGCTTCTACACTTCTCTGAATCAGAGCTTGTCCAACTCCATCAGAGTCCACCTCAGTGCAATTGGAGCTTACCATTAAGGTGTGGAAGGAAAGTCCATCTCGATACAGCCTTTAGTTGTTCGCCTTATGTGGGTTGTTTCTCTTGAAGCTTCCCTACAAGCCGCCAACTGCAGTGTCTTGGGACTTCAATGTGGTTTTTGTGCAGCTCATGAAAGCTCCCTTTGTGCCACTGAATTCCTGTCCTCTGACGTTCTTGACCTGGAAGGCATTGTTTCTGTTGGCGGTCACATCAGCATATAGAAAGAGTGAGCTTCAGGCGTTAGTAGTTTGTCTGCTTTACACTAATTTCCACCATAATAGAGTGGTCCTCTGTACTCCTAAATTCCTTCCAAAAGTGGTATCTAATTTCCATCTTAATCAGTCAGTTCTTCCAACATTTCTCCTGTGACCTCATGCCCACAAAGGGGAAGCTAGGTTGCAGATGTTGGACTGCAAACGAGCTTTAGCCTTCTACTAGGAGCTTTATATCTACTTATATATTTATCGCTCCAAAAAACCTATATACCCCAAAATTAGAGAACTTATCTTTCAAATGTACTACTCATTAGACAAATGACTAGGTCTCAGACTTCCCGACACTATCAATGCTTACTGCCAGCAACCTGGCAGAGCTATGCTGTGCCAAATAGCATCAACGACCTGTCAGATGTATCAGTTCCCAAAAATATATGATTCTTCCAATATAAAGTGACTTAACCAAATAAAACCAAGCAGGATGACACTACAGTTAATTTTATTACCAAGTTCTCTCCTTTGAGTTACAAAATACAGAAAATCATACAGAAGCATTCTAATGTGCTACAGAGTATGGCGGGATTTACGGAACGACATATTAGATGCGTCTGGCAATGGCATGCCAATTTAAAAGAACTTGTAAGTCTGACGCAGTTGCGCCATCCACGAGGAAGTACGGCTACACATGAGGTGCAGAGGGGGCATTCTCCTTGCGGTCACTGTAACGTGTACAATAAATTTAAAGACTGACCATTTTACTTATCATAACATAACTTACACTTTATGGGGCACCACTTCTTGTGATTCCACCTTCGTTGTCTACGCCATGCAGTGTCCCTGTGATTTACTATATATCGGCAAGACCATTAGGTCTTTGCGAATTCATTTGGGGGAACACAAAAGTCGTCTTAAGTGCAGAATAAAGGAAGCTCCATTAGTACAACACAGTATAGCACTTGGCCACTCTTTCGAAGACTTCCAATGTTTTGTTATTGAACAGATACATATGGGAAAAGGGGGCAAGAAGAGGGATCAGACCCTGCTGTTTCATGAACAAAGGTGGATTTTTAATTTGCGATCTGTAGAATCAACAGGTTTAAATAACATGGTCAAATGGAGAGCGTGCTCAGTTTAACTGAGAGGGAGTAGATATGCATACATGTCACTCAAATAGTAGGCTGATCTATAAAGGGTTAGCGGTACCGCAAGTCCGCATGCGTGGTGTTTTTTTGTCAATTGGAAAGGAATAGTTACCCTCAGAAGACGCGGGCAGCATCAACTGGACAAGTTCTTTCACATGCTGATAGTGGGCTGTAAGTTGGTCAGTGAGCTTCGTCATTTTGGACAAAGATTTTAGTTATGAACATGATGATGTAGTAAAAAACTTTTTTAGTGCTTTTTAATTGTTGGTGGGTGTTTATCTGTTCTTATGTATCTCTAGGGAGCCATGGAAAGTATGAACTTTTCTTTATAAATCGTGTTCGGCTTCACCAGCTTCTTTCGGAATATATGCTGTGGAATTATCTTCCCCTGAAGAATCCTTGTACAGGAGAAACGCGTTGAAGCGCTACAAAGACGGCGTTGGTTAAGTCACTTTATATTGGAAGAATCGTATATTTTTGGGAACTGTTGATACATCTGACAGGTCGTTGATGCTATTTGGCACAGCATAGCTCTGCCGGGTTGCAGGCAGTAAGCATTGATAGTGTCGGGAAGTCTGAGACCTAGTCATTTGTCTAATGAGTAGTTCATTTGAAAGATAAGTTCTCTAATTTTGGGGTATATAGGTTTTTTGGAGCGATAAATATATAAGTAGATATAATAGTATACGCTCTGTTAATACGCCTAAGTACAACGTCTATTCTACTAGGAGCAGACAAAGGCCCATAGTCTATCTAGCTTTTTGTTTCTTTTGACCCCAATAAGCCTAGGGCTGCCATTTCCAAATGCACTCTCTCTCAATTTGGCTGGCAGACTGTTTCTTTTTCGCTTATGTCCAGGCAGGCCTGAGTGTTGATGGTCATATCACAGCTCACAATGTCAGAACTTATGGCTGTGTTGGTTGGCAATGTATACTCTGTCTCCATGGAAGAGATCTGCAAGGCTGCAAAGTGGTCTTCAGTCCACACATTCACATCTCAGTACTGTCTGGATGGGCATTTCCCAATGCGACAGCAACTTCGGCCATTCTGTACTCCAGAATCTGTTTGAGGATTAGAATCCAGCTCCATACTCCCTAGGCCCATTCTATTCTATGCAGGATACAAAAAAAGGGGGGGGGGAATTGCTCATTTTGGACATAGTTCATAGTTTTATGGTTATGGCCTTTTGCCATACCACAGTTGAGTTTTGCCCCTGTTGGGTTCTCAGTGGCCTTCTCTGTTTTCGGCAGCCTTTAGCTTGGGAATCTCATAGGTGAGGACTCACCCCTGCTTGTCCACGGAGAAAAGGTAGTTACTCACCTGTAGCAGGTGTTCTTTTTGGACAGCAGGAATTAGTTCTCTCAATCCTCCTATCTCCTTGGAGTTGTCTTCTGCTACAGTTCAGACTGATCCAAGAGAGCGCTGTGGTGGTAGGCGGGAAGGAGGCACGCAGGCGCAATGGAGCCTCCCAAAAGCTTCCATTATAAACTGGGGAGCATTCCCACGTAGGGGCTCCATATGGGATATCACCCATATATGAGGACTAATACCTGCTGTTCATGGAGAACACTTGCTACAGGTGAGTAACTGCCTTTTATTGCCCCGTGTATGTTTTTTTAAGTCCTTCATTTTTGCTAACCATGCTGCCTGAGTACCTTTAAGCTAGTCAGGCTTTTTCTGAATCTCTTCTGAATGGACAGGCCTTCAGGAGATGACTGCAGTCTTCAATGTGGTGGCCTAATTCACTTATCTCTTGCTTGAGGCCCACCACAACTTCCATAATTTTCAGTTTTCACTCCCAAAAGCTCTGTTTTGATTTCTATGAGCGAAAAGCTCTTCTCCCTCTGAGTGAATGTCTGTTCCCTCTTGCTTGTTGGCACACGAATAGCCCTCAGATTCAGAAGTGTACACTGCTATCTTATCTTTCTTTCAAGCATGTGGCTATTTGCTCTGCTGCAGGCATTTCCCTTGGGCACAAACAAAAATTTCCAACTTCTTTGGTGCCCACATAGTAACTCCTGAAGGTACAGCGGGTGGGCTTGATAAATGCTCAAAACATGCTCTTGTGCATCCTGACCGGGAACTGCCTGTTCAAGCATCCATCATGCTCCAGAATGTAATTCCCCCCCTCCCCTCCCCTTCCCATATGCCCGTTCTAAGAGAAAGCAAAGTTGCTTACTTTATGGCAGGTGTTTTCTAAAGAGAGACATCATTTAATTGCACAAAGCCACCTTTCCCCCTTTTTATGAGATATGTGCTTGCTTTAACTCTTCATATATAAAGCTGTGAACATGGGTACTGCTGGACTCTGCACACAATCTTGTACTTGCTAGAAAGACTTTTCTATGTTGATGATAACACAGAAAATGCCATACTGGGTTAGACCAAAGGTCCATTGAGCGCAGTATCCTGTTTTGAACAGTGGCCAAACCAGATCACAAGTACCTGTCAGGTTCCCAAAAGGTATTCAGATTCCATGTTTCTTATCCCAGGGGTAAGCAGCGAATTTCCCTGGTTCAGTTTAGTAATGGTTTATGGACTTTTCCTCCAGGAAATCATCTGAATCTCTCTTAAATCTACTAACAGCTTTAATTACGTTCTCTAGTAAGAAATTCCATAGTTTGATTATGCATTGAGTGAAAAAATATTATCTCCAGGAACAAGCAGGAATGAGTCTTCACATATGGGTACGTCGGTACCGACGGAGCCTGCACAGGAATGCTGCCCAGCTTTCAATCAGAAAGCTTTTGGCAGCATCCCTCGCGCCTGCGCAGTGACTTCCCGCCTTCTCCACAGCCTCTCTTCAGTTTTCGTTTTTCCGCGGAGCCGGCAGGACGTCGTCCTGTCACCGCAGAAACTTTTCTTTTTAATTGCTTTAATTATTTTAATTTTTTTGTTTTCTTGTGGTCGCGGCTGTTTTTCCCGGTACTGCCGGTGGTTTTTGAGCTAAAGTCTGTAAAACGTTTCTTCAGTTTTTTTGCCTTAACTTCTTAGGCCTACTAGGCCTTTTTCATTATGGAGCCTTCTTTTCCTAAGAAGTGCATCCGGTGTGGAAACACCTGTTTCTTTTTAGACACCAATAGTTGGTGTCTTAACTGTGTGGGTCCTGACCCTTTTTCCCCTGACTTGTCAGGAGATAATCTTGTGAGAAAACCTTCAGTATTTAGAGTTTCCCTCGATACCGTTTTTTCTTCGGCAGTGAGGGTACCCAGTTTCTCTACTTCACAGGATTAGGTAACCCAAAAACAGTCTGTTAAGACTAGCCAATGCTTGAATGGTATGTCCCATGCCCAGCATGGTGACGGCTCCGGCCTTGCCCTCAAAAACCCATTGGCATTACCCCTGCGGGAGTCTTCGGGCTCCAAAGCGTTAAAGGGGTTTCAGGATGTTCCTGGGGCTCACCCCTCACAGAACATGCCTGAGCCATGCGCTGAGGTGGTATCCGCTTCGAGCGGTACCGAGCCTCCGGCATCGGCACCGGTGTCGAGTACTCAACTCTTCACCAGGGATCGTCATCGGGCATCCTCGGTTCCTTCGGGACCGATCGATACGCACCGCATTGACTTCCCTCAATCTCAGCCATGCTCTGGGACGGTACCGGCGTCGATCGGTTCCGATACCCTAGCATCGGCATCGGCATGGATGGGTGCTCATCGGGTATCCTCGGTACCGTCGGTATCGATCGATGTCACCCATGCTGCCTTAGTGGTATCGGCATCGCTGATACTACCACCGGCGTCGGAACTGTCGAGACATGCATCGCTAGTCTTGCTCTCTTCGATGCCGAGTCTTGAATCGATATCGAGTCTCGAGGACTGCGTACTGACGCGTCCCGGAACCGACTCTTGTCGTTTCCAAATAGGTAGTTCCGAAGATCCTAGCCATAACTCCCTCATGATCTCGGTACCACTACAGCAGTTCCCGATGACTACTTCACCTGCTAGTCCTTTATCAGTAGCGATGTTGATACCTGTTCTTGCACTGATGCCTAGTTTGGAACCGATACCTGGCATTGGTGCAGTACCTTGTCCATCCTCTGATACTCAGGCTCTTTCTTTAGCCTCACCAGGAATAGTTCCCATAGGAGATCAGTCTTTTCTCCTGGATATGGCAGCTTTTCTTAATATTTCTATCCCTGGTTGTGATCCTACTCATGGCTCACCGGCACAAATGCAAAATATACAATTTCCTTTACATCCTGCGCTGCAGGATCTCCTTCTCAGGATATGGAAATCACCCTTACGACTTCCTCAAGTTTCTACAGACCTTGAGGTTAGGTACCGAGTGCCACCCTCTCCAGGGTTCCAAAAACCTCAACTTTCTCATCGTTCCCTTGTAGTGGAATCAGCACTGAGGAAAGTTAAGAGCAAGAAGAAGCATTCTTCTTTTCCGCCAGGTCGTTCTTCAAGAACACTTGATGCTTTTGGCCGTCAGGCCTTCCAAAACTCTATGCTGGCTTCCAGAGTTCTCTCATATATTTTTCACATGAGTCTAACACTCCAGGAAGTCACAGCGAAATTGTCTCTTTTGACCCCTTTTTTACCAGAGCCCAAGGCTGCTGATTATTCCTTGCTCATTAATCACAGTCGGAATATATCCTGGTTCCTGTCTCGTGCTTCTATAGACTCTTTTGAGTCCGTTAGCAGATCCTCTGCTATTGCCATTGCAGCACGTCGCAGAGCCTGGCTTGAGGCTTCAGACTTGAACAAACGGGCACAAACTATACTAGCTCATTCTCCTTGTACAGGGGAAAGTCTTTTCAATAAGGAGGCTTTATGTCAGGTTGCTCAATGCTCCACTGACTCTTTTTCCACTAGAAACCATTCTCAGCCGCCTCCTTCTTCAAAGAGTAGGAAATGTCCTGCCAAACCTTCTTTCCCTAAGAAAAGAAAGTTTCATTCCTCTCCTGCCCATCATTCGGCTGTACCTAAACAAGAGACGCCTCAACCTAGTCTGCAGTCCTCCAGTTCTGGCCAGTCTCCGCATTCCCAGCAACCATAGGGACCGGGAATTGTAACTTACTTTCCTTCTACATATTAGAAGTTTTTTCAGTGTATTACCCTGTCAAAAAAAAACAACAACAATTATTTTGTTCAGGGACTACACACTTCTCCTCTTCTTACTCTCTAGAGGTGCAGTTGTAACTATCACCTGATAGTTTCTATCCCAACTGAACATTTTTTCCTTCAGTTGACTTACCCCATGGGTACGTCCCCTACAACTACTTGAGGACTACCATACGGAACTACTTCTCTGGCAAGCTCCTTCCCCAGACAAGGATAGAAGATATCCCCTCCTTTTTCTTGTCTGTTTTTTCTTTTTCAGCACACGACGGTCTCTTTCCTGTTTCCGTCAGCAGCTCTGCCTGCAGGAGTTACAGTAATTCTCTTACTGAAACTTTGTCCAAGTTACAGTCCCTTGTTCAAATCTTTGTCTACCCTCAGTAGTGATTCCAAGCTGTCTTGGATCCTCCTACTTGTTTAGACTTTCTCACATTATTCTACCCATCTCCTTTCCTAGGATATGGCAACATACCTGACTTTCAGTCAGTTTTTCTCATACCTCTCCTGCACAATGCTCTCTGCAATCTTCAGAGAAGCTTTCTACTATGGGGGCCTTGCTACAGAGCATTGGCCTTGTCTCTGAAGTTCCTCTTTTATTAGAGAAGAACTTATAAACCCTTCCTATACCTGAGAGGGTTTTCCGCACCCCCCTCCCTTTTTCAAATTGGGGTGTTAACACCTAATCTCAGTTCTTCTACGTGAAGATCCAAGACATCCACCATGTCAGTGTTCTGTGGAAATCCCGCATTGTTCCTTACAGATTCCTATCTTCATCTGTTCTCACGCGAACATCACGGATAACTAGTTGGATTGCCTTCCTGCATCCCTCAATCCATGAAAATAGATTCTCTATGCATATCCCAAGTGGGCTCACCCTCTTGTAGGATGCAGAATCTTTTTCTCTTCTATTCCCCATGTACAATTATGGGGCTGGATGGTAGACATGTATCTCAATCTTTTGTCTTGTATGTAGCATCTCCTTATATGTCTACATACTTATATCATTACTCTGGTGGTGCTAAACCATGCCCCACAAATTTACATATATCTACGTATATCATATATATATATATATATTTGATATATTTCTCCATCCATATCCTAATCTACAAATCTGGACATATGTATATTTATATATATATATATATCTATTCAAGCCACATATATATATCTCCCCATATATGTGTGTTTCATGGGGGGCTTCTTAAGGGTTGGTCAATTGTCTTCACTATCACCCTTACTGTCTCTACTACATATTTTACCTCTTAGAGGTTTTAGACAGTCTGTTGCCCTACGTCCCATGCCAAATTATGATACAGGACATGTTAAGCCCCAACAACCACTTGGTGCTAACATTTTCCATTTTTTCTTTGTCCTTGAAGCATCCAGCTTCAATATATTTCCTATCTCTCACCAGCTAGGAAAAACAGCGTACATCTTTCTCTTTGCGTACACAGCTGTTTCTACTTAGGAATAGGGGTTTTTTTCCAGTTCCCCTCTTCCTGCCAGGACTGGGCTAGTTCTCCAACTCCGTCAGTCTTCTTCCTTTAGTCCTCAATGTTAATAACCTTATGCCTAAAGGAGTTTTCAGCTTTTTTCCATAAAGCTTTCCATTGAAGACCTGATGTCTAATCCTACCCAGTTGACACCTGGATCGTCTACTACCTCCAGGTCTGGACCTTCATCCTCACTACTGGGAGGTCACCTTGAAGATTCAGCCACTGCTTATCCAGTAGACTCCATCCTGCTTCCTACTTCCTACAATACAGTAGGTAAGCTGCATATTTTAAGTGTACATTAAATGTGTTTAATGCTACTCATCATATATACCAAGCACTCCTATAGTCTGTAGGACCCTCTAGTCCTTGGCTGTGCTGTTTCTTTCCTCACAGCTCCTTTATTGTCAACTCCTACCCTCCATCCCACGTTGGATGCCGGGGATTCCTGGAGACAAAATGCACCCCTGATCCAGGCACTTGCATTTTTATGGGATCTCCCCCTGGCATCACCAGCTAGGGAGGTCCCCATATGTGAAGACTCATTCCTGCTTGTTCCTGGAGATAGCACAGTTACTTACCTGTAACAGGTGATCTCTGGGAACAGCAGGAATTAGTCTTCACAACCCTCCCACCTCCCCTAGGAGTTGCATCTTCTTAATTTCTTTCCTTTTCTCTCCTCGCCTTTGTCTCAGCTCTGAAACTCAACTGAAGAGAGGCTGTGGAGAAGGCGGGAAGTCACTGCGCAGGCGCGAGGGATGCTGCCAAAAGCTTTCTGATTGAAAGCTGGGCAGCATTCCCGTGCAGGCTCCGTCGGTACCGACGTACCCATATGTGAAGACTAATTCCTGCTGTTCCCAGAGATCACCTGTTACAGGTAAGTAACTGTGCTTTCTCCAGTTCCTAAATGTGCTACATTGTAGCTTTATTGTGTGTCCCCTAGCCTTTCTACATTTTGAAGGAGTGAAAAAACGATCTACTTTTACCCGACCCATTCCATTCGTTATTTTATAGACCTCATATATCTCCCCTCAGCCATCTCTTTTCCAAGTTGAAGAGCCCTAACCTTTTATGCCTTTCCTCGTAGGGATATCCTCCCATCCTGTTTACCATTTTGGTTATTCTTTCCTGTATCTTTTCTAATTATTCTATGTCCTTTGTACGATATGACCAGAATTGCACACAATATTCAAGGTGGAGTTGCACCATAGAGCAGTGAAGGCATTATAATATCCTTGGTTTTATTCCCCATTCCTTTCCTTATGATTCCTAGTATTCTATTTGCTTTCTTGGCTGCAGCTGCACACTGGACAAAGGGTTTCAACTTATTATCCACGATGATGCCCAGATCCTTTTCCTGTGGTGTGAATGTGAAACCTTGCATCATGTTACTGTAGTTTGTGGTTCTTCCCAAAGTGCATAACTTTGCACTTGTCCACATTAAATTTCATCTGCTATTTGGACGTCCAGTCTTCCAATATACGAGTATCCAATGTTCTCTTGCAATTTTTCACAATCCTCTTGTGTTTTAACAACTTTGAATAATTTTTTGACATGCAAATTTATCAACTCACTCGTTGTTCCCATTTCCAGGTCATTTATGAATATGTTAAAAAGCAGCGGGCCCAGCATAGAACCCTGGAGTACTCCACTATTTATGTTTCTCCATTGAGAAATTTGGCCTTTGAGCCCTATTCTGTTTTCTTTTAACCACTTCCTAATTCACAATAGTACATTGCCTCCTATCCCATGACTTTTTAATTTCCACAAGAGTCTCTCATGAGAGACCTTGTCAAAGGCTTTCTGAAAATCCAGATACACTATTTCAACCAGCTCACCTTTATCTACCTGTTTATTCACACCTTCAAAAAAGTATAAGATTTGAGTCACTATCACCTGATACTCACTATTGCTGTTTCCACCTTACAAAGCCAATGCTGGGTCTCTCAGGAAAGGACACTGAGTTCCTCTGACTGACTATGCACAATCAAAGATTTAATCTGGTCTTAACATGGAGCTGCCTTTCCTTTGCCGTGCCTCATCTTAATTCAACAGGCTCCAGTATCAAGAGAGCCCAAGCTCTCCTTGTGGGCTAAATGTTCAGAGTTTTAGTTAGCAAGATTTGAACCTGTGCAGGGAAGACCCATTGGTTTCTAGTCCATCGCCTTAACCATGTACTTTTGAGACTGTGTGCTCTGGTACCTTGAGAGAACACCTGTTCCAGGTAAGCAGCTTTTCCTTTTTGTTTGCTGTGTAAATATTTGTACATCTCTGGGGACTACAGATGATGAACAAATGCTGGAATGAGCAGTTGTCTCCTTAGTTAAAAGGGTAACAAGACTCTTGATAGAATCTCCTTAGGTTTCATGACAGCTTTGATATAAGAGTGCTTATTTCAGGGGCATAGTCCTTATGTCACACTTTTTTTTGAAGACTGTGCACTTTCATTATGCATGTTACAGTAATCCCCAGGGTAACTGAAACACGCTTGTATTCTGTCTTGCAGATGGAACACGGGTAGCCTCTTCCACAGGCATAGACATTCTTCTCATGGATGACTTTAAGCTAGCAATTAACGATTCCACATACTATGTGCGACCACCAAAGAGAGGTACTGGCTGTTGTGATTAAAAAAAAAACAAAAAAACCCAAAACAGAATGACAAAGGAGTTTGACAACAGATACTTTGTTTCTAAAAGTTAAATATTCTTTACTGTATTAGTGCAGTGCGGTCCTTGTTACAGTGTATATCTGCAGTGTTTAGCCATTTTATCCATTCCCTGCTTCACCGTCAAGGTTAGTGTATTGGGAAAGAGCAATGTTTGAAAAGAACTCTGGTACCATAATTTCTTATACAATTTTATGAATGCTTTGCATGTTTGTAGTATTTGCTGTTCTGTTACAATCTTTAATATAAATGTGAAGGTTCTGGTCTGCCAACTTGCAGTGATTGGCATTCCTTTTTTTTTTCTATGTACAAGCAAGATTTTAGTCTGTACTAAGTTTATCATGTAATTTTATTTTTCTATTGTAAACCACCTTGATATTGTGCTTTAAAGGCGGTATATCAGGTATAATAAACCATAATGTCATAGTGTATGGGCAACGTCATTGATGGAGTCCTACACGGGTCCCAGCTTCTACAAGCTTTAGAAGCCGATCCTGCACACGAGTGCTGTGTTTGTCTTTGTTTTTCTGTGGAGCCCAACAAATGTGCATATTTCATGTTGAAGGCTGTTCTAATACTGTCTTTGGTAGGTTTTTCTCACTTTCTCCTCTTGCTGCTGCCACGTGTTCATCCTCATAGTTCCTTTAAGTTACGGTTTTGGTTGATTTCTAAGTTTCCTCATTTTTACCATGTCGCTACTATAGGCCATATTTAGACCACAAGTGCTTTAGCCACATGTAATTTTTCACCATTGAGTCATTTGATTTTGCTGCAGCTGTTTTTCCAGATGACATGTCCCACAAACTTGCGAGCAGGTTTAAAAGGTGTTACAGGGGCATCCTTAGTTGGTGCCTGCAGGACTGGGGCGTGACATTGATCCCCCTCATTATCTTTTGTGCTCACATATGACAGGGAGTACTCCAGGGTCAAGACAAGCGGAGCAAAAGGATTTTTGGCACAGATAAGTCTACTCCATAGACTTAATCTCAATAGCACAATCAATAACACAACAGTTAAACGAACCCCAACTACTGTTCCTCCCTACAGATTTAAAAAATATAACGAAGAGGAGTTCCTAGACATGATAATTCCCAAATTAGCTATTTCACCACAAAATCTTGATGTAGCAGTAAAGAACTGGCACGAAATCATTAACAATGCAGCTGCTAATAAGCAAGCCACTAAGAAAATCACTCACCCTAAAGCTGATCAAGCCCCATGGTACAATAAAACACTAAACCTAATGAAAAGAAACTTAAGGAAAGCGGAATGCAAATGGAGAAAAAATAAAAACCCCATTAATAAAGATTCATATATCACTCTCCTTAATTCAAATAAAGATGCAATTAACAATGCCAAGAAAAATTACCATTCCTCTATACTAAACAATGCAATAAACAGACCTAGAGAACTATTCTCAATAGCCCAAAAGCTAACAAATAACACCCACAACTCCAGCAATGAAATTACAGAAATTTCCCCACAGAACTTGGCCAACTACTACATGAACAAAGTCATGTCCCTCCCCCAGTTACCAAAACCTAAACACATACCTCAAACCCATTTTGCAGATGAATGGTCTGATTTCCAACCTCTGTCTAACATTGCACTCAAGAACATCATAACAAACATTAATACAACAACCTCACTCCTTGACCCTTGTCCAGTAACATGGATAAAGAACTCTTTACCTATCCTCTCACAATTCATCCTCCCCATAATAAATCTTTCGCTAAAAAATGGGTACTTACCCCCTTCATTAAAACATGTACAGATTCGCCCAATATTAAAAAACCCCACCCTTGACAAATCATCACCTAAATCCTACAGACCCATATCAAGCATCCCGTTCATGGCTAAATTAATCGAAAAAGCAGTACAAATTCAGACCCAAGAATACATTGATAATAATCTTTGTTTTCTCCCATGATTCCAGGAAGATTAGGAGTGGAGGAGTAGCCTAGTGGTTGGGGCAAGGTACTTCAGGCCGGAAGGTCGGGGGTTCAAATCCCACTAAAGGACAGCAACCTTGGGCTGGAAGGACTGGGGTTTCTAGTCCCACAGGTGCTCCTTGTGGTCTTGGGCAAACCACTTAACCCTCCATAGCCCATGTTCCCTGTAAAATAGTTTTCTCCAAGTTATAATACCCTGTTCAATGTAATTTCAGTTTGTTCAATGTAAACCGCGCTGATGCAGAATAGCGCAGTATATAAGAGAATGTAAATAAATAAAATAAATAAATAAGATTAGTACACTTTGCACACCTCAACATCACTTCAGAACCTTGGACCTTACAACTAGTCAGTCAGGGCCTGTAGTTGAAATTCAGAGATCTTCCACCCACTCATTTTGTGGGAGAACCCTCCTTAGATCTCCATCACGCCTTGCTTCAGCAGGAGATTCTCTCACTGCTGAAACAAGGGGTGATAGAGGAGGTTCCTCCATTTCAGCAAGGCCTAGGCTTCTACTCCTGATACTTCCTAATTCCAAAGAAGACAGGAGGCCACAGGCCTATCTTAGATCACTGAAATCTCAACAAATTCTTATGAAAGAGAAATCCAAGATTTCCCTGAGTACTGTTCTTCCATACCTCCAACCAAACTATTGGCTATGTTCTCTGGATCTCAAGGATGCTTATATACACACATCCTGATCCACCCAAACTACAGAAAGTTTCTCAAATTTGTATTTCAGAAAAACCATTACCAATATAGAGTCCTCCCTTTCTCAGCACCTAGAGTCTTCACAAAGTGTTTGTTGTGGCAGCCTACCTTTGAACTTTGGGAATCTTTTTGTTCCCTTACTTAGAAGACTGGTTGCTAAGAGCAGATAATGCTTCAGCAGTCATCTCTGCCCTCCAGGAATTAGGTTTCATCATAAATTATCCAAAATCACACCTCATTCCATCTCAGGATCTAGAGTTCATAGGAGCTCGACTAGACACTGAACAAGCCAGAGCTTTCCTGCCGGACGATGGGTGCCTCCACCTCATTGCCTTGGTCACACAGGTCCAACAGCAATCAACAATAATGGCCAGAACATTCCTATGCCTCCTAGGCCATATGGCTTCTACAGTCCATGTTGTATCCCAATCCCATCTCAACATGAGAATCTGACAATGGACTCTGTTGCAACAATGGATGCAGTCTACAGGTTGTCTCTGACTTCATCACTCCTTGTGTCCTTGGGCAAGCCATTTAACCCTCTTTTGCCTCAGGTACACATAGATTGTGAGCCCTTTGGGGACGAGGGAATATAATCCAGTACCTGTTCATAGTAATTACATAAGGTAAACCATTTTGATGGAAGGATAAGACGGTATAGAAAACCGGTTAAATAAATAATCATTACTCCTCAGATGAAGTCGGCCCTTCACTGGTGGTGCACACTACAGAACCTTGTCGTAGGATCACCTTTTCAGAAATCTGCACCAAAGTATATCCTAATGACCAATGCATCAAAACTTGGTTGGGGAGCCCATCTCAATGGCCTGACAACTCAAGACCCCCTCTAGTCTGCTCAGGAGGCTCTCCTGCACATCAATCTCTTTGAACTCCGAGCAATTTACAGTGAAATCCGAATCTACTTTCCCCAACTCAGGGAACGATCCCTTCTCATACAGATGGACAACCAGGCGGACATGTTCTATGTCCAAAAACAGGGGAGAACAGGCTCTCGCCCCTTATACAGAGAGGCCATCCACTTTTGGAACTGGGCAATTCCTCGAGGGATTCACCTGCATGCAACATACCTTGAAGGAGCAGAGAATCACTTAGCCAACAGGTTAAGCTGAATCCTCCATACACACAAGTAGTGGCTACAACCTCAAGTAGCGCAGTACTTTCACCTGTGGGGGATGCTGCTACTCAACCTCTTTGCTTCTCCTCTCAATGCCCAACTACCTCATTTTTGCTTCAGGATTCCCTCCCCTCAAAGAGAGAGTTCAGATGCGTTTCTCATCCATTGGGGGACAGGATTTGCTCTGTGCCTTCCCTCCACTTTCCCACATATCTAAGATACTTTTCAAGCTCCAGGCTGATCGGGGAACGAGGATTCTCATTACCCTTTACTGGCCCTGTCGTGCCTGTACTGAGCAGGGTTTTAAAAGTGCTGCTTTTACTTTTTTGTCTCAATAGTTGGTTAAATTTTTCCCTGATAGATTTTTGTGGCTTTTGTGCCCTTTGTTCCTCTATCTACTATTTTACTGTTGTTACATATAAAATCAATCCATCAATTCCCTCTGGATTTTTGAGTTACAATGAGTATGATATGACACCTATTAACACAGCAAATCCCTATATATACATTTTTAGTATCTCTACCGGCAATTTAGCGGGGTTTTGTTGTACCCCATCTCTTCTCCCTCTCCCCCTCCCTTACTGGTATAATAACATTTTTATGTTTAATCACTGATCTTTCTCTTGACATACAATAAGGTAATGGTTTCTATGAGTTCTTTTTTGATGGTTGATTTCCTCTGTTATTTCCCCTCTTTCCTTCTTTGTCCCATTGGGTATATTGATAGGGATTCCTTTCTAATCCATATTTAGAGTTGTTCATCTAATGGTAAGTTGTCAATTTTATATTCCTTATCTCTTATGGGTGTATTTCTCTGATATCACTTCTGTTTGCGATTTTATGTATTTGTTTTTTATGTATACTATGTATTATTTTTATATCATATCATTACTTTTTATTTTTATATATATATGCACACACACAATTTGTTTTTATTGGTTTTGCATGATTAATGTATGATATTTGATTTGGGCTTTTTTGTTTTTAATGGATTTTAAACTTTGGTATTTATATTTATGGTTTTGATATTCCTTACATATGGCAATCTATATGTACAGGGTGGCCCCAAAAAAGTGAGAACATCTCATAGCAGATTAGTTATTTAAAAATTCAAAAAGACAAATGTAAGCGATTGACAAATTTAAAAATAAGATGGCGACCGGAAATTGTCGAAATTAAAGACGTTATATAGCTAAAAAAGGTAAATAAGTAAACTATTTAAGCTTTTAATTTACGAGATGTTCTCACTCTTTTTGGGCCACCCTGTATATATGTATTTAAATTTTTTTGTTTTCATGTAGTATTTTTATATGTTAATGTATGCTTTTATATAAAAAGTCGTAGTCTCCTGAGGAAGGCAATTTGCCGAAACACGTGTTGGGCTGACCTGCTTGAACTAATAAAGCTCTCATTTCCAGTGGCATGGCTCTCCTGCTCCCCTTTGTGTTGCTCTTAGATTGCAGGAGGAGAGGCCTCTTTTTGCTTTCCCCTGGTCTCAAGACAAACTCGGTACTAGTTCATTTATGCATTATTGCGGCCTCACACCATACTTTGGAGAACTGCCCTGTCTCGACGCACCCTTTGGTGGCCAGATTCATGTGTGGTTTTCTTTTGACCAAACCACCTTTTTGCCCATCACTAACAGCGTGGGATTTAAATGTTCTTGCACAACTCATGTGCAGTCCTTTTGAACCAATGGCTTTAGCTTCTTCAAAGTACCTAACATGGAAGCTGCTTTTTCTGATAGCAGTGTCTTCAGCTCTGAGTCAGTGAACTGCAAGCTTTGGTGAACTAGGCTCCATATAACATATTCCACCATGACAAGGTGGTCCTTCGAACACATCCTGTCGCAGGTAGTCACCTCCTCCATCCACCTGAACCAATCTATTTCACTACCAATATTCTTTCCAAGGCCTCACAGCTCACCTGCTGAGACTAAACTGCGTACCCCTAGATTGTAAGAGAGCATTGGCGTTTTATCTAGATGGCACTAAGTTATCACCAATCCTCTGTCTCTTTTGACCAAAGTAATCTAGGGTTGCCAGTATCCAAGAGGACACTCAAACTGGCTAACAGCTTGCATATCCTTTGCTTACTCACAGACTGGGCTGTCTCTACAATGCCATGTCATAGCTCATAATATCCGAGCCATGGCTGCCACAGTGGCTAATCTCCGATCTGTCCCTATTTCAGCCAAGCAGCTATGTGGTTTTTGCTGCACACATTTGCAGCACACTATTGCCTGGACAAAGACTCCAGAAGTGGTGCTCAATTCGGATAAGCTGTTCTGTGAAACCTTTTTCAAATTTAGACAACTTGCCCATTGCCCATCTGACTACCTCATGAGGTGTGCTCCAAACGAGCTGAGTCTGTTGGAACTGTGCTGCAACCTCTGGCTGCTCTGGGACTCTTCTCTTGCTCCCTATATGAAGACTGCATTCATATAGGGAGCAATTCCTGCTTGTTCCTGGAGATAGCGTTGTTACTCGTAACAGGTAATCACCAGTATCAGTCTTCACAACCTGCCCACCTCCCCTTCAAGTCGTCCCTATTTATTTTTCTTCTACAATTCTTTTTCTCCACTATACATCAGACTGAGGAGATTAGGAGGGAAGGCGGGAAGGCAGCCATACAAACATGGAGTGCTCCCAAAAGCATCCTTCTGGATGCTGGGGAGTGTTCCTGTGCCGGGTTCCCGTGCCGGGTTCCCATATACGAAGACTGATTCCTGCTGTTCCTGGAGATCACCTGTTACAGCTGAGTAACTATGCTTTACTTTCAGCCGTGGCACTATATGAGCACTGGGGCAATGAAAGATAATCTACTCACGGCTATACTAATTTTATGTACACCACCTTGATGTTTTTAGAATGTCTAGTTGTGAGATGTATCAGGCTGAGACTGCAGACTCCTGCTGAGTCACCCAGGGGCCTGTTAGCTGCAGGGGATCTTTAAAACAGCAAGAATCCTGCAGTGTGCTGCCATGGTATGCTCTAAGGGATGTGACCTAAGGGGGCAGCTAATGCCACTTTGGAGCCCCTTCAGAGCACTAAGGAGTGCCGAGGCATGGAGTACTTGGTCTGTTTTCCTCTAAGTCACTATTTGAATGACTAGAGGGAAACATAACAACATATATAGTAGCATAGTATATGGCAGCAGATAAAGGCCAGTATGGTCCATCTAGTCTGCCTAGTAAGGTGACATAAGAACATAAGATATGCCATACTGGGTCAGACCAAGGTCCATCAAGCCCAGTATTCTGTTCCCAACAGTGGCCAATCTAGGTCATATGTACCTAGCAGTTTCCCCAAGAGACATCAGTTCCACAATGCTTGTACTGGGTCAAGCATTGATATCTTCGGTCACTTCTTAATAATGGTTTATGGACCTTTCCTCCAGGAACTTGTCCAAACCTTTTTTAAACCCAGCTACACTAACAGCCTTTACTACATCCTCCGGTAACAAATTCCAGAGTTTGATTACACGTTGAGTGAAAAAATATTTTCTTTTATTAGTCTTAAATAGTTTACCCTGTAGCTTCATTGCATGTCCCCTAGTCTTTCTATATTCTGATAACGTAAACAATCGATTTACGTTTACCCGTTCCACTCCGTTCATTAATTTATAGACGTCTATCATATCTCCCCTCAGCCGTCTCTTTTCCAGGTTAAAGAGCCCTAACCTTTTTAGCCTTTCTTCATAGGAGTATCCTTCCATCCCCTTTACCATTTTGGTGGCTCTTCTCTGAACCTTTTCTAAAATCGCTATATCCTTTTTAAGATACGGCGACCAGAATTGCACACAATATTCAAGGTGCGGTCTCACCATGGAACGATATAGAGGCATTATAATATCTTTTATTTTCCATTCCTTTCCTTATCATACCTAGCATTCTATTTGCTCTCTTGGCCGCCGCTGCACACTGGGCCGAGAGTTTTAACATGGTATCCACAATGACGCCTAAATCTTTTTCCTGGGTGGTGGTTCCTAATGTGGAGCCTTGCATCGTGTAACCATAGTTTGGGTTGTTCTTCCCTAGGTGCATAACCTTGCACTTGTCCACATTAAATTTCATCTGCCATTTTGATGCCCAGTCTTCCAATTTATCAAGATCCTCTTGCAATTTTTCACAATCCTCTTGGGTTTTAACAACTTTAAATAGTTTTGTGTCATCTGCAAATTTGATAACCTCACTCGTTATTCCACTTTCCAGGTCATTTATGAATATGTCAAAAAGCAGCGGACCCAGCACAGATCCCTGGGGTACACCACTATTCACCTTTCTCCATTGGGAAAATTGGCCATTTAGCCCTACCCTCTGCTTTCTATCTTTTAACCAGTTCCTGATCCACAATAGTACACTGCCTCCTATCCCATGACTCTTTAGTTTTGCCAAAAGTCTCTGATGAGGGACCTTGTCAAAGGCTTTCTGAAAGTCCAGATACACAATATCAACCGACTCACCTTTGTCCAACTGTTTATTCACTCCTTCAAAAAAACATAACAGATTAGTAAGACAAGATCTTCCTTGTCTAAAGCCATGTTGGCTGTCTCCCATTAGGTTGTGACTATCTACATGCTGAGTAATTTTATTCTTTATGATGGTTTCTACCATTTTTCCTGGTACTGACGTCAGGCTCACCGGTCTGTAGTTTCCCGGATCACCCCTGGAACCCTTTTTAAAAATTGGTGTTACATTGGCGATCCTCCAATCTTCAGGTATTAGAGATGATTTTAATGATAGTTCACAGATTACTGATAGCAGGTCTGCAATCTCATATTTCAGTTCTTTCAACACCCTTGGATGTATACCGTCCGGCCCAGGTGATTTGCTACTCAGTTTATCTAATAGTTGTAAGACATCTTCCCGATGTATCGATATTTCCTTCAATTCTTCCGCACATTTAAATACCACTTCAGTCATGGGTAACATCCCCTACATCTTCCTCAGTAAAGACCGAAGCAAAGAATTCATTCAGTCTCTCCGCTATCGCCTTGTCGCCTCTTAGTGCTCCTTTAACCCCTTTATCATCTAATGGACCAACTGACTCTCTCACAGGTTTTTTGCTACGAATGTACTTGAAAAGGTCTTTATTTCGCGTTTTTGCTTCCGCAGCAAGCTTCTTCTCAAATTCTCTCTTTGCCTGCCTTATCAATGCCTTGCATTTGACTTGCCAGTGCTTGTGCTGTTTCCAGGTTTCGTCGTTTGGCTCTTTTTTTTTTTTTAAAGTTTTTATTGCACACATCAAAAGAAACAATGCATTGCAGTACAAAGAATGCCATGCCCCAAAACCCAATCTCCCATCCCCCAGCCCCCCACGAACAAACCGCGATGTTAGGGTATCACAGACATTCCAGAGGTGTATCTCAATAGCAGTAACAATCAAACAGAACGGAAACCGTACCCCAAATAAGTCTACTCACATATACAGGTAGTCTATAATATCATGGATGCGTTCGCAAAGGGCGCTGATAAAATTTAGGGGAGCCTTGGCTAGTATAGCGAAGCCCTAGCCAAGGAATATAAATCCCCCACCAATTAAGTGGGGCCAATGTATAGTAATTACACACCCCAAAGCTTTGTAGTATAACCAACAACAAGTAAACACACTCCCCACACTGTCCAACTTAAATACAAACAATTTTCCCCCAAAGATACCCCCCCAATCCCCCCCCCAGGACCTCTTACCACAAACCATTACCCTATGGAGCGCTCCTCCCACTGCAAATATTTCCCCCAGGTGCTAGAAAAGCTCTGCAAACTCCTATTTTTTAGTGCTGTGAGCTTGCTCATCAAAAAGATCTGCCCCACAATGGCCTGAACTTCCCCCAGTTCCGGGATACTAGTCTGTTTCCACCTCCTGCCCACCAAAATGCGCACTGCCACACAACAGAGATTCAAAAAGCCACACTCCGCCTTATTTAACTCCTCAGCGTGCAGCCCCAACAAGGCCACTGCCGGCTGGGGAGTAATCTCCTGACCTAGAATCTCACTCACCCAGCCAAACACTACTCCCCATAACACATTCAACTCCCTGCACTGCCACCAAATGTGCAAATAAGTGCCACCCTCTCCACATTGTCGCCAGCATTGCCCATCAGGAAGGTGATACATAGACTGTAACCTCACCGGCGTCAAATGCCATCTATACAAAATTTTATAGTTGTTCTCCAACAGGTGAGCCGCCAGCAACCCCTTATACCTAGACTTAAAAATTTGCTCCCATTGTGCCTCTTCCCAACATCCACCTAAATCGTTCTCCCACTTTTTCTGAAAGACCTCCTTCCCCCCCTCCATGGCCATGAGGTTATAAAGCTGCATTTACTACACACTTGGTCTGACCCATCAAACCCAGCACCTCAATGCCCGTGGGGTCCCTCGCAAGCTCAGGCAGACTTTTATGCCGAACATAATGACTGAGTTGGGTGTAATGATACTCCTCATTGCCCTCCAAATGATATTGGTTCACCAGGGTTCGGAAAGCTATAAGTCTGTTACCTTCTAGCAGTTTTCCTACCCGTACTAATCCTTTCTCCTCCCATTTGGCAAACCCCGAGCTCCCCAGGCCCGGCGGAAACTCTGGATTCCCCCTAATGGGCACCAGTCTGGACTTCCCAGTCCTCCCCAACCAGGACTGTTGCCACTTATTCCATAATTCCACCGTCCGTCTAGTATAGGGGTTCTGGACAAGGTACCCTCTTCTCTGATCCCGCGGGAGCCATATCCACTCCCCCAATTTCCGCACCCCCAACTCCTCCTCTTCCATTTGCACCCACTCTTTCACCTCATCCCCCCACCATTCTACTATGGCCCCCAATTGCGAGGCTTCCAAATAGCACGCAAGGTCAGGGACAGCCAACCCCCCCCCCCTCTCTTTACGTTTCATCAAAATCCGCCACGCAACTCGGCGGTGCTTCCCCCCCCCCCAACAAACTGCATCAGGGATCTTTGCCACCTCTCCACAGATTTCTTCCCTACCCATATGGGCAAAGCCCTGAAGAGGTACAGCCACTGCGGCAACACCACCATCTTCACAGCCGCAATCCTCCCCAGCCATGAAAGCCCCTTACTCTGCCATACCTTCAATTCCCTACGTATCTTTTGTTCCAATCTGCCAAAGTTAGCCCCAAATAAGTCCCCGGCATTCGGGGTTAAATAGATTCCCAAATACTTAATCCCATCTCGTGCCCACTTGTAGGGGAAACGCTCCCGAATCCTCTCCTGGGTCACCCAATCCACTGAGATATTAAGAAGTTCCGACTTGGAGGCATTAACTTTAAAGCCTGAACACTCCCCAAACTCCCGCAAGATATTATCTAACGCCACCAGGGATTCCATTGGTCTTGTCAGTATAAAGAGGTCATCGGCAAAAAGCGAGATTTTACATTCCACTCGCCGTCCAGTAACCCCATAGACTTCCTTGCTCTCCCGTATAAACTGGGCCAGAGGTTCCATAGACAGAACAAACAGAATTGGGGAAAGAGGACACCCCTGCCGGGTTCCACGAAATAATTCAAAAGCTGACGTAAACTCCCCATTTATGAGAATTTTAGCCAATGGCCGATCATAAATAGCTTTCACCCACTCCAAGTACGCCCCCCCCCATCCCCAGCCTTTCCAGGACTTTAAACAAATAGGGCCAGTATACTCTGTCGAAGGCCTTTTCTGAATCAATGGCTAACAAGACCAATGGATCCGCCCTCTGTCTCCCCTGCCATACCGCATTCAAAACTCTTCTTATATTGTCCCCGGCTTGATGCCCAGGAACAAACCCCGCCTGGTTTTCATGGATCAACTGGGGCAGAAAAACCAGAGGCCTATTAGCCAGAATTTTTGTGAAAATCTTAAAATCCGACCCCAAAAGTGAGATAGGCCGATAGGAGCCGCATAAGTTGGGATCCTTACCTTCTTTCGGCAGGATAGTTATTCCGGCGGTATGCATAGTTTCAGGGATCCGCCCCCCGTCCGCAAAGGAGTTATACAACCTTACTAACGGATCACACAATACCCCTACAAGCGTTTTGTAGAACTTATTCGAAAAACCATCAAGACACGGGGCCTTCGAGGCCGGCAAGGCCTTAATAACATCCACCACTTCCCGCACCTCAATGGGACGAGAGAGCAGCGCAGAATCCTTCACCCCCAACCTCGGTAAATTGACTTGTAAGAATTTCTCTAAAGGCGCTTGTGGGCAAGTCCCCTCCACCGAATACAGCTGTTTATAAAATTCCACAAATCTATCCTGGATCTGTTTCCCTCCCCGCAATTCGCGTCCCTGGGCATCCCGAATTTTTGTTATAAAATTCCTGGTCTGCAACCGCTGCAGCCTACGAGCCAGCATGCGCGAGGGTTTATTGCCCCATTCAAAGAACTGTTTCAACTTCTCCTGAGCAAATTTAATCTCCGCCAACTCTAGGTCCCCTAGATCCCGATTACACTTCCGCAGCTCCTGCTCCTGCTGTTTCGTCAATTGCCCCAATTTCTGCAGAACCTCCAAATTCCGAATCTGCAACCTAAGAGCCTCTTTTTTCCCCTCCTTCAGCCGCTTCATATGAGAGCCAATAGATATCAGCTCACCCCTCACTACCGCCTTCAAACACTCCCAAATCGAATCAATCCCACACTCAGCAGGGTCATTGAGCGCCAAGTAGTCTTTTATCCTCCGTTCCACTCTCTGCACTACCCTCGGGTCTTCCAGTAGGTTCTCATTTAGCAACCATCCTCCTCCCTTCCTACCCTGGTACCCCACGCGCACCTCAATCCACACAGGCGCATGGTCGGATAAAGTTCTTTCCCCTGTCTCACAGCTCACTACCTCCGGCATCATGGGACGAGAAACCCAGATCATATCCAATCGTGAGAATGAGTGGTGGACTGGAGAGTAAAATGTGTAATCTTTTTTTTCCCGACCCCTCAACTCTCTCCATGTATCGGCCACCCCAAGATTGTTACCCATGACCTTTAACATTCATCGATATCTCGCATTCCCATCTACATGCCCCGTAGAATTATCTAGCTTGGGGTTGACAGGTTGAAATCACCCCCCATAATCACCTGGCCCTCAGCAAACTGGTCGATAACGGAGTTTAGCTCCTGATAGAAGGGCCCCTGCGCATCATTTGGACCATAAAGATTCACAAGGGTGAAAACCTGGTCATACAATTTAAGCTTAAGAAGAATATACCTCCCTCCCCGGTCCTGCTTAATATCACATACCGCATGTGGAATAGCCCCTCTTATCATGATACCCACCCCCCCCCTTACGCACCGCTAATCTGTTGGAGGAGAACCACTGACCCCGAAATTTATGAGACATTCGCCACTCATCCTGTCTCTTCAAATGTGTTTCCTGCAGGAAGATTATATCCCCCCGCAGTCTCTCTATTTCCTTAAATACTCGCTGCCGCTTAACCGGCGCATTCAACCCACGCACATTCATCGTAACCACCCGTATTTTATCCATCCGTCACATTGCCCCCCTCCCCTTCCACAACTCTAACCCAGGTAAGAGATCCCCTCCCTGCCCCCCTTCCCCCCCCGCTCCCCCGCTCCCCCCCTCGCCCCCCGCTCCCCCCCTCGCCCCCCGCTCCCCGCTCCCCCCCTCGCCCCCCGCTCCCTCCCCCCCCGCTCCCTCCCCCACCTCCCCCCTCCCTCGGACCATCATACAGATCAATAAGAGGCATGACATCCCAGTCCCACAACACCCGCCAATAATTATAGCACATAACCAATGGCACACATGACATAACTAACTATTACTCCAAAACTCAACAGGCCAGTCCTTCAGCCACATTCATCAGTCCTGGGTGAGCTCCTCTGCTGCCGATGCAGCCGCTTATCTCCTCTTTGCTCTCTCTGCCAGCCTCCAGCTCAATCCGCTGGCCGGGATACTCTCGCAGGCTCCACCGCCGGCAGGCCCGGGACGTCTGCCCAGCCCGCCTGCTTAAGCACTCTCGCCGCCTCCTCCGGGGTTTTGACATGGGAGGCCCACCCCACCGATAGAAAATTGAAGACCAAAAGGGAAGGACCACTTATATTTAACCTGCTGCTCCCGTAGCCTCTTCGTTAGAGGGGCCATTTCTCTCCGTTTCCGGATGGTGATGGCAGAGAGGTCTGCGTAGAGCTCGACCCGGTGGTTCTCCCACTTCAGTTCAGGAAGTCGCCTAGCTATCTCCATGATAGCATTCTTGGTGGAATATTCATGAAAGCAGGCCACAATATCTCGAGGCCTGCCCTCTCGCCGCGGGCCCAGCGCTCTATGGGCGCGCTCCAATTTGAAGCACCACGTGCTGTCCGGCCCCTCTGCCTGCTCCAAAATCTGTTTACTAAGCTGCTCCACCAACCGTATACAATCCTCTTTATCTTGGCTTTCAGGCACTCCGCGAACTCGAATGTTGGCCCTCCGGGACTGGTTCTCCAAGTCCTCAACCTTCGCCCACAGCTCGGTCTGTTCACCGTCCAAGGTCCATCTTTTCTTGCATACCATGGACTACATTGTCCTGGGCCTCCATTTTATTTTCCACCTCCTCCAGGCGGCTACCCACTTCTCTCAACTCCCCCTTTAAGTCCTCCAGCCAGATCTGGACGTCTGCTTGAAAACTAGCAAGGTCTTGCCTGAGTGTGCCAAACCACGATTTCAATTCACCTCGCAGACCCTCAATCTCATTGGTCTGGGCAGGTTCCGCACATGTAGGGGATTTTGCCACCTCCTCCGCTGATGCCCCGGGCGCCGCCATTTTGCTCTTCAGCGCGGTGCTCCCCGATCCTCCTTTGTAAGCGAATGCTTTCAGCTCTGCCGCCCCTTTCTTCATCGCGGCTCTCCTCCGCTCACCTGCACCAACTTCTCCACCAAATCTGAGGACTTTCCCGCAGTTTATAAGCTTAATGTGTGCCAATTATACTCCCGGGCCGTCGGAGCTGTGCTCTCATGCTCCCGCTCGGACCGGTGACGTCATTTCCTCCTCCGTTTGGCTCTTTTTTTCCATTTCCTGAAAGATGCTTTTTTGGCAACAGCCTCTCTGACCTCACCTTTAAACCATGCTAGCAGTTTCTTGGACTTCCTTCCACTTTTCTTAAAGCGTGGAATACAGCTGGTCTGGGCTTCCAAGATAGTATTTTTCAACAACACCCAAGCTTGATGTACGTCTTTAACCTTTGCAACTGCTCCTTTTAGTTTTTTCTTAACTATTTTCCTCATTTTATCATAGTCTCCCTTTCAAAAGTTAAAAGGTAGTACTGTGGATTTCCTTACTATCCCTCCTCCACTAATTAAATCAAAGGCGATCATGCTATGATCACTATTGCCAAGTGGCCCCAACACCCTTATCTCTTGCACTAGATCTGGTGTTCCACTAAGGACTAGGTCTAATATGGCTTCCCCTCTGGTTGGTTCATGAACCAGCTGCTCCAAGAAGCAGTCATTTATTTCATCTAGGAACTAGAGTAGGTGTACCCACTGCTCCTTGCAGGTCACCCCCCTCTGTGCCTTTGTCTAGGGTTGTACCCGCCGCTTCATGCAGGTCACCTCTCTCTCTATGCCTTTGTCTAGTGTTGTACTCCTTACTCTGTGCAGGTCACCCCTCTCTTTGTTGACATATAAGAAATAGTAACGTTTATTTTGGTTTTATCCTCCTATTAAAGGGATCCATTATGTCTGTTCCATGCAATTTTGAATTCAATCACTGTATTTGCCCCCCCCCCCACCTCCATCGGGAGAGCATTCCAAGCAACCACCATCCTTTCAGTGAAAGTGTATCTCCAGGAACAAGCAGGAATGCAGCCTTCACATATGGTGATGTCTGCACCGATGGAGCCCACACGGGAACGCTCTCCAGCGTCTAATAGGAAAGCCTTTGGGAGCACTCCACTGCATCTGTATGCCTGCCTTCCCTACTCCTCTCCTCAGTTTTTTGTTTATCACGGAGCCAGCAGGATGTGTTGTCCTGTTACTGCTGAAAAACCTTTCCTTTTAGTGTGCAACATCGTGCTTCTGCCTTCCCGTCGAGCAGGTCTGTTGAATCCAATACCGGTCCCAATAATCCTTTATTTTTTACATTTTTCTATTTACTTTTTATTTAACATGCTTTCACTGCTAAACTAGGCATTTAGGCTTCCTTAGTCTTGTCTTCAATCTTGAAGAAAACTTTAAGACATGGAAAACCAACTAGTGGTTTAAAAATAAAAAGTAGTACCAAGTGTACTGGTACCATATCAGTCACTGATAAACATGATTGGTGTTCAAAATGTTTGGGACCTGACCATCAACCCAGTTCTTGTCCTTTGTGTCAGCAAATGACAAGGAGAGGCCTTAAAAATAGTGCCAGACAGTACGGATCATTGTTCACCTTGGATTCAATGTCAGTAGTTTCCACTTCTTTGAGAGCATTGACATCTTCTCATGGACTTACTTTTATGCTTGGACCTTAAAGAAACCTAAGTCCATCTCTTGTCTCTCCAAAGTCATCAGCATTGAAGACCAAGACCAGAGAGAAGTCCCAGCATAAGCATCCCACCTGCCCCAGAAGTGATTCCAATGCATACTTACCAGCCAAACAGCTCTGGTGGGAGGATCTGTCCTCCAAAGCACAAGAGGAGCTCTGGGATGCTCCCAAGGAATCAACCTCTGGAGAACTACCAGTTTCATGTTCTGGGATGGTGGCTCATAGCCCTTTTGCTGATTCCACCCAGACATTAGCCATCTCTCTGAACCAGCGCATGCTGGCTCTTGAGAGAAGTTTGGCCGCACTGCTGGCAGCCTCGGTACCAAGAACTTGGAGTGCTCCAGCAGTGCAGGCTTTCACACAGAGCCTAAAGCCAAGTGTATCTGCCCCAATGCCGGCCCTAGAACCAGCATCAACGGAACCACCGAGAGCAATACTGTCATTGGAACTGACCAAGACATCTGGTATCCAACAGATTCAAGTTGATAAAGCTCTCAGTTCTGATATTTCTGAGCATCGGTATTGGCATCGACCTTTGGCATCTATGAAGCTTTGAGGTCAAACCCAAGACTGCCGATACTTTGATTTCTTAACAGACTCTGATTTCAGCTCTTCAGATTCTGACGAGGGATCACTAGATTCCCAAGAACTTCCAGACATCCCTTCAGAACCTTCACCACTTCAAGAAGGGCATTGGTCCCTACTGGAAGATATGTCCTTTCAGGACTTCATACGTGATATGGCAGCAAGACACTCTATTGCAGTAGCTTCAAAAAAAGAACCGAGGGCAGAGGAATTGGAGATATTCCAATAATCTCCCACACCCAAGAAGGGCAACTATATTACCAATGCATAGAATTCTAAAGGCTCTTATGCTTCACGTGTGGGAAGCTCCACTCACTGTTCCGCCTGTCAACAAGAGGCTCTATACCCAGAAACCTCAGCTCCCCCACCACTCAATGGTGGCAGAATCGGCAATGCGACGCATAAAGAGCTTCACAGGGGATTATCCCATACAACTCCTTCAAAGCATGCTCTTAAAAGAAGAGGTGACCACCCTGCTCTCCCAGGGTGCTATAGAAAGAGTGAGTTCCTCCTCCTCAAGAAGGGATGGGCTTCTACTCTCCATATTTCCTCATTCCAAAGAAAACAAGAGGATTCAGGCCCATCTTGGATCTCAGAGACTAAACAAATTCATGGTCCAAGAAAAATTCAGAAAGATTTCTCTAGGAACCCTACCATATCTCCAGAAACACAATTGACTGTTTTTTCTAGACGTAAAAGAGGTGTTACATGCATTTACTGATTCATCCCTCATATAGATAATATCTGCGCTTCATGTTTCGAGAAGGCACTATCAATACCAGATTCTTCCCTTCGGTCTAGCTTCTACTCCAAAAGTCTTCACAAAATGCATGGCAGTAGTTGCTGCCTACTTACACATTTGGGAATATTTGTTTTTCCTTACTCAAACAACTGGCTGATCAGAGGAGTCCACCCTCAAGAGGTAAGACTCTCCTCCCTTTATTGCACCATCATGGTGCTGCAACACACCTGGGCTTTGTCATAAACTTAGCAGTGTCTCACCTTGCTCCAACCCAATGATTGGAGTTCATTGGAGTGCTATTAGACACTCGCCTGAGCTTTCCTTCCACAGGATCGCTGTGCCTGCCTCATCGAGCAGGCAAAAGGGGTACAACAGCACAGTCAAGTAACAGCTCGAGAGATGCTACGGCTATTAGGATACATAGTCTCCAGAGTCCATTTGTCCACTATGCTCAATTACACATGTGTCAAGCGCAATGGACTATCTTCTCAATGGACGCAAGCAAAGGGGCATCTCAGACAAGATCCACATCACCCCTGAACTGATCATGTTCCTTTAGTGGTGGTGGTCTCCACAGAACCTACTTGTCACCTTTTCAGATGCCTCCACTTCGATGTACCCTAACAATGGATGCTTCCAAGCTGGGTTGGGGAAAGCATCTGAATGACCTAATCACACAGGGACTGTGGACACAAGAATCGGCCTGCAGATCAACCTCCTAGAACTATGAGCACTGACAAATGCTCTTTTGGGTTTTTCAACCCCAGCTTTCGGGGACACCTGTTCTAGTCAGGATGGACAACCAAGTTGCTATGTTCTATGTAAACAAACAGTGGGGGGATGGGATCATGTTCCCTCTGTGAGGAAGCACTTCACCTGTGGTCCTTTGCCATAGAAACATAGAAATATGATGACAGAAAAAGACCACATGGCCTATCTAGTCTGTCCTTCCATATCAACAACTACAACAGTCCCCTTTTTACCTTTAGAGATCCTCTGTGTTTGTCCGATGCTTTTTTGAATTCAGTTACTGTCCTCATCTCTACCACCTCCACTGGGAGACTATTCCATGGGTCCACCACTCTTTCCGTAAAAAAATATTACCGCATACCACTCCTGAATCTATCCCCCTTCACCCTCATCCCATGTCCCCTCGTAGCAGAACTTGCTTTCAATTGAAAGAGGCTCTCCCCCTGAACATTTATGCCACGGAGGTATTTAAACATCTCAATTATATCACCTCTATCCCGCCTTTCCTCTAAGGTGTACATATTAAGATCCTTAAGTCTGTCCTCACATACTTTATAATGAAGACCATTAACCATTTTAGTAGCCACCCTCTGCACCGACTCCATCCTGTTCACATCCTTTTGAAGGTGCGGTCTCCAGAATTGCACACTATACTCCAAATGAGGTCGCACCAAAAACTTATACAGAGGCACTATCACCTCCTTTTTTCTGCTAGCCATTCCTCTCCGTATGCATCCAAGCATCCTTCTAGCTTTTGCCATCGCCTTTTCTACCTGTTTAGCTACTTTAAGATCATCAGACACAACCACGCCTAGGTCCCGCTCTTCTTTAGTGGACAGAAGTACTTCATCCCCTATACTATATTGCTCCCTTGGATTGCTGCAGCCCAAATGCATGACCTTACATTTTTTAGCATTAAATCCAAGCTGCCAAATTCTAGACCATTCTTCAAGCTTAGCTAGATCCCTCCTCATGTTATCTACACCTTCCTGGGTGTCTACTTTATTGCAGATTTTGGTATCATCTGCAAATAGGCAAACCTTACCTGACAACCCTTCCGCTATATCACTAACAAAGATGTTAAAAAGAATCGGGCCAAGGACAGATCCCTGGGGCACACCACTGGTAACATCCTTCTCCTCAGAGTGAGCTCCATTTACCTGTACTCTTTGTCGCCTCCCACCCAACCAATTTCTAACCCAAGCAGTAACTTTAGGGTCCATCCCTAGGGTGCACAGTTTGTTTATAAGTCGCCTGTGAGGAACAGTGTCAAATGCTTTACTGAAATCTAAATACACCACATCTAGGGCTCTCCCTCGGTCCAACTCCCTGGTCACCCAGTCAAAGAAATCAATCAGATTTGCCTGACAAGACCTGCCTCTGGTGAATCCATGCTGCTTCGGATCCTGTAATCCACTGGACTCCAGAAACCTCACTATTTTCTCTTTCAGCAGCGTTTCCAATAATTTACTCACCACCGAAGTTAAACTAACTGGCCTGTAGTTTTCAACCACATCCTTACTTCCGCTTTTGTGTAGAGACACTACAGGAGCCTCTCTCCAGTCCTTTGGCACCACTCCCAACTCTAACGAAGCATTGAAAAGGTCAGTCAGTGGAGCTGCTAGAACGTCCCCAAGTTCCCTCAGTATTCTAGGGTGTATCCCATCCAGTCCCATCGCTTTTTGTCTACTTTAAGTTGAGCTAGTTTCTCACGAACACAGTCTTCTGAAAATTGTTCAAGATGTCCCTCGCTTCTGTGTCTGGGTATTTTCTGAGGTCCTGCTCCTGGTTCTTCATCTGTGCACACAGAACAGAAATATTTGTTAAGCAATTCCGCCTTATCCTCATCAGCTTCTACATATTCCTCCCCTTCACCCTTGAGTCTGACAATACCACTTTTGCCCTTCCTCTTCTCACTAACATATCTGAAAAATGTCTTATCCCCCCCATTTTATTGCATTGGTTATTTCCTCCTCTTTTTTAATCTTTGCTTTCCTGACTACTTTGCTAGCTTCTCTAAGTCTTTCCAAATATAGATGCCTGTCTTCCTCTCTCTGTGATCTCTTGTATTTCATGAAGGCTCCCTCTTTTTCTTCACTTTTTCAGATACTTCTTTTGAAAGCCATAGCAGTCTCCTTTTCCTTTTACCTTTACCATTTTAACAAAAAGGTTGGTTGCCCTTAATATCCGCTTTCAGTTTTGCCCACTGTTTTTCTACATCCCCCAGCTGTTCCCATCCCGCTAACGACTCCCTGAGGTATTGGCCCATCTTGGCAAAGTTAGTCTTCCTAAAGTCTAAGACCCTCACCTTTGAATGGATTCTAACAGCCCTAGTCCTAATACTGAACCACACCATCTGGTGATCATTTGGCATATTGTAATCCCCTATCAGTAGCACTTCCCCTTTCCTAGCAATGCTGCATATGTCTTCAATTAACACTGTCCACCTCTTCCTCTTGGGAGGGAGGTCTGCATATCATGCCAATGCAAATAGATTTTTCTTTCCGTTTTTCTAGCTTAACCCACAATGCCTCCTCTCTCCCTTTTAAACCCTGTAATTCCAAAGCTTTAATAGTATTTTTTACATATAGTGCCACTCCTCTTCCCCTTCTTCCTACCCTATCCTTTCTGAATAAAGTATAGCCAGGTATAGTTACATCCCAGTCATGTTTTGTTTGCACCACATTCACTTCCTGGATGAACTCAATGTCCTTGCGTACTAGCTAAACCGTATCCTTTGTCCACACAAATGGACCTTGCATTGGGAGATGATGGCTTGGATCTTGACATGGGAAACCCCACCCACTGATCTTTTTGCCACTTTGCAAAACACACTGATTCCGCCCTTCTGCTCCAGAGTTCGGTCGCTGCACTGACAGGCCCCGGATGCCTACCTTCTACATTGGGGACAAGAACTGCTCTACATATTCCCATCCATCCCCTTGATACACAAATGCTTTTCAAGGTACAGGCTGTGAGTGCTCAGTGATTCTCATAGCCCCCTTTTCCTCTGCTTCTTTGCCTTGCACAGACTCAACCTCTCAGCCTGGGATTTGTGCCCAAGCCCCTTCTCAAGACCACAGAACACTCCTCCATCCCAATCTTCGCTCCTTACACCTGACAGCATGGTTACTGAAAGGATAGTATGCGCTAACCTCAACCTGCCACAGGCAGTCACAGATGTCCTTCCATCATGCAAAGATTCCACCAGGCGATCTTATGCCTTCAAGTGGCAAAGGTTTGCTCTCTGGTGCTCCCCAAAGATCATTGACCCCTTTTTTTGCCTGGTGGAGTTGCTTCTACAATATCTCCTCCACTTATCCTTAAGACTAACTTGGTGAAGTTCATCTTAGTGCCATTGTGGCCTCTCACAACCCACTGGATGGACAGCCTGCCTCCTCACACCCCTTAGTAGCATGCTTCATGCGAGGTCTCCTGCTGTCCAAGCCACCCATGAAGCTGTCTCTGGTGGCCTGTGATCTCAATATGGTTCTTGCTCAACATCTAAAGTCTCTTTTCAAGCCTTTAACCACCACTCCACTGAAATTTCTATCTTGGAAGGTACTCTTCCTCATTGCCCTTACGTCATCTCGCTGCATCAGTAAACTGCAGGCTCTGGTGGCAGATCCGCCCTATACCTGGTTCCACCATGACAAGGTGGTTCTGCGTACCCATCTGCATTTCTTGCCAAAAGTAGTAGTCTCCTTCCATCTAAACCAGTCGCTAATCCTACAGATTTTCTCCTGAGACCACATGCGTCTCTGGCAGAAGCAGCATTGCACTCCTTAGACTGCAAGCATGCACTGGCTTACTACTTGAATAGAACTAAGGATCACAGAAGATGCTTTCATTTATTCATTTCCTTTGATCATAGTCACTTTGACCTACCATTGACAAAAGGTACTCTATCCAAATGAATAGCAGTTTGCATTTCTTTTGCTTATGCACTGGCAGGACTCTTTGGAGGGTCATGTCACTGCTCATAATGTGCGGGCTGTGAGTATACATTGAGGAGATCTGTCAGGCAGCTACCTGGTCCTGTATTCATACTTTTGCTGCAAACTATTGTCTGGACAGGCACTCCCATCAGGATGCTGTCTTTGGTCAAGCTGTACTCCAGCACTTCTTTGGGACTTGAACTCACCTCCTGCTCTCCGTCCCGGTCTTCTGCTAGAAACCAGATTATCATGTGGGGGAGTATCGCCTCCCAGAATAGTCCAGTGGGTCCAGACTGGGTACAAGCTTTTGGTCTCAGATCACTGCTTTCCTCCAGGACCAGCCCTAGAGTTGGTCCAAAGTGTTTGGAGCCCTAAGCAAACCTCAAGCTTTATTATCTCTGGCTGTCAAAATCTATTATTTAGCTTTGAATGGCCTGCTTTTGCTGTCCTAGTCATCTGCCTAGTTTGACTAATGTTTGGTCCGGCCCTGCTCTCCTCCCCATGCCAGTCTGGTACCTGGGAGCTAGTGAATCCCATATGTGAAGACTGCATTCCTCCTTGTTCCTGGAGATAGCATAGTTACTCACCTGTAACAGATTATCTCCAGGAACAGCAGTAATCAGTCTTCACAACCTGCCCTCCTCCCCTAGTAGTTGTAGGGTTTGCTTATTTTTTTTCTCTTCCTCTCAGCTACAAACTCAACTGAGGAGAGGAGGTGGGAAGGCAGTCACGCAGGCACAGTGGTTTGCTCTGAAAGGCTTTCCTATTGGATGTTGGTGAGCATTCCTGTATGGGCTCCGTCGGTGCTGATGTCACCATATGTGAAGACTGATTCCTGCTGTTTCCAGAGATCACCTGTTACAAGCGAGTGAGTATGCTTTCCTGATGTTGCTTTTAAGTTTACCTCCTTGCAGCTTCATTTTATGCTCTTTTTTTTTTTACAGTTTCCCCTTCTTTGAAAAAGGTTTGTTCATTAATTCACTTGAAGTATTAAAATGTCTGTCTCGTATTTCCCTTGTCTCTCTTCTCATCTAGGATATACATATTTAGGTCTTCAGATATTTTCTCTTACGTCTTCTGGTGCAGGCTCCAAATCATTTTGGTTGTCTTCCTCTGAACAGTTTCAAGGTTTTTTTATATATCCTTTGTGACATATGGTCTCCAAAACAACATAATACTCCAAGTGAAGCCTCATCAACGACTTGTACAGGGGCATTAATACCTCCTCCTTTCTGCTGGTTATTCCTCTTTGTATGCAACCCATCATCCTTCTGCCTTTGGCCATCGCCTTGTCACTTTGTTTTGCCACCTTGAGATCCTCAAATAATTACTCCAAGGTCCTTTTCCTGGTCTGCACACCATCTCTCATCCCCTATTGTGTACAATTCCCTTGAGTTTCTGCATACCAAGTGCATGACTCTGCACTTCTTCACATTAAATCTTAACTCTCGAGCATTAGACCATTCTTCCAGCTTTTGTAGATCTTTCTTCAGGTTGTCCACTCCCTCAGAGGAGTCCATTCTTTTGCAAATTTTCATGTCATCTGCAAAAAGGCAGACTTTTTCCCTTCAATCCTTCAGTGTATTTGTGATATTTATTTATTTTATTTATTTACATTCTCTTATATACCGCGCTATTCTGCATCAGTGCAGTTTACATTGAACAAACTGAAATTACATTGAACAGGGCATTATAACTTGGAGATAACCCTCCATAGCCCATGTTCCCTGTAAAATAGTTAAGTGGCTTGCCCAAGACCACAAGGAGCACCTGTGGGACTAGAAACCCCAGTCTTTCCGCCCAAGGTTGCTGTCCTCTAGTGGGATTTGAACCCCCGACCTTCCGGCCTGAAGTACCTTGCCCCAATCACTAGGCCACTCCTCCACTCCTACAAACTCCTATGTCCCAGGATGGATCCCTGGGGCACACCACTACTCACCTTCCTTTCTTCAGAGTGAATTCTGTTGTCATGTAAAGGTAAGGGGAAGTAGGTGACCTCTTCTACTCCAAAGACTTCAGGCCCGATGGATAAGCATCTGATTCCAGCTTTATTGCAAGTTACTTCTGTGCTTGGTTTGCCTCCATATAGAGCTTCTCTTAGCGCTCTTGAGCGATATCCCCCACCACCCCCCACTGCTGATAGAGTGGATTTGTTGATGGAGTCCTCTGTGGACTCTTCTGGTTTGACTCCTATTTCCCTGCCCATCCATATGAACCCTCCTAAGGCTGTGATTTTGGCTTACTGCATCTTCTGTTGAAGTGATTCCTGCCGATATTTCCTTATCAGATATTGGTCGCAAAGACTGAAGATACGCTTAAGGAATCTATTCCTAAGTTATGTTTATTTTCTCAAGATATTGTACATAAGTTTCAGTGGATTGATGAGTTTCTAACATCTCAAGGCAGGTTACTAAGATTGAACCATCCTGCACTCATTATTCAAGGGACTGCATGCTCCTATCCAGGACTCTGTTAGTAGAAAGTGTGTTGAAGTGTCCGTTGTATGGTTATCAACCGTGTCTTTGCTAGGCCCCTGAAGCTGTACTGCATCTTCGGCATTCAGAGGTGACATGGGAGGCAAGGTACATGTTTGTAGGCCTTCCTGTGTATTGGAGCCTGCCGGTGAGGAATACTGGGGATGTCTAAGTTGCTCTGAGCTTTTGCATCGTTGTTTCGTTGGTGGTCGTACCTGTGCTTTAGAGATGTTGGCCTCTTAGTGCAATTGCTCCGGCAAGTTAACAATCTCCTCTGGGGATTGCAAAAACACCCACTCTTCTTTGTACAGCATTAAGTGGGCAGGGTACCAGATTGCCACCTTGATGCCAACCACAGTGAGTGTGTCCCTATAAGTGAGAAGAACTTTCCGTTTGCATGTGGTTTCGGTGCTCACATCAGGGAAGATATAGTCCAGCTTTTATATAGTGCACTTTTGGTCTTGCGAGCCTTCATTATGATGGCTTCTTTTTCATGGTAGCGCAAAAGTCATGCAATAAGTGCTTGGGGCCTCTGGTTTGGCCCTTGCTTTGGCCTGGTCTCCCGGTGCACTCATTACACTTCATAGTCCTGCTCAGCCAGTTTGGAGGGGAAGCAGGTGGTAAGCAATTGCTATATGAAGAGGTGGGCATTGGGAAGCTTAGCGGCCTCCGGCACTCTAAAAAGGCACAGATTCTGCCTCTGGTCCCTATTCTCTTGGTCCTCGGCCTTATTCTCAAGTCAACGGACCGCTTTCTGGAGTTTTTCTCCTTGTCATTCTGTACCCCTTGATCTTCTATTTGCCCGACTTTCTCCTTGATTTCAGAGACTAACTAGCACATCAAAGTGCTGATCAAATCTGGCTGAGACCATGGTGATTATTTTCTCTTTAGAGGGAGTTGATGGTTAAGAGGCGTTCTGCCATGCTGTCTGGCACATCCCCCCCCCTTTCCTGGCTGTATGGGCTTGGTGCGGATCCGGCCTCCATCTTGGATGTAAGTGCCAATCATGCAGGTGGTGGTTTCTTTTTCCTTTCACTCTTGGAGCGCAGTTTGGAGAGCTCTGTCTGGGGCTGCAACACTTCAGGCATTCCTTGCTACTTCTCCGATCACTGCAGTGGTAGAGGGGGAGAGAAATAACTGTTTTTTGACACTAACCACCCAGAGCTGTGCATAGACACGTCTGCTCACATGGATGCCGGAACCGGAAGCCTGAAGAAATATTTTAAGGAAGATCTTGCCCTTGCAAAACCTGATAAGATTGATTTCTAATTTATATTAATGTTCCTCCGAAGTCTTGGAATACTAATGAGGTGGAAGGGGATTTGGATGAGCTAGTTCCTCTTATTGCTGTTAACTCAGTTTTTGGAGGACTGTAAGGACGAGATCCTCATGGGCCACTCTTTCAGTGTCCTTTGCTAATGAGATCAACAAAAATAGGATTATCAAAAGTTTTCTTTAAAAACAAAATAGATTTTGTGGACAAGAGATCTCCTTCTTCCCTGATGTCACATGTCATGCAGGATAGGAGGAAATGCTTTTTGTCGCACTGAGCCAAAGTTTTGACTGCAGGTAGAACATTTTTTTTTTCTTAAGTTCTCTTGTAAGTGTCTTATTACTCTTCAGGGGATTTAATTATGTCTTTATAGAACCTGTGCATACAGAGATATTTTGAGTGATTACCTGGTGGTGTTTGGGCATGGGTTTATTTGGTAGGATATCCAATTAAGACACTCTTAGTAGTAGGACAGCAAATTCTCTTTGTGATTTCCTTTTGGTAGTTTTCGACTTTTAGCTCTTTATCCTTGGTGGGCTAATAATTCTCGTCACCTGAAAATGATTGTTTTCTTTGTAAATGTTATATTACGGTCTACGAGGTGCGATCAAAAAGTACAATAACATAAGTATAACACTGACAGTTATTGCACTCAGTCTCCCTAAAAGTAGTCCCCTTCCGATAAAACACACTTTCTCCAGTGTTCCTTCCACTGCTGGAAACAACTTTGAAATACCTCTTTTGTTATGCTGTGAAGCTGCTGTGTCAAATTTTGCTTAATGGTCTCAAGTCATCAAATCGCCTTCCTTTCAGTGGTAATTCCAGTTTTGGAAATGAGAAAAAGTAACAGGGTGCGAGATCAGGTGAGTACGAAGGCTGACTGAGTTGCTTGATTTGGTATTTGGCCAAGAACTGCTGGACAAGATGTGATGTGATGAGCTGGGGCGTTATCATGATGAAGCAATCATTCACCATTCCTGTGCAACTCTGTCTTCTTAAGGATGAACTGCATCTCTCAAAAGAGTCAGAACTTGAAGAACATAGTTCTTATTGATGGTTTGGCCTTTTGGAGCATACTCAAGATGAACAATACCCTGGTAATCAAAGAAAACTGTGAGCATGCTTTGACATTGCTCCTCACCTGATGAGTTTTCTTGGGTCTGGGAGAGTTGGAGTCTTCTGTTGTGAGGATTGAGCCTTAGTTTCCGGGTCATAACAATAAACCCATGATTTATCACCAGTAATCATCTTTTTGATGAAATCGGAGTCATTTTCAATGCATTCCAACAACTCTTCCTGGCTGCAGACATTCTATCTTCTTTTGATCAGGGGACTGGAATTTTGGCACAAATTTTCCAGACACGTGTCTCATCCTCAGTAAGAATGGGCTATACTGACTCAAAACTGATGTCCATATCCTCAGTAAGCTCCCTGATAGTCAATTGACGATTTGAGTGTATTGTGGTACACACTGCTTCAACTTTGCCTTCATTCCAGCTCGTGGATGGCCTTCCAGAATGTTTGTCACTGTCAGCACTTTGGCAGCCCTCTTGGAAATGTTTGTACCAGTGATAAACTTGGGCATGACTCATGCATTCATCGCCATGCACTTGCTGTAACTCATAAGTCTCTTTGCTCGAATCTCCAAGTTTCTGGCAGAATTTAATGGCAAATTCGCTGTTCATTTTTTTTCACTCATCGTAAATCTGACGAACTGCTTTTACATGATACCAGACATGTGATTTTAAAAAAAGTACAGATGTGCTGACGTTACGCTATATTCTGCACATGTAGAGCACATAACTAGGTCACTGCATGCTTGGTGCAATATATTATATTTATTTAACAGTTTTTTATACCGCTTTTTCATTTAATCAAGGCAGTTTACATTAACTTCAACATTTACAAAGAACATTTAATTATAAACAATAACGTTTACAAAGAACATTCAATTGTAAACAATAACATCACACTTCAAAATACTTAAGTCTCTTGTAACTTTGTATTTCAAGATTTAAATGATCTCTAAAGAGTTTTTATGTAAACTAAGGGGAGGGTTAAGTGGGAGTTTTGAAAATAAACTATATACATCGTAGTATGAGTAATGGGAGGGGGAATGGTGCAGATAGCGTAGCTTGCGTAAATCTGCTTGTGGGGCTGTATAGATAAGGTTCCATGTAAAGTTACTGAGATTGGTGGTTTTCATTAAATTGTTCAATGAATAGGGTGGTTTTGAGTAACTTCCGGAAATCTCTTATATCAGTTGTGGATCTTAGCTTTTCCGGGAGTGCATTCCAAATAGCAGGGGCAGCAAGAGAGAACGCCCTCATGGATGTGAATCTATTGGTTTTGTGAATAGACTAGGAGTTGGTATGGTGTTTTTAGTGCTGTTTCTGTCCGGTCTTTTGTTTGCTTTGGTTCTGATGAGCTCTTGTAGTATTCCTGCTGACATGTTGTTTTTTTTCTTGAAGATGGTGAGTTCTGATTTATATTTTGCTCGAGAAGAGATTGACAGCCAGTGCAATTCATGTAGTTTGGGAGTTATATGGTTTTGTAGTGAAGCACCATTAATATGGCAGCAGTGTTCGAGTGGATTGTTTAGGTAGACCTTGGAATAGGAGATTACAGTAGTCCAGCACAGGGGTGATGATGGCCTGGCATACTGTACGGAAGTGTTCTTTATTGAGAAGAGGTTTTAGTCTTCGGAGCATTGCTAGTTTGAAGAAGGCTATTTTGGAATCTTGTTGATGTGCGCTTGGAGGGTAAATTGTTTGTCTAATATCACTCCAAGATACTGAACTTCTTTTATAGTGATTGGTATATTTGAGATGTTGATAGTAGTAGGAGGAGTGAATGTGGATTCCCTTGTAATGATTGCTTCAGATTTTTTAATGTTGATTTTTAAGTTGTTAGTAAGTCAGGTCATTATTTCATGAATGCAGGTTGATATAGCAGTATAGTCTGGGGCATCCAGATGGATAGGGGTATATGCCATGATATCGTCGGCATATATGGCTTATTGTATCTTGTATTTATTAAATATTTTGCATATAGGTTGAATGTAGGTGTTGAAGAGGAGTGCAGATAGTGAGGAGCCTTGGGGAGCTCCTTGAGTTGTGCAGAAGGGTGCTGAGGTGAGGTTACTGGATGCTACTCTGTTGTCTGTCTTCAAGGTGTGATTGAAACCATTTTATAGTGATGTCTTGGAGGCCAATCTCCATTAGGCGTTTCAGTAGGATGTGATGAGAAACCATGTCGAAGGCAGATATGTCGATAAAAATTAGAAGCCCATCTTTATCTTGACTATTCTTTTGAGTATGTTATCAAATAGATGTATGAGAAGCGTCTCAATGTCATGGTATGGGCGGAATCCATGCTGGTGAGGGTCTAGTGTGGGGCATATTCATCAATATGTTCTTGAAGTTGTCTCTGAACAATTTTTTTGGTTATTTTTGCTAGGAATGGGAGGCTTGATATTGGGCGGTAGGTTGAAGGGTTGGTACTATTAGTTGATGTGGTTTTACGAATAGGGTATATAGTAGATTGTTTGAGTGCTTTGGGCATGTAGCCCTGAGTGAGAGAGGTGCTTACTAACTTTTGAATGTATGTGCTTAGGTTGTCTTTGGTGGATTTAGTCCATGTCACCGGGCAGGGGTCCAATGGAGAAGTGGTGGTGTTTAGAGCAGTTATGGTTTGAGTTATTTGTTTAGTTGATGGAATGCTGAAGTTCTTCCATTGATTGGTAGTTGTGAAGTCGGTGTCTGTAGTTGGTGTTTCCATCAGAGGGATGTTCTTATGGGGTGTGTTGTGGTTGGGACTGTTCTTAGATATTAGAAAATCTGCAAAGGTTTGAGGGTGAATCTTGCATTCTTCTTTCATGGTCAGGTCATTTGTAAGAGTGCAAACAATGTTAAAGAGCTCCTTGGGTTTGTTACAGGCTTTTAGAACAAGTTTTGTGTGATATTCTTGTTTTAGATTATTGTATTTTTTTTGCATCTCCTGATATTGCTTCAATGTAGTTTCTGATTTGTTACGTCTCGATCGGCGTTCCATTTGTCGTAAATTCCTTTTGGATTCTCTTATGGTGCTGGAATACCATGGGGTAGATCTAGGTCTGTTTTTGTTGTGGTGTGAGCTCTTTAGAGGTGGGAGTTGAGATGTGGCAAGCATAGTGGTATTCCATGCGTTGACAGCCTCGTCCAGGTCAGTGAAGTCTTGGGGTAGGGACTGAATGGTGTCTTTGAGGAATTGCTCTTTGTTAAAAGCTTTGAAGTATCTGGTTGGCTGTTAGGTTCTCCGAGATGTATGGTGGGTATTGTGATGCAGCTCAAATAGTATAGCATGGTGATCTGACCATGGTATTGGTGTGGTTTTAGGTGTTCATGAGATCGTGATCCAGGGTGTTGGCACGAATATGTGGTCTGATGTAGAGCCAGAGCGATGTGATGGATCGGAGAGGACCTGTTTGAAATGAATGGATTCCATTGCTTTATGAAAAGCTGTTTCAAGTGTTGTAGATGCAGATGTGAAATTCAGGTCTCCTAGAACAATGAGGGTCTTGTGTGGGGAGTTCGCTGTGTAAATCATATCTAGGATGTTGGATGTGTCCTCAGTTGAGGCCTTGGGGGGTCGGTAGATTAGGCAGATGGATAGGTACTTATTTTCAGTGCTGATGAAGTCGCAGTATTCAGAGATTTTTGAGGTAAACGTTTTGAGCCTTAGGTCTGATCTAGTGAGAATTAGTACTCCACCTCCTCGTTTGTGGGTTCGGGGACAGTTGTATGCTGTGAATGTAGGCGGTGTTTGATTCAGTATCACCTGGTCTGAATTCATGAGCCATGTTATATAGATACACAAGAAGTCTTGATACTATATCACACTTCATAGAGTGTTTTCTTATGTTTTGTTTGTTTTTTGGATTGTATTATCTGTTAAGAACCTTAATAAAAATACAGTTTAAAAAAAGGTAGTCTTGCAAATATGTAAATCTAAACTAACCATGGCCACACCACCCTGAGTCAGCCCGATCTCATCAGATCTTGAAAGCTAAGCAGGGCCGGGCCTGGTTAATACTTTGATGGGAGGACCACCTTGGATTACTAGGTGCTGTAGGCTTAACTACATGGAAGAAAGGCCTGGCAATCTACTTATGATTGCATCTTGCCAAGAAAACACAAGAGATAGTCAAAACAGACAATTATTTACAGGGTCACCAGGAGCCTGCATCTACTTGGGCACTTTACAACAAAGGAGGTACCAAAGTATACACCATATGAAAGGAATTGTTTCAAAGCTTTATGGGATTCTCAGTATGCGTCTAGTGAGTAAAAATGACGACATACTTGCTGGAGACTGAGATCTGGGTTTAGGCATTAAATGGAAGTGATTGGCAGGTTCCTCAAATTACAATGAAACTCAATCTCAACAAATGTTTCAAATTGGCTATAAGTTACTATGCAGATGATACTTGACCCTCTCCAAGATGCAGATCATCTATCCCTTTGTTAGTGGTAATTGCTGGAGGTGGAGGGTGCCGTTTCCTATGTGTGTGGTGGGAGTGCGCTGATGTCCATACTTATTGGAAGGAAATTGCTTAAACCAGTTACTAGAATTGAATTCTTCGTGGAGGTTTATATATTTTTCTCCGTGGACAAGCAGGATAAGTGCTCACATATGGGTAATGCCATCGACAGAACCTCACACTGGAAACCTTTCCCAGCATTTTCTAGAAGCTTTGGGAGTGGCTCCATCATGCCTGCACACCTATTTCTGCCTGCTGTCACTGCGGCTGAGCTCCTCAGTCTGTCATCCTGCAAATGCACTGTCCCATGATCCATGATGATCCTTTCTGATGTGTTTTCTCTACATTTTGTGAGTGTTTGATTTTTATTTGCCTGCTGCTATCATTGCTGCGTGTTCTGTTTTTATTTAGTCTCCTATTCAGGTTTTTTGGCAGTTCTCAAATTTACTTTAGTTTTTCTGTCACTGCTTTAGGCTAGCTTTAGGCCTCAGTCATCCTGGCCAGATTGCATTTTTGTTAAAACTGAATCATTTGGTTTCACTGCAGCTGTTTTTCCAGATGAGACGTCAAAGATGGAACTCTCCAGTGTGTTTAAGAATTGCACCCAGTGCGGCAGGACCATGTCTGTAACAACCATAACTGATGCCTACAGCACTTAGCGCTCAACCACAGTGTTCTTGTCACTTATGTTTACAGATGATGAAAAAAAGAGCTTGAGAATGGTGAAGAGACTGCAAAGGATTTTTGGTGCAGATAAGTCCAATTCATCTGCACCAGCAGCATCAGTCCACATGGCTTCAGGAGCTGCACTTGGATACTAGAGGTGCATCAGCTTTTGAAGCATTGAACCCACTCAGTCAAGCATCGGTATGTTCTCCAGAAACAAGCAGGAAGTCAGTCCTCACATAAGGGTAACGTTGATGCCAACGGAGCCCTTGGAAACATCTCCCCAGCTTCCAAAGAAAACCTTTGGGAAATGCCACCACGCATGCATGGTCCCCTTCCCGTCCAAGGGTGCCATTTTACTCGGTCTCCCTTTTTCCGTGGAGCCCTACACACATTTGTCTAATTCCCCTGCAAAAAGTGATATTTCTCATGCATTCAGTGCATCGTCTGGTTAGCAGTGGTCCCTTTCCTGCCTCCGAGCCCCGCTGCCTCAGCTTTGAGACTCAGAACCATTTTGTTAGGGTTTTTTCCTCTCTCCAGCACAGTTTCACACCTTATTTGACCGCTGGCTGCATCGAGGGTCTTTGACCTCGTGGGGGGTCCTTTTTGCCCCAATGGCCAGTGGGTTTAAAAAGTGTGATTCGTGCTCGAAGATCATGTCCTTTACCAACACACATGACTGTTACCTCTGGTGTCTAGGTGCGGACTATGACCCGGACGTTTTCTCCCTGTGCAAAAAGATGTCCACTAAGTCCATCCTGAGTCACTGGCAGAAGCAGAATGACATCTTCCACAGGTTAGATTCAGCCCCGATATCCCTGGTAGCCACACGCTCTAAGGTCCCGCATGGATCCTCGGAGCTGCGTAAAGCCCCTGTGGTGCCTGAGCGGGCTCGCGATCACTCAGACAAGGGTTCCCCGTAGCGAGTACAAGAAAAAGAAGAAATCCTCGAGAACCTCTTCCTGGGAATCAGATACCCACGGCAAGTCCTGTGCGAGGTCTCACAGCCCCCGGGAGGGTGTTTGAGGAGTCTGAGCAGGAGCAGCCGGCAAAGGTATCCAGGACAGATGCAGAGGCCTCCAGAGACGGATCTGACACCCAAGGTCTGTCCCATTGAAGACTCCCTCTCCTCACCAACACCAGGACCCGGTCACCCTGGTGTCCGTGCCGAATGCTGCAACCTGTGTGGGAAGCCAGGCATTGGAACACAGCGTTTCTGCCTTCCTTGCCTCGCAGCAAGTATTGATGCCCGGCCCCACCAGTGCACGTGCTAAGACTGCAGGGACCTCTATGTCAAGGACTCCCTGGGCCGCTGAAGAGATCCTTTAGAGCCCCATGCCTTGAGCCGATCCTCGGTGAGGGTCTCAATCATGCTCCCAGTCCTCGGGGACGAGATACCTACAGCAAGCGCTTCTAGCTCCGGCCAAGCAACAGCCACGAGTCGCCAAAGACCGGATCAGACGATGCCCCAGGAGCAGTCAGACCTCGAATCCTCAATGGACTAGGTGTCCGAGGACAAGGCTTCCCCGGAGTACACCGTGATCTCCCCTCTGATCCATCTCCCCTGGTGTTGAGGTGAAGGTCTCCACCCAAGACACCTCATTCTTCAGGTTTGTCCGGGATATGGCGAAGGCATTGATCCTCGCCACAGAGTCTGAGGATGACCCTCGCATGCAGGAACTCGAAATCCTCCAATACGAGGCACCATGTAAGGAGGCCCTTACGGTCCCCATCCACACCATCCTCTGGCAACTCCTTCTCTAGATGTGGGGGCCCCGGCTTCAGGAAGGGGCAGCTCCCTCACACTTACATGGTGGTCGAGTTGACAGTGTGTCGACAGAAGAGCCCGAAGACTCACTCTTCAGTGCCCCTGGGCAGGGAGTCCCATGTCTTCATCACCCTTGGACATAAATGCTACCATGGCTTGATTCTGGCTTGCCGAATACAAGCATACCAACTGTATATTGGCATGTACCTTCGAGACCTGACTAGGGAACTCGAAGGTTTCTCGGCATGCCTCAGTGGAAATCACCTCCAGTGATTTCAAACATTCACGAAGTTCGTTGGAGAATGCTCAAAGTATTTGTCTTGAGCAGCCTACGATGGCTTTGAGTCTAACGTGAGGCTGGCCACTGTGGGCATCGGTGCCTGGCACCAGGCTTGGCTCTAGGCTTTGTACCTCAAGCAATGGTCCAGGAGAAACTCCTTGACGTCCCCTGCCTTGTTGAAAACCTCTTTGGCAAGCCGGTGTAGGACAAGGGAGCAGAGATTGAGACAAAGTATGTCACCAGGACTTGACTCTCCATGAAGAACTTCACTCTTTCCGAGAAGAAACACCAGGGAAAAGGCCTCCCTTCCACCAGAAAGGACATCCTTATCGAGGCTATCCCTAATACCAAGCCCCCCCCAGACCTCTCAGCAGGTCATCAGGACAAGGAAGTGGCCAAGGGCTGCGCAAGCCTAAGGGCCCCAAACCTCAGACACTGGCTCAAGCCCAGTCAGGGACAGTTTTTTCACTCAGCATATAACCTCTCTACCCATGGAGGACAAGCTACCGACTGGGGCCGTCTGATTCATTTTGCCCATCGGTGGTTGACCATCGCCTCTGATTCCTGGGCACTTCAAGTGGTCAGGGAAGGTTACCTCCTTCATCTGGACCAGACGCCTTCCCATTTCTTTCCAGGAGACCCCTCTTGGATTCTTCTGCACCAGGCTCTGCTACTGCAGAAATTTGCAGGCCTGCTCAGGGACGTGACCATGAAGCCCCACCACCTGAAAGGAAAGAGGTTCTACTCCAGGTACTTTCTGGTCTCAAAAAGAACAGGAGACCTAAGACCCATCCTGGACTTGAGAAACCTGAACAAATTCCTGGTGCGGGAGAAGTTCAAAATGCACTCACATGGAATATTTCTGCCTTACCTTCAGCAGGGAGATTGGCTATGCTCCTTTGACCTAAAGGATGCTTATACCCACATCCTTATCCACCTCAATCACAGGCAGTACCTAAGGGTCAGGGGTGACCACTTCCAGTACAGGGTACTACCCTTCAGCCTTGCCTCCGCACCAAGAGTCTTCACCAAATGCCTAGACGTGGTGGCGGCCTACCTCTGTCTCCAAGGGGTCTTTGTCTTCCCATACCTGGATGACTGGCCAGTAAAAGGAGACACAGCCTCATAGGTGCAGTAGGCCATGGTCTGTACCATCAAGGTCCTACAACATCTGGGGTTCGTAATAAACTACCCCCAAATCCCATCTCACTCCAAGACAGGAACTGGAGTTCATAGGAGCTTGTCTGGACACTTTCCAGGCCAGGGCCTTCCTCCCCCTGGACAGAGTGGATCGCCTCTGAGCTCTGGTGACAAAGGTGCAGTGCCATCATGCAGTGCCGGTGAGGTCCATGCTCCGCCTGTTAGGCCAAATGGAATCCACAGTCCATGTAGTCCCCAATGTCCACCTTCGCATGCAGGTAGTTCAGTGGTGCCTACGCTCACAGTGGACTCTAGCCACAGGCAGGCTCCAGGACAAGGTCTTAGTGCCCCATCAGCTAGCGGAGTTGCTCGACTGGTGGCAGGACGTTCAGCACCTGCAGAAGTGCATGCCCTTCCAGCACCCGAACCCCCAGAGGGTCCTCATCACGGGGGCCCACTGTGAGGAACTGCGCACGCAGGGCACCTGGTCGCTGGAGGAGAGTCAGTAGCAGATCAATTTTCTGGAGCTCAGGACTATTTTTCTAACAATCAAGCCCTTCCACCACTACCTGCAGAACCAGTCAGTGCCAGTCCAAATGGACAACCAAGTTGCTGTGTTCTAACTGAACAAGGGGGGGGGGGGTACTTTTGTCTCAATGCCTCTTCCAGGAGGCAGTAGGCCTCTGCTCGTATGTGACCAGCCAGGGAATGCTCCTCAGGGTGGTATACCTTCTGGGCCAAGACAATGCCCTAGCAGACAGGCTAAGCAGGGTCCTCCAGCCGCATGAGTGGCACCTAGACCCCAGGTTAACACAGCGTCTATTCAAACTATGGGAAACACCAAGTCTGGACCTCTTTGTCAACCCAGCCAATGCTCAACTTTCCCACTTCTGCTGTCCCCAACCGCACCCGTCCCAGATAGTGGCAGATGCCTTTCTCATACTGTGGTTGGAGGGCCTTCTGTATGCCTTCCCTTCACGCTACTAATCGCTCGTACCCTCTTCAAGGTCTTGCAGGACAAGGCTTCCATGATCCTGGTGGCCCAGACAGCCTTGGTTTCACCTGTTGCTCTACCTCTCGACAGAGCTCCCAGTCCCTCTGGGAAGCGCCCCAGGACTTATTGACCCAGAAGGAGGGCTCTCTTCTCCACCCCAACCTGGGTTCCCTGTCACTAACAGCATGGCTGCTGAATGGGTCGCCATAGCACCTTTCAGCCTCCCCAGGGAGGTGGAAGAAGTCGTCCTGGCCACTTGTAAGAACTGCATGAGACAAGCCTATGCCTTCAGGTGGTACAGATTCTCAGTTTGTGTGTAGCAATGGTTGTACCCGTTTTCTTGCCAAGTGCACATGGTGTTGCAGTACTTGCTCCACCTTTCGCAGTCCAGACTCAAGTCCAACTCCATCAAGGTACACCTGAGCGTGCTCTCTGCGCACCATCACTCCATAGAAGGCAAGACTCTCTGTTCAGCCCCACATTACCCGATTCATGCAGGGCTTGCTGATCTCTAAACCTCCCATCTGCTCACCTCTGGCAAAATGGGATCTTAATGTGGTTCTGATGCAGTTTACCACCTGCCTTTCAAATCTTTGACTACTTTCCATTTGCATTACCTATCTTGGAAGGTTGTCTTCCTGGTAGCACTCACCTTTGCCCGCAGTGCCAGCGAGCTCAAGGCCTTGGTGGCCGAGCCACCTTACACCAGGTTCTTCAAGAGTAGAGTCGTGCTTTGCACCCACCCAAAATTCCTTCTGAAGGTGGTGCTCCCTACTATCGTTCCACAGCCCCATGCCGACAAGGCAGCAGCTGTTCTTCATACTCTGGATTACAAGAGGGCCCTGTCTTCCTACCTGCAATGTACTCAGGGCCACTGCATCGCCTCCACCCATGATTAGGCTGGGCTCTTGTTGGAGCACCGGGTCACGGCGCACAACTTCAGGGCTATGGCGACCTCTGTTGCAAGCATATGCTCTGTTCCTATGGCAGTTAACACCTTTGCAGCTCACTACTGCCTGGAGAGAGAGTCCCGATGAGATAGTGCCTTCGGCCAGGCTGTACTCCATAATCTGTTCTGGGTTTAGGCAACTCCTGCCCTCCGACCTTCTTGTTCAGGCTACTGAAGTGATGGTTCTCCCCGGACACTGGGGTCCTTGGAGTCTGTCCTCAGATGTGCATGTGGCTGTTCATGGCTGGGCCGTGTTTTACCAACAGGTTCTCGGCAGCCTGTAGCTAGGGAGTCCCATATGTGCGGACTGATTTCCTGCTTGTTTCTGGAGAAAGCATGGTTTCTCACCTATAACAGGTGTTCTCCAGGGTCAGCAGAGAATCCATTCTCACAATCCTCCCTCCTCCCCTTGGAGTTGCTGTACAATCTTGCCATCTTCTTTGTTGTCTCTAGCTATGTCGTCTGAGTAAGATTGGCACCCTTGGTCAGGAAGAGGACCACACATGCGTGGTGGCATCTTCCAAAGGCTTTCTTTGAAAGTTGGGGAGATGTTTCCGCGGGACTCTGTCAGCATCGCCCATATGTGAGGACCAATTCCTGCTGTCCTTGGAGAACATCTGTTACAGGTGAGTAACTATGCTATATCCATGGAGTGGTCATCCAGAGACTCTTACCCAAAGAGGAAAGGTTCGTTATCTTCTGAAACATTTGGAACTAAAGGCATTGATCATCACATGGAGGCTGAGATGCAGTGGTACTATAGCTCTTTGAAGCACAATGTCAAGGAGCATTAAAGTTTCGGAGAACCCCACCTTTGAAGCTTTCCCATCGTGAGGACCACTTATCCTCTTTGGTACCAGAGGGGCTGTACCAGCCTACAAGAGGCTGGGACCAGCCTGCTAATACTTCCTGTAAGACTCCACAGCCATCAGCCAATCCTGCTGGGGCCCCACACCTTCATCAATGGCAGCCCTTGAATATTAAATGAATGATCTTTTCTGTATGCTAGGCTGCTGCTTCAGCATAGAAGATGGCACATTAATAGTATCAAACAACCTTGAGATTCATGGCCTGTCTGTGGGAGAGACACTGTCATTGAGACCTCAAAAGGCCTTGACACCAGTGACTGGGTGGTGATTATCTTAAGTGCTTTAGGGGGTGATTGGTGCACTGACATTCTCTGAGGAAGTCCATGTACCCTGTGGAGTGACTGTCTAAACAAAGGCTCAAATGTCTTTCCGAGTACCTTTGAATCTGCATCTGAGTGCTCTTGGGACTTAGAGTATGACTTGAGTATTTCTTGGATAAGAGAGATCCTGAGATGCCCTCAGATCCCTAACCTTCTCATGATCAGCGTAAGTTTCCACCTGAGGAACTCTCCTTTCATGACCTTGTAAAGATTAGGGCCAAATACATTCCATGCGGACTCTGAAGGATGCAGTGCACAGGCACAATTATCACCACCTTGGGTGGATTACATACCTAGAGGATTTTCAATTCTGCCACCCTGGGTTCCTCCTGTGATCCATGTTTGTGTCCTCACTGTTAGCAGAAACGCGTCTGAAATTCAAAAAGGTCCAGGGAACCATGATTCTCATATCTCCCTACTTGCTGAGAGAAGTGTGGTACAGTCTTTTCTGGAACTTTTGATAAGTCCCATAAGATTGGGGGATTCTCTGGTTCTGATCATGCAAGCTGAGGGGGAACTCTGTTGCACTCCAACAATGGGTCCCTTGCTCTCATAGCTTGGATGCAGAAGGAGTAATTTCAGCTTCCCTAAACCTGCCTGACAATGTATCACAGGTTACTCTGGCTTCAAGGGAGCTTCCACTAGAAGGTCATGCATGGAAAAGGTTTGCCATTGTATGATTTGGCTGATAATAGTGGCAGTGTAGATTGCCAAATTGGAACCTCCTCAACATCAGTTCAGGTAGATGCTCGGTTAGTGTTACCCCAAAGAATGAGATGGGGATAATGGGAATCTCCAGGAACAAGCAGGAATGAGTCTTCACACGTGGGAGACGTCGCCGACGGAGCCCGCACGGGAAAATGCTCCCCAGCATCCAATCAGAAAGCCTTTGGGAGCATCCCCCGCGCCTGCGCGGTGGCTTCCCGCCCTTCCCACTGCCTCTCCCCAGTTTTTCATTTTCCGCGGAGCAGGCAGGATGTCCCTCCTGCCACCGCAGAAAATATTCCTTTTTTCTGTAGTCGCGGCTTTCCCGCCGACGGTGGCACCTCCGTGCCCCCCCCCCCTTTTTTTCTTTCTTTTAATTGTTTTCATTTAATTTTCGTCGCCCCCTTCGGGCGCTGAGGACCGGGGCATGGAGCCTTCTTCCCCCCAGCTTCACGGCGGGGACTTAAGTTTCCACGTGGACTCCAATGCCCGGTGCCTCTCCTGTTTGGGGCCTGACCCTTTTTCCCCGGATTCCCCGGGCTACAGTGTTGGGAGAGGACCCTCCCTCTTTCGGGTATCCCTCGACGACATCTTCGCGCCAAAGGCGCGGTCGTCGGGTTGTCCTTCTCTCCAGGATCAGGTAACCACACAACAGTCTGTTAAGACTAGCCGAGTCTTGAGGGGCGAGTCTCATGCGCGGCATGGCGATGGCTCCGGCCAACCCCTCAAGTCCTCCTTGGCTGATATACCCCGGCGGGAGTCCTCGGGCTCCAAAGCATTTACAGGGTTTCGGGATGTTCCTGAGGTTCGCTCCTCACAGAACATTCCCGAGCCATGCCCGAGGGAGGTACCCGCTTCGAGCGGTGCCGATTCCCCGGCATCGGTGTCGGCGTCGAGTGTTTCACTCTTCGCCAGGGATCGTCAGCCGGTGTCCTCGGCGCCTTCGGGGGCCGATCGGCTCGACCGGGTCTGACCTCCCTACATCCAAGCCATGCTCGGGCGTGGTAGCTGCTCCGGGCGGTACTGAGCCCCGGCATCGGCGTCGGTGTCGAGCGCTCCGCTCCTCACCGAGGATCGTCGGCTGCTGTTCTCGGCGCCTCCAGGGCCGATCGACTCAGTCCAGCCTGGCGTTCCTTCAGCCCTGCCATGCGCGCAGGCGGTACCCGCTTCGGGCGGTACCGGCCCCTCGGCATCGGTGTCGAGCGTTCCGCTCCTCACCGGGGATTGGCGGCTGCGGTCCTCGGCGCCTCCGGGGCCGACCGACTCGCGCCGGTATGGTCCGGCGCCGCTGACTGCGATGCAGGCTCTGTACCGGGTGCCTCCGTCCCTGGGGTTTCGGCAGCACCTGCTTCCACATCGGTCCATTGTGGTGGAATCGGCGCTGAGGAAGGCCGGAAGCAAGGAGAGGCATGCTTCTCGCCCTCCAGGCCGCGCCTCGAAGACGCTAGATACTCTAGGACGTCAAGCCTTCCAAATGTCTATGCTGGCGGCCAGAATTATTTCATATATCTTTTATATGAGTCTGTCGCTTCGGGAGGTCACCGAGAGGTTATCTCGGTTATCCACCTTCGTATCTGCAACCAAGGCCTTTGAATATTCCCTGCTTCTTTATCATTGCAGGAATATCTCCGGGTTCCTTTCTCGTGCTTCGCTGGACTCCTTCCGGTCGGTCAACAGAGCCTCTGCTGTTGCCATTAGAGCACGCCGCACGGCATGGTTGCAGGCGTCCGAGTTGTGTCGATGGGCACAGCACATCCTGGGTAATTCTCCCTGCGACGGAGATCACCTCTTCAATAGCGAAGCCTTACGTCAGGTCGCACAGTGCTTCGCTATCCTTCCCAGAGTTAGCAGCCAGCCTAGGGCCCAGCTTCCCCCCGGTGGTGGTAAACGCCCCTCCAGGCCCCCCTTCCCTAGGAAGAGGAAATGTCAGCCCTCCGCCCACCCTCCAGGTGCACCCAAGCAAGGGACCTCTCACCCCGGATTGATGTCCCCGGGCCCGCGCCAGGACTCTCATACTAAGCATTTTTAGGCTCAGGTGGGCGGCTGCCTGCTCTTAACCTCCTTACCAGAAGTTTAGACTAGAGCTCTACTCTGGGGCTCGTCCAGTTGGAAAATGTTCGGGGTCTTATCTAGGGGTTCAGGTCTTCTCCTCTGTGGGAAAGGGAGACCACAGTCCCCTACTTACTCTTCGGTACGTCCCCGAACCCCTCTCAGCCAGTATCCTCTTGCTGATTGCTTCCGTACTGGAATTCCCCTCCAGCCGCTATAGTCCCCCTATACTCCCCAGGGACTATACCCTCATGTCCCCCGATTGTGCGGGGGACAATTTCTACGCGCAGGTCCTGGGGACACATTAGGGCCTCCAACCCCTGCAGCATTCTACCGGACTGATGCTATCTCCGTCCCTCGCGCTACCGCGCTCTTAGCTCGCCGATCTGCCCTTGTCCTCCGGGAAAGATCCCTCCCCTGACGGATCTTGCGGCCACCTCTCCAGGTGGACGTTCTGGGGATCGATGGCAGATCCGCCTTACCTGAGTGCTGCTCATGGAGGCAGGCCCCCCCCCGGCGTGCCTGCGTTAGTACCGGAGGGGGCGTCCCCATGTCCACCGGCTTAGATATACTAGATATCACCTGCTTGGCAGACGCCTTGGGGGATCCCCACAGTACCTGTGTTTACTGCCTTTTTCCCCCTATGGCCGGTACTCACTCCCCCCCCCCCCCCCCCGGGGTTCCGGCCAGTCCGCCTGCCTAATCCCCGTCAGGCCGTGGACTGGTGGCACCCTACTGCTGTGAAGTCAACAGTCCCTTTTTCAGTTAGGTCCTCCTCCCGGAGGTCCGGACCCTTGTCTCCCTATCTCTCGCTAGGGCAGACTGTGTACCCCTTCTGCTCCGGGGTACACCTCTACTCTTCTCCGGGATACACCTCTACTCTTCTCCGGGATAGGCTCTCTAGTTCAGCCTGTCTTCCACTGTTGGTCCTCTGAGTTATGGACTCTACTCCTAAGGGAGTGCTCAGCTTGCCGTGAGCCCCCTGGAAGACCTGCCGTCCTTCTCCTGACCCAGCTGACGCCTGGATCCCATGGCCTTCCGGATTTGGAACTTCCTCCCCGCTGCGGTGAAGTTTCCTTGATGACCTCGCTACTGCGTCTACAGTGCCTTCATCACAGGACTGCTTCCGACAACCTGGTGGGTAAGCAGTACAGGATTCTAAACCATTAATTCAGTAGAAACTTAATGGCCGGTAAGCTCTGTATGGTACTAGGTCATTTACTCATTACATGCTTAATGATTCTCTTCATGCTCCCCTCTGCCTACTCCCGTAGCCTGGGGTTTTTTTTTGCTGTATCCTAATGGTACCTGTTCTGCACTCTAAAGACTTGCCTCCGTAGTCTTTGGATTCGCTGTTCCTCTATTCAACTCCTGCCCTCCATCCCTCAGGGGATGCCTGAGATTCAGGCTGGGCAAATGCCATCCCGTCTGGGCTGCGCTTATGGGATCTCCCCGGGCATCCTAAGCTAGGGAGTCCCCACGTGTGAAGACTCATTCCTGCTTGTTCCTGGAGATAGCACAGTTACTTACCTCTAACAGGTGATCTCCGGAACAGCAGGAATTAGTCTTCACAACCCGCCCACCTCCCCTGGGAGTTGTATCTCTCTTTTTCTCTATTCCTTCCTCTCCTCTCCTGCCGGCTCAGCTATGAAACTCAACTGGGGAGAGGCAGTGGGAAGGGCGGGAAGCCACTGCGCAGGCGCGGGGGATGCTCCCAAAGGCTTTCTGATTGGATGCTGGGGAGCATTTTCCCGTGCGGGCTCCGTCGGCGACGTCTCCCACGTGTGAAGACTAATTCCTGCTGTTCCGGAGATCACCTGTTACAGGTAAGTAACTGTGCTGTCTGGGTTCTAGCGTTTGTTTATGCTGCTATTGTGCAACATTATGTAAGGCAAATGAGATCCAATAAGCACTTTATATGGGGGAAAATGTTTGATTCTTTTTATAATTGGTGTACAGAAAAGTGGATAAAGAAAAATATTTCTTAAACACTTATCCTGTTTGATTACTGCTGAACTGACTAAACTGCCAACAAATCCATAAATATGGTGACATTCTGAAGAAATCCTTTATTACCATGCCTTGCACTTGTTGATCTGCTGATGACTATATGGTTATGATGCTAGTGACCTTTACAACTAATTTGTTTTAGCCTGGGCTTTATTTGAAGAAGTATTAAGATATTTATTTGAGCTAATTGAACCTTTTTGGACCGATGTTGAGATGAGCATAGTCCTGGCTCAGTAGCCTTTTGAACACCTCCAGCGCAGTACCTGGAGTAAGCTGTCAAGTGTGTTTTTTCCATCCATATAGTGGCTCCTGCTCCTCTTCCTGCCCCAGTCCCATCGGGCCCAGACAAGGCACGATGGGGATAAGGGGCTGCTGTGCAGCCAGAGGCAGACCTCCTACCAGCATCAATAGCCCAGAGTCTTGAATAGCAGACCAGAGACTCCATATCATCTCCTCCAAGCCCAGAATAAAGAGGACTCTCCCTGAGGGTTGACCCTTGGCTGGAGGTTTGAAGCATAAATCTAAATCCAGGCACACCCAAACAGATCCCCTGGCGACTCTGGCAGTCCACAGGACCCATGAGCACATAAGAGGAAAACGGAGGAGAATTGTCTGCAGATGAGTCTAAGTCTAAGCATGGGAGATAACCAGACGATGCCCATGCTATCTTTATCTCCCTCAGCTTCCACAATGGGGGAGGTAGGTCATCCCTCAGTGACCCCCTCCTGCAGTTGCTTCGATGCTTTGTTCGAGATAGCACAACCTTGCTGGGGGCAGCCCCATCCACTGACTTTGTTCACTCTCCCGAGATCGCAGCATTTGAGCCTGAGACGACTTCTCATCAGGAACCTTCTCCCCTCATAGACTGGAGGGCTCCTCAACCTCCAGCCGAGGATGCCTACTCTTCTACTAGTGCTCTGTACGCCCACCATTGGGACCCAGAGCCCCCCTATTCTGGGCAAAGTCAATACAGCACCCTCTCCAGATCACATCACCGGGGACTAACCTACGGATGACTTCTCTTATCCTAAGTTCCTACAGAAGGTCTCCTGAACCCTCGTGCTTAGTGATTCTCAGACCCCACCAGCAAGAGATTTTCCCCAGGATTGCAGGATCTCCTTTAATCTGTCTGGAAGACACCGACCTCAGTACATGCCACCTTCCGGCAGCCCGACCTCAAATACTGTACAAGGTGCTTCCTGTGCTGGGATATCAGCAACTTCCTCACCAATCTGTGGTTTCAAAGGCTGTGCTCAAGAATTCCAAGCCATCCAAGCCCAATGCCCAAACCCTGCCAAGGAAGGATGAGCAAGAAGTCCTTTCAAAGAGGAGTCCTGACCATGAAAATCCTGCCCATCAACTCCAAATACTTCCAATCTCTGGGAGAGAAACTCAAGCCCATTGTTAACACTGTTGCATTCTCAGAAGTTCTACCTGTTCTTGGTAAGGGGACAAAAAGGCTGCATCGCATTAACAACTTTAATACATGGCTCCAGACCTGGTGCAAACAAGAAGGATTCAGATTTATTGGCAACTGGGACAATAGATGGACCAACAAGGGACTATACTGTGCTGATGGACTACATCTCTCTGTCGCAGGGAAAAGAAACCTAAGTGAAAAATTCAGGCAGTATGTGGATATGCATTTAAACTAGGAAAAGGGGGTGACGGATGTGGAAGGTCAACATCTGCATGCCACCCCCTGCAAAAGCAGAACAACATCAGAAACAGCCATACTCTTAAACCACACATCAAAAACAAGTGGGAAGAAATGGGCAGAATAAAATCAATGCAAAATACACACAAGCCAGGTAAATGCTGGAAAGCAATGAGCACAAATGCTCGAAGCTTAGCCAAAAAATTCCAGACCTGGAAGCCCTAATGGTGGAAACGGATTTGGACATCGTGGCCGTTACGGAAACATGGTTTAATGAATCGCATGATTGGGATATAGCCATAGCTGGCTATAATCTATTCAGAAGAGACAGAGAAAATGGAAAAGGAGGAGGAGTAGCCTTGTATGTCAAAAGCAGTATTAAAGCTACTGAAATGCAGGGAACGGGGAAAAGAAGAAGCGCTCTGGATTGCGTTGGAAAGAGGAGATGGCACTCTCATCCATATTGCTGTAGTCTACAGACCTCCGACTCAAATTGAAGAGAGAGATAACGAATTGATTATAGATATTGCCAAGATAGCAGCAAAGGGGGAAGCGATCATATTAGGTGACTTTAATCTACCTGATGTGGATTGGATTACTCCTTCTGCACATCTGGAAAGAAGCAAAAAAATTGTGGATGCTCTCCAAGATGCATTACTTAGACAAATGGTGATGGAACCAACCAGGGAAAGCTCAACGCTGGATGTAGTGCTTACCAACAGTGATAACGTGTCAAATGTCTGCGTGAGTGCCCCTGTGAGCAACAGCGACCATCACACGGTGTGGTTTTAGATAAAAGCCATGGTACAGGCCAATCATAGCAAGCTCAAAGTCCTAAACTTCAAAAACACTGACTTCAAATAAATGGCCGAGTACTTAACGGAGGAGATGACGTGGTGGAAGAAGATAAGGGAAGTGGAATTGCAATGGACTAAACTAAAGGCGGCAATAAAAGGAGCAACAGATAAATATGTAAGAAAAATAAATAAAAACAAGAGGAGAAGGAAACCTATTTGGTTTTCCAAAGAGGTGGCTGCGCAAATAAAGGCAAAAAACACAGCTTTTTCAAAATTCAAAAGCTTGCAAACAGAAGAACACAGAAATGAATACAGGATCCAACTCAGAGTCTTAAAGAGTAATAAGGATAGCAAAATCAAAGGCAGAAGAAAAAATGGCTAAAGATGTCAAGGGTGGCAACAAAACTTTCTTCAGGTATATTCAGGAAAGGAAGAAGATCAGAGTTGGAATTGCAGGACTCAGAAGTGCTGGGAAAGGACTCGTGGAAAGTGACACTGAAAAAGCGAAATTGCTAAACAAATACTTCTGCTCTGTTTTTACTAAAGAAGATCCTGGAGATGGACCAGCTGTGACTCCCAAATATAAAAATAGGACTGAAGTAGATACCACACCATTCACAGAAGATGAGGTGTTAGAACAACTTGCTAAACTGAAAGTGGACAAAGCCATGGGACCGGATGGGATACATCCCAGGATACTGAAAGAGCTCAGAGAGGTTCTTGCAGGACCATTAAAGGATGTCTTCAACAGATCCTTGGAAACAGGAGTGGTTCCTCAGGACTGGAGAATGGCTAATGTTGTACCTCTACACAAAAGTGGTGAGAGGGAGGAAGTGTCAAATTACAGGCCCGTGAGCCTTACCTCGGTGGCAGGAAAAGTAATGGAGGTGCTCCTGAAAGCGCGAATAGTGAACTTTCTCAAAACCAACAGGTTGCAAGATCCCAGGCAACATGGTTTTACCGAAGGACGGTCTTGCCAAACAAATCTGATTGAGTTCTTTGATTGGGTGACCAAGGAACTAGATCTGGGGCATGCAATGGATGTCATCTATCTGGATTTCAGCAAAGCCTTTGATACTGTTCCTCATAGGAGGCTTGTCAATAAACTCAGTAGCTTGGGGATGGGTCCCAAGATAGTAAACTGGATTAGAAATTGGTTGACTGACAGACAACAGAGGGTGATGGTACATGGAGCTCACTCGGATGAGAGGAAGGTGATTCGCGGGGGTGCCTCAGGGTTCGGTCCTGGGCCCGGCACTGTTCAATATATTTGTGAGTGATATTGCTGAAGGACTGAATGGAAAGGTCTGTCTTTTTGCAGATGACACAAAAATTTGCAACAGAGTGGACTCCCCAGAGGGAGTGGATAACATGAGGAAAGATCTACAAAAGCTGGAAGACTGGTCTAATGCTTGGCAACTACGATTTAATGTGAAAAAGTGCAGTGTCATGCACTTGGGTAGCAGAAATCCAAGGGAAAAGTACACAATAGGGGGTGAGAGGTTGGTATGCACGGTTCAGGAGAAAGACCTTGGTGTGATTATCTCTGATGATCTCAAGGTGGCAAAACAGTGCGACAAGGCGGTGGCAAAAGCCAGGAGGATGTTGGGCTGCATTCAAAGAGGGATTACCAGCAGAAAGGAAGAGGTACTTATGCCACTGTACAAGTCACTGGTGAGGCCTCACTTGGAATACTGTGTTCAGTTTTGGAGGCCATATCTTGCAAAAGATGTAAAAAGACTGGAAACTGTTCAGAGAAAGGCGACCAAAATGATTTGGAGCCTGCGTCAGAAGCCTTATGAGGAGAGACTTGAAGACCTAAATATGTACACTTTGGAGGAGAGGAGGGACAGGGGAGATATGATTCAGACCTTTAAATACTTAAAGAGAAATGATGAACAAACAAACCTCTTCCAAAGACGGGGAAGCTGTAAAACTAGAGGGCATAACATGAAGCTGCAAGGTGGTAAATTGAAAGGCAATGTCAGGAAATATTTCTTCACTGAAAGGGTGGTGGATGCTTGGAATACCCTCCCGATGGAAGTGGTGAGGGCAAACACGGTGATGGAATTCAAAACGGCATGGGACAAACACAGTGGATCCCTTTACAGCAACAGGATAAAAGCAAAATAAACAGTACCATCTAACTTCTGAACTATCTAGCATCTGAACAAATAAGGGTGTCCTACATGGAGTGGTGGGTTCACCCCTAAACAGAAACAAAAACATGGGGAGGGGTGGCCTGCACAGAGCGACAGGTGCACCTACCCTTGCCATCTTGCTGGGCAGACTAGATGGACCATGCTGGTCTTTATCTGCCGTCACTTACTATGTTACTATGTTACTATGTTCAGTAAACCATGTCCTCCTCTTACAAATGGAGGATCCCACAGTGTGTTGGCAGGACAATACAGGCATCCACTTCAGGATAACCTACAAAAGTCCATTCCACATTATTTGTGCTACCTATGATGCCTTTGACTCGGTAGCCTGATCCACAGCCACATCAATTTTTGCCAAGTGCACAGCATGGCTCAATTTCAAGTCTGTGGGAGGACATCCATGATCGCCTAGCTAACGCCCTCTGCCAAGGGGACAGTCTCTTTGGATCTAAGGTGCAGGAAACAGTCTCCGAAGTTATACCATGCTTCCACAGTAAGAGAACTCTCAGCTCAACTACAGGAGCCAGCCCAACAGCCCCACCATGCACAATATCCTCAATACTAACATGCATATCACTACCAGTATTTTCAGCAGTTTTACCCCCATGGGCACTTTCAACCTCCAACGCAGCATCCACCAGCTCCAACCTATGGGCAGCGACCCAGACACCATGATAGGAAACAACCCGCAGCTGCTCTGGCACATTTGGCCAAGGCAGCCCTCAGTTTTTGACTATCAGTAGGAGGAAGAGTCCAGTTCTTCCAAGAGGCCTGAAGATTAATCACAATGGATGAGTGCTCAGTATCATCACAGCAGCTGCAAACTCAGTCTCGTTGTCCCCCAACCAAAGCCGCCCCTGGCCAGCAACATTCATCCGCATCACCTCCACCTCCTTGCAGAGGAGATCGAGACCCTACTACACAACTGCACCATAGAGCCAGTACCTGTGCAGGAACGCAACCAGGGCTTTTACTCCCAGTTCTTCCTCATCCCCAAGAAATCCAGAAGACTCCGACTGATCCTTGACCTCCAAGAACTCAATTTCTGTCAAAAGAGAAAAGTTAGATGACTTCTCTGGCCACTCTCCTACCACTGTTGTGGCAAAACAACTAGCTCGCATTCCTGGACCTGAAAGATGCCTACACCCATATTCCACCCCCACCATTGGCAATATCTGTTTCCATTTCAAGACAGAACACTGCCAGTACAAACGTTTGTCCTTCAGCCTTTCCTCTGCTCCATGAGTTTTCATGAAGTGCCTGGTGGTGGTGGCTGCAGAACAAGAGGTGGGGGTGGCATCCTCTACATCTTGTCCCAGTGCCTTCCTCATCTCATGGGCTCACCGTCTTCCCTATGTGTTTGCTCCATTTCCACTCATACCTCAGACCCTCTTCAAAGCCTGAATGGACAACATCTTGCTGTTTCTCATTGCACCTCAGTGGCCCAGACAGATCTGGTATACACATGTTCTGGCCATGACACAGCAAGAGTACTGGTTGTTGGAGACTCGCCCATTTCTTCTCACGCAACAGGGGGGAGAAGTTTCCTGCACCCTAATGTGCAGTCGCTGACCCTGGCTGCATGAAAGCTGAGCAGTACATAGACACTGACGCAATGCCAGCTGTTGTCCAACCTGTTCTTCAGGCATCTCGGAGACCTTCCACTCAACGCTCCTACCAGTGGAAGTGGCTTCGTTTTTCTCACGGGACACGACGTAGCGGACTCCACCCCCGTCTCTTGTTCACTCAGTCATATCCTCTCCTACCTGTTACACCTTTCTGACTCTGGTCTCCAAACCACCTCTGTTCGCTACCATCTCTTCATTGTTGCAGTCCATCGGCAGGTGGACGGGAAACCATCACCATGCACCCATTTGTGAGTCATTACATGAAGGGTTTAATGAACACAAAACCCCCACTCAAGCCGCCTGCTCCAGCTTGGGACCTCACTGTTATCCTTTCTGAACTTATGAAGCCACCTTTTGAATTTTGTGTTGATCTCACTGAAACATCTCAACTGGAAAACCATCTTCCTGGTTAGCATTACGTCCGCAGGATGGCAGGGTTATGCAGCCACACTCACCTGCCCGCCATCCCCTCAAAAATAAATAAGAAAAACAAAAGGAAAAAGCAAGCAAACCAACAGTGCAAAGCCTTGTTCTATCTCCATCTGCTCTTCAGATCAGAATTTACATCTTGTCAAGAGACTTTTGCAAAACCTCAACGCTTGACTCAACTGCTCTGAGATGGACTGACGAGAATGGGTCCGCGAGGCAGGAAGGGGGCACGCATGCTCAGAAGTCCGAAGGAATTCTCTGAGCTAGGGGAGAACTGGCACTGGTGCTGTCAGCAGACATCACCAATCAAGTGTGTGGCATACCTCTGCTGTCTACGGAGAACCCCTGTTACAGGTAAGCAACTATGCTATCTGCTATCCTGTGTGACACTAAAAATGAATTGCTGCTTTTGTTTCTCACCCATGCCATCCTAGTTTGCATAGTTATGCTTGTGAGAAGTCTGGATCTGGATCCCTGTCTTGGAAAACCCTCTGCGGCTGTCAACTGGCAATAGGGTTCTCTGTGTCATGAAATTGCAGATGTAGCTGTAATCCTGGTACTTTAGGCCACATATTTATTAACAGCTGTGTCCCCCTTCTGCTTGCAGACCTGCTGAGCCATGAAGATGCCACAAACTTGAATGACTTGAAAGCGCTAGTGCAGCAGTTGTATTGCACCCTGCGCATTGAAGAGCACCAGCTTAGTAAAGAGAGGGAGCTGATAGGGAGACTAGAGGAACTGAAAGAACAGCTAGAACCTCTGGAAAAGGTAAGTGGAAAGGGGAGCTTAATGAGTCATAGTGGAGAAAACTTAACTTGAATACAGTAAGAGGAATTACTTAAAACAAAGCAGTCTGTCTCATATCTGGACTAGGGGTTTTGATCCCCAGCCAGCGTGGCAAATGGTCTAAGGAATATATGTCACTATCAAGGAATGGTGATAAAAGGAACAGAACTATATCTGTCAGTACAGTTCATTGAATTTTATTTTACTTTTTATATTACACTAACTCCCAACCAGTTCAAAGCTGATTACATTCAGTGTATTACATTACATTTGCATAGAATAAATGATCCAAAACAGTTTACAGTTATGCAAAATGCAATGCATTGCAATATGTGGCTTCAGGTCAATGCTGACTCCTGGAGACCCAGCAGCTCTTGTTTTTTTTGGCAGTATGACCAGAAATAGATTCTACATAATATAAAATTTTATACCTAAGGATGATTATTCCAGTATATTCAGATACCTCTAGAAAGCAGAGTTTTTTCAAAGCCCAGCAAAGAAGTTACATAATTTTCAAGGTTCTTAATCTTATTTGGTAGAGTATTCCAATCTCCAGGAACAAGCAGGAATGTAGTCTTCAAATAATGGGTATCGTCAGAATCGACAGAGCCTGTGCGGGAATGCTCCCCAGCATCCAATAGGAAAGCTTTTGGGAGCATCCCACAGCGCCTGCATGCTGCCTTCCCGCCTTTTCAACTGTCCCTCTCCAGTTCTTTGTTTTCCGTGGAGCTGACAGGCACATACCCTGTCACCGCAGAAAAAGTTCCTCTTAATCTTTGTTTTTGTGGTCGCGTCTGCCTTCCTTCGATGCCATACCGGTACCGCCGGATCTATCTTCTTTCTTTAAAAAAAAAAAAAGAATTATAGTTTCTAAGGTATTTTACTTTAGAAACTTTTTTTCCTTGGTGCTAGGTGCCATTTTGGGCACTAGGCCCAATTTTTTCCTTAAAAATGGAAAAACCTACTTCAGGTTTTAAGAAATGTTCTAAATGTGGCGGTACCATTTTCGTCACCGACACCCACGATTAGTGTCTCAAATGTTTAGATCCTGACCACTCTATTGCAGAGTGCCTCTCCTGTGGAATGATGTCAAAAAGGGGCCACCAGAACCGAGCTGCTAAGCTTAGCACCCTTTTTCCCTCAGACGCGGCGTCTGTTGCATCAACGTCCTCCAGGGCCTCATCTTCCTCCTATGGATCTCAGGTAATTAAACATAAATCTAGCTGGTCCTCAAAGGGTAGATCTCCTAAGTATCAAGATGCCCCTGGCATTACCCTTGAGGAATTGTCACCGGCAAAACTACCCCAGCGGGAGGCTTCGGCTTCCAAAGCACTAACGGGGTTCCAGGATATTCTCAAGGCCTCAACCTCAGCAGAACTACTGGCGCCATGCTTTGGGGTTCTGACTGCTCCTACCGGTACCGACACCCAAGCATCGGCAGCGTCGATAGACCAGAGATTCCTTGCTATTGAACGCAGTCTAGCGGCTCTTCTCACAGCTTCGGTACTGTTGAAACCGCTTCAGACACCTCAACCGATATCGGTACTGACACCCGTACCGGAACCAGTACCGACGGCATTAACATTGGCGGGTACGCCACCTATACTGAGTCATGTGTCTGTCTCCGGCATCGACAGATTGGTACCGGAACAACCCGATGCCGACGTCGATCAATACTGGTACCGTGCTTTGCACGATCACCGGGATCGGAGGTATTTTGAATCCTCTGAGTCTAAAGACTACGAAGACTCTGCCAATACAAGAGTACTTCTCCCTGAGGATTCCTCTTCTCAACGCAGAATATCTCCGCCAGAGGATATGTCCTTTCAGGACTTTATCCGTGATGTGGTCCGAGGCCTTTCCATCACAGTAGCTCCTGAAAAGGAGCCTAGGGCAAAGGAGTTGGAAATTCTCCAATACCCTAAGGCTCCCAAACAGGCAGCTACTCTGCCTATTTATGAGATCTTACATGATCTTATGTTAAGGATGTGGCAAACACCTTTAACCACATCTCCTCATTCTCGAAGACTCGATACCATGTATCGAGTTCCACCTTGTCCTAGCTTTCAAAAAACTGAATTAGCACACCATTCAATGGTGGTGGAAACAGCCATGAGAAGGATGAAAAGTGCAAAGAGAAATGCATCCAATCCTCCAGATCGTGAATGTAGGACTTTCGATGCCTTTGGGCATCGATGCTTCCAAGCTTCCATGCTCTCAGCTAGGATCAGTTCCTCTATCTTGTATATGGGAATGTTCCTTAAAGAGGTCACAGGAGACTTGGAGCTTTTGAGCCCCCTCCTTCCTGATGACAAAAGGCAAGACTATCTTACTCTAGTCAAACATGCTCAGGATGTTTCCAAGTTTGTAAATCATGCAGCCTTTGACTGTTTTGAGTGCATAAGCAGAACCTCTGCTATTGACATTGGTGCCCGTCGGATAGCTTGGCTTCAGGCATCTGACTTGGAAATTTGGGTACAGGATAAATAGGAAACATTCCTTGCACAGGAGAAAATCTCTTTGGCAAGAATTGGCAGGAGAAGGCTAATGAGAGAGATTCTGACAATATCACTTTGGATAGATTGTCCAAATCTACAGCCAATCCTGCAAGGAAAAAATCCTCTAAGAAACCATTTTTCAATAAGAAAAAAGTTGTATCCTTCCTATACCCAGCAGGCACACCGTCCAGGTCAGGCTGCCCAAAAGGGACAACAGCAACAACCTAGACGACAAAAGAAGCCAAAAGCTGCAAAACCTCAGCCAGATCAGCAGGCTCAGCCTCCTCAGGGGCTTTGACTCCTTCCTAGAGATCTTTGCCTTCCTGCCCCTGAACGGTCCAGAACCCTCGACCATCCCAGGCAGGTTATGTCATTTTGCCCACAGATGGTACCAAATAACAGCAGAAAATCGGACTCTGTCCATTGTACGAGAGGGGTGCAAGCTTCATTTTCACAGCATGCCCCCTCCTACAATTGTAAGACGGTTCAATTCTCAGACCTCTCTCGACAGTCTCTTAGGTCAAGAAGTCACAATGCTCCTTGCTCAAGGAGCAATAGAGGAAGTACCCATTCCCCATCAGGGTACAGGGTTCTACTCCCACTATTTCCTTATTCCAAAGAAAACAGGAGGACCCAGACACATTATAGACCTCAGAGAATTGAACAAATACTTGTTTCGAGAGAAATTCAAAATGGTCTCTCTAGGAACTCTACTGCCATACCTTCAAAGTCAGGATTGGCTTTGTTTTCTAGATATCAAGGATGCGTATACTCATATTCTTATCCATCCAAATCACAGGAGATTCCTCCAGTTTCTGTTTCAAGGAAAGCACTACCAATACAAGGTCCTTTCCTTTGGCCTGGCTTCTGCCCCAAGCGTGTTTACAAAATGCATGGCTATAGTAGCAGCATTTCTCCGCACTCTGGGAATATTCGTCTTCCCTTACTTAGACGACTGGCTAATTCGAGCCCCTACAGTGCCAGAAGCCAGCTCTGCTCTGTTTCGCACAATGCGAATCCTTCAGTATTTGGGACTAGTCATAAACCTCCCAAAATCCAATCTTGCTCCCACTCAGTCCCTAGAGTTCATAGGAGCTCATCTGGATACCAGACAGACAAAGTCTTTCCTTCCGCAGCCCCGCTGTCTTCGCATAGTACAACTAGCTTCCCAAGCAGTGCTCAAACCTTGCCTCACTGCTCGGGAAATGCTACAATTGCTAGGGCACATGGCATCCACCGTGCATGTGGTTCCTTATGCTCGCCTCCATATGCGAACAGCCCAGTGGACTTTATCCACTCAGTGGACACAGGCCTCAGGCTGCCTGTCGGACAAAATAACACTCAAACCGTCTTATTTCATCCCGCCAATGGTGGCAATCGCCCAGAAATCTGCTGGTTGGTTCTCCTTTCCAGCAACCCCTATCCCAAGCCACCCTAACAGATGCATCACAGGTGGGATGGGGAGCCCACCTGCACGATCTCTCTACCTGGACTCCACAGGAGGCCTGTCTTCACATCAACCTCCTGGAGCTCAGAGCAATCTTCCTTGCTCTTCGAGTATTTCATGCCCAGCTCAGCTACAAGACAGTTCTAGTTCAAACGGACAATCAGGTAGCCATGTTCTATGTGAACAAGCAGGGCGGAACAGGCTCTCTGTCGCTATGCAACGAAGCTTTGCGACTATGGGCCCTCGCCAGAGAGCATCAGATTCATCTCCTTGCTGGTGTATGTCCAGGCATTCAAAACTCTTGGGCAGACAAACTCAGTCGAGTTCTGCTTCCACACGAATGGTATCGCCATGCAGACCAGGTTGCCCAAATATTTCAGATTTGGGGTACCCCAGACATAGACCTCTTTGCAAGTCCACTGAATACCAAACTTCCCCGGTTCTGTTCCAGAATTCCGGCTCAATGTTGTCAGGCAAGGGACGCCTTCCTCCTTCACTGGGGTCAGGACTTCCTTTATGCCTTCTCACCCATTCCCCTCATTCCCAAAACCCTACTCAAGCTTCAGAGAGGCAGAGGTCATATGATCCTCATAGCTCCACATTGGCCATGGCAAACATGGTACCCTCTGCTCCTACATCTCTCTCAAGCTCCGCCTCTGGAATTGGGATCCGCTCCAGATCTTCTCTCCCAAGAGGACGGGATGCTCTGGCATCCGAATCCCTAGTCTCTGCATCTCGGGCCTGGTTGCTGAAAGCCTAGAACTTCAGGATCTTAATGTTTCCCAACAGGTAAAGGATATCCTTCATGCTTCTAGGAAACACTCCACAAGACACTCATATGCCTTTAAGTGGAAAAGGTTTACCATATGGTGCTCGCAGAAGGGTCCTAACCCTCTTGCGATACCTCTGGAATCGATACTGGAGTATCTCCTTCATTTATCAAATGCGGGTCTCAAGACAAATTCAGTAAGAGTCCATCTTAGTGCTATTGTAGCTTCTTACAAGACTCTAAGTGGACAACCTATTTCCTCTCATCCTCTCATAGCGAGATTTATGAGAGGCCTTCTTTTAACAAAGCCTCCCTTTAAGCCACCACCGGTGGCATAGGACTTAAATCTGGTACTCGGGCAGCTCATGAAACCGCCCTTTGAGCCATTAGCCACTACAGCTTTGAAATTCCTTTCCTGGAATGTCATCTTTCTCATTGCAATCACATCAGCACGTCGCATTAGTGAATTGCAAGCTTTAGTGGCTGATCCTCCTTATACAAGGTTCCACCATGATAAGGTAGTTCTTAGGACTCATCCACACGTTATGCCAAAGGTGGTTTCGCCTTTCCATTTAAACCAAGCGGTTTACCTTCCTGTATTCTTTCCGAGGCCTCATGCCTCCAGTGCAGAAAGGAACCTTCATACCTTGGACTCTAAAAGGGCTTTGGCCTTTTACTTGCAAAGGACACAGCAACATAGAAAATCTTCTCAACTCTTTGTTGCTTTTGATCCTAGTCATTTGGGACTTCCAGTTTCCAAAAGAACTCTAACTGTATTGCTCAATTCCTATCCTTTGCCTATGAGAGTAAGAATCTTCCTCTTGAAGGCCATGTCACAGCTCACAATGTGAGAGCCATGGCAGCCTCAATGGCTCATCTTCACTCTGTGTCTATTGATGACATCTGTCGAGCAGCTACTTGGGCCACGGTACATACCTTCACAGCCCATTACTGCTTAGACAAGACTCTCACCGGGATGCCTTGTTTGGCCAGGCTGTTCAACACCTTTTTCAGACTTAACTCCTACCCACCATCCCTGGTAGGATGCCATAGATCCATGGGGGCGGGGTGGGGGGGTATGACCCTTTCACAAGGGCTAACAACTTCCTGGGGCCATCTCCCTGGCATCTCCAGCTAAGGATGCTCCCAAAAGCTTTCCTATTGGACGCTGGGGAGTGTTCCCGCGCAGTCTCCGTCAGTACCGACTTACCCATATGTGAAGACTGAATTCCTGCTGTTCCTGGAGATCACCTGTTACAGGTGAGTAACTATGCTTTCTATACCTGCTAGATATGAGAACAATTTGTCAGGAGTCCTCTTGTAATGTAAATCTTTCATCGACAAATAGGACAATTGAAGACTAGAACAAAAGCTCTTATTTTCAGGAAAAATAACCAATCTAATAATATATTCAGGAGATAGGCCATGTAAACTTTTTTTTTGGTCTGTTTTTGTTTGTTTTTAAATTCCTATCAGAATTCACATCCTCTGCCGTTCAGGTAATCAAGGCAAGCCCATCTGTTACCTGAGCTCATAAAATCAATTTAACCTTTGTATTTTTTTTTAACAATTGCCATCTGTCACATTGCTTAATAGGAATACCCAAATATGTATAATATTACAGTGATCTTAAATATGGTAATATTTTAATAACGCCTGGGCTAGGATTCTAAAATATTCCTCATAAGTCAAGAGTGCATCTTTTTAAGATTTTGCAATTTCAAAAATGCTTTTCTTACTATGTAAGATATGTGTACTTCCATAGTACTACGACTACTAATCATTTATAAAGTGCTACAAGATGTATGCAGTGCTGTACAAACATAGGTGGAGACTGTCTCTGCTCATGAGAGCTTGCAATCTAAAGACAGACAAGACAAAGGATAAGAATAAGGGGAAAAATGAGGATAAGGAGGCACAAGGGGAAAAAGGGGTCAGGATCCAAAAGCAACTTTAAAGAGGTGAGCCTTTAACATGGACTTAAAAGGGACAGAGATGAAGCCTGACATAAGACTCAGGAAGTTTGTTCAGGACATAAGGAGCAGCAAGGTGAAAGGACCAGTCTGGAGTTGGCAGTGGAAGAAATGAGCAAAGAGAAGCAAGCCAGAAGAAGAGTGGAGTTCAGAGGAGGGGTGGGTGTAGGGAGAGAGGAGAGGAAAGGTAGAAAGGAGCAAAAGAGTGAATACCACTTATAGATCAGAAGGAGAAGCTTGAATTGGATACAGAAATGGAAGGGAAGCCAATGAAGCTTTTGAGACGAGGTGTTATGAGACTATCAAAGCTGGCAAAAAAATCAGTCACACAGCAGAGTTCTGAACAGATTGAAGGGGAGAAAGCTAACAGGGAGACCAGCAAGAAGGAGATTGCAGTAGTCGAGACGGGAAGTAATTAGAGAGTGGATAAGTATTTTTGTAGTGTGTTCAGAAAAGAAAAAAATGAATTAATGTTATAGAGAAAGAAATGACAGGTTTTAACTGTCTGTTGGATATCTGAGGAGAAGGAAAGGGGGGAGTCTAAGATGACCCCAAGATTGCGGGCTGAGGAAACAAGAAATGGAGTATTATCCATGCAGAGATAAAGGAGGAAAGGGGAAAAATAAGGAGTTCAGTTGTGGCCATTTTTAATTTCAGACGGTGGTGAGACATCCAGGTGGTGATGACAGGCAGGCAGAGATGCGAGACTGGAGTGTCATAGAGATGAGGTGTAGAAAGATCTGAGAATCAGCATAAAAAAGATACTAAAATCCATGAAAGCCCCAAGGAACTGGGTGTAGAGAGAGAAAAGAGGGCTGAGAACAAATTTCTGGAGTACACCAACTGAGTGGGATAGCAGTAGAGGAAGAGGAACTACCAGAACGAACACTGAAAGAGCGCTGGGATAAGAAGAAAATCGGGACAGGGTAGAGTCCCTAAAACCAAGAGAGGACAATGTTTCAAGGAGAAGGTGGTGGTGGTCTACGGTGTCAAAAATAGCAGAAAGGTCAAGAAGGATGAGGATAGAATAAAGGCCTTTGGATTTAGCCAGAAATAAGTCACTGGAGACTTTGGTAAGTGCCGTCTCAGAATAAAAGGGATGAAAGCCAGATTGAAGTAGATCCAACAGGCTTGAGAGGAAAGAAATTCAAGACGACGACAGAGGACTGCACGCCCAAGAAGTTTATAAATGAAGGGAAGAAGGGAGATGTGTTGATAATTAGGACAACTAGGGTCAAGAGTGTCTCTTAAGGAGAGGTGTGACCACAGCATGCTTGAAGGCTGAAGGGACTGTGGCAGTGGAGAGTGAGAGATTGAGAACATGTGAGATGGAAGGGATGATAGAGGAGAAAATGGAACTAAGGAGACAGATGGGGATAGATCAGAAGAGCAAGTAGTACATTTTTAGAGGAGGAAAGTAGATGAGGGGTTTCCTCATCAGAGATCTTAGAGAAGGAAGAAAAGGTAACAGCGATTGAGGGGAAATGTTGGTATTGAGGTGGGGAAAGAGGGGATGAAGCTGATTTAGTGAGGAATTGGAGAGTGATCTTGTGGATTTTGTCATGGAAATAGTCAGCTAAGGTTTTGGCAGAAAGAGGACGAGGGATCTGAGGGGGGGGGGGGGGAATAAATGAGAAATCTAAAGAAAACCCCCAAATCTTCAAAGATGTGGTGAGTGGGAATTCTAATACCAGACAGAACTGGAGATTCTTCTAGTATATCCTTAGCAGAATTACTTACCACAGTGATCTGGCACATTTGAAATATCAGTTTATTTTTCTTATTCTACCATTTTAATTAAGTGTAAAGATGTTAACAAATAAAAAAAAACATAGACAAAATATTCATGGAGCAAATGCCCAGACATTCAGTAAGTCTTACCCAAACTGCAAGTATAAGAAGACATTATAAAACAGTAGCCATTCTAGTTCTTAATAGGACTTTTATTTAGATATATACAATTTTTCATATGAACAATGGGAAGCACAGATGAGAATGACGGTCTTGAATTTCAGTATTACCAGTTTGAGAGGAAAACATTTGTGGTAAGATGCCATCGGTTATGGCATCGTTTTGAATGTCAACATATGTAGTTGGATGAGTGAGAGGAGGGTAGTCTTCACAGAACCTTCCTTGGATGATTGTGAAGGAATTGAGTGAGGTATGGAATATTTGGGTATGAGAGAGGCTGTGTGTTTACTGTGGGGTTTTATAAAGTTTACCCTCCCCCCATCTCCCCCCCCCCCCAATTAGTTTATTTGGACCTATTCACCGGAACAGAAACCATAAAAGGAGAATAGGAGTTAGGTTAGACAGTGAAAACCTTTGCGACCATTTGGACTGGGGTGGTATTTAATAATAGAGTTTACTATTACTGTTAGATGACGGTGGAATGCCTTATGATTGAGGGTATTCTTTAACTTTGAATGTATGTATTACATTTGCTGTGGTGGACTTTGGGTTGGAGGTGATATAGGATCTGCAGTCAGTACCGAGGAGAAATTTGTCAGTTTCTTGAGTGGACAAACCTTGCAACTTTTTTGGGCTTTGCTTAAGCACGTCCTGAAAAAAAAAAATGAATGCTATGCTGTGCATAAGAGCAATCTTTCTGCTCAGAAGTTCTGTTCAGAATAATATTGGTGTTCAAAGATATAGCTCTTATGCGCCACATAGCCTTCAAGCACATACCTTCAAGTGACTTTTGTACAGAGGATATAGATGCTGCTAATGCAGACACCGGTGCAGATGTGCCCGACTTGCTCTCCCGGTTTAGCGCGGTCTATCTCCAGGAACAAGCAGGAATAAGTCCTCACATATGGGTACGTCGGTACCGACGGAGCCCGCGTGGGAAAGCTCCCCAGCTTCCCAGAAGAAAGCTTTTGGGAGCCTCCCACAGCGCATGCGCGCTGCCTTCCTGCCTTTCCTGACCAACTCTCCTCAGTTCTTCTTTTCCGCGGAGCCAACAGGTCGTGTTCCTGTCACCGCTGAAGAAGTTCTTATTTTAATTTGTTTCTTTGGTCGCGTGTCTGCCTTCCCCGACTCCATACCGGTACCGCCGGTCTTTTTTCTTTTTACATTTCAAAAAAAAATATATATATATTTTCTTTTCCCTACTTGGTGAAATTTTTCTCCCCTTAGGCCTCTAGGCCTGGAGAAAATTTTTCCCTCATGGAGAAACCAGCTTCTGGTTTCAAAAAATGCACCAAGTGTAGCGGTACCATCTCAGTCACCGACACACATGAATGGTGTCTTAAATGTTTGGGGCCTGACCACTCCATACCGGATTGCCAGTCCTGCTCCCTGATGTCTAAACGTGGCTTACAGAACCGAGCAGCCAAGTTTCATATGCTGTTTTCCACAGATACTCCAGCATCGACATCTTCCAGGTCTTCCTCTCCTGATGGATCTCAGGTAACCAAACATTCTTCTGGCAGGTCCTCAAAGGGCAAATCTCCCTCCAAGTATCGAGATGCCCCCGGGCTTGACCCTGAGGACCCTGCCCCAGCCAAACAACCCCGGCGGGAAGCTCCGGCTTCCAAAGCTCCTCCTATGGGGTTACAGGTTGACATCGATGGCACGGCCTCGACCGATTACCTGTTAGACTGCTCTGGGATACCGGCACACTCTTCCGGTACCGACATCCAGGCAGTCGTGGCGTCTATGGATCATACAGTTCAATCCATGCAGCAGGCCATAATGGCTTTTATTAAGGCTGCGACGCCCACGGTACCGCAGCAAGCGGTACCGACCTCAGTTCCGGTACCGCAACCGATACCGGTACCCAGGGCATCCACATCAACCAGGATACCGGTTCCGGGGCTTTTCCCGATACCGATCCGGTTCCGGGTACACCCGATGTCGATACCGGTCGATACGCTTATCGATCCCTGGAAGCAAACAGACGATACTTCCAGTCTTCTGATGATTCCAATTCATTGGATGACTCTCCTGAAGTATCTCTTACTCTTCCTGAGGAGCCCTCTTCTCCAAAGAGGAGAATGTCTCCTCCAGAGGATTTGTCCTTTCAAGACTTCATCATGGAAGTAGCTAAAGGACTCTCTATTTCAGTAACCTCTGAAAAAGAACCTAGAGCAAAAATGTTAGACATTTTGGGATACTCTAAGGTTCCCAGAGAGGCAGTCACCTTGCCAATTCATGAAATTCTCCAAGAACATTTGCTTGAATTGTGGGAGACTCCTCTCACCCTTTCTCCTCATTCTCGTAGATTGGACACTATGTACTGTGTCCCTCCTTCTCCTGGTTTTCAAAAAACTCAGCTTCCTCACCATTCTATTGTGGTGCAGTCAGCTATGAAGAGCATAGAGTACCAAAAGACACTCTTCTACTCCTCCAGGAAGAGAATGCAGGACCTTGGATGCTTTTGGTAGAAAAATCTTCCAAGCTAGCATGCTTACTGCCAGAATCAATTCATACAGCCTTTATATGGGTATGTTTCTGAAGGGAGGTTGCAGAAAAGCTGCACAACTTTCTCCCTTTTATTCCTGAAGATAAAAGGGAGGAATTCCTTCTTTGGCTTAAGCATACGCAAGACATTTCAAAGTTTTCCAACAGGGCAGCCTTTGATTCCTTTGAGGTTGCCAGCAGAGCCTCAGGAATTGCTATAGCTGCTCGTAGAATTGCTTGGCTCCAGGCTTCTGATCTAGAACCCTGGGTTCAAGATGGTTTAGGAAATCTACCCTGTACAGGTGAAAACCTATTTGGCAAAGAGTGGCAAATTAAAGCCACTCAAATGGATGCAGAAAATGCTGCTCTTGATAGACTTTCTAAGTCTACCTCCACTCCAGCCAAGAAAAAATCTTTTAAAAAGTCTTTTTACAAGAAGGGCAGATTTCCTTCCACTTCTGGTCAACAGTCTTCTGCAGGTCGATTTGCTACTAAGCGTCAGCAACCTAAACAGGCCAGGCCTAAACCTGCAGGGGCTGCTGCAACCCAGCAGTCCCAAGCCCCTCAGGGGTTTTGACTTAGTGCTAGAGAACTTAACCTTTCTGGCTCTACAACAGCCAGAACCTCTCACCATTCCAGGAAGGTTGGCTCATTTTGCTCCCAGATGGGAGTAAATCACATCAGAGCAGTGGACCCTCTCCATCATCAGAGGGGGCTACAAACTTCATTTCTCAGACCTTCCTCCCTACACCATGGTGAGACATTTCAATTCTCCCACATCTCTCCTCGACCTTCTGGATCAGGAGGCAACCTCCCTTCTGGCCCAGAGGGCCATAGAAGAAGTTCCTCTTCTTCAACAGGGGTCAGGTTTTTACTCCCCCTACTTTCTCATCCCAAAGAAAACAGGGGGATACAGACCTATTCTAGATCTCCGAGAATTGAACACATTTCTGTACAAGGAGAGGTTCAAGATGCTCTCTTCAGGCACTCTCCTTCCATACCTACAGAGTCAGGATTGGCTTTGTTCTCTAGATCTCAAGGATGCGTACACCCATATACTCATCCATCCATCCCACAGAAAATTTCTACGTGTTCTGTTCCAGGGAAAACATTACCAATACAGAGTCCTTCCTTTCGGTCTGGCCTCTGCTCCAAGAGTGTTCACCAAATGCATGGCAATAGTTGCTGCATTTCTGCGCACTCTGGGAATCTTTGTCTTCCCATATCTGGACGACTGGCTCATCCGAGCTCCATCCCAGTCAGAAGCCCAAATTTCCCTGAACACTACCAGGTGCATTCTGCAGTATCTGGGACTTGTGGTAAATCTCCCAAAGTCTCAGCTCATCCCTACCCAGTCCCTAGAATTCATAGGGGCCTGGTTGGACACCACTATTGCAAGAGCCTATCTGCCCCAGGCTCGTTGCCAACGTCTAGTGCAGTTAGCCTCCCAGATTCAGTCAAAGGACCACTTCACTGCCCGGGAGATGCTGCAACTACTAGGCCACATGGCTTCCACAGTACATGTGGTACCCTATGCTCGTCTACACATGACAGCAGCTCAATGGACTTTGTCCACCCAGTGGACTCAAGCGTCAGGAGCTCTCTGACCAAATAGCAAACTCCAAACGTCTCCTTTGGTCTCTCCAATGGTGGATGTCCACTCAAAATCTGTTGTTGGGGTCCCCCTTCCAACCCTTGTTGCCCCAAGCAATCCTCACAACAGATGCCTCCCAAACAGGTTGGGGAGCTCATCTGCAAGACCTCTCCACCCAAGGCACTTGGTCCCCACAGGAGACCTCTCTTCATATCAACCACTTGGAACTTCGAGCAGTGTTCCTAGCTCTCAAGGTCTTTCATACCCTCCTCAGCTACCAGACAGTCCTCATTCAAACGGACAATTAGGTAGCCATGTTTTACATAAACAAGCAAGGAGGAACTGGCTCTCTGTCGCTTTGCAACGAAACTCTCAGATTATGGGCCTTCGCCAGAGAGCATCAAATCCATCTCCTGGCAGTATACCTCCCAGGAATTCAAAACTCTTGGGCGGACAGACTCAGTCGAGTTCTGCTCCCACACGAATGGTCCCTGCACATGGATCAGGTACTCAGAATCTTTCAGGAATGGGGTACCCCGGACATAGACCTATTTGCAAGTCCGTGGAATGCCAAACTTCCCTGGTTCTGTTCCAGGATTCCGTGTCAGGGAGTTCAGGCCAAGGATGCCTTCCTCCTTCATTGGGGTCAGGACTTCCTGTATGCCTTTCCACCCATTCCTTTGATCCCCAAGACTCTGTTCAAACTTCAGAGGGATCAAGGATCTATGATCCTCATAGCTCCACGCTGGCCATGCCAAGTGTGGTACCCTCTACTTCTGCATCTCTCCCAAGCCCCCTCCCTGGACTTGGGAGCTGCTCCAGACCTTCTGTCTCAGGAGGAGGGGACTTTATGGCATCCAAACCCCAAGTCCCTTCACCTCAGAGCTTGGTTACTGAAGGCCTAGACCTTCAAGACTTCAATCTTTCGCAACAAGTGAAGGATATCCTTCATGCTTCCAGGAAACCTTCCACTAGGCATTCCTATGCTTTTAAATGGAAGAGATTTTCCATTTGGTGTGCTCAAAAGGGTCTTGACCCTTTAGCACTTCCCCTGAATTCTCTATTAGAATATCTCCTGCATCTTTCCAATGCAGGCCTTAAGACGAATTCCGTAAGGGTCCATTTAAGTGCTATTGCAGCATCCCTTAAGCCTATCAATGGACAACCTATTTCCTCTCATCCTCTTATTGCCAGATTCATGAGAGGCCTAACCTGAACTAAACCTCCCATTCGACCTCCTCCGGTGGCATGGGACTTAAACTTGGTTCTTGGTCAGCTTATGAAGCCACCTTTTGAACCCTTAGCCACTACCTCCTTGAAATTTCTTTCCTAGAAGGTTATTTTCCTTATTGCAATCACTTCTGCTCGCCGCATTAGTGAGCTGCAGGCCTTAGTGGCTAATCCACCTTATACAAGGTTCCATCATGATAAGGTAGTCCTTAGGACAAATCCTCACTTTATGCCTAAAGTGGTCTCACCTTTTCATCTTAATCAAGAGGTATATTTACTTGTCTTTTTTCCAGCTCCTCATGCATCCACTGCAGAGAGGAACCTTCATACTCTAGATTGTAAAAGAGCTCTTGCTTTTTACTTACACAGGACACAGCAACATAGAAAGTCTTCGCAGCTTTTTGTTGCTTTTGATCCTTCTCATCTAGGACTTCCAGTCTCTAAAAGAACACTGTCCAATTGGATTGCTCAGTGTATTTCCTTTGCTTACCAGAGTAAGAACCTTTCTCTGGAGGGCCATGTCACAGCTCACAATGTGAGGGCCATGGCCACCTCTATGGCTCATCTTCATTCTGTATCCATCGATCAGATCTGTCGAGTAGCCACCTGGGCCTCGGTTCATACCTTCACAGCCCATTACTGTTTGGACAAGGACTCCCGCCGGGATGCCTTGTTTGGTCAGGCTGTCCTCCAGACAGCTGTTCCATTCTTGAACAACTCCTGCCCTCCTTCCCTGAATGGATGCCTGAGATCCATAGGAAGACGAGGAACCTTTCAGGGTCTCATACCCTTGGGGATCTCCCGGGCATCTTAGCTAGGGAGTCCCCATATATGAGGACTTATTCCTGCTTGTTCCTGGAGATAGCACAGTTACTTACCTGTAACAGGTGATCTCTGTGAACAGCATGAATTAGTCCTCACAACCCACCCACCTCCCCTAGGAGTTGTATCTCTCTCTATCTATCTTTCCTTTCCTCTCTCTCTCTCTTGTCTCAGCTTTAAACTCGAACTGAGGAGAGTTGGTCAGGAAAGGCGGGAAGGCAAGCGCGCATGCGCTGTGGGAGGCTCCCAAAAGCTTTCTTCTGGGAAGCTGGGGAGCTTTCCCGCGTGGGCTCCGTCGGTACCGACGTACCCATATGTGAGGACTAATTCCTGCTGTTCCCAGAGATCACCTGTTACAGGTAAGTAACTGTGCTTTTTGTGAAGTTTACTTTGCATACAGTGTGGCTGAACAAAACCTCTACGCTAAACCTGCGTTTGGAAACCTTGCGCTAGTGCTTTAACACCAGGCTCTAGCGCAAGATTTCTGTTTGTAATCTGCTTAAGGAATTTGATAGGTGGAATATAAATATTTAAAATACATAAAAAGTAAAAACTAGGCATTTACTAATTGCATTAAAAAAATAATCATGATCAGGCAAAATCCTATTTAGACACCTTATAGATTTGCAGAGATGATAAAGTACAGTGCTGTAAACATGTTACATCTCTCCTCTGTGTGTGTCCCATGCAGGTGCGGTTGGAGGTTACCAGAAGAGCAGAGAAACGCACCACCTGGGTGCTCTGGGGTGGAATGGCATATATGGCCACCCAGTTTGGCATCCTGGCCCGTCTTACTTGGTGGGAGTACTCCTGGGATATCATGGAGCCAGTCACTTACTTTATTACATATGGCAGTGCCATGGCTATGTATGCCTACTTTGTACTGACGCGCCAGGTATGATGCCCTGTGAAACACTGGGATTAGACAGTTAAGCTTGTTAGCATTTCTATACACGTGTACTCTTCGGAGCTATTTGTAATGGCAGCATGGAAAAATTAGATTGCTGCAGTAACTTTGTAATCTAGACCTCCCAAAAGTCTCCTCTCTCCATGGGTATTTTTTTGGTTTTAGCAGTGGGAAAGAATAGCTCTGAAAGATGAATGGATATCTGGTGATTGATTTTTCAAATGATCTCTGTTCATTAAATAAATGGTTAGGTGACAGAGACCAGGTTTTTCATGTTTATACTCTGATTTCAGGACATTTAATCCAGAATGACTGTGGCAGGCAATATTCATTCTCATCCTAGACAGAATGACTTATTCTAGCTTATTTTAACTTAAAAGCTTGCACCAGAGTCCTTTTGTTTGACCTTCTGCAAGGAACACTGAGTGTATAATGCTATCTCCAGGAACAAGCAGGAATTTAGTTCTCACATATGGGTATCGGTACCGACTGAGCCTGCGCGGGAACGCTCCCCAGCGTCCAATTAGAAAGCTTTTGGGAGCATCCCACAGCGCCTGCATGCTGCCTTCCCGCCTTTCCCAACTGCCTCTCTCCAGTTCTTCTTTTTCCGCGGAGCCAGCAGGTCGTCGTCACTGCAGAAGAATTCTTCTTTATTTCTTTCTTTTTTGTGGTCGCATCTGCCTTCCTCGACGCTTTACCGTTACCGCCGTTTTTTTCTTCTTCATTTCTGTCTTTAAAAGAAAAAAAAATATTCTACATTTTTCCTATTTTCTTCAGGTGCATGCGCCTTTTTGGGCCTTAGGCCCAAAAACCTTTTCTTACAATGGAGAAACCTGCCTCATGTTTCAAAAAGTGCACCAAGTGTGGCGGTACCATTTCCGTCACCGACACCCATGAATAGTGTCTAAAATGTTTAGGTCCTGACCACTCCATCACGGATTGTATGTCCTGCGCCATGATGTCTAAAAGAGGTCGGCAGAACCGAGCTGCTAAGCTCAGTACCCTGTTTCCCTCTGATGCAGCTTCGGTGGCATCGACGTCTTCCAGGGCTTCCTCTTCCTCCCGTGGATCTCAGGTAACTAAACATGTCCAGCCGGTCCTCAAAGAGTAGATCTCCTTCTAAGCATCGAGATGCCTCTGGCGTTGCCCTTGAGGATTCTGCACCGGCAAAATTGCCCCGGTGGGAGGCTTCAGCTTCCAAAGCATTATCGGGGCTCCAGGATGTTCTCGAGGCCTCGACCTCGGCAGAACTACTGGTGCCATGCTCTGGGGTACCGGCGGTCTTCTCCGGTACCGACATCCAGGCATCGGCAGCGTCGATAGACCAGAGAGTCCTGGCTATTGAGCGCAGTCTGGCGGCTCTCCTTGCGGCATCGACGCCCTTGGAACCACGGCAGACAATTCGGCTGGTACCGGCCCCGGCATCGGTATCGGTACCGGTACCGATAGCATTGACATCTGCATCTGTATCTGCTTTGCCGGTACCCAGTCATCCGATGCCCTCCGGTACTGATACCCCGGTACCGGTTACTCCCAGTACCGACTTCAGTTAGTATGGGTATCGGGCTCTTCAAGAGCATCCGGACAGACGGTACTTCGAGTCCTCAGTCGATGCAGGAATGCTTCTCCCAGAGGAGCTCTCCTCCCCTAAGCGCAGGATGTCTCCTCCAGAGGATATTTCCTTCCAGGATTTTATCAGGGAGGTGGCTCGGGGTCTGTCCATTACTGTGGCCCCTGAAACAGAGCCAAGGGCCAAGGAGTTGGAAATTCTATAATATCCCAAAACTCCTAAGGAGGCAGCTACCTTGCCCATTCATGAGATTTTATATGATCTCATGTTAAGGATGTGGGAGACAACTCTTACCACCTCTTCTCATTCTCGCAGACTGGATACTATGTATGAGTCCCTCCTTGTCCTGGTTTCCAAAAGACTCCACTTCCTCACCACTCTATTGTAGTGAAATCAGCTATGAGAAGGATCAAGAGTGCAAAGAGGCATGCCTCTAATCCTCCAGGACGTGAGTGCAGAACCCTGAATGCTTTTGGACGTCGGGTCTTCCAAGCTTCCATGCTTTCTGACAGAATCAGTTCCTATAGCCTCTACGTGGGAATGTTCCTGAAGGAGGTCACAGATGATTTAGAAGCTTTAAGTCCTATTCTTCCTGAGGATAGAAGACAGGATTTTCTCACTTTGGTCAAACATGCCCAAGATGTTTCTAAATTTGCCAACCGTGCCGCCTTTGACTGCTTTGAGTGCATAAGCAGGACCTCTGCTATTGCCATAGGTGCACGTAGAATTGCTTCGCTCCAGGCATCTGATCTGGAGCTGTGGGTACAAGACAAATTGGCAAACATCCCTTGTACTGGTGAGAACCTGTTTGGTAGAGATTGGCAGGAAAAAGCCAATGAGATGGATGCTGAAAATTCCACCTTGGATAGATTATCCAAGTCCACAGCTGATCCTGCTAGAAAGAAATCTTTCAAGAAACCATTCTTTTCTAAGAAGAAAAGATATTATCCTGCCTATGCTCAGCAGGCACGTTCGGCAGGTCAGTTTGTCAAGAAGGGTCAGCAACCACCCAAACAGAAGAAAGCAAACACTGCTAAGCCTCAGCCATCACATCAGTCTCAGCCTTCACAAGGCCTTTGACTTTCAGCTAGAGAACTTAGCCTTCCTGGCTCTCGGGGGACCAGAGCCTTCCACCATTCCAGGAAGGTTATGTTTGTTTATGTTTAATAAAATTTGATTGACTGCCCTTCACAATAAAATCAGAGCGGTTTACAATACATAAAAACCAATAAAAACAGTAGGGCGCAAGGCCAGTAAAAGAAAAGGAAGTTACACTTTAAAAAAGAGAGAGACAAGGGGGTAAGAGAAGGTAGGAGGAGAAGAGTAGAATCATAGAGGGGGTGGGGAGGTTAAAGGCTAGGGAGAAGAGGTGGGTTTTTAGCTGCTGTTTAAATGCTGAGTGGGAGGGTTCTAATCGGATAGAAGAGGGCAGGGAATTCCACAGTGCGGGACCAATGAAGAAAAAAGCTGAAGATCGGGTGGATTGCAAGTGGGCGGCAGAAGGGGGGGGGAAGGATGAGCCAGTTTAGGTGAAATGAAAGGGGGTATATCTGGGAGTGTGGAAATGAATTAGATCAGCTAGATATTGTGGGGAATTGGTGTGGAGGGCCTTGTGAACCAGAGTAAGTAATTTGTATTGGGAGCGGAAGGGAACAGGTAACCAGTGTAAGTGGATAAGAAGAGGGGTTATATGGTGAGAATGAGATGAGTGAGAGAGAAGACGGGCTGCGGTATTTTGGATTCTTTGAAGACGGTGTAAATGAGAGGAGGCCAAACCAATAAGGATAGAATTAGCAAAATCAACCCTGGACATAACAAGAGAGAGAAGTAGAGTAGAAAGGGCAGAAGGAGAAAGAAAAGGGCGGATAGCACGGATTTGACGCAGAAAATATGGGGGCAGGTAACAGCAGAGCATTGGACACTCCATCATAAAGGAGGGGGTACAAGCTTCATTTTTCAAGCATGCCCCCTCACACAATAGTAAGGCAGTTCAATTCTCTGACCTCTCTCATCAACCTGTTAGGGCAGGAGGTCGCTATTCTTCTTGCCCAAGGGGCAATAGAAGAAGTACCCATTCATCAGCAGGGTACAGGGTTCTACTCCGCTTATTTCCTTATTCCAAAGAAAACAGGGGGATACAGACTTATCTTAGACCTCAGAGAATTGAACAAATTCCTTGTCAAAGAGAAATTCAAGATGATTTCTCTTGGGTCTCTGCTGCCATACCTTCAGAGTCAGGATTGGCTTTGTTCTGTAGATCTCAAGGATGCATACACCCATGTCCTCATCCATCCAACCCACAGAAGGTTCCTTTGGTTCCTTTTTCAAGGAAAGCACTACCAATACAGGGTGCTTCCTTTTGGCCTGGCCTCAGCACCAAGGGTGTTCACGAAATGCATGGCTGTCGTAGCAGCATTTCTCCGCACTCTAGGGATATTTGTCTTCCCCTACTTAGACGACTGGCTCATTCGAGCCCCAACAGAGTCAGAGGCCAGGACTTCTCTATCCTGCACAATGCGTATCCTTCAGTATTTGGGTCTTGTAATAAACATCCCAAAATCCAGTCTAACTCCCACTCAGTCTTTAGAGTTCATAGGAGCTTTGCTGGATACCAGAAAGGCAAGGGCCTATCTCCCTCAGGCCCGCTGCCTTCGCATGGTGCAGTTAGCTTCTCAAGCAGTGCTAAAGCCTCATCTCACTGCTCGAGAAATGTTACAACTACTAGGCCACATGGCATCTACTGTACATGTGGTTCCCTATGCTCGCCTCCATATGAGGGCAGCCCAGTGGACTTTATCCACTCAATGGACCCAGGCATCGGGATGCCTGTCAGACAAAATAGCAAACACAAGTCGCCTTATTTTGTCCCTCCAGTGGTGGAAGTCCACTCAAAACCTGTTGCTGGGGTCCCCTTTTCAACAACCCTTACCCCAAGCAACTCTCACGACAGATGCTTCTCCAATGGGTTGGGGAGCTCATCTGCAAGACCTCTCCACCCAAGGCACCTGGTCTCCACAGGACAGTCATCTACATATCAATCTCTTGGAACTCAGAGCAATCTTCCTTGCTCTGTGAGTGTTCCACACCCTGCTCAGCTACAAGACAGTCCTCATTCATACGGACAATCAAGTAGCCATGTTCTATGTGAACAAGCAGGGGGAACAGGCTCTCTGTCGCTTTGCAACGAAGCTTTGCGACTATGGGCCCTCGCCAGAGAGCATCAGATTCATCTTCTGGCAGTGTATCTTCCAGGCATTCAAAACTCTTGGGCAGACAGACTCAGTTGAGTTCTGCTTCCACACGAGTGGTCTCTGCATGCAGACCAGGTGGCCAGGATTTTTCAACTTTGGGGAACCCTGGACATAGACCTCTTTGCAAGTCCATGGAATGCCAAACTTCCCCGGTTCTGTTCCAGAATTCCGGCTCAGGGGGCTCAGGCCAGGGATGCTTTCCTCCTTTACTGGGGTCAAGACTTCCTGTATGCCTTTCCACCTATTCCCCTAATTCCCAAAACCCTGTTCAAGCTTCAGAGAGACAGAGGCCATATGATTCTCATAGCTCCTCATTGGCCACGGCAAGTGTGGTACCCTCTGCTTCTACATCTCTCTCAAGCTCCCTCCCTGGAGTTAGGGTCTGCTCCAGATCTCCTATCTCAGGAGGACGGAATCTTATGGCATCCCAATCCCCAGTCTCTGCGTCTCAGGGCTTGGTTGCTGAAGGCCTAGATCTCCATGATCTTAATATCCCTCAGCAAGTAAAAGATATTCTTTTTGCTTCCAGGAAACCTTCCACAAGACGCTCTTATGCTTTCAAGTGGAAAAGGTTTACCATATGGTGTTCGCAAAAGGGTCTTAACCCCCTTGCGATACCTCTGGAATCATTGCTGGAGTATCTCCTTCATTTATCCAATGCAGGTCTTAAGACTAATTCAGTAAGGGTCCATTTGAGTGCTATTGTAGCTTCCTTTAAGCCTCTAAATGGACAGCCTATTTCCTCTCATCCTCTTATAGCAAGATTTATGAGAGGCCGCCTTCTAACTAAGCCTCCCATTAGGCCACCACCGGTGGCATGGAACTTAAACCTGGTTCTTGGGCAGCTCATGAAGCCACCTTTCGAACCTTTAGCTACTACCTCCTTGAAATTCCTTTCTTAGAAGGTTATCTTTCTCATTGCAATCACATCAGTACGCCGCATTAGTGAGTTGCAAGCGCTAGTAGCTGATCCACCTTATACAAGGTTCCATCATGACAAGGTAGTCCTTAGGACTCATCCACACTTTATGCCAAAGGTGGTCTCGCCTTTTCATCTGAAGCAAGTGGTCTACCTACCTGTGTTTTTTCCAAGGCCTCATGCATCAAATGCAGAGTGAAATCTTCATACCTTGGACTGTAAAAGAGTTTTAGCTTTTTACTTACAAAGAGCACAGCAACATAGAAAGTCCTCTCAACTCTTTGTTGCTTTTGATCCTTCTCATTTGGGACTTCCAGTCTCCAAGAGAACACTGTCTAACTGGATTGCTCAGTGTATTTCCTTCGTCTATCAGAGTAAGAACCTTTCTCTGGAGGGCCATGTCACAGCTCACAATGTGAGAGCCATGGCAGCCTCAATGGCTCATCTGCACTCTGTGTCTATCAATGACATCTGTCGAGCAGCCACTTGGGCCTTGGTTCATACCTTCACAGCCCATTACTGCTTGGACAAGGACTCCCGCCAGGATGCCTTGTTTGGTCAGGCTGTTCTCCAACACCTGTTCCATACCTAATCAACTCCTACCCGCCATCCCTGGTAGGATGCCAGAGATCCATGGGGGGAAGTGGAGCCCTGTTCAGGGACACACAACTTCTGGGGTCTCTCCCTGACACCTAAAGCTAGGGAGTCCCCATATGTGATGACTACATTCCTGCTTGTTCCTGGAGATAGCATAGTTAATCACCTGTAACAGGTGATCTCCGGGAACAGCAGGAATTTAGTCCTCACAACCCACCCACCTCCCCTAGGAGTTGTATCTCTCTATCTCTTTCCTTTCCCTCTCTCTTTTTGTCTCAGCTTTAAAACTCAACCGGAGAGAGGCAGTTGGGAAAGGCGGGAAGGCAGCACGCAGGCGCTGTGGGATGCTCCCAAAAGCTTTCTAATTGGACGCTGGGGAGCGTTCCCGCACAGGCTCCGTCGGTACCGACGATACCCATATGTGAGGACTAAATTCCTGTGTTCCCGGAGATCACCTGTTACAGGTGAGTAACTATGCTATCTCCAGGAACAAGCAGGAGAATGTAGTCTTCACATATGGGTACCGTCGGTACCGACGGAGCCTGGGCGGGAACACTCCCCAGCGTCCAAAAGGAAAGCTTTTGGGAGCATCCCACAGCGCCTGCATGCTGCCTTCCCGCCTCACTGCCTCTCACACTTCAGTTCTTAGTTTTCCGTGGAGCCGACAGGACGTCTCTCCTGTCACCGCAGAAAACGTTCTTCTTTCTTGTTTTTTGTGGTCGCATCTGCCTTCATTCGACGCCTACCGGTACCGCCGGTTCTCTTTTCTTATTTTCTTAAAAAAAAAAAAAAAACCACCTTTTCTTCGGTGACTCACCTCTCCTGGGGTTAGGCGCCATTTTGGGCACTAGGCCAAAAAATCTCCAGACATGGAGAAGCCAACTAGTGGTTTTAAAAAATGTTCAAACTGTGGCGGTACTATTTCCGTCACCAACACCCACGAATAGTGTCTTAAATGTTTAGGTCCTGAACATTGTCCAGCGGAGTGTCTCTCCTGTAGAAAGATGAGCAAAAGGGCCCTGCAGAACAGAGCTGCAAAGGCCGGTTCTCTTTTCGCAGTTGATACGATGTCAGTTGCATCGACGTCCTCCAGGGCTTCATCTTCCTCTCATGGATCTCAGGTAACTAAACAAAAGTCTGTAAAGATTAGCCGGTCCTTGAAGGGTAAATCTCCTGCAAAGCATCGAGATGCCACTGGCACTACCTTCAAGGAAAGTACACCGGCAAAATCGCCCCGGCGGGAGTCTTCGGTCTCCAAAGCACAAACGGGGTCTCAGAATGTTCCAGAGGCCTCCACCTCTGCAGAACTTCTGTTGCCATGTTCTGGGGTCGTAGCCCCTTCCACCGGTACCGACCAGGCATCAGCATTAGCAATGGATAAGAGAATCCTTGCTATTGAACGCAGTCTAGCATCCCTCTTAGCTGCCTCGATACCGCTAAGACCGCTACAGACGGTTCAAATGAGCTCGGTACCAATGCCAGTACCGGCTCCAGTGGCACCCACTCAGGTGGGAAGGCTTCCTCCCATGCCAAGTCTCGATTTTCTCCAGCATCGAAGGGTTGGAACCGAAATGCCATGATACCAATATTCATCGGTACCAGCATCGATCGATGCAAAGCTCCGATGTGTCTTCCGATTCCGATGACTTTACCGATGCAAAAGCAGTTCTGTTGAAGGATCCATCTCCTCCTGAGTGCAGAATGTCTCCTCCAGAAGACATGTCTTTTCAGGATTTTATACATGATGTAGCTAAGGGGCTTTCAATCATGGTTACTCCTGAGAAAGGAACCTAGGGCAGAAGAACAAAGAATTCTGCAATACCCTTTGGCTCCTAAAGAGGCAGCGATGCTGCCCATTCATCAGATCCTTCAAGATCTTATGTTCAGTATGTGGGAAACTCCCTTAATGGTGTCACTGCATTCTCAACGCCTTGATACCATGTACCGAGTCCCACCTTCTCCAGGGTTTCAGAAAACTCAGTTACCATACCATTCCATGGTAGTGGAATCAGCCATGCGGAGAATAAAGAGTGCTAAAACGCATTCTTACAACCCGCCAGGCCGTGAATCGAGAACACTTGATGCCTTTGGGTGTCGATGCTTTCAATCCTCCATGCTAGCAGCTAGGATTAGCTCATATTCTCTTTACATGGGAATGTTTCTAGAGGAGGTTACAACGGATCTGGAGCGCATGAGCCCTCTTCCTGAAGATAAATGGGATCACTACCTCACTCTGCTCAAGCATGCTCAAAATGTCTCCAAATTTGTGAACCGTGCAGCTTTTGACTGCTTTGAAGCTATTAGCAGAACCTCTGCTATTGCTATCGGAGCACGGCGCATTGCCTGGCTCCAAGCATCAGACTTGGAGGAGTGGGTGCAAGAGAAGTTAGGAAACATTCCTTGCACAGGTGAAAACGTATTTGGGAAGGATTGGCAGACCAAGGCTAATCAGATTGACTCTGACAATACCACCTTGAATAGACTATCAAAGTCTACAGCCAACCCATCAAAGAAAAAAAACAGGCAAGAAGTTTTTCTTTAACAAAAAGAAAAAGTCTTACCATTCTTATGCCCTTCCAATTCACTGTCCAGTTCATGCTCCCCAGAAAGGGCAGCAACCTAGACAACAAAGAAAGCCGCAAGCTCAGAGAGCTCAACCGGCTCAGCAAGTACAGCCTCCGCAGGGGCTTTGACTTCTACCTAGAGAACTTAACCATTTTGCCTCTGAGGGGTCCAGAGCCCTTGACCATTCCGGGCAGATTATGCCATTTTGCCAAAAGATGGCAACAAATAACATCAGAAAATTGGACTCTGTCCATTGTAGGACAGGGGTACGAACTTCACTTTCTCAGCATGCTCCCGCCTACAGTCATAAAACAATTCAATTCTCAAGGCCTTGTCACTGACATCTTGTGTCAGGTCTCTTCACTTCTTGCTCAAGGAGCAATAAGAGGTACCCATATCCCAACAGGGGGGGTGGTTCTACTCCCCCCTATTTTCTTATTCCAAAGAGGACAGGGGGATACAGACCTATCCTGGACCTCAGAGAATTGAACAAATATCTGTTCCGAGAAAAGTTGAAGATGATCTCCCTTGGAACACTTTTACCATACCTTCAGAATCAGGATTGGTTATGTTCTCTAGATCTAAGAGATGCGTACACGTATATCCTCATCCATGTAAATCACAGGAAGTACCTTTGATTTCTCTTTCAAGGAAACCACTTCCAATACAGAGTCCTTCCATTCGGTCTGGCCTCTGCCCCAAGAGCCTTCACAAAATGCATGGCTGTAGTAGCAGCATTCCTGAGAACTCTGGGGATATTCGTCTTCCCCTACTTAGACGACTGGCTCATCAGAGCACCAACAGCTCCAGAAACAGAACGAGCGGTTTCTCGTGCTATGAAAATTCTCCAATATTTGGGTCTGGTAATCAACCACCCAAAGTCTCACCTCACCCCTTCTCAATCTCTAGATTTCATAGGGGCTCGCTTAGACACGCAGCAATCAAAGGCATTCCTGCCACAGCCGCGCTGTCTGCGAATAATAGATTTGGCTTCCCAAGCAGTAAAGAAAACCCTCCTAACTGCTCGGTAAATGCTTCAACTGCTGGGGCATATGGCATCCACTGTGCATGTGATCCCTTATGCCCACCTACACATGCGAGCAGCTCAGTGGACCCTCTCTTCGCAGTGGACACAAGCCATAGGTCGCTTAACGGACAAAATCAAGAGTTCCTGCTTTACTTTTGGACGCTGGGGAGCGTTCTCGCGCAGGCACCGTCGGTACCAACGATACCCATATGTGAAGACTTAATTCCTGCTGTTCCCGGAGATCACCTGTTATAGGTCAGTAACTACGCTTTATCTGAGAAATGGAGCCTAATTGAGAAATAAGAACAAGATCTCTAACCACATTCTTTCTTCAAAAGCTATCTTTCACACAGTGTTATAGTGGGATACTGGACACTAATTTGATAGCTAAGCGATCAGGGTTCAGTCCCCAAGCCCAACCTTTGCTTTTCAGGATAGCTAGGGATTATACAAAGGCAGTATTCGCAGCTCAAGGTGGAGGGAATTTTAGCAATACAAAGAGTCTAGGTTCAGGGTGGGCATGAACTGAGATTCATAGGATTGTTTCTGCAATTGTTGGGCTAGATTATGAGGCTTAAAATGGAAGGGGCGGGGGTACAAAGGGCACCAGTGGAGGCAGGTAGTTATAATTCTATAATCCAGTAGAAACTAATTCCAATTGGCATTTTTTTAAACACTTAATTAGATTGTAAGCTCTAAGAGCAGGGACCACCTTTTTATATATATGTGTACGTCGCTGCCTATGCCTTGTAGCACTACATAAATGATTAATACTAGTAGTAGGAGCTGAAGCTCCGTATAGGAGGTAATATCACTTTAAAGCAGTGGTTCTTAACCTAGCCCTCAGGGCACACAGAGCCAGTCAGGTTTTTAGGATAAACACAATATGCAAGAGAGATTTGCAAATCTCTCATATGCATAGTCATTGTGCTTATCCTAAAAACCTGGCGATATGGTTAACTCCAGAATTAATTTTTTTAAAGCGAAACAAATATCTTTGAGTTATTTGAGGATTGCTTTTCAGCTAGGTGACTATGTAATTGTTGTAAGACGTATCCGTTGTTGGCATCTCTGAGGGAGTTTCCTGGAGAAGGAGGAAGTGCTGTGAACCGGCTGCCAATAGTTAAGTAAAGTGTGCTGGGAAATGCTTTGAATTGCTTTAAGGTTCTGCTGTTTTGTGTATTCCATCTGCAGTTACTGTTCATTTTGGTTACTAAGAGCTCCAATGTTGTTCAATTAGAACTGGTAGTATCGAATTGGTGGTTAAGCAATTGTTGCTGCTGAGGTGCCTCTGAGTACCGTTCGTGATTTTGGTTTATATATTAAAGATAATTTGAAGTTTTCTTTAAAAAAAAAAATATATACACACACACACACACACACAATGTATATATATATGTGGGTAAAGGATTTTAGCCCATGATGTAGAGCTGATTTTATTCCCCTATGGCTTTTGTTAGCCACATAAAGGGATGATCTGTTGTCCTGAGGCTTTTCTCCAACCCTAAAAATTTCAGAAAAAGTTTTGTGATTGTTTTTTCTTCACCTGTCTGATTATAAGTTTATTTAAACAGTTGAATTTGGGCTAGTGTTAACACAGTAAATATGAGGAGCCAACAGAAGTAGGTAAATCGGTGATAAAGACCCATGAGGAAGAACAGTTAAGTAGTGTATGTTCAGTGCTGTGAAAGAACGGAAGAGACCTGCAGTTTAAGAGCCATGCCTGTGGAAGAATCTGGCTCACCCGATCCTTTCAGCCTTGGAAGTAAGAATGACAGAGATGACAATCAGATGATCGAGAAATCTATTTCCCATATTCAGTCTGTAGCAGGTGCAGCAGTTATGATTTGCACATTTCAAGAAACAGGGACTGCCTTGCAGGGAGTCTAGGGGCAGGTCCATAGTGTGGTTTGTGGATTTGGGCAAGAACTGTATGGATGTTGCCCCTCCCTAGGATCTGAATGCAGGTTATCACAGAGCAATTTAGCCAGTACAGGGGTACATGTAGCGATCTGCTGGCAGATATAACTCACTTCCCTGTATGTGTGTCCTTTTTCTTGCAGGAATATATTTACCCTGATGCCAGAGACAGACAACACTTGCATTTTTTCCATAAAGGAGCCAAAAAGATACATTTTAACCTCGAGAAGTACAACCAGCTGAAGGATGCAGTGGCACAGGTGATGGGAAAATATTAAGTTTGGGGTCCATTTTCCCTAGATTAACTGTTGGACCTATGCATAGGGAAGAAATGACACTGTAAGGGCTAACATCGACAACTTTTGGGGAAAACGTTCTTACCTCTATATAATACCCTTTTGGGGTATTTTTCAAGAGGAAGGAAGATCTGAAATGAGGTGTTATGGGATGAAGGTGAAAGGGGGGCAGACTCAGAGTAATTTAAGGAGATATTTCTTTACAGAAAAGGTGAATGCGTTGAACAGCCTCACAGTGGAGGTGGTGGTGGTGATGAGGACAGTCTGAATTCAACAAAGCATGTGATAAGCAGAGGATCTCTGAGGAAGAGATTGTAGAGTAGAGCAGCTGTTGTGCATGGCAGACTGGCTAGGCTGTATGGGCTTTATCTACCACCATTTTCTTTTGTTGCTTCTGTGTTCCAGTCTGTGCAGACAAGTGCAGAGTCATGGATGCTTTAACCTGTGACCATTTCTCAATAAGGGATGTATAAACCTACTTTTCCTTTGAAAATTGCTCAGGGAAAAGTGCCACAGACTTGTACCTGCTTTTCCTGTAGGCACTTTTTCAGACCTAACCACATTCAGTTGTCTCCCATCCTATCACTGCCCTTGGAGTTCCTCTGAAATAGTAGATAAGTTTGCCTGTTGTGGAACAGTGCACTTCTGGGGCATATTCAAAGGGATTAATGTAGTTAGACTTGAGTGGGATATTTAGCAGCTCATACCCATTTTCTGCAACTGAATACCCCCTCAGTGCTGCTGAACTCCCTCATGCCAATTGCTTAGCGTCAGAGTGGTGACAGCATGGAGAGTTTAGCCAATCGGCAGCAATATTGAACTTCTGACTGCTTAACCCTAACTGGCTAAAGTTAGGCTAAAAAGATGCTGGCCCTGGCATTGTTGAATATCTAGTTATTTTGCTCTCACTGGCTGATACTGCTGAATATGTCCCCCTTAGTTTTTACCTGCATTTTACCTCCTCTTCCCAGATAAATAGCTATTTGCATCAGTAAATGACTCTTGAATATAGTCCTATTTATGATTGCAAATTTTGAGCTCAGTTAGAAGAGCACAAACCAGCAACCTGCTCCCACAAACTGATTGCACATATGCGTTGTCCAGACATCTCTCACTTGCTACTCTGTCATCCAGACACATTTTGTCGCATGGCCTTCTCTGGCTGTACTGCATAATAGAATTTTGACGTCGGAATGCGTTCTTTCATCTTCTCCTTTCTTTTGTGTGTAGGCGGAGTTGGATCTGAGGCGACTGCGGGACCCATTGCAGGTGCACCTTCCCATCCAGCAAATCCAGGAGAAAGATTGATGCATAGACATTTTTCATAGCAAAAATCTGCAGAGCATTTTGGCCTTTGAAATAAAAGCAGCACAGGTGTGAGCTGGGACCTGTTGCAGGGGATGACTTTTTTATGTTAAACTTTTAATAACCAATGAAGATAATGGAAAGACTCTTAATCTGAGGATCAGGCACAGAGGAACAGAGTTGCTCTCATAAGAGCTTTGATGAAAATTGTCTGATTCACAAATTTATTTTGCATTTTCACTCTGTATGTTCTGTACAGAGTGCGTGGTTCAGGGTTTCATGCTGAGAATGTAATGATGGTGGTTGCTTTAACTTTGGCCTTTTTTTTCCATTGCAGTGGAGGTATGATGGGTCTGCGTATGTCATGCTTTGGGTTCACAAGTCTCAGGCTTAGAAATAAAATGCACAATTGGAAAAGCCATTGGGAGGTGCTGCGGCTGTGCAGTTTTGCCTTCCGGTGGTGCCCAAGTATGTGTTCAGCATTCACATTACGAAGCTGTCTTCCCATTTCTATGCTTCATAATTACCCCTGCATTCTGTTGCTCTCTTGTTACTCTTCAGCACATGGGTCTCTTTTTTTTTTTTTGTCTGGCACAGTGCAAGCTTTGTGTGCTGAGTATCTGAGAAACACGCATGTGAAATGTAAGGTGGGACTGGCTTACTTTTGCTATTCTCCCAGAGCTGCTTGGACTTAATGAATGAGAAGGTTTCTGTGTACTCTGTAAAAGAGGAAGGGAGGTTCCCCATCCTTTATCCGGTAGTGAGCTCAATCAAACTAAAGTATCACTCTGGCCTCTCGCATTTTGTCAGTCAGTGAGTGTCCCCTGAAGGACATAGCTTTCTCCAAAGATCAGTCGCTGCAGAGCCATTTGATCAGTCTAGCCCCTTTATAATGCTGGTTTTTTTGTTTGCTTTTTGAGAAGAATGGTTACAGGTAAGTATTTGTGCTCTAATTCCTGACTTGGACAACCTCTGAGGAAGAGAGGTCCATCCTGAACTCAAGACATAGTTCAGTCCTTTCCAATCCTTGGTGCCACATTAGCGTTATCTTGCAGTTGGTCCAGAGATTTTTGTGCACAAATGACACATCAGAGAGCTTTCCTGGTGGGGAGGTTAATGAATATTTTAGAAGCACTCTGGAAAGTGGGGGCTTCAGATGGGTATGGGGGTCCATCTGGAAAATGATGATCTCTCCTTTCTGAGATGCTGCTAGAGATTTGAGGCACATAGTAAACTTTTAGGCCATTTTTTTCAAAATTCTCCCCAACTGTGTTGTGGAAAGGGGCTTCTTTTCCAGCAGAGAAGAGAAACGTCATTAAAATGAAGAGGAAGCAGACATCCAGTGCCTTGTAAATGTAGAAGAGAAGCTGTGTGACCTTTCTGCTGCACCTGGTTAATGCAGCAAGCAGAGCCAGACTTCCCCCTGTAGCACACACTCTCACTGATGGTGCACTTAGGCAGCCAAATGCTTTCTTCAAAGACACGGAGGCACCAGACCTGCACAGCTGCCACCTCTCCTCTTTGCAGATTGGGAGAAATGAATGCACGATCCTCTCCCTCACCTTTTCTTCTTTCCCTTTATCTTGTTTTCCTTTTCTTTTTTTTTTTAAATGACTGGTCTGCATTATTTTAAATATTTTATCCAGTTTGTGGGAAGCGTTTTAAAGCAAGAAAATCATAAAGTTAATGCAGTCCCTTCTCCTAAGGATCAGTGTGTGTGTACGTATGTCTGTGTGCAAGGAGAGGGAGGGGCATGGAGGGAAACAAATTATTGAATGTGTAAAATCCTGTATTAATGAGATATGTATAAAGGAAAAATGTAATTCTGCAACAATAAATACCTACTCAGTTTTTGGATTTGGGGGTTAGTTTGCCTTTCTTGTGGTTCATTATATTTTTTCATCTTTCTGGTCAACAAATTTTGCAAAAGTCATGTTACTGAAATAAAAAGTCATTTATTATCAATTTTTATATGCTGAACACAAATATGACAAAGTTGGCTCTAGTTTTTTTGTAATCTACAAGAATTAATGTTTACATCACAAAATGCATGTCGATAGTAAATATAATAGGCCTTTGGTTAATACCTGTAAAAAAAACAAGTCATAGACTACTTCTTAGATTTTTTTGCCTGTCTCTTGTACAGCTGTTCGGGAGCTTCTCTGGGGAGTGCCCAGCAGTAGTCAGCCAGCATTGTAGTGGACCATTTTCCCTGGTATCTTTGCTCCATCGTTGCGATATCCTGGTGAAAACGTTCGCCCTGTTCATCACTAACCATACCACAGTTGTGAGGAAAGAAATCGAGATGGGAATCAAGGAAATGGATCTTTAGAGACATACTGCAGCCAAGTTTCTGATACTGCATCAGCATGTCTTCTACTAGTTCCTTGTAGTTTTCTGTCCTAAAATTCCCGAGAAAGTTTGTTGACACTAGGCGAAAAGCATTCCATGCTTGTTTCGCATCACCCTGCAGCAAGTTGTTGAACTGGTCATCTTTGAAGAGCTCTCGAATCTGAGGACCCACAAAAACTCTCTCTTTAATCTTTGCTTCGCTGAGTCGAGGGAATTTTTCATGCAGGTAACGGAAAGCTGGCGAAGTGCGGTCCATGGATTTCACGAAGTTTTTCATCAAACCTAGTTTGATGTGAAGGGGGGTGGTAGCAGGATTTTGTGAGCCTCAACCAGAGCTGGGTGCTGGATATCCTTCTCTCCAACTGTTACATTTTGTCTGCGATTCCATTCCTTCCGCAAGTAGTGCCAATCCCTTGCTCGGCTATCCCACTCACATAAGAAACACATGTATTTTATATATCCCTGCTGCAGTCCCATTAAAAGGGCAATTACCTTCACGTCACCACAGAGGTGCCAGCTGTACTTGTTATAGTTAATGGAAGTCAGTAGATGCTTTAAGTTATCGTATGTCTTTCATGTGGATGGCATGCGCTACTAGAATAGATGGAAGACTGTTTCCATTGTTCAAAAGCACAGCCTTCAGACTCAGTTTTGAAGAGTCTATAAATAGTCTCCAGTCTTGTGGGTCATGAGTGATTTTTAAGGCATTCATGAGGCTTTCATTATCGGAAGAGAATACCAGATTACTTTCCTTTCCGACTGCATATAGTACATTGCTGACATCAGATGGCTTCAGCAGCCGTCTGGCAGTAGTATTGCATTGCAACAGAAAATGATGCAATCAACTCTGGATGATGTGTGCATGCTGGTATTATGCAATGTGATGCAATATTACATCATCCAAGGCTTATTTGGGATGTTGTTGATGTCCTACTGGATAAATTTACACTGTGAAACGTCAAAATTGAACTACATGCAATATCTTCAAAACGAGAGCCAATAAAATTTTTTTAATGTTATATTCGTGTTCAGCTCACCCAAGATACTATAGATTAGGGCCTTTTAAAGTCGGTAACGATTTCAATGTTGACCATTGTTATTACCCCATTGTTTTCTCTTGATCTTTTGGGCATGCAGCTTAGTTGGAAAAGGCATCTGTGGTTGTGCTGCCATGGGTGTGTCCCTTATCTCTCTCTAGCTAAATACCAGGTCTCTTTCCACAAACCTGCAACTGTAAACTATAAGTTCAGCCTCTAGATGTGACTGGAATCCACTTACTGGCCCATCTTACTCTCAGAGCTATGGATGCAATCTCCAAAGAATCCCCAACCCCGAGGAACAGAAGACCTTGGATCTAAATCAAACCTGCATGGTCTTCCTTGATGTCTCTTATACTCAGTATGTATTTGTGGCTTGCTGTTTTTCTGTCTTCCCGAGTGGCTGTTTTTCTTACATAGTTAGGTTGAAAGAAGACCAAAAGTCCATCGGGTCCAACCTTAGTCTGATTACCTAATGGCTTTTTCTCTGGGAACAAGCAGGAAGTCAGTCCTCAAATATGGGTGAAGTCTGCACCGACGGAGCCCGCGCGGAGCATTTTCCCAGCTTTCAAAGAAAGCCTTTGGGAATGCTACCATGCATGTGTGGTCCCCTTCCCACCCAAGGGTGCCATCTTGCTCAGTCTCCTTTTTTTTCAGAGCCCAACGGATGTGGTCCTCTACTCTCCTGGAAAAAGTTCTGATCCCTTCCTTTTGTCCAGTTTGCATACCGGTTCCCTTCCCACCTCGAGGCAGCAACACCAGTGCTGATCTCGGCTGCCTTTTTCTTGTCAAAAGACCTACTTCTCAGTTCCCCCTGGCAGGGAAGCCTGGGCCCTTGATGCCATGGGGTGCAAGTGCTACCAGGGTGCCATGCTCAGGTGCTGAATACAGGCATACAAATTGTATATTGGGATGTACCGTAAGTGCCTGATACAGGAACTCTCAATGTTCTCAGTGGGCCTCGCCAGGGAACCTCTGCAAAGGTTCCAGTCCCTAGCAGCAGTCATCCGGGGCTGTTCCATATTCCTTTCCCGCGCCGCCTATGATGGATTAGAGTATGTGGCCAGGGTTGCAGCTGCCAACATCTGCGCCCAATGCCAGGCATGGTTACAGACCTCTGACCTGGAATAGTGGGTACAGGAGAAGCTCCTAGAGGTCCCCTGCAATGGTGAGAACTGATTCAGGAAACCAATGTCTGATAAAGCTGCAGAGATTGAGGCTGAGGTCGTGACCTGGCAAAGGCTGTCCAAAAAGACCTTTTTCCCGAGGAAAAAGTGCTACCCCCAGGCTGGCCACTACCAGCCTTACTCGGGGCAGCCTCACCAAGCCTCATAGCCCAAAGGCCAAGGGCACAGGCCCAGGAAGCCCAAGGATGCCAAGCACCAGCTCCTGCCCAACCGGGAATCCCACCTCAGCCCACAGAGGGTTGAATGGCCTTTTTCGCCCGCAGATGGGCCAACATCACCACAGACCAGTGGGTTTTGCAGGTGGTGCAGGAGGGGTACTCCATATGCAGAAGAACCCTCCAGCTTTCTTCCTAGGAGAGCCACAGCAGCCTCTCCTCCACTAGGCCTTGCTTGCTCAGGGACAGGGCAGTGGAACCTGTACCCCAACACCTCTAGGGAAAGGGATTCTACTCAAGGTATTTCCTTGTCCCTAAAAGAACAGGGGGTTTCTGGCCTATCCTGGACCTGTGCAACTTGAACAAGTTCCTGGTGCGGGAGAAGTCCAAGATGCTCTCCCTTGGAACACTGCTGCCCTACATCTGCCAAGGAGAATGTCTCTGCTTCTTGGATCTCAAGGATGCTTACACCCACATCCTGATCCACCCTTCTCACAGGCATTACCTGATATTCGTGGTGGGGGGGGGGCAACACTACCAGTACTGGGTGTTGCCATTCGGCCTCGCCTCCTCTCCAAGGGTCTTTACAAAATGCCTGGCGGTCGTGGCTGCCCATGTATGCCTCCAAGGGGCCCACATCTTCCCTTACCTGGATGACTGGCTCATCAAAGGCAGCACACCTCTCAAGGCCAGTCGGGCCTCAAAGCTCACCATCTGCACCCTGCAGCATTGGGGTTTCATCTACTCCAAGTCCAGCCTCTCCCTGATCCAAGACCTGGAATTCATAGGGGCTCAGCTGAACATACTGCAGGTCAAGGTCTTACTAACCTGTGGAAAAAGCACACCACCTAATGCAGCTGGCAAGGGACGTGCAGAGCTGCAGTTCAGTGCCAGCTCACCTACTCCTCTGCCTGTTAGACCACATGGCCTCGACAGTTCACGTTACGCCTCTGGCTCACCTACACATGCAGGCAGCCCAGTAGTGTCTCCGATCTCCAGGAACAAGCAGGAATGTAGTTTTCACATATGAGTATCGTTGGTACTGACAGAGTCCGCGTGGGAATGCTCCCCAGCGTACAATAGGAACGCCTTTGGGAGCATCCCACAGTGCCTGCATGCTGCCTTCCCTACTGTCCCTCTTTAGTTCTTTGTTTTCCGCAGAGCCAACAGGTTGCATACCCTGTCACCACAGAAAATTCCTTCTTTATTCTTTATTTTTTGTGGTCTCGTCTGCCTTCGTTCGACACCTACCGGTACCACCGGTTCTTCTTTCTTCTTTTCTCTTAAAAAAAAAAAAAAAAAAAAGGTTTCTGAGGTATTTTTCTTCAGAAACCTTTTTTCCTCGGTGCTAGGCGCCATTTTGGGCACTAGGCCCATTTTCCTTAAAAATGGAAAAACCCAGTTACTGGTTTTAAAAAATGTTCTAAGTGTGGCGGTACCATATCCGTCACCGACATCCATGACTGGTGTCTTAAATGTTTAGGCCCTGACCATTCTCCATCTGTGTGCCTCTCCTGTAGGAAGATGACTAAAAGGGGCCTGCAGAATAGAGCTGCAAAACTTAGTACTCTTTTTGCCTCAGATGCGATGTCCGTTGCATCGATGTCTTCCAGAGCCTCATCTTCCTTCCATTGATCTCAGGTAGCTAAACATAAATCTAGCTGGTCCTCAAAGGGTAGATCTCCTTCTAGGCATCGAGAGGTCATTGGCGTTGCCCTTGAGGAAACTTCACCGGCCGAAGAGCCCCGGCGGGAGGCTTCAGCTTTCAAAGCACTAACAGGGCTCCAGGATGTTCTCTAGGCCTCCACCTCAGCAGAACTACTGGTGTCATGCTCTGAGGTTCTGGCCGCTTCTACCGGTACCGAGACCCAAGCATTGCTGCTTCGATAGATAAGAGGTTTCTCGCTATCGAGCGCAGTCTGGCAGCTCTTCTAACGGCTTCGGTACTGTTGAGACTGCTTCAGACGGTTCAACAGGCACTAGTACCGACGGCACCAGCCTCAGTGGGTATACCCCCCATGCCGAGTCTTGAGTCTATCTTCGGCATCGACAGATCGGTACCGGGACACCTCGATACCGACTTCGATCGATATCAGTACCGTGCTCTGCACAAACATCGGGATCAGAGATATTTCGAATCTTCCGATTCCGATGATTCTGATGACTCTGCCTATACCAGAGTACTTCTTCCGTAGGAACCATCTTCTCCTCAATGCAGGATGTCTCCTCAAGAGGCCTTGCAATCATGGTAACTCCTGAAAAGGAACCTAGGGCACAAGAATTAGACATCCTTCAATACCTTAAGGCTCCCAAGGAAGCAGCTACTCTGCCTATTCATCAGATCCTACATGATCTTATGCTGAGGATGTGGGAAACACCTTTTCTCCAGGACCAAGCAGGAAGTCAGTACTCACATATGGGTGACGTCGGCGCCGATGGAGCCCCCATGCGGAGCATTTCCCCAGCTTTCAAAGAAAGCCTTTGGGAATGCAACCATGCATGTGCGGTCCCCTTCCCGCCCAAAGGTGCCATCTTGCTCAGTCTTCTTTTTTCCGCGGAGCCCTATGGACGTGTGTCCTTGTCATCCGTGGAAAAAATGGATTTTCCTGCATTGAGACAAAATTTTTCTTCTGTTCGACGTCGGTTCCCTTTCCCGCCTGGATTCGGTACACCGGTGCCGAGCCCGGATCTCTCTTTTTCGGTTTTTGTCCTTAGAGACTGCGTTCGCGCCAATTTTTCTTTTCCCTGGCAGCCCAATTTTTTGATCTTGCAGGGGCCCTTTTTCCCCCCGATGGCTGCCAGTGGCTTTAAGAAGTGTGATCGGTGCAAGAAACGGATGTCTCTCACCAACACACATGACTGCTGCCTCTGGTGCCTGGGGCCTGACCATGATCCTAAGGTCTGTAGTCCCTGTGGCAAAATGTCTTTGAAGGCATTGAGGAGCCGTCAGCACCAGCGTGAGAGGATCTTCTCCGACTCTGCATCTGGACAGGTCCGGACTTCGTCAGAGGCCTCGACGTCTCGGGAGTCTGACCCCGAGCATCGTCGGAGCTCCTCTGAGAGGGAGGTCCCCCTCATGGGAGCACTGAAGGAAGAAGAAACTCGCGAGGGCGGCATTGGTGGATGCTCTTGGCCCCTCGAGGGCCAGGTCGCATAGCCCCGATCGCCGTCCCGGGTCTTCGGAGTCGGAGAGGCCTGCAAAGCATCCTCGTGTAGTCGGAGGCCCCGAGTCAGGTGAGTACTGTAGTCCTCGTGGACTCTCCTCCAGGGGAGCCGACGTCGGGCCCGACGCTGTCAGGGCCCAAGTCGGAGGCTGCTGGGTCTCCTGAGCTTAGACTTGTCTTCTGGTAGTCAAGAGTGCTCGAAATATCTCTCGAGCAGCCTATGATGGATTTGAGGCTTTGGCCCGAGTAGCAGGGGCTGGCATCGGTGCATGCCGCCAGGCCTGGCTACAATCCTCCAACCTCGAGCCATGGGTACAGGACAAGTTGGTCGATGTCCCCTGTCGAGATGAAAACCTCTTTGGCAAGCCCATGGCGGAAAAGGCTGCAGAACTCGAGACCGAGACTCTTACCTGGACAAGGCTGTCCAGGAAAACCTCTGTCCCTTCTCAGAAGAAGGGCTCTGGGAAAAAGGCCTTTTACCTGAGGAGGACCACTGCCTACAAAACCTACCCTCACTACCAGGCTTCTGCAGCTCCCCAACAGGGCCAGCAGGCCGAGGGGCAGAGTCATGAGCCCTGTAGGCAGAAGGCTCCCAAGCCTCCTACTCTGGCTCCTGCTCAGCAGGGAGGGGGCTTTTTGACTATGCCAGCATAGCCTCTCCTCTCCAGGGCACAGGAGGTCAGCTGACCCTGTACGCAGACAGGTGGCCAGCCATCACAGGGGATACTTGGTTGTTAAGCATCATCGAGAGGGGCTATCTGCTCCACTTCACCCAGATACCCCCCTCCTACTTTCCAGAGGAGCCTCCAAGACTCCCTCTGCACAGAAACTTACTCCTTCAGGAGTTGGAAGGTCTGCTACAGGACCAGGCAGTGGAACTGGTGCCTCACCACCTGGAAGGGCAAGGCTTCTACTCGAGGTACTTCCTGGTACCAAAAAACAGGAGGCCTCAGACCCATCCTCAACCTGAGAAATCTGAACAAGTTTCTGGAGAGGGAAAAGTTCAAGATGCTTACCCTTGGAATCTTACTGCCCTACCTCCAGCAGGGAGATTGTCTATGCTCCTTAGACCTGAAGGATGCTTATACTCACATCCTCATCCATCCAAGTCACAGGCAATACCTCAGGTTTGTGGTGGGAGGGCACCACTTCCAGTACAGAATGCTTCCCTTTGGCCTCACCTCCGCCCCCAGGGTTTTTGCAAAGTGCCTGGCGGTGGTTGCGGCCTACCTCAGGAACCAGGGGATCTTTGTGTTCCCTTACTTGGATGACTGGCTTATCCAGGGGCCAGTCTCCACAAGAGACTGGTTCCTGGGGCACCTTCAGAACCATATCCCTGCTTCAGCACCTGGGGTTCGTTATAAACTTCCCAAAGTCCATTTTAGTCCCCTCACAGGACGTGGAGTTCATAGGGGTGAGGTTGGATACCATCCATGCAAAGGCCTATTTGCCTGTGGACAGAGCTCAAAGGCTGATGAAGTTGGCCGGCCAGTTTCAGGCGAACTCTGGTCTCTGCCAGACACTTCTCTGGCTCTTAGTCACATGGCTTCCACAGTGCATGTCACCCCAAATGCCAATCTGCACATGAGGCCGGCTCAATGGTGCCTCAGGCCACAGTGGGTACAGGCCACAGGGAAGTTGTCAGACAGGATAAAGGTGTCCAAACCCTTGGTGGACTCCCTACGCTAGTGGAGGCATCTCCCAAACCTAGTCGGGGGAGTTCCTTTTCAAGCCTCCCCTCACACTCAGGTACTGACAACCGATGCTTCCCTGCAAGGCTGAGGGGCACATTGCCAGGAGACCTGCACCCAAGGCCTGTGGTCTCTGTGGGAGGCCGCCCAGCAGATCAACCTGTTGGAATTGAGAGCCATTCGACTAGCCTTACGGACTTTCTCTCGGGTCCTCTCTCACCAGTCTGTCCTAGTTCAGATGGACAACCAGGTGGCTGTGTTCTACGCGAACAAGCAGGGAGGCACAGGATCCCGACTCGTGTGCCTGGAAGCACAAGCTCTCTGCTCCTGGGCTATCAAATCAGGGCATGACCCTCAGGGCGGTCTACCTCCCGGGCCAAGAAAACTACCTGGCGGACAGGCTAAGCAGACTTCTGCAGCCTCACGAGTGGCAGTTGGATCCTCGGGTAGTCCAACAGATCTTTCTGAAGTGGGGACTTCTGACCATGGATCTTTTTGCCAGTCCGCTGAACAGGCAACTACCCAAGTTCTGTTCCAGACAACCGCATCCTCTGAGGGCAGCGGTAGATGTATTCCTGATCCCCTGGTCCGAAGGCCTGCTGTATGCCTTTCCTCCCACACCTCTGGTGGCCCGGACTCTATTCAAAACCCAGCAGGACCGAGCCACGGTGATCCTGATAGCCCCCAGGTGGCCCAGGCAGCCGTGGTTCCCTCTTCTGCAGTTGGCTGTGGATGCTCCACTTCCTCTGGGGCTGCAACCCGACCTTCTGACTCAGGATCAGGGGTCCCTCTTGCATCCCAACCTCAAATCCCTCAATTTGATGGCCTCGCTGCTGAAAGGCTACTTCTTGCTCCTTTGCTCCTACCAAAGGAGGTTGATGAGGTGGTGTTGGCCTCCAGGAAGCATTCCACTCGGAAGGCCTATGCTCTGAAGTGGTGTAGGTTTTCCACTTGGTGTTCTCAACAGCAGGAGGATCCCTTCTCCTGCTCGGTCCCGGTGGTACTGCAATACCTGCTCAACCTGTCCAACCTGGGACTTCAGTCCAACTCTGTCCGGGTCCACCTCAGTACACTCTCAGCTCACCACTTGCCGGTGGATGGACAATCCCTCTCGGGCCACCCTCTGGTGTCTCGCTTCCTTAGAGGCCTGCTTCTGCTCAAGCCTCCTATTCGTCCACCGGCCACTGAGTGGGATCTCAATGTGGTCTTGCAGCAACTGACTCTCCCACCTTTTGAGCCGATGGCTACCTGCCACTTACATTTCCTATCCTGGAAGGTGGTGTTTCTTGTGGCACTCACCTCGGCTGGGGGTGTGAGTGAGCTTCAGGCCCTGGTCTCATATAGGCCGTATACCAGGTTCTATAAGAACAGGGTAGTCTTGAGGACTCATCCTAGGTTCCTTCCCAAGGTGGTGTCCTCCCTCCACCTCAACCAGGAGGTGGTACTTCTGATGTTCTTTCCAAGGCCGCACGCCAATAGGGCCAAAACTGTCTTGCATACCCTGGATTGTAGAAGGGCGCTGTCCTTTTACCTAGAACATACGCAGGGGCATAGAAGTGCTTCTCAGCTCTTCATTTCCTTTGACTCTAATAAATTGGGGTTGCCTGTCACTAAGGGTACGTTGTCCATCTGGGTGGCAGACTGTATCACCTGTGCATACAGGGCAGCTGGTCTCTCCCTGGAGGGTTGCGTCACGGCCCACCAGGTCAGGACGAAGGCCGCATCAGTAGCTCACTTCCATTCTGTTCCGTTGGCAGACATCTGCCGGGCCGCTACTTGGTCTTCAAGCCAGACTTTTGCGGACCACTACTGCTTCGAGAGGGAGTCCCATAGGGACAGTGCTTTCAGGCAAGCGGTACTCCGTGATCTCTTTGAGGTTTAGGCAACTCCTACCCTCCGGCCCTGGTGTTGGGCTACCGTTCAGGTGTGGTCTCCAAGAAGATTCTCTCACAGTTGCTGAGGCTCTAGAGGGAGCTCTGTTTTTCAGCCTGGGTTCTGGTAGCCCAGATCTAGGGAGTCACCCATATGTGAGTACTGACTTCCTGCTTGGTCCTGGAGAAAGAGTAGTTACTCACCTGTAACAGGTGTTCTCCAGGAGCAGCAGGAATCAGTCCTCATGACCCTCCCTCCACCCCTTGGAGTTGCAGTTGTATATAGTTCATTTTCTTTTTTCGTGCAATTAACAAATCAAAAAGGGATTACCACTCCAAAGTAATAAATCTGGCTATCAACCACCCTAGAGAACTATTTGCAATCATAAAAACTTTACACAATAGTGTAGGTCGTAGTTTTGGAGGGTTTTGGTTGCCCAAAAAAATAAAAATTGTTGAACACCCTCACTTTATACTTTAAGGCTCAATCCAATACTCAACATTCTTTCAAGCAAGAAAATATTTTTTTAGTTTTTTATATTTTTCTATAAAATAATCAATCGATGTACAAATGAGTATATATAAATGAAGTAAATACGTGAATGAACCCCTGGTCTCAGACTGTTACGGCAAGGTTCCTGCACCACAGTAGCGCTGGTAGACTTATGCCGATATATTGCATCAATGACCAGTTTTATTTGAGGGTTCCTATATGGATTTTCCTTAATAGCATATTACGAGAAATAGAGAGATTGTGCTTATCTTAAAGTGGAGACAAACTGCCCCACCCCATCTGTTTGGTTCCCAATGTGTGTTTCGGATTCTTCATCAGGGGGTGGGTTTGTCAGCGTATCTCTATTTTAATTCGTAGAAATGTCAGAAAATCTCAGAGAAAAGGTGCAGCCGTTTCAACTATGGCGAATTCTTCTCCTACTGCGCGGCGTCCTAGAGCAGTAGGAGAAGAATTCGCCATAGTTGAAACGGCTGCACCTTTTCTCTGAGATTTTCTGACATTTCTACGAATTAAAATAGAGATACGCTGACAAACCCACCCCCTGATGAAGAATCCGAAACACACATTGGGAACCAAACAGGTGGCGTTGGGGCAGTTTGTCTCCACTTTAAGATAAGCACAATCTCTCTATTTCTCGTAATATGCTATTAAGGAAAATCCATATAGGAACCCTCAAATAAAACTGGTCATTGATGCAATATATCGGCATAAGTCTACCAGCGCTACTGTGGTGCAGGAACCTTGCCGTAACAGTCTGAGACCAGGGGTTCATTCACGTATTTACTTCATTTATATATACTCATTTGTACATCGATTGATTATTTTATAGAAAAATATAAAAAACTAAAAAAATATTTTCTCGCTTGAAAGAATGTTGAGTATTGGATTGAGCCTTAAAGTATAAAGTGAGGGTGTTCAACAATTTTTATTTTATCGTAAAAACTTTGACAAAAGCTAAAGACACAGAGCCAAAACAATCAGCAATAAGCATACAAACTTTAGCAACCTACTTTGCAGAAAAACTAAAGTGCAAACTTAATACCATACCAGCGATACTACCTCCAAACACTGAATAACATTTGGACAACCTTTCACACGGCAGATCAAAAACACCTCCTTAGGATCATAACATTAATCAACACCACAACTTCTCCACTCGATCCATGCCCTGTGTCATGGATCAAATGTACAAAGGAAGAACTAGCTGAAAACATTCAACACATGGTGAATCAATCCCTTTCCCAGGGCATCATGCCCAATACCCTAAAACTCACAACGCTTCGCCCAATAATAAAAAACAATAAACTTGACTCAAAAGACCCAAACTCATACAGACCGATAGCCAGCATTCCATTTATAGCTAAAATAATAGAAAAAACTGTTCAATTACAACTACAAGACTATATTGATGAGCACAAACCCCTAGACTCGCACCAGTTTGGTTTCCGCCCCTTCCACGGTGTAGAAACCCTTTTAATTACACTGATGGACTTCCTCATCAAAGGTACAGATGACAACAGTCAAGGCTTCCTACTCCTTTTCATAGACATTTCTGCTGCCTTTGACAACATCAACCACCTTATCAATAGACTAGAAAACTTAGGAATAGATGGGACTGTCCTCAAATGGTTCAAGTCTTACATCACAAATAGACTAATACATGTTCAAATAGACCAAGAAGCATCAGAAACCTTCCCCCAAGGACAAGGAATACCCCAGGGATCAGCCCTTTCTGTCCTCCTTTTCAACCTGTACCTACAACCCATTACAAAAATATTTAGAAAACACAAGATTAGTCACTTTATCTATGCTGACGACATTATGCTCGCTCTCCCCATAACCACCAAAAACCCTACTTACGACACCCTATCCGAATGCATGGCTGAGACCACCTCTTGGATGGAAACCAACTACCTCAGCATCAACCTCAAAAAAACAGAAGCAATGTTTGTAACAAGATCACCCATGACTGAGGACACTTATCCAACATCAATCTCAATTAACAATACAACTATACCTGTTTAAAAAGAGGTAAAATACCTAGGTGTAATAATTAATCATACACTCACCATGCTACCACACATAAAGCAGACAGTAAAAACCATATTCTAGAAACTCAAAACCATACAACACCTAAGGCCCCTTCTTGACACACATGACTTTAGATCAGTTATTAATACACTCATCACCCCCCACCTTGACTATTGTAATAGTCTCCTAATTGGCCTACCACAAAAAAATACCTACCTATTACAAAGAGCCCAGAACATCTGTGCAAAAGTAGTTACTAAAGCCCGCCTAGTAGACCATGTAATCTCTATACTGCTGGAACTACATTGGCTTCCTATAAACAGCCGAATCAGATATAAAATTCTCCTAACCACCTTCAAGCTCCTAAACGACATTGCCCCCTCACATCTATCCACACTACTACACGCCCCATCTGAAACAAGAGCTCGCAGACTAAACGCAGCCCCCTCACTTGAGATACCAAAAACATTCATGAAAACTAAAAAATCCACCAACACCAGGGCCTTCACATTCACTGCCCCCATGCTCTGGAATGATCTCGCAATAGACCTTCGCATCATAAAAGACCTCTCCCAATTTAGGAAAGATCTCAAAACAACACTTTGAAATCCCCTACCCCCCAAGTCCAACCCCACAGCATCCACAGACACACAAACACAAAGCCCTTAAAATCACAACCAACTAACCATACACAGACCTACCACAGACACACTGAAAACTCACGATAAAAATGGAAATAAATTCCACCACTCCCACATGACTAATGAAAGCTTCATCCTGTAATTCATTGTATATAACCTTTGGTAAATAACCATTGTAAATAGTTTTGGCAGTTTCTCGCCTCATTACCTGTAAAAAGTTAGAAAACTCTGTTTAATATAATAATTACAGAAGTATACAAAAGTATACAAAATGTAAATAGTTCCTGACAGTTTACCGCACTATTATCTGTAAAAAGTTAATAATTTCTGTTCTATGTAATGTATACAGAAGTATACAAAACTGTTAACTTGATCCATGTAAACTGCCCCTGATCTCTGGAAGGGGCGGTATAGAAGAAATAAATAAATAAATAAATTTTAGCTGTGTCATTTGACTGAGCAAGATGGCACCTTTGGGCGGGAAGGGGACCGCACATGCGTGGCTGCATTCCCAAAGGCTTTCTTTGAAAGCTGGAGAAATGCTCCGCATGGGGACTCCGTCAGCGCCAACGTCACCCATATGTGAAGACTGATTCCTGCTGCTCCCGGAGAACACCTGTTAAAGGTGAGTAACTACTCTTAACCACATCTCCTCCTCACTCTGAGGCTCAATACAATGTATCGCGTTCCACCTTGTCCTGGCTTCCAAAAAACTCAGTTACTACACCATTCAATGGTAATGGAATCGGCTATGCGTAGGATGAAGGGTGCAAAGAGGCATGTTTCCAATCCTCCAGGCCGTGAATGCAGGACTCTTGATGCCTTTGGGCATCGATGCTTCCATGCTTTCAGCCAGGATCGGCTCCCATATATGGGAATGTTCCTCAACGAGGTCACAGGAGACTTGGAGCTTATGAGCCCCCTTCTTCCTGATGATAAACAACAAGACTTTCTTACTCTTGTCAGACATGCTCAGGATGTTTCCAAGTTTGTAAACCATGCGTCCTTTGACTGCTTTGAATGCATCAGCAGAACCTCTGCTATTCCCATTGGTGCACGTCGGATTGCCTTGCTTCAGACATCTGACTTGGAACTTTGGGTACAAGATAAATTGGGAAATATCCCTTGCACAGGAGAAAATCTCTTTGGTAGGAATTGGCAGGAAAAAGCTAATGAAATAGATGCTGACAATATCACCCTGGATAGATTGTCAAAATCTACAGCCAACCCAGCCAAAAAGAAATCCTATAAAATACCCTTTATCAGCAAAAAAAAAAGAGGAAGTTTTATCCTCCGTATGCCCAGCAGGGGCACGGTCCAGTTCACGCTGCCCAAAAAGGACAACAGCAACAAACTAGACAACAAAAGAAGTCAAAAGGGCCAAGAGCTCAGCCAGCTCCACTGGCTCAGCCTCCTCAGGGGCTTTGACTCCTACCTAGAGAACTTAGCCTTCCTGCCCCTGAACGGTCCAGAACCCTTAGCCATCCCTGGTAGTTTGTCTCATTTTGCCAACAGATGGCACCAAATAACAGCAGAAAATTGGACTCTGTCCATTGTACGAGAGGGGTACAAGCTTCATTTTCACAGCATGCCCCCTCCTACAATCGTAAGACAGTTCAATTCTCAGACTCCTGTCAACAATCTCTTACGTCAGGAGGTCACAACACTTCTTGCTCAAGGAGCAATAAAAGTAGTTCCCATTCTACAACAGGGTACAGGGTTCTACTCCCCCTATTTTCTTATCCAAAAGAAAACAGGAGGACGCAGACCCATTTTAGACCTCGGAGAACTGAACAAATATCTGTTCTGAGAGAAATTCAAAATGATCTCTCTAGGAACTCTTCTGCTATACCTTCAAAGTCAGGATTGGCTTTGTTCTCTAGATCTAAGGGATGCATATACTCATAATCTCCAGGAACAAGCAGGAATGAGTCTTCACATATGGGTTTCGTCGGTACCAATGGAGCCTGCGCGGGAATGCTCCCCAGCGTCCAATCAGAAAGCTTTTGGGAGCATCCCACAGCGCCTGCGTGGTGTCTTCCCGCCTTTCCCAACTGTTTCTCCTCAGTTCTTCTTTTTCCGCGGAGCCAGCAGGTCGTGTTCCTGTCACCGCAGAAGAATTTCTTTATTTTCTTTATTACTTTTGTATCGCGTCTGCCTTCTTCGACGCTCTACCGGTACCACCGGTCCTTAGTATTTTTTTTTTTTTTTTTTTTTAAAGAAAAGATTTCCTTTTCTTTTTTCTTCAGGTGCACTTGCGTTTTGGGCCTTAGGCCCCACATTTTTTTTTCCTTAACATGGAAAAGCCTGCCTCAGGGTTTAAGAAGTGCACAAAATGTGGCGGTACCATTTTTCCGTCACCAACACCCACGACTGGTGTCTAAAATGTTTAGGTCCTGACCATTCCATCACAGATTGCATGTCCTGTTCTATGATGTCTAAAAGAGGTCGGCAGAACCGAGCTGCCAAGCTCAGTACCCTGTTTCCCTCTGATGTGGCTTCGGTAGCATCAACGTCTTCCAGGGCTGCTTCTTCCTCACATGGATCTCAGGTAACTAAACATAAATCCAGCCGGTCCTCGAAGGGTAGATCTTCTTCTAAGCATCGAGATGCCTCTGGCGTTGCCCTCGAGGATTCTGCACCGGCAAAATTACCCTGGCGGGAGGCTTCGGCCTCCAAAGCATCATCATCGGGGTTCCAGGATGATCTTGATGGCTTGGCCTCGACAAATCACCTGGTGTCATGCTCTGGGGTACCGGTGGTTTCCACCGGTACCGACTTCCAAGCATTGGCGGCGTCGATGGACCAGAGGATTCTGTCCATGGAACGCAGTCTGGCGGCTTTCCTTGTGGCATCAACGCCCATGGTACCGCAACAGACTACTCCACCGGTACCGGCTCTAGCACCGCCATCGGTACCGATCCCGGTACCGGTGGCATTGACATTGGCATCGGTGTCCGCTATGCCGGTACTCTGTCCTCTGAAGCCCTCTGGTAGCGATACCCCGGTACCGGTTATTCCTGATCCCGATCCCGGTCAGTATGGGTATCGGGCTTTGCAAGAACATCCAGACAGACGATACTTCAATTCCTCTGAAGACTCTGAGGATTCTGAGGCGTCTGTCAATGCAGTGATGCTTCTTCCACAGGAGGAGTCCTCTCCTAAACGAAGGATGTCTCCTCCAGAGGACTTGTCTTTTCAAGACTTTGGAACACCCTTCCATCATCCAAAACTTTGGAACACCCTTCCATCACACATTAGGGCCATCCCTGATCTCAGCCACTTCAGGAAGGCCCTAAAACATCACCTTTTCCTCAAATATTTCCCAGAGAACAAAGAAGCACGATCACATTCTCACACAATTGACCACATGCCAAACACGTAAACATTATGTCTCATCAGCTCTTCAAATTCCTTCAACAGACTTACAGGACACTTTTCATACCCTGACTCCTTGATGTAAATAGTAATCTTGTACATAGTTTCTCCTGTTATCCTGTTATCCAAGTTGATCTTCCTGTTAACTGTAAAACCCAGATATTTGTATCTTGTCTGAGGTCTTTTGTTACATGTAAACCGCGCTGAAAACGAATAGTGCAGTATATAAAAAATGTTAATAAATAATAAATAAAAATAAATAAAGACTTCATCAGGGAGGTGGCTCAGGGCCTATCCATCACAATGGCCCCTGAGACAGAACGCAGAGCCAAGGAGTTAGATATTTTACAATATCCTAAAACTCTTAAGGAGGCAGCTACCTTGCCTGTTCATGAGATTTTGTATGATCTCATGTTGAGGATGTGGGAAGCACCTCTTACCACCTCTCCTCATTCTCACAGGTTAGATACCATGTATCATGTCCCTCGTCCTGGTTTCCATAAAACTCAGCTTCCTCACCCCTCTATTGTGTTTGAGTTTGCTATGAGAACGATCAGAAGTGCCAAAAGACATGCCTCTAATCCTCCAGGACGTGAATGTAGAACCCTGGATGCTTTTGGACGTAGTCTCTTCCAAGTTTCCATGCTTGCTGCGAGAATTAATTCCTATAGTCTTTACATGGGAATGTTCCTAAAAGAAGTCACTGATCATTTGCAGACTTTAAGTCCTTTCATTTCTGAGGATAAAAGACAGGACTTTCTCGCTTGGCTCAAACATGCCCAAGATATCTCTAAATTCTCCAACCGTGCAGCTTTCGACTCCTTTGAATGTGTAAGCAGAGCCTCGGCTATTGCCATAGGTGCACGTAGAATTGCTTGGCTTCAAGCATCTGATTTGGCGATCTGGGTACAAGATGATTTGGGAAATATCCCTTGTACAGGTGAAAACCTGTTTGGTAAAGATTGGCAAGCAAAGGCCAATCAGATGGATGCTGAAAATTCTGCCTTGGATAGACTATCCAAGTCTACAGCTGCTCCTGTTAAGAAAAGGTGGTTCAAGAAAGCAGTTTTTTCTAAAAAGGGAAGATTTTATCCTGCTTAGTCAGCGGGCATCTTCTGCAGCTCAGTTCCCTACCAAACGTCAGCAATCATCCAAACAGAACAAAGCAAAGGCTGCTAGGCCTCCACCGTCCCAGCAACCTCAACCCCCTCAGGGCCTTTGACTTTCCGCTAGAGAACTTAGCCTTCCTAGCTCTGGAAGGACCAGAGCCCTCCACCATTCCAGGAAGGTTATGTCATTTTGCTCCCAGGTGGGGACAAATTACAGCAGAGCATTGGACACTCCATCATAAAAGAGGGGTACAAACTTCATTTTTCAAGCTTGCCCCCCTCACACAAGAGTGAACCAGTTCAATTCTCCGACCTCCCTCTTCAACCTGTTGGGTCAGGAGATTGCCACCCTTCTTGCCCAGGGGGCAATAGAGGAAGTGCCTCTTCAACAACAGGGCACAGGGTTCTACTCCCCCTATTTTCGTATTCCAAAGAAAACAGGGGGCTACAGACCCATTTTAGACCTCAAATTCCTAGTCAAGGAAAAATTCAAAATGATTTCTCTGGGAACTCTGCTACCATACCTTCAGAGTCGGGATTGGCTTTGTTCTCTAGATCTCAAGGATGCGTACACCCATGTTCTCATCCATCCAACTCACAGAAGGTTCCTTCGGTTCCTTTTTTAAGAGAAGCACTATCAATACAGAGTGCTCCCTTTTGGTCTGGCCTCTGCACCAAGAGTATTCACGAAATGCATGGCAGTGGTAGCTGCATTTCTGCGCACTCTGGGAATATTCGTCTTCCCTTATTTGGACGACTGGCTCATTGGAGCTCCCACTCAGTCAGAGGCCAAGAGTTCTCTATCCTACACTATGCGTATCCTTCAGTATTTAGGGCTGATAATAAACATCCCAAAATCCAATTTAACCCCTACTCAGTCCCTGGAGTTTATAGGGGCATTGCTGGATACCACAAGGGCAAGGGCCTATCTCCCCCAGGCCTGTTGCTTTCGCTTGGTGCAGTTAGCTTCTCAAGCAGAGTTAAAGTCCCATATAACTGCTCGAGAAATGTTAGTTGCTAGGCCACATGGCATCCACCGTGCATGTGGTACCATATGCTCGCCTTCACATGAGGGCAGCTCAGTGGACTTTATCCACCCAATTGACCCAGGCATTAGATTGCCTATCAGACAAAATAGCAAACACAAGTCTCATTTTATCCCTCCAGTGGTGGAAGTCCCCTCAAAACCTATTGCTGGGGTCCCCCTTTCAGCAGTCCCTGCCCCAGGCAACTCTCACAACAGATGCTTCTCCAATGGGGTGGGGAGCTCATCTGCAAGACCTCTCCACCCAGGGCATCTGGTCCCCACAGGAAAGTTGTCTACATATCAATCTCTTGGAGCTCAGAGCAATCTTCCTTACTCTGCGGGTGTTCCACACCCTGCTCAGCTACAAGACTGTCCTTATCCACACGGACAATCAGGTAGCCATGTTCTACGTGAACAAGCAGGGCGGAACAGGCTCTCTGTCGCTTTGCAACGAAGCTTTGTGACTGTGGGCCCTCGCCAGAGAGCATCAAATTCATCTGCTGGCAGTTTATCTTCCAGGCATTCAAAACTCTTGGGCAGACAGACTCAGTCGAGTTCTGCTTCCACACGAGTGGTCCCTACATGTGGACCAGGTGGCCAGGATTTTTCAGATTTGGGGAACCCCGGACATAGACCTCTTTGCAAGTCCGTGGAATGCCAAACTTCCCCGGTTCTGTTCCAGAATTCCGGCTCAGGGGGCTCAGGCCAGGGATGCTTTTCTCCTTCACTGGGGTCAAGACTTCCTGTATGCCTTTCCACCCATTCCTCTAATTCCCAAAACCCTGTTCAAGCTTCAGAGAGACAGAGGCCACATGATTCTCATAGCTCCACATTGGCCACAGCAAGTGTGGTACCCTCTGCTTCTACATCTCTCTCAAGCTCCCTCCCTGGAGTTAGGGTCTGCTCCAGATCTCCTATCTCAGGAGGACGGAAAGTTATGGCATCCCAATCCCCAGTCTCTGCATCTCAGGGCTTGGTTGTTGAAGGCCTAGATCTCCAAGATCTTCATATTTCTCAACAGGTGAAAGGTGTTCTTTATGCTTCCAGAAAACCTTCCACTAGACGTTCTTATGCTTTCAAGTGGAAGAGGTTTACTATTTGGTGTTCTGAGAAGGGTCTTAACCCCCTTGCCATACCTCTGGAATTTTTGCTGGAGTATCTCCTCCATTTGTCTAATGCAGGCCTTAAGACAAATTCAGTACGGGTCCATTTGAGTGCTATTGCAGCTTCCCTTAAGCCTCTAAATGGACAACCTATTTCCTCTCATCCTCTTGTAGCAAGGTTTATGAGAGGCCTCCTTTTAACAAAGCCTCCCATTAGACCACCTCCGGTGGCATGGGAATTGAACCTGGTTCTTGGTCAGCTCATGAAGCCGCCTTTTGAACCTTTGGCTACCACCTCCTTGAAATACCTTTCTTGGAAGGTTATCTTTCTCATTGCAATCACATCAGCACGTCATATTAGTGAATTGCAAGGACTCGTAGCTAATCCACCTTATACAAGGTTCCATCATGACAAGGTAGTCCTTAGGACTCATCCACACTTTATGCCTAAGGTGGTCTCGCCTTTTCACCTCAACCAGGAGGTCTACCTACCTGTCTTTTTTCCAGGACCTCATGCATCAAGTGCAGAGAGGAATCTTCATACCCTGGACTGTAGAAGAGCTCTGGCTTTTTACTTAGAGGACACAGCAACATAGAAAGTCCTCTCAGCTCTTTGTTGCCTTTGATCCTTCTCATTTGGGACTACCAGTCTCCAAGAGAACAATATCTAACTGGATTGCCCAGTGTATTTCTTTCGTCTATCTGAGTAAGAACCTTTCTCTGGAGGGTCATGTCACAGCTCACACTGTGAGAGCCATGGCAGCCTCGATGGCTCATCTGAACTCTGTCTCTGTTGATGACATCTGTCGAGCAGCCACTTGGGCCTTGGTTCATACCTTCACAGCCCATTACTGCTTGGACAAGGACTCCCGCCGGGATGCCTTGTTTGGTCAGGCTGTTCTCAAACACCTGTTCCATACCTAATCAACTCCTACCCACCATCCCTGGTAAGATACCATAGATCCATGAGGGGAACTGCAGCCCTTCTTAGGGACACACAGCTTCTGGGGTCTCTCCCTGGCATCTAAAGCTCGGGAGTCCCCATATGTGAAGACTCATTCCTGCTTGTTCCTGGAGATAGCACAGTTACTTACCTGTAACAGGTGATCTCTGGGAACAGCAGGAATAAGTCTTCACAACCCACCCACCTCCCCTAGGAGTTGCATCTCTCTATCTTTCCTCTCCCTCTCGCGCGCTCTCTTTATCTCAGCTTAAAACTCCTGGCCCAGAAAGGATGGGGATTCTGCTACTGCTTCCCCAAGATGATGGGGGGCTTCAGGCCCATCCTTGATCTGAACCGCTTTCTGGCCTGGGAAAGGTTCAAGATGGTCTTTTGCTCTTGTGTATCATCAAGGGCAATTGGCTATGCTCCTTAGGTCTAAAGGGTGCATACATGCACATCCCAATCCATTCCCTACACAGAAAATGTTTCATACTGGGGGCCACTAATAAATTCTATGAACCCAAACGGTGATCAATATAATGAGATAAGAAAAAGTAGATCCCGTGAATCCCTCAGCAAATTTACAATTTTTTTGTCGGACATAAATCGTGTAGGGCAGGCATTGCAAACCCTTGCCCCAATACGCATGGTTATCCAGATAAGTGCCGTTTTCATTTGGATTTGGTCTTCTGAGAAGTTTTATTGAATAACCTATTGGTTTGAATAAAAGGGATATGTATTGTGTATTGGGGCAAGGGTTTGCAATGCCTGCCCTACACGATTTATGTCCGACAAAAAAATTGTAAATTTGCTGAGGGATTCACGGGATCTACTTTTTCTTATCTCATACTGGGGGCCCAGCACTTCCTGTATCAGGATCTGCCCTTTGGACTGGCATTGGCCCCCAGGGACTTCATCAAGGGCCTAGCGGTTGTTGCCGTGGGCCTCCAGACCCTGGGAGTCCTCCTTCCCCTTTGTAGATGACTGGCCGATAAAGGCCTCCAAGCTGGACAGTGTGACACTCAGTGCACTTGAACATACAGGTGCTCGAGCAGCTCTGGTTTGTGGTCAACTACCCGAAGTTTCATCTGCAGATGACTCAGTGGCTAGAGTTCATCAGGGCCCTCTTAGACGCCAGGCTGTTCTAAGCCTTTCTTCTAGATGACCATGTACAGTGGCTCATGGAGGTGGTCGCCTCTATCCACCACAAGTGGTATACTATGGCACAAGCGATGCTCCGCATGCTAGGCCGCATCGCCTGGCTCAGGATGTGCCAGGCACAATGGGTGTTGTGCACCCAGTGGAAGCAGGCCATGGATTGCCTTGGGGATCTTGTGGCCATTAGGTACCCCTCACCAACTCCCTCGAGTGGTGGCTGTTCTCTGGCACCTGCTTTGGGATCTTTTAAAGCCTGCACATTGGGGGACACCAGCTGGGACTGGGGATTGGCATCAGGGCTCTCCACACCAGATTGCAGTACTTTAACCGACATCGGGGCTCAGATTCAGGGCTCTCTGCACCAGATTGAATAATTTCAGCCTTGTTCATGCTGCAGCAGTGAGGCTGTCTGCACCAGACTGTAAGTGAAAGGAATCCCCTACTTGGGGCTTTGAACTGGGGCTGTCTGCACCAGAGAGCTTCAGCTCACATTGGGGCAGATGGGGGAAAATCCCCTCCTCCCTCCCATGCTGCTTACACGCAGCCTCTGAGTCGCTACCTCCTGCTCCTCCACTTCCTGCTGGCTCTAGGAGTGCACAAATTCAGTGGCAGCTCAGGTGCACCCGTGCCAAAGGGCCCTAATGCGTGGCCCCTTGAGCGAGGATATTGAGCAGTGTTTCATGAGCCCCTGCCACCAGAATATTGCTAACAATGAAGTAAGCTAAGCACTACAAATATATTTCTGGTCTGACTCTACCAGGGCCTTCTCATCTGTTTGCCATGATGACTTTGTATGTTTGCCAGAGTTTTAATGTTTGTTCTCTTGTCCTCTCTCCTTACCTATACTTGCATTCAGGCTTACTCAAATATTTGTAACACCATTCCAGTTATGCACAGACACACCATGCAAATCCCTAACATCTACTTTACTAGGGAATGCTATAAAACACGATACCTCTGAAATCGGAGACACAGGCTCATCTATGACACACCGACTACCTCTCCCCTACATAATGAACAAAAACTTAAACCCACAACCTTTACATTTATAAGGTTACAATTAAGTGTAGACATAGTAACATATGTTACTATGTCTACACTTAATTGTTACCTTATAAATGCTAGGTTTATAAGAAATAAAATTCCAGTCATCACTGATTTGCTTTCAGAAAATAATCTAGATATCCTCTTTGTAATTGACATGGCTATCAGAACTAGACAGAGTATTACTAAACTAATTGGCATACACTAACTATGACCTCTTTCATTGCCCACAGACCTTCAAGAGAGGTAATGGATTCCTCATCCTCATTAAATCTCAACTGGTGCACTTAGAACATCAATGACGCAGACCTCAGGATAGAACGCCGCCTCTATCATTCTGTCTTCTATATAGGCCCCTATCAGCTGACAGGAAGAGTCTTATATCCATCCTGAAGACAGTCTGCTCTAGCACAGCAAATAAACATTTAATAGTACTAGGGGATTTTAACCTCACTCTTTCAATTCCACCCATGCTACGCCATTCCTGGATATCATGACTGAGTTAGACTTTTATCAAATCATAAACGTCCCAACTCACATAAGAGGTAACACTCTAGATCTCATATTTGTTCCTGGCACAATCGCCTATAGCTCCAGTCCTGCTCACCCTCAGGCTGTGCCTGTCCCATGCTCAGACCACTACCTAATCAACTTTGAAATATCATACCACCAAAACCACTCGATATATAAACCCTACTATGCACCACACTCAAGTAACCGGGTAGCCGGACCCGCGCTCACCCTTCTTCCTGAACCCCCCCCCCCTTTTTCCTTATCCTCCAACCCCCCACAAATTCACCGACAACTGTTTGGTACAAACTGGTCGCAGCTTTATTCCAATAACATCTTGAACATCACAGTAATACTGAACAAACTTAACACCCCCCCCCCCCCGGCGGAGCCACGAGTCACCAGCCATGCAATTAGCAAAGCAACCGCGGACTCCGCTCAAGCCATGGTCACCCGACCGGCAAAGTTCCTAGCACCCCTATTCGACTTTGCCATATTACTAGCAAAAGTCTTCCAGGGGTTGTCCGGGCCGAGGGCACCCCGCCCTCGCCCCAAGTCGCCTAAGGCTCCGGACCCCGGAAACCTCCGGGATCCCACTCCTTACCCCCCCTGCTGCGACACCCCAACTCTGCACCCCCACCTATCCTTCAAGGGTGGGTGGGAGGGCTGCTTGAGCCACCACCGCACCGCATGTGCTCGGCCTCCTTAGCCCCCAGCCGCAGCACATGGTGCCCTGCCTTCTTATTTGCTCCGCCAGCCCGGCGGAGCCAATCATTTTAAAACCCACCATGCCGCGCTCCCCAGCTGACGCGCCATCACCCCCCCTGCTCTCCAAGGCCGCGTGCAGGGTCCCGCACGGGTGCCGGGACCCTGCCCGTGCCCTTTTACTAACTGGGTAGCCGGACCCGCGCTCACCCTTCTTCCCGAACCCCCTGCCCCCACCCTTTTCCTTATCCTCCAACCCCCCACAAATTCACCGACAACTGTTTGGTAGAAACTGGTCGCAGCTTTATTCCAATAACATCTTGAACATCACAGTAATACTGAACAAACCTAACACCCCCCCCCCCCCCCGGCAGAGCCACGAGTCACCAGCCATGCAATTAGCAAAGCAACCGTGGACTCCGCTCAAGCCATAGTCACCCGACCGGCAAAGTTCCTAGCACCCCTATCTGACTTCGCCATATTACTAGCAAAAGTCCTTCCAGGGGTTGTCCGGGCCGAGGGCACCCCGCCCTCACCCCAAGTCACCTAAGGCTCCGGACCCCGGAAACCTCCGGGATCCCGCCACCGGCACAGGCTCCTCACCTTACCTGTGCTGCCCCCCCCCCCACCACTGAAAGCTGCGACCGTCTACCCACGCACAACCATCTCCACTGCTTCCTGCCAATCATTCAACAGCAGATCCATACCCACAGGAGAGAGATGCACACCATCCTCCCGATACAACCCGGCACAAGCCACATCTGCCCAATCATGCTGTATTTGATACCCCCCGTGTTTACACACCCACCTCCTGATCTGCCTGTTAATTTTAGTTGAACCCCGGGACCATCTCCGCTGCCCCCAGCACGCCGGTCTGGGGATAATATCCGACCATAATAAAACGATATTCCCAAACATACAGCTAATTGCTGCAAAGTCCTTCTTGGCCGCTCTGATAAGCTGCTTACAAGACCAAGCAGCCAAGTCATTGCCCCCCAAATGCACCAGCAACACGACCAGTGGCTTCCTGATGCGTCCGTGGTGACGAAGCAAAGGCAGCAACTGATTCCATCGCAGACCCCGCTCGCCCAGCCATGAGATCGCCACCACTGATGAATCCAATCCCAAATTTGGTCCCATAGGCCGTTCTGCAGCACGCCTCCCGGCCCAGAACACAAAGGAGTGGCCCAAAATCCAGCATTCCCGCTGATAAGGCCCACTATCTGAAAAAGTAAGCACATTATTAGAATTATCCCCCCCAAGCCCCCCAACAAGGCACCTCATAACCGTATATAGCCCAGAAATGCCCGCGACTGCCATCTGCCTATACCCTGTATCTGCTCACCCGTAAAACCGGCGGCCGCCACACTGGTCGCTGCCCCGATGCGAAACGAGTGCGTGGAAAACAAACGCGGATCCTCACCCATCCGCCGTAACACCAATCGCAAAACCGCTGTAACTTGAAAACACGTAACCGCGTGGGCATCCTTATGCACAAAGAACCCCCCCTCCCCTTTTGGGCGAACAGTCGCATACTCCCGAAGAGCAGCCACTGGGCATGAGCACCCACCAATCGCCCTCAAGACCACCCATAATCCTTTACCGGACTGGTCCGTTTTGGATCTTGCTAATAAAACGCGCACCCGACCTTTCTCGATCCAAACATGCTGCCAACGCAAACAATTACCCAAACCCGCTCTGCCCGAATCCACTGCTAATTCGCCCACCCGAAATGCCCCGAAAAAAGCGAGACAAAAAACTGCCCGAAAAAGCACCGCCTCATACTGCGACGCTGCAACTCCAGGCAATGCTCTGCACAAACCCAAGAGCAACTCATGCGTAATCGGCTGACGCTGGTCCCGTGAGACAGGCTGAGAACGCGCCCAGCCCTGCAACAAACGTCGCGCCAAGGACCCCCGGCCAACCACTTCCAACCCTACCGCTCTGGCAAAAAATCCGAATCCTGCCAAATGGCCCCGCACTGCAGATCTCGTAATACCCTGCTCTTTCACCCAACTAACATACTGTCCCAACAGGTGTTCAGGAACCACCCCACACTCCCAACCACCAACATGCAGAAAGTCCATCACCCTCTGACAACCATGCCGGTACGCCTCCCAAGTATGCTACCGACTGCCGTAGTAACGACCTCATCTTGGCAGGCCACTGCTCCACAAGTTCCAGGGGACCCCGAGCCCTTTCTCGTCCGCCTCCGGCGCCAACTTCCGAAACCGCTCCCACTGTAAACGGGAAAGAGCATCAGCAATTGCATTAGTATGCCCAGGTATATGACGCGCCTTCAAGTCAACATTCAAACGCAAACATGCTAAAACAATCTGATGCATCAACGCCGCCACCAGACCGCAGCGTGGCGAATAACGATTGACGTGCACGACAGCCGCATTATCGCACCACCACACCACCCTTCGATTGCACAACTTATCTGGCCATAACGCCAACGCCACCCACATGGGAAACAGCTCCAAAAAAGTAATATTGCGGACTAGCCCCTCATCCACCCAAGCCTGCGGCCAAGTGTCCGCACTCCAAGCGCCCTTGAAGTAAATTCCAAGCCCTGACCCCCCAGTCGCGTCCGTGTGCAACTGCAAGTCCTCACTTGAAACCTCTGCCTCCCGCAACAAAGAAGTCCCATTAAAGTCCCGCAAAAACAGGTCCCAAACACGCAAATCATCGCGCATACCTCCCGACACACGAATACGGTGATGCGGCTTCCTAACCTTGGACGTCGAGGCCGCCAACCGCTGAATGAACACCTGCCCCATCGGAATGACCCTACACGCAAAATTGAGCGATCCCATAAGGGCCTGCAATTCTTTCAATGTTATCTTAAATGAAGCCAAGACATTGGCCACCAAAACGCGCAGCTTCAGCACCTTCTCCCATGGCAGCCGTGCCTCCATGTGCTGTGAATCCACCTCCACCCCCAAGAAAGTAATCCTCGTCGTCGGGCCTACTGTCTTGCTCTCAGCCAAAGGGACCCCCAATTCGCTCGCCAACTTAACAAAACCCTCCAAGTGATTGCAACCCGCCGATGCTGCCTGTCCCACAAAAAAAAAATCATCCAAATAATGCACCACCTCCGAGCTTCCGACTCTCTGGACCACCATCCAATGCAAGAAAGTGCTAAACTTCTCGAAGTATGCACAAGAAATTGCGCAACCCATAGGCAAACATTTATCATAGTAGAACTCGCCCTCAAACTGAAAACCCAACAGCCGGAAAGCCGAGGGGTGGACTGGCAGCAAACGAAAAGCAGACTCAATATCAACCTTTGCCATCAATGCCCCGGGACCCGCCTCTTTGACTAACTACGCCGCCCTGTCAAAGGACGCATAGCGAACCGTACATTGCTCCTGCGGAATACAGTCATTAACCAATGGTGAAGACAAATTATGGATCAGCCGAAACTTTCCCGGCTTCTTCTTAGGTATAATCCCTAACTGGGAAACAACAAAATTGCTACAAGGCAGGTGCTGGAACGGCCCTGCAATTTGCCCCAACTGCAACTCCCCGGCCAACTTATCCCTCGCAACCGATGCCCAGCGCCGCACACTTGGAGAATTCCGCGCCGCTACCCCCCCTCCACACGCCCTTGAACTAGAATAATTATCCCATACTGAAAACCCAACTGCAGCGTTAACCTATCCTTTGTCCGTGGGTATCCACGAAGCCACTCGCACAACACCTGTACCTGAATCGTAGAGGGGGCCAAATCCACAAAACCATCACTTATTTCCCGGCCCCGCTGGTGCCCCAACTGCTTTCTTGACACACTTGGTGGCTGAATGGGTCCCCCCGCAGACCGAGCACACATGCCGAAATTTACAGTCTGGGAATGGGCACATAGACCTATTAAACCGCCAACACACATCACTGCCCAAGCCGACTTCAGCTGCACCAGGGAGGCTCCACCCCGAAAGGAACGCACCGCTGCTGACGCGACAGCCGACCCTGCCTTTCCCCCACCCCCACCCAATGCCCCCACCTTAACCGACATCTGCGTCAACCACAGGTTTATGTCCTGAGTACCCCATGTCAAATGCCTGTTTTCTTCCATCTTATCCTGGAACTTCTCATCATAATTAAGCCACGACCAGCCATCGTGTGCTTGCGACGCTTCCAGGATTGAATCGGCGTACGAAAGCAACATACCGTATTGCCCCGGAAAATGATGACCCCACACACTCGCCAAACGCAAGAAGGATCTGATCCAATTGATCACATTGCGAGAGACCTTGCGAATCCGGCCGGCCTTCTCATCCTCCTTACGCTTTTATCTACTGTCACCAGATCGCTTCCGACCTTCGAGCAATCGAAAAATATCAATATACTTCCTCTTCACAATTTTTTTATGCAGCTTCTTAGGCACCCCCTCCCATAACTCAGATAATGCCAACAAAGAAGCTGAGCCAGCATAGGCCTGCCCCCCGCTCGCGTCCGTCCCCAGCGCCGCCTCCCGGCTCGCTTCCTCTCCGTCAGAGGACACCGATTCGTAGGACGAGGAGGACGACGACTGGGAAGCATGCCAATGCTGACAAGCATGTCGCCACTTCTGCCTCTCCTTTCCCCCCCTTCCGGCCCGCACCCCACTCCCTCCGTCATGTGTGCCCACCACCGCTGGCAACTCACCAGACTGCTCAACCACCGCCGTAGCGTCCGCCGCAATCGGAGCTCCCGGAGAAGGATCAACTATCAGCCGCTGACCACGAGCTCCTTGGGCCTGTCCAGACATGCTCAACGCTCCGCCTGCCACTGAGGCCCCCGCATCTGGACTCCGTCCCTCCGCTGCATCAACCGCAGAAGACATCACCCCAGTCGCCGACATCCTCGGAATCTGTGAAGACGAAAATAGGGGAAACAAAAGGCGGGAAACCCGTAGTCCAAGCTGGCTGCCATGCTCCAGCCCAATCTGCCCGCGATGATCCCTGCCCACCTCCCAACCACTGATCCCACAACCCAGGCTGACCGTACGGCCCATAGCCTCCTGGTACAGCCATCCAACCCCCCTGAGCAAAAGCGCCGCTAGCCCCCCGTCCCCATGCCCCCCCAGCAGTACTGCCCTCCCCAACACGCCAACCCGTGCCTGCAATCCACTCTTGTCCGTGCTCCACCCTGCCCCCGAGCCCTCAACGGCCTCCCCCCTGATACACCTTCCACCAGCCCCATATCATCCACTAAAGACCCCCAGCTCCCCTTCCGATGCCCTCAACCCATGCTGGTCCCCAACACCCCGACTCCGTACCCTCGTACCCCTCTTCACCCTATGCCCCGAGAAAATAGAACCCCTACTCCCCATAGCTGGGCCCCGCCTAGAGGCTTTCTCACTCCCTCTGCCCCATCTCCCCCCCTTGACCCAACAGCCAGGCCTCGCCCTCCTTGCCCCCTGAATTGCCCCACACCAGCTCTACTCCCCCCACGCCCTTTACCTACCTGCTTCCCAGCCATATCCCCTTTACACAGTCCCCCCCCACACTTAACCTGCTAGAAGCCTTTAAAACTTACTGTCGCGTTTTTTTTTTAACTCAACTGCCCGAGCAACAAAACCTTCCTCAAGCACCGCGCTTAACTTAGCAAATGCCACACTCGCCTGTTCCCGCTGCAATGGAAGCCGCACCCGACACCACAACATGACGCTGCTGCAGCTCCACTCCTGACTCGCCTCGAGGACGCGCTGCCGAAGCCTTCGTCTGTTGCCGCACCACCGCCAAAGCCCTAGCTTCTCCCGATCCTGCCCCTGCAACCTACTCGAGCCACCACCGTGCCGCATGTGCTTGGCCTCCTTAGCCCCCAGCCGCAGCACATGGACTCCACTTAATGATCTTGATAGCTATATTGCTAAGTGGGACAGTTCAATAGAGAAAGCTGCACTACTTCCCAAGATTTCACAATAAGCAGTGTCATAGGAGACAAAAAGAATCTCTGAACCTTAGTACTCTCAGGAAATAAGACAGATAAAAAGGCAGCTGAGAAAACTAAAAAGAAAATGGAGATCATCAAACATTCATCAGGACCAGCAATTATATATGGATAAATTACAATTATAATGAAATATGATAAATCACAACAAAATGAATTATAAGAGGATCCTCATGAATTACTTGAATTGTCCCTGAGAAGTCTTTGAGGTTGTAAAAAACCTAACAGGTTCTCGGAACCATCTAAACACCTCAAGCTCTTGCAAATCTCTATATTACCAAACATGCATCCTCTCCTGTCTCCATGATACCAACTTCCCCCATTCTAACACCTAGCACAATTTGATCCATTTTCCACAAATTAAATCTCAAAGAACTCAAAGTTAACATCAACACTACAACCTAGAGTCTGGATCCCTGTCCAGTAAGCTGGCTGAAAGTGGCCCATGCAGACCTAGAACACTACCTCCTAGATATGGTCAACACATCACTGACACAGGGGATAGTGCCTAAACTTCGGAAGCGAGCCTCAATTCACCCAATATTGAAAAAAAATGTTCTTGACAAACTCTGTCCATCATATAGGCCAATATCCAGCCTCCCATTTTTAACTAAAATTATAGAAAAAACAGTTTACTCGCAACTGCATGACCATATTGATACTCATGCCCCACTAAAGAGCACCAGTATGGATTCAGGCCATATCATAGTGTTGACACCCTGTTAATTGGGCTCTTTGACAATCTAATAAAGGTCATAGATAAGAACATAAGAGATGCCATACTGGGTCAGACCAAGGTCCATCAAGCCCAGTATCCTGTTTCCAACAGTGGCCAATTTAGGTCATACGTACCTAGCAGTTTCCCCAAAAGACAGATTCCACAATGCTTGTACTGGGTCAAGCATTGATATCCTGGGTCCCTTCTTAATAATGGTTTATGGACCTTTCCTCCAGGAACTTGTCCAAACCTTTTTTTAAACCCAGCTACACTAACAGCCTTTACTACATCCTCCGGTAACAAATTCTAGAGTTTCATTACACGTTGAGTGAAAAAATATTTTCTTTTATTAGTCTTAAATAGTTTACCCTGTAGATTCATTGCATGTCCCCTAGTCTTTCTATATTCTGATAACTTAAACAATTGATCTACGTTTACCCGTTCCACTCCGTTCATTAATTTATAGACTTCTATCATATCTTCCCTCAGCTGTCTCTTTTCCAGGTTAAAGAGCACTAACCTTTTTTAGTCTTTCTTCATAGGAGTATCCTTCCATCCCCTTTACCATTTTGGTGGCTCTTCTCTGAACCTTTTCTAATAACGCTATATCTTTTTTAAGATACGGCGACCAGAATTGCACACACTAGTCAAGGTGCTGTCTCACCATGGAACGATATAGAGGCATTATAATATCTTTTGTTTTATTTTCCATTCCTTTCCTTATGATACCTTGCATTCTACAGTCAAACCTCGGTTTTCGTATGCCCTGGTTTTCGTACGATTCGGTTTTCGTTGACTTTTTTCATCAAGATTTTGTTCCGGTTTTCGTACGTTGTCTCGGTTTTCGTACAGTTGAAAATGGAGCACCATCTTGTGGCCAGAAGTGGGATTTTCTTTATTTTGATTTTCTTGCTGATTGACTGTCTTCCATATTTATTGGCGCTTCTCTTTTACAAGGCAGGCTGGAGCCCTGATTGTGCAGACGGCCAAGATGGCTGTTCCCGCCTCCGCTTCTGGTGGTGATTGCTCGATCCCTGGAGGGGAGAGCAGCTGGAGCTGTCTGGAGTGTGTCCCTCTCCCAGCGCCCGATGGCGCTTCTCTTTTACAAGGCAGGCTGGAGCCCCAATTGGGCAGCCGGCCAAGATGGCTGTTCCCGCCTCCGCTTCTGGTGGTGATTGCTCGATCCCCGGAGGGGAGAGCAGCTGGAGCTGGCTGGAGTGCGTCCCATATGCCAACAAAAGTCTTCAATAAAGGTAAAAGTGATGTTACATGCTCATTTATCCATTTCATTAGTCATTTATATGTATTTCTCATTGTTTTCTGTATGTAAAAATATAGTTATTCTCTCTAAAATGTATTTTTTGTCAATATTTTTGGGTGTCTGGAACGGATTAATTGAATTTACATTATTTCTTATGGGAAATCTTGCTTCGGTTTTAGTCCGTTTCGGTTTTAGTCAGACTTTTTTGAACGGATTAATCATGAAAACCGAGGTTTGACTGTATTTGCTCTCTTGGCCGCTGCTGCACACTGGGCCGAGGGTTTTAACATGTTATCCACAATGACGCCTAAATCTTTTTCCTGAGTGGTGGTTCCTAATGTGGAACCTTGCATCTTGTAACCATAGTTTGGGTTGTTCTTCCCTAGGTGCATAACTTTGAACGTGTCCACATTAAATTTCATCTTCCATTTTGATACCCAGTCTTCCAATTTATCAAGATCCTCTTGCAATTTTCCACAATCCTCTTGGGTTTTAACAACGTTAAATAATTTTGTGTCATCTGCAAATTTGATATCTCCACTCGTTATTCCCTTTTCCAGGTCTTTTATGAATATGTCAAAAAGCAGCGGACCCAGCACAGATCCCTGGGGTACTCCACTATTCACCTTTCACCTAGATAACCTTAAACAAGCAGTTATGCTAATATTTTTAGATATAACTGACATCTTTGATTCAGTTAGTCATCCAATCCTTGAAAGGCTCAAACAAATTGAATTATACAGGATAACTTTAAAATAGTTCCAATCCTACCTCACCGATCAATCTCAACAAGTGAAAATAGGGCAACAGACTTCATAGTCATTCTCACAGAAACAAGGGATACCGCAAAGCTCTGCTCTTTCCACCCTGTTATTTAACATATATTTGCAACCTATCTGTAACAGCATCCAAAGATTCAATGTCTGTTGTTCCATCTGTGCAGGTGATGTAATGCTGCTCCTCCCCTTTGATTTAGCACAGTCCAACTTTACCCCCTCACCTCATGCTTTTCTAAAGTTGCACAATTGGCTAAACAACTGTAACCTCAAAATTATAAAAAAGAGGTAATAATCGTTACAAGAAACATACATTTTACCCTGTCCTCTCATCTCATAGTAGATGATGTAGCGCTACCAGTAAAAATAAGATAAAATACCTTAGTGTCACCCTTGATAGTTCCTTAAATTTAACACATCTCAAAACAGCTGGTCTAATCTACAACAAACTAAGACTTATTAAGCATTTGAGGCCCCTTATTCAACACCAAGACTTCAGAACTGTTCCAACTATGGTATTCCCCCCCCCCCCTATTGATTTCTGCAATAGTATCCTCCAAGGGCTACCCAACAAAAAAATCGAAAACATCTTATAGATAGCCCAACATATTGCTGCCAGGATGGTAGTAAAAGCTAACCCAACAGAACATATTACACCCATGCTATACAATCTGCACTGGTTCCCAATCCATAGCAGGATCAAATACAAAATAATGATGACCACATTTAACTTAATAAGGGAACTATCTCCATCCTACTTAACAAACCTCATAAAGAACCTCACAAATGACAGAATAAGAAGTGAATGTAGTCAGAACACACTTCCTGTGCCACACTCATTCAGAAAGTCAGGGCAACAACCAATAGAGCATTTAACTTCACTGTACCAATGATGTGGAACTCTCTTCCAGATAAGCTGAGGGCCACATCGGACCTTATCACCTTTCGGCAAATTACTTTAAGACACAGCTGTTCATAGAACATTTTGGTACAGATCACTTCCACACGTAACACAGACTCCAGCACAAATATAAGGTTTTCTCTGTTACCTCTTCGCCCCCCACCCCTCTGACCCCTCCAAGTTATTGAACCCAACCAAAGCCAGTTTAATACTAATAGATGCACCACTATTAAGTGGGTGTCCTTGACCCTGTAAATATATTCTTTTGTATATATTTTGCATACATGTAAGTAAGTTACATTGTTACACGCCACCGTGCATTTGCTAATGTTTTCTTATATACCGTTTACATATTAACAGATTTCAACATGGAACAATGTTAAGGTCTCTGTAAACCGCTATGATTTAGCCAAAAGATGGTATATAAAACCAATAAATAAATAAATCTTCCATTCCAGCTGATGCCACCCCAAAGGACGCTCCCCACCGACGTATCCAAATTGGGATGGGGCACGCATTTAGTCTGCTGACGCAGGGCCTCTGTTTGGAGCAGGAGAACCTGCACCAGATCAACTTTCTGGAGCTCTGGGTGATCGCAAATGCCTTTGGGGCTTTCCAGGTGCACTTGGCCAACATGATGGCCATGTTCTATGTCAACAAACGGGGACATGGGATCATACCTTCTGTGCGGGGAGGCGGTATGCCTCTGGAAGTTCTCAGTAGCTCATGGCATGGAGCTGCAGGTGACCTACCTACCTGTGGAGCTCAACATGCTTTTGGACCACCTCAGCTGGGTCCTACAGCCTCATGAGTGGCCCCTCAACAGGAGGGTGGTCAACCACATCTTTTGGGAATTGGGGCACACCAACAGTTGACCTTTTTGTCTCTCCATGCAATGCGCAGGTGGACCATTTTGTTCTTTGGTGGCCACGAGAGGCAGGCTGGTGTCAGATGCCTTCCTCCTTAACTGGAGGATGGGCTTACTGTATGCTTACACTCCAATTCTGCTGATGGTGAAGGCGTTTCTCAAGCTCCAGGTGAGCAGGGGGAACATGATCCTCTTCATGCCATACTGGCCTAGCCAACCGTGGTTGTCCCTGCTGCTTCAGCTCTTCTGCTGGGAGCCCATCCAGTTGGGTTACGATCCCAATCTCATTTCTCAGGATGAGGAGTCCCTCCTGCACCCAAAAGTCTGGTCCTTGGCCCTCACGGCATGGTTGCTGAGCGGGTAGTCTTGTCTGAGCCCAACTTATTGGGGAAGCTGGCGGATGTCCTAGCCTCCTGCAAGGGCTCCACCCACCATGCCTGTGATTTCAAGTGGTGCTGCTTCTTCCTCTGATGTACAGGAAAGGTATTGGGTCCTTTCTCCTGCCCGGTCAAGGCTTTGCTTGGGTACCTCCTGCATTTCTCCGATTCGGGCCTCAAATCTAATTCTGTGCGAGTGCACTTGACTGTGATTGAGGCCAACCACTGGGGCTTGGCGGGAAAGCCCATCTCCACTCAGCTGTTAGTAGCCCTCTTCATGCAGGGTTTGCTCCTGTCAGTACATCCTATTAAGTGGCATGGGATCTCAACGTGATCTTGGGACAATTGTCTGCGTCCTTCGAGCCACTCGCTACCTGTCTGCTGAAATTCCTGACCTGGAAGGTCATCTTTCTGGTGGTGATCACCTCAGCTCGCCAAGCCAGTGAGCTTCAAGCTCTGGTGGCCCATCTGCTGTACACAAGATTCCACCATAATCAGGTGGTACCGCGCATTCACCCATGCTTCTTGCCCAAGATGGTTTCTGCCTTCCATCTCAACCAGTCGGTTGTGGTACCTGCCTTCTTTCCAAGGCCTCATACCTACAGAGCAGAGGCCCAGCTGTAAATTATTGGTTTACTAGTGGGTGCTGGCCTTCTACCTTGAGCAGACCAATCCACACTGTTGCTCTACGCAGTTGTTCATTTCCTATGGCCCCCAACAGACTGGGCATAGCAGTCTCCAAATGCATGCTGTCCATTTGGATGGCAGACTGCATATCTTTTGCCTACACTCAGGAGGGGCTGCACCTGGAGGATCATGTCATGATCCACAATGTCTGGATCATGGAGGCTTCCGTGGCCAATCTGCACTCTTTTTCCATGGAGGAGTTTTGCAGCACTGCTACGTGGTCCTTTATCCACACCTTTACAGCCTACTACCTTGATGGGGATTCCTGGTGTGACAGTAACTTTGGCCAAGCTGTTCTTTATCTTTTTGGTTTAACTCCTTCCCACCAGCCCTTCTGTCCGTCCAGGCTACTGAAAAAGGAGTCCTGATGCCTGCTGTGGACATTTGAATCAGTTGAGTCCTGAAGGGGGATGACTACTATTTCTCTTGATCCTTGTTGCTCCTGTTGGGCTAGTTTTTTGTGTTCGATAGCCTGTAGCTTGCAAGTTCCATAAGTAAGGATTTTCTGCTTTTTCACTAAGAAAGTAAGGGAGACATTTAAAAATACAGGGATAAAGTGCAGTTACATACCTGTAGCAAGTGTTCTCCGTGAACAGCAGGAATAAGTCCTCACAACCCTCCCACCTCCTTGTGGAGTAGCTTTTGACTAATAGCTTTTGTATTTTACTGAGGAAAAGATGGCACTATGGAGTGGCCTAGTGGTTGGGGCAAGGTACTTCGGGCCGGAAGGTCGGGGGTTCAAATCCCACTAGAGGACAGCAACCTTGGGCCGGAAGGACTGGGGTTTCTAGTCCCACAGGTGCTCCTTGTGGTCTTGGGTAAGCCACTTAACCCTCCATAGCCCATGTTCCCTGTAAAATAGTTCTCTGTGTGCTGTGCTTTCCTGTCTAATCAATGTGTTTATACCTCAAAAATTTCCTGTCATGATTTGACAATTTCCAATCTGTAATCAAAACCGCTGCTGATCGCTGGAAGTAGCGGTATACAAATGTATACTAAATAAACTATGGCAGGCAGGGGAAGGGGAACATTCCCACAGGGGGCTCCGTCAGGGGACATCACCCATACGTGAGGACTTATTCCTGCTGTTCATGGAGAACAACTGCTACAGATATGTAACTGTACTTTATCCCTATAGTTTTAAATGTCTCCCTTACTGTCAGTGTATGAGCCAATCTGTGCTCATGCACTGACAGGAAGGGAGATTTGTTACTCCTGATGTAGCAACTCTGCAGGTTGCTGTATCAGTGTGCAGTATTTTTTCTGTCAGTGCACACTTATTAATGTGGTGCTAATTTGCATGCTGTTTATTGCATTAGGAGTAAAAGAGATTTTTGGTGCTAAATCTTAGTGTGCCATAGTAATTCACAGCTGCTTACATAAGGGCCAGAGGCAGAAAGGTATATCTGGAGAACTAGAGAGGAGGATTGAGGGGAAAAGTTTGCTTTTTTGCAGATGACATGAAGATTTGCAACAACAACAACAACAACAGAGTGAATTCCTCTGAGGGAGTGGACATCATGAGGCTAGATCTACAAGAATGGTCTAATGCTTGACAGTTAAGGTTTAATACAAAGAAGTGGAGAGTCATGCACTTGGAATGCAGAAATCCAACTGAATCATATGCAATAGGGGTGAGAGGTTAGTGTGCACAGACCAAGAAAAGGGACTTCGGAGTGGTAGTATTTGAGGATCTCAAGGTAGCGAAATAATGTGACAAGGCAGTAGCCAAAGCCAGAAGGATACTGGGTTGTATACAGAGGGGGAATAACTGGGTTGTGAGAAGTGTGATGGAGCCCCTAGACTGGGCAGGGGTTTTTGTTTGAACTATTTCTGTTGGGATCCAAGATGGCACTGCTGTACTCTTTGATATTTTTTTCCTCACTAGTTTACTCCCAATACAGGTTGGCAAATGGGTAAAAGGAAAGGGATGCCACCGGTCTGCCTGGCGAACACTAGTGAGTTATATGCTGCAATGAGCAGACTTGGAGCCCTGAGAAACCATTGCTAGCATGGTTTGCACACACGCCAATGATGGCGTGGAAGTTTCTCTGTGCCTGGAGCTGTGCAGCCCCCACCCCAGCTAAGCAGTGAGCTGAATGCAGCAAATCCCAATTTTGACCAGGATACAGAATTGGCATTACCTGGGTTGTCGGTAGAAGGTGATTTGGTCAACACTCGCTGGACCCAGGGCATGGCTCCTGCAAAGATGCCAAAGAAGAACACAAAATGTCTGGATCACATTAGAACACCAAAACTAGTGCTAACCTACACCACTTTTCAAAATTAACCAATATTCCAACCGATTAACTCTCACCATATAAACTTTAAATTGAAAGAGCAATAGTCAATGGGGAAGGCTGATTTTAAGTACTCAAACACTTTATAATTCTTATAATTTTTTTACGAATTACAGCCTCACAAAGACTAAACAGAGGAGAAAAGACCTCAGTGTTAAAGCTGTTATCCCTCTAGTAAGCGGAGTTGCCAAGGGGGAGCTGCCTTACAAAAACATCAGTGGTCAGAAAAGCTCCTCTTAGCATATAAAGATTTATTATCAAAGTCTATTAAATTAAACAAGCTAAGCTACCAATCAAAGCTTACCAATCAAAGCTTTTCTAACAATTTTACCTAAAAATTTCAATTATTTTAAATTTTCATTAAAACAGCAACAATAGTGTCTCAACTCCATACATTAATAGGTAACCATCAGAAAAGACAGCAGTGTCTGAAAGAGAAACAAAGATGCTTTAAAGCCAGTATTTTCTAATATTGCAGTAACATATTCAGATCACTTGTCTTTAGAAATAAATCGGCATCCCGCAGAGACAAAGTAGCCCTTTGTTTTTCCGTGAGGCTTCATCAGGTGCAAACACTGATTCTGCTACGGGAAAGCTTACAGTGGTGGTGTGTGACATCAGTGCTGCTCAGTTTAAATAAACAGTAATAGTCAATTGTAGAGATGTAGAGGGGGGAATGTACACGGGCCAATCAAAAGTAAACTCTCCACAAATGGTAATAAGCAATCATAGTGATATGGGGGGGCACAACATACACAGGCCAATCAAAAGTCAATTCCCTACTCTTGTTTAAACAATAAGGTTCCATGGAATTGAGAAGAAAAATCAGTTTCTCTGTTCTCTGCAACAATATCTTTCCCTGATCACCTCCTCTCAATGACATAGGAATGTAATCAATAGCCATACAACAAAGATCTTCAAAGCTATGATGATAACACTGAAAATGATCTACCAAAGGAGCTTTTTCCCTTGATTATGACAAGCTATGCTTGTGCTCAGAAAGACGAGTCCACAGTTGTCTTGTAGTTTTTCCAATGTATATTTTAGAGCAAGGGCAATAAATCATATAAACAAAAGTAGATGTGCATGATGTCGTCGTCTGTTACTGAAAGGTCTTCCGTTTGCTGAAAATTCAGTTCCTCCTTCCATAACAGCACAGAACTTACAGCGGCCACATTTAAAGTGGCCCTTTGGATTATCTTTCTCCACATAATGGTAAACGGCCAGTCAAAGTCCTGTAAATTCCGTTCTCAGCTGTATGCTATACAAGGTTTTACTAAAGACAAAATTGGATATGCACTAAAAGTTATTAAGCAATACGCGAAGCTAAGGAAGAATATTAAACGCATGTATGTTCTTTGTGCTTATCACGTCTAGAATACATAGTCTTAGGCTTCTCTATCAACCATTCTTGGTGATTAGGATAGACTCTTGTATGCTTTATGCAATGTATTTACTGGATAGCTCTATCTTTAAACTTAGATAACATCGTATTCGCCTGTGATCGATATTCATAATCAGATGAACAGATTCTTCGAAAACACAACTGTGAATAAGAAACTATTTCTTGAATGTGCAGTATGAAAGCTACCATATTGCAACAAAGTATTTTGGTCAGTAGGCTTAGAATATAAAGTTGTACTAAAGCCGTTTCTCTCTTTAGTAACTTGACCATCTAAAAAATGAATGCGAGACTCATCTCATGTCATTTCAAAATGTATAGCAGAATTGCAGGTGTTCAAAAAATTTACAAAATCATACAGACAGTGATGAGTACTGCAGCAAAGAAGAAATATGTAATCAGTATATCTCCACCATGTAGTATAAGAGGATGAGACTATCCATTGTGTCTTAAAGACTTCCATATAGTGGTTCGCAAGTGAAGGTGCAAAAGTTGTTCCTATCGCTGTGCCTGAGAACTGCAGATAAAAATCATTATGAGGGACAAAAAAGAATTTTCAGAGCAATTTCAGCAAGCTGTAATAAAATGCTGGTAGTACTCTATGGGGATGCAGGCGAGAATCCCAAACTTCTTGCAGTACCAGAAGTGCTTCATCCTGTGGGATAATTGTATATAGAGCCCTTACATCTAGAGTGACAAGCCATTGTACATTCCCAAATTCTTCCATATGTTGTAAATTGAAGAGAAAATGTGTAGTGTCTTTAATATATGATTTTATTTTAGGAGCTTCATATCTGAGAAAATGTTATTGAGATAACGTCCCACAAATTCCAGTAAGGAATCCTTGAGAGGATAGGTCTGCCTGGGGAGTTTAATTAAAGTCTTAGGATTTTTAGGCAGAAGATAAAATGCTTGAATCTTTGGAATTTTTGGATTAAGAAAAGCTAATTTTTTTCTTAAACAAAAAGCCCAATTTATGGGCTGCCACAGCTAGTGTTTCTCATATTGTATATACACAGTAGGGTCTTTCTCAAGCTTTACAATAATGGATATATTAGTTGTTGCATTGCTTCTGACTCATAGGCTATCTTGTCCATTACAACGGTAGTGCCACCTTTGTCTGCTCTTTTAATTGTAATCAATTGATTCTGCTGTAAATTTTTTAAATCTAGTCTTTCAGCCTTAGACAAATTATCACAGGTACACTAAAAAAATTTTTTTTTAAACTGCCTCTAATGTTTCGATTGATTTTTACATTTTTTGGTGCGCTGAATCCAAATCTGGTAACCAATTTGCTCCATCACGTACAGATTTTTTGCTACATTGGGTTAGCAGTTTGAGGTGAACGTTTCAGATTGAGTGCGATCGAGAGAAGTTTCTTGGATGAATTCTTTATACTAATTGTTTAGTAGTTATTCAAATAAGAATAAAGAAAATTGTAACAAGGCAGCACATAAGAATAGAGTAATGTCAACAAAACACACTGTGATGGTAGCAAAATTGTCTGCACTTAAAACAGCCACATGTGCACAAACATTGAGCATATAAGAGCGAGGTTAGACACAAAGCAAAGCAAAGAAATGTGCAAAAAATGTTGTACAGGTATGTATGTAAGAATAGAAAACGCAAACCGCACCATTGCAATACATGAAGACAAACACCCGATGGTGTGAAAATAAAATTCTAATAAATGAGATCCGACACTGGTAATAACTAGCAAATTTTTATTTCAAAGTTTAGTAAAAACACGATATTTGTCAACACAGTTTAGATTTTAAAGTCATTCTTGGGTCAATCAATCTCCTGGTGGGCCCGTTTCTTCTTCCCCCGAATGCTTCTCTTGGTGCGCTGCTTGGCGTATTTTTCATCTGGGGTTTCCCGCAGCAGCAACCAGCAGAAATCAGCCATCATAGTGGTGTTCCATCTTCCTTGGTACCTTCTCTCTGCGTCCTTGATGTCCTGGTGAAACCTTTCACCTTGTTCTTCACTGTACGCCCCCAAGTTTTCGGGAAAGTAGTTCACATGGGAGTGCAAGAAATGGACTTTCAGGCTCATGTTACAGCCTTGTTCTTTGAAGGCATTGAGCATCCTGGCAACAATATCCTTATAGTTCTCATCCCGCCTGTTCCCCAAGAATTTGAGAACAACATCCTTGAAGGAATCCCAGGCTTCTTTTTCCTTCTCAGACATCGTTTCAGCGAATGCTCCATCTGAAATGAGTTTCCTTATATCAGGGCCAACAAACACTCCTTCCTTTAGCTTTGCTTCAGAAAGTCGGGGGAACTTTGAGCAAAGGTACCGAAAGCACTCACCATCTTTTGGAAGGGACTTGATGAATTGTTTAATGAGACCCAACTTAATGTGGAGAGGTGGTAATAGAATTTTATCATGAGGTACCAAGCTCTCATGAAGAACATTTTTCTCACCGGGTCTCAAATACTCCCGAATTGGCCAGTCTTTTTTCCCCCAGTGTAGGTCGCGGGCCCGGCTATCCCACAAGCAAAGGAAGCAGGGATATTTGGTGAAACCGGATTGCTGCCCTAATAGCATGGATAGAATTTTAAAGTCTCCACAAATCATCCACTTATGCTCATCATAACGAATCTTCTGAAGAATCAGGGCCAAATTCTCGTATTTTTCTTGGAGAATAACAGAGTGAGCAATAGGAACTGAAGCGAATGTGTTGCCATTATGAAGAAGAACACCTTTTATGCTGTCTTTTGACGAATCAATGAACAGCCGCCATTCAGCAGGATCATACTTGAGTTTAAACTTTTCCATCACTCCGTATATATCGTTGCAAAATACCAAATCTTCCTCTTTGCTGAAATACTTCAAAAATTGTGTCTCGCGGTTGCGGTACCAATAAAAAGTTGTTCCTGGTGACAATAGATTTTTCTGTTTAAGCCGAGAACCTAGCAGTTGGGCAGCATCTTTTGGGAGTCCTAAATCCCGGACTAAATCATTCAATTCAGCTTGAGAGAAAAGTTCAAGTTTCGGATCTGGTTCAGTTTCAAACTCGGAAGTACTGGACTCATCGGGAAAAGCCATCTGATGAGTCTCATCATGATCAGAACCGTCCACACAAATGTGATCCAAAGATTTTGGTGGTTCAGGCACAGGTACTTCGTTGCTATGAGGCATAGGCCTAATTGCTGAGGGAAGGTTGGGGTAACTTATTACGTTCTTATTTTTTAAGTTGTATCCCTTCACAATGCAAGAGCAAACATAGCAGTCACTGCTGTGGTCTCTTTGTTCACGCCACATCATAGGTATTCCGAAACGAAATGCTTGTTTTTTACCTTTCATCCATAAGCGTAGATCTTCCTCACATGTCTTGCACACTTTGTGAGGAGCCCACGGTTTGTCTTGATCGCCTAACTTCAAACCGAAATAGGCGAAATATACTTTTTTAATAAATGCAGAAATGTTCCTCTGCCGCTTTTTCACGGTATATTCCCCACAAATAAAACAAAAACTGTCCGGAGAGTTGACGCAACCTCTGGCTCTGTGAGCCATCACAAATACACAGCACTGCAAACTACAACTGTAGTGAACCACTTCGGAATAAAGCTGGATTACGACTGAGCAAACAAAAGGTAATAATGAACTTGCAAGAAACTGAAATTTGACAGGAACGTTCATGTCGCAACCACCGTATTTGAGCGAGCGAACGAGGCGAGGCGAACAGGAAAGAACATGCGCCAGCGCGAGTACTGGATTTAGCCCCCCGCCTCCCAATTGTCCTGTTAATGTATAAAATGAATACAAAACACTCTAAAATATCATGAGGGAGTGTTTCTAGTTGGTTAACCATTACAACCTCTATTTTGGGCCAAGAAAATAAACTGCAGTCGGCTAAAAAGAAATTATGTGAACATTCCTTATATGGGTAAGAAATCTAATTTTGCAAGAAAATGTGACGTGATGGAACATTTTGGCTATTTTTCCTGGATTCAGCACCCCAAAATCTATAGGAATCGGTTGCAAAACTGGAGGCAGTTTTTTGGTAGTGTTACCTGTGTTATGTTTCGGTTTAGATAAATGTTTCTCCAACTCTGTAATGTTTGCAAAACTGGATCCAGTGGACCAGGAGGTACCTAAGAAGACTTTAGCTGAACTACCAAAGTATCAATAGTATTTTCTTTATCTGCAAAGTATGTCCTAAGCTGTAGTGTCCTTATACATTTTTCAGTAGCAATTCTACTTTGAAAAACACTATTTGAAGGGCCAGGAACGTACAATAAGCCTTTTGAAAGTAAAGAACATTCAGCTTCAGATAAAGTAATAGAAGATAAATTTATTACTACTGATGTCATTGATACTGTTGAGGTTGGTATTGTTGACGCTGCAATTGGGAAGGACCCAGAGTAACCCAATTCTCTGTGCAGTCTCTTTTGCCTAAAAAATCCCTATGGTCATCACTAGATAGTAGACATTCCAAAGAATTCAAAGCCTATTCTCCAATGAGGGTGTTCATTATTATTTTGACAGTTATAAAACCTTGGCCAGTTATAAAGTTTCCTTCATTTCTTTTTCATCTCAAAGTAATTTGTTTATTTTCATATCTCTAAGCTCTGATTTATAATGGTCCAATTGTTTCCTCAGATAAATTTTTGGTAGCCTTAAGATTCTTCAAATTGATATCCAGTTGCTTCTTTAATTCAATACTTTTATTAGCTGTAAGGAAAATTTTAAGAGAAAATTAAATTGAACATTTTAGGTAAAATTGTTAGAAAAGCTTTACTAATTGGTAAGCTAAGCTTAGCTTTTTTAATTTAATAGACTTTGATAATAAATCTTTATATACTAAGATGAGCTTTTCTGATCACTGGTGTTTTGTAAGGCAACTCTGCTTAGTAGAGAGATAATAGATTTAACACTGATGTCTTTTCTTCCCTGTTTAGTCTATATAAGCTTTGTAATTCATAAAACATTTATAAAAATTATATAAATAGTCTCTTTGAATATTTAAATTCAGCCTCCACAGTTGACTATTGAAGGCTCTTTGTGTTTAAAGAGATGGTGAGAATTAATCGGTTGACACATTGGTAAATTTTGAAAATTGTAGTAAGTTAGCACTAGTTTTGGTGATCTAATGTGATCCAGATGTGTGGTGTTTTTCTTTGGTTATAAACACTTCTGGCCCTGACTTGGTTTGCTGCTTGCTGTGCTGTGAGGGCTTGTATGCATCAGTGATGTTCAAAGCTAAGCTATCGCTAGCTTAGCTACTCCTAGGGTCTCCCAAGATAGACAGGTCTCAGTTGAGGTGCCAGACTAAGACAAACCACCCATCTGGGCAGCAGCAGAATGGGACAGTGTTGGTGGCAGAGGATTATGTTTCTATGACAACTGCAACAACACAATTACCTGCAAGGAAGAAAGACCTAGCAAATCTACTTTTATATCTTGCCACGAAAACCCAATGGATAGTCACAAAACAAATTGCACTATAGTGCTGAGGACTTCTTAAAGCCACATTTATGATGTGGTTGTGTCTGCTGATGTAGCTGTGCATGAAATGAGAGTCAGAAGTTGCAAAGATGTCTTACATATTGGGACATGGACTACGCGAAGCATGAACCAATGGAAGTTGGAGATGGTCAAGAATGAAATGGAACGTGTACAGCTCCATCTATTGGGCGTCAGCAAACTGAAATAGACTGGCATCGGTCACTTTGCATCTGATGATCACATGGTCTACTATGCTGGAAATGAAGGACAAAAGAAATGGTGTTGCATTTATAAAGAAAAAACAACTTGCAAGAACTGTAATAAAATACAATACAGTCAGTGAATGCTTAATTTCTATTCATCTACCAGGAGTGCCCATCAACACAACTATAATTTAGGTATATGCCACAACAGCTGCAGAAGATGAAGTTGATGAATTCTATGAACAAGTGCAAGCTGAAATTGACAGAACATGCAAACAGGATATTCTGGAACACAGATGTTGGCAACAAAAAGGAAGACAAAGTAGTTGGAAAATTTGGCAACAGAAATGAAGCTGGTGAAAGACTGCTAGAATTCTGAAAGATCAATGTTCTCCAGGACCAAGCAGGAAGTCGGTCCTCACATATGGGTGACGTCGGCGTCGACGGAGCCCCCATGCAGAGCATTTCCCCAGCTTTCAAAGAAAGCCTTTGGGAATGCAGGCACGCATGCGCGATCCCCTTCCCACCCAAAGGTGCCATCTTGCTCAGTCTTCTTTTTTCTGCGGAGCCCTATGGACGCCTGTCCTTGTCACCCGTGAAAAAAGTTGATTTTTCTGCGTTGGGTCGAGTTTTTTCTTCAGTTCGACGTTGGTTCCTTTCACGCCTGGACTCGGTATACCGGTGCCGAGCCCGGATCTCTTTTTTTTGTTTTTGTCCTTAGAGACTGCGTTCGCGCCTTTTTTCTTTTCCCTGGCAGCCCAATTTTTTGATCTTGCAGGGGCCCTTTTTCCCCTGATGGCTGCCAGTGGCTTTAAGAAGTGTGAACGGTGCAAGAAACTGATGTCTCTCACCGACACACACGACTGCTGCCTCCAGTGCCTGGGGCCAGACCATGATTCTGCGGTCTGTAGTTCCTGTGGCAAAATGTCTTCCAAGGCATTACGGAGCCGTCAGCACCTGCGTGAGAGGATCTTCTCCGAATCTGCCTCTGGACGGGTCCGGACTTCATCAGAGGCCTCGACGTCTCGGGAGTCTGACCCCAAGCATCGTCGGGGCTCCTCTGAAAGGGAGTCCCCCTCGAGGGAGCACCGAAGGAAGAAGAAACCCACAAGGGCGGCATCAGTGGACGCTCTTGGCTCCTCGAGGGCCAGGTCGCATAGCCCCGATACCTGTCCCGGGTCTTCGAAGTTAGAGAGGCCTGCAAAGCATCCTCTTGTAGAGTCGGAGGCCCCGAGTCACGTGAGTCCTGTAGTCCTCGTGGACTCTCCTCCGGGGGAGCCGACGTCGGGCGCGACGCCATTGGGGCCCGAGTCGGAGGCTGCTGGGTCTCCTGAGCTCGGACTCAGCTTGACGGCCTTGGAGAGCAGATTGTCTGCCTTCATGGAGCAGCAGCGGGTGCTGATCGCCGGTCTCACCGGCGCATCTGCCCCGACCACCGGGACATCGACGTCCAAGTCGACCCTGGAGGCCGAGCCGATCCTCGAGACCATGCGAACTCGAGTCGATCCTCGACCGAGGTCACCCTCGGCCTCCCATTCGGGACCGAGGTTGTCGACGCCGGTTCCCTCGGTGTCGGGGCAGATGGCGTCGGTGCCCGTCCACTCGGAGCCGCTCAATTCCTCCTCGGAGGAATCAGTGTGGGAAACGGAGGAGTCGTCGTCCCCGGACACCTTCTGGACTCAGTGCGTCCCTTCGGACTCACCAGGTTCCGAGCCTCGGACAAGGTCCCCCCCAGAGGATACCAGGTTCTCGGATTTCGTGAGCGAAATGGCCAAGGAACTGGCATTCCCTGTGGACCCCGAGGAGGAGCCTCGAGCCGAGGAGCTCGTGGCTCTGCAGTATGACTCTCCTCCCAAGGAGGCCTTTACTGTCCCGGTTCCTCCGATGCTGGAGCAGTTGCTCTTCCGCATGTGGGAGGTGCCGGCCTCAATGCCGGTTCTAAGCAAGCGGGTCGATTCCATCTATCGAGTCCGCAAGAGCCCCGGGTTTCAAAAGGCACAGCTACTGCACCACTCCATGGTTGTGGAATTGGCCATGCATCGCCTGTATAGTCAGAGGATACTCCTCGTTGCCTCCCGGCAGGGAAGCCCAGAACCTGGATGCCCTCGGTAGAAAGTGCTTCCAGGGCTCTATGCTTGCTTGCCGTGTCCAGACCTACCAGCTGTACATGGGCATGTACCTTCGAGACCTGGCAAAGGAGGTTGCTGGGTTCTCTGCTGGTCTGTCCGAGGAACCTTTGCAGAGGTTCAAGGCCTTGTCTTCTGGTATTCGAGAGTGCTCGAAGTTTATCTCTCGAGCAGCCTACGATGGATTTGAGGCTTCGGCCCGGGTAGCAGGGGCCAGCATCAGGGCACGCCGCCAGGCCTGGCTACAATCCTCGGACCTCGAGCCATGGGTACAGGACAAGTTGGTCGATGTCCCTTGCCGAGGTGAAAACATCTTTGGCAAGCCCATGGCAGAAAAGGCTGCAGAACTTGAGACCGAGACTCTTACCCGGAAAACCTCTGCCCCTTCTCAGAAGAAGAAGGGCTCAGGGAAAAAGACCTTTTACCCGAGGAAGACCACTGCCTACAAAACCTACCCTCACTACCAGGCCTCTGCAGCTCCCCAACAGGGCCAGGGTCATGGGCCCCGTAGGCAGAAGGCCCCCAAGCCTCCTACTCCGGCTCCTGCTCAGCAGGGAGGGGGTTTTTGACTATGCAAGCATAGCCTCTCCTCCTCTCCAGGGCACAGGAGGTCGGCTGACCCTGTACGCAGACAGGTGGCCAGCCATCACAGGGGATACTTGGATGTTAAGCATCATCGAAAGGGGCTATCTGCTCCACTTCACCCAGATACCCCCCTCCTACTTTCCAGAGGAGCCTCCACGACCCCCTCTGCACAGAAACGTACTCCTTCAGGAGTTGGAAGGTCTACTAAGGGACCAGGTGGTGGAACCGTTGCCTCCCCACCTGGAAGGGCAAGGCTTCTACTCAAGATACTTCCTGGTACCAAAAAGAACAGGAGGCCTCAGACCCATCCTCAACCTGAGAAATCTGAACAAGCTTCTGGAGAGGGAAAAGTTCAAGATGCTTACCCTTGGAATCTTACTGCCCTACCTCCAGCAGGGAGATTGGCTATGCTCCTTAGACCTGAAGGATGCTTATACTCACATCCTCATCCATCCAAGTCACAGGCAATTCCTCAGATTTGTGGTGGGAGGAAAGCACTTCCAGTACAGAGTGCTTCCTTTTGGCCTCACCTCCGCCCTCAGGGTTTTTACAAAATGCCTGGCGGTGGTTGCGGCCTACCTCAGGAACCAGGGGATCTTTGTGTTCCCTTACCTGGACGACTGGCTAATCAGGGGCCAGTCTCCACAAGAGGCCAGGCAGGCCACCTGCAGAACCATATCCCTGCTTCAGCACCTGGGGTTCGTTATAAACTTCCCAAAGTCCACTTTGGTCCCCTCACAGGACATGGAATTCATAGGGGCAAGGTTGGATGCCATCCATGCAAAGGCCTATTTGCCTGTGGACAGAGCTCACAGGCTGATAAAGTTGACCATCCAGTTTCAGGCAAACTCTCTGGTCTCGGCCCGACACTTCCTCTGGCTCTTAGGTCACATGGCTTCCACAGTGTATGTCACCCCACATGCCTCACTACACATGAGGCCGGTTCAGTGGCACCTCAGGGCGCAGTGGCTGCAGGCCACAGGGAAATTGTCAAATAGAATAAAGGTGTCCAAACTCTTGGTGGACTCCTTACGCTGGTGGAGGCATCTCCCAAATCTGCTCAGGGGTGTTCCTTTTCAGGCCTCCCCGCACACTCAGGTGCTGACAACCGATGCTTCCCTGCAGGGCTGGGGGGAAGACTGCCAGGGGGCCTGCACCCAAGGCCTGTGGTCTCCGTGGGAGGCCGCCCAGCAGATCAACCTGTTGGAATTGAGGGCCATTCGACTAGCCTTGCAGACCTTTTCTCAGATCCTGTCTCACCAGTCTGTCCTAGTTCAGACGGACAACCAGGTGGCTATGTTCTACGTCAACAAGCAGGGAGGCACAGGATCCAGACTTCTGTGCCTGGAAGCACAAGCTGTCTGCTCCTGGGCTGTCAATCAGGGCATGACCCTCCGGGCGGTTTACCTCCCAGGCCAGGAAAACTACCTGATGGACAGGCTAAGCAGACTCCTGCAGTCTCACGAGTGGCAGTTGGATCCTCTGGTGGTTCAACGGATCTTTCTGAAGTGGGGTCTTCCGACCATGGATCTTTTTGCCAGTCCGCTGAACAGGCAACTACCCAGGTTCTGTTCCAGGCAACCACATCCCTTGAGAACAGCGCCAGATGCATTCCTGATCCCCTGGTCAGAGAGCCTGCTGTATGCTTTTCCTCCCACACCTCTGGTGGCCCGGACTTTATTCAAAATCCAGCAGGACCGAGCCATGGTGATCCTGATAGCCCCCAGGTGGCCCAGGCAGCCGTGGTTCCCTCTTCTGCAGTTGGCAGTGGATACTCCACTTCCTCTGGGGTTGCAACCCGACCTTCTGACCCAGGATCAGGGGTTCCTCTTGCATCCCAACCTCAAATCCCTCAATTTGATGGCCTGGCTGCTGAAAGGCTAGTCCTTGCTCCCTTGCTCCTATCAAGGGAGGTTGAAGAGGTGGTGTTGGCCTCCAGGAAGCATTCCACTAGGAAGGCCTATGCTCTGAAGTGGTGTAGGTTCTCTACTTGGTGTTCTCAACAGCAAGAGGACCCCGTCTCCTGCTCTATCCAGGTGGTGCTACACTACCTGCTCCACCTTTCCAACCTAGGACTTCAGTCCAACTCTGTCCGGGTCCACCTCAGTGCCATCTCAGCTCACCACTCGCCGGTGGATGGACAATCTCTCTCAGGGCCACCCTCTGGTGTCTTGCTTTCTCAGAGGCCTGCTTCTGCTTAAGCCTCCTATTCGTCCACCGGCCACTGAGTGGGATCTCAATGTGGTCTTGCAGCAACTGACTCGCCCACCTTTTGAGCCGATGGTAACCTGCCATTTACGTTTCCTCTCCTGGAAGGTGTTTTCTTGTGGCACTCACCTCAGCCAGGAGTGTGAGTGAACTTCAGGCCCTGGTTTCGGATAGGCCGTATACCAGGTTCTATAAGAACAGGGTAGTCTTGAGGACTCATCCTACGTTCCTTCCAAAGGTAGTGTCCTCTTTCACCTCAACCAGGAGGTGGTACTTCCAATGTTCTTTCTCAGGCTGCACGCCAGTAGGGCAGAGACTGTCTTGCATACCTTGGATTGTAGAAGGGCGCTGTCCTTTTACCTTGAACGTGCGCAGGGGCATAGAAGGGCTTCTCAGCTCTTCATTTTCTTTGACGCTAATAAATTGGGGTTGCCTGTCACTAAGCGTACATTGTCCATCTGGGTGGCAGATTGTATCGCCTGGGCGTACAGGGCAGCCGGACTCTCCCTGGAGGGTCAGGGCGAAGGCTGCATCAGTAGCTCACTTCCGCTCTGTTCCATTGGCAGACATCTGCCGGGCCACTACTTGGTCTTCAAGGCAGACTTTTGCGGACCACTACTGCCTCGAGAGGGAGTCCCGTAGGGACAGTGCTTTCGGGCAAGCGGTACTCCGTAATCTCTTTGAGGCTTAGGCAACTCCTACCCTCCGGCCCTGGTGGTGGGCTACCGTTCAGGTGTGGTCTCAGAGAAGATTCTCTCACTGTTGCTGAGGCTCTAGAGGGAGCTCTATTTTTCAGCCTGGGTTCCTGGTAGCCCAGAGCTAGGGAGTCACCCATATGTGAGGACTGACTTCCTGCTTGGTCCTGGAGAAAGAGTAGTTACTCACCTGTAACAGGTGTTCTCCAGGAGCAGCAGGAATCAGTCCTCACAACCCTCCCTCCTCCCCTTGGAGTTGCCGTTGTATATAGTTCATTTTCTTTTTTGTGCTGTCTTTTAGCTATGTCATCAGAGTGAACAAGATGGCACCTTTGGGGGTGGGAAGGGGACCGCGCATGCGTGCCTGCATTCCCAAAGGCTTTCTTTGAAAGCTGGGGAAATGCTTCGCATGGGGGCTCCGTCAATGCCGATGTCACCCATATGTGAGGACTGATTCCTGCTGCTCCTGGAGAACACCTGTTACAGGTGAGTAACTACTCTGTCTATTCATCTTGAGCACCTCCTTCCAGCAATATAAGCTCAGACTGTGCATGTGGACTTCACCCAATTGTACAGGAATCAAATTGACTAGATCTGTGAAAGACCAATGGAAAACTTGATAACATCAACAAAGAAAAAACCTGGAGGTGACTGTGGTACAGATCACCAACTACTAGCATGCAAACTCAAGTTAAGTTGTAAAAGGGCAAGCCACTCTTGAATGTAGCAAAATATGGCCTTGAGAATATACTAATGGAATTTAAAGACTGCCTGCAAAATCGATCTGCTGCTTTAGATACAAATGACAGAGTTTCAGAAGAGTTATGGGATGATATCAAGAAGACTGTTGAAAGAAAGTGAGAAGTGTCTCTACAAAAGCAGAAAAAGCAAAAATGGCCAAAATGGATGACTGACGAAACTCTGAAAATTGCCAAGAAATGCAGAGAAGCTAAAGCCAGAGGAGAAAGGCAATCACAGAGCTCAACAGAGATTTCCAACGTGCAGCAAGACAAGACAAGGAGAAGTACTAAAATGGTCCATGCAAGGAAATGGAATCAGAAACTATTATAGGAAGAACAAGATTGGGTTTCTTAAAGCTACGAGAGTTAAAGAAGAAATTCCAGCCTCAAATTGGAATGCTACGAGATGCTAAAGGATCCATGTTGAATGATGCTGAGAAGATCAAAAATAGGTGAAAAGAATATAAGCAGTCATAACGTAAAGATCAAGTGGACCAACAGACGTTTCAACCTTTACCTTATGATCAGGAACCACTGGTGATGAAAGAAGTCAAAGCAGCATTGAAAGCCTTATCAAAGAACAAAGTAGCGGGCATTGATGGCATTCCCATTGAAGTCCTGCAGCAATCAGATAAAGCTGCTACCTTACTTACAAGGCTCTGCCAGGAAATTTGGAAGACAAATTCATGGCCAACTGTCTAGAAAAGATCTGTATATACCAATACTGAAGAAAAGTTACCTGACTGTGGAAATTATCACACAATCGCTCTGATTGCACATGCCAGTAAGATTCTACTCAAGATCATTCAGCAGAGACTACAGCCATATCTGGAATGAGCTCTCTGAAGTGTAAGCAGGGTTCAGGAAAGGGCGAGGAACTATATTGCAGATGTGAGATGGATCCTTGAAAAGACAAAAGAACACCTAAAAGAGATCCATCTATGTTTTATGGACTAGAGCAAGGCTTTTGACTGTGTAAACCATGAGAACCTCTGGGCCACATTAAGAAGCATGGATATACCAGAACACCTGCTAGTTCTCTTGCACAACCTCTACACTGATCAAGAAGCAACAGTTTGAACAGAACTAGGAGAAACAGAATGGTTTAAAATCAGCAAAGTTGTTTGACAACCTGCAAGTTAATTTATATGCAGAACAAATCAGAGAAGCAGGATTGTATGAAGACAACAGAGGTGTGAAGATTGGAAGACCCATCAACAACCTTCACAATGCTGCTGATACCACATTACTGGCTGAAAGTGAAGATGTTCTATAACATTTGCTTCTCAAGATCAAGGAACATAGTCTTAAAACGGGCCTGTACCTTAACGTTAAGATAAAGACAATGATTCTGACAACTGGCAAAATCAATAAGTTCATTGTTTAATGGAGAAGAAATTGAAATACTCAACAACTTTAACTAACTTGGATCAACAATCAATAAAGAAACAATAAGCAGAAACGGAGTGGAACGGGTAAACGTAGATCGATTGTTTACGTTATCAGAATATAGGAAGAGTAGGGGACATGCAATGAAGCTTCAGGGTAAACTATTTAAAATTAATAAGAGAAAATATTTTTTCACGCAACGTGTAATCAAACTCTAGAATTTGTTACTGGAGGATGTAGTAAAAGCTGTTAGTGTAGGTTTGGACAAGTTCCTGGAGGAAAGGTCCATAAACCATTATTAAATTGGGACCTAGGATATCACAAGCATTGTGGAACCTGTGTCTTTTGGGGAAACTGCTAGGTACGTATGACCTAGATTGGCCAACGTTGGAAACAGGATACTAGGCTTGATGGACCTTCATCTGACCTAGTATGGCATATCTTATGTTCTAATGTTCTAAATCAGATGATGCTCTTGGCAGAATGGCTAGGATGGACCTAGACAAGATTCTCTCTCCATTACAAAGATTTGACTTGTCCAGGCCATGGTATTTTTTTAATAACTTAATATGGATGCGAAAGTTGGACAGTGAAAAAGATAGACAGGAAGACAGTTGCCTTTGAATTATGGTGCTGGCAATGAATACTGTGTATATCATGGACTGCCTGAAGAACAAACCAGTCAGTAGTAGAGAGTATCAAACCTAAACTTTCCTTAAAAGCTCAGATGACAAGACTTCAGCTTTTATACTTTGGACACATCATGTGAAAAGAGAGATTGTTGGAGAATGACTTTCTACCTTGTCAAGCACTGTGTCTATGTAAAAAAGGAAGGCTGGCAATGAGATGGATTGATGGGTTTAAAAAAGGTTTGGATAAGTTCCTGGAGGAAAGGTCCATAAACCATTATTAAGAAGGGACCCAGGATATCAATGCTTGACCTAGTACAAGCATTGCGGAACCTGTGTCTTTTGGGGAAACTGCTAGGTACGTATTATCTTGATTGGCCACTGTTGGAAACAGGATACTGGGCTTGATGGACCTTGGTCTGACCCAGTATGGCATATCTTATGTTCTTATGATATAATAACAGTAGCTATGAGTGCCACTCTATTAACAATGAGCTGCCTGACTGAAGACTGAACACAGTTTAGGTCAACTATCCAGAGTGTTGCCATGAGTCAACACACTCGACGGTACTAACAAACACACACTTCTGGTGTGGATTTTCTATGTATGATTGTCCTGCAAAGAGGCACCAGGACTGGAGTTAAGATTGCATTAGCCCGAGTTGGCTATTGGTGAGCCCTTTAAGCTGCTTGTTCCATCTTTCTAATCACTGGTCGGGGTGGAGGGTAATAATGCTGGATACCCCTGGAAACACTATTGATAGCTATCATATCTATAGAAAATATATTCTGATCATATTGAGCAACATCTTGGGATACCGCTACTACTATACCCCTGGTACATGGAGAGGTTCTGACAAGTCCACGGAAAGATCTGTTCAGTAGATCTTTGCCAATGAGTGTGTAACTAGAGAAGGGCAAATCTTCATAAGTGTGGAAATATGGAGGAGAAGGCTAGTTACTTGCATTTCAGTGTGGCTTGCTTAATGCAAACTTTAGTAAAGGCGAATATAGTGAAATATTTTAAATCCAGTGGCATGCATGACTGGAGGCAGCATGGTGTTAACAGAAAAAAAAATGTATTGCGTAAATCTGATTAAGTCTTTGATAGCATGACCTAAGAATTAGATCAGGGATGTACACTGGATATAGGTAGTGTATTTGGATTTCAGCAAAACCTTTGATAGTGTCCCACATGGGAAACTCATAATCGAGCAGTCGAAGAAAGGTGATGGTTTAGACTAGGAGCTGGTTAAGCTATACATAATAGGGAATGATGGTAAATGGAATTCACTTGGGAAAAGAGATGTGATTAGTGGGGTACCTGGGGGACACTTCCTGTTCCCAGTTCTGTTCAATGTCTTTGTAAACAATATTGTGAAGGCATTGGAAGGAAAGGCTTTAGTTTCTTTGCAGTTGATATGTAGGGAAAACCTTTACATACCTAGGAAGGAGTATTTCACTAGAAAGTGTCTCTCAAAATATATAAAATAAATCACATAAATTTCCAAACTTAAAAAAAAAATTTAAATCATATATTCATAAAAATATTTTTTGCTGTATCATAAGGATACTAAGCTCTTCAAACTAATTATCACACACAAATCACCACAGCGCTTAACACTTAAACATTTTGAAAAATATAAAAAGTCTAAATTGGCGTCTGAAAATATATTAAGGGTGAGTTTCTAAATTTAATTTCTATTTCACTAAAATCATACATTTAAGAACCTAAAGAGTGCATGGCAAGAGGGAGTGGATTTAGGGTGTGGAAAAAAGTTAAGTTTAGCACTGATTTTCAACACTAGGTACCTATCTTAGGGTGATAAATCTAGGCAAATGAATAGCAAGCATTAAATTTAGGTGAATTTTCAGCTGAAAACTTAGGGGCTATTTTTACTGAAGGTTAGCTGAAAATAGGGTTAGAAATGTAGACAGCTGACTTTTTTTTTCTGCCCTTCAGTCAGTGCTGACTCCTGGTAAGTCAGCAGTCCCTGGGTTTTCTTGGCAAGGTGTGATGAAGTAAATTGCCTTTATTGTGAGGCAACTGAGGATAAAGTGACTTGACCCAGTGGGAACTGAACCCTGGTCTCTTGGTCACCAGGCTACTGCTCTAACCACTAGATGATTATTCCACTCTGTCAGCTGAGTAGCCTAATGGTTAGAGCACTGGCCTGGTAACCAAGAGACCAGGGTTCCATTCCAACTAGCACGTCTTGTGGCCTTGGGCAAGTTACTCAATCCGCCATTGCTTCGGAAGAAAGGTCTAGCATTCTACTTCATTACGCTGCCAAGAAAACAAAGGAGCTGCTAAGTCACCAGGAGCCAACATTGAGTGACAAGCACACATCACATTGCATTGCAAAGCATCTATAAGTAAATTATGCATCTTTTGGTATATGGCAAAACTCATCAGTGCTAAGAGAAGATTTCTAAAGCAGATCTTCTCATCCCAAATAAGTCTGTATGGCTCAGCAAAAAGCAGATCAGTAGGGACAACGTAAAAAGCATGTATACCACCAGATTAACTTTTAAAAAGGAGATAGAGCAGCTTTTAAACTAGATAATAGGGGAAAGACGACAGTCGCCCAAGAGCGGATGGTTCAGAAGAATGTATCCTTGAAGGATACTACCAAAAGCAGAGAGGTTCCAAAAAAGAGTAAAGTAGCCCAAATGCCCTCGAGTTAGCAGACAGAGCTTAAAGATCCCAAATTACCCATTTCTACCAATAGACAAATTAATATCAATAAAATAGTCTCTAAAATGCTTGTATGCAAATGCTAGAAGTCTAAAAAATAACATGGGAGAGTTAAAATATATAGCACTAAATGAGAGGTTAGATATAATTGGAATATCAGAGACATGGTGGAAGGAGGACAACCAGTGGGACACTGTGATACCTGGGTACCAACTGTATCGTAACGATAGAGCTGATCAAATTGGTGGAGGGGTTGCGCTCTATTAGAGAGGGCATTGAGTCAGAAAGGATTAAAGTTTTGCAGGAAACAAAATTTGCTGTAGAATCTCTATGGATTGAAATTCCATGTAAAAAGGGGAAAGCGATGGCAGTGGGGGTGTACTATCGACCACCTGGCCAGAATGAACAAATGGATGATGAAATGCTCAAAGAAATCAAGGAAGCTAACAAAAGTTACAGCGCAGTAATAATAATGGGTGATTCCAGTTACCCCGGTATCGAGTGGGTCAGTGTCACGGCAGGACATGCTAGGGAGATAAAGTTCCTAGATGACATAAATGACTGCTTCTTGGAGCAGCTGATTCATGAATCGACCAGAGGGGAAGCCATATTAGACCTAGTCCTTAGTGGAACACCAGATCTAGTGCAAGAGATAAGGGTGTTGGGGCCACTTGGCAATAGTGATCATAGCATGATCACCTTTGATTTAATTAGTGGAGGAGGGATAGTAAGGAAATCTACAGTACTACCTTTTAACTTTTGAAAGGGAGACTATGATAAAATGAGGAAAATAGTTAAGAAAAAACTAAAAGGAGCAGTTGCAAAGGTTAAAGACTTACATCAAGCTTGGGTGTTGTTGAAAAATACTATCTTGGAAGCCCAGACCAGCTATATTCCACTCTTTAAGGAAAGTGGAAGAAAGTCTAAAAAACTGCCAGCATGGTTTAAAGGTGAGGTCAGAGAGGCTGTTGCCAAAAAAGCATCTTTCAGGAAATGGAAAAAAGAGCCAAACGACGAAACCTGGAAACAGCACAAGCACTGGCAAGTCAAATGCAAGGCATTGATAAAGCAGGCAAAGGGAGAATTTGAGAAGGAGCTTGCTGCGGAAGCAAAAACGCGAAATAAAGATTTTTTCAAGTACATTCGTAGCAAAAAACCTGTGAGAGTCAGTTGGTCCATTAGATGATATTTATTTATTTAACATTTCTTATATACCGTGCTCTTTGTCATCAGTGCTGTTTACATTGAAACAATATAACACTTGGTCAGTTAAATTAGGCCATCGTCTACATAGAACAGGGATTTAACATGGAGGTAATAGAGGAGTTAAAGGGGCACTAAGAGGCGACAAGGCGATTGCGGAAAGACTGAATGAATTCTTTGCTTCGGTCTTTACTGAGGAAGATGTAGGGATGTTACCCATGACTGAAGTGGTATTTAAAGGTGTGGAAGAATTGAAGGAAATATCGATACATCGGGAAGATGTATTACCAACTATTAGATAAACTGAAGAGTAGCAAATCACCTGGGCTGGATGGTATACATCCAAGGGTGTTGAAAGAACTGAAATATGAGATTGCAGACCCTGCTATTAGTAATCTGTGAACTATCATTAAAATCATCTCTAATACCTGAAGATTGGAGGATTGCCAGTGTAACACAAATTTTTAAAAAGGGTTCCAGGGGTGATCTTGGAAACTACAGACCGGTGAGCCTCACGTCAGTACCGGGAAAAATGGTAGAAACCATCATAAAGAATAAAATTACTCCGCATGTAGATAGTCATGCCCTAATGGGAGACAGCCAACATGGCTTTAGAAAAAGAAGATCTTGTCTTACTAATCTGTTATGTTTTTTTGAAAGAGTGAATAAACAGGTGGACAAAGGTGAGTCAGTTGATATAGTGTATCTGGACTTTCAGAAAGCCTTTGACAAGGTCCCTCATCAGAGACTTGGCAAAACTAAAGAGTCATGGGATAGGAGGCAATGTACTACTGTGGATCAACAACTGGTTGAAAGATAGAAAACAGAGGGTTGGGCTAAATGGCCAATTTTCCCAGTGGAGAAAGGTGAGTAGTGGTGTACCCCAGGGATCTGTGCTGGTTCTGCTGCTTTTTGACATATTCATAAATGACCTGGAAAGTGGAATAACGAGTGAGGTTATCAAATTTGCAAATGAGACAAAACTATTTAAAGTTGTTAAAACCCAAGAGGATTCTGGAAAATTGTAAGAGGATCTTGATAAATTGGAAGACTGGGCATCAAAATGGCAGATGAAATTTAATGTGGACAAGTGCAAAGTTATGTACCTAGGGAAGAACAACCCAAACTATGGTTACACAATGCAAGGTTCCACATTAGGAACCACCACCCAGGAAAAAGATTTAGGCGTCATTGTGGATAACATGTTAAAACCCTCAGCCCAGTGTGCAGCGGCAGCCAAGAGAGCAAATAGAATGCTAGGTATCATAAGGAAAGGAATGGAAAATAAAACAAAAGATATTATAATGCCTCTATATCGTTCCATGGTGAGACCGCACCTTGAATATTGTGTGCAATTCTGGTTGCCGTATCTTAAAAAGGATATAGCGTTATTAGAAAAGGTTCAGAGAAGAGCCACCAAAATGGTAAAGGGGATGGAAGGATACTCCTATGAAGAAAGGCTAAAAAGGGTAGGGCTCTTTAACCTGGAAAAGAGACGGCTGAGGGGAGATATGATAGAAGTCTATAAATTAATGAACGAAGTGGAACGGGTAAATATAGATTGATTGTTTACATTATCAGAATATAGAAAGACTAGGGGACATGCAATGAAGCTACAGGGTAAACTATTTAAGACTAATAAAAAAATATATATATTTTTTCACTCAACGTGTAATCAAACTCTGGAATTTGTTTCCGGAGTTTGTAGTAATGGCTGTTAGTGTAGCTGGGTTTAAAAATGGTTTGTACAAGTTCCTGGAGGAAAGGTCCATAAACCATTATTAAGAAGGGACCCAGGATATCAATGCTTGATCCAGTACACGCATTGCGGAACCTGTGTCTTTTGGGGAAACTGCTAGGTACGTATGACCTAGATTGGCCACTGTTGGAAACAGAATACTGGGCTTGATGGACCTTGGTCTGACCCAGTATGGCATATCTTATGTTCTTATGTTCAGATAAAGTGAGGAAAACAAACCGCAGTAATCTTTTCAATTCAATTAGACAACATCAGAAAAAACTGATCACTTGCAATAGTGGGACTAAAACAACTGGTACCAAAATAACTGGTGTCAAAACAGAAAATGACGTGCATGCGGCACACATCCTCTGCATGCAGTCAGAAACCATCCCTCCAGTAGTATGATGGACAGTATGAAAATTAGAGGCATATTAGTATGTGGCTCCAAACAGCAGTGATTAAAATCAGAAAAGTAAAAGTTCTGACGTGTAAATTTAGTGAATGGGCAATAAGATTGCCCAAACTCCGGTAAATATCCGATGGTTAACCAAATGGAAGTGGTGGGGGCAAATACAGTGACGGAGTTCAAAAGGGCATGGGACAGACACAGTGGATCCCTTTACAGCAACAAGAAAATATCAAAATAATCTGAACTATCTAATTCCTGAACATATAGGGAGGGGTATCCTACATGGAGTGGCGGGATCACCCCTGGAGAAAGACATGGGGAGGGGGGGGGGCCTGTACGGAGCGGCAGGTGTACCTACTCTTGGTATCGTACTGGGCAAACTAGATGGACCATACTGGTCTTTATCTGCCGTCTGTTACTATGTTACAAATAAAGCAATAAGAAATGAATAAACCACTAAAACCACCATAAAACCACTAAAAAGAATTTGGGGAAAAAAGGGGAGGGAGGGGAACCCGGAAAGAGGACATATGAATGACCATATCAAGCAAAAAATTAAAATGGCTGATACATTTCTATTCAGAGGAGATGATGATTTTTTTTTGTTTCTTTTTAGTATATGCTGCTCTGTTAACACTTTTTTGCAAGTGCTTGCATATTCTGTAAATATGATATGTTTTATTTCTGTAGTTTTTATGTGTTTCTTTGTTTTGCATATGCAATTCTTATTTTTATTTATGTATACTTTGTTTTATTGAGTGTGTTTTTTGCATGTAACCTCCTTTTTTATATATTTTATGGGCTTTTTTGATTATTTGTTAGACTCCTGAAGAAGACTTTACTGCCAAAATCTGGCCAAGTCGGACTAAAAGGAACTTTGTACCATAAAGCTTGGTCATCCTCCGCTTTCTGTATTTGAGTGATTTATCTGTGGAGATTCTTTCCCTGTTTGTTTTTCATTTAGGCTTATAGTGTTTAGCAGAGTTTTCTCCACATTGGTTTAAAACTAAACCAGAAGTCTCTTTCACGGACTATTTTTGCCGAAGAGCTGCTTCAGAGAGCTGTAGTCTTAAGAAACAAATGTGTATATATAGGAGAAATAACCTCTTCAAATAATGCCATGAAAAAATCAACATATATGCAATATCTGCTTGATACTGAGAATTGCTGCTGAGCATGTGAGGTTTTTTTCATAACTTAAATATTTGAAATGACTATTCCTTCTCTATGAAACAATTTATTAAAATCATGCCTCACTTCAGCAACTCTTGGCGAAACATGGCCCAATTAGGAAGCTTCTAGTCTGAATAATGAATGCAGTGAAAGCTCTGCTAAACATTAGTTGCTTTTAGCTAAGTATGATGTATACATGGTGGCCCAGAAAAAGTGAGAACATCTTGTAGCATGTAAGTTCTTTAAAAATTCAAAAAGACAGATGTAAACGTTTGACAAATTTAAAAAAAAAGATGGCGACCGGAAATTGTCGAAATAAAGATGTTATATAGCTAAAAAAGGTAAATAAGTAAACTATTTAAGCTTTTAATTTACGAGATGTTCTCACTTTTTTTGGGCCACCCTGTATATTTTATGACTGATTTAAAACTGAAGCATTGTGGTGATTGTGTGCCTTATGAATATGAAAATGAAACATTATTTCTTTTATCAACACATAGAATTTTTTTTATTTGCATGATTTTTTTTTTATTGTTTTGACTGATTTCTTTTCTTTTTAAGATCTGAACCACAAGGGACATATCTGAGGGAATAGACAGGATAAAATCTAATCTAAAAGAGCTTGAGGTGGATGTAAAATTCAGTGCAAAACGTACAGTGTCATGCATTTAGGGTGCAGAATCTGAGGAAGCAATATGTAATAGAGGAGGAGGGCTGTGAGACAGAGACCATGGGACGATTGTGGGACGATCTCAAAATAGTGAAACAATGAGATAAGGCAGTGGCCAGGGCCAGAATGATGTTGGGATGCAAATAGAGAGGTACATCCAGGTGAAAAGAAGTGATAATGTCACTTGGTTTGCAGCTTGTGCTGTGAGGGCTAAGCTACCGTAGCTTAAATACTGGCAGGGTCGCCCAAGATGGACAGGTCTCAGCTGAGGTGCCAGATTAAGACAAGCCACCCATCTGGGCAGCAGCAGAATAGGACAGTGTTGGCAGAGGATGGTCAAATTTCTGTGACAACGGCATCACTAGAATTACCTGTGCAGAAGAAAGTCCTGGCAATCTACTTGTATCTTGCCATGAAAACCCAATAGATAATCATAACAAAAATTGCATTATAGTGCTGCAAGATGAGACTCCCAGTTCGGAAGGCACTCAACTGGCAACTGGGACCGAGCTGAAGACGTTTCGGAGTAAAGCCAGCATTTATGATGTGGTTGGATAAAAGCCCACGGGACATCTGACTGCTGATGTAGCTGTGCTTGAAATGAGTCAGAAGATGCAAAGATGTCTAGTACAACTTGACCTGTTATGTGTCAGCGAACTGAAATGGACGGGCTTCGGGCACTTTGCATCTGGTGATCACATGGTCTACTAGGCTGGAAATAAGACAAAGAAGAAATGGTGTTGCATTTATAAGCAAGAAGAAACTTGCAAGAACTGTAACGAAATACAATCCAACAGTGAATGCTTAATTTCTATTAGTCTATGAGAACTGCCCATCAGCACAATTATAATTTAGGTATATGCCCTAACAGCAGCTGCAGTACATGAAGTTGATGAATTCTGTTTATAAGTACAAGCTGAAATTGACAGAACAGGGGAACAGGATATCCTGATAGTCATGGGTGACTGGAACGCAAAAGTTGGCAACAGAAATGAAGCTTGAGAGAATTCTGCAAGACCAGTGATCTATTCATCTCGAACACTTTCCAGGAAAAGAAGCGCTGACTCTGCACATGGATGTCACCCAATGGACTGTACAAAAATCAAATTGACTACATCTGTGGAGGTCAATGATGGAAAAGTTCTATAATAGCAACAAAGGCAAAACCTGGAGCTGACTATGGTACAGATCAGCTAGTATGCAAACCCAAGCTAAAGTTGAAAAAGAGCAAGCCACTCATGAATGTAGCAAAATATGACCTTTAGAATATACCACTGAAATTTAAAGACTGCTTGCAAATCAATTTGCTGCTTTAGATACAAATGACAGAGTTCCAAAAGAGTTATGGGGTGACATCTAGAAGGTTTTGTTGGAAGAAAGTGAGACGTGTCTACAAAAGATGAAAAAAAGCAAAAATGGCCAAAATGGATGACTGACGTAACTCTGAAAATTGCCCTGAAATGCAAGAAAGCTAAAGCCAGTGAGGAGAGAGGCAATCAGAGAACTTGACAGATTTCCAACATGCAGCAAGAAAAAACAAGGGGAAGTACTACAATGACACATGCAAGGAAGTAGAATCAGAAACTATTTGAGGAAGAACAAGAGCAGCTTTCCTAAAGCTACGAGAGTTAAAGAAAAAATTCCAGCCTCAAATTGGAATGCTACAGGATGCTCAAGGATCCATGTTGAATGATGCTGAGAAGATCAAGAAAAGGTGAAAAAAATATACAGAGTCATTATACCATAAAGATCAAGTGGACCAACAGCCATTTCAACCTGTACCTTATGATTTAGAACCTTAGGTGATGAAAGAAGTCAAAGCAGCATTGAAAGACTTATCAAAGAACAAAGCACTTGGCATGGATGGCATTCCCACTGAAATATTACAGCAATTGGATGCAGCTGTTACCATACTTACAAGGCTCTGCCAGGAAATTTGGAGGACATCATGACCAACTGACTGGAAAAGATCTGTGTTTGTACCAATACTGAAGAAAGGTGGTACGACAGACTGTGGGGAATTATCGCACAATCGCCCTGATACCACATGCCAGCAAAATTCTATTCAAGATTATTCAGCTAAGACTACAACCATACCTGGAACAAGAACTGCCTAAAGTGCAAACAGGGTTCAGTAAAGAACAAGGAACAAGAGACGACATTGTGGATGTGAGATGGATCCTTGAAAAGACAAAAGAATACCAAAAGGATATGTTTTTTTTTTAAAAATTTTCTGCAGCAAGGCTTTTGATACTGGACCACATTAAGAAACATGGGTATACCAGAACATCTGATCTCTTGTGCAACCTTTACATTGATCGAGATGCAACAGTTCAAACAGAACAAGGAAAAACAGAATGGTTTAAAATCAGCAAAGGTGTTTGACAAGGCTGAATACTTTTCCCCCTACCTGTTTAATTTATATGCAGAATAAATCATCAGAAAAGCAGGACTTTATGAAGACAACCGAGGTATGAAGATTGGTGGAAGACTAAACAACCTTCACTATGCTGATGATACCACATTATTGGCTGAAATTGAAGACAATCTGAAACATTTGTTTCTCAAGATCAAGGAATGGTCTTAAATGGACCTGCACCTTAACATAAAGAAGACAAAGATCCTGACAAGTGACAAAATCAATAAGTTTATTGCTGATGGAGAAGAAATTGAAATAGTTGACAACTTTAACCTACTTGGATCAACAATCAATAAAAAAACGACAAGTAGTCAAGAAATCAGGTGATGCGTTGCTCTTGGCAGAATGGCTATGAAGGATTTAGACAGGATTCTCAAGAGCAGAGATGTCTCTCTCCATGCAGAGATTCTGCTTGCCCAAGCCATGGTATTTTCAATAACGTCATATGGATGCAAAAATTGGACAGTGAAAAAGATAGGAAGAAAATCGCCATCTTTTGAATTATAGTGCTGGCGGCAAATACCGTGTATACCATGGACTGCTTGAAGAACAAACCAGTCAGTACTTGAGGAGATCAAACCTAAGCTTTTTTTTAGAAACTAAGATGATAAGACTTTGACTTTTATACTTTGGACACCAGCAAAGAGAGAGATTCTTGGAGAAAGACATCATGCTTGGCAAGATTGAAAGTCAACGTAAGAGGGAAGGCCAGCAGTGAGATGGTTCAATACATTAACAGCAACTATGGGTGCCACTTCATCAACAATGAGCTGCCTGACTGAAGATCCGAACACAGACTCGCCGGCAGTTAACAACCACCACTGGTAATGTGGAGTGCATTGAAGGTTTTAATGCCTGGCCACCGACCTGAAATCTTTCTGGCTGCCAGACACCATCTGCCAAAAATAAAGGACCACACAGTGTCTGGTGCCAAAAATCATGGGTTGCTGCTTCTTACCCCTGAAGGGCAAGTAATTCACCTTCTGTTGCCTCGAGAATAATTTAGATTGTAAGCCTTCTTGAGCAGGGGTATACCTATTGTACCTGACTGTAATCTCCTTGAGCTCGGATTTGGAAAGACAGTGTTCCATTGACCAGCAAGACTGAGTCGGGCAATGAGTGATGGTGCATATTGCTGGGGTGTAACTGCTCTCCTAGATTTCAGAAAAGATCAGTAAAGAATATTATAGGAGATTCAAATTTAATACTGAAAAGTGCTTTAACATGAAATAAGATACAAGCTATCAGTGAGCTTGCAATCCCCACTCTTGTACAGATTTGGAATTGTAGATTGGCCTCTTACATATCTTGAAAAACTGCATATACAAATAAGAAAATCCCATGTTTAAAAGGTCATTTATAAGAATGGATGTATGCTGAAATGGTACATTCCTAGAGCTGAAGGAGGAATGGTCCTCAAATACATTATCAGGGCCAGTGCTACCATTATGCAAACTAGGCAGTTGCCTAGAGTGCTTGCATTCCAGGGGCATCCCACTGTTGCGGGCATCCCTCTCAGCTAAGATGCTTCTAATCCTAGCACTACTCCTGTAGATTATACATATAGAGCTACCATCATAAGTCTCTAGGCCTACTTGGTGGCATCAGCAAACCCAAATACACACAAAGTGTTCAAGTATGAAATAAAACATCCAGAATTTTGTCCCTATCGTGAAACTTGGACAAGTATTCCAAAGAGCAGAGGGAATGTGTAAGGAAGCAACAGAATCTGCAAAACAAGAAAAAAACCCTCTAAAGAACTAGATCAGAAGACAAGGAGAAACAAGTGGCAAATGCATAATTGTGGTCCCACAGGGCTCATGCCAGGGACAGGGTGATGAGTAGCAACCCTTAGGGGGGTTCTGAGAAATCCCATCCTCACCCTTCTCCTTGCTGCCTTCTCTTATCCTCCTCTGACTTTGTGAGTATTTGGAGAAACTGGCTGAGGGTAAAGTTATTTGGGGGGAGGGATGGACTGACCGAATAAAGTTGCTCCTCAGTGATGATCAGGCACATGGTGGCTTCCCTGTGAGGGTGGGAGGAGCTTCTGCATGGCTGAGGCAAATGGCAGATTTGGAGGAGGAAGTGGTGTGGCAGCAGCTGACAGCTATGCTTTGTTGGGCTGCGGAGAGAAGTACTGTTGTGGCAGCTGATTGCTCTGTTTGTCAGCCTGCAGAGAGCATGTTAGCTTTGCTCTCCCAGAGGGTACAGTGACTATTTTGTGTGTGGCATTGGATCCCATGCAGTGGGAGATGGCGAAGAGTCAGTTTTGAGAGATTCTCTGACTGGACATTCAGTTCAAGGGCTTGCAGGCCAGCCCTCCTTTTTCAGGGAGTTTGATAACAGTCTGAAGATTCAGGCTTCTGTCCTAAGTTGCTGGCACAAACAAGACAGGGCCATCCGCGGGGCTGCAAGAGGCATGCAAGTTTCCCTTTGCTTTTGGGAACCAAAGCGTCCTCAGCAACCTAGTTTGGTAGTGATAAGGATTTTCAGTCTGAAATTAGTTTGGCTGAGTAATTTGCCAGAACAAAGTCTCCACTATTTCTCTTTCAAGCTATACAATATAAATTTTTTGTTTGGTATTGGGGTCCTTGTAAGCCCCTTTTTTTGAAGAGTTTGGGAAACCTCGGATGGTGGGGATTTTTCCTTCTCTCCACCCCCCTGCCGTGATCTCAAGGCAGCAGGCATGCAAGGAGACAGTAAGGTGAGAGCGTTGTCTGAGAAAATGGCTGAAGGCTATACATCTAGCTGGCCTGGGTGGGGGAGTCATTTGAGTGTTTGTCAAGCTCTGTACTTCTCCCTCTGCTTTCTGTTTCTGACCTGTAAAGTATTCCTTCACACCTCGTAGTTTATTTTAGACAGGAGTGTTTGGTGGTGTACTTGCAGATGAGAGATCAGAAGAAATGGTTTTAGTAATTCTTTGATAACTTGAATGTCTCTGTTTCCTGTAATACGTAGATGCACTTTAGAACTATTCCTATGCCCTTGTTAGTTCCTGAATTGAGTGATCTCAATAATGTAATTATCAAAATCCATTACTTGCTCAGTATATGCCTTGAGACCTAAGCCGAACTCCTAACAAAAAGGGATAGAACCAATTCCAGAAGGCACCAGAAATTATACTAAATATCCTGACTGGCTTACAGTGCTAGAGAGTTGATGCTATTGCAATGCCTTGATTCAGGCTGCCTTGTCTCTTCTGCCATATATTAAATTCCCTGTGACGACCAGCGCTGTTTCTATTAAGCAACTCTCCAGCACGGAACTTTCTAGCACTTGTGTGCGACAGGACTTGTGAAGCCCTGCCCCTTTCATGGGTTTCTGAGACGACAGCCTGTCCTAAAGGAGAAGAAGAGGCAATACAGGGCCCATCTGTGTATGAGTGCTGAAAAGACCCACACTGGAGAGTTGCTTAACCGAAACTATGCTGACTGCTGTAGGAGATTTAAAACATGGTGGCAGAGGTAAGAGGGAGGATTTGGGCAAGAACACTTGTGGGTGAGCCAGAAGAGAAACACATTACCCACTTTTGCCTATGGGTGCCCATAACTTAAGTCTGGCCCTGTGTCTAGCATGCTTCACTTATTCCAAGTATGGCTTTGGAGTTGGCTTGTAATGGGGCTCCTTATGCAGGTCTGGTGTGCTGTATGGCTGAGGTGTTCAAGTTTTCTTTTGACCATATCATATTGCTTTTGAGGACAGGTGTTGGCACATCCAGTTCTTGCTCAGGAGGCTGCATGTTGCGCTCTGTCTTGCTCTGGAGCCTAGGCCTTCTGAGCACGTCAGCTCTTGCTCCGCATGTATTGGGCTCTATGTATTCTCACGGCTTACCTTGAAGAGGGCATGTCCTCTGAAAATTCACAATTGGTGCAATCTATGCTCTGAAGGAAGAGGGCAGGGCCCCACCGTCCCATATCTGGTTCTGGGGCAGGCATTCTCCTGCTGCTCCTGGTTTTCTTAGGAGCTGGCTTGCTCAATGAGCTTTGTGTCTTGGACTGGAGGTGGCATATTCTGAGTGTTCTTGGTCTGGAGGAGGAATGTTTTGTCCATTCTGCCCCTTGATTGGGGGCAGCACGTTTTGTTCACTACACATCTTGCTCTGGAGTTGCCACATTCTGTATACCACGTACCTTATTTTAGTGCTATTCTGTTTTTTCTGGTTACAGTTCTGTTGCCTGATTTTGTGCTGATTCTCTTGCCACTGTTTGCGCTGGCTTTTTAATGTTGAGCCACCTTTAGGATTTCCTGTGGTGGGCAGTTGACAGAACAGAGTGCCTTAGAGAGACTTGTTCAGTGTGTCTGCAGTTTCTGTCTAGTTTTGCATCAGGTTTCCCCTCCCTCTTAATGAGGGCGTATCTGAGGTTCTGGATAAGGACCAAGGAGTTGGTATTTGGGGCCGAGTGCAGGACACCTTTGGGACCTTAATGTTTTCCTTTTCAGATATGCAGGCTGGAGGTAGAGGTATGTAGAAGGGCTCTTGGGAAAGTATGTTTCATGGATCTGGTCTTCCTCCCTCCCTGGGATTTAAAGCTATGTTACATCCCATTTATATGGATTGGTCAAGTATGATGATTGGGGAGGTGAAATATGTTCTTACTTTCTAATTTCCTTTCCTAGAGTCCTGCTAGACTAATCTAGGTCTCCATCCTCAGCTTATCTCCAGTCACCATCTCCTCGTTTCACCCTTCCTGCCACTTTCTTCTCTATTGCCTCTTCTGCCTTTTTCTTTTCTCACCTTTATCTCTTCTCTCTACTATGATCCACCTTCTCTCGCAACTTTCCTTTCAGCCCCCTCCTTTCTCAATCACACAGAGCTGCTCCCCCAATTCTTTTCATCTTTCGGCTCTTTGATCCGGGTCCTAGCCTCTTTGCCTTCTCTTTCTGTCTCCCAGATCATGTCCCCTTCTCAGCTCCCTTCCTCCATCACAGCACTGTCCCCTCTCAGCTCCTCTCACCCTCCTCTTCCATAGCCCTGCTCTACCTCTACTCATATTCCAAGCCACTCTGTCTTGACGACAGTATTCTCTCTACCAGGCAGTAACCCCTTTCAATCCCCTTCACTCTTCTTAATGTAAACAATGAAAATATACTTATTTACCTGCAGGGGTCAGCCGGTGGTCTCAAAGAGTAGCTCCTGTGAGAGTATGTGCAGTTCCTGAACCTTGAAGCATGCTGACTGCTTTGGGGTACAGAGGTGAGAAGAGAAGGAATGAAGAGGAATTAAGAGCCACAGGGACCACAGGACACTTTAAAAGAAAAAAAATGGAGAGAGCACAGAGACCTTTCCTCCATGGTATACAGCAGTCCCAGAGAGGAAGAGGATCCAGTTTGTCTAGAGGCCATGAGAAGGGGCAGGAGCAGGAGCATAAAGGTTTCCCTTGGACAACAGTCTGCTGCTTGAGGAAGAAGGTTTCTAATCTGTCCCTTGGAGTACTCCAGCCAGGCACTGGAAGGGGAAGAGAATCAAGCAGCCTTGGGAGGAAAAGGTCTGACATCAGAGGAGCAAGATGCCCCCCTCCAGAAAGGAAGAACACCCTCAGAAACCATATATAGAGGTTCAAAGAAGATCAGAATGTGTGATAGACACATGGTAGCCTGAGCCTGCCATAGCAGAATATAGGTATACCTGATGAAGAGGATGGAAGATCAAAGAGCCCAAGTGCTGAGAGAGCAGAAGCCCGTCAATTGATTTAGGAGCAATGCTGAATGAAGATAAAGAACCCCCACCCTCTCCCTCCTCAGAAGAGAACAGAAAAGGAGAGAAGAGACGCCCAGAGCAAGGCAGGAGGGTGAGAGAGCTGTGAATGGAAAGAATCCAGCTAAGCTAATAAATACTGGGAAGGAGGAGATAACCAAGCAAGCAGAGAGGCAGTCTCAGAGAAAAACCTATGGGAAAAACTGATCTTGTGGACAACATTTGGCATGTCTGCGGAAGGAATGGATCATCAGGAGATAAGCACTGGGAAAAGTGCTGGCAGGAGCAGACAGGGACAGTAAGATACTACGGAAGTGTCCAGCTGCAGACTAGAGACAGGGAGTTGAAGGCAGCAGAGTCTGGGAGTCCAATCTGTCAAAACAGAGGCAAGTTGTTTAGGATCTCAGTAGAATTTGTCCCAGAAAGCCACTGCAGCTGAGGTGGTCTGCAAGGACCCAGAGTGCCTCTGTACCCTAGAAAAAAAGCAACTGCATGCAGAGTAAATCTCTTGCCTGTTGGGGGGAAAACTGATGCGTTAGCTAGACAGAAACATCTAATTGTTTTCAGTCAGCTGGAATATAGTTCAGAGGCAGCATGTGTACAGAGATCAGGTCTGTATCTTTCTGCTAAGGCCTAGAGAGGATTTTCTTGGTTTTGTAGATGGGTGCACCAAGGGACAAGAGGATGTGTTTTTGCTCATAGCAATGCAGATTATTGTGGGGCACCCAATGACAGATCTCCAGGGCCCTGTGGAGTGAAGCTTTGCCTGCTGAAGAGACAGTCAGTAGTGAGAACTGGTGCATGCATCCACACTTTATCCTAGCCAGTAACAGTAACTGAGCTCCATTACAATGTGTTGGTGGAGAGCCTTGGCAGTTGAGGACCAGGCACTACATTGAGCCATAGACTACTGGGAAGCCCTCAGGTTCAGGGCTTCAGCCACACAGAGCGTCTTGGCTTGTAATTGTCACCAGAAGCGTTGTGCCCAAGAACATTGACCCAGGGTTGCAATTGCAGTTTGGTGCAAACACATTTTGTGGTTGAAGTGGCAAAGAGGTCATTCACTTAGGAGTGCCACCTACTTACTCTTAGTGTGCCAAAGCATTGCAGAGTTGGTATTGTAATTGTGAAACTTGAGTGTTGTAATTATTAGCTACAATTGAATTTGATGTAGATTACTTTTACCTGTTTTTCTTTCTTTACCCCACCTCACAATTTTTAATAAGGCGTAATGGAAAACTGTAATAAAGGTTGTCTACCTTCCCAGTCTCCTACAATAAAGTTCTTTATTTCTCCATTTAACTATATTTTCATTTATAGCTTGCAACAGAAACAGATATGAGGGAAGGAAAGGGGCCAGCAGGGAGCTGCCTTGGGGGGGGGGGGGGGGGGATTGGAAGGAACTGGAAAGAGGGGAAGAAGGAGGCTGGAAGTGAGCTGACATGGAGGGAAAGGAGCCATTAGCCTCTACCTCTGAGGTACCTGTTTGGCTGTGCCTAAACTTGCTGTGGAAGAGTGGTGTCTCTTTTTATTTTTTTGTGCCCTAGTCTGTGGTATTGGCCAGTGGTTCTGGTATGGCATCGGTGGCACAAGGGGGAGCCTGGGCTACTGACCCCTAGTCTCGCTAGATCTCCAGGAACAAGCAGGAATAAGTCTTCACATATGGGTACGTCGGTACCGATGGAGCCTGCGCGGGAACGCTCCCCAGTGTCCAAAAAGAAAGCTTTTGGGAGCATCCCACACGCATGTGCGCTGCCTTCCCGCCTAAACACTTCCCTCTCATCAGTTTTCCGTTTTCCGTGGAGCTGGCAGGACATATTCCTGTCACCGCAGAAAATTCTTCTTTTTATTCTTAGTTTTTTTGTGGTCGCGTCTGCCTTCCCTCGACGCCACCGGTATTGCCGGTGCTTTTCTTTCTTTTACTAAAGAATTTCTTATTTTCTTAGAAATTTTTTCCTGTTTAGTGCCTGACGGTTTCTAGGCCACTAGGCCTCTATCCTTCCATTATGGAAAAGCCAGCCACTATCCTTAAGAAATGCTCAAAGTGTGGCGGTACAAATATATTTTCAGACACTCATACTTGGTGTCTAAAATGTTTAGGTCTTGACCATTGCCCTCTGGAGTCTCTCTTCTGCTGGAGCTCAAACAGATGAAGCCTTCAGGATCAAGCACAACTCGATACCCAGTTCACATCGCACTCGATGTCACCAGCTAGAATATCTTCTTTTTCACAGGATTAGGTAACCAAACAAAAGTCTGTAAAGACTAGCCAGTCCTCGAGTGGTAGATCTCCTTCTCAGCATCGAGATGCCTCCGACGTTGCCCTCGGACATTTTGGCAATAAAGCCCTGGCGGGAGTCTTCGGGCTCCAAAGCATTAACGGAGCTCCGGGTTGTTCCCGGGGTTCTTACCTCGACGAACACACCTGGGCCATGCTCGGTGGTTCTGGCCGCTTTGAGCGGTACCGACACCCTGGCATCGGCTATGGTGATGGATGAAACACTCCTCACCGATGAACGTAGTCTAGCACTCTCGGTTATGTCGGTACCGCTAGAGTTGCTGCAGACCGTTCCTCGAGTATCGTATCGGTACTGGTACCGGTATCGACACCGGCATCGGTGTCGGTACCGTCCATGCTTGCTTAGACAGACTCGCTTCCTTCGATGCCGAGCCTGGAATCGATCTCTAGCATGGAGGATTTGGTACCGACTCATCTCGGTACCGACCTCGGACGGTATAGAAGACATCACTTTAAGGAAAATCCGATGCTTCATCCTTTCAAGTCTTCCGATCCCGATGACTGGGATGAATCCATCGGTACCAAGGCTGAATTTTCGACAAATTTAGCCTTTACCCCTCATTTTAGAGGGTCCTCCGGGGAGATTTTTTTTCAAGCTTTTCTGCTTGATATGGCAAAGTTACTTGCCATTTCTATACCTGGTAAAGAATCTCTACCGGGGGATTCAGAGACACTGCAATTCCCCTGGATTCCAAAGGAGGTGATCATGCTTCCTTTGCATCAGATCTTACAAGATCTACTACTAAGAATGTGGGAAACTTCTTTAACGGTATCCCCACATTCTAAGACACTTGACACTATGTACAAGGTGCCACCTTCTCCAGGTTTTCAAAAGACTCAACTTCCTCATCATTCTATTGTTGTAGAATCAGCAATGAGGTGTATTAAGAGTGCGAAGAAGCACTCTTCTTATCCGCCAGGTCGTGAGTCTAGGGCTTTAGATGTCTTTGGACGTCAATGCTTCCAGGCATCCATACTTTCAGCAAGAATTATCTCATATATTTTCTATATGGGATTATCTCTTGAAGAGGTCACAAAGAACTTAGTTTTTGAACCCTTTTCTTCAAGAGCATAAAAGAGCAGACTATTTCTTATTAGTCAATCATGCTCAAAATATCTCTAGATTCCTTAATCGTGCTTCCCTGGACTGTTTTGACTCTATTAGCAGAACTTCTGCTATAGCCATAGGAACACGACGCATAGCCTGGCTCTAAGCATCAGACTTGGACAGATGGGTACAGAAAACGCTGGGAAATACTCCTTGTACTGGTGAAAATCTCTTCAACAAGGAGGCTTTATTTCAAGCTAATCAGTTAAGCACTGATGCTGTTGCTTTCGGAGGATTGTCAAAACTTTCCTCTATCCCAGCTAATAAAAAATCTCCTAAAAAGCTTTATCCCCCTAGGGGAAAAAGGTTTTATCCATCTTCTACCCATTATGCAGATGTTTCCAAATACAGGGAACATCAAACCAGGCTAAGAAAATCAAAACCTCAACAGGTTCAGCAAACCCAGCAGTCGCAGAGTTTCTGATATTTTATTCACCTTTCCTGTGTGAAGTTTTTAGAACCTCTGAACATACTACTTTTCAACAGAAGCATCTAAGGTTCCTCTCATCCATGTTGAGATATCAGTCATACATTGACTCAATCCTCGACTCTGGGCATGAATCTCTTGCTACAAGAGAAATCCATCCTTTTAGCTCCAAGAGCTATTGAGGACCTTCATACCCTAAAGATAACAGGTTTCTCCTTTTAAAAAAAAAAGAGGAGGAGTAACAACTAACAACAAGGTAAGCTATGCCCGTCACCTTGACAGTTTCCTGTACGAGGATATCTCATACTTTTAACTGCAAGGGGGACCCTACCTCTTCAAAGACTTACCAAATTGTAAGTCTTCTCAACTCTGTATTACTTTCTATCCCTCTTAGTCCAGACATTCAGTCTCTAAGAGTACTACTAATCGACTGGAGGGCTTATTCTCTAAGCCCATAGGATTTTCTTCAATACCTACTCCAGTAAGTAGTTTCCATACAGAGTTTTCTTCCCCTTTGCGGTTCATCTTCTCTGTGTATCTTTGAGCTAACCTTCTCAGATATTTCTTTAAGGCAGCTTATCAAACAGAAATTGAGTATTATCACTCCAAATTATGTCTGTCGGTCCTCTCCAACCTTTAGGACCTAACTTTTTCTGCTGCCTTAATAACAGAAAGCTCCAAAAAAGGTTCCAGAACCCATTTGGATAATTTATTGTTGCAGGCATCAGGCCTGTCTACTATTCTTAGCCATCTTCAATTCTTTTTGGGCTCTAACAGAATAGATTAGGTTGCACACTGGCAATTAAACAGCCAGATCTCAGCAACCTACAACATGATCTCTGCAATTATACAGGAAAGCTCTGCAACTATGGGCCTTTGCCAGAGAGCCTCAGAGCTACTCCTAGTAGGTAGCTTCCAGATGGTTAAAAAGGGCTTCAGCTGGTAGACTCTGCCCAGTCATGCTCCTACATGACTGGTTTTTTCCTACTCTTACCATCTTCCTTAAAAATTTCCTTTTATTTATTTATTTTTATTTATTTAACAGTTTTTCTATACCGCACTATTCACCATCAGCGCGGTTTACATGGAACAAGAAACTTCAGATAAGTTACATATATCTGTTCATTACATATAACAGGGAAGTCAAACCTGGGTAACAGGGGCAACTATATACAGAGAACAACCACAAGAGTAACTATATACAGAGTGTGGAGTATTGTAGTGTAGTGTGCGGCTGAGGAAAGATTGAGTGGTTAGAAGGTAGTTATTGATATTTGGGTGTTACTATGTTTCTTCGTTCTCTGGGAAGTATTTGAGAAAAAGGTAGTGCTTTAGTGCCTTCTTGAACTGGCTGAGATCAGAGATGGCCCTAATGTGTGTTGGAAGGATGTTCCAAAGGTTTGGAGCACATAAACTGAAGGCTCGATTTGCTGTTGTCGAGTTGTATCTTGTGATTTCCTTTGGTACAGTTAGCATGTTTATTTCTGTAGTTCTTCTTAGTCTGTTGGGGGCAATTGGATGAATCATCTCCGTTAATGAAGTGGGGGCGAGTCCTTTGTATGCTTTAAATGCCAGGAGCAGAGTTTTAAAAGAGATTCTCGCTTGAATAGGAAGCCAATGTAGTTGTTTTAGAAGGGGTGTTACATGTTCTCTTTTGGGTAGCCCAAAAAGCAATCTTGCTGCACTATTCAAGGCGAGTTGGAGAGGGTTTAAAGTTGATTGAGGAAGCCCTTGTAGTATGGAGTTTGAGAAGTCAAAGTGGGGCATAATTAGAGCCTGGTACACAGTGCGGAAATCGGCCGGATCAATCAGTTGACAGAGATGTCTGAGGGAGCGAATTTTGAAATATATTGCTTTTACTGTGTTAGCTATGTGGGTTTTGAAATCCAGATATTGATCAAGAGTCACTCCTAGGTATCGGAAAAGGTACTTTTAAGGAAAAGTAACCAGGGCTTAGACCACGTGAGAGCGTAGAGAATTGCACAATTCCCTGGGTGGTTCCACATCTCACTGGAACTTCTACAACAGGGATGTATTCCTTTCACTGCAGTCGGTCCTTATTCACTACTTTCCTTCTAATTCCCTATACTTCATTGTAGCTTAAGATGAACAAAAGAACGCATGATACTCATATTGCCCTCATAGAGAGGCAAACATGGTATCCCCTTATATTGCGTCTTTTTCTCCAGCTACTACTTGAAGTTTTATAGAAGGATCCAGACGTTGTCTTAAGACTAAGGATCTCCTATGCATTCCTTCATGTACGTCTCGAGACCTGGTTATTCAGGGGCTAGATCTTTTTTTTAAAGAAATCTAGTCCTCTCCTTGTAAGTGAAGAACATAATACCGGTTTCCATGAAACTTTCTTTATAGTTCTTCCATTTTTAACCAGGCAGAGATTTCTCCATCAATATTCTCAAGTAGGTCTTAATCCTTCTTGTTATTGTGTCAATCTCTATACAACATCTGACTTTGAAAGATTTGTTTACTGTCCATATTAATGCTGTCCCAGCCTATCATAAAACTTAATGGACAACCAATTTCTATGGTAAATTAGGAAATACCTTCTTTTGCCGTTACCTTTTCGGTTACGTCACATCTGAAGCTCTCCATGTAAAGTCATTATCATAAGTGACATCACTTACGAAAGACTTTACTGATCTTCAAGAAATTGGAGGCCCAATGCCTAGTATAAATGTCTTTGTCTTTCATTTGGATAAAGGGTGGTCTTAAAGACCTATCCCTTTTTTCTGCAAAGGGTATTTCTACCTTTTCATCCAAACCAGTCAGATTTATCTCCACTCTTTCCTAGGGCCTTATCCTGCTCCAAGGACAAGGAGTTCAAACTTTGGACTTTACAGAAGCTTTAGCTATTTTCTCCAAAGTCCAACCTCATTAAACTCCCCCAGTTTTTTCTTCTGGTGTTAGTTCTAGCTATTAAGGCTTCTTATCTCTTCCTGTATTGCAAATTTTATTTTTCCTTGACTTCAAAGTGAGGAAATTCTTTGAGGATAATGTACTGGCTCTCAACTACAGACCCATATTAGCCTCAGCAAATACTTTCGCAATACTTTTGAGTAAGATCCACATTAGAAATTGGGATTCAATTTCCTCTATCAATTATAATCTACACAAGGACTCCCCTCTGGATACCTTGTTTAGTCAAGCTGTTCCACAGCACCCTTTTTTCTTTTTCTAGTTCAACTCCTACCCGCCATCCCTTGGATGCCTGAGGTTCTAAGGAATAAGCATGGCCCATCCATTAGATTTGCAACATGCTGGGGCCTCCTCCAGGCATCTTAGCTTGGGAGTCACCATATGTGAAGACTCATTCTTGCTTGTTCCTGGAGATAGCACAGTTACTTACCTGTAACAGGTGATATCTGGGAACAGCAGGAATAAGTCTTCACAACCCACCCACCTCCCCTAGGAGTTGCGCTCTCTCTTTCTAATTTGTCTACTTCCCTCCTTCGGTCTCAGCTACAAACCCAACTGATGAGAGGGAAGTGTTTAGGTGGGAAGGCAGCACGAATGCGTGTGGGATGCTCCTAAAAGCTTTCTTTTTGGACGCTGGGGAGCGTTCCCATGCAGGCTCTATCGGTACCGACGTACCCATATGTGAAGACTTATTCCTGCTGTTCCCAGAGATCACCTGTTACAGGTAAGTAACTGTGCTTTCTCTCCCTGGCACCATTTTTCCCCTTTTTCTTTTTTGTGTCTCTTGCTGCTTCTCCTCCCCAGCTGCAGGCAGGCAGTGTGTTTATCCTAGGCCGCAATCCCACCTCTCCCTGCAACCCATTTGTAAGACACAGACAGCTAATAGGCTGCAAGGGGTAGAAGGTAGTAGTGACTAGGAGTAGCTGCTTAATGGTTAAAGCAGCAGTCTAAAACTCAAGGAAGCCAGGTTCAAATCCCACTGCCCTCCTTGTGATCTTGGGCAACTTGCTTAACCTTTCATTGCCTCAGCTACAACAGTTAGATTGTAAACCCTCTTTGTATAGGAAAAATACCTGCTGTGGCTGAATGTAACTTGCCTTGAACTTCAGAGAAAAGGCGTGAGCTAAATCCCTTTCCCCTAGGCGAGACAGTTCTTTCCTGTCTTTCTCAAGAGAGTTTTGTTGCCCTACAAAGTGCAGGAGAGAATACTGGGGGTTCTCAAGCACCCATGGCAATGACACCTTTATGCCAAGTAGTAGTCTTTCATTAGTTTTAGGTAATAGTTTCTGACTTAATTTGGAGGATCTTCCTCTTGCAGCATGGATGGTACTTGTCAACCATCTTGAGATGTCGCATGTACTTTGTTCATGTCTCAGTTCCATCTAGTAAAGTGGAGGTCATGCCTGACAGATAAATCATGAGCTTGTTTTTAGATCTGTCAGTGTGATTGTCAAGGACTGCGCTTTCAGTTCTGAGGCAGTTTTATCTTTGTTCATCAATGTCAGCCTACTGTGAGAGGTGGCTTCTGCATTATCTAGAATAGCCTTTGAATTGCCAGAGCGGGGGACAATTGTTGAGAGCTGGTTTATGGAGGACCTTCTGAGCAATAAGCACAAGTCCCATTTTCTTGTATGTTTTGAGTGTGGACACGTGTACTTTCCTGAAGGTCTGTTTTCAAGTGAGCATGTGTTCTATAGCTCTGGCAGTATCGATGACTGAGGTCAGCATGAGATTAGGCTGCTAAGGCTAAACCTTTTACTATCTTTTGATGTGCACAGCAGCTGAACCTAGCTTCTCCACATAAGGGCAAAAAATGAGCAAAAGACAGACGTGCCAGAAGTTTATATGACCTCATTTTCTGAATCAAAAGCTTACATATTCTAATATCAAACATGCAACATAACACAATTACAGAATGGATTTGGTATTACAGCTCTGAAATGGTTCTGAACCAAATGGTATGAGACAGTAGTGCCAAAGAACTGTTTTTAGAGAATTTAGTTGACATAAAGCAAAACCATTTACATTACTCTGTCAATGTGACTTACATCATTCCCGAAGGATGGTGGTGTAGCCTGTCCTGCTATTTTGTATTTAAGTACATTATGGATTGATCATCCAGAGATCTCTGAAGAAAGGTTTTAAGAATGGAGAATTTATTTTTGTAAAACTGCCATTACAACATGCTTCGCTTTAATAAAAATACAGCTAGACAGCAATGATGATGATGATGCTTGTAGGGTCTGCCCTCTTGTGGGTACATGCAACCTTATTTTCAAGGGGAAACTCATGCAAGAGAACAGGTGCAAGCTTTGTGCTGGAAAGCACCCCTGGAAGTTTCAAAATATAACCGCTGTGTATGTTCCCTCCCTGAGCTGTCCCTTACCCCTGGGTACTTTATCTGCACTGGTGGCAGAAGCAGTATTAAAAGGGGTGTTTTATCTGTGGGTAAGCACCCATTTACCCATAGAAAGCAGTTGGGATATTATTCCCATGATGCAATGGTTCATTTTGAGTAAATCACTCAGATACAAGGTCTACAGGTAGATTTGGTTCCCAGGTACTTTGTAGTTGAGTTTCAAAAGCAAACCATCCATATTGTTCCCCTTTAAAAATTGAATGAAGCTACACACAAAAGTGCCTGCAAACCTCATACTTCTGCATGCTTGACAATACATGTGTAGATTTGAAAATCAAACTTATGCACATTTTTCCTTTCTTGTGGTGATGTGATTTTGCTGAAGCTAATTCTAGCATCCTAGTGAAAGTATACAACTATATTTACCTGTTCTGAAGGATGTAAGTTTACAACTTGAGGGATCCAATAGGGAAACTGCTTAGTTACCTAGCTTAGATCTTTTGAAAAGCATCAATATCGATATTAAGATAAAACATGACAACTTGAAATATGAAGAGAGGCAAGAAATAGGAAAGCTGGTAGTTTGAATAAGCAACATGCAACAACCAACTCATGATCCCTGGTACAGAGTCTTTTACTGGCCGTTGCCAGCCATTAAGGTAGCCAAATGATGTTTGTCATTTGCTTCAAGAAGCGTGCCTTGTATAGCAGAAGAGGCTCATGCCTATCCCACCATGCCTGTAAATTTGCACTTTTTGGAATGATCCTTCTTTTCCACAACACTGTAAGTGCAGGACTGCTGGTCAAAGATGCATTCACAAAGTTCTTCATTAAATCCGGTAGGCTTAAAGGCCCTGGTAAAACAAGGTTAAATGATTTAGACATGACAGCACTGCAGTAAGAACACTGAAACATTCCAGAAGGGGCATAGTTCCTTATTCATAATGTAACAAAACCTATACAGGGGTGAAAGAACCTTCTCTTACCCTAAGGCAGGGGTGGCCAACTCAGGTCCTAGTGCACCATGATCCAGCCTAGTTTTCAGGATCCAACTAATGAATATTCATGAGGTATATTTGCATCCATGGCCTCCCATTGTTTGCAAATATATCTCATGAATATTCATTAGGGACATCCCGAAAACCAGGCTGGATTGTGGTATGCTAGGACTGGAATTGGCCACCCCTCCCCTAAAGTAATCTGCAATGAATGAAAAACTTGTGAATGCAACCCCAGAGAATGAAGTTATCATGGACAAGTTTCCTTTCCATTGGTCAAGCAGGATGCTGTTTTCATTGACTCGCACCAGGATTGCATGCCTTACAATTAGAGACTTGATTTTATTTCCACTGGAGAAAATTATGGATTAAAGGTATACCTTTTTTTCATACTGTTAAAATGCATGTTCTCACAGAATTACTGAGGCCAAGAACTGTCTTCAGAACTTACAATGAACAGCAGGACATGAAGACTTCATCGTCCGTAGATAAACATTCACATTTCATGCAGTCTGTTGTGTTCCAAGTGCTGCCAATTTTGTGGATCACGTTAGCTTTATCAACACAGCCTGAAACAGAGCAACTAATCAAAACCTGTTAATTCCATTAAGTGTGGTTCAGACTACAATGTAGCAATAGGTCAGTAATGGTTAATTTGGTTTCTGTTGTGCCAGTTCTCTACTGATCTGGTTCATAGGGTACATTCGTGAAACTACAGCCACAAGACCAGTGACATCCTAAATAATTTGGGTATTTTTGTATTTTCTTCATCATGTAACCAACAATATCTCTCTCTCTCCCCCCCCCCCCCAGCTACACACTTCTATAAACTGAAAATGTGTAATTTAAAAAAAATAGTTGGCATGGGGAAAACCAATACATCATATTAAACTACTCAAATGTGCAACCCAAGCTTTACAACTGGCACAAAACACAGCAGCCCGATTTAATCAGCAGAACAAAAAAACCAAACAAACCAAACAAACCAGATCACATCACTCCTATCTTAAAATCCCTCCACTGGCTCCCAATTTGATCACAAATATAACACAAAGCTCTAATGATGGCATTCAAGATACTACACAACCAGTCCGCTGAATGTCTAAAAGAGATAGTCAAAAGAGTTCCAGACACTTGATCAAAGAGGAAGCAACATCAGAACACCCTCTCAACATCTGCTATATCTATGTGCACCTCTCAGACAGTGCCCCAAAGAGTATTTGAATATTATACCCCATCGCTATGGAACTCACTCCTGCACCAGCTGAGAGCAACCTCAGATATCGCTGACTTAATTAAGAAAGTATCTAAAAACTCATCTTTTTACAGAACATTTCTTTTTTTTTTGAAACTTTTATTTTCATTTTGCAACAAACAAAAGAAACAACACACCAAAAGAGACAAAACAAGTATACAATAAGGAAAAGTAAACCCATTACCCCCCACCCCGGTGCTTCTTCTCTACCCGTTTGTATCAGCATGTGAGCGCTTCCAATTAACAGTGATTATACATCAAACGATCAAAAAAGTATCCACAATACAGCATGATCATGAGACAGAGATATATACAAGGTTAGACAGTCAGATGAGAGCATTTAGCAAAATGTACATATTCATTGAACATCTTCCATTAAGACCAATAAGAAGGAGTCTGAACGGAAGAAGCGCACAGACGAAGTATTTGTTCATATTTACTGTAGAGACAGGCATGATTCCACCATTCATTGAGGCTCAGATGGGAACTAAGTTCCCAGTATTACTTAATGAGGGAAACAGCAATGCCAAGCATAAAGTTCAAAAGGAGATAAGCCATTTCTTGGGAGAGGGGGGATCCCCGCAACTGGGCGAAGTCCCACTATCTTCCAAGAAAGGGACTCCTGAGAGTGCAATATAGACTAAATACGACCCCAGACCCGACGCCAGTTATACTGTAGTGCGGGATATTCATGCATAACATGAAATGAAGTAATAAACCAATGGCCACAGGACGTGTCCAGCAACCATTACCCTGAGTAGTGTTCCATTTGTCTAAACTGTGAGGAGTGTAAAAACACCGGTGGGCTAGAAAGAAGAGGGTCTGAGTGAGTGAGGCGGGTTGGAAACCCGTGTCCCTCTGCTCCAGATAAAGCTCCATTGCTCCGAGGTTAAAGTCACATGCAATTCTCTTTCCCATACTTTCTGCACGATAGAGGTATCTCTAGTGATAGCATTACATAAGGTTTAGTAAAATTGGATGCTACACCCGGTAAACTACCGAGAGATCGGAAGTTTCCAATCAACCTTATGCAGAGAGTGCCGATGGCGGGAGTACTCTAGTGCTCCAAATGCAATGCTGAAGTTACACTGACCAGAGTCGGGAGTCGAAAGGTTGCATAGGAGTATTAAAGGCACCTAAAGTGTCAAAAAACATTGGTGGATAGTGGGAGTCTAATGGGAGAGTCATACCAGGGAGTAAGGTAAGAGGAATCGGTGAGCAAAGGCCCGCTACTATATCTAGCCACACAGGTCTGCTCGGTACTGGAGCTTCCAACCACCAAGCACCTTGTTTGAAAAGAAAAGATTGAGGGAACACTTGAGTAAAATCGCCACCAAGTATTAATGGAGCATTGGCGGAGGCCGAGGCCAACTGCGCAAGACTTGCATAGTGAGCAGGGTTGTCCACATTCTGGACATAGTGCAAATACACGTGAATTCACTATCTCCAACCTCAAGGTGTACACGGGCCCATCTACCCTCCATGTCAGCGCTAATATCAGGTACAGTAGCGTGCAAAGGCTTCTTAACCAGAATGACTATCCCGTACCATTTGGAAACGGTGGGAGAATAGGCAGCTACCATGTGAGGCCTAGCATTGAGTTTCAGTGTTTCAGCAGAGTGTAATGCGTTTCCTAAAGAGACACCTAATCAACGTGCTCGTGGCTAAGATAGCTAAGGATTTTCTTTCTGCTGAGTGGACCAGCAATGCCTTGTACGATGAATAATAAGATTTTACATGAGGCCATTCAGAAAAGTTAAAATTCTGAGCATGATAGCACACATAATTTCACTGTGTCCCTCAAACTGACTGTATCTGGCTGTACACATGACATAGGAAAAATAAGCTAATATAATACAATGAAGCGCCCCACATTAACAAAGAAAACCACAGTACGGTAGAGGAGAAGCAAAACCCCAAAGTTACTGGCGACCATGTGTCTGCGGGGAGAAACCCCAGAGAAGGCCGAAATTGAAAAAAACATATAACCTGTAGGACTGTGCGTGCTCCGAATCCGACCGAGGCACACATCATGAAGGGATAGGAGACCAAAGACAAAAGTCATACAGAGAAAGAAAGAAAGTCCAGGCTATTTCTGTGCTGGGCCATGACCGCCGCATCGGGCCCTTCAAAATGGCGGACAGAGCCGGCAGATAAGAGTCCAAGATTTGGGATTAGCGCATCTGTTCTGCTTCTTTGGAGTCCAAAAATGTTGATAATAGATCAGGATCCTCGAACGTCCTGGTCTGGTTGTGGAGAGTCACTCGGAGCTTCGCTGGATACAACAGGCCATAGCGAGCCTGTAGCTGTTGAAGTCGAGGGCGAAGAGCAAGGAGTTTCTTCCGACGGTCAACGGTAGGCTTTGCCAAATCAGGAAAGAAGGAGACCTTACGACCTTCATATTCCAAATGATGATTCGCTCGGGCAGCATATAAAATTTGTTCCACTTGTTGATATCGTAGCAAGCTAAAGATAATAGGCCGGGGGGTCGTGCGGTTGAGCGCCATGCGGGCAGGAACACGGTGTGCTCGATCGATTTCCAGTTCTCTGTGAAAAGTGATCTTCAGCAAGGAGGGAAGAGTTTTGAGCAAGAATTCTCTTATATCTCCTGCTTCCACCCCCTCCGGCATTCCGAGGAGCCTCACATTGTTGCGACGGGCGCGATTATTGCTATCTTCCAACTCCTTTTGAAGATTCTGTATCTGGCGCTCAGCCTCGTCCAGTTTGCCCAAGCGCACCTCGTGCGAGTCGAGGACCCCCGCCATATTGTCCTGCCGTAATGAAAGACCTTCAAGTCGGTCTTGGAGCACTCCAAAGTCTTCTCGCATGGCTCGAAGCGCTTCTCCATTAGACTGCACCAATTCCTTCACGCCGCGTATTTCCTCCAAAATCTCCAGGTGCATTGCGGGGTTTTCACGAAATGGAACCATCTTCTGCGGGGAGGATACCTCCGTTTTGGAGCGTTTTCCGTGAGAAGAAGAAGGAGACCCGAAGTCCAAGCGCGCTGGTTTGTGGGCCGCCATCCCCCCCGAGGTGCCCCGGTCAGCTCGGAGCGAAATAGTAAATTTATATAGGTATTAAGTCAGGATTCTGAGTAGGCCTCTCGGGAGCTTCAACGCAAAGCGTCCTACCCGCTGGACATCAGGCTCCGCCCCCTTTACAGAACATTTCAATACCATAGAAAACACACAACCTTAACAATAAAAATTTCTGACCAGCAGCACCATCCACAACAAGTCGCCTCTTTAAGCAAGTTCCAGAGCTACTGAAAATAGCTATAATGTTGTAAGACTATTGTTGTAACACACTGGGAATTGTTAATTGTTTAATGTAAATAGTTGCTACTGTACCGTTCTATGTAAACCACTGTTATGTTTCATTGTAAACCGCTTTGATAAAACTGAAAAACGGTGTGAAAAAAAAAAAAATGTTAAATAAAGGTGGATTGGTCCATGCTGGTTTAACCAGAGGCTAGATGGGTGAATTTGTCTTTCTCAGCAGTCACTTTATTATGTTACAGATCAGGAATTGACAGGGTAAGGGAAAAGTCCCAATTTACTTCCCGAGTCTGTATCAAAGTGATATACCAAAGCAATTAACTGCTTTACTGGATGGGAAATGGGGCAGCTTGAATTACCATTTCCTGTATGTTGCACCTGATGAGAAATGTTTAGCTCGTTTGCAATATTAAAGAAGATGTGAAGCAGCTTTTCAGATCTGTTCCAATTTTTTTGCAAAAAAAAAGCCACTGCGCTAGAAAAATGAGTTTTGATATATTCAGGGCTGGATTTAAGATGTCTGCACTCATAGGGAGGCCTGAAGAGTCAGGGAGAGAAGAGATTTCTGTTCCCAGAGACCTGGCAGCATGCTCCTAATGCAAGCACTATCAGGATCTTGTTTAACCCCAGGTATTTGGTGCCATAAACTTTGGCAGCCTAGCAGATGCCTATGCTTAAATCCCAGGCCTTCATAAATTCATGGACTTTGTACATTGCCTTGTAAGAGGACATTAATCAGGGCCAAAGCGAGGGAATTAGGGAACCCTAGATGAACCTTCAGTCTCCCCCTCTCAGTTCATTTTCAGGCAACTAGCCCCCTCCCTGAGGCCTTCATAATCAAACTCAACAAGGCTACCCCTCCCAGAATGCTCCTGTGAAAATGCAATCTCCAGGAACGAGCAGGAATGCAGTCTTCACAAATGTGTGACGTTTGCAGTGACGGAGCCCTGTACGGGAACACTCCCCAGCAACCAATAGGAATTCTTTTGGGAGCATCCCTGTACACATGTGTGCCTGCCTTCCTAGCAATTCTCCTCAATCATCTTTTAGCACAAGACCCCATGCAGGAATCCACCCAGTCATCTCCAGTCTCCCATAACCAGTGGGTGCTGGTTATCAAATGGAGTCTGGCTAATATCCTGGTGGCAGTAGTGGCAGGGCCCTTGGGATCCAGAGACCTACTGCCCGACCTTGATGTCTGTGCATTGAGGCACTTGCAGCATGGCTGGAACTGGCACCATTACAAGTTCCAGGGCAGATACCCCTGTTAGTATCTCTTGGTGAACTGGTCTCAGGAACCTCAGTTCCGATGCCTTGGTACATCTGTGTTAAGGCCCAATGTCTGCATTGGAGCAACATCGACTGACACTATTTTGATTTCTTACCCTAGTACTGATTCTGCCGCCTCAGAATTAGGCAACGAGTCTGTAGGCTCCAGAGGGACTCCCAGACATTCCCTCGGACCCTTCTCCACTGCATGAGTGATGCTGGATATGTCTTTTCAAGATTTCATCCGAGACATGGCGGCAGCATGCTCTGTGACGGTAGCTACCGAGATGGAACCGAGAGCTGAAGAACTTGAAATTCTTCAATATCCCTTGATGCCTAAGGAGGCTGCTACACTACTGATACATCATATCCTCCAGGACCTCATGCTATGCATGTGCGAGACTCCCTTGATGGTTACACCAGTCAGCAAAAGACTGGACACGCTGTATAGGCTTCCTCCTTTCCCAGGTTTTCAAAAGCCTCAACTACTACGTCATTCTATGGTTGTGGAATCGGCAATGCATCAAGTTAAGAGTTCTAAAATCACTCTTCTGTTCCCCCATGGAGGGAGTTGAGGACTCTTGATGTATTTAGACATTGATGCTTCCAAGCAGTTATGTTAGCATCCAGGATCAACTCCTACATGCTTTAAATGGGTATGTTTTCGAGGGATATAGCTAAAGATCTGGCTGTGTTCTCTACCCTGCTGCCACTTGACAAGCAAGGTCCATCAGTCCCTAGTCAACCATAGTCAAAATACCTTAAAATTCCTCACTAGGGCTGCTTTTGATGCCTTTGAGCCCACCAGTAGGGCAGCAGTAATCTATAGGAGTCAGAATAATGGCCTGGGTCAAGCGTCTGACCTTGAACAATGGATTCAAGATAAACTAGCTAACATTCCTTATACAGGAGAGAACCTCTTTGGAAAAGGATAGAGAGAAAAGGCTAGCGAGATAGAGATGGATGATCTCACCCTAAAAGGCTTCTCTTGAAAGACGGCTGATCCATCTAAGAAGATTTCTTCCAAGAAACCCTTCTTACCCCAAGAAGAAGTGTACTACCCTTCCTTCCTGCCCAATTCCTCTTGTGAGCCTCAACAGCCACATCAGAAGCAGCAGGGGCTACATCAGCCCAGGAAGCCTAAAGCTCCAAAGTCTCAACCAGCCATGTAGGCGCAGCCTGCAGCTGAATTTTGACTATTTCATCGAGGGTATAGCCAGTCTACCCTTAGAGGACTCCCTCCCCTCCGACACTGCAGGCAGGTTAGTCCACTTTGCCCACAGATGGCACCTCATGAACAGGGGATATCTGCTCCATTTTCAGAACCTGCCCCCTATTTTCTTCATAGGGGAATTCCTCATGGATCCTCTGCACTGTTGCCTGTTTCAGCAAGAGGTAGTAACTCTTCTAGCGCAGGGAGCCATAGAGGAAGTTCCACATCCACAACAAGAGCTCAGGTTTTATTCCCATTATTTCCTCATCCCCAAAAAGACAGGGGGGTTCAGGCCTATCCTGGACCTCGGTAATCTCAGGTTCCTTGTTGGGGAAAAGTTCAAGATGGTCTCACTAGGAACCCTACTTCTGTACCTTCAGGAGAAAGACTGGCTCTGCTTGCTAGATATCAAGGATGCCTATACTCGCATCCTCATACATCCCTCTCACAGAAAGTACCTGTGCTGCTTGTTTCAGGGATTGCACTACCACTTCCTGAAAACTCACCTCTTCACTGCCGCTTTTGGATATTGACTCACCTGATCTCCTTTGTGTTAACTTACCATTCCCTTAGATGTATCCTGTGTCTACAGCTACTGTGTTGTCTGTCTTGACTAGATTGTAAGTTTTGATGAGCAGGGACTGTCTTTTACATGTGTCTGTGTAGCGCTATGTACATCTTGTAGCACTATAAAAATGTTCAGTAGCAGTAGTAGCAGCAGTATCGTGTTCTACCCTTTGGTCTAGCATCTGCACCAAGAGTTTTTACAAAGTGTCTGGCAGTAGTAGCGGCCTACCTCTGCAACCTAGGCATCTTCATCTTCAGTTGACTGACTTATAAAGGATGATTTCCATCAGGTAGCGACCTTGTCTCTCCAGTGCACCATTTCTGTGCTTCAGCATCTAGGCTTTGTCGTCAACTACCCAAAGTCCCATCTCGCTCTGATTCAAAAACTAAAGTTCATTGGGGTGTTTCTGGACAATACACGAGCCTTCCTTCCAGGAGACTACCTACACTGCTTCATCAAGCTGGCAAATCACTGCCCGAAGCCAGTCCCGCATCAAGGCAAGAGACATGCTCCATCTCTTGAGACACATGGCCTCCATAGTCCATGTTGTCCCCTATGCTCGCCTTCACATGTGTCAAGCGTAGTGGACTCTTTCCTCTCAGTGGAAGCAGTCAACAGGTCACCTCATGGACAAGATTATCATCACTCCTGAACTTGTAGTCTCCTTCAAGTGATGGTGCACCCCTCAAAATCTTCTCGTCTGATTACCTTTTCAGATGTCTTCACCTCAGTGTACCCTGATGACAGATGCTTCCAGACAAGGCTGGGGGCTTACCTCAAAGGCCTAACTATGCAAGGTCTCTGGTCTCCCAAGGAAGCCTCTTACTATATCAACCTCATGGAACTCAAGGCAATTGACAATGCTCTTCAGGTATTCCGTCTTCAGTTGACCGGACAATCTGTATTCATTCAGACCGACAACCAGGTAGCTATGTATCACATAAATAAGCAAGGGGAACCAGATCTCACCTCCTTTGAAGGGAGGCTGTCTGCCTCTGGGCCTTTGCTTTCTCTCATTGGATGCTTTGAGCAGTTTACCTTCTGGAGCAGCTCAATGGGCTAGTGGACAACCTGAGTCGAGTCCTTTGACCACACGAATGGAATCTCCATCGAGAGACAGTGCAGCACATCTTTTGGTTATGGGGAACTCCCATAATCAACCTCTTTGCTTCTCCAATGAATGCCCAGCTTCCTCAGTTCTGCTCCAGGATCCCATCTCTGATGCATTTCTCCTTCATTGGGGACAGGTACTGCTTTACGCATGCCCACCCATTCCATTGATACTGAAGACGCTATTGAAGTTGCAATTAGACAGGGGAACAATGATTTTCATCACCCTGTTATGGCCACATTAACCATGGTTTCCCCTGCTGCTCCGATTAGTGCAACACAAACCTCTGTCTGGGATGCACACCCAACCTCCTCTTGCAGGACTAGGGCTTGCTCCTCCACCCCAATCTGAGAGTGCTCCATCTGATGGCATGGCTGCTGAAAGCCTAGTCCTATCTCACCTAGATCTTCCAGATGAAGTTAAAAACATCCTGATGTCTAGAAAAGACTCCACTTGATGTGCTTATGTGCTGTGAGCCCTCTTCGAGCAGCCTTCCACCTCCACGCTGCCAGCTCTCCCTGGGAGGGATCGAGCCATCGGGGACACTGCAGCAACGTGCTCTGCCCAATCGGGGCTGAGCTCTCCAGCATAAAAGGAGCCGCGAGCAGGCTGTGAGCCCTCTTTGAGCAGCCTTCCACCTCCACGCTGCCAGCTCTCCCTGGGAGGGATCGAGCCATCGGGGACACTGCAGCAACGTGCTCTGCCCAATCGGGGCTGAGCTCTCCAGCATAAAAGGAGCCGTGAGCAGGCTGTGAGCCCTCTTCGAGCAGCCTTCCACCTCCACGCTGCCAGCTCTCCCTGGGAGGGATCGAGTCATCGGGGACACTGCAGCAACGTGCTCTGCCCAATCGGGGCTGAGTTCTCCAGCATAAAAGGAGCTGTGAGCAGGCTGTGAGCCCTCTTCGAGCAGCCTTCTACCTCCATGCTGCCAGCTCTCCCTGGGAGGGATCGAGCCATTGGGGACACTGCAGCAACGTGCTCTGCCCAATCGGGGCTGAGCTCTCCAGCATAAAAGGAGCCGCGAGCAGACTGTGAGCCCTCTTCGAGCAGCCTTCCACCTCCACGCTGCCAGCTCTCCCTGGGAGGGATCGAGCCATCGGGGACACTGCAGCAACGTGCTCTGCCCAATCGGGGCTGAGCTCTCCAGCATAAAAGGAGCCGCGAGCAGGCTGTGAGCCCTCTTCGAGCAGCCTTCCACCTCCACGCTGCCAGCTCTCCCTGGGAGGGATCGAGCCATCGGTGACACTGCAGCAACGTGCTCTGCCCAATCGGGGCTGAGCTCTCAAGCATAAAAGGAGCCGCGAGCAGGCTGTGAGCCCTCTTCGAGCAGCCTTCCACCTCCACGCTGCCAGCTCTCCCTGGGAGGGATCGAGCCATCGGGGACACTGCAGCAATGTGCTCTGCCCAATCGGGGCTGAGCTCTCCAGCATAAAAGGAGCCGCGAGCAGGCGTGCCTGCGCCTGAGGGCCGCGCAAGAGGGCCCTTTGGCACGGCCCTTAGGCTAAGGTGCTAAGATATTGCTACAAGTTGGCACCGAAACAACGAAGATACATATTCAATACCAGCTCCAGCAATCTACACTCAGTCAGATGAACATAAGAGGCCCGTAAGGATCGCAGAACCGGCACAAACACCAACTGGAAAAAGCACGCCGAGACCTGCAACAGCAGCAAAATACAGCAAAGCTCCCTCAGGGTCGAGACTGTATACATCCGCCACACATCAGATCTTCAAACCGCAGCAAGTATAAACCAATACAAACACTGACTTTTTTTCTTGGTTACTATTGCAAATGACTCTGGGGCGTCATACTAACATTATCCATACCTGTGACCACTATTTCATCTGTTCCGGCATTGACATTGAAAAGTAACCTTTACTGTTGTCAGTAGTTCTCAACTATACCGCATATCACATTGCTAGTAACATTTTACCGTTGTCAGTATTTTCAACTATAACTGATTTCACATTGACAACAACCTTTAAACGTTGTAAGTATTTTCAACTGTAGCAGCATTCACATTAATTGTAACAATCTACTGTTGCCAGTATTTAACATTAATAGTAACAATCTACTATTACCAGTATTATCAACTGTACCCGCATTCATATTGATAATAACCTTTACTGTTGTCAGTATTGATAGTAACCTGTCAACTGTACCTGCATTCACATTAACAATAACCTCTTACTGTTGCCAGTAGTTTCAACCGTACCCGCATGCACATTGATAGAAACCTTTTTACTGTTGTCAGTACTTTTAACTGAAACCGCACCCACATTGATATCAACCTTAACTGTAGCCAGTATAACACTTCACCCAAAATGCAACTACTTAACCCTTCCAAATATAAAATTACACTAATTAGTATCACATTAGCAGTACTAATAACCCTTGCTCAGAGCCTACATAACAACAGTGTTAAAAATATCCCCATCATACATAGTTTAACACGAAACAACCCCCCATCATGGCACCCACACATAGTACATCATCCCAAAACGAACAACCATAGATTAATTCACATAAAATATTCTTCACCCCCTCAGCCAACAAACTCTAAACTATGCAAAAACCAAGAATCTTTATCAACAATATTAATCAATGCCAGGTCAATGAAAAATAAGTTACCTATATTCACAGAAATACTAGACAACCAAAAACCAGATATACTATGTATAACCGAGACATGGCTGTCAGACACAGACAACGTTTACCTAAACCAACTAAGCAACAATAACTACGGCACCTTCTACACACATAGAACTCACAAAAAAGGTGGTGGAGTGCTAATAATGCTAAAAAAAGAACTAAAAGCCAAAAAAACTAACATCGAACCTACCCATCAACATAGATACCATCATTGTGAAAATTGGCAACATAACAATTTGCCTAATTTACAGACCACCAGACAAACAGTCGGAAAACCTAGACCCATTAATTGATTTTTTAAGTTCATCCACTGAGCAAAATCCAATTCTAATGCTCGGAGACTTTAACATCCCCTCCTTACCAGCCTCATATGCCTCCCTCTTCATAGAATCTACAGTAGACATGGACTTTCACCAAATAATAAACACTAGCACGCATGGAAAAGGTAGCATCCTTGACATGGTCTTTCTACCAAATGTACTCTACCAACACTATAACCCCACATCCCTCAAATGCACACCGACCCCATGGTCAGATCATTACCTCATCAACTTTAATATCACAATAAACAACACAACAGTTAAACGAATACCAACTAATGCACCTACCTCAAGATTTAAAAAATACAATGAAGAAGAATTCCTTGACCTCGTAATCCCTAATTTATCAACACCACCACTAAACCTAGATGCAGCAGTAACGCACTGGCACAAAACCATCAATAACGCTGCAGCTAAAAAACAAATAATTAAGAAAAACACGCACAATAAAGTTGGTCAAACCCCCTGGTACAATAAAGATTTAAATCTAATGAAAAAGAAGTTAAGAAAGGCCGAATATAAATGGAGGAAAAATAAAAACGCAATTACAAAAGAATCATACCTCATGCTCCTTAACAAGTATAAAGACGCAATAAACAATGCCAAGAAAAATTACCACGCCTCCATCTTAAACAACGCAATAAATAGACCCAGAGAACTATTCTCAATAGTCCAAAAACTGACAAATAACATTCACAACTCCAGCAACGAAATCACAGACATTAACCCACAGACACTGGCAAATTACTACATGAACAAAACAACAGCTCATCCCCTACTACCTAAACCAGCAGATACTTCTCAAACACTTAACACAGACGAATGGTCGGTATTTCAACCCTTAACCAAGGTTGAGCTCAAATCCATCATCACAAACATTAATACTACTACCTCACTACTTGACCCTTGTCCAGTAACCTGGATAAAGAACTCTCTCTACCTGTACTCTCTCATTTCATCCTCCCAATAATAAACCTTTCCCTAAAAAACGGATACCTACCTTCTACACTAAAACACGCACAGATCCGCCCAATCCTAAAAAACACTACCCTTGACAAATCATCACCTAATTCCTACAGACCCATATCGAGTATTCCGTTTATGGCCAAATTAATTGAAAAAGCCGTACAAATTCAAACACAAGAGTACATTGATAGCTCAGCCCCACTTGATGACCAGCAGTACGGGTTTCGCCCTAGACACGGTGTAGAATCACTCCTAACAGTTCTACTCGATACACTAGTGAGGGGAATAGACAAATCAAAACAAGCATTCTTACTCATATTCATTGATGTCTCTGCAGCCTTCGACAGCGTACACCATTCAACAATGATTAATAAACTTAAACAAATAGGTATAAAATCTACTGTTCTAAAATGGTTTACTTCTTATCTAACAGACCGAACTCAAACGGTACAAATCGGAAATCTCACATCAAAAACATACAAACAAGAACTAGGCCTCCCACAAGGTTCAGCACTGTCAGCGTTACTATTTAATATATACTTAAAACACATCTGTAAAATCCTCAAAAAATTCAATGTCCACTATCACCTGTATGCGGACGACATTATGATGTATGTCCCTTTCAAAATTCCAAACATCCCTATACAACTCATTAACGACTGCTTCACTGAAATCAACACCTGGCTAAATGAAAACAATCTGTACATCAATCACTCAAAAACAGAAGCTCTAATAGTAACAAAATGCACAACATTTAATCCCCCCTCACATATCACATTGCAAAATAATGATATCATAATAAAATCTGAAATACGCTACCTAGGGGTCATACTGGACAAACACCTCAGCATGGACACACATGTAAGAAATATAACAAAAAAAGTTTACTATAAACTGAAAATATTAAAGCAACTCCGCCCCCTAATGCACTTACAGGATTTTCAACGAGTCATACAAGCAATCATAACCCCACATTTTGACTTCGCAAATCAAATCCTACTTGGTTTAACTAAGGAAACCTTAAAAAAACTTCAATTAGCACAAAACGCAGCAGCAAGGACCATTACGAAGGCCCCACCTTTCCAACACATAACCCCGATTTTAGAATACTTACACTGGCTCCCAATTCAAAGCTGTATAGAATACAAAACTATCTTAACCACCTACAAAGCCATAATTAAAACAGCACCCCTGTCCATAAATAACCTCATCAAAATAGAACCTACCTATAATCTCCAAAGGAGAGACCAGCTAAATAAATTAACCCCACCAAAAGAATTCATCAGGACCAATAAATCCACAAACAAGAAAGCCTTCTCCCACGCAGCCCCCATCTTGTGGAACTCAATCCCAATAGAATTAAGACAATTACCTGATATAATGGAGTTCAGAAAAAAACTCAAAACACACTTATTTACAAAGCATTATGGAACTATGACCAGCTCATCTCTCACCTCTCAGCTAGATAAAGGATAATCCTACCCCAGGTAATACATTATTCAAAAAAGGAATGAAGTGCTGTAGCCCTAAGACAAAGTGATTAAGAAATATGAAAAACAAAAACCTATGTATATAGTTTATTTTCTGTTCAATTGTAAATAATTCACCAATTGTTAATTGTTAACTGTATTTACCTAGCTACAAACTGTTATATGTAAAAACAGCTCACCCTGTTTATTGTTGTTATATGGAAACCGCACCTGATCAATGGAAGGAGCAGTATATAAAAAATCTGTTAATTAAATTAAATTAAAATTAATTAATTAAATTAAATTTCAAATGGTCAGGTTTTCCCTCTTGTACTCCCAGAGGGGTTTCAGCCCATTTACCAGCCTGGTGGAGCGTTTATTGCAATATTTTCTCCATCTCTCTATGACAGGACTAAAGACACATTCAGTTCGTGTCTGACTTAGTGCCATTGCAGCCTCTCACCATCCATTTGATGAACAGCCAATATCTGTTCATCCTCCGGTAGCATGCTTCATGCGCAGCCTTCTCCTAACTAGGCTACCAATCAGACTGCTTCCGGTAGCCTGGGACCTTTGTTGTCCTGGCTCAGCTGCTCAAAGCTCTTGAACCTCTTGCCTCGGCTTTGCTGAAGTTCCTCACTTGGAAGGTCGCTGCCTTGGTTGCTCTCACATTGGCTTGTCATGTCAGTGAATTACAAGCTCTGGTGGCTCATTCCCCTTATCCACAATTCCACCATGATAAGGTGATCCTCTGGATGCATCCCTGCCTCCTTCCGAAGGTGGTCTATTAATCAGTCTGTTTCCCTTCTGACTTCTTTTTCAAGACCCCTTCCTTCTTGAGCTGAAGCAACGCTGCATATCCTGGATTGCAAGAGAGCTTTAGCCTACTATTTGAACAGAACTAAAGCCCATCGATGGTCTTCACAGCTTTTTGTATCGTTTGATTCTAGTCACTTGGGCCCACCAGTAAACAAGCATACCCTTTCCAACTGGATTGCAGACTGCATTTCTTTTGCTTATGTGCAGGCCAGACTCTCCCTACTGTGTCACATCACAGCTCACAATATATGAGCCATGCTGCCTCAGTCACTCATCTATGTTCTGTCTCCATCTCTGAGATCTGCCAGGCTGCCACATGGTCTTCCATTCATTCCTTTGCTGCCCATTACTGTCTAGACAAGGACTCCAGTAGAGAGACAATCTTTGGCCAAGCTGTCTTTCAGCACCTTTTTGGAACTTGTCACCTCCTTCCCCCCTGGCCCTATGTTGCTACTGGCTACCTTCACCCTATTGTGCAGAAAGTGTGCTCAAGGGGCTGAGTCTGACAGATCCATACTCTACCCTCGTTGCAGTTTGTTTGTTTTTTCCCCGATCTGTTGCACTTTACTCCGCTCTAGCATCTATGATAGCCAGAAGTTAGAGTGTTCTTTATGAGAAGACTGCATTCTTGGTTGTTCCTGGAGATAGTGTAGATACTCACCTGTAACAGGTTATCTCTGGGAACAGCAGGAATCTGTCTTCACAACCCACCCTCCTCCCCTGGGAGTTGTAGAATGTTTTTTTTTTCTGGAGGGTTTTCTGAGCTCTATACCTTACTGAGGAGAATTGCTGGGAAGGTGGGAAGGCAGGCAGGTATGCATGCGTGGAGGGATGCTCCCAAAAGCATTCCTATTGGATGCTGGGGCCGTCGGTGCTGATGTCACCCATATGTGAAGGCTGATCCCTACTGTTCTCAGAAATCACCTGTTACAGGTGAGTAACTACGCTTAATTGGACATCATGCTTTCCAGGTGTATGTGCAAGGATGTTTTTACCTATAGGCAAAAGGGGTAGCTGCTGCAGTACAACGGAGGCCCAGTTTCCCTGTTGTCTATAATTAAGTAGCCCTGCTCCTGCTTCTGCACCCATTGCCACCACTGCCACTCCTTTTCAGGACATGTAGCGGTGGCAATACATTTAAAAGGGCAGCACCCTGCTGGAGTTACCTTCTCTTGTTGCCATGGTGCTGTTTGCACTTCTGGCCCCCTCCGATTCTGCTTTAACCAGAAATGGAATCGGAGTGGGGCAGAAACACAAACGAAACTGTGGTGCCGAAAGAGAAGGGCGCCGCGGTGCCTTTGTAATTGTATTGCTGCCGCCGCATGTCGAGAAGGGGGGACGGGAGAAGGGGGGCTGCTGGTGCTGTTTGCCCAAGGCCCCATAACGGGCTGAAGTGGCTCCATATATAGAACACCTTTTTTGGTGGGGTGAGGGTTTGCCCAAAGGCTACTTAGAAAAAAATATAATAAATTATCTTAAGTGGGTTCTGGTGGATTTGATGGGGAGGAGGCGGCACATATCCCAAAGCGCTCTCTGGCTGATTCAAACACACTCAAACATCAAAAGAATCTCTGTTCTCACCACGAGATTATTTTAGCTTTTTCAAAATAAACACCTTTATTAATGGAAATCCCCAAAATTAAATGCAGAGACCGCTGAGCTTCTGCTAGTTAGGTAGGCTAGTGGCTCTACTAAATAATTGCATTGTGACATCTTGATGCCATCCAGCATTTCCAGAAAATGGGAGGGCTTTCCTCACCAGTGAGGTAATGGGGGAAGGCTGGTACTTTGAGGGGAAAACTGAATGGCAGAAATTCCAAGCCCAAGCCAGTTTCCTTTCCTGTCCTTGGCTGGCAGAGCCACGGTACCAACACAGAGAACATCTTTGCCGATTAAGCTATTGTACTATAAAGGAATAAGGAGTCAGCAAATCCAGTAATGAGGTAGCACTTAATTACCACAGGGAGTCAGAGAGGCAAGAAGAGACCTCTGAGAATCAGAGGGAAACGTTTCCATGGATTGTGAAATAAGAAATTGGAGGACAACTTTTCTATTGGAAGAAAGAGTACCAGCTACGGCAATAGCAGTCATTGTCCAGAAGATACAAGGTATTTGTGTCATTTGGAGAATTGAGAATCCCCTATCTACGTAGGAAGGCCCCAGAAGTAAATTTGAGCTGCTTGGTCTAGTGCAAGAAGAGAAGTGAATATCCTTGTTCATTATTTTTATATTTTACATACGTATTGAATTTATTATTATGTCAATTGCTAAACTGTTCAGTAAATGCTAATTTGGTTCAAAACCCCAACCTGAACTGGTATGAGTTTGAGGAGGGAGCAGAATGGGAAGCTCAGGATTCCAGAAACTAAGCTAGTGCCACCCTAGAGCACCGAGTCCCAGAAGGATGAACCAAAGAATTCCATGTTGTCTTCCATTCCCCATAGCAAACCCTAATCGAGAGAGATTCTGGACCCAGACCAGTAAATGATACACAGTGTAACAAAAGGAAAAATGGCAAAAATAGATACAGGTAAGATCACAAGTTTGATGAGATTGTTGACTTGTGTGTATGATTCTTGTGCATTATGTTTTGTTTGACTGGAGAATAAAGCCTTGAGTGGTTGCATCTGTGAGGTGATGAATGCCTCACTTCAGGATGATATGTCTCCATCTTTAAAGAAGGCCATGTTATCACCTATCTTGACGTGCCAGTCTTTGGACCAAACCTGGCCAGAGAGCCATCAGTTTCAAATTTACCATTGCTAAGTAAAACTATTGAGAAGATGCCTATGTATCAGTTTTTAGAATTTTTGGAATGCTGGATACCCATAAGGTGGAGTTCTGCTGCTTTCACGCAACATTGAGATGACATTAGTGGAAGTGTTGGATGATCTGTACGGTCTTTTAGATAAAAATTAGTGCGGTGTTATGTTGCTTCTGGACTGGAGTTCAGTGTTTGATACATTGAGCCATAGCTTTTGCTGCATTGTCGTTTGATAGATGGAACTGGAGGGAGGGGTGCTGAGGTGTTTCAAATTGTGGGTTGTATGGGGAGAAGTTGTTGGCACCTGACCTTTTGGCTCAGTGTGTGCCACAAGGGTCAATGCTAGCCCACTACATATTTACTCTGTATTTCCTTCCAGTTTGCTTGGCCATGCATAAGGCCTGTTTACACAGATAATGTACAGGTGTTACTCTTTGTCACAGAAGATAGATCAAGTGGATTGTGTTTTATAGGAAAAGTTTGATCAGAGAACCATAACTCTGTATTAAATGCATTTAATTTCAACCACATTGCTCTAAATCATGTACTCAAAAATCCAACGCAGAGCCTCCCTCTGGATGTGTTGAGTCAAACTAGACTTGGTTCTTGAGGAGTCTTTGAAATTTGGAGGTCTGGTTAGATATAGGACTGCAGAGTAGGGATGATTTTCCCAGAATGGTATGAGGGTCATTTTGTCCTTACAATTAATCCTCCAACTGCAGCTGTCTCTGTGCTTTTACTATATCCTCTGGTAACAGGTTCCAGGGTTGGATTACCCTTTGTGAAAAAATATTTTATTTTTTTAGTCTAAAATAGATTACATTGTAGCTTCATTGTTTGTCCCCTAGTTTTTCTACTTTTTAATGGCGTAAACAACTGATTTACGTTTACCCATTTCACTCCATTCATTAATTTATAGACCTCTATCATTTCTCCCCTCAGCCTTCTCTTTTCCAAGTTGAAGAGCCCTAACCTTTAAGCCTTTCAACAGCTTTTCTCAGTAGTCCTGTAGAGTCATGCGATGTGTGCCTTTTGAGTCGATGCTGATTCCCGCTGACTCAGCATCTCCTGGGTTTCCTTGGCAGTGTGACCAGAAGCAGATTGCCAGATCTTTCTTTCTTGACAATGGAGGGTTAAGTGGCTTGTCTAAGGCCACAGGGAGTGCCAGTGTGACTCAAAACTTGGTTCCCAAGCCAGTGCTCTAACCACGGCTGCCACTCCATTTTTGGGGGGATGGAAGAGATTCTGTATTCTGTATTTGTACTGTTTGGCATTTCCTGTCTTGCACTCAGGTTCCACAATGATTGTCCCAAGGCACGCAGTGGATTTCCAAGGTCCTCTTTAATAATAGTCTATGGACCTTTCCTCCAGGAACTTGTCCAAACCTTTCTTAAACCCAGTTACACTAACAGCTTTTACTGCTTCCTCTGGTAACTAATTCCATTGTTTGATTACGCAGGGCCATAGGCTAACTGCAGGGAGGCAATTATATCCCCCTGCAGTTACCACATTTCAGCGTGGCAAACAGCTGCTGGTGCAAATAACGCCACCCACTGATGTGGCATTAGCTGCACTCATGCTACTTGTGCTGAGCCATTATGTTAGTTTCTGCTGACAATGCAGATGCCTGTGTTAGAGTTCTTTTCTTTTTCTTACCTCACTCTGCAGTAAAATAATTTTGGGAAAGAAATCCTGTAAACCTAACAGTAATGAGTAAAGCATTTTTTTGACTACATGTGTCTGTTTTTAGTTTGCACTAATAGATTTTCACCAAGTAGGGAATATATCTCTGTTCTGCATATGTGTGACTGAAGCTACATGTTCTGTTAGCATGGAGTTTCTATGTAGGGAACTGTAGTAATCTGGCTTGTTCAGTTTTCTGAATAGGAATATGGATGTTCTAGGACCCACTGCAATATTTATGGCGCTGCCCTTTTCTGGGTATGTTCCATGTTGTGTGAGTTTTGGAAGTTAGTGCTGTTATGGAATAGTAGATTCACTCTATGGGTCCTGTACTCTGGGTTCTTGATGAGTTCAACTGTAGGGTGTTCATTTGCAGAGGGGGATGGGGGGATACTGGAATATGTATTTTTGAGATTTGCAGTTCTGTGTTCTTTATGTTGCCAGGCTGAAATTTAAAATAGTTTGTCAGTTCAGATTGAAGGAAATTTCAAATTTTAAAGGAATGTCTCAGTTTAATTGTGTTTAGTAGCCTGATAGTTTCACCGCTGCTGAATTCCGGACTTTTCCATCTCTAGCACAATCCAATCCAGCATTTGAATTCATGGCTACCAGGATTCGTTTCTCATTTTATATCTTCCCTCCTCATCAATAATCTGGTTGTAGCAAAATAAATCTGATGTGCAGATACTTATAATGGTTTGATGGGGGGGGGGGGGGGGGAGGGCTGTGTAAGTGACTTCATCAAATTTAATGTTTTATTATTTTTGTTTTATTGTAGCATCTGTTATACTAAATTGCATGTGAACATTTAGAAGCCACCTAGGATTTTAGATGGGTGGCATATACATTTTAAAATAGAGTATACTAAATTTATGCACATGATGCCGCAGTGAGTCTCCGTACATGGCCTTGCATCATTGGGAGATAGAGGAAAGCAGAAACCTCAGTTTGTGACCTACATGATCAGGGAATAAAATGGTCAGACAGCAAAGTTCAAAGAAAAAATTATTTTCAATGTAATTATCTGACTTGGTGCTAGCTTTATATTTTATACAGTACATGGACATGCATTGCTTTCTGTTTTTCTGATATTGCACTGTATGCAGAATCTGGCTTCTTGGGGTTGCCAATTTTTATCTACAGTACATGTGTTTATTTTTAGGTTATGGTCACTTATTCTATACTTGGTAAGGGCCTGTGTTGTGAGTTTGTGACCAAGACCAGGTGTTCTGTTAACATGGTGTTTGTACAGTATGTAGGGATCTGTACTGTAGCTGAATTGTTCAGCATTTCAAATAGGTGTTTGGATGTTGCAGAGCCCATAGTGATGCTTTTTTTGGATGGGCTCCTTATCTGAGTTTTGGAAGTTGGTGCTGGTATGGCATGGCATGGTATGGTAGATTTTCTCTATAGATACTCAATGACTTTGTTGTAGGGTTTTGTATTAGTTCACAATACAGTGAACTAGTGGCTCAGTGGTTGCGACAGGTTACCTCTGGCCAGAAGGCCAGGGGTTCAATTCCCGCATGGGGACAAGCAACTTCAGGCTGGAGGGACTGGGGTCTCTAGTCCCATGGCCACTCCTTGTGGCTTTGGGCAAGCCACTTAACCCTCCATTGCCTCAGGTACACTTAGATTGTGAGCCCTTCGGGGACAAGGGAATAAAAAGTACCTGTTAGTATACATGTAAACCACACTGATTCTAAAAGAGCACGGTATAAAAAATAAATAAATAATGCCTGGTACTGGATAATGTTGTTAGTGAAATGATCAGAATTAGATTTTTTTTAAATATATTGAGTTTTGTGGGTGAATATCCTACTTCTGCTCTGCACCTTCTGTTGAAGGTGGTTCTGTGGATGCAATATATATATTCAAAAAGAAAAAGCAAGAACCATAATGTGGTTTATAACAAAATAAAAATGAGTTATAATTTAGTTTTATAAACTGTGCTGTGATTCTCGCTCTTTTAGTTCCTTGGCATGTAAACATCTTGCATTTCCTCCAAAATAATCTAATCAGCTTTATGGTTTGGTTCAGTCCCTGACTGGAGTTTTGAGAAAGCCCCCCTCCCCTCTATTAGGGGGGGCACCATCTCACCCTTCGCCTCAGGTAGCAGATTGCTTTGAGCTGCCCCTGAGAGCAATTAAATCTAAGCAAAGTCTCAATTCCTTTCTCTCTCACTGATTTGAGCTCAGGCAGTTCTTTTCTCTGTCTTGCATTTGAATCCTCTTTAGGGGTCCTAGGTAGACACCCCTTCTGCTTGTCTTCAGGGTCCCAGACTGAGTACCCCTGAAACCTAGGACTTCTTTTCTGCTGTTAAACACTAGCAGAAACATTTTCTGGAAATCACAATTTCTTATTCAACACTTTAGTCAAATACTTTCAGTGAAAGTACCACTGGGTCTTCCATAAGATCTTAAATACACCTTATTTGGGGACATCTAAAACGAGGGAAATTACTCATCCTTTAAAGCAAAATTACCAAAAATCTCTTAAAACACTTTTCCTCAAACACTGGGTCTTAGATAGGGTTCAATCCCTCACACTTGGACTGAGCTTCTCAGGGATCAAGATGGGAAGCACCATATTGGTCCTATTTGCTCTCACCTTCTGAGGGATATGCAAGAATCCTTCTCCCAGGACCCTTTCTTAGATCTGAAACTCTTCAAATCTCCTCCTTAGATTAGGCCAAGTTGGCCTGGGGCAGCTCCTCACTCTGTACCAAACCATGAAAACACACCACTCCACCCTTCCCCCACCCTTCAGATGGCTTCAGCAGACACCTGGTGCTGGAACAAAAACGTCAACTCCTTTACATCTCGACTGAGCCCCAGATGCCCAGTGATGAACATGAAGGCCTATCCTCCATTACATCACAGCACTCGCAGATTAAGATGGCAGCAGGGACTCCAGAATTGTCTTCATTTCAAACATGGAGGGACAATGGCCAGCTCAGTTTATATATACAGATAAACGACATAATGAGGACAATTTCCAGAAGTTAGTTATTGCATGTAGGCATTTACCCAGATATCTGAAAGTTGCCTACCCTCTGTCTATGTGGCTGTTAGGATCTCTTGTTTTGCCTTAATCGCTGCTGCTCCTCTTTACTGCTTCCCAGAAGCAGCTGTCCTAGCTGATCGCCTAATCGTCCTGATAGTTTAGTAGGTCTTGCTATGATGCAGTTCTTTATCATATGGATAATGGGAATTCTTCATATTAAGAGCATATAGCCACTGGATTTTTGGAAGATGTGAAATTTCCCCCTCTGCACATCTTGTTTTGTGATCCAAAGGCTCTAATATACAGTAGAAGGTCTGCAGCAGTGTGCACCACATCTGATCTTTTGAAAGCAAAGTTTGCACCCGTAGATTTTGTTCAGACTTGGAAGGAATCCATCTCTGGGAGGAGACCTTATCTAAAGACTGCAGCACCAGGAGTCTATCATTTCAACAGTAGAGCTTGGAGGCTAGGGAGGCCAGAACGGATTCCTGGGATTTGCTCTATGCTTTGTCCTCTTGTTGACTTGGATTGCAACCTGTATTTTTTAGACGGACAAAATTTTGTGGGTTTTGCTGTTTTACTTAAGGAAACATTTTTTTCTGGTTTGGAACGCACTTTGTCATGAAGAACTCTTTTTGCGTGATACTGTGTGGTCACTTGGGACCCAGAGCTAATGTTGTTCCATCTTGGAGAATCATGATCTAGGAATGCATCCAGTTTTTCCTTACTGCACAGTACTTGAAGGTGGCTCCTTATCTCAGATGGACTGCCCTGGAAAAGGAAACTTACATACCTATAAGCCCATCATTCAGTTCTGTACTCTAACTGGGAATTACGTCAATTTTAATTTGAATAGACATCTTTGCAATTTTAAATCCATCTTATTTTATTGTGATGTGTGGCCAATGTTTTTCCTGCCTAGACCCTCCCACCATCTGAAGAGGTAACAGCAATGACTGCTGTGGAGTGGGGGAGGGAGGAGAGTCCAGGCCCACCACACAGACAAGCTGGGGATGGAAGAAATAAGCCATTGGGTGGTGGGGAGCACAATTGGTAGAAGATGAAGTGAAGAAAGGTTGAAGTCGAGTAGAAGGGGAAGGAAGAGGGGCGAGAAAGGGATAGAGGTAGCATTTGATTCCCTTCACCATGTGTGCATCACTTTTTTACACTCGGCATCAGGCAGTATGTGCTGGTATGGGGAAGCCAGGCAGTCAGTTGTCCACATACCTAAGAACAGTTGGGGCTATACATCTGTCCATCAGAGGTAACTAGGCAGCCTACCTGGCCTCCAGTATGCATTAGTCAGGAAAGGACTCAGGCTTCTACCTTCTATTCCATCATCAAGGTTTTAGCAGCTGTATCTTATTGTGTGCGATCTTCAGACTAGAAGCAATGATTGAATTCTAATTGACCAAGCTTCAGAGCACACACATACACATACATATCTAAACTCCTTATAAATATTTCCAGAGTTATGTAGGATCAGTTTTTTAAAGACTACATGGGATTGCTGGTAACATAAGGGCATTTAAAAGCACTACTTTTATCTGCTAGATTCGAAACATGAAATATGGTTTATGATCTATATAGTTCTTACCTTCTGGAGGTTTGTTGGGGAATTCTGGCTTAAAAATGTTCAGCATGCATTGAGTATTGCCTTGCCTTACCAACAAGGTAATAGAAAAGGCGATTATCAAGAAGGCCTTCTGTAAAAGACATCGGTTTGAACAAATTAATAGCCAGCAGTATGCAACCACTACTTATTTTACATGTTTGATATACTGCCCTACATACAGCAAAGCAGTTTGCAATAAAATGGAAATCTTTCCCAAATTGGTCAATTGGAACAACGGGGGAACAGATAGATTAAAACAAGTAAGAGTCAAAACATGAAAATCATGGTCAGTTACGTGGAGATTGGACTACAAAACCAGGAATGAGCTAGCTGTACAAAGGGACCGATGAGGGAACTTCTGATAGATCAGGGGTTTCTTGGGCCATACCCAGCCAGTCTGGTTTTCAGAATATCCATACTGAAGAGCCATGAGAGAGATTTCCAGGCACTACTGTGGCAGCACTGATAGCATGCAATAAATAAAACCAGGAGTCAGTTCAAAAATCCAAGCCAATTTAATGTGCACATGGCTCAGTTAGTCATAGCTTCTAAATGGACTGAGCAATGGAGGCCAGTAAACAACACCTTTTATACCTTTCTTCTTTAGTTCTATACAGGCAAACTTTCTATTGGTCCTGGTAACCCCCTGCACCCATCCAATGGGGATCTCTGACTGGGCTCTGTTCCCCCTTCTCAGGCTATGCTAACAAAAGCTCAGTTTCTAGACATAATACAGTCCTACAAGGTCGCTGCTAGGCTCAGGGAATGTGAAAATGCAAAACACTGGAACATATCTTTCATCAGCATAAAAGCATTGAATAAAGGATTAACACAAACTTATCAAAAGCAGGTTAGAGCGGTTTAAGGCAGATCCTCAGCCTTCACTGACTTTGGTCTTTCGTGGCAATATTATTTCTAGTAGTGGGGGTGGGGACTCAGACCTAGCTTGCAGGCTCATACATGTACAGGCCATTTTATAGGCCATAGCCTACCACACTACCTCCACTGTGTGCAGATGTCTGTCATAGATATTCATTGTAGATATCCTGAAAACCTGACTGGCTAGATGTGTCCTGAGAACTAGATTGCGAACCAACCACTGCATTAGAAATGAGGTAGATGTGGTGGACATGAGACGTACAGTGCATGTCATACCTCTGTATCAGAAAATAGGTGCCATACAGCCTTGACTAATGGAGGCGGAGAACTAGATCAGTGACTTCGAAGAAGAGTTTTAAAGGGACAGGTCTGCTCACTCACTCAAAAGGCAAAAAGAGCTCAGAGAGATCTCTTGCACCTAACTTCTGGATTGTTGGAGTCTTAGAGGCTGTGAAACAGAACACAGCAATGCCATTAATGCAAAAGGTGCTATAACTCTTTTTTGATGATGGGAATAACATTTGAAATTTTGAATTAGGGTGTACAGAGTCCTAGCGCATGGCTCCTGGAATGACAGACGTAAATCATTTATGATAAAATGACAGAGTGGATATTAAGAAAGACTATGAGATTTAAAAATTTGCCTGTTGTAGTTCTGGATTATAACCTAAGATCCAGAGGCTTACAATGGCACTCAGCCTGATAAAAGATATGAGTAATTTTCTGGGGTAATGTCTCCCAGTGGGCTAGTTTTGCACTTGTCATGACAGAAATGATACTCATAAGTTAGGGTTTATTGAGTACAATCTTAGTCTCTCAAATTTACTGCTTGTGCTCATATTAATAAAGAAACAATGAGCCATCAAGAAGTTTAACTATGCATTGCTCTTGGCAAGCCGGCTATGAAGGACCTAGACAAGATTTTCAAATACAGAGATGTATATCTGCATACAAAGATTCAACATGTCTAAGCCATAGTATGTTCAATAACCCTCTTATGGATGTGAATATTAGATAGTGAAAAAGAAAAACAGGAATAAAATCAATGCCTTCAAGTTATGGTGCTGGCGAAGAATACTGTGTACGAGTATACCATGGACTGCCTGAAGAACAAATCAAATTGTACTAGAGGGGATCAAGCCTAAACTTTCCTTGGCAGCTCAAAAGACAAGACTTTGACTTTCTTGCTTTGAACATAAGAAAAGAGAAAAATCATTAGAGAAAGACATGATGTGAAGGTTGAAGGTCAACGTAAAAGAGGAAGGCATCAATGTGATGGGTTGATAACCATAACAGCTACTATGGATGCTACTCTATGAACAATTAGCTGACTAACTGAAGACCAGAAATAATTTAGGGCAACTATCCACAGGGTCCACTAGGCTCAACATTAATTCAGTGGCACTTAACAGCAGCAGCATAAGAACATAATATAAGAGAATGCCATACTGGATCACACCAAGGTCCATCAAGCCCAGTATCCTGTTTCCAACAGTGGCCAATCCAGGTCACAAGTTCATAGCAGTTTCCCAAAAAGACACAAGTTCCACAATGCTTGTACTGGAGCAAACCATGGATTTCCCGGGCTCTCTTTAATAATGGTTTATAGACCTTTCCTTTAGGAACTTGTCCAAACCTTTTTTTAAACCCAGCTACACTATCAGCTTTTACTACATCCTCCGGTAACGAATTCCAGAGTTTGATTATACGTTGAGTGAAAAAAAATATTTTCTCTTATTAGTTTTAAATGAGTTACACTGTAGCTTCATTGCATGTTCCCTGGTCTTTCTACTTTTAGATGGCATAAACAATCGATCTATGTTCACCCGTTCCACTCCATTCATTAATTCATTTCTTCCTTTAGCCATCTCTTTTCCGGGTTGAAGAGCCCTAACCTTTTTAGCCTCTCTTCTTAAGGGTATCCTTCCATCCCCTTTACCATTTTGGTGGCTCTTCTCTGTACCTTTTCTAATTCCCCTATATCCTTTTTAAGATATGGCGACCAGAACTGCACACAGTATTCAAGGTGCAGTCGCACCATGGAATGAGATAGGGGCATTATAATATCCTTTGTTTTAGTCTCCATTCCTTTCTTTCGAAAGAAGTAGCTGAAAAAGTGAAGAAAAAGAGGGAGACCTTCATGAAATACAAGAGATCACAGAAAGAGGAAGACAGGCATCTATATTTGGAAAAACTTAGAGAAGCTAGCAAAGTAGTCAGGAAAGCAAAGATTCAAAAAGAGGAGAAAATAGCCAATGCAATAAAATAGGGGGATAAGACATTTTTCAGATATGTTAGAAGAGGAAGGGCAAAACTGGTATTGTCAGACTCAAGGGTGAAGGGGAGGAATATGTAGAAGCTGATGAGGATAAAGCGGAATTGCTTAACAAATATTTCTGTTCTGTGTTCACAGATGAAGAACCAGGAGCAGAACCTCAGAAAACACCCACAAAAAGGAACAGAAGCGAGGGACATCTTGAACAATTTTCAGAAGACTGTGTTCATGAGAAACTAGCTCAACTTAAAGTAGACAAAGCGATGGGACCGGATGGCGTACACCCTAGAATACTGAGAGAACTTGGGGACGTTCTAGCAGCTCCACTGACTGACCTTTTCAATGCCTCATTGGAGTTAGGAGTGGTGCCTAAGGACTGGAGAGAGAGGCTCATGTGGTGCCTTTACACAAAAGTTGAAGTAAGGATGTGGTTGAAAACTACAAGCCGGTTAGTTTAACTTCGGTGGTGAGTAAATTATTGGAAACGCTGCTGAAAGAGAAAATAGTGAGGTTTCTGGAGTCCGGCGGATTTCAGGATCCGAGGCAGCATGGATTCACCAGAGGCAGGTCTTGTCATACAATTCTGATTGATTTCTTTGACTGGGTGACCAGGGAGCTGGACTGAGGGAGAGCCCTAGATGTGGTGTATTTAGATTTCAGTAAAGCATTTGACACTGTTCCTCACAGGTGACTTATAAACAAACTGAGCACCCTAGGGATGGACCCTAAAATTACTGCTTGGGGTAGAAATTGGTTGGGTGGGAGGTGACAAAGAGTACAGGTAAATGGAACTCACTCTGAGGAGAAGGATGTTACTAGTGGTGTGCCCCAGGGATCTGTCCTTGGTCCGATTCTTTTTAACATCTTTGTTAGTGATATAGCGGAAGAGCTGTCGGGTAAGGACATGAGAAGTCCTTTGCGGATGATACCAAAATCTGCAATAGAGTAGACACCCAGGAAGGTGTAGATAACATGAGGAGGGATCTAGCTAAGCTTGAAGAATTGTCTAGAATTTGGCAGCTGGGATTTAATGTTAAAAAAATGTAAGGTCATGCATTTGGGCTGCAGCAATCCAAGGGAGCAATATAGTATAGGGGGTGAAGTACTTTTGTCCACTAAAGAAGAGCAGGACCTAGGCGTGGTTGTGTCTGATGATCTTAAAGTAGCTAAACAAGTAGAAAAAGCAACGGCAAAAGCTAGAAGAATGCTTGGGTGCATACGGAGAGGAATGGCTAGCAGAAAAAAGGAGGTGATAGTGCCTTTGTATAAGTCTGGTGTGACCTCATTTGGAGTATAGTGTGCAATTCTGGAGAACGCACCTTCAAAAGGATATAAACAGGATGGAGTCAGTACAGAGGGTGGCTACTAAAATGGTTTTCATTATAAAGCATATGAGGACAGACTTAAGGATCTTAATATGTACACCTTAGACTAGAGGAAAAGCGGGATAGAGGTAATATGATTGAGATGTTTAAATACCTCCGTGGCATAAATGTACAGGGAGAGAGCCTCTTTCATTTGAAAGCAAGTTCTGCTATGAGGGGACATGGGATGAGGGTGAAGGGGGATAGATTCAGGAGTGATATGCAGAAATATTTCTTTACGGAAAGAGTGGTGGATCCGTGGAATAGTCTCCCAGTGGAGGTGGTAGAGATGAGGACAGTAACTGAATTCAAAAAAGCATGGGACAAACATAGAGGATCTCTAAAGGAAAAAAAGGGGACTGTTGTAGTTGTTGATATGGAAGGCAGACTAGATAGGCCATCTGGTCTTTTTCTGTTGTCATATTTCTGTTTCTATGATTCCTTGCATTCTATTGGCCTTCTTGGCCGCTGCTGCATACTGGGCGGAGGGTTTCAACATATTATCCACGATGATCCTAAATCTTTTTCCTGGGTGGTAGCTCCTAATGTGGAACTTTGCATTATGTAACTATAGTTTGGGTTGTTCTTTCCTAGGAACATAACTGTGCATTTGTCCACATTAAATTTCATCTGCCATTTGAACGTCTAGTCTTCCAATTTATCAAGGTCCTCTTGCAATTTTTCACAATCCTCTTGGTTTTTAATACCCTTGAATAATTTTGCATAATCTGCAAATTTCATTACCTCACTCATTATTCCCATTTCCAGATCATTTAAGAATGTTAAAAAGCAGCGGACTTAGCACAGATCCCTGGTACGCCACCATTTTCCATTGGGAAAATTGGCCATTTAGCCCTACCCTCTGCTTTCTATCTTTTAACCAGTTCCTGATCCACAATAGTGCACTGCCTCCTATCCCATGACTTTTTAATTTTGCTAAGAGTCTCTCATGAGAGATCTTAACAAAGGCTTTCTGAAAATCCAGATGCACTAAATTGACCGTCTTACCTTTGTCTACTGGTTTATTCACATCTTCAAAAAAATATAACAGATTAGTAAGACAAGACCTTCCTTGGCTAAAGCCATGTTGGTTTTCTCCCATTAAACCATGACTATATACATTTTGTTCTTTATAATGGTTTCTACAATGCTGCCCGGTACTGACGTCAAGCTCACCAGTCTGTAGTTTCCTGGATCACCCCTGGAATCCTTTGTAAAAACTGGTATTAGAATGTCCATTCGTCAATCTTCAGGTACTGCAGATGATTTTAATGATAGTTCACAGATTACTAATAGTAGGTCTGCAATCTCATATTTCAGTACTTTCAACACCTTGGGTGTATAACATCCAGTCCAGGTGATTTGCTACTCTTTAGTTTATCAAATAGTTGTAATATAGCTTCTCAGTTTATCGATATTTCTTTCAATTTTTCCAATACATCACCTTTAAATACCATTTCAGTCATGGGTAAGTTCCCTACATCATCTTCAGTAAAAACCGAAGCAAAGAATTCATTAAGTCTCTCTGCCTTGTCCCCTCTTAGTGCCCCTTTTACCCCTTTATCATCTAGTGGTCCAACTGACTCTTACAGGTTTTTTGCTATGAATGTACTTGAAAAAGTTTTTATTATATGTTTTTGCTTCCACGGTGAGCTTTTTTTCCAAATTCTCTTTGCCTTATCAATACCTTGCATCTAACTTGCCAGTGCTTATGTTTCCAGTTTTCGTCATTTGGCTCCTTTTTCCATTCCTGAAAGATGCTTTTTTGGCAACACCTTCTCTGACTTCACTTTTAAACTATGTTGGCAATTTTTTGGACGACTTCTACTTTTCTTAAAGCGTGGAATACAGCTGGTCTGGGCTTCGAAGATAGTATTTTAAACAACCCCCATGCTTGATCTAAATCTTTAACCCTTGCAGCTGCTTGTCTTTATACTTGCATTGTGCTAAAGACTGCTTTCTTGTGAAATTAATGGGGTATAATATGTACAGGCAACATATCAAAGTGGTGCTTGGAAGTTCTTAATCAGGCAGGTTGCAGCCAATAAAATTGGGAGTACTTCTTTTATGTTTCTGCAACATTTTTTTTTATCTGACTGCATGTTTTTGATATATGAGAATCTTCTTTCTGCATACATCGTTCAGAAGAGTTGCTTGAATTGACTGTTGTGTTAGTAATGCCATTCTTATGTTTTCTCAATTACCACCATGTCTGTTTAAATGTTTTTTTAATCAGCTGGAATGGGAATGTCCCAGGTGATCACATTGTTATCCTCTCTGCTTCTGTCTGTGTTGTGATCTCAGACGTTATCTGGCATAGCACATTTATTGCTGAGTGGATAAGTTGTACGATCTTATATCTTTCCATATCCAGGCCTTCTGACATCAGCACATCAGCATGTTATACTCAGCAATGAGATGTGTGACACTTTCCAGTTCTATACTACAGATTGAATGTTGTTCTGTTTTACCATATTTTTTTGTATTTGATTGTTAACTAATTTATCTGAGGTCTGCTGTCCAGTGCCTCAGTTCTCTGTGTCCTAGTGGTTAGAGCAGCAAACTAACAATCAGGAAAGCAAGGGTTTAAATCCTGCTGACACTTTTAAATTAATTATTGAAGGGGAAGATCACTCCCCACCTGCCAATAAGGTACTTGTATTTACTTATATCTGACAGTAGGTAAAGGAAAGCCAGAGCCTTACTATTTTAGTGTGAGTTCACTATAAGATGGGCTGTCAATGCCGTCTTCGGGACGCATCTGGACAATCAGGGTTCCAGGATAACCACAATGAATATTCATGAGAGATTTGCATACTATGAAGGCAGTACATGCCAGTCTCCCATATGCCTCCTCATTTTTTTCATATCTCATTAATCTATGCCCCTCTATCCCTCTCTTCTCATTTATGGGATGCCCTTTCTACCACTTTGATTTAATTTATTGATCCTTAGAGACTTAAACATTCATGCAGAACTCCCTACCTGTGCTAGGGGCAAAGGTTTTCTCTCTCTGTTGTCAGATCTGCCCCTTTCTCAACATGTACTTTTTCCAGCACATTGTGCGGGTCACATTCTTGACCACCTCCTCACTACAGCTGCTTTTCGCGTCTCTGTGTAAACTTCATGGTGTTCCATGTCCATGGCATGACGACTTTGGTGTTTTCTTTTCCCTTATTTATGTTATATCCTCTCTGCATTTAGTGTATTCAGACTCTTCTTTGCTTCCCTGGTGACATATTCCAACATACACACTACAAGAGTTTTCATTGGCAGGTACGCTGTTTCCAGAATTTTGACACTCTCTGTTGATGATCAGACCACCACCCAGAATGCCATTCTCGGAGACGCTCTGGATATTCTGGCCCCATGTTCTGTTGATTCTCATTCTCACCATCCTCGGTTCTCATCATCCAGGCTTGTGTATTCTGTGGTGCCTGTTGTGTAGGATGGAATGCCGCTATCGCACCTCATCTTCTGCTGGTTCTTTTTAGATAGCTCATTCAGTTGACAGATGGGCCCTTCAGTTGGCTAAGAAAAACCACTAAGATCATCTCATCGCTACTGCCAGCAATAAACCCAAACAGTTGTTTTCCATTATCTCCTGCTTGCTTCATCTATCTCCCCCTGCCGCCTTTTCACTCGTCCCCTCTGCAGAGCAATTAGCTCAGCACTTTTCAGATAAGGTTCATCTACTTCAGTGAGTTTTTATTGCCTCAGACTCTGCTGTTCTCTTTGAAATAGACTCTACAGTTCTTGAGACTGACTGACTTACATTCATTCTCTGCTGTCACACACTCTCATACTTTGTCTAAGTTTAACCCTATGACTTGGCCTGCCCTTTAAAAAGTTTACCTCAAAAACAATCTAAGCCATGGATTCTATTCCCTCTGCTTGGATATCCGACCTGTCCTTGTCACTCCTTCCATTTGCTTTGACTCTTTTGAATTCCAGTCTCTTCTCAGGTATTTTTCCGCTTTGTTGGAAATCTACCACTGTCTGCCCTTTGCTGAAGAATCCTACTGTACTTTAGACCCTTCTCTTCCTACTCACTTTTGACCTGCCTCTAATCTTCCTTTTCTTTCCTTTCTAAGGCACTTGAGAAATTAGTCTTTTCACAGCTTGTTCATCACTTGGAAAACACCAATTTTCTTCACCCACATCAGTCAACGTTTAGGCTGGGTCATAGTACTGAAACTATTCTTTTGTCTGTTCTCATGGTGAACAAGGTGATATCACTCTTGCTGTTTCATTTGACCTTTCCAGTGCTTTTGATCTTGTAGATCACGTCCTTCTTTTGTCTTGTCTGTCTTTGGCTGCTTAGCTCCACTGTGTTGCAGTGGTTTCAGTCTTTTCTCTCTTCCCGTTCCTATTATGCTTCTTTTCTGGGCTGCTCCTTGTCTCTTTTCCCTCTCTTTGTGGTGTTCCTCGGGGTTCTGTGTTGGCACCTCTTCTCTTCAATATCTTTCTTGTCCCTCTGGCCTCTTTGATCCAGTAGCAGGGTGTCTGTGTATTTTTATGTGGATGATGTCCTGCAGTTGTTCCGTACTTCCCCTCTGTCCCCTGATCTTTTCACTATTAATTTTTTTCTAACTTCTGTAGCTTCTTAGTTACACTCCAACCAATTGAGTCTTAATCCAGCTAAGACATCTGCATGCTGGCTCTTGGGTTCTCTTTCTCCACCAGAAGTTTTACCCTTTCTTGACAGTTTTTTAATTCCCATTGTTTCTACTCTTAAATACCTTGGCATCATACTCTGTTCTGAACTATCTTTTGACTCACACGTTGGTACTATTGTTAGGCATTGCTTCTTTGCTCTTCGACAAATCCATTTTGTTCAATCTATCCTCCCTACTTCTGCCATCATCACACTACTGCTATCATTAGTTATGTCAAAACTCGATTATGTAATATCATTTATTCAGGTTTTCCTAATTATCAACTCAGTTTACAATCCATACAAAATACTATAATCCATCTTTTACATCATGCCACCAGATCCAATCATGCTACTCCCTTGCTTATCAAATCCCATTGGTTGCCCATCTCTCATCGGTCTCAATTTAAGCTGCTTACACTCATATATAAAATCATTCATTCCGGCACTCTAGCTTATCTCTCTTCACACCTCATCCTATATGCATCTCTTCAGGTCATATGTTCTATTCACGCTAATCGACTGCATCTTCCCGCTCCGTCTCAGGTTCATTTAGAAAGTACTTGTCGCACCGCACTTTTTTTTCTTGGTCCCTCTCTCTGGAACTCTATTCCTTCTGAACTTTGCTTAGAATCCTCTTATCCCCGCTTTAAGGATGCCTTGAAAACATTTGTTTTCCAACAGACCACCTTCCTTTCCTTAGTAACTGGCTAGTTTTTCTGCTCCCCCCCTCCCCAATTGTTTTGATCCTTGCTCTTTTACTGTCATATTACTTTATGGTGTTCTTTTCCTTTTTATGATGATTTATGATTTTAATTGTACACCGCTTTGATGTTTGAGAGGTGGTGTATCAAGCTTTTAATAAACCATTGTGGTTTTCCTGAAAATCTGATTGACTAGGTGTGTCCCAAGGAATGGGTTGAGAATACGTGGTATAGAGGTTGGAGGCACACCTTGCCAGTCAGGTTGTTAGGATTACCGCAATGACTATGCATGAGAGAGATTTGCATATAGTTAGTGTCTGCCATGTGCAAATTTATCCCATGCATAGTCATTGTGCTGATCCTAAAAACCCAACTGGCAAGGTGTGCCTGCAGGAGGAGGCTGGGAAGCATTGGTACAAAGGAACCTGGTAATACAACAGTTGCACTGGCATCTTATAATTTACATTCTAATACAGTAGCCTTGATTTATTGAGCACACTTTTTCCACTTTGTGTGCATGATAAAAATGTTGATAAATCCAGGTCTCAAAAACAGATGATACTCGAGAAATCCCCAGGGTGCCGTTGCCGCCTCAGCTAGAACACCAAAGGCAATATCCATTACAAGACGTGTGTGTGTTTCTCTCAATCATTTTAGTTGTCTTTGTCATTGCGGCTATTTTTGTCAGCAGGTTCATCAACAATTATGAGCTGATTACCACCTGAATGTGAGTAATCCTTACAAGCTGTTCCAGAGTATCCAACTATGAAGGTGCAGGTCTTATCATAATGAAGGTTTACATATTTTTGGGGCAGCATGCCTCAGTGATGGATTGCCTGCAGTGCTAAATATTTTTTTAAACTAGACTCTCTATGTCAATGGTGTCAAATATAACATGAGGCCCTTCATCAAGCCTGCAGCAGATTTTCCATCTCAGGGTTTGGGGCTGGATTTTTTTGTTTTTTAAATTTGTCACCAGCATTCATTGGGTGACCTGTGTTGTCTAAAGGCCCTTCAAAGGGAGCAGGATACGGGACAGCCTTAACATCTATTTCAGGGATGTCTAATACCAGTCCTGCAGGGACAGAATCCAGCCTGATTTTCAGGATGGCCCACAATGAATATTCATGAGATATATTTGCATGTGTTGTCTCGATTGTATTTAAAGATCTCATGAATATTCATAAGGGGTATCCTGAAACCCAGGCTGGATTGTGACCCTCCAGGACTGGAGTTGGACACCCCTCATCTATTTCATGGCCCTGATTGCAGCAGCAGAGAAAATAGCAGTAGAATCAGGACCATAGAGGTGTATCGGCACATTGGAGACCAGAGTGTCTCTCAGTCCCCAATGTCCCTTTCCTCCTTTCCCTCTGTGCCTCCATCCTTCTTTCATAATTTGTTTCTGCCCCTCCTGCCTGAAACCCTCTTCTCTACTCCCTCTTCTGAGATTCCCCCTCCCCCTTCAGAACTCTTCTCCTTCCCAAGTTCTCGATCTCCTCCTTCCCTTCAAAACACTAATCAAGAGATTCCCTTCCCCCTCATTTAGACTAAATAGAATGATTTTATTTGTATAAAGGAGCATAAAAGAAGTTACTTAATTTAATATGCAAGATATGGAAAACTGCAAATCCTCCTCCCTTCTGATCACTCTGCTGAAAGACATTTTTTCCCCAGTCTGTGGCCTGACATTGAAATGTGTTTGACACCACTGATCTAACTGTTTCAACAGGGTCGTATGCTATCCTTAACCAAAGTTTTATTGATGCCATTACATAGTAACATAGTAAATGACGGCAGATAAAGACCAGTATGGTCCATCTAGTCTGCCCAGCAATATGGCAGGAGTAGGTGCACCCCTTCCCATGTCTTTTTAGGGAGTAGGTGCACCCCTTCCCATGTCTTTTTAGGGAGTAGGTGCACCCCTTCCCATGTCTTTTTAGGGAGTAGGTGTACCCCTTCCCATGTCTTTTAGGGAGTAGGTGCACCCCTACCCACATCTTTGCTTAGTGGTGCACCCACCAGGAGCAGGTGCACCCCTCCCCATGTCTTCACCCCTCCCCATATTTTTGCTTCTTTGTTTAGGGGTGAACCCACTGCTCCTCCCCCCATTGCTCCATGTAGGACACCCCTATTTGTTGAGAAATTAGATGGTTCAGTTTATTTTGATTTAATCTTGTTGCTATAAAGGGATCCACTGTGTCTGTCCTAGGCCACTTTGAACTCCGTCACTGTGTTTGCCCCACCACATCCATCGGGAGAGCATTCCAAGCATCCACCACCCTTTCAGTAAAAAAGTATTTCCTGACATTGCCTTTCAATTTACCCCCTTGCAGCTTCATGTTATGCCCTCTAGTTTTACAGCTTCCCCATCTCTGGAAGAGATTTGTTTGTTCATTATTTCTCTTTAAGTATTTAAAGGTCTGAATCATATCTCCCCTATCCCTCCTCACCTCCAAAGTGTACATGTTTAGGTCTTCAAGTCTCTCCTCATAAGGCTCCAAATCATTTTGGTCGCCTTCCTCTGAACAGCTTCCATTCTTTTTACATGCTTTGCAAGATACGGTCTCCAAAACTGAACACAGTATTCCAAGTGAGGCCTCATCAGAGACTTATACAGCGGCACTAGTACCCCTTTTTTTCTGCTGGTAATTCCTCTTCGAATGCAGCCCAACATCCTCCTGGCTTTTGCCACCGCCTTGTTGCACTGTTTTGCCACCTTGAGATCTACAGAAATAATCACACCGAGGTCTTTCTCCTGCTCCGTGCACAACAACCTCTTGCCCCCTATTGTGTACATTTCCTTTGGATTTCTGCTACCCAAGTACATGACACTGCACTTCTTCGCGTTAAATCTCAATTGCCAAGCATCAGACCATTCCTCCAGCTTTTGCAGATCCCTCCTCATGTTAACCACTCCCTTGGGGGAGTCCACTCTGTTGCAAATTTTCGTGTCATCTGCAAAAAGACAGACTTTTCCATTCAGTCCCTCAGCAATATCACTCACAAATACATTGAACAGTGCCGGGCCCAGGACTGAACCTTGAGGCACCCCGCTAATCACCTTCCTTTCCTCCGAGTGAGCTCCATTTACCATCACCTTCTGTCGTCTGTCAGTCAACCAATTTCTGATCCAGTTTACCACCTTGAGACCCATCCCCAAACTACTGAGTTTATTGATAAGCCTCCTATGAGGGACAGTATCAAAGGCTTTGCTGAAATCCAGGTAGATGATATTCATTGCGTGTCCTTGATCCATTTCTCTGATCACCCAGTCAAAGAACTCAATCAGATTTGTCTGGCAAGATCTTCCCTCGGTAAAACCATGTTGCCTCGGATCCTGTAACCCTCTGGTTTTGAGAAAGTTCACTATTCGCTCTTTCAGGAGCGTCTCCATTACTTTTCCCGCCACTGAGGTAAGGCTCACGGGCCTGTAGTTTGACACTTCTTCCCTGTCACCACTTTTGTGTAGAGGTACGACATCAGCCATTCTCCAGTCCTGAGGAACCTCTCCTGTTTCCAAGGATCTGTTGAAAACATCCTTTAACGACCCTGCAAGAACCTCTCTGAGCTCTTTCAGTATCCTGGGATGTATCTCATCCGGTCCCATGGCCTTGTACCCTTTCAGTTTTGCAAGTTGTTCTAACACCTCATCCTCTCCGAATGGTGTGGTATCCACCTCATTCCCGTTTTTATATTTCGGAGTCACAGGTGATCCTTCTCCAGGATTTTCTTTAGTAAAAACAGAGCAGAAGTATTTGTTTAGTAATTTTGCTTTATCAATGTCATTTTCCACAAGTCCGTTCCCAGCACTTCTGAGTCCTGCAATTCCACCTCTGATCTTCCTTTCCCGAACATACCTGAAGAAAGTTTTGTCGCCGCACTTAACATCTTTAGCCATCTTTTTCTCTGCCTTTGATTTTGCTATCCTTATTTCTCTTTTTGTCTCCTTGAGTTTGATCCTGTAATCATTTCTGTGTTCTTCTGTTTGCAAGCTTTGAATTTTGCGAAAGCTTTGTTTTTTGCCCTTATTTGAGCAGCCAATTCTTTGGAAAACCAAATAGGTTTCCTTCTCCTCTTGTTTTTATTTACTTTCCTTACATATTTATCTGTTGCCCCTTTTATTGCCCCTTTTAGTTTAGCCCATTGCAATTCCACTTCCCTTATCCCCTTCCACCCTGTCAGCTCCTCCTTTAGGAACTTGGCCGTTTTGTTGAAGTCAGTGTTTTTGAAGTTTAGGACTTTGAGCTTGCTATGATTGGACTGCACCTTGGCTTTTATCTCAAACCACACCGTGTGATGGTCACTGTTGCTCACAGGGGCACTCACCCAGACATTTGACACGCTATCACTGTTGGTGAGCACCAAATCCAGTGTTGAGCTTTCCCTGGTTGGTTCCACCACCATTTGTCTAAGTAACGCATCTTGGATAGCGTCCACAATTTTTTTGCTTCTTTCCAGATTTGCAGAAGCAGTAATCCAATCCACATTGGGTAGATTAAAGTCATCCAATATGATTGCTTCCCCCTTTGTTGCTATTTTGGCAATATCTATAATCAATTCGTTATCTCTATCTTCAATTTGAGTCAGAGGTCTATAGATTACAGCAGTATGGATGACAGTGCCATCTCCTCTTTCCAACACGATCCAGAGCGCTGCTTCTTTTCCCCATGCCCCCTGCATTTCAGTAGCTTTAATATTGCTTTTGACATACAAGGCTACTCCTCCTCCTCTTCCATTTTCTCTGTCTTTTCTGAATAGATTAAAGCCAGGTATGGCTAAATCCCAATCATGCGATTCATTAAACTATGTTCATTAATGAAGTCATTGTAAACTCTGCAGAAAGGGACTACAGAAGCCTTTACTCTAATTGCTAGTTAAGGCTTTTCAGTTTTTAGACACTTCTGATGAAGCTGTAAAGACCAGATAAATGTTGGCTGTATCATTTGCTTTAGAACCGGATAGTGACTCATTTATGGAATTTTTTTTTTAAAGTCCTAGTTCTTTCTCTCTTTGAAAAGATTATTAATGTGTTTCTTGGTCTTTTTAAGTCAGGCCACTAGAATATGATCCGCGGAGCTCTGGTTGCTATTGCTATTCTCCTAGAAATATATTATTTTTTAGTGTAATGAGTTTGTTTTATGACTCTGATACTGTGAAACATTTTCTTTGCGATAGATCCCTTGGCCATTGACTCTCCTAGTATGTTCTGTATTCTGATTAGTTTAACCCTTTGAGAAATGGGTCTTTATGAGGAATATAGTGTAGAATGCTGTTCTAGTTGATCATGGGATGATCTCCCTCTTCTGTTTTGGACTTGATCAGCTCATTGAGAGGGGATAGTGGCAAAGCTGTGGTGAAATTAGCTTGTTTTATTGCAGCAACATTTACCTCAGGAGTCACTAACCTGCAGTACCTTCAGAGTGTGCACTTTATCGGGCAGCTTGACTCCTAGCGGTAGAACCATGAGATATTGCTAAGGGTCGTCTGGTGCCAATTTGAAGCCACACAACCAATGGGGCAAGAGCAATTTGGGATTGCTGCCACCCCCTGCTAGTCATCAGGGAAAACCACAAGTAGGTGCCATGAAGGAGGAGGAGTTTAGGGGGTTGTGGGGGTGGGAATTCGGCTGTTTTGGGTTTCAAGTGCAGGAACCAGCCCCTTTTTTAAGAGGCTCCCAGAAACATCAGGCCAAATATTGGTGGCCTCATTCTCCCAGGGACAAAAGATAGCACTAGTTTAAAGCTGGCATTATCTTTTCAGAAATAATGCAGCTTGCACTGATCAATTTGCATAACAATGAAATGCTTTGCATGCATTTGCATGTTTTGCATCTTCCTAGTTTGCTAGCATTCTACTGCTAAAATGTGTCTACCCTGAGGCAACAGAGGGCGAAATGACTTGCCCAGGATCACAAGGGGCGTCGTTGGAATTTAAATTCTGGCTTTCCTGGTCTCCAGGCAACTAACCACTTGGCTATTCCTTCACTATATTCCAATGTGATCTCATAATCTCAATTTTTTTTTAATTTAATTTTTTTTCAAAAGCTTATTTTGGGGCAAGCCCACTTACACATGTCCTTACAATGAAACTAATTACGTTCTAGGATGTTATGGGATCTTTTGGCACATTGAAACTGTTTATTGTTAAATTCTAATTTATTGTGACATTGTAATTAATTCTTCATGTCTAAATCAATAAAAATAAAAACTCTATCAAGATGCAATACTTGCTTTGCTGCTACATGGCTGTTGCAAGAATGAATACTAATGTGCGAGGTAAGACTGTTGCAAAACAGAGAAATTAAAACAGCAACAGAGCTGGTAGGTAACCTTAAAATGTTGGGCTTTATGGGGCCAAGTTTGAGAAACCCACGTAGTTGCTAAGCAAGCAGGTACTGTACCCTGTGCATGCTGTAACAAGTTTTCAAAGGAAAACAACTTTGTCAGCCTAACCACACCCTATGGGATGTCCCTTTTCAGGGACTAAAACTATGCATATGGTGAATCCGGAATGTACTTTTAGTTGCTCCGAGAGGGCAATTTTTAAGACTGGCCAATTTACCCAAGTAATTGATAGATAGACACATGAATGGCTTTGAAAATTGCTCTCAGTATAAGAGATTTCCCGTCTAAGCATTCAGTAGTCAGATATCAATGTTCAAAAATATAATGCACTTGAAAACAGGCAGTAGAGTTTGCTTGATTCTGAGGTTCTCCATACCATGAACGTGATTTATCAAGAACTTTGAGAATTAACTCTCACAACCTGCTCCTCCCACTCCCACTCCCGCGCCGACCACTATTTCTGAAAAGCCCCTTATCTGATTTTGGATTCTCACCCCTTCATACTGCCGCTTACGTCCCCCTTTTCCTGAGTTCTCTAGTCCCATCTCATTCTACCTCTTTGCTCCTCCAAGCCTGGAACCTCACTTCACTGCATTCCCTGTCCCCTCACTTTTGCAAAGCTAGAAAAAAAATTATCTACTTAGGTAAAAAGGTTATACTTATAAATGAATCGGTTAGCCAAATTCTAGATTGGTTTAATCCAGTGGTGTAAATTCCACCCAAGCAGCCCCCACAATGCATGGGGGCCCAGGCAGAAGGTGGTAAGGCAGAGTGGCAAATTTATTGGATGATCTTTCCCTCATTGCCAAGACTCTTGTATATTTGCTCATGCCTGGCGGCTGTTCGCCGCTGGGCTAAAGTCTCACATAACCATAGGCACGGTTTTTGGGAGGGTCCTGGGGTGCAGTGCCCCCCTTTATTGTTGCAGGTACTAATGGTGAACTGGTCCCCTTGCCCCAACTGCCGGTATCCTTTGCACCCCCCCCCCCCAAAGTAAGACAGCAAACTACACCAGTGGCGATAACAGCCGCACCACGAGACTTCAGCCTGGCAGAGGACAGCGACCAGGCATGCGATGAACTTACATGAGTAGAGGCAGCATGGCAAAGATCATCAAGTAAGTTTGCTGCTGCCGCCACCACAATGTATATACCGGTATATATTTCATGTTCTTTTTGAGGGGAAGGGGGATGATGGATTTCTTGGCTTTTTAAATCTTGCTTGCCATCGCTGGTATCAAAACCCAGCTACGTAACAGCATGAAATTCCAGCACAAATGCAAGGATTAGCACTTATAGAATAAACATTTCAGTAGAGCACAAGGCCCTAGCTGAGTAACCAAATAGCCCAGCCTAGAAGTTTGGAATCATTTATTTGGCTACCTTGCTCATGGAGAAGAGACAGTGTGTTCAAGATCAGCTTACTGCTCCAGTGCAAGCAGTCTGCTCAGTTATGTCCCTGTTTAACGCACATTACCAATGCAATGCAAACCGCTTTGACTGAAATGATAAAGCACTATAAAAAAACCTGTTAAATAAAAAATTAAATTATATCTAGCAGCTCAATGACTACAGACTCTTCAATTTCTGGTCATCTCCTTCTCACGCCCTTAACTCTGCTCTCTGTATCTGTCCCAAGCCTGATTGAATTCTGTCACTCTTTTAGATTATGGTCATTTCTATAAGTCATCCTAACATCCACCTCCTAGTAAAAGCACTATTTCCTTATTTCCTCTCAGCCTCCCTCCTCCTAGTTGCATGCTGTGACCTCTTGGCCTCTGGCCACCGCTTCCTATGTTTAATAGACAGTGAAATGCAAATAGATTTCTATTAAATTTTATTGACTGCCTGCTCACAATCCTTGCCGGTGAAACTGTGCACTGTGATGGTTCTTTGAGTTTGTGGGGCTCTTGGGACCTACTATTTTGCCTTGACTGCAGCTGCTCTTTACTAGTCCCCTAAGCAAGTGCCTAGCCTGCCTAACGGTTAAATCAGCCCTGCTGCAACTATACCCCGATATTGCTGCTTACAAGATCCTTCAATTTCTACTCCTCTTGTCTGTAAGAGTCCCCAGTATTGGTCCAAGGTCCACTCCTCTCTTCACTCTGAATAGTTGCAGTGTGTCAGCTTATCTTTTCTATTAACTTCGGGCAGCTTCATATGCTTATGACACTCGGATCAGTTCGTATATTCTGAACACCCTCTCTCTGTTCTGTCCTTGGTTTTTGATGGGCTGTGTCCTTGTGCAGCGTTATAGTTGACACGTCACAGAGTCCTAGTCTTCCTTCTCCATCACACTGTACCATCTTTCTTTTCTATGCCTTGCATTAAATTCTAGACATTAATGTACAATTCGAGAGAATGTAGCATTATAAAACTTTAAATGAGAACAAAGTCTGCACTCACCATTGTAAGACTCCTTTGCGGCTCTTCAAAACAGTAACTTTGTAAAGTTATGCAACTTGGTGCCTTTATCTAGTCTTTAGGAAAGGAAAGAATTTCCTCCCCCCCTCCCTCCCTGAGAGCGAAAGGCTATAATTTAATGTAAAGAGGTTAGGAAAACCAGTTAATGACAGGGAGTGGTTTTAGTTTAGAAAGATAATTAACCAGGCATTTTTTTCTGTTGGCACCCAGGGATCAGTGGACATCCAGAACATTACAGGAATCTTCTCTGTTGTGAAAGCAGGTTGCCTTCAGGAAATAGTTCACAGTTACAGCTGATCAGGACAGGCAGGTTAGGATATGTTTTCCCTGTCACTCAGTTAGTTCCCATGTCCTTTAACTGTTTATTCATTTCTGCAGCCAGGAGCCTTTGCTGTGAGTGTTCAAAAGCCTCCAGTGAAGTAACTATAGTATATTGTGTGTGTGTGTGTGTTTTTTTTGTGGGCAAAGGGTTGCTAAGTCCACTCAGGCTCAGAGGAAGGCCACCTTCCACCTTAAGCCTAGCCTGGGGCTAGAGGGGCATCTTTTTTTTTTAAATTTAATTTCTCTGTAAAAGGGGTATGTTTACTAAACCAAGCTAACAGTTAACATGTGCTGTTTGTAAGTAGATCTTATTGAACATGGGACCTAGTTACAAGTAGCACGCATTAGCCCGTTTCTAAGGGGCATGTTTACTAAAGGGCATAGCGTTGTTACCGTGGCACTAATACAGACATAGCATGCGGCGGTAGCAGCTAATACGGGAAAAATGAAGACATTGTGGCAATTTTCTTCGATGTCTGCATTTTGCGTGTTAGGTGCAGGCTTGGGTGGGATTAGGACGAAAAGAGTATATGCCTGCAATGCACGATTGCTGCAGACGTTACCATCGCGTGGTAATCGCCAAAATTCCCAAGCTTCATTGATGCACCTATCGCTACCTCAATGGCCGGCAAGAGCTGTGCCCTCACAAAGCTTGTTTCCCACAATCCCAACATTTCCTCCACAGTATCTGCCGGGGAAATGCTGGGAACGCTCCCTGCACCTACTGCAGGACTTTGCAGCTAATGCTGGTTTTTTGCAACTATCACCTTGCATTAGTTGCAAAAGCTGTTTGCATCTTTAGTAAACATAGCCCCAAGCGTCTGCTTATCCCTAATGAGGACGGAATCTTTGGCTTGTTTAACGGATGGGGTTGCTGTGTGGATTGTATGAGGCGGTATGCTATTGTGAGAACATCTTTTTTCCTTCTAATTTGGTTTTCCCCAAACCATCTTTTGGGCTAAAGGACATCTTGAGTATTTTTCCTATGCAGTTTCTAATTAAGTGATGGGATTTGTATCAGAATCTCCTGTTCTTAAATGCTTGTTATAGAATTGTAATAGGACTACTGTTAAGAAACAAAATGGAGTGTAGGAGTAGCCTAGCGGTTATAAAAGCCTAACACCCAAGTGATCTGGGTTTGATTCCCTCTGGCACTCCTTGTGACCTTGGGCAAGTCACTTTGCCAGGCCTGAGGCAATGGAGGATAGCTTACCTCTGATCATACCTTGCCAAGAAAGCCCAGGGGCTGCTGGGTCGCCAGGAGTCAGCATTGACTTGATAGCACTTAAAGAAAAAAATATATATTTTTAAAATTTTCTTATTAAATTTTGCTGCATACAATATGAGGATTTGACGCTCAAATAGCAAAATATTCCAATTACAAAGAAAAATAAGGCTGTAAATAGGGTTGCCAACTGGCTCCAGATGCACCCAACAGGCTTGATCCAGGCCTAGGTTTACCCACTGCATGCAGGGATATGTAGTTCTGATTTTTCCATTGCACTCCATAAGAAAAGCAAGACTACATGTCCCTGCATGCAATGGGGTAAACCCAGGCCTGGATCAAGCCTGCTGAGCACATCTGGAGCCAGCTGGCAACCCTAACTGTAAACCCATAAAAATTCCAAGTGTAAGCCAATAAAAGCAGGAAAGAGGAGGATTCGAAAAGAAGAAAACATCAAAATGAAACAGTAAGGGGCTGATGCAGAAAGCTGGCATTAGAGTTATGCGGGCAGGTTTTTAGCGCGAGTAATGGAGAAATTGTGCGCCTGTGTGAATCGGGTAAATGGCATGTAAGTGAGGTAGGTGCAGAAAATCTGTGCTAAACCGGCTTACACACAGATGTCTGCCTTAGCAGCGCCTAGATCCTGTGGAAAGAAAGACACTTGTGTGCATGTGCTGGAATTCTGTGTGGCGCATATCTCTGCTCAGAAGTTTTACTTTGAACAATAATTCTTGGTATCTTTGAACACAGATGATATTCTGAGCAATATTCCAAGCAGAATGCTGTACTGCCCTTCTCTGACTACATCAGACCGGTTTACAATTAACAAACGTAGAACATGAACAGAAAATAAGAAATAATTACAGTTCTGTCTGGGGAAGGATTCCCTGAAATGGTATTTATACTCTGTCGCTAGTTTACAGTCCCCCCCCCCCAATTGAAACCCAACCCCAGCCCTTCAAGCATCCCTGAAAACTTGCTCAAAATAAGCTTTCTAGGCTGTTGTTAAATTAGGTGTAGGATGATTCTATTCTAATATTGTGGGGCAGAAAGATCTACAGGGTAGGAGCCGTCACGTGCCACGTACGATTCCATCAAATGTGCGCACATTCATTCCAGCACGGTTCCCCTGCCTTTTTTTTTCTTCAGAACTTATTTTGGCAAAGCCCAGAAAATACTACAGGTGGTCTGCTCATGAAACAGATAAATTCCTCCGCAGCACTTCTGAACACAGACCCCTTATGTCTCTTTCGAGTAGGCATTAAAGTTCTGTTAAGTTCAGTCTTTGCTCTTCTGGGCACTTCTCTGCATCCGGGTGGAAAAGCTAATTGCTTGATTATCATGTAATTTGAACGGATTTACATGGGCTGCGAGCTAGTATTTACAGTGATTACATTCAGGCCGATTCCTTTTCTGCATTGCAGCGCGACGTCTGTGCATGAAAAATATGCTCAGATGTCACACTACCTATGTGTAGACTGAATACTAATGTTTCTGCATCACTCCTTGACACCGTAGATGATGCAGAGACCCTGTCCCCCCCCCCACTACAGTAATTCAGCCCATACTGCTAAACATACGTTCCAGCTGTCAAACCGAGTGCGACTATCTGCGAGATTTCTCTGATCCAGGAAAGCTTTTGTCTTTCTCTTTTATAGTCTACCATCTTGAGTTAAGACACGTACAAGATCCTCTCTTAGTTCTCCTTCAGCACTCAGATTTCCATGCCTAACTTCAAAACTCTGAAACAAGCTAAACATCTATCAATAGGGGTATGGCTATTGCCCAAGCAAAAGGCCTCCCTGGTCTCATGTGTAACCTGACTGACAATCTGAGCTATGGAAGTGATTGTATTTCTACTTCTACTACTAGTACTATTGAACATTTGTATAGTGCTACAAGCAGAGTGTTGAATAAATTGAAGGGGAGAGATGATTCAGGGGGAGACCAGCAAGGAGTAGATTATAATCGTCTAGAAGGAAGGTGATTAAGGAGGGACAGGTGTCTTTGTAGTGTGTTCAAAAAGGAATGGGTGTATGTTGTTGATGTAGGGAAAGAAACTGCAGGTTTTAGCTATTAGTTGGATATGTGTGGAGAAGGCGAGAGAGGAGTCAGACACCCCCAAGGCTGCGAGCCGAGGAGACAGGGAGGAGTAGAGAGTTAGCCACAGAGACTGAGAAAGGAGGAAGGGGAGAGGAGGCTTTAGGAAGAAAAATAAGAAGTTCAGTTTTGGCCATGTTCCATTTCAAATGGCTGTGAGACATCCAAGCAGCAATGCCAGATAGGCAGGCAGAGATCCTGGCCTGGATTGCCGGAGAGATTTCAGGTGTAGAGAGGTAGATCTGGGAGTCATCGGCATAAAGAAGGTACTGAAAGCCATGGGAAGAGATGAGCGCACCAAGGGACTGGGTATAGAGAGAAAAGGAGTGGGCCCTGGGGCACACCAACTGAGAGAGGGATAGCAGTAGAGGAGGATCCACCAGAACAAATTCCGAAAGAGTGATGAGAGAGATAAGAAGAGAACCATGATAGCACAGAGCCCTTAAAACCAAGCGAGGACAAAGTATCAAGGAGAAGGTGATGGCCAACAGAGTCAAAAGCAGCAGAAAGTTCAAGAAGGATGAGGACAGAGTATGATTTCTGGTTGTTACATGTAGCGCCACATCACAGTGTGACAGTGTTTTCATACGATTGGAGTCGTACCTGATAACAAGTGTGCATTCCTTTATGCCCTTGCACAACTATTTGGCACTAACAGGCTGATGCAGAAACCCCATGCTAGAGCCCAGTGCTTCCAGCTCTAGTGCAGGATTTTTTAGCGCAAGTTTAGTGCTTTTTGTGCAACAATGCTTTATGCAAATTAACCAGTGCGCAAAAACTCCGCTTTAAACTGGGAGAGCAACCCAAACATAGGCGCTTAGAAGTCGGTGCAAGTTTGGCATGCTATTCCAGAGAAACAGGGTCATCTGAGAGGAAGTTTGACACGTCACCTCAGATGATACACGTATTGGGGAAAGCCCCTGATGCCATCAGCACAGTGTTGTGGGGCTGGTGGAGACCATGCCCCTTGACAGAAGTAAAGGCATTGGTGGCCTAGGGGACCCCAATTTCCCCTCCCACCCCTTAAAAATCATTAGTGACCTGTTGGACCCCAAACCCCCTACCCATTAAACAGAAAGGCCTGGTGGCCCAGTAACCCTGGGAGATAGAATGTGGAGTCAGCGGTCCCAGGATACAACTTTGGGGGGCGAGGGGGGGTCACTCTGCCATATAAGGCATTTTTTGCCTTATATGGCAATCTGATCCCACCTGGTGCATCCTAGGTTGCAGAGCCAGGCACCGCCATTTTGTAAGATGGCAGTGTGGTTGTGGGAGCATGTGGGCAATGCTTCCGCCCCATAACTTTGAAGGTACTGGGGAAGTTTCAGGGGGCTTGGGGGGTTAGGGTCTACTGGGCCACTAGGCCCTTTTCTGTTTTCGAGAGTGAGGTGGGGGGAATTGGGGCCCAGTGGGCCACCAATGGTTTTACTTCCATTTGTGGAGGGGAAGGGGTGTGGGGTCAGTATCTGGCTGGAGCACTGGCCCCCTGACATTGTGCTGATGGCATCGGGGGCTTTCCTTGATGCCTAGATCATGTGAGGTGAAGTGTCCGATGATCTTTTTGCTGCCAGCTGCATCTTAATACCTGCCGGAAGGTGGCATAAAGAGCCAGCATTAAAAATAATGTTAAAAGCTGCTAAGTATTAGTGCAGTTGTTTTACATCGGGTGTAAGTAAGCATGCAGCGCTTTGCATGTGATTTGCATGCCCACTGCACTGCAATTTAGCGCAGGAGTTTTTCTGGTGCTAACTTGCTTTCTGCATCAGAGAGCAAGCCTAGTGCAAAGAAAAAAGTCACGTTAAGGTTTTCTGTATCAAGCCTCCCCCACCTCTCAAGTATATTTTGTGTAAGTCTCTAGGACATTTATATTTTTACCTTGTTTCTGGACTGGGTTTTCCAATGTGTCTTAGGAGGACAAAGCAACAGAGTCCAGAAGCTATATTTCCTGCACTTGCGAATAATATGGATTGAAAATGTAATGTGAAATAACTTCCTTACCAAGACAGCTGTGATGGTTGTTTGAAAGACCATTGTTGTGTTTGAAAGGGGTAAAGTCTGTTGTCTGGCATTACATTGGCTCCTGGATTTCACCTTATTTCCTCTTATCACTGTTGAAGAAAGCAGCTATGTATCTATCCAGTCCTTCATCTGAGCACCGTTTCTATGGAAGACTATGCAATGCAAGAACTGGCCTATATTCATATAAAGTGTATCCTCGCAGATGAGGTCTGTCTAGAGGCAGCTCCGTCCAGGATTACTTCAGATGAATGATGTAATATTCAAAAACTGGAATTGCCTGTGCATTGGACTCTCTCATTATCTTTATTCCTATAATAAACTGACTTTGGTGAATCAACATTGAAATTGTGGTCTGACCTTTCTGTTCGGGATCACTTCCCAGTTCCTGGAATGATTCACTTTGGGCTGGTTCACTACACCATTTAACCAAGACTACCAAAGAACCCAGTAATCCAGACAGGGATTTTAACTCCCCTGTCCACAAAGGATTACTTACAGAACTTGCAGTCTCTTAGAGAGACCCCATTGATGTTTCGATTCTGCCTTCATCACAGCTTAACCTAAATAGCTACCATTACTAATGATGTAGACAGGCTCAGCCACATCAGCACCTTTTGTTTCAAACTTCTAATTATTACAGCACTTCGCAGCCTTCCAGAAGTACCCAGTTACTAGTGTATTCTGCTACGATAGTCTACTATACACATCTGGCCACAGTTGCCCATCTTTCAGCTGGGGCTTCTAAAATTTCCTATTCACCATTCTGGCAGCCTCATCACTAAATGTTGAATCGGGTGAGTATGGGGTACAAGCACATAAGCATGATATTAGGTTGGGTTTCCTGTACACTCTTCGCTTTTAACAATTGTAAGGATGTCGAAGTCTGTTTGCTAAAGATTGAAACCTTCCAGCACTAGGAGTAGGCAGAGGAGTATCATAGGATGTATGTAACTCATCCTCATGGGAACTGTATGATTTATTTCAATAGTGGCCGAATATCACCACTATCTGCTCCTCCCTAACATGGCCCACAAATATATGGATATTATCTGTCCATTTAGCAATTTAAATGGCCCAACAATATCTGAATATTTTTTTGAACATGCACAGATAGGCTTATGTGCGTTTGCTGGTAAAAATGTAAGTTCCTTTGAATATTAGTCTGATAGAGCATTAATCATTCATATGGAGCATTCCCAGACTCGCCAATAGAACTCTTCCAACAACTAATGCAGAGCAGAAGTAGGATATTGCATTTTACATTTCAACATCCAAAATGATTATATTAAAATTCTGGCATTACATCAGATAAACTCCTTCCACTGTCAGACAAAACACTGCAAATGGATACTTGGAAACTTACCATACCATACCAATACCAAGTCCAAGTACTCAAATGGCACCAACCCTATCTATGAAAAGTCAACATAGCAAATATTCTGGAACAGCAATAAATCTCCAGTTGGCAAAAGAGAACAAGCTGAACTGCTACAGACTCCTACAGAGAGTCAACACATTAACAGAATTATAAACAAACATGCAGCAAATGAAATGGAAACTCCAAGAAAACAGACTCTGAGCTCTGGCATACTGAAGAAAGAGAAATGCAGTTCCTTCTGAACTATGAGAAATGCACATTTTCAAAGATGACCTATTTAATTCTCTATAAAAATGGCATTTTTTTAAAATTTTATATTTACTATATGAATTTTACAAAATTCAAAGCATAAACAGTTTTAAAGAAAAAGACACACTAGCTTACATAAAATTAGGAAATCACAAGAAAACAAAACAAAATTCAGCAGAATGCCCACTAGCCCCACAACAATGGAGACCCAAGAACAAAACTAAAATATAGCCAAACATGCAAGGAAAGTGTAAATTAGGCTTGTAAACGTTCCTCTCTCCCCCTTGGTATCAGTGAGAGAGATGTTGAAATTATACTTGCAGGATGTTTTAGGGGTCCCACCTGAATCTCAGCCGCCTTCTTCAAAAGTGTATTATATTTCTACTTAAAAGAAAGTTGTAGCTGAAACTCAGCAGGGCTCAATATCTAATTTATAGCATGTTGATATTTAAAGTATTTCTAATATTTTGGAATCTTCCGACACTGAAACTGTTATATCAGCTATTTTATCGTCCGACCTTGAATGGCTCTTTAAGTTGTATTTCAAGAAATGCTCCACTCCCTTTCAGGGATTGTTAGTTGCTATGTATCCTGACCTGGCCCGTGAGACTCAGTGGAGACGGAAGGAATTTCTTTTGCTTAAGCCTGAGATGGTCCAACTGTGTAGTGGGTGGGGGGGAGGGGGGGTGGGGGGGGTGGGGGTGGGGGAGGGGAGAGGAGAGGAGTTCTTTCTAAAGTTTCCATGTAAATGACTTGTGTGTTTACAATTTCAGAATTATGTTTTTTATGATCCCCCTCAGCGGGCAGCCTTTTTTAGTTCTAGCCTCCCCCTTCTATCTACGGAGGAAGCTAGGGGTTGTTGCAGCATCTTTTATACTTTTTGTGTGATAATTTTATTTTTCCAACTAGGTTGGTCCAAGTCTCTATTTACAACTTCCTTTTCTTGGTGCCACTAGAAATGGTGATATTTTTTTTCCTTTTTGGGTGAGATGATATGGAGAAGAGGAAGGAGCAATAGTACTACAACCAGCCTCCTGGAAAATGTATAAATACAATTAAAGCCCTCGGGATCAAAGCCCTCGGGACGTCTGACTGCTGATGTAGCTGTGCATGAAATGAGAGTCAGAAGCTGTAAAGATGTCTTACGCATTGGAACATGGAACGTACGAAGCATGAACCAAGGGAAGTTGGAGGTGGTCAAGAATGAAATGGAACGTGTACAACTTGATCTGTTGGGTGTCAGTGAACTGAAATGGACTGGCATCGGGCACTTTGCATCAGATGATCACATGGTCTACTATGCTGGAAATGAAAGACAAAGAAGAAATGGTGTTGCATTTATAATAAAGAAGAAACTTGCAAGAACTGTAATGAAATACAATGCAGTCAGCGAACGCTTAATCTCTATTCGTCTACGAGGAATGCCTATCAACACAACTATAATTCAAGTATATGCACCAACAACAGCTGCAGAAGAGAATGAAATTGAAGAGTTCTATGAACAAGTACAAGCTGAAATTGACAGAACATGCAAACAGGATATCCTGATAGTCATGGGTGATGAACGCAAAAGTTGGCAACAAAGAAGAAGGCAAATTAGTTGGAAAATATGGACTTGGCAACAGAAATGGAGCTGGAGAAAGACTGATTGTTCGTCTTGCAGAATTCTATCTATTCATCTCAAACACCTTCTTCCATCAACACAAGCGGCGACTGTACACATGGACTTCACCCAATGGATTGTATAAAAATCAAATTGACTACATCTGTGGAAGTCAATGATGGAAAAGTTCTATAACATCAACAAAGACAAAACCTGGAGCTGACTGTGGTACAGATCACCAATTGCTAGTATGCAAACTCAAGCTAAAGTTGAAAAAGAGCAAACCACTCATGAATGCAGCAAAATATGACCTTGAGAATATACCACTGAAATTTAAAGACTGCCTGCAAAATCGATTTGCTGCTTTAGATACAAATGACAGAGCTCCAGAAGAGTTATGGAATGACATCAAGAAGGTTGTGTTGGAAGAAAGTGAGAAGTCTCTACAAAAGGTGAAAAAGCAAAAACGGCCAAAATGGATGACTGAAGAAACTCTGAAAATTGCCCAGAAACACAGAGAAGCTAAAGCCAGAGGAGAAAGAAAGACAATAACAGAACTCAACAGAGATTTCCAACGTGCAGCAAGACAGGACAAGGAAAAGTACTACAACGATGCATGCAAGGAAATAGAAGCAGAAACTATTAGAGGAAGAACAAGATCGGCTTTCCTAAAGCTACGAGAGTTAAAGAAAAAGTTCCAGCCTCGAACTGGAATGTTACAAGATGCTCAAGGTTCTATGTTGAATGATGCTGAGAAGATCAAGAAAAGGTGGAAGGAATATACAGAGTTTTTATATGATAAAGATCAAGTGGACCAACAGCCGTTTCAACCTGAACCTTATGATCGGGAACCATTGGTGATGAAAGAAGAAGTTGAGGCAGCATTGAAAGCCTTATCAAAGAACAAAGCACCAGGCATTGATAGCATTCCCATAAAGTATTACAGCAATCTGATGCAGCTGTTACCGTACTTACAAGGCTCTGCCAAGAAATATGGAAGACAACATCATGGCCAACTGACTGGAAAAGATCTGTGTTTATACCAATACTAAAGAAAGGTGATCCAACTGACTGTGGAAATTATCGCACAATCGCTCTGATCCCACATGCCAGCAAGATTCTACTGAAGATTATTCAAAAGAGACTACAACCATACCTGGAACAAGAACTACCTGAAGTGCAAGCAGGGTTCAGGAAAGGGCGAAGAACGAGAGACATCATTGCAGATGTGAGATGGATCCTTGAAAAGACTAAAGAATACCAAAAGGATATCTATTTGTGCTTTATCGACTATAGCAAGGCTTTTGACTGTGTAAACCATGAGAAACTCTGGGCCACATTAAGAAGCATGGGTATACCAGAACACCTGATCGTACTCTTGCACAATCTGTACATCGATCAAGAAGTAACAGTTCGAACGGAACAAGGAGAAACAGAATGGTTTAAAATAAGCAAAGGTGTAAGACAAGGCTGCATACTTTCCTACTACCTGTTTAATTTATATGCAGAACAAATCATCAGAGAAGCAGGGTTGTATGAAGACAACAGAGGTGTGAAGATTGGTGGAAGACTCACCAACAACCTTTGCTATGCTGATAATACCACATTACTGGCTGAAAGTGAAGATGATCTGAAACACTTGCTTCTCACAATCAAAGAACATAGTCTCAAAATGGGCCTGCACCTTAATGTAAAGAAGACAAAGATCATGACAACTGGCATAACCAACAGGTTCATCATTGAAGGAGAAGAAATTGAAATCGTGAACAACTTTAACCTACTTGGATCAACTATCAATAAAGAAGCAACAAGCAGTCAAGAAATCAGACGATGCATTGCTCTTGGCAGAATGGCTATGAAAAACCTAGATAAGATTCTCAAGAGCAGAGATGTCTCTCTCCATACAAAGATTCGACTTGTTCAGGCCATGGTATTTTCAATAACATCATATGGATGTGAAAGCTGGACAGTGAAAAAGATAGACAGGAAGAAAATGGATGCCTTTGAATTATGGTGCTAGCAGCGAATACTGTATATACCATGGACTGCCCGAAGAACAAACCAGTCGGTACTAGAGGAGATCAAACCTAAGCTTTCTTTAGAAGCTCAGATGACAAGACTTTGACTTTCATACTTTGGACACATCATGCGAAGAGAGAGATCATTAGAGAAAGATATCATTCTTGGCAAGATAGAAGGTCAACGCAAAAGAGGAAGGCCAGCAATGAGATGGATCGATACAATAACAGCAGCTACAGGTACCAATCTGTCAACAATGAGCCGCCTGACTCAAGACTGAACACAATTTAGGATAGCTATCCAGAGGGTCGCCATGAGTCGACCCCGACTCGATGGCACTTAACAACAACAACAATTAAATTAAATTAAAATAAACTGTGGGTTCTACCTATAACATCTGGATGCCTCCTTCACTAGAGGACTAGGGTACACTGTGAGTATAGGGAAATGGACCATTTCATTCACCTCTGGGGCTGTGTGAAATGGGGGGATAATCTGAAAGACCCTATCTATGCCCTGCACACTGCATCTACAATAAATCTAAAGTCTAAGCAAAAATTGACTGATCAAAAAATTCCTGTAGAATTGGTAAAAACACATATAGTTCTAATATTGTAAAAAAAAATTCTCTTGAGGTAAAGTATACACCAAAGCTGGTTGCTCTTCTCAGACATTTACCCTTCTTCCTCTCCTGGAGCATAATGATCTTGACTTCTTTTCCTGACTCCTCTTTTCTCAGTAGCATTCTGCTTTTCTCTTCTTGTAGGTTCTCAGAGCTCTTGGCTTTCACTTCCTGCTTGTTCACGCGCTCATGTTCTTTCTGTCTTTCTTGGCTCCTTGAGGGCCTAAAAAATGTTGGAAAAAGACTCTATTGAAGATGCTCTTCTGCCAGCGTGCAGAGACCACTTTGACCTAGGATCTTCCCCCTCAGAGTGATTAATTAATCCCTGGCCCATCTGTAGGATGGGCAGAAAATTTCAAATAAAAAGACTCAGCCCCTTCTTTAAACAAGGTTTTATAGAGACAATTAAATCATAAATATATCAAAATAATCCATCCCTATTCTATAGTTTTCTTCAAGAATGTGGTGTCTCCAGAGTCTCCCATACCAAGACTTCAAAAATTGGTTTAATCTTTGAAGCAAACCCATGACATCAAGGACTCCCCTTTGCAACATAATCGAGGAGGGAATGATGTAGTAAAGGTAAGTTCTGCTCAGTGAGTGCCAGACAGATCTGGTTTTCAGGATTTCCACAATGAATATTCATTATATAGTCACAGACCAAGTTGATTTGCACCATTTGGCTCTTCTGAGGAAGAGATAGAATAGACCCTTTCAATAAAACTGGGATGAGTTTGTTAATAGAAACATGATGGCAGAAAAAGACCATATGGCCTATCAAGTTGGCCCTTCCATATCAACTACTATAATCCCTTTTTTTCCTTTAGAGATTTTCTCTGTTTGTTCCATGCTTTCTTGAATTCAGATACTGTTCTTGTCTCTACTAGCTCCACTGGGAGACTATTCCATGCATCTACCACTCTTTCCGTAAATAAATATTTACACATATTACTCCAGAGTCTATCCCCTTTCACCCTTATCCTATGTCCCATCGTAGCAGAACTTACTTTAAATTGAAAGAGGCTCTCCTCTTGTGTATTTATGCTACGGATGTATTTAAACATATCTATCATATCTCTTGGATTCTAAGTACACATATTAAGATCTTTAAGTCTGTCCTCGTATGGTTTATAACAAAGACCACTGACCATTTTAGTAGCCACCCTCTGCACAGACTCCATCCTGTTTATATCCTTTTGAAGGTGCGGTCTCCAGAATTGATAAAATGCCACACTGGCAGGGCTACCACCCACCTGGGTTTTGTTGTGTTCTGTCTTTACTTATCAAATATACTTCTGTTCTCAGTCTTCCTGTCCCTCAAGCTGCAGAAGCAAACTGTGCAATTCTTGTGAGCCCACGTCCCTTTCTGGGAATTTTCAACTAATCAAACGGGCCTGAAGTGAAGCAACCTTTGGAACTGCGACTCATGGGCTATGGTTTACAGAGGCTGTGATTTGGGTAAGGTTACTTTTTTCCCCACAGTCTAGCTGTCAATTTACAATTTATATTGAGGGTGATGAATTCTGATTTGCATAAAATAAACAGTTTTGGTCATGACTAAAACAGAAAAAGACAAGAAATCAAGGCTGTTGGATTAAAAATACACCTATAAAGGGCCTGGCTTATAGCTGCATGGGAGCTCTCTTCAGCTTTCAACCTGTGTCGAACAACAAAATCTCTCATCTATCTTCCTTTGCCCAAAAATGTGTGAGAGAGAACTTAATAATGGCCTCAGCATTAAAATTCTGGACCCCAACAAATGCAACCAGAATAAAGGGCACAGAACAGATCTTTTTACAAGTAAGTCGGAAATATAGATTACAGATATGACAAGAAGCCAAGTAACAACTGACCCATACTGTCAGCAAGTCAGAGCAGAGCTGAGATTACTGTCAGAGAAGCCAGAGACAAACTGAATAAGGTTAGAGGGGAAACATTTCAATCCCATCAGGAAAAAAGATTGATATAAAAGAACTGTATAGCTGGATTCCTACCCTATAAATCAGAAAGGAGATGCCATTCAGCAGGGCTTTTCAAACCAGCCAATTGTGTTTTCAGGATGTCCACAATTAATATGCAGAAGATCTCCAGTGTATGTGAATTTATCCTATGCATAGATGTTAAAATTAGATTTAGCTTATTACCCTTTTCTCAGAAATTCAAGGCTAGTTAAATTCAGATACCAAGTGGTAGTTTGACAAACCTAGCAGAAGGAAGGAAGTATTAATGCCCCGATAGAAGTCGTTGCTAACATCTCACTTGGAGCACTATGCTCAGTTTTGAAAACAATTCAAAAGCAGATTTAAAAACAAACAAAATAAAAAGATGGATGCATGCTTAAAGCTACTGTATAGTTTTTCTAACTATTTTATCCCTGATGTAGGCAAAATATTGAAACATGGCCATGCTGGGTTTTATGTTAATATAATTACTTTTTAAATATTTTTTAAATATTGTTTGTAACTATTTTACTTTTGCAACTATTTCACCTCTGATACAGGTATAATGCTCAAACCAGGCCATGGATAGTTTTATGTTAATATATGACATCTTTTTAAATTGTAATAAATTTGCAAGTTTTATATTTAAAATTAGTTCTCTATTTTTTTGGTATGTTTTTCTTTTTTTCCTCTTCTCTTTTTTTTAAAGTGCCCTTCCTTTTCCTGGTTTTGCTTCAAAAATAAACTCTCAAAATTCCAAACGATAAACACCTAGGATCGGAAGCTGTAATTATAACACAGAAATCTGGAAGCTAACAGCAGCATTTGAGTGCATGAAAAGAATGGAAAATGGAAAAAAGAATGGAAAAAAGAGCCAAACAACGAAACCTGGAAACAGCACAAGCATTGGCAAGTCAAATGCAAGGCATTGATGAGGCAGGCAAAGGGAGAATTTGAGAAGAAGCTTGCTACGGAAGCAAAAATGTGAAATAAAGACTTTTTCAAGTACATTCGTAGCAAAAAACCTGTGAGAGAGTCAGTTGGTCCATTAGATGATAGAGGGGTTAAAGGGGCACTAAGAGGCGACAAGGCGATAGCGGAGGGACTGAATGAATTCTTTGCTTCGGTCTTTACTGAGGAAGATGTAGGGATGTTACCCATGACCGAAGTGGTATTTAAAGGTGTGGAAGAATTGAAGGAAATATCGATACATCGGGAAGATGTATTACAACTATTACATAAACTGAAGAGTAGCAAATCACCTGGGCCGGATGGTATACATCCAAGGGTGTTGAAAAAACTGAAATATGAGACTGCAGACCTGCTATTTGTGAACTATCATTAAAATCATCTCTAATACCTAAAGATTGGAGGATCACCAATGTAACACCAATTTTTAAAAAGGGTTCCAGGGGTGATCCAGGAAACTACAGACCGGTGAGCCTGACGTCAGTACTAGATAAAATGGTAGAAACCATCATAAAGAATAAAATTACTCAGCATGTAGATAGTCATGGCCTAATGGGAGACAGCCACATGGCTTTAGACAAGGAAGATCTTGTCTTACTAATCTGTTATGTTTTTTTGAAGGTGTGAATAAACAGGTGGACAAAGGTGAGTCGGTTGATATAGTGTATCTGGACTTTCAGAAAGCCTTTGACAAGGTCCTTCATCAGAGACTTTTGGTAAAACTAAAGAGTCATGGGATAGGAGGCAGTGTACTACTGTGGATCAGGAACTGGTTAAAAGGTAGAAAGCAGAGGGTAGGGCTAAATGGCTAATTTTCCCAATGGAGAAAGGTGAATAGTGGTGTACCCCAGGCATCTGTGCTGGGTCCACTGCTTTTTTGATATATTCATAAATGACCTGGAAAGTGGAATAACGAGTGAGGTTACCAAATTTGCAGATGACACAAAACTATTTAAAGCTGTTAAAACCCAAGAGGATTGTGGAAAATTGCAAGAGGATCTTGATAAATTGGAAGCATGGGCATCAAAATGGCAGATGAAATTTAATGTGGACAAGTGCAAAGTTATGCACCTAGGGAAGAACAACCCAAACTATGGTTACACGATGCAAGGTTCCACATTTGGAACCACCACCCAGGAAAAAGATTTAGGCGTCATTGTGGATAACATGTTAAAACCCTCCGCCCAGTGTGCAGCGGAGGCCAAGAGAGCAAATAGAATGCTAGGTATCATAAGGAAAGGAATGGAAAATAAAACAAAAGATATTATAATGACTCTATATTGTTCCATGGTGAGACCGCACCTTGAATATTGTGTGCAATTCTGGTCGCCGTATCTTAAAAAGGATATAGCGATATTAGAAAAGGTTCAGAGAAGAGCCACCAAAATGGTAAAGGGGATGGAAGGATACTCCTATGAAGAAAGGCTAAAAAGGTTAGGGCTCTTTAACCTGGAAAAGAGACGGCTGAGGGGAGATATGATAGAAGTCTATAAATTAATGAACGGAGTGGAACGGGTAAACGTAGATCGATTGTTTACATTATCAGAATATAGAAAGACTAGGGGACATGCAATGAAGCTACAAGGTAAACTATTTAAGACTAATAAAAGAAAATATTTTTTCACTCAACGTGTAATCAAACTCTGGAATTTGTTACCGGAGGATGTAGTAAAGGCTGTTAGTGTAGCTGGATCTAAAAAAGGTTTGGACAAGTTCCTGGAGGAAAAGTCCATAAACCATTATTAAGAAGGGACCTAGGATATCAATGCTTGACCCTGTACAAGCATTGTGGAACCTGTGTCTTTTGGGGAAACTGCTAGGTAGTATGACTTAGATTGGCCACTGTTGGAAACAGGATACTGGGCTTGATGGACCTTGGTCTGACCCGGTATGGCATATCTTATGTTCTTATGTTAATGACTAGCAGTTGTGAGTATGAAGGACATGGATGGTGTCCGTTCTTGGTATTAAAGGAGGACATATGATTAACAGATTCAAGTATGAAGGAAATACTCAAAGACAGATGAAACATTTGGTTTAGGGTATAGAGATGTGAAGCCCTGTTTTGTATATGTTGTCTAGGCTGGATAAGGGACATCAACATTGGGATTGTGCATAATTTGCAATATGTTAGAAAAGGCTTACTGAATGAGGTGCCTTTGTAAAATACATGCAAGGCCACATGAAACATATGCGTATTTGATGGAACATACTGCATAGTGAGAAGAGCTATTTTTTAAAAAAAGGTAAACCACCCCCCCAGTAGCATTAAATGGGGCTTTGCACATAAAAATGGTAAATTTTGCTACCTGCACAAGTAAGTACAGGATTTTGCAAAACTGCCTGCTAGACTACTTAAAGGTGCCAAGCTCCAAAATACAATTTTGGTTTGAAACCAGACAGGTGAGAACAATTCCTCTCTCAATCATCCCTCCTGACTTAAAAAAAGCAGTTAGCAGACTGTTGTGTGACTAGGAACAGGTATAAATGCCTGTGGGGAAATGTTTTGAACGATGCATGTATTACATTGCAAAATAGGGTGTGCACACATTTCAAAGGTCCTCCCAACCCACACCCAGAACACGCTGTCTTCAAATCGATGTGTGAAACTGGTATGCACATGTAGGGTAAGGGCTTTTCTAAAATCGATATGTAGACATGTATGCCTATTTACATGTGAAATTAGCTTTTACAGCTGGAAATGGTGCCTAACCCTTCAAAGATTATCTCCTTACCTTTCCATGGGGTAAACCAATCCTTAGCTGTTTTTAAGATATTTCTGCCTACATCTGTCTGACATTTAGGGACATGTTTATTAGGGGATGTGCCAGTAGTGTGTGTTAGGGCCTGAAAGTTAGTGTGGACACCCATGCTAACGTTTGGGGGCATATGCATCTATCCCCCTGCCGTTAGCACCACATCACACTAACTAGCACTTCGGTGCACGTCCTGCCATTCATTTAGGTGGTGGTAAGCGTGCCTGCACTAATAGCTACTTTGGTGGTTAGCACATGCCCAAAATACCCACAGTAGCTGCGAAGTGCCATCCACAACCCACCCATTCTCTACCCGGTTAGCGTTTACCACGCCTTAACAGTTAGCACACGTTAGTAAATATGATCCTCAGTAAGGGAAGGCTCTCATCTTTTAGAGCAAGGGGAACTCGGCATCCTCTAGGGTCTCTGAGTTTGTTCTTCGTATAAATGGTCCTGACTTATCGAGCGCATTTTTCTGTTTAGTGTTTATAATAAAGCCATTGATAAATAAGACCTCAAAAATAGGAGCTATCAAAAACCCCCAGCAGGAATATACAAGAAGAACTATCCGAGGAGGAAGTGGTCAGCATCAGGACTTCAAGTGAGATGGTGGTTTAGTAGGGGAGGGGGAAGGGGTGAGAAATCCCCAGGGTGCCATTGCCCCCTCAGCTGGACCACCAAAGGCAATACTTGCCATGAGCATTTTCCTCAACAGCCTCCTTTTCATTCATCTTAGTCGTCATTATTATTGCGGCTATTTCTGGCAGCAGTTTCATCAACAATCGCAAGCTCATTACCATTCGAATCTGAGTAAACCTTACAAGCTGTTCTAGATTATCCAACAAGGAGGGTCTAGTTCCAACTGACGAAAAGAAGGTTTCTATATTTAAGGGCAGCAGCATTGGTGTAGTTGGGGGGGAGACAGAAGAGATAGAGAGCTCCGATGGGCGGTGGTCAGGAGGGTGAACTATTCATCCCTCAACTGAGATTGGCATCTATTAGCTTTCTATCTCCTCCACTGATATTTTTACTCTCATGCACACTTTCAGGCCGATGCAGAAAATTAGCGTGGCCTTTAAACACAGATAACGCCACTTTTAAGCACACGTAATGCTGACTACAAATGCAGAAAGGAGATGCACATAAACAGCAAAGTTAAAACTAGTGCACAATTAATGTCAAGAGTATTTAAATGTATTTAAATTACAGACAAATGAGCAGCACATGATGATGAAATGGTATGCAAACATTCAGGCCAATGCAGGAAGCCAGCGCTGAAGTTGAGCACTATCAACCTTTTACGCCTATTTGCAGTGAATCAATAGCGCACGACTTCAGCTCATGCATACAGAAAGAGGCTCATATACAAATGAGCCACACGTTAAACTGTGTGTAAAATGGCAGCGTTAAACTGGGAGAGCAAGCCCAAGACACATGCACAAGAAGCTGGCGCAAGTTTGGCATGCTCTTCCAGAGAAATGGGCCCATGTGGCTAATTTGCATAGGATAGTTATAAAACAACTATATTATATAGGGTATCCCTCTAATGAAATTAATCAAAGCTAGTGTATCAGAATCCACAAGGTGCAATTGGAAACCTCTTATTTATATGCCAGTTATTGTTTAACCACTGGTCTCAGCCTATAGCGTGCACTGCTCAGGATACATATCGCAAGAGCTACGTGCTACAGTAACATCAATGACCAGGTTTAATTATTTATTATCTTCTATCTCTGCTCTCACAAAGCAAACATATATGTTTAGTAATTGCTGCATTTTCTTCTGTATGTAGAGCCAATTTTTGTTTGCAAGCCCCCTGAAGAAACAACGAAACGTACATCGGATACCGAAGTGGTGGCGTTGGGGCAACTGCAATATTGGCAAAAACTGAAACTGGATCAATATTTAAGATAAGTCTGGTTTTCTTTGAGAATCCCAAAATTTGGTACATGACATTTTCTAAGCCATACTCCAAATAATTAAACCTGGTCATTGATGTTACTGTAGCACGTAGCTCTTGCGATATGTATCCTGAGCAGTGCACGCTATAGGCTGAGACCAGTGGTTAAACAATAACTGGCATATAAATAAGAGGTTTCCAATTGCACCTTGTGGATTCTGATACACTAGCTTTGATTAATTTCATTAGAGGGATACCCTATATAATATAGTTGTTTTATAATTTGCATAGGAAGCATGACAGTATTTTGATGGCATTGGGGGCTTTCTCCGATGTGTGGATCATCTGAGGGGAAATGTCAAACTCCACTCAGAAGATCCAGGCATCAGGGAAAGTCACCATTGTCATCAAAATACTGTTGGGGCTGGTACCCCTGACAGAAAGCAAATCCCTGGTGGCCCAGCAGCCCTGATCCTCCCCCCTCCTCCTCCCCACTTGCCCAAGTTAAAATAATTCCTGGTGGCCCAGCGCCTCCGATTCCCCTCCCCACCCCACCAGCCCCACTAAACTAATCCCTGGTGGCCCAGTGCCTCCCATTCCCCCCTACCCCACCCCACCAGCCCCACTAAACTAATCCCTGGTGGCCCAGTGCCTCCCATTCCCCCCTACCCCACTCCACCAGCCCCACTAAACTAATCCCTGGTGGCCCAGCAGCCCTGATTTTCTCCCCTCCCCCCATTGGCCCAAGTTAAAATAATCCTTGGTGGCCCAGAAGCCTCAAACCCCTTCCCGCCCAAGTAAAATAATCCCTGGTGGCCCAGTGTCCCCGAACGTCCACCTCTCACCCAATCAAAAATAACTCTGGTGGCCCAGCAGCCCCAAACCCCCACCCGCTCTGATACCTTTAGAAAAGAGCAGGAGCACTGCCCACATGCTCCCACTCTTGCACCACCATCTTGAAAAATGGCAGCACCTGGCTCCATGCAGTGCATGCTGGGCATGTTCTACCTTATATGGCAGTCTGACCTCGCCCAGTGCATCCCAGGATGCACCGTGCAGGGCCAAGCACCACCATTTTTCAAGATGGTGGGTTAAGAGTGGGAGTGCGTGTGCAGTGCTCCCACTCATTTCTGAATGTACCGGAAGGGGTGTTCAGGGCTGCTAGCCAACAGAGTTATTTTTAGTTGGAAGGGGTGGGGAGATCGGGGCCGCTGGGCCTCCAGGGATTTACTTTCTGTCAGGGGCACCAGCTTTCAACAGTATTTTGATGACAATGGGGATTTCCCTGATGCCTGGATCATCTTTGACATTTCTGCTCAGATGATCCAGGCATCTGGGGAAAGCACTCAATACCATCAAAATACTGTTGGGGGCACACGTTAGATGTTTAAGCCACCTCAAGCCCAGCCATAGAGATATTGGCGCTAAGGCTGGTTGCCAAATCTTCTACGCATTTCTCTGCATTGGGCGCAGCCAATATTTGCATACCATTTCCTTATGTGCTGCTCATTTGCCTGTAATTTAAATACATTTAAATACCCCTGGAGTTAATTGTGTGCTAGCTTTTCCTTTGCTGTTTATGCACGCGTCTGTCTCATGTCTGCATTTGTTGTAACATTAAGTGTGCTTAAAAGAGCATTATCTGTGCTTAAAGGTCGTGCTAGCTTTCTGCTTCAGCCTGATTGGCTGTGCCTGATGCAGAGAAACAGAGGATTTCGCAACCAGCCTTAGTGCCAATATCTCTACGCCTGTTCTTGAGTTGGCTTAAACATCTAACGCATGCCCCTGACGGTGTTTTGATGGCATTGGAGGCTTTCACTGATGCCTGGATCATCTGACGCCATCAAAATACTATTGGGGGGGCCAGTGCCCCTGAGAGAAAGCAAATCTCTGGTGGCCCAGCAACCCTGACCCCACCCAAATAAAAATAACTCTGGTGGCCCATCGTCCCCGAATCTCCCTTCCGGTACCTTTAGAAATGAGCGGCCAAGGTCAGAACATACGTTATATGGCAGTCTGACATGGCTCGGTGCATTCCAGGATGAACCGCGTAGGGCCAGGCACCCCATTTTTCAATATGGAGGGGCAAGAGTGGGAGCATGTGGGCAGGGGAAGGGGGTGGAGGGTTTGGGGCCACTGGGCCACCAGGGTTATGTTTGGTTGGGCGAGGAGTGTGGGTTTGGGACTGCTGGGACACCAGGGATTATGTTTACTTGGGCCAAGGGGTAGGGGTTTGGGGCTGCATGGTCACCAGGGTTATTTTTATTTTGGCAAGGGGTCGGGTTTTGGGCCAGCTGGGCCACCAGGGATTATTTTTGGTTGGGAGAGGTGTGCGGGTTTGGGACCACTGGGCCACCAAGGATTATTTTTACTTGGGCAAGGGTTGGTGTTTCGGAGCCACTGGGCCACCAGGGATTATATTCACTTGGTCGGGTGGGAGGATCAGGGCCACTGGGCCACCAGGGATTTGCTTTTCTTTATTCTGTCTAAATGTTTCCATTTTCCTCTCCACTCATATACCCCTTGCTTTTCACCTCCCTAGACACATTCTTCCTTCCCACTTCTCCATAGTACCTTCATCCTTCACCTCACTCCTCATTTCTTCCAACCCTTCCCTCTTGCTTTTCTCCCTCCCCCTTGCTTTTTTCACTTCCACATCCTTTCCTTCTCTCAGCTCTTCTTCCTCCCCCTTTTCCTGCCTTCCTTATATTTCCTCTCCTCTTACCTTTTCTCACCTTTCTCCCTGTTACCTTTATCCAACCCTCCTCTGCTTTCCTTTTCCTCTTCACAATCTCCTGCCATATCACTTGCCTTCCAACTTTCTTCCCTCTCTGACCTTCAATCTTTCCTCTGCCCACTTCTGGCACACCCTCTCCTCCCCAGCTCTACTCAGATGCCTCCCTCGACCCCTTTCCCCTCAAGGACATACTCTTTTCCTCCAGGCTCTCTCCCTCCCATTGGCACGCATACTCTCTCCTGTCCAACTCTCCCCAGGCACTCATTCTCTCTCTCACAACTTCTGGCACACACTCCTGTCCCTCCCCACATCTCCCAGGTGCTTTCTCTCTTTCTTCTTCCAGGAAAACTTGCTATCTCTTTTCCATTTCTTCCCTAGTACCCTCATTCATTTCCTTTCCCCACAGACACTCTCTCTTCCTCTTTGGGAGGTACTCTTTTTCCCTCCCCCCTCTTGGCACTCTTTTTCCCTCCAATTTCCTTCCTCAGGCTATCAACAAACATCTTCTGGCAATGTCCACTCACAGCTCTCCTATTGCAGCCGTAACACACCTTATCCAGCCATGCAGCTCTTGGTTCTCCAGTGGACTTGTTTTGGCACCAGCTCAGGAGCAGATCTCCTCTCACACTATATTAGTGGCTCCTGTCCACTCCTCACGCACTCTCCTGCAGCCAGGGACCAAGGTGATTCAAGCTCTCTAATGAGAGAGGCCATTAAGCAATGTGAGCTGTGTACACTAAGGAATTGAGGTGGTACGAGCCTTCCATTCCTGGAAGAAGGCAGAGGCAGCAATTTAGCCCAATTGGGGCAGCATGAGCTCTACTATAAGAGGGAGTAGGGCAGCCCAAGCTCTGACTCCTCAGAGGATCCCTGGGGGGCTGAATGTGACTTCCCTAGTTGAAGAAGCATATAAAAATAGCCTGTAGCATGACGGGGGGCGTGCTTGCTCCAAACCTACCCTGCTCCAAACTATGTCCATGGGGAGCACGGGTCCAAGATAGACACATGGAGGGGGATTTCAGAAAGGATGTCCAAGTGCAATCTGGGATGTCTAAGCCAAAATATCTGGGGGAAAAAAGCAGACACATCCAGGTGCAGACACGATTTCACATACATGGACATGCCCAATATGGACGTCTGCAGGGGCGTCTACATAGACATCCCCAGAATAGTATTTTGGAATCTGGTGTCTAGGGGTAGCCTAATGGTTAGAGTGATGGGCTAGGAATAGAGAAGCCAGGGTTCAAATCCCATAGCTGCTGCTATCATAGAAACTGTTCTGAGTACCGGGGATGATGGAGTGCTTTCTCCTCTACACCCTCTGGAAGATTTTCAGGCAAAACAAGCACTTTTCAGATGCCCAATTTGTGCCTGGGGCAAGTTTAAATTTAGACGTGATGACTGATATCCAGCACGTTTCTGAGATCAGGCGGGGATGTCCAGGTTCCTGGGAACGCCCCAGCATACCTCCACCATACCCCCGTTCAGACCTGGACGTCCTCACGTTGGGGACATCCACAGATCTGGCTTCCAAAATAGCTCTGGAGATGTCTTTGTGCTTTGGACATCTCTATGCCTGTTTTTAGACTTCTAAAGCATGAATAGGGCTTCCAAAATGACCCCCATACCGCCTGCGTTGCTAAATATTCTTTCAATATAGACTCTATGTAGTTCGTCCCCTGCTGGCTGAAAGCAACTGGACTCTTAACTATTAGTTATATCTTTCTCAAAGCCTTTTTTCCTGTGCTAGCCTGCTGACAAATATCTTTATAACAAAATTATACATAGAATATGACTTCCACAAGCACAAGCTTGAATAATGTCACTTGAGGATGAGGAAGACTGCTACAAAACGCACAGAATTTGAAGCAGCAACATTGACCATACCCTTAGGGGGTGGCTGTGGTGGAAATTTTGAGTATCTTTTGTATTTAATTTGAAAATTAGCTAGTGTAAAATATGAATGTAGCCTCCTTATGCCTAGAGTGAGCGTCCCTGCTCCAGAACAGTTTTCCCCAGAAAGATGGTGCAGTACCGTATTTCCCAGATTATAAATTACTCCTGAGTATAAGTCGCAGAGGCCAAAATGAGGCATTTTACCTGTAAAATCATAGTATAAGTCGCCCTGCTATATACGGCGCAGGTTCTAAGAATAAAACTGCAAGACAACATTGCTTTTTTTTTTTAAACCCGATTTATTCTGTTTCACTTTCCAATAACACTCTTGAATAATGTGCATAACAACATAGCAGCTCATTCCACATCAGATTTATTCTATATCACTTTTGGGAAAGCCGTCAAAGTCCTCCTCTTCGGTATCACTGTGAAATAGTTTCATGATTATCAGGGCTCTTTTTAGTATCTCAGCCTTCACAAAACTGGGTTTTATTATTTTATCACTGCCATTGCTGGGGCCGCAGCTCAGCAGCGCGTCAGTCCGGGGTGAGAGCAGGAGCTCCCCCTTCCTCCCCGAGCAGCCAATCATCCGCCCAGCTCAACGGCTGAAGAACTGCCGTTGCCGGGGCCGTTGCGGGCCCGCACCTGAGGGCCCTTTGGCGTGGCCCTGAGGCGTTGGTTCGTGGCGTCGGTCTCTGGAGGCTATATTGAAGTCCTGCTTATTTATCTGGGTAATGTGCTGTTCCGTGTCTTTCTCCTCTTATCTGTTTGACTGTGTCTGTACTCTACTCTGTCCTATTTTATAATTGGCGTTCCTTTCTTTTTCCCTAAATGATGTAGTATTGTAAACTGCTCTAATACCTTTTTGGTCTGAGCGGTATATCAAATTCAAATAAACATAAACATAAACACCCCTCCCACCAAGCTGTCGCCACCCACCCGGAGACTTCTGCAAAAGTGGTGTGGTACATTCGGCCGGTAGCTATGAAACTGTGTTCTCTGTGGCACATACAGTTTTCCCATAGTTGATGCAACACAGCTTTGAATCTTCTATTGACGGAAATGTCAAGCAGTTGAAGCATTTTTGACATACCATCAGGTATAATAACCGGGACAGTGTTCAGAGATTTAATTTTCTTCTTTATGTCTTCAGTAAAATGGGCTTTCATGCCAAGTAACGCTTTCTGTCTCTTCAAAAATCTATCTAGCTGCTTATTAAAGTAGCTCTGTAGCCATTTCAACATCATAACATGATTTGCATTCTTGATGCGTTTCATCAAGGTTAGTTTTCCCTTTGTCTTCCTCCAGTCTCTAACTGATTTTTTTAGTTATCCCAAAATTTTGCTCAGCAGCTCTGTTACCATGTTCTGAATAACTGTCAGTTTGAATTCCACTGTGTATAAGTTTCGCATCTTCGGTGTCGCCATTTTTACAATTTCTGTGGGGTTAAAAAGATGATTTGTGTTGATACTGAAATTTGTCTGAATGCTTACATTGGAATGCTATTTGCGAGTGTAGTTCAAGTACATACCAGTCTGCTGATCAGAGTCTGCTTGCAAGCGCTGGGTGTCGAGTGGAGGGTCCAGGGAGAAAGACAGTCCACTGTGCAGGTGCGAGTATTTATATGCAGATTGAGGGACATGGTCCACCGCGTAAATTTATTAGATGTCACTCTATTGTATAGGTGGCACCATGTAGCAAAACATGTCTTATAATCCGGGAAATATGGTATATGTTGGTGTTATATGTCCATCCCTCTGCAGTAGAAATTTCCTGTAGCTTTTGGAGGAAACTATGAGAAACAGTGGAAGGGAGGAGCTTAGGGACCTTCCTACACAGGAGATCAAAGGAGCAGGATGGGAGGAGGAATGGGTAGTCTGTCACAGTAGGGAACTTAGGAGTAACAACTGGAGGCTAAAGAGAAATAGAGAGGAGTGGAGACTTGAGAGAGGGTCAGCTGGAGTGGAGAGACAACTGACAGAGATCAGTGCTTTGCAAAGAGCACATCTCGACCCCTTGACTACTGGACTCTGATGAATGCAGCCTCAGAGGAAAGGGTGAGACCTTGAGGTGCCTCTCACTATCAGGAGTGTAGTCCCAGGTTGGTGTGGAGGTGCCCAGGTATCTCCACTTTCACATCAGGTCCTTCCTGCGACTTTCACTGATTTCAGCTGTAGCTTCACTCGTGAAGTCTTTTGTTTAGTGCATGGTGTATGGTGCGGGTTGAAACCACCACTTCAGATTGCTCCAGATCAGCCTTAAGCTCTTTGGATGCTGTACATGGCATTTTTCCAACAGTTCACACTAACCTTCAAAGACTTCTTGGATTAATTTCCCCCTTCCCACCATATCCCTGGAGGTTCTTGACAGTTCCATGAGCAGAAAACTTGTTGTTAATATTGTGAACTGTAGACACAGGAATCCCAAGGTCTTTAGGCCTTGTACCTCTTTGAAGTTTTTGATGTTTGGTGGTGGTGGCTTTTCTGATAATCTCAGGTAGCTCTCTTGTCTTCACCATTGTAAAAATAGAACAGAATGTGACCGTTTTAAACATTAAAGTCATCATTCATTAGTTGATTCAAGTCATGTGAGTACTGACAACTGATCACAGGTGCATCTAATTTTATTGTAATGGGAATGTGATTCTTCTGTTCAAGCTGATTTGTCCTCCAACATCAAACAACTCACTCTTTCATTCACTTCTCTTTACGTAAGACCTGTGGATAGAAATACACTGCTGCGCTTTGAAAGCAACCATCCTAGACATTTGAAGGAAAGCCAGCCTATAGGTCAATTCTTATGCTTGCGGCGTATTTGTACTTCATTCCCTGACTTTTTGAAGAAAGCAAATGAGCTGACAACTTGATAAGTTGAGAATATCCATGTTTAGCTATCAAATATGCTTTCAAAAGGGCTAGATATGCTCATCATGAGTGGTTACTATTACCTGCTTGTTGCAATCAGCAGTTGGAGGATCGAATGGTATGTGTATTACCACATTCCAATATGGTCCCTCGGATAGCTGGTTTGATCAAGCATCACTGGTGCACCCTGCGGGTATTTGAGAGTGTCTCAGATATACCTCTTTGTTTTGCTTATAAACAAGGTAGGAATATTAACAACTGGTTACAAGGGAAATCACGCCCCATTGAAGGGACCCATATGTGTTGTGGTCATTGCTGATAGAAGTGAGGCTGTACCTTAGCAACCCTATGCGGCAGAGTGAGGCAGCCGCCTCAGGTGGCAAAGTTTTGGGAGTGGCAAAAAATGCCCCCAAAGCAGCCAAGTGGCTGCCTGCTCACTCTACCTTCTAAGATTAAAAGGAAATTTTCAGTGGACCAACTGCTGCCGCTGACACCTCCGCTTCTTGGCAGCAGCAGAATCTAAACACAACCCCTCCCCCCCAATGCAAAAGTGCGAGGTCTTCAAGACTCCAGTGTGCTTGTAAGTTCCTGCTAGTTCTGCCCCCTCTGAGACAAAAAACATCACCAGAGGGGGCAGGACCCATCAGGGTCTTACAAGCATACCGGAGTAGCAAGAGCTGGTGCTTTTGCTTTCTGTTGTTTTTTTTCTGCAAAGCTGATAGTACGAGTATTCAACTTTGGACCCCCCCCCCCTAGAAAACAAAAGCGCCAGCTCTTGCTACTCCAGTATGCTTGTAAGACTTTAATGGGTTCCACCCACTCTGATGATACTTTCCGTGCAGAGGGGGTGGAACCAGCAGGTACTTACAAGCTGACAGTCTTGAAAATCCCATGCATTTGCATTTCGGCCACCGAGAGGTAGCAGCGGCTGCAGGAAGGCAGGGCGACAACAGATGCTGGACAACACGGAGGGGGAGGAGGACAAATGCTGGACAATGGTGGGGGGGGTAGGAAAACAACAGGAGAGGGGGCAGGAAGCATGGAGGGGAGCAGGAAGACAAATGCTGGACATGGGGGAGGGGGGAAGCAGGAAGACAAATGCTGGACAACGGGGAGGGGAAGAGAAGCAAGAAAAGAAATGCTGGACCAGGGCCAGCATTACCTGGTTAGCTGGGTAAGCACGGCAGGAGGGTGCCATCACTAGCTGCCTGCCCTCCATGTCCCATTCAGGGTGGCCTGTGGAGTGCTGGTGGTCTAGTGGAGAGCCTGCCCACGGAACACGCTGCTCCCATGGGCAGGCTCTCTAATAGGCTGTTGGAGCTCCATAGATCATAATGACTAGGGAGTGGGGGCAGGCAGCTAGCGATGGCGCCCTCCTGACATTGGTTCCCGTGGGCAGGTGTCGTTTCTCAGGGCCACAGTCACGGCTTGCACAGCCCATGCCCACAGGACATGCTGCTCCCTTGGCAGAAGGGTGTGGGAGGCAGCGATTGTAGTCCAGAGATCAGAGCCTGCACATGGGAGCAGCATGTCCTGCGGACAGTGGCTGTGCAAGGCCAATTGTACCCTGCCTCTCTGGGCTGGGATCACGGCTTGCACAGCTCCTGTCCATTGGGCATGCTGCTCTGGGGGTAGGCTCTGTCCTTTGTACATACAAGGGGTGAACATGGGAAGGCATTGGGAAGGGGGGATTGGGAGGTAGACATGGATGGGCACAAGGAGAAGGGAGATAGTGAGTGCAGAGTGGGGGAATAGGGAGGCAGTATGGATAAGGCTGAGGTGGAGGGCTAGGGAAATACTGGACATGGAAAGGGGAAAAGGGAGAAGCAAGTAGGGAAAGAGTGCTGGACAACAGGGGGTTATAGGGAGGCTATGGGAAAATGCTGGATTTGGGGAAGAGAGGACAGGGGGAGATAGAGGGGAGATGTTGGAACCGGGGGTAATAAGGGGAGAAGGAAATGCAGGACATAAGGGTGAGAGAGCGTTGAAGATGGACATGGGGTAAATAGGATGAGAAAGAGATGGAGAGATGCTGGTCATGGGATTAATAGTGAGGGTATGGTATGGAGATGGGGTAGATGCTGGTTGCAGGGGGGATAGGAAGGGAGAAGGCAGACTTAGAAGGAAAGAGAGAGCGGAGGTACTGAATGAAGGAAAAGAGAGAGAGACACTGGATGGGGTGTGAGAGAGGTTAGACCTGGACAGGGAGAGAGAATGAGCAAAAGATTGGGGCAGTTTAGAGGGGGCGGCAGTCTCAGATTCTGTTTTCATTTTAGATTTTGCTGCCTCTGGCCTGCCTCTGCCTTCCCGCCACTTTTATTTTCTCGCTCAAAAAAGCAGCAGGAAGGCAGAGGCAGAGGCGGCAAAATCTAAAATGAAAACAGAGCTGGAGTGTTGCCGCTGGACAAATCAGCCTGATTGCAGGAACCAATAGTGGCAGGAAGAGAGATGCAGGTGAAGGGAGGGGGGACAGGAGGACAAGGGGAGGAGGGATGGAGACAGGAGGGGCAAATGCTTGACAACAGGGGAGGGGGCCAGGAAGACACATGCTTGGGGGGGGGGGGAGGAAGGATAGAAGGACAAATGCTGGACAACGTGGTTGGGGAGCAGGAGGATAAATGCTGGACAATGGGGAGGGGGCAGGAAGACAAATGCTGGAGGGGGAAGCAGGGAGACAAATGCTGGACAATGGGGGGAGGAGACAGGAGGACAAATGCCGGACAACAAGGTGGGGGGGGGGGGACAGGAGGACAAATGCTGGACAACAAGGGAGGGCAGGAGGACAAATGCTGGACAACATGGAGGGGGGCAGGAAGACAAATGCTGGATGGAGGGAAGCAAGGAGGCAAATGCTGGACAACATGGAGGAGGCAGGAAGACAAATGCTGGATGGAGGGAAGCAGGGATGCAAATGCTGGACAATGAGGGGGGGGGGGGGGAACAGGAGGACAAATGCTGGACAACAGGGGAGGGGGGAAACCAAGAAGACAAATTTTGGACCAGGACTGGCCCTACCTGGGAGGATGCTGTCACTAGCTGCCCACTCAGGGTGGCCTGCGGAGTGCTGGTGGCCTCATAGAGAGCCTGCTCGCAGGACACACTGCTCCTGCAAGTGAAGGCTGTGACTAGCGATTGCGGCCTCTCACAGTCTTCTTCCCACGGGAGCAGCATGTCCTGCAGGCAGGCTCTCCACTAGGCTGCCAGTGCTCCGCAGGTCATCCTGAATGGGGAGTGGTGGCAGGCGACCAGCAACGACGCCCTCCTGATATTGGCTCCTGCGGGCAGGGTCTATGTCTCTGGGCCACAGTTATGGCTTTCACAGCCCCTGCCTGCAAGACATACTGCTCCCGCAGGCAGAAGGGTGTGGGAGACAACGATTGTGGCCCAGTGAAGCAGAGCCTGGTCACAGGATCAGCATGTCCTGCAGGCAGGGGGCTGTGAAAGGCCAATTGTGCCCTGCCATTCTGGGCTTGGACCACAGTCTGCACAGCTCCTGCTCGTGGGACATGCTACTCCGTGGGCAGGCTCTGCCTCTTGTACATAAATGGGGGGGGGGGGGGGGCATTGGGAAGGAGGGGGTGGACATGAATGGGCATAGGGAGTCAGAAGAGAGATGATGGGTGCAGGGGGGGTGATAGGGAGGCAGCAGGGATAAGATTGAGGTGGAGGGCTAGGTAGATATTGGACATGGACATGGGCATAGGGAGAAGCAAGGAGGGAAGATGGTGTGGTGATGTTGGCCTGGGGGTATGAGGAAACTATGGAAAAATGCTGGACTTGTGGAAGGGGAGACAGAGGGGAGATGCTGTACACTGGGTAATAAGGAGAGAAGGAAATCCAGGACATGGGGTAATAGGGAGAGAGAGGAGAGAAGATGGGCATGGGGTAAATAGCTTGAGAAAGAGATGGAGAGATGCTGGACATGGTATGGTTTGGAGATGGGGTAGATGCTGGTTGCAGGGGGGATAGAAAAGGAGATGGCAGACATGGAAAGAAAGAGAGAGTGGAGGTATTGGATGGAGGGAAAGAGAAAGCCAGACACACACACACACACACACACGCACACACACACACACACACACACACACACGATGGTAGACATGGAGAGAATGAGCAAAAGACTGGGGGATGGAAGGATTGGGGTGAAGGTTGAAAAGAGGTAGGTAGATGGCATAAAAAAGAGGGAGATTGAGAGCTGGATAGTAAGGAGTAGTGAAATCTGGGTGGCCAGAGAAAGAGAAAAATAAATGGAAGAAAGGTGGAAAGAAAATAATCAATGTCCAAGATGACAGGAAGGGAAGAAAACAAAAGGAGAGACAAGAAATGGCAGATGGGCTAGAGACCATAGAAAGAGAGCTAATAGAAGACAGAAGAAAGCAGAAGCTTCAGACTGGGACCAGCATAATCAGAGAATAAAATGGTCAGACAACAAAGGTAGAAAAAATAATTTTATTTGCAAATGAGTGATTAGACTTTGCACTATTTTTATGTTTTACACAGTATAGGAAAATGCATCTCTTTTATTTCTCTTGTATTGCACTGCATGCAGTCTGGCTTCTTGGGCTTTCAATTTAATTTTTGTCTACATATTTTTATTTTTTACTTTAGGTTATCATTACTTATTCTGTACTTGGTGAGGGTCTGTGATCTGAGTGTATGACTGAGGCCAGGCGTTCTGCTTTATTTATTTATTTAACATCTTTTTTTTTTTCATACAGTCTTTCTACATGTCAAGACGGTTTACAGTGAACTCGGTGCAGTAACAATAACACATTAACAGTAAGGTGCACATTACAGGGAACATATAATTTAACATTTATTCATCATCAAACAGTTACTGTATATTACAACTATGTACAATATGTTAGTGGTTGTGGTTTAGCTTAGCCAAGTGCATCTTGTTCAATACCAGAACTATAATTTTCTAGGAACAGCAGAGTCTTCAGATGTTTTCGGAATTGGTTGGTGAGCTGAATGGATCTGATCGGGCGGGGGGGGGGGGGGGCACACCGCATTCCAGAGGGTGGGGGCATGTAGAGAGAATGCTCAGCTGTTGGTTCTTTGGCTGTTAGACGGTTTATCAGTGGGAATCTCAAGCTTGTTGGCTGTAGCTCTTCTCTTGGGTCGGTCGGAGGAGTTGATCTTTACTAGTGGGGTGAGGCTGGCCACTGATTGGTTAGGATCTTGTGGGTGTTTGATCTTGTATCTGATCCTGCTTGCGATGGGCAGCCAGTGGAGCTGTGTAATTAGTGGAGTAATGTGCACATGTTGAGATTGTGCCAAGATGGTTCTGGTGATTATATTTTGTGCTAGTTGTAAGCGATATAATGTGCCCTTCGGAAGGCCCCTGATAGATGGAGTTGCAATAATCGAATATCGGGGTGATTATTGCTTGATATATTGCACAGAAATCCATTGGGGGTGGGGGGGGGAGGAGATTGCAAAGGTTTCTTAAGGCATGGAGCTTGAAATAGACAGACTTGGTAATTTGGTTTATTTGTGGTTGGAAGGTGAGTTCTTGGTCTAGTGTGATGCTCAGGTAGTTGATAAGGGTTTTGACCATGAGTGGGGTGTTTGTTGTGATTGACAGAGGATAGAAGGGGGCTAAACATCTTGTTTCTTGTGATGTGGAGAGCTTTTGATTTGTTTTGGTTGATTTTGAGGTTGTGTTCTGAGAGTCAGTGGTTGATAGCTGTGAAGCAGTTGGAGATTTTGGTGTAGTCTGGTGCTTTGGTTGAGATGGGGATGAAGATCATTATATCATCAGCGTAGATTAGGCAGTGGACAGTGTGGATCTATTGACATGGAGTTTGTACGAAGGGATCTGTACTATAGTAATTTGACTTGTTTAGCTTTTCAATAGGTGTATGGATGTTCTAGGGTCAGCTATAGCATTTATAGTGTTGCTTTTATCTGGGTAGGCCTCTTGTATGAGTGCTGGTTGATTTGGCCTTGTAGATTATCAGTGACTTTTATAGGGTTTTGTATTAGTTCACAATATGCTTGGTAGTGGAGAATGTTTGTTAGTTATGATATGTTATGTCAGAATCAGAATGTTTTTTAATATATTGAATTCTGTGGGTGAATGTCCTACCTCTGCTCTGCACCCATTGTCCAGGGAGAGGTTTCTGCGGATGCAGAATATATATTCAAAAAGAAAGAGGACTATAATGCAGTTTATAACAAAAAAGAGAGTTATAATTGTAAAATTTGGTATTATAAACTGTGCTGTGATTCTCACTTTTTCTTTTAGTTCCTTGGCATGTGATCATCTTGCATTTCCTGTTTTTTCAGAGGGTGGGAATTGCTGCATAGGGGCGCCAAGTTGCTCTTGTTATGTGGAAGTGGAAGGTGCTACATGGTGCTGTTGAGTCCCGCTTTTTTGGCATATTTAGCATTATTTCCTAAGCTTTGCGCTCGTAACATATGAGCGTAAGAACATTAGAAATGCCATATTGGGTCAGACCAAGGTCCATCAAGCCCAGTATCCTGTTTCCTACAGTGGCCAATCCAGGCCACAAGTACCTGGCAGGTTCCCAGAAAGGTTCCACAGGTTCCACAGTGCTTATCCTAGGGCAAGCAGTGGATTTCCCGGCTCCTTTTTAATAATAGTTTATGCATCTTTCCTCCAGGAACCTGTCCAAACCTTTTTCAAATCCAGCTATACTAACAGCTTTTACTACATCCTCTGGTAACGAATTCCAGAATTTGATTACTTGGGGCCGTAGACTAACTGCAGGGAGGCAGTTACATCCCCCTGCAGTTACTGCATTTCAGCGTGGCAAAATGGCTGCCAGTGCAACAAAGACCACACACTGAGGTGGCATTAGTTACACTCACGCTACTTGCGCTGAGCTATTATGTTAGTTTCTGCCAACAATACAGATGCCTGTGTGTGAGAGTTCTTTCTCTCTCCTCACTCTGGAGTAAAGTATAATTTTGGGAAAGAATCCGGTAAACCTAAGAGTAATGGGGTAAAAGCATTTTTTGGCTTATGTCTGTTTTTAGTTTGTATCAATGTGTTACCTACTTGGTGAAGATCTCTCTCTGTTCTGCATGTGTGACTGAGGCTGTGTGTTCTGTTAGCATGGAGTTTCTATGTAGGGATCTGTAGTAATCTGGCTTGTTCAGTTTTCTGAATAGGAATATGGATGTTCTAGGGCCCACTGCAATATTTATGGTGCTGCCCTTTTCTGGGTACATGCCATGTTGTGTGAGTTTTGCAAGTTAGTGCTGTTATGGATAGTCTATTTGCTCTATGGATCCTGTATTCTGGGCTCTTGGTGTAGTCAACTGTAGGGTGCTGGTTGGGGGGGATACTAGAATATGGATGGTCTCTGAGATTTACAGTTTTGTGTTCTTTATGCTGCCAGATTGAAATTTAAAATATTTTGTTAATTCAGAATCAAGAAAATTTCTAATTTTAAGGCAACATCTCAATTTAATTTTATTTAGTAGCCTAATAGCGTCATCACTGCTGAGTTTGACTTTTCCAGCTTTGAAGTTTGTACGTAGGGATCTGTACTGTAGTAATCTGAATTGTTCAGCTTTTCAAATAGGCGTTTGGATGTTCCAGGGCTTGCTGCAGTATTTACAGTGATGCTTTTTTTGGGTAGGCTCCTTATGTGAGTTTTGGAAGTTGTTGTTGATATGGTATGGTAAATTTGCTCTATAGATCCTCAGTGCCTTTTGTATGGTTTTGCATTTTATTTAACAGGGTTTTGTACTGTTTTTATCATTTTTAGTTAAAGTAGTTTACATTGTAACTTAAACTTGGTAATGTACATTAAACTGGGACATTGATAAATTGGATTCTTCTGAGGCAATGGAGGGTTAAGTGACTTGCCCAAGGCCACAAGGGGTGCAAATGGGAATTGAACCCTGGTCTCTTGGGGCCTGATATTCAGCTGTGCTGATTTTGGAAGGGCTATGTTCTTCGACATATAGCCCTCTTTGCCGACCCCTAAATTGGATATTCAATGCTGTGGCGATGGCATTGAATATCCGGTGATCATCGCAAAAGCTGGAAGCCGCGGATGCTAACAGGGCTGCTGTGATATTGGATACTTCTAGTTAGTGATCTGCGCCATAAAGACAGGTGAGGGTTTTCCTTGCCTATCTTTAAGGCACTGATCGCTAATCGGGCAGCATCCAATATCACTGCTGCTCAGTTAGCACCAATCTCTGCCTCTGCTCTGTCCCAGAATGTCCCCAATACGGCCCAATACTAACCGCATAGCATCAGGGCGGTAGGGGACTAAGGAAGGGATATTCAATGACACTAACCATGTAAGTGCAGTTGAATATCTGCAACTAAGGCATCTACATGGTTTACTGTGCTATAAACCATGTAGACACCTTTTGAAAATTGGGCCCTAGGTTCCTAAGCCAGTGCCCTAACCATTAGGCTATTCCTCCACTCCTATTAATTCACAATATGCCTGGTACAAGAGAAAATTTTGTTAGTGAAATAACCAGAATCAGATTTTTTTAAAAAAAATTAGATATTGGGTTCGATTTTCATCTAGGCAGGCTATGTACTGTGTTAGCACGTAGCCTGCCTGCCGATCCCTTAACCTGGATTTTCACTTCCGTGGCAATGGAAGTGAAAATTTGGGTTTGGCTGGATGTGCCCAGAGCTGCTGAGGCTAAACGGGTAGCAGCGATTTTAGATGCTACCCGCTTAGCCCCTGCGCCTTAAAGATAGGCACGGTTTTTCCTCGCCCATCTTTAAGGCGCAAAGGCTAAGCAGGAAGTTAGACGGGAGCGGGGAAGGTGTGGTCCGGGGGTGGAGTATGGGCGGGCAGTGAGCAGTCGCCGGCCCTGGATGTACAGGGCCGATTCTAATGTCGACCCTGTACGTCCAGGGCTGGCAAAATGTCCAGGGAAGTTCCACCTCTGAGGTGGAATAACTTCCCTGGACTCTTTTTTTTTTTGACAGCCCGGGGCACGGGCCAGATCAGGGGTCATGCTTCGGGGAATCAACACTTTTTTCTGGTAGCCGGCATCGTGGCTTTTAAATGGAGCCGCAGTGCACCGCGACTACATTTAAAAGCCCTGACTGAGTTAGCCGGGGGGAATCCTGCACATGCAGGCTCAACTGAATCGCAGTCCTAGCTTGCACATGCAGGACTGTTTGCGATTCTGATCCTGCGGGGCTAGACGTGCCCCGCGGGATCAGAATCGCGATCCCCTCTGTGCGCACGATTCAGACTAGATGCACAGGGGAATCTACGTCCGGGACAGAATCAGGCCTTGTCAAAATAATCCTCCCTCCCTTCCTCCCCCTCCTCCCAAGAAAAGCCACTGTTGTTGCTTTTGGGCACCAGCTCCTTGTTCTCTCCCATTAAAAAAAAAAAAGTCACAAGCTCACCAAATCTCACTTTATTTCTCCAAGACAAATCTGTGATGCTTCCATCAGCATTTTTTTGGGGTAGCAGTGGAATGGATCTTACTCTTTCCTTCCACTATCCCAAAAGAAGAACTGTTGGCGCTATGGCAGGAGAAACAGGGGATTTACCACCTCTCCTCAACACGCCTCCCAAGTCTGAATGGAGATTGCCATTCTGCCCTACCTAATGAGAGAGGACGGTGAGGGCGAGTCTCCTTGGCTGCTGGATTCTGCTCCACTTCCATCAATGGAGATTGAATTGCTTTTGTAAAAAAAAAATAAAAAAATAGAAAGAATGAAAAGAAGTGAGGGAGAGTATGGATAAGGTCAAAACAGGAGAGGTGGAGCGAGAAAGCAAGAGGAAGGAAAGAGAAATCATAAGACATAGGGAGAGGACATAGGTGGAAGGTGAGGGAGGAGGGTTGTGCAGCTCTGACCCTGGGCTCATAAGATGCTCTAGTATTCAGGAGTATTTTCACTATGAGCATCTACGTGTGTATTGATTAACTAGTAGGGGTACCACCTGCTCCCTGTGAGCATCTGTCTAGAACAAGAGTTTTCTATATAGTCCTCCATGACACACCTAACCAGGCAGGTTTTCAGGATAACCACAATGAATATACATGAGAAATATTTGCATTCAATGGATAGGTGGGTTCCGAGGACTGGGTTGAGAGCTATAATGTTTGAGGAATTCTCTAGCTTTTTCCCGATATAGATGGACAGGGGAGGAGTTAGATGATGTAGCTTTATTTTATTATTTTCTGATTACCAACTTTCAAGAACACAGTAAAGTGGGATACATTCAGTACAAAAATTAAAGATAAGTCAAAAACCATAATTATAGTTTTATAACATAATTAACAATATAAGTAAATAATCTACATTAAAAGCTGTAATTAAAAAAATACAGGAGGAGGGGTACGGATGGATTTGAAGGTGCAGTGGACAGTTCTCCCTCAAGAGCATCACTAAATGCCAACTTGAGGTAGAGCGTTTTTAATTGCTTCCTGAACTTACCAAGGGAAGTCTCGTGTCTCAGGTAGCAAAGAGGAGCATTCTATAAGGTGGCTGCAGGACAGTAAAAGGCAGAATGTTGGGTGAGTTTGTCATACCTGGGTATGTGATGGAGTAATCAGTAGATTAAGACGTGAGAGTAGTAATCTAGCTGGAACACATGGAATAAATAGATTAAAGATAGTCAGGAGCTAATTTGGAGAGGACTTGGAAGGTTAGCAACATGATTTTAAATTTAATGCGGTAAATAACAGGAAGCCAGTGCTCTGAGATCAGGAAAGGTGTAACCTTGTCAAATTCATTTGTTGTGCTGGAAATGAATGGCCATGCTTTGAAGTTTTGAAGTTGTTGGAACCACTTTATAGAAGTAAAGGTAAGACATTAGTTTATCCAAGAGGATCCAAACTAAATCCTTTTAAACCCACAGGTGTAGTATGGGTGGGGTGGATTTAAAAGTGTGTTGCAGGCACTTATGGTGAACTGGTCCCCCAATCCTCACTGCCAGTATTGTAACAGCTGATCGAGCAAGAAAAAGAAATAAAAAATACCCAGGAGTCTCTTAGGAAACGAGCCGTTTAATATGCATAGACTCAGCGAAATCACTTTCAAAGCCTGAGCCCTGTCTATAGGACAGATACATACTAATATAGACATTTTTATCAGTACATCTAGGCATCTCTTCATAATAGGTTAAGTTTTTAATGCAATACATTTGATTGGAGAATCTTTGGTGCAGTGTTATCTCTATCAAAACAGAGAACGACAAGGCACAGAGAGAGAATGCAGCAGGGAGGGACAAACGTGTCAGTGTGTCTTAACCAAGGGGTGTATCCTTTTCACACAGCGAAGCATTAATGCTCACAGCTCTCAGCCCTGTCTGGTTCCACCTCATTCCCCCCTTTTTAATGAAAAATTTTCCTTCGAATGAAGGAAGCCTAAGGCATTTTTCTCATATTATTGGATCTGATTCTAGAGGGGATTTGTAGTTGTATACCGCCATGACATGGGCAGCAGTTTTCCTGCTCCACCATGGTCTCAATGGTGGAGGTAATAGATTGTGTAATGACTGGAAGACAACAGGGCAGGATAAGACATATCAGGAAAATAAGAACAACTCCTGCCACTAGGGTTTTAAGTCCACCTAACCAACTGAACCATCCCTCAAACCACCCGGCACCCGTGGAAGGGACAGCAATATACGTGGCCAGGTTACATAAATCCTGAATAGATCTCTCAATAGAGACACTTTCATTAGTTAAATTAAAACAACACATCCCTTCAAATTCTGCACATCCATGATTTAAACGTAGGAGCAGAAAATCAATAGCTATCCTATTCTGCAGAGTCACCGTCCGCAGACCAGACATTTCATGATTCATAGTAGCTAAAATGGTTGAGGTAAGGTTAATGGATTTGGCCAAGGAACAAGCAATACGGCTTACTTCCATAGCATTGCGTAATGCTAATGCAGGTGTTCCTACAATGGATATTGCCAGTCCCAGGGCTGTCTCATCACTATAAGGTTCTACATTGGAGTTACAGTCAGGGAATATAGGTTTTGATCGAGGATAGTGCGAGCAGGAACTAACATTATTGGGAGTATGAGAGAAAGCAGCAGTAGTAAGTCTACCGAAAGTACAAGGACCTCCAATAGCGTTCATGGGAACATAAGTGTAAGCAGTTTTACCACATATCAAAAACCAACCTAAAGGAAGATACAGTACATTTCTAAGCGAGCATAAGATACCTTCGTAATGAACTTACAAGACAGTGCAGTGTTAGATAAAATACCCCTTTAGTTGCATTTACAAAAATCAAGCAATCTGTGGCTCTAAGCGTGGTGATAACCTGCAAGGAAAAAGGTATCTTGTTAAAATAGGCTGAGGAAGGATGGGTAACCCCAATGAAGTAGAAAAATGTAGAAAATGTTAGCTTTGGCTGTTTGCAGTTCAAATTATTTAGTACTGTAAACTTCTGCATTTCACACAGATTAGTAGGTACAGCAATAAGGCATGTCGATAAGTAGGCTCCAGCCTGCGACAAGCTGCTGCATATACAAAAGTCCGAAGTATTCAAAGCAGTCTTGGCAAGTAATGTTACTGTGTTTATAGTTCCTGAGGCCAACAAGGGAAAGCCCCACATAAATGCCAGAACAAAAGTCAGCATAAGCAGGCGCATGTTGATCATGGAGCTTGTGTTTCACTACACCTTTATTCTTATACGATCCCTTAGCAGTATCTGAAGACTCCTCAAGCTTCAGCCGTGCGTAGACTAGCCGGCTTCCGGTGTGCAGCTAGCGCAGGGCCCTGTCGTCTGACGATTCCCTGGTTCTCTGCAGTATGAGTCGTAAGGGATCTTGAGAATGTTCATGCACCGTCCACTTATCATCCAGATCAGGAGCAGCTTTCTTGAGACGGGTATGGTGACTCCACAGGGTAACCTCTGCAACCTTGACGGTAGTTTGTGTGGCCAGTAGAATCGTATAAGGACCTCTCCAGGTAGGGCACAATGGTTCACGTTTCCATTCCTTAATCCACACATGATCTCCCTGCTGGTGAGGGTGGAGTGGCTCTGACAAAGAGATAGGCAGTCGCTCTTGTAGCCACCTGTTCAAAGACTGAAAAACAGATCCCAATGCCAATAGGTGTTGTCTCGTAAGTTCACTACCTATTTGCTCTAAGTCTCCCTTAAGGCCCTGAACAATGGGTGGTGGTCGGCAATGCAGTACTTCATAAGGGGAAATGCCCAGGGCCCGAGTCGGAGAGGACCGGACATGGAGAAGAGCTATTGGTAAGGCCTGATCCCACTTAAGGTAAGCTTCCTGACAGAGCTTGGACAGCTTCACGGTTCGGTTCATTCTTTCCACTTTTCCTGAGCTTTGTGGGCGGAAAGCAGTATGAAGTTTCCAGGTGATCTGGAGGGCTTTAGAGAGGTCCTGAAGGCACTTAGCAACAAAAGCAGGGCCATTATCTGACCCTATAGTAAGGGGTAGGTCAAATATGTGAATAATCTTTCAGTAAGGCCCTTGTAACCTCTCGGGCTGTCTGTTCTACAGGGGGTATGCCTCAACCCATCCTGAAAACATACACACTATCACCAGCAGATATCGATAATCCATTACTCGGGGTAACTCAGTGAAATCAACTACAATATTCTCCATAGGGGCAGCACCAACTGCCTGTATAGAAACGGGGGGTAGAAGCCCTAGGGGGTTATTCCTGGCACATTGGAGACAGCGTCGTGCTGCAGCTGCTGTCAAGGCAGATAGAGGTGGGACATAGAAGTAAGAATGTAGAATGGTTTGCATGGAGATCTTGCCTAAGTGGGTGGTCTCATGAAATCGCCGGACAAAAGCAGGTGCTAGGCTCTCAGGGATAACATATCGGGGTGGCTCTCCTAGTAACTAACCACCTGGCACTGGTGAGAGTAGCCCTTTCCTGAGTGAAAAAATCCATCTCTTTCTTAGTATAACGAGGGTCCCACTCTGACATAGTGTGGTAGGCTATGGCCTAGCATGGCCTGCTATTATGAAAGGCCTGTAAGTTAGGCCTGGATCCTAACTCCCATTATAGCTAGAAAAGAACCAAAAATCTGTGAAAAATGAGAAAACTGTTTTAAACTGCTTAATAAGAAGTTTTTATGAATTCATAAGTCTTTCATTATTCTCTTGTGTGTGAAAGAAAAGAAATGTTTCAATACATGCATTCCTGGAGCTAGGGATAACCTTGCAGTAGAGAAGTATCAAAATCAAGAACTGCACCATTGTTAGAACAATCCTAAGGGAGGGGGCTGGTTGCTAGGCCCCGGAGGGATTTCTAATTGGACAGGTGCAGGGAATGTGAAACCAATGAGAAGTTTGTATGTATCAAGTTAGAACCAATAGAAAGTTCTCATGTATCAAACTGAAAAAGAGGTATAAATGGTTATGTCTCTGTAAAAACGTTTGCTCAGTTCCTTTTGAAGCTTTGACTGACTGGGCCTGTGCACAATAAACTGGCTTGGACCCTGTCAATTTGTAGCAGCAGAGCGCAGACAAACCAATGATACCAGGAGTCTGTTCAGAAGGTCCAAATCATTTATTTGTGCACAAGTCTCAAGCAAAGTCAATTTCAAAATGGCTGAGCAAAGTTCTCTGGCAATACAACAACTTTTATAGACTTTAGCTTCATTCTGGGTATAGAAAAACATTTCATTGGTCCCGGTAACCTCCCGTACCTCCCGTACCCCTTCTATTGGTCCCGGTACTGATATGATTATCCAATTATATTCTTTCAGTGGGCTCGGCACCTACTTACCCCCCTTCTAGTCCCAATTACAATGGTCAGTTCACCAACTTGTTACTTTCCTTCTTTCAAGGCTATTGGGCTAGTTGCTACGTGCAGGGAAGCAGGGCTCTAGAACTTTTCTGTCAGCAGTTTTAAACATGAATTTCTGTATTTTTCCATCTGTTCTGCTTGTCTAAGCTAATTCAATACTTTTTACTGAGTTCTTAGTTCTATAGCAGCATATTGGGGGATGTGCAATTCCTATAGGCCTCTTCACAAGCTTCATTTACAGGTCAAGCTAGCCAGGCTTACTTATGTCAGACACTGTGGATCACAGGCCTACACCTGCCACATTCCCCCCTTCGATTAATCTCACCCTATTAGTTAATAAGGTGTGAGAATTAAATCACTTCAAAGTAATTATACTACAGTTAGAGGAGTTCGGCTATATCCAGGAGGATGAGATTGATATAAAGCCATTTTCTTAGTTGCGGTCTTCCGCTCTACTGTATTATCAATAGTACTGTGTATGGAACGCATACAGCATGGGATTATACATGGCAATAGAAAAATAACAACAACGATCAGTAATACTAGTATTAGAAAAGTCTTCAGTCCTCCTAGCCATGAGAAAAGGTTAGCAAACCAGTTAGGTAATCTTAGTGGGTGCCAAGTCTGTACTGGCACATAAGCATGTTTACGCATATCTTCAGCAATTTCTTCAACTACTTGACCTTTATCATCTATTTTCAAACAGCAATTAGTTAAATTCAGTTTACCACATACTCCTCCTTCAGCTGCTAACAAATAATCAAGTGCTAGACGATTCTGGTATATGGCAGTGCGCATTTGAGTGCTTTGTCTAGCTAAAAGTATGAGAGCATGGCTAGTTTCATTAGTTATTATTTCAACTACTGCTTGTAAGCGAATAATACGATTAATCATATAGACTGGGGTTCGATAGCCCCACATACCATCATCATTCCAAGTGGCAGGTCCATAATACTCAATAATTCTTTCTGGTGGCCAATCATCACCCTCCCACTTTTCCCATTTGCCTATTTGGAGGGGTGCTGTCTTCCGTCGTAATGCTCTTTTGTGTCTGTGGGTAGTGTACACTGGGTATCCTAATTGTTCTCCATGTTCTGTGGGTAGGAGAAAGAAAGAAGGTCTGATGGTCCCTAAGACACATGCTCCTCCCCAGTGTGATGGGAGTTGAGCATACGCTCGGTTTCCACAGATCCAATACAGGCCAGGTGGGGCTTGCCAAGCATGAGTTTTGGCAAGGTTAGTCCATAAACTAGCAAGTTCAGGAAATCTAGCTAATGGGTTAGGAGGTTCAGGTTCTTTACTTCCTGACCACCATGATGTCTTCTTGGTAGTGGCATTATAGAATTTCTGGCTAAGACAGACCAGCTCTCCTACCAGTTGGGTGAACTGAGGTCCAGTTCTGGCATAGCAAAGACGTCCAATAATTGAGTGTGCTAACACCCATTCACTAGTAGTCTTGTGTATTTTAGTCTGATTATAAGTCAGAGAATAATTCAACTCTTGGGCCTCCCATGGCCATTGGTCACCCATTTGGGTTCCGCCACAGAAATAACAATCTGAAATCTTTAGACTGGATACTACTGCTCCAGCTAATTCTAAAAATAAATTCTGGGATGGATGGGGAATTTCAAACTTATTTACATGCATAGCTTCATAAAAAGTGTTATGGATGTGGTATTTAGATGACTTATAAGCTTGGGTGTTCAATCTTATATACACAATAGTTCCTGGATCTACTGCTCCTCCTGCAATACGTAAACCAAACTTATATCCTTGTTTCCATGCATTAGGATTACGGATCCTTAATTGCAAAGGGTTACAAGCACCTTTCTTACATTTGTCATCTGTTTTTGACTTAGTCAAAGTGGCAACTCGTTTGTCTCTCTGTTCATCTGTAATACCAGCATTCCATGTAGCATAAAAAACACATTCCCAGTTTGGACAATAGTAATCTGCAGCTGGGGCAGTACTATATGATTCTTTCTTACCAGTACACTTTCTCCATCCCGTGGCACCTTCTGGGCACATATATTTATGATCATTACGATAGGCTTTTTCCCAGGTACCACATCTGGAACGACCATCTCTATTTATAACATCACATGCATCAAAATATAAAATAGCAGGTGTACTAGCATCTTTTAGTGGTCGCGTAGCATTAATTATAGGTCCATCTGCATCATTCCATCGCATTTCCAACGTATAATATGATGGGTTCTGATGCGGGTTATAGCATACTCTGGAGCTACCTTTAATGCAAATATTTAGTTCAGTGGTGTTATAAACACACCAAGTCACTTTACCAGTGCATTTATAGTGAGAATGATAAACCAAAGTCTGAGTTACTTTTAGTCCAGTTCGAGTAGAAGTAACGCAAGCAGTGCATGGAGGTAAAGCATGAGTTATTTCAAAACCTCCAAAACAGGCAACCAGGGCTAAGCACAGATAAAAATACATGTTGATTGGAGTTCTTCTGAATCCTCAGCTTGACCACGATGATCTTTTCTTCGTCCCGTGCGCTAATTAAGCAATTTCAACGGGTGCTGAGTGTTGATTGAAGATCCTCAAGTTGTCCATCACACAGTAACCAACTTAGCAATTTCAGTTGGCTTTTGAAGTATGGTTAATCAATGTAGTATCAAAGTAGTGTGTAAAATCACACACAGATTGGGTTCGTTGAAACAAAACTGTTGCTGCATGGAAAACAGCAATCCTCTTCGAAAGACTTGGCTACTGCAAGGCACTGTGACAAAGTGTCTATGCTGCTGGTTGCCGTCTCAGAGTAACTCGTAAAGGTGCATCGTGATGCTGTTCCGCTGTCCACTGCTCAGGTTCTGGAGCTGCTGCGGGCTTGACTCTGCTGTGGTGGATCCAGGCGTCGATCTCCGCTACCTTTACTGCAGTTGGGGTAGACAAGATGACGGTGTATGGTCCCTTCCAATGGGGTTCCAACGGTGTCTTCTTCCAATCTTTGATCCACACCGAGGGTACCAGGCTGGTAGGGATGCAGGGGTTCAGTCAGGTTGATAGGCAACTGGTCTTGGATCCACGCATGGAGAGTCTGCAGAACAAAACTAAGAGCTAGGAGTTCTTGCCTGGTTATTTCTGAACCAATTTGGGCTAGACTTCCTTTAATTCCCTGCACTATTGGTGGGGGTTTACCATACAGAACTTCAAAAGGGGAAAAACCTGTTGACTTCACAGGGGCTGAGCGTATTCTGAGTAAAGCTATTGGGAGCACTTGGGGCCACTTCAAGTGTGTCTCCTGACAAAGCTTAGACATTTGGGCTTTTAAGGTACGATTCATTCGCTCAACTTTCCCTGAACTCTGGGGTCTGTATGCAGTGTGGAGTTTCCATTATATCTGTAGGGCTTTTGCTAACTGTTGGGTAATCTGAGAAACAAATGAGGGTCCATTGTCTGACCCTATTACTGCTGGAATTCCAAATCTAGGGACAATCTCTCTCAATAAAACTTTGGTGACTTCTCTAGCTTTTTCGGTTCTGGTTGGGAAGGCTTCTACCCACCCAGAGAAAGTACAAACTAATACTAATAGGTAGTGGTATCCACTGGCTTTTGGCATTTCAGTGAAATCAATCTGCAGGTGGTGCATGGGGGTTACACCTCCTGACTGAACTCGAGGTGGTGGTGTAGGACCTTGCTTGGCATTGTTTTTGGCACAAATTTGACACTGGCGTGCTACTGAGGCTGATAGAGCTGATAACATGGTAATATAGAAGTGTGGTCTAAGTGCTTTTTCCATAGTGGTCTTCCCAAAATGTGTGGCTTCATGGAAAGCTTTGACAATGGCTGGTCCTAACAATTCAGGAATTACTATTTGTCCTGGGGGTTGACTGCCTTCTGCTGGTGGCAGTTCAATCCACCCATCTTTCAGTACTCCATCTTCTTTGTTACAGTAGTAGTCTAATTCTTTGGTGGTATATCGTGGTGTCCATGAGTTCAAGGGTACTGGAAACAATGCTGCCTGCATCGGTGTGGCTTGTGGCAAAACTTGTCCTGTCATAGCTGCTTGTCGTGCTGAGGCATCTGCAAATCTGTTTCCTCGGGCAACTTCTCCTTTTCCTACTTGATGTCCTCTGCAATGCATGACAGCTACACGAGTTGGGGCCCATACTGCGTCAAGTAGCATCAATATCTCGGGGCCATACTTAACTGATTTTCCTCCGGATGTGATGAGTCCTCTTTCTTTGTAGAGAGCTCCATGGGCATGTAAGGTGGTGAAGGCATACTTAGAGTCTGTATATACATTCAACACAAGTTTTTCTCCTAGTAGTAGTGCTCGGGTAAGTGCTATTAATTCTGCTTTCTGGGCTGATGTGCCTGAGGCTAGGGCTGATGATTCAACAACTTCATGTTGAGTGACTACTGCATATCCGGCACAGCGTCGTCCATTGATGATGAGACTGCTTCCATCAACATAATAGATTTGGTCAGGATTGTCTATGGGCACATCTGTCAAATCAGGTCGGCTTGAGAATACAGTGTCCATGACTTCTATACAGTCATGCTCTGGAAGTTCTTCACTGATAGGTATCAATGTGGCTGGATTCAAGGCATGGCTCACTTCCAGTTGTATCTGTGGTTTTTCACATAGCATGCTCTGATATTTCAACATTCGAGAATTGGTGAGCCAATGATTTGCTTTCTGTTCCATAAGGGCAAGGACTGCATGTGGCACAGTGACTCGTATATTTTGTCCTAGTGTGAGTTTGTCTGCTTCACTCACGAACAAAGCTCTGTAGCTGCAACTGCTCTCAGGCAGGGTGGCCATCCTTTGGCCACAGTGTCCAATTGTTTCGATAGGTATGCTACAGGTCGTTCCCAATTTCCCAATTTCTGAGTCAACATGCCTAAGGCATTTCCTTGTGCTTCATGTACAAACAAGTGGAAAGGTTTATGAACATCTGTTAGTCCAAGGGCTGGTGATGACATCAATTCTTCCTTCAACGTCTTGAAGGCTGTATCCTGTTCAGGTCCCCACTCCAGTGGCAACTTTTCTTCTCCTTTTGTGGCTTCATACAGTGGCTTAGCAATTTGGGCAAAATTGGGAATCCAGATTCGGCAGTATCCTGCTGCTCCCAGAAAGGCTCTGACTTGCTTTCTGGTTGTTGGGGTTGGAATTCTGCATACTGCTTCTTTTCTCTCTCTGCCTAATTTTCGGCTTCCTTGGGTTATACGAAAGCCCAAGTATTTCACTTCTTTTTGGCATAGTTGTGCTTTTGCTCTGGAAACTTTATTTCCAGCTTCATCTAGTAACTGCAAAAGGTCTTTGGTAGCTTGTATACATTCACTTTCTGATACAGCAGCTATCAGCAGATCGTCCACGTATTGGAGAAGCACTCTCTTCCCCGGGGCACTGGATAGCTGGAAAGGTCTTGATTTAGTGCAGCACTAAAAATAGTAGGCGAATTCTTGAATCCTTGGGGTAATCGTGTCCAGGTAAGTTGGCCCCCTCTTCCAGAGATGGGGTCCTGCCATTCAAATGCAAATAATATCTGACTCACAGGGGCTAATCTGATGCAAAAGAATGCATCTTTCAAATCTAGAACAGTAAAGTGGGTGGCTTCAGCAGGAATCAGTCCTAGAAGAGTGTAAGGATTGGGTACAACTGGATGTATAGTTTCAACTGCTTCATTCACTCTTCTTAGATCTTGCACTGGGCGGTAGTCATCTGTTCCAGGCTTTTTCACTGGCAGAAGTGGGGTGTTCCATGGAGATTGACATACTTTCAATAGGCCATGTTCCAGTAATCTTTGCAAGTGACGGTGGATGCCTTCAATTGCAGCTCTAGGGAGAGGGTATTGTTTGACGTGTACTGGTGTAGCACTAGGCTTGAGAATTACAATTACTGGAGCTATATGTTTGGCTAGGCCTGGAGGACTGCCTTCTGCCCATACTCCAGGTGGGGCATCAATACTTTTCAAGGTTTGTTCGAAATAGGTGTCTTGGACAGAATCATCACTGTAATATCTCCATTCTTCTTCTCGGGGAACTGTGAGCAGCATTATTCTTGCTGGTTTGGCTTGCGAATTTACTGTCATTTGCATTTCTCCTCCCTCGAAGAAGGATATTTGGGCTTGTAGCTTGGCTAACATATCTCGTCCCAGTAGTGGCACTGGACATTCTGGCATGTAAAGGAATTGATGAGTTATTTGCTGTCCTCCTAGACTGCATATGCGATTCTGAAGAAAGGGTTTTGTAGCTTTGGCACCTGTTGCTCCTATAATGGTGACTGCTTTTGTAGAAAATGGGGCTATTTTCTTATCTACTACTGAATGTTCTGCTCCAGTATCAACCATGAAATTCACAACTTGGTCTCCTATTTGTATTCCGACCATAGGCTCCTGGAGACCTAAAGCAAATTCGGAGCCCGGTCTGTCCTAATCCACGTCATCTTCATCATGGGCTGTCGTAGCCAATGCTTGTATGGCTTCTCCTCTTTCTCGCTGGAATTGTTCTCGATTGGCTCCTCCGCGATGTCGGGGACGGCCTCGTCTTTCTTCTCTCCATTGATGATTGCTTTCGTCATCTTCTTGGGCGTCTTCGAGTTGCGGGCAAGCATCTCTCCAATGTCCTTCTTCTCTGCAATAGGCGCATTGGTTTACGCCTAGCTGCTGGGGCCGGCTTCCACCTCGGCCCCGCCCCCTTCCTCTGCTCCTTCGACTAGGGACACCTCCCCTTTTCTGTTCAACTATGGCTGCGGCCAGAAAATCAGCTTTCTTTCTCATCTTTCGATCACATTCTTTCTGTCTTTCATTATCACGATTCACATACACTTTATGAGCGACTTCCAATAACTGTGTTGCATTCATGCCCGCAAACCCTTCTAATTTCTGTAATTTACGTCTAATGTCTGGTTGAGACTGATTTACAAAAGCAGAATTCACCATGCATAAACTTCCTGGTGCATCAGGATCATAGGGAGTATACATTCTATATGCTTCAGTTAATCTTTCATAAAATACTGCTGGACTCTCATCTATGCCTTGGTTAACTTCAGTAACTTTGGAAAGGTTCATGGCTTTCTGGCCCCCCCTTTTCAGGCCTTGTAACAAGCCTTGGCGAAAACGGGCTAGGGCTCTGGATCCTCTTTCAGTATTCGGATCCCATTGGGGGTCTTCATTTGGGAATTGCCTCTGGGCCGCTTCCCGATGGTCTATTCTTTCTTCTCCTCGTTCTGGAGCTACAGGGTTATCTGCCAGCCAGTCTATGGCTGCTTTTCTAATTCGTGTCCGCTCCTCCGTAGTAAATAAGGTGGACAGGAGCTGACGGCAATCTGCCCATGTGGGTTGATGGGTTTCCATAATAGTATTCACTAATTCTGTAAGCTCTTGGGGTTTATTAGTATAGGAGGCATAATGCGACTTCCAATTTAACAAATCAGTTGTCGAGAAAGGAACATACACATAGCTTAGGGGTCCCGCTACCACCTCATTATCTTCATTTCTTACAGGTATTCCCGGGACTTGCCGTAAGGGCATCATCTTGGCAGTAGAGGTCTTTTTGGATCTAAGCGATATTTTCGTACTTCTCCTATCAGGGCTCTTTTTCTTCTTTTCTGCAGGCTTATCACGAATTACTTTCTTTTCTATATGCTTTGTCTTGGATTTACTTTTCACTGGCAGGCTAACACTGGCGGTCGCTTCTATACTGTCAGTCTCACTCAGGGAATTCTCAATTTCTTCCTTTTCTATTTCTGAATCTGACTCGCCTTTCTCTGTCTCTGTTTCAGTAGAATTATCTTCTTCAACTAAAGGGAGCTCATCTTCCTGCTCTTCGGGAGGTGGCTCGGGGGTTGGGTCCCGCACCCGCTGTCTCCGGGGCTCTGGGGCAGGACGCCGAGCTACTCTTACTGGGCCCGGGGTTCTAGGCTGTCGGGGAATTACTTCTGGGGAATCAGGATCGACCAGGATGGGCTTTTTCCTGGACTTCTCATCTTTCCCTTTCTTACTAGGCTGTTTATTTCTTGTTTTCTGACTATGATCTGTTTTTGCTAACATTATTCTGCACTGCTCTTCATAGCAGCGCTGCGCCCAAAGGGGCGGATCTTCACAAATACTTAACCAAGAATCTATATAGGGATACTGATCTGGGTGCGCTATCCGCACTCTACTATGAACTAACTGGATTATTCCTACATTAAAGGTTCCCTCTCGGGGCCAGGTAGGGTCTAGATCAGGCCACTCCCTAGTACACAAAATCTGTAAACGGGCTGCAGTAATTTTAATACCATAATCTCCTGAATATCCTTCTTTAAAATGTGCGATCATACATTCTAATGGAGTGTTCCTAGTAGACCCCGCCCCTCCCATTTCGATGTGTGCGCGCAACAACAAACAGAAGGGAAAAGGAGGGCGGACCGTGGGTAAGGGGTCCTCACGGCCCTAGAAACATATAAGGGAAACAAATAACAAGACAAGACGACAATCGCTTCCCCCTTTTTGCGACCTGAACGCGGTCGCCCGGTCAGGAAATGCGCTACTCAGGGGTCCGCCTTCACTTGGTCTGTGCTGCCAGACCTCTCATACACACTTCATTCACACAATCATGCTAGCAACGTATCCCAGAATGCATTCGTTTCTATCTATTCTGACTAGTCTCGTTCAATTACCAAAATACAAGAAGACGGGAGTTTCGCCCTGCGAATACTCATGCGGGGGTACTCGGTCCGTCTTTGAGAGGTGATCAAGCTCTCTTACCAATTTCCAAGTTCCAAATTCTCGAGATTACAATTTCCAAGTTCCAATGGCAGCACTGCTCTTTCTATATCTGTCTAGACAACAAATCAAAACTATACTCACCGGATCCGGTCCTCAAACTTCCCAAGCAGGCGCATGAGTTGGACCTCGGACTCCCCTCACTCGGGTTCGAGGCGTTGGCTCCAGCCGGGCCCGGCACCCGCCGAGGTCCGACCAACTTCCTCCGATGCAATGGACCGGCGGCGCCAGGAAGCAGCCCCCGTCGGTAGGGCGCGATCCCGGCAGGACCAAGCCTATAGAGGCGGAATGTCATGGTATATTGCCCTATATACACTCTGATTCCACAACTTCCCGGCCAACGCACCAAGAATATGTAGCAGCAGAGCGCAGACAAACCAATGATACCAGGAGTCTGTTCAGAAGGTCCAAATCATTTATTTGTGCACAAGTCTCAAGCAAAGTCAATTTCAAAATGGCTGAGCAAAGTTCTCTGGCAATACAACAACTTTTATAGACTTTAGCTTCATTCTGGGTATAGGAAAACATTTCATTGGTCCCGGTAACCTCCCGTACCTCCCGTACCCCTTCTATTGGTCCCGGTACTGATATGATTATCCAATTATATTCTTTCAGTGGGCTCGGCACCTACTTACCCCCCTTCTAGTCCCAATTACAATGGTCAGTTCACCAACTTGTTACTTTCCTTCTTTCAAGGCTATTGGGCTAGTTGCTACGTGCAGGGAAGCAGGGCTCTAGAACTTTTCTGTCAGCAGTTTTAAACATGAATTTCTGTATTTTTCCATCTGTTCTGCTTGTCTAAGCTAATTCAATACTTTTTACTGAGTTCTTAGTTCTATAGCAGCATATTGGGGGATGTGCAATTCCTATAGGCCTCTTCACAAGCTTCATTTACAGGTCAAGCTAGCCAGGCTTACTTATGTCAGACACTGTGGATCACAGGCCTACACCTGCCACAAATTGACTCCTGGATTTATTCATTGACTGCACTTTGCTACAATAGGAATTGGAAACAGGGAGTGTGAACGCTAACTGGGACTATTCCTTGTCGAGCTGTTAGCTTAGCCTCCCTATCTGCCCTACGGTTATACCCTGTATGACCAGAGTGTCTCCTCGCTGGTGTGCTTTGCAGTGTACAACAACCACCGCCTTTGGTGCCCACACAGACTCTAGTAACTCCAAAATCTCCTTCCCATATTTTATAGATTTCCCCCTTGAATTTATGAGTCCCTTTTCTCTATAGAGGGCTCCATGGGCATGGAGTGTAGTGAATGCATACTTAGAATCACTGAAAATGTTTGCCTTCAGACCTGCAGCTAACTGGAGGGCTCGAGTAAGGGCAATGAGTTCAGCTTTCTGGGCAGAGGTTCCCAAGGGTAAGGGCCCAGCCTCCACAACAACCCCAGGAGTGACCACAGCAGTATGACTTCCTTACCCTTTGCCGCTGCTCCTGTCCCCCAAAGTAAGAAGGCAAATTACACTGATGTTTAAAACGTACCCTTGTGTGTGTAATTTCCAAAATATTGGTAATGCTAGGACATCTGTGCAAACTCTAAATGCAAAGAGCAGAGAAGGTTGCAGTACTACTAAGCTGCATCATTTGCATGTGTCTCTACATCATTACCTACAGAAAGGAGATGCCTAATAAAGGATATAGTGATGATGCAATAATCCAGTGTGACATAGCTACTGAGCTTCCATCACTTAGCTGATGTCTTAGTGTTTTAGCCTCATTGCCTGAGAGACAGCAAAGGAGGAGAGATGGATGAGAAAAATGAACAAACAGTAGCCCCAATATTGGTCACCTCTGAGGAGGTAGGCATTCTTTTGCAAACCAGAAGGGTAGAGGGGGTGAATGTACAGGCAGGGATAGAAAGAATCAGTCTTGAAAGTATATAATTACTATAGTGAATTCCAAGAATAATCTAATGGAAAGTCTTGCCTCTGAAATCCTATCAAGATCAAGTAGGACCTAGCCAACTAACAGGCACAGCCTAATTTTTACTTGTTCTATCAAAATGTATAAAACTAGGCTATCAATTGGTTCTTGAACAAGAAATGTGGGTTGCTGTTATTAAGAACATAAGAAATGCCATACTGGGCCAGGCCAAGTTCCATCAAGCCCAATATCCTGTTTCCAGGTTGCCCAAAAGGTACACAATGCTTGTCCCGGGGGTAAGCAGTGAATTTCCCTGGTCCTCTTTAATAATGGTTTATGGACCTTTCCTCCAGGAACTTATCTAAACCTTTTTTAAACCCAACTACACTAACAGCTTTTACTACATCGTTAGGTAACCAATTCCTGAGTTTGATTACACATTGAGTGACAAACTATTTTATCTTAATAGTCTTAAATGGGTTAAATTGTGGCTTCATTGGTGCCCCCTAGTCTTTCTACTTTTTGATGGAGTAAACTTAATCAATCTATGTTTACTCGTTCCACTCCATTCATTAATTTATAGAACTCTTATCATATCTCCCCTCAGCCGTCTGGTTCCAAGATGAGGAGCCCTAACCTTTTAAGCCTCTCCTCAAAGGGGTAGCATTCCCTTACCATTTTGGTGGCTCTTCTCTGTACCTTTTTTAATTTTAATTTATTAATTGTCTATTTTATTTTGCTATGCTATATTTTTTATGTTGTATAGTTTTGATTGTATTGATGTGATGGGGAATTTATTGTGTTTGGAAAAGTTTTATTGTCTAGCTATTTGGTATGATTTATGAATTCCCTAGAGAAAATAGAAATATGTAGATCTGCCTTAGGAACTTTCATTATTGTATTTGTGATATTAAACTATATTGCTGTATTATATGTTTGATTTAAATAGCTTTGGGTCCCCTTTTGAGGAATAAGGTGTTATAGCTGTGTACAAATAGACTGTAATAGTCTTGACTCCTGTAGTCCCTCCTAATAGGCTGTTTTCCCTTGATGGGCGGAAGATGGAAGAGACCCAGAATACTTCCAACAGATGTATTTATCAACATTGGGAAATTCCCAAAAGATTTTCTTGGACCCTCCCTTATTTTTGAAATGACAAATTTCAGTTTTTTAACCACTCCATGCTGTATCTTTGCCCTTGTGGTCAGGTTTCTACTAGCAGTTCTTATCCAAAACAGAGATCCCAGGCTATTGCAACAAAAATAAGCATCTATTCTAGGTCAGAGAGCCTTGATTTTCTTATTCAGGTGTCTAAAATGGTGAAGTTTCTCTGAAAAAGTTGAAAAGTACTTGGACTGATTCACCTGTGCCTTCTGGCTTGGCACTAGCAACTCACCAGGGACTATGGGGAGATTATGGCATTTAAAATGAAGTTTACATAATTAGTAAGTTGGAAGTTGATATTCGAAAGATCTGTTTGGTTAATTTTGAAAGTTAGCACAAAAGTTAGCTTTATACAAAGGAGCAGGGCTGAAGGTGCTCCCAGGGGGGGCACTGTCAAACTTTATGAACTCAGTACTGCTGTTTAGTACTAATCAGATAGTTATGCGCCTAAGTTTGGTTGGGGTATTTATTTTAAAAATGTATATCTCACCTAGCAAATATTCTAGGTGGATTAGAATTGTACATTCATAATTTACATCATAATTACAACAAAATATAAGACAAATTCATTAAAAAGGCTAACAAAACGTCTGCTGGAAATACTGTAGAATGCTTTCAGGTGCTTTTGAAAGGCATTTATACAAAGCATCATACCGTAGGAGTGTGACAGAGTGTATTCCATTCCATTGGACCAGCTTGGATGTATATGACAAAACAAAGGAACATCAAGTTGTTGAGTACTCCTTGATTTTAGGGCATACATGGGTCTCTAAATCTGCAGCACGTTATTGAAATGTATAGGAGCTGAACCCTCCAAAGCCGTTGTATATCAAGCTGTAGAAAGCTGCTGCTAAGTTGTACAAATAAAAATGTGTGTAACTTTATCTGGGAGATATTAACATAAGAACATAAGATATGCCATACTGGGTCAGACCAAGGTTCATCAAGCCCAGTATCCTGTTTCCAACAGTGGCCAATCTAGGTCATACATACTTAGCAGTTTCTCCATGACACAGGTTCCACAATGCTTGTATTGGGTCAAGCATTGATATCCTGGGTCCCTTCTTAATAATGGTTTATGGATCCCTCCTCCAGGAACTTATCCAAACCTTTTTTAAACCCAGCTACACTAACAGCCTTTACTACATCTTCCGGTAACAAATTCCAGAGTTTGATTACACGTTGAGTGAAAAAATATTTTCTTTTATTAGTCATATTTATGGGGAAATTTAATAAGTCAGGTGTAGATTTACACAGATTATTATTATTTATTGGTATTTAGCTTATGCCTTTTTCCCAGGTGAGATTCAAGGTGAGTTACATTCAGGTATGGTAATTATTTCCCTGTCTCCAGAGAGTTTACAATCCAACAGGCCAATGCAGAAAGCTAGCATGGGCTTTATGAGCCCATAATGCCACTTTTAAGAACATTTTGCAATCCTTTAAAATGCAGGAAATAAGAACATAAGAAGAACATAAGATATGCCATACTGGGTCAGACCAAGGTCCATCAAGTCCAGTATCCTGTTTCCAACAGTGGCCAATCTAGGTCATATGTACCTAGCAGTTTCCCCAAAAGACACAGGTTCCACAATGCTTGTACTGGGTCAAGCATTGATATCCTGGGTCCCTTCTTAATAATGGTTTATGGACCTTTCCTCCAGGAACTTGTCCAAACCTTTTTTAAACACAGCTACACTAACAGCCTTTACTACATCCTCCCGTAACAAATTCCAGAGTTTGATTACACGTTGAGTGAAAAAATATTTTCTCTTATTAGTCTTAAATAGTTTACCCTGTAGCTTCATTGCATGTCCCCTAGTCTTTCTATATTCTGATAATGTTTACCCGTTCCACTCCGTTCATTAATTTATAGACTTCTATCATATCTCCCCTCAGCCGTCTCTTTTCCAGGTTAAAGAGCCCTAACCTTTTTAGCCTTTCTTCATAGGAGTATCCTTCCATCCCCTTTACCATTTTGGTGGCTCTTCTCTGAACCTTTTCTAATAACGCTATATCCTTTTTAAGATACGGCAACCAGAATTGCACACAATATTTAAGGTGCATTCTCACCATGGAACGATATAGAAGCATTATAATATCTTTTGTTTTATTTTCCATTCCTTTCCTTATGATACCTAGCATTCTATTTGCTCTCTTGGCTGCCGCTGCACACTGGGCCGAGGGTTTTAACATGTTATCCACAATGACGCCTAAATCTTCTTCCTGGGTGGGTGGTTCCTAATGTGGAACCTTGCATTGTGTAACCATAGTTTGGGTTGTTCTTCCCTAGGTGCATAACTTTGCACTTGTCCAAATTAAATTTCATCTGCCATTTTGATGCCCGGTCTTCCAATTTATCAAGATCTTCTTGCAATTTTCCACAATCGTCTTGGGTTTTAACAGCTTTAAATAGTTTTGTGTCATCTGCAAATTTGATAACCTCACTCGTTATTCCACTTTCCAGGTCATTTATGAATATGTCAAAAAGCAGTGGACCCAGCACAGATCCCTGGGGTACACCACTATTCAACTTTCTCCATTGGGAAAATTGGCCATTTAGCCCAACCCTCTGCTTTCTATCTTTTAACCAGTTCCTGATCCACAGTAGTACACTGCCTCCTATCCTATGACTCTCTAGTTTTGCCAAAAGTCTCTGATGAGGGACCTTGTCAAAGGCTTTCTGAAAGTCCAGATACACTATATCAACCGACTCACCTTTGTCCACCTGTTTATTCACACCTTCAAAAAAACATAACAGATTAGTAAGCCAAGATCTTCCTTGACTAAAACCATGTTGGCTGTCTCCCATTAGGCCATGACTATCTACATGCTGAGTAATTTTATTCTTTATGATGGTTTCTACCATTTTTCCCCGGTACTGACGTCAGGCTCACCGGTCTGTAGTTTCCCGGATCACCCCTGGAACCCTTTTTAAAAATTGGTGTTACATTGGCGATCCTCCAATCTTCAGGTATTAGAGATGATTTTAATGATAGTACACAGATTACTAATAGCAGGTCTGCAATCTCATATTTCAGTTCTTTCAACACCCTTGGATGTATACCATCTGGCCCAGGTGATTTGCTACTCTTCAGTTTATCTAATAGTTGTAATACATCTTCCCGATATATCGCTATTTCCTTCAATTCTTCTGCAACTTTAAACACCACTTCAGTCATGGGTAATATCCCTACATCTTCCTCAGTAAAGACCGAAGCAAAGAATTCATTCAGTCTCTCCACTATCGTCTTGTCGCCTCTTAGTGACCCTTTAACTCCTCTATCATCTAATGGACCAACTGACTCTCTCACAGGTTTTTTGCTACAAATGTACTTGAAAAAATCTTTATTTCGCGTTTTTGCTATCTCAGCAAGCTTCTTCTCAAATTCTCCCTTTGCCTGCTTTATCAGTACCTTGCATTTGACTTGCCAGTGCTTGTGCTGTTTCCAGGTTTCGTCGTTTGGCTCTTTTTTCCATTTCCTGAAAGATGCTTTTTTGGCAACAACAGCCTCTCAGACCTCACCTTTAAACCATGCTGGCAGTTTTTTGGACTTCCTTCCACTTTTCTTAAAGCGTGGAATACAGCTGGTCTGGGCTTCCAAGATAGTATTTTTCAATAACACCCAAGCTTAATGTAAGTCTTTAACCTTTGCAACTGCTCCTTTTAGTCTTTTCTTAACTATTTTCCTCATTTTATCATAGTCTCCCTTTCGAAAGGTAAAAGGTAGTACTGTGGATTTCCTTACTATCCCTCTTCCACTAATTAAATCAAAGGCGATCACGCTATGATCACTATTGCCAAGTGGCCCCAACATCCTTATCTCTTGCATTAGATCTGGTGTTCCACTAAGGACTATGTCTAATATGGCTTCCCCTCTGGTTGGTTCATGAAACAGCTGCTCCAAGAAGCAGTCATTTATTTCATCTAGGAACTTTATCTCCCTAGCATGTCCTGCCGTGACACTGACCCAGTCGATACCGGGGTAATTGAAATCACCCATTATTATTACTGCGCTGAAACTTTTGTTAGCTTCCTTGATTTCTTTGAGCATTTCATCATCCATTTGTTCATTCTGGCCAGGCGGTTGATAGTACACCCCCACTGCCATCGCCTTCCCCTTTTTACATGGAATTTCAATCCATAGAGATTCTACAGCAAATTTTGTTTCCTGCAAAACTGTAATCCTTTCTGACTCAATGCCCTCTCTAACATAGAGCACAACCCCTCCACCAATTTGATTAGTTCTATCATTACGATATAGATGTAAATGCCGATGGAAAAACTAGTGCCCATTTTAAATCTATTTAAATGAATCTTAATTATTCAAATGGTTTTAATCAGTTGGGCTGCCATAGTGCCAAAAGCTTTACTGCAGAGTCTGAGTAGAAGCAAACCTCTAACGTGTGCTTCCGCCAGTATTTTGAAGGCACCTTGTGCTTTTCCCGATGCTTAGATCATCTTCTTCTTTGATGATCAGGCATTGGGAAAAGCCCCTGATGCCATCAAAATACTGGCGGGGCTGTGCCTGACAAAAAAGAATCCAATGCGGCCCCATCTCTCCCCGACAGTGTTTTGATGACATTGGGAAATGCCCCCGATGCCATCAAAACACTGTTGGGGCTGTGCCCCGGCAGGAAGTAATCACCTAGTGGTCTACTGGTCCTTGAACCTCCCAACCCAAAGTAAAAGTGAAATCATCCCCAAGTAAAAAAAAAAAAAAAGCAAATTAGTCATGCGGTGCCTGGAGGCAAGCCAAACTAGTGCAGACTTCTTGTGTGCATGTGTTCGGCTTGCTCTCCCAGTTTAACGTTGTGGTGACTCATTTGTATGTGCACGGTTACCCATACCTTAATCTTCCTGCATTGCATGTTAAAATGTGTGCATTGTCAGAAGCGTTAAAAAAGCGATCCAGTGCGGGTCTAGCGCCGGCTTTCTTCATTGGCCTGCAAGTTTGTACCTGAGGCACTGGAGGGTTAAGTGACTTGCCTAGGGTCACATGGAGTGCCAGTAGGATTTGAACACCGGTCTTACTGGCTCTAGGCTGCTGCCCTAACCACTAGGCTGCTACTCCACATAAATCTAGGTATTTTGGGCATTTGACATAGAAGCTTAGAAACATAGAAAATGATGGCAGATAAAGACCATATGGCCTGTCCAGTCTGCTCTTACTTAAGAACTAATAATAAGTTCTACAACCCCTCCCTCTCCCTCAGAGATTCTCTGTACTTGTTCCATGCTTTCTTGAATGCAGATAGTTCTTGTCTCTACCACCGCTGCCGGGAGGAGGTTCCACACATTCATTACCCTTTCCATAAAGAAATATTTCCTCAGATTACTCTTGAATCTCTCCCCTTTCAACCTCATCCTATGATTCTTCATTCCTGATCTTCCTTTCAACTGGAAATGGACCACCTCAGGTAAATTTATAGCATGGAGGTATTTAAATATCTCTATCGTATCTTCCCTCTCCCTCCTTTTCTCAAAAATTATATATACTGTATTGAGATCTTTATCTATCCCCATATGCCTTATGATGAAGACCATTGACCCATTTAAAGCTGTCCAATGGATCAACCCCATCCTGTTTATATCCCTTTGAAGGTGTGGTCTCCATAATTGCGCACAATACTCCAAATAAGGTTACACTAAGGACTTGCAAAAAGGCATTATCACCTCCATTTTCTTGCTAGCAATTCCTTTCCCTTTGCCTCCAAGAAGCCTGGCTTTCATTATCACCTTTTCTACCTCTTTGGCTGCTTTGAGATCATCCAAAATATTACCCCCAGGTCTTACTCTTCTTTTGTGCACTGAAATACTTAACCCTCTAAATTGTATCTCTCCCTTGGGTTTTCGCAGCCCAAAAACATGATCTTGCATTTTTTAACATTAAATTTTAGCTGCCAAATTCTTGATCATTCAGTGAGAGAGTCAGTTGGACCATCAGATGATAGAAGGGTAAAAGGGAAGCTAAGGAAGGACAAGGCCAAAGTGGTGAGACGGAATGAATTCTTTGCTGAAGAACATATAGGGAAATTACCCATGTTATAAATGTACTGGAGAAATTGAAACAAATCTCTATAAACAGGGAAGATGTAATACTTGATTTGCTACTCTTTATCAGATGTAATCAGCATTCTGATAAAGAGTAGCAAATCATCCGGACCAGATGGTGCTGAAAGAACTCCAAAATGAAATTGCAAACTTACTATTAGTTTGCAAATGTCTATCATTAAAATCGTCTATAGTACCTGAATGCTAGAGAGTGGCCAATTCAACACTAATTTTTAGAAAGGGTTCCAGGGGTGATCTGGGAAACTACAGACAGGTGAACCTCATGTCAGTGCTGAGCAAAATTGTAGAAACCATTATAAAGAACAAAATTAATGAACATATAGATGGTCATGTTTTAATGGGAAAAAAAGCCATCATGGATTTAGCCAAGCAAAGTCTTGTCTCACATTTTTCAAACATTTTTTGAAAGTGTGAATAAACAGGTAGATAAAGGTGAGTGAGTATATATACTGTATCTGGATTTTCAGAAAGCCTTTGACAAAGGTCCCCTTATGAGAGACTTTTGAGGAAATTAAATCATGGGATAGGAGACAGTGTGCTATTGTGGATTGGTTAAAAAATATAAAACAGAGTAGGACTAAATGCCCAATTTTCTTAATGGAGAAAAGTTAATAGTGGAGTACCAAAGGTGCATAAATAATCTTGAAATGGGAACAAGTGAGAGGACTGTGAAAAATTGCAAGAGGACCATGAGAAGTTAGGAGACTGGGCTTGCAACAGGCAAATGAAATTTATTGTGGATAAATGTAAAGTTACGTGCTTAGGGAAGAACAACCCAAATTATAGTTACACAATGCAAGGTTCCATACTAGGCGTCATCACCCAGGAAAAGGATCTAGGCATCATCATGGATAATACCTTGAAACTACCTACTCAGTATGCAGAGCGGTGTCCAAGAAAGCAGATAGAATGCTAGGAATCATAAGGAAAGGAATGAAGAATAAAACCAAGGATATTATAATGCCTGTGTATCTCTCCATTGTGTGACCACACCTTGAATACTGCATGCAGTTCTGGTCACCAAATTTAAAAAAATATATAGTGGAATTAGGACATATACAGTGACCAAAATGATAAAGGGGATGGAAGGATACCCCTACGAGGAAAAGCTTAAGAGGTTAGGGCTCTTCAGCTTGGAAAATAGATAGGAGGTATGATAAAGGTCTACAAAATGAATGGAGTGGAACAGGTAAATGGAGATTGGTAGTTTACTCCTTCAAAATTTAGGACTAAGGAACATGCAATGAAGCTACAATGAAGCACATTAAAGACATAGGCATAAGAAATTGCAGCAGGCTGGTTGCAATGTATCCATCCCCCATGGGCAGAAGAAGAGAAGCTGCAATCACGGCAAAGACCCTTCCTGTCTGCTCATGGGAGATCAGATCCCTGTGGGCAGAATAGGAAGGGTCTGTTCCATGATCGCGGCTTCTCTTCTTCTTTTGCCTGAGGGGGATGGAATGGGATCTCTGTGGGAAGCCTCCTTCCTGCCGGCCGCAATCATAGCAAAGACCCTTTCTGTCTACCCTGAGATCCTTCTGCAGGTACACAGGAAGGCTCTTTGCCATGATCGTGCCGGCAAGCAGCAGGCTGCCTGCGGGGATTCCATCTCATCCCCCACAAGCAGAAGAAGAAAAGCCGCGATCGCAGCAAAGACCCTTCCTGTCTGCCCTTGGGAGATAGTATCCCTGCAGGCAGAACAGGAGGGTTTTCTACCCATGGGGTGGAGCTTGGAGCAGTGCTTCAGCCCCCCCCCCAAAGAAAAAGCCCTTCTCCTCTTTAAGACTAATTGTAGAAAATATTTTTTTCACTCAATGCATAATCAAACTCTAGAATATGTTGCCGGAGGCTGTAGTAAAAGCTGTTAGCATAGCTTGGTCTAAAAGAGATTTGGACAAGTTCCTGGAGCAAAAGTTCATAAATCATTATCAAAATGGACTAGGAAAATGTATTTACCAAGTTTTTTATACCGCTTTATCATAAAAAATCAAAGTGGTTTACAGAAGAACTCAACAATTTTACAAAGAACTCATGGAATAGGTAGGGGTGGCATGCGGGACATGCTCGGAAGCATAACATATACATTTTAACATTTCTGCAATGATCAGAGCATTGGGGGGGGGGGCGATGTTTAGGTTTGTTGGGTGTTTTGGGGAGTGAGTTGCAGTGTTAAGTCATTGAAGTGTTCTATGAAGAGGAATGCTTTCAACTTTTTTCAGAAGTCTTTTAAGTCTGTGGTGGATCTCATGGCAGGTACTGCTAACGATAAGGCTCTTTTGGTCATAGAGTTGTTTGCTTTGGCGAATATGCTGGGTGTTTGGATGCTGCCACTGTTCCGTTGTCTTCATGGTCTGTTGTTGGGTTGGGTGCTGATTAGTTCCTGGAGCATGAGTGCTTTTGTTTGATTCTGAAGATGATCAGCACTGTTTTGAATCTGATCTGTGAGGTGATTGGGAGCCAGTGGAGCCTGGTGTAAGATAGGTGTTATATGGTCAGATTTTGTAGAGCCGGCGATGATTCGGGAGCCGTATTTTGTGCTAATTGTAATGGCCTGATAGTTTGTTTGAGGAGACCATTGAGGATAGAGTTGCAATAGTCAAGTAATAGAAAAATGATAGTGTGAAATACTGTGCGGAAGTAGTCCTGGCTGAGGAGAGGTTTGAGTCTGCGGATAGTAGCCATTTTGTAATGCGCATTTCTAGTGATTTTGTTAATGTGCGCTTTTAGGTTTAGGTTGGTGTCTAGTGTGATTCCTAGGTACCTCACTTCTTCTTTTACAGGGATGGAAACATTTGCTGAGGTGATTGATTCTGAGGGTATAAAGAAGTGTTCCTTGTGATGATTAAGGCTTACCCCTGAGACAGCAGGATGGAATCAGCTTACCTTTTGGGAACCTGACAGGTACTTGTGACCCAGAATGGCATTGTTGGAAAGAGGATTCTATGCTCGATGCACCTTTAGTCTGACCCAGAATGGCATTTCTTATGTTCTTATAAGTTTTACTAGGTCATTCCTGATGCTATTCACACTTTCCAAGGTGTCTACACTGTTGTAGATTTTGGTATCATCTGCGAAAAAGCATTTCTTTACTCGGTGGTATACCAAGGGTGGGTTGGTGGGTGCGGTATGCCCTGGGTGCCAAATCACGAGCCATGAGACCACCTCAGGAGGGAACAGCTACCAGGCCTGGGGTGGTGGCAGTAGGCAAACCACCCAAAACTTTAAGGTATGCTTGCTTCGCCCACCTCTGCCATGTGGACCCAGAGGGGGGGGGGAGGATGTTTCAAGGGGGGTTAACCACTGCAAGGAGAGACGTTCATTGTGCGTGGGGCACCTGCTCCACGTGGCCACAAGGGTTGGAATGCCACTGCCTTTACTGACCAGGCATTCTGCAATATTGCTTACAAAATTACCAAGTACCGATCCTTCTGGCACATCCCTGGTAATGCCCTTTTCTTCAGAGGTAAGCTCCATTTACTACTACTCTCTGGCGCCTCCCACTCAATCAGTTTCTTACACAGTCTGCCACTTTCAGGTCTATCCCAAGGGCACTCAGTTTATTATAATTTGCCCTGATGAAATCTAAGTATACCACATCTAGCACTCTGATTCAATTTTTTGGTGACCCAATCACTACCTCTAGTAAAGTCAGGGGCCAGTACTACCCATTGTGCAAACTGTGCAGTCCCACAGGGCAGCAGCCATAGGAGGACAGCATGGCTGACCATGAGCTGTGGAGCAGCGAGCGACAGGATATGGACAGTGGACAGCAGACAGGAAAGTTATAAAATCAATGCGGGGCTTTAGCACCCATGCCATGTATGTTGTATATCTGACATGCCCCCAGCCCCTCCTCCTCCAAAGCAACTTCTTGTTACTGAAGTGAAAAGATGTGTTGGACATGCATGGGCTCCAAAGCCCTGCCCTGAGTTTTTATGTCTTTGAATTGGTGACCCTCTGGTGGTAGTAAGAGGCGGGAAAGAGAATGGGGAGCTGGATCAGAAGGAGGAGGGACAGGAACTATGAGGGGATGGGGCGATGCTGAACTACGAGGAGATGGAGCAATATTGGATTGGGAGGCGGACCAAGAGAGAGAGGGGCAGATGCTGAGTTGTTGGGGCAGACAGAGAGAGATGCAGAGACAAATTCAGCTCTGAATGTTGGTCAGAGAGAGAGAGAAAGAGAGGGGGAACAGACACAGGGTTCTGAGGGATGGATTGAGAGAGAAGGGAAAGTGGGCTCTCAGAGGTGGACAGAGTATAGATGATGGACTACCGGGGGGAGTGTTCAGGCAAAAAGAAGGGGGAGGGGGAGGAAATAGTTGGTTTTTGAAGGAGGAGAGAAATAATGAAGACAGTGGAGAAGAAAGGAACCACAGTGGTGGAAGGAAAGGGTGAGGGGATAGGAAGATGTTGGACTGCATAGACTGGGGGGCTGGAGAGAGAGAGGAAAGATGCTGGGCATGGTGGAACCATGTGGGAAAGGCTATCGAGAGTTGGTAAGGAGATGAGTCAGAGGAGGATGGTGAATACAAAGAGTGGAAATGTCATAATGGGTGAGTGGGTGAAAGACAGAAGAGAATAGGAAGCTAGTGAAAGGATTAGAGTGGGAAAATGGGAAAGCTAGGAGGAAGATGAGCTGGCTGGAGGTGAGAGAAAGAGATGGAAAATAGGTGAAAGGTCAGACGGAGATTGAGGACTAGAGGGAAGGTGGAGAGCTGGTGCAAGGGCATTTGGCCACCCTAGGTAGTCTGTCTTTCTGCTGTCCCCCTCCCTACCCCCAGCAATGGTTAGTCTTTCTCCTTCCCCCTCTTGCCGCTGCCATCACTGCTGCCATACCATATTTCCAAGGCCCTGTGGCAAAAGCAGTAAACAAGCCAGAGCGCCATGTGGAGGGAAGCCAATCCTTGCAAGCAGCCAGTTCTGACCCTCTGATACAAACTTCCTATTTGCATCAGGGTGGGACCAGCTGCAGCTTCAGAGCACAGAGTGCAACGATTGAGGCTTCCCTCATTGCAGTGTTCTGGCTTGTTTACTGCTGTCGCTGCAGTACCTGGGAAATATGGCAGTGGTAAGGAGGGGGGGGGGGGCTGGAGCCCTCCCAAACCTTCTGATGCTCTAGGTAACTGCCTAGTTCATCTAATAGTAGCACCAGCCCAGGAGGGTGAAATTTGAGTGGATAGACAGGGTATAAAGAAAGATATGGAGGAAAGAGCAAAGAGGGAGAGATAATATGTCAGAGACAGCTTTAGAGAAGGAAAGGAAAGACATCAAAGGGGAATTGGCCAATGGACAGCAGGTGCTTGAGAGAGTGCTAGTAGAAGACAAAGGAAAGCAGAAGAGAGACTGGCTATCATAACTGAAAAATAAATAAATTGCCAGAAAGCAAAGGTAGAAAAAAGTATATTATTTGAATTTATTATCTGTAATATATTGTTAAGTGCCATCGAGTCTGTCTCGAATCATGGCAACCCTCTGGATAGTTGCCCTAAACTGTGTTTGGTCTTAAATCAGGTGGCTCATTGTTAACAGAGTGGCATCCATAGTTGCTGTTATTGTATCGATCCATCTCATTGCTGGCCTTCCTCTTTTTCGTTGACCTTCTACCTTGCCAAGCATGATGTCTTTCTCTAATGATCTCTCTTTTCGCATGATGTCTCCAAAGTATGAAAGTCAAAATCTTGCCATCTGTGCTTCTAAGGAAAGCTTAGGTTTGATCTCCTCTAGTAATGACTGGTTTGTTCTTCATGCAGTCCATGGTATACACAGTATTCATCACCAGCATCATAATTCAAAGGCATCAAATTTCTTCCTTTATCTTTTTCACTGTCCAACTTTCACATCCATATAACGTTATTGAAAATACCATGGCTTGAACAAGTCAAATCCTTTTGTATGGAGAGAGACATCTCTGCTCTTGAGAATCTTGTCTAGGTCCTTCCTAAACATTCTGCCAAGAGCAATGTGTCATCTGATTTCTTGACTGCTTGTTGTTTCTTTATTGATAGTTGATCCAAGTAGGTTAAAGTTGTCCACTATTTCAATTTCTTCTCCATCAACGATGAACTTTCTGATTTTGCCAGTTGTCAGGATCTTTGTCTTTTCTTTACATTAAGGTGCAGGCCCATTTTAAGACTGTTCCTTAATCTTGAGAAGCAAATGTTTCAGATCGTCTTCGTTTTCAGCCAGTAATGTGGTATCATCAACATAGCGAAGGCTGATGACGAGTCTTCCACCAATTGTCACACCTCGGTTGTCTTCATACAGTCCTGCTGCTCTGATGATTTGTTCTGCATATAAATTAAACAGATAGGGGGAAAGTATGCAGCCTTGTCGTACATCTTTGCTGATTTTAAGCCATTCTGTTTCTCCTTGTTGCATACGAACTGTTGCTTCTTGATCAATGTAAAAGTTGTGCAAGAGAACTATCAAGTGTTCTGGTATGCCCATGCTTCTTAATGTGGCCAAGAGTTTCTCATGATTTACACAGTCAAAAGCCTTGCTATAGTCGATAAAACACATAGATGCCGTTTTGGTATTCTTTTATCTTTTAAAGGTTCAAACTCACATTCACGATTATTTATTTATTTATTTAGACAGATTGTATGCCACCTTTTCCTTTAATCAAGGTGGTCACATCACATGACAATTGGAGGGTTACATTTAACATTAGGGTACATGTAAGCATTTAGATAGTACAGTTACTTAACAGTAATTAGACAGTACAATTGAGGTAACATTTAACATGAAGTCATTTAAAACGTGGTATGAAAGATTTGTGTGTGTGGGTAGTATGGATGTGTGTTTAGTTGGTGGAGGTAGTAGTGTTATTGTTTGGGTAGGGGATGTTGCCTGAATGCTCATAGGTTTCTATAAATAGGAATGTTTTGAGGTCTCTGCGGAAGTCTGTGAGGTCATCTAATGCCCTCAGGCTCGTTGGGAGGGAGTTCCATAGTGTGGATGCCAGCAGTGATGGTGCTCTTTTTGAAGTTGTTTGTTTGGTTTTGTGATAGCCTGTGGGTGTGCCGATCATGTTGTCATTATTGGATCTTCTTGGTCTGTTGTTAATGTCCCTTGTTATAACATTTTGGAGCGTGTCTGCTGAGAGATGGTGAATGATTTGATAATGATTTGATAATGTCTCTTGTTCCTCGCCCCTTTCCTGAACCTTGCGGTTCTTATTCCAGGTATGGTTGTAGTCTCTGCTGAGTGATCTTGAGTAGAATCTCACTGGCATGTGGGATCAGAGAGATTATGCAATAATTTCTACAGTCAGTTGGATCACCTTTCTTCAGTATTGGTATAGACACAGATCTTTTCAAGTCAGTTGGTCATGATGTTGTCTTCCAAATTTCCTCGCTGAGCCTTGTAAGTATGGTAACAGCTGCATCCAGTTGTTGTAATACTTCAATGGGAATACCATCAATGTCCGGTGCTTTGTTCTTTGATAAGGCTTTCAATGTTGTTTCAACTTCTTATTTCATCACCAATGGTTTATGATCATAAGGTGCAGGTTGAAATGGCTGTTGGTCCACTTGATCTTTATCGTATAATGACTCTGTATATTCTTTCCACCTTTTCTTGATGATCTCAGCATCATTCAACATAGATTCTTGAGCATCTTGTAACATTCCAATTTGAGGCTGGAATTTTTTCTTTAACTCTCATAGCCTTAGGAAAGTTGATCTTATTCTTCCTCTTCTGCTTCTATTTCCTTGCATGCGTGTTTGTAATACTTCTCCTAGTCTTGTCTTGCTGCATGTTGGAAATCTGTTGATTTCTGTGATTGTCTCTTTCTCCTTTCTGGCTTTAGCTTCTCTGCATTTCTGGGCAATTTTCAGAGTTTCTTTGGTCCTCCATTTTGGCCGTTTTTGCTTTTTCACCTTTTGTAGAGACGTCTCACTTTCTTCCAACACAACCTTCTTGATGCTATCCCATAACTCTTCTGAAACTCTGTCATTTTATATCTAAAGCAGCAAATCAATTTTGCAGACAGTCTTTAAATTCCAGTGGTATACTTTCAAGGTCGTATTTTGCCACATTTTTGAGTGGTTTGCTCTTTTTCAACTTTAGTTTGAGTTTGCATACTAGGAGTTAGTGATCTGTACCACAGTCAGCTCCAGTTTTTGTCTTTGCTGATGTTATAGAGCTTTTCCATTGTTGACTTCCCAAGATGTAGTCAATTTGTTTTTTGTACAATCCATGGGTGAAGTCCGTGTGTACAGTCACTGCTTGTGTTTCTGGAAGAAGGTGTTTGAGATGAATAGATCATTCGCCTTGCAGAATTCTATCATTCTTTCTCTAGCTTCATTTCAGTTGCCAAGTCCATATTTTCCAACCACTTAGCCGCTTTCTTTGTTGCCAACTTTTGCTTTCCAGTCTCTATGACTATCAGGATATCCTGTTTCCATGTTTTGTCAATTTCAGCTTGTACTTGTTCAAAGAATCAACTTCATCCTCTTCTGCAGATGATGTTGAGGCATATAATTGAATTATAGTTGTGTTCATGGGCATTCCTCATAGATGAATAGAAATTAAGCATTCACTGATTGTATTGTATTTCATTAGTTCTTGCAAATTTCTTTTTAATTATAAATACAACACCATTTCTTAGTTTCTTTCATTTTCAGCATAGTAGGTCACGTGATCATCAGATGCAAAGTGCCCAATGCCAGTCCATTTCAGTTTGCTGACACCCTACAGATCGAGTTGTACATGTTCCATTTTATTCTTGACCACCTCCAACTTCCCTTGGTTCATTCTTTGTACGTTTCATGTCCTATTATGTAAAACATCTTTGCAGCTTCTGACTCTCATTTCATGCGCAGCTACATCAGCAGTCAGATGTCCTGAAGGCTTTGATCCAACCACATCATAAATTCTGGCTTTACTCTGAAAAGTCTTCAGCTTCTCCCCAGTCCAACACTTTCCTTTCTGCTGCTGCCCAGATTGGTGGTTTGCCTTTGTCTGGCACCTCAGCAGAGACCTGTCCATCTTGGGAGACCCTGCCAGTAGTTAGTTACCGATAGCTTAGTCGTCAGCATCGCTGATGCAAACAAGCCCTTACAGCACGACAAGCTGCCAACCAAGTGAGGGGTTATATTAGCTTTAGGAAAGGTGCATTGCTGATATATTTGTGCTGTGTTCAGTACAAGAGGAAATGCATTCCTATTTTTATTTCTCCAGTGTTGCTACAAATGTGGAGTTTGGCTTCTTGGGGTTTCCAGTCCAATAATTCTCTCTATTTATTTCTATTTATGATCTGTGGTCTCTTGTTTGGTATGTAGTGAGGGCCTGCCTGTATTTTGCTTGTGTGAATGAGATGTGACGTTCTGTTATCGTACAGTTTCTGTGTAGAGCTCTGTAGCAGTTCCACTTGTTCCGTTTTCCGAGTATAAGAGGTATAAGATACATTGGTTTAATATTTGTAGTGTTGATAGGGTTTTGGCTAGGTGAGTCCTGGTATTATGTTATTGTTACAGCAGGTTCGCTATGAACTCTGAGTGGTCTTATTTGAAGGTTTTTTTTGTACATGGTAGTTGGCACTGAAGGGAAGTCATAAGCAATTTGGTAGTTTGTCTTTTACTGCACTGCACAAGTAAATGATGTACACTTATTTGGATGTTGGAATAAATAATTACACTACACAATGCCTGCTTGAGCATTATTTTTGATTATTTTATTGGCATGCAAGAGAGAAAGGCATAGAGGTAGAGAATAGACCTTAGTCTTTTTCTGCCATACATTGGAGCCACTCTGACTTAAATGCAAGGCACATCAAAGCTTACAGATGATTTACACCTAGATATATGCTAGTCTTCCATTAGAAAACATGATCTTATAAGTAAAAGGAGTTTTCTGGAGAAACATTCTCCCTGCATACTTGACTGGACCCACTTGATTACTCTGAGAAAGCAATATGTCTTTTATCAGCTTGGAACACTAGGAACCTTGAGAGAAACTAACAAACTATTTGTTTCTTTTGTAATCTTCCAATGATTTTCCTACAGTTAGTACAAGCTCTATAGAAAGAGTTCTTTCTTAGATTTTTCTAGCTTTCTCAGTCTTTAGTTAGCCCTTCCTTTCTACACTTATTAAGCTATTGGGACAAAAATGAGAGAGGCAGGTGGCACATTATAGACTTACCAATTTATTGAGGCCTCTGTCATTTTCGCCAGAGGTTCTCAACCCAGGCCTCAGTACACAAGTAGCTAGTCAGGTTGTCAGAATAACCACTATGAAAGAGATTTGAATTTAATGGAGGCAGTGCGTGCAAATTTCTTTCATGCGTATTCATTGTAGTTATCTTGAAAACCTGACTGGCTAGGTGTGTCCTGAGGATTGGATTGAGAACCCCTGCTCCAGAGTAACATTGCTACCTCACAATTTTCATCATGTTGAGACAAAAGAGAGACTTGTGAAGTGCTCCATTGAAATTTACTGGGGTGGGAGAGAGGGGGCAGGACAGTAATCACTTACACATAGGGTTGGCAACTTTTTGAAAGAGAAAATCTGCCATCTGTGGCTAGCCATGCTCTGCCCATGCCCACTCTTGCCCCGCCTTCTGACCCACCCCCTGCCCCAAAAAATAATTGCAGAGAGGGCAATGTGCAAGCTGACCAAGCCAGATTACTATCCAACAGATAAGCACAATCCACGTGCCAAACAACAGACCCAGTCAGAGACGTGGAGGCAAGGAAGGAACTATTAATTTACCACTTTATTTCATAAAGCCAGGCCCGACACAGGCCGTGTTTAGAAAACATCTTGAAAGTGACATAGTGCTTCAACGAGTAAAATCATGAAAATATTTCAAAAAAGCGAGTGCTTAGCTTAACTTTGGAGAAAAACTCTCTACTTCCCAACGCTGACAGACGCGCCAAAAAGTGCGTTTCACCTTCTCAGGTTTCTTCAGGGGAATCTCATAAAGCACTTAAACATTGAAAATCCAGTTCTCAAACCAACTCCTTCACTTTCGATATTTGCTTTTTTGAAATATTTTCATGATTTTACTCGTTGAAGCACTATGTCACTTTCAAGATGTTTTCTAAACTATTTTAAGAAAAATTTGGTAGCGATTGTTATATATGGGTCGCTGATGTTATAAGGGCTGTGAGTCCATTAGATGATAAAATATTAATCTATTGGCTGCCCGTTTATGCTGAGACCCTATGCTGCCAGTTAAAAAGATCAAAAATTTTTTTTGTTTTCTCACTGTTATCACTATAATTATTGCAAGTTTTAAGAAGTTACATCTTTACTTTCAAGTTGTATTGCGAAGGTTTTTTCTATAATTTGATGTCATTCCTTCTGCATGAGTGACCATTATTGGGTTGTATACTATGAAGAAGGCTTGCCAGTCCCTATTTTTACAAAAGGGTGCTGGCACAAACAATCAGGAACCATGTTTTCAGATCCTGGAGGTTGAGGTTGCCATCCCATCTCTGCTCACGTGCATCCAATTTGGGTTTTATTAGAACATATGTGGGTGCGTTGTTCTCAGTTCAGACTGTGAATAGATACCCCTTTAACCAATGATTGAAGTTATTGCAATAGACCACAAGAGCAAGGAATTTGAGTCAGTAGTGTGGTGGATATTTAGCTTATGTTTGGTTGATGGACTTCATTGCAGAAGCCACAGGCCTTGTTTTTTCCTTCTCTGGGCCCTTGACCTTTTAAGGGCAAGCTCCCAAACCACAGCCAAAAGGAATGACCCGTTGAAATCTGGATGGTCTAGCACTCCTGCCTCCACAGAGCTCTCTTCAGTTCTGTAAAGCCCCGTTGTAGACTTTGATCCGGTCATACACCTTCGGATTCCTGAAAGTTACTTTACAAACCCCGTTACTCCTGGATCTCATTTTGGTCCCTGCAGTTGATACAAAGGTTTTGCCATTGCAGAGAAATTCTCTCAATAAAATGGCTGTAGTAATTGAATTTTTCTTTGTGATGGTGTTTTGCTATCATCTTCCATGAGATCTTGGTCTGTTAGTTCAGATATTGCCAATACCTTGTCAGGTTCCTTAGCTACTTTGTTTTCACTTATATGATGTGCAAGAAATTGGAGCTGGGCATCAGAGGAATTTACATGTCTTTGGTGCTATCTTCAAATTGTAAGTACTCAAATGATTAAATACCAGCTCCAGTCCTTGAATTGCAGTATCTTCATTGGGAGCAAATAACAGCATCAAAATAGCTCAGCAGACTCAAATAGTTGGTCACTGAAAATTGAAGTCATCACCCGCATGAGTGACCCTGGCAAATTGCACAGTCCCTGTGGCAGTTTGTTATAGTCAAAAAAGCCTAAGTGGAGTAAGTGCCACCATATAGTTCTTGTCTTCTTCATGAAGTGGAATATAATAGAATCCGGATGTTAAATCCATAGAATTCAACAACAATTGCCACCCCGTGCTGCTAGCATATCATCTTGATGGGGAAGGAGATAAGCATTTTTGAAAGTACACCGATTCAATGCCCAGAAATCAGTATACATGCTAAGTCCACCAGACCTTTAATACACAAGTACTAGTGGAGAGGTCCACTCACTACTTGACTTCCTGATTATCCCATCGTCTTCCATTTCATCCCAAACTTGCTTGATTTTGAGTGTCTGCTGGTGCAGTTTTTTGGTACAGTAACCAGAATGGTCTCTCATCCTAGAGCTAGATCTAGTGTTCAAAATCCTTACCTTCCCCACAGTCTAACTAAGGTCTAGAGAAGATGTTTTCATATTTGTCTGTTAGATCCAGAAGTGTTTCCAGTAACGAGAATCCTCACATGATTCAAGATCCAGGTTGCCAAGTCCCAGCCACTATAATCTGATTCAAATGACATCACATTCTGCCTCTCTCGATGGAGCCAACTTAGTGCTATTTATTTCAGTAATTTCCCCATTCAAGATCTTCAAAGACTATACAGGACTATCATCTGCAACTTTAGCATTTCTCCTCAAAGTTATAGACTTCTTCTGAGGACTGATCATCTTCAGTAGCACCCATATGTCACTCCCAAGTGGAATCGCCACTCTTCCCACCAAAACATTTAGATGCTGGCCTGGGCGAGGCGGCTTCAACTATGACAGTGCTACTAACTGAAAGGGGAGCCAGTTTGGAAACCCTTCCCCAAACCAGGTGCTCTCTTTGTACTTTCAAAGTAACACATCTCATCAATTTAACCATGCCTATCTTTTTTGGCACCACTTTGTGTCTCCAATGTGTTAAATTGGAGAGCAGATCCATAATTGTCTCAGCATTAGATTTTTCTGGATTATGGTGAAATTAGGCCTTACCTGCTAATTGCCTTTCCTTGAATCTCTCCAGTCCAGACGCATGGGCTGTGCCCCCCAACCAGCAGATGAAGACTGAGCATGACTAGTTCTTGTGGATGTCACCCTATAAGGGCTTTGTGCCTCATTAGATTGGCCAGTATTGCCTAACAAAGCAGAGGTTTAGCAATTCGGGTACCAGCTAAGCATTCTGCCCATGGCATGTCACTATAGCCAGTTGTAAACCAAAATGGATCCAAGATGTTAACCAATGTGAAATCTTGAAGCCGATCTGTATAATCGTAATTATTGTATAAACTGTAAATATGTACATATGTAAACCTAACCTAGAAGTGCCTAACCCTGCGTGGTGTGCCAGACCCCAAATCTATGTATATTATTCCAATTTTTCTGTCCTGATTTGACAGCTCCCAAATTTGTAATCAAACCGCTACTGATCGCTGGAAGTAGCGGTATATAAGTTTAAACTAAATAAATAAATAAAAATGGCCAGAAAAACCATCAATTCACCATGCCTACACCATGGCCTCTAACTATCATTTGACTTGGAGTCATGCTTTTTTTTGTTCTTAGTATCTTGATGAAAAAGAACGTAACCAGATCTCATGGGATGCTCCAAAGACCTCACTAGCTCTAATCTGATGCTCTCCAATGGATCCTAGAGACCCCCTGAGTGGACAGAAGCAGAGCAGATTCTGGACTGGACTGGAGGGATTCAAGGAAAGGTAGTTAGCAAATAAGGCCTAATTTTGCCTTCCAAATCATCCTTCCAGTCCAATCCAGACATATGAGATATACCGCGGCAGTGCCTCCTATGGAGTGGGACCTGCAAGGCTGGCTTGCGACACTTTGACTCTGAAACGGGCTTCCTCTCTTGCTTATACATCAAGCTGGTAGTGTTTCACAAATGAGTGCAACGATGACCACATCGCCGCTCTACAGATCTCTCCCGGAGGCACCAGGCTTGCCTCTACCCAGGAGGCTGCCTGTGCCCATGTCAAGTGCTCCCGGAGCCCCATGGGTACTGATCAATGCTTCAGCAAATATGCCAGTGCAATAGACTCTCTTAGCCACTGAGCAATTGAGACCTTCATCGCTGCTTCCCCTTGGTGTGCTCCTTCAAACAAGATGAAAAGCTACTCTTAGCAGTGAAAAGGCTCCATCTGGCGCAGATAAATGTGCAGCATCTGCTGTGTGTCTAGGAAACGTAACCTGTGACTCTGCCTGTCCTCCCCCCAGGACCAGGAGCATTACAGGCTGATTGACATGAAACTCCGACACCATCCTTGGGCTTGTCTTCTAGTAAACGATCTCCTTTGGAATCAGCGAGGTCCTTCATCAACTTTTCCAGTGCTTCGCCGAAAAATGGACAACCACACCTTAGATGAAACATCTGCCAACCTGTTCTGCAGTCACAGAAAGCAGTGTGCCGCTACTGCTGCCATCATGCCCTTGGAGGAGGCCCTCACCAAGTCAAAAAAAGCATTAGGCAGGTAGGCCGCTTCTGCTTCCAACATGGCCGCTCCAGAAGTTGCCCTGTGTCTGGTAAGCCCTGGGCCCACTGGAGGCATGCTCTGGCTGCGCAGGCTTCACAGATGGAAGACTGCAGTGTCATCATGCTGGTCTCAAAGGCTGCCTTCAGCATGGTTTCCAACCTCCTGTCTTCCTGAGGATCCTTCAGGGTGGCTCAACCTTCCACTAGAATGGCTGCCTTTTTTTTGTCACCGCCGTAACCAGCGCACCCACCTTGGGGATTCTTTAGGTCTCCCTTTCCTCAGGTGGAAGTAGATACAACTGGAACATTGTTCTCCCCCCGCGCAAACTAGCCTCGGGGAACTCCCACTCCATTGTAATCGTCTGCTTAATCGCCTTGTGTACCGGACAGAGGCAGCCCAAGGGTGTCGTGGGGCCATGTGCGGAGACTAATTGCAGGGCCTCATTTGCATAAATGTTTGTATATCCACTGGGCCTCATTTGTATAAATATATTTTATTTTAAAATGTATATGATGCCCATTTAAAATTTTAAGTGGCTTTCAGAGGAGTCCTTCACAAGCCTCTATTTTGCCCTAACAATGACTTTAGGGGCATGTTTACTAAACATTAATGTGTGTTAAGTGCTACTGTGCTCAGAGATATAAATGGGTGTTTCTGCACTTAGCACATATTCAAACATGCCTCTTAATGAGTGTCTGAAAACCATTTGTATGTACAGTGAAGATAAAGAGAGGCTACCATATATCTGCATTACTATCCTCCAGTGCCTACTTCCAGGTGCATTACTACAAACCCTGCTCATTTAGAACCCATAGCAAACCTGCAATAACATAACAGCACTACCAGGACTCACAGAGCACCTAACCCTATTTATCAAAAAGTAGCACTACAAATATTAAGCCAAAACATCTTACTGTGAAAAGAGAACAAGTGGGTCTACTACACGGAAACTGGATGAACAGAATAGCACAGTTCTGTCATAAATGCAAAACAGAGAGTCACCAAATACAGAACAAGAGATTATGATTTGTAAATATGAAGACAATAATTGAACTGGGAATCCCAAAAGCCAAACTTTGAATGCACCACAGCCCTGGAAAAATGTAACTATGAAATTAATTTCCTCTTAATACTGAACAAAGTGCAAAGAGATTAGATCACATTTTCTAGAGCTGACATATTCCAGTTAATAAATGTAAAATAATACTTTTTTTTCTACCTTTTGTTGTTTGGGCATTTTATTTTTCAAGTGCAATTGCCTCAGTCTCTCTTTTGCATTCTTCGTGTCTCTATTGTCTGCTGTCAATTTGTCCTATCTTCTCTCTTCTCCTATTTTTTTTCCATTCTCTGTCTACATCTGCCTCTGATATATACTGATCTTTCGCTTTTGTTCTTTTTTCCATTTCTTTCTTTACTCATTCATCCACTCAAGTTCAGCCCTCCATCCTCGACTTTTCAGCTAGTAACTTTCAATTTACTCTTCTAACCTCCAGCCCAGCTTCCCCATTTCTCATCTCACTCCTTCACTAGTCTCTTATTCTCCTTGGTCTTTCACCCACTCATTACCACATTTCAACCCTCTGAATCATCATCCTCCTCTCACTCATCTACTTGCCAGCTTCCCATGGCCTCTCTCACATAGCCCCATCATGCTCATTTCCCTCTCTCTCTCTCTCATCACCTTAATTCAGCATTTCCCAGTCCCCTCACCCTTCTGCTTTACCCCCAAAGTTCAGCATCTCATGCTTTCTCTTCCACCTCCCCAGCCCTTTTCCCCCCACCATAGACTACACCACCCATAGATCATCAGCTTTCTATCCTCTTCCCCTTCTCCTACCTCTCCCTCTGCAGTGGTCTGGCATCTCTCCTATCTCCCTTCCCAGCCCAGCATCTTCTCTCTCTCCCTGTTCCTCTCCATTCCAGGCCAATGTATCCCTTTTCTCTCATAACTTAAAATCTACCTCCCTCCCTCTGTCTCTCTTGATATACACATATACATACACACACACACACACACACAGACACACCCATCTAGCATATCCCAAATCCCATCTCTCTTTTTCTCCCTCTCTCTGTCCTCCCCTCAAAAAATAATCATGCAACACCATCCCTGGTTTCTTCTTTCTTTTTCTGAGTCAGCGGCAGAAAGATCTCATAGCACCATCCCCAGCTTTATCTTTATTTTTCTGAGTCAGCACGCAGCAGCCAGTGCTGCCTGTAGCATCCACTTCGGGTAAATGGCCCTGTGCACTGGAAGTAAATGCTACAGGCAACATTAGCTGCTGTTGCTGACTCAGAGAAAGAAAGCGGAAGCTGCACAATGCTGGAGCTGCACACACAGTGAGTTGTGCCAGCTCTCAGGCCCACCATCTGAGTCCCCCACTTAATCTCCCAATATCCAGCTAATCTTAGATTCTGTCTTCTTTTCTCTCACCCAGTTTTAAAGTCTCCACCTAAGTCCCAGTCCATACTCTCCCCCATCTCCCTCTCACTCAGTTATTTCCTTCTCTGATATTCATTAACTCTCCCTTTTCTCCTTCTTACCCCAGCATTCATTCTTATGGCCCTCTCAACAACTTTTTTTCTTCCCTCCCACACAAAATATCTGTTATCTTCTCCATCTTCACTCCCCCAGCTTCTTTTTTTTCTCCCGCAGCTACAGCCTCACCCTCACCCCTTCCAGCCCCTCCCAGCATCTTCTCCCTTCCAGTCCCATTATCCCCATCCCCCAACATCAGTCTTTTTCCAGTCCCAGCCCCCCAGTATCAGTATTCCTACATTTCCAGCCTCTCTCAGCATCATCACCCTTCCAGTCTCCCCATCCCCCAGCATCAGCCCTTTTCCAGTCCTGGTCCTCAGGATCAGCCCCCCTCCAGTCCCAGTCCCTCTCAGCATTGTCTTCCTTTCAATCGCAGTCTCCCCATCCTCCAACATTAGCCCATTTTCTATTCTAGTCCAAAGTAGCAGTCCTCTTTCAATGCAAGAGGCTTCCCCCTTCTCCCACACCATGAGGGGCCCTGCACGTACCTGACCAGTTTAAGAAGGAGCCAGTGAGGCCTGAAGCCCGAGTCCCCAACTCACCTCTGCACAACTATGGGAGTGTTTTCCTTTTTCTCCCATGCTGTGTTTCAGCCACCAGCATCACTCACTCAATAGAAGTTAAACAGGGGCACTTCCTGTCTCTTGCGCAAGGCAGGAAGTGCCCCTGTTTAATCTCTATGAAGTGAGCAACGCCAGAGGCTGAAACTCAGCACAGCTGCAGGAGTAAAAGCAAAATGCTCCTGCAGCTATGGTAAGTCATGGAGCCGTGCTTCACTGGCTCACTCATAAGATGGTCAGGCACACGCAGGGCCCCCTCAAGGTGCGGTGCCATGTGTGGGTGACATTCTCTCATAGGCCTCAGGCCGGCCTTAGTACCAGGAAGAAGTCATGAGGAGACCGAATCCCCTGAAGCAGAGACTCCTCCAGGTCAATCTCCTCCTGCGGAGCACTGACCATCATATTCAGAGCAACCAGGGAGCGAAAGATTAGGGCTGAGAGCTCTAACTTGCAGAAGACCCGGATCACCATAGACTTGTTGGAGGGAAGGATCTCTCCTTCCTCAAACTCTGTCTCTAAAGGGTCCCCCCACTCCACAGAGGTCCCCTCCAGATCCTCCTCAGAGGAATCAGAATCTGGGACTGTTGATCTCCCCCCTGGTCAAGCTGTTCTCGAGGGTATTTGGCCCTATGTGCTTTTACCACTTTTGGTAGGGATAATCTTCCTTTCCTGTGCCTTGGCTCCAGTTTGGTCCCTTTGGCGTCCTGCAATGTCCTCCTGCCCTGCTTCAGGCAGTAGGCCTGGTGGATCAGGACAAATTCTGAGGAAAAAAGGCAGCCCACTGCTCTGCTCTGGATCGGCATGGTTATGCTTCCATTTTGGCTTGGAGGAACCCCCCGAGGGCTTCCTTCCCCTGAATGCATTCTCTGTGCTACTCAAAATGACAGACTTTTCTCCTGCCGACATGCCTGTGAAAATGGCTGCCATTCCTGCCTCCAGGGGATCATGTGGCTGAAGAGAAGGCTCCCAGCTGCTCTCCCCCTCCCCCGACTCGGGTTTGTCCTGTGAATCGACAGAGTATAGCTTAGTATAGAAAGTAAAATAGAGTAAATAGTCACTGAATTAAATTTGTTTCTAGAGAGCTTTTTATTTAAATCAAATTAGAGTATAGCTTAGCATACAAGTAGAATAAATAGTCTCTGAGTAGAAAGAAATAAACTAGCTTCTAGAGACCTTTACAAAGAGGCCTTCCAAGTTAGGAGGCAAAAGATCTGTAAAGTTGTCTTAAATAGGTGTTAAAGGCAAGTCAGAGATCAAAGGGGCAATTTGAAAGGCCCCCTCTATCAAACCCAGGGCTGTGTGAATCATCCAGGAACCGGGTAAGATTTTACTTTAGAAATGCAAGTATAAATAGATCAGCCAGAGCTCTGTGAATCTCAGTCTTGAAGGACTACCAAAAGGGATTAATACTGCTGGAAATAGATCTGCACTTATAAGTATTTATCTTCTGGGATATACTCTAAATCTTGGGGAAAAGGGGATTTCTTTGGGTTAAAGCTGATAAATCTGTGTATTTAAGAAATGAGTATTTTTGCTGAGTCAGTCAGGTCTTAGTACCACTAGAGAGCTTTTCATTTAAATCAAATCAAGCAGCAAGATGGTGGCTTTCCAGTCTTTTGCATTGAATGTCACATGTATGATTTTCTCCCAGTTGGTGAGGGGTCTTACATGTGCACTAGGTCCAAGAAGTCTTTGCTCTCATGGAATGAGTCCAATCTCTGGAGGCTAGAGTAGTGGACTTGGATAACATAAGGAAGACAGAGGTATATTGATGAGGCCTATAGGGACGAAGTACTGAAGTCCCACCTCCAGTTTGGCAGCCTCACTGTTACTATGTAGCAGAGAGGTCACGTGATAGATGTGGTAGGAAATGATCCTGTAGCTAGGACCTGTCCTCCTGGTGATGTCAAACCCTCTCACACTGAGGAGGCTTCTCCAAGGCCATATGCCCATGAGAGAAAGGTTAGGACAGCCATTATAGTTGGTGATTCAATCATTAGGCATGTAGATAGCTGGGTGGCTGATAGACATGAGGATTGCCTGGTAACATGCCTGCCTGGTGCAAAGGCAGCAGACCTCATGCACCATCTAGACAAGGTTTTAGATAGCACTGGGGAGGATTCTGATGTCTTGGTACATGTTGGTACCAATGACATAGGAAAGTGTGGTAGGGAGGTTCTTGAGGACAAATTTAGGCTTTTAGGTAGGAAGTTGAAATCCAGAACTTTCAGGGTAGCATTCTCAGAAATGCTTCCCATTCCATCTTCAGGACCCAAAAAGCAGGCAGAGCTTCAGAGTTTCAATGTGTGGATGAGACAATGGTGCAAGGAAGAGGGCTTTAGATTTGTTAGGAACTGAGCAACATTCTGGGGAAAGGAGGAGCTTTTATGAAGGGATGAGCTCCACCTCAATCAGGATGGAACCAGGCTGCAGGCATTCACCTTTAAAAAGGAGATAGAGCTGCTTTTAAACTAGATAATAGGAGAAAGCTGACAGTCACCCAAGAGTGCATGGTTTGGAACGATATATCCTTGAAGGATATTAGCAAAAGAGATTGAAGTTAGGGCATATCAACAGAGAAGTTCCAATAAAGACAGAAGTAATCCAAATACCCTTAAGTACAGAGAAAACAGAGCTTAAAGATTCCAAATTACCCCTGTCTACTGATAAACAGATTAATATGAATAAAATACAACCTTTAAAATGCTTGTATACAAAAGCTAGAAGTCTAAAAATTAGAATATATAGCACTTATTGAGAAGTTAGATATGATTGGTATCTCAGAGTCCTGGTGGAAGGAGGACATCCGGGGGGGGGGGGGGGGGACGACGACACTGTGATACCTGGGTACAAACTATATCGCAATGACAGAGTAGATCAAATTTCAAATTGGTGGAGGGGTGCACTCTATGTTAGAGAGGGCATTGAGTCACACAGGATTAAAGTTTTGCAAGAAAGAAACTACACTGTAGAATCTCTGTGGATTGAAATTCCATGGAAAAAGGGGAAGAAGATGGTAGTGGGGGATATATTACCAACTGCCTGGCCAGAATGAACAAATGGATGATGAAATGCTCAAAGAAATCAGGGAAGCTAACAAACGTTTCAATATAGTAATAATAATGGGTGATTTAAACTACCCTGATATCGACTGGGTCAGTGTCATGGCAGGGCATAAAGTTTCTAGATGAAATAAATGACTGCTTCTTAGAGCAGCTGGTTCATGAACCAACAAGAGGGGAAGCCATTTTGAACTTACACATTAGTGGAACACAAGATCTGGTGCAAGAGATAAGGGTGTTGGAGCTAGTTGGCAATAGTGACAATAGCATGATCACATTCGATTTCATAAATGGAGGAAGGATGGCAAGGAAATCCACAGTACTTTAAATTTTCAAAAGGGAGACTATGATAAAATGAGGAAAATAGTTAAGACAAAACTAAAAGGATTAGCTGCAAAGCTTAAAGATTTACATCAAGCATAGGTTGTGTTTAAAAATACTATCTTGGAAGCCAAGACCAGCTGCATTCCATGCTTTAAGAAAAGTGGAAGGATGTCCAAAAAACTGCCAGCATAATTTAAAGGTGAGGTCAGAAAGGATGTTGTAGTGTGGTAGGCTATGGCCTATATAATAGCCTGTACATGTATGAGAGGCCTGCAAGCTAGGCCTGAGTCCCCACCCCCACTTAGAAATAGTAGTGCTGAGAAAGATCAGAGTCAGTGAAGGTCTGAGGATCTGCCTTAAACCGCTCTAAACTGCTTTTGATAAGTTTGTGTTAATCCTTATCCAATTCTTTTATGCTGATGATAGATATGTTCCAGTGTTTTGCATTCTCACATCCTCTGAGCCTAGAGATGACCTTGTAGTAGGGATGTGTTTATGTCTAGAAACTGAGCCTTTGTTAGAATAGCCTGAGAAGGGGGAACAGGGTGACCCAGAGAGGGTCCCCGATTGGAGAGATGCAGGGGGCGTTGGAACCAATAGAAAGTCTGCATGTATCAAGCTGAAGAAAAGGTATAAATGAGTATGTCTCTGTAAGAATGTTGCTCAGTCCTTTTGAAGCTTGGGCCTTGTGCACAACAAATTGGTTTGGATCCTTGAACCGACTCCTGATATTATTTATTGCATGCTTATCAGCTGCTACATATTCTTGGTGCGTTGGCTGGGAATGTGCGAGCGGGGGATGGTATGCAGGTGAATATACCATGACTTCTCGTCTCAAAAGGTTTTGTCTGGCTGGAGCCGCCCCTGACTAATTGCAGGGGAGCCTTCGGCGCCACCCATCCTCTTGTATCGGGGAGGGCTCCTCCTAGCCTCCGCAGGTTGCTGGTTCCGGCTGGCCAACACCTTGAACCCGAGGGGAGTCCAGGATCCAACCCATGATCCAGTGAGTAGAACTTTTCTGCTAATCAGTCCGTCAGTCGGGATTCTGGAATAAGCGCTTGAGAGTCTGATCACCTCTCGGGGTGGTCCTAGTAAGTCTCAGAAGCCTTAAAGGTATAAGCAGAGACTGAACCCACTAACCCCTCAGTCAGTCAGTCAGGTTTTTTGGGAATTCCGGGATTTTATTCTGTTTTGAATGTCTGCGTGTGTGAATGAGAGGTCTTGAATACAGCCCAAGCGAGGTGCTGGCTCCTGACTAGTGCATTGCCAGGTTGCGAGAAAGGAGAAAGTGTTTGGTGTTTGTCTCCCTTATTGTCTGTTGTTTTTACCGCTTAGGGAATAGTATTAAAGAAACAACTCAGGAGTCACTTTTACAAAGACAGTTGTCTCACTGATATTAGCGTGAGTCTCTCTCTTGCAAGCAGAGAGAGAAGGGGGCATGTCTTTCACACAGCCCGGAGGCAAAGAAAGGAATGCATCCTTTAACGCTTTGAAGGTTTCAATTTATTCTGCATTCTGCAGTTGGGTTAATTTGTGCTTATTTCAGGAAAATTGTACCTGTTTTATTCATATGTTCTAATAGTGATATTCCTTCTGCTATGGTCATGTATTATATATCATTTAATAAGAATGTTTAGTCAGGATTTTGGATCCCGACAGTTTTTGGCTCAGCCTGAAAAGGGTTCAGTTCTAATTAACCCTGTTCGAGTTCCTCAACTGTTCTTGTACGGACCAAGTGAGGAGGATTTCTGTAGAACTATAGGTATAATGTATTTGTGGGCTTATTTATTTATTTATTTAACATTTTTATATACCGCACTATTTATTATCAGCGCGGTTTACATAGAACTACAAAACATCAGATAAGATAAGATACATATATCTGTTTTTACATGGAACAGGAAGAAAAACTTGGAAAACAGGGGTAATTGTAACAAAGGATAATAGAACTTAGCCTTGTCTTGTGTCTTTTTATGTTCAAATCTTCAGCAAGCACTGTAATGGTTCTGTTTTTGTTTTTCCCTTTGACCTACGAAGTAGAGGTTAAGAGCCCTGACAGGACAATGAAGTGTTAGTGTTAGTGTTTACAGTGTCTAGTAATTTACTGCTGCTTTGGAAGTCAGGAAAGAGACCTACTGTTCATTTTGTTAAGATAATGCCTGTCTTTCCCGACCTGTAAGATGTGTTGGTGTCCAGAGAAACAAAGTACTGTGTTTTGAAAGGTCTTTTAAAATCTCAGTGGCAGAAGTACAGTCTTAGTTTAAAGCCTAGGTTTAGACAGTTGCTATTTAGAATGAGCACACACATCCATTATGTTTAGTCCACCAGAAAATGCAGCCTGACTGCCCGCCCCCTCTGTCTGTTGATAAGTATGTCATCATGTGGGTGAAGGGGTCGTAGTCCACGCAGTGGCCAGTGTTAGCTACTTCATGGCCCGTGAGGGCACCTTTGATGTTTCCCATGTACATCAGATTGTACAGAAACTGTTCCCTGATCAGTTCCTCTACATAGACTCCTGGTTAAATGTTTGTGAGAAAAAAAAAAGAACCTGCCCGTTTATTATAGGAGGACATGCACCCCCTCTTGACTGGAAGCCCCGGCTCAGTTTAAAGTACTTCGAGTGGGCCACAGTCCACCGATGATACTACAAGCAGGGATTCATTTGCCGGTTCAGGGTCACTCACAGCCAGCGCCCGAGAACATGAAGTGGAACCCAGACAGTCCCGATTGCCGTATACCTTCAGAAGCACAACTACCAGTAAAAGGGATGGTCACGTTACCGAAAGCCAGCCGACCAGCCTTGTTTATGTGTCTTTTTCCGCCACTGATTTACTGAACTGAAACATGCATTATGCCTCTTACACTGAGAAGCCTTAGGATTTGATTGAACTAATGAACAGTATTATGCAGACCAATCAGCTTTGATGACCGCAAGTGGGATCCGAATAGTGCAAGCATCCCCCACTCTATACCCCATGCGATCCAGCAGCCCAGGAGAATTTGTGTATGGTAAATGCAGCTTTTGTCAGTCAGTCCCAGAGAGATATAAAACAATAATTACAGAAAATGGATGGATTTGCGGGCATGACTACAGCCCAGTTAATGGAAGTTGCTCAGAAAGTATGTGAATCGTGAAAATGAATGTGACAGAGAAAGTGAATGAAAGCAGATCTTCTTGCTGCTGCTTATTGAACGACGTAGTTGAGGTTTTCCTAATCGAAGGAGCAGAGGAAGTGGAAGGGGTCGTGAAAATGATCGGCCCCCACTGGGTGCGAATCAGTTCGCCCATTGCAGAGAAGAAGGACATTAGAGAAGTGAATACCCGCATCTTGACTCCACCCCCAGAGAGGGATGAGGGAGCACTTGGAGAACAGGAGTCCTGGAAGAATAAACCGAGCACAGTGTTCCAGCAAGAGAGGGAAGCAGCTATAGAGTGAGTGGCAGCCGAAAAGGGCTACAGCATGGATGAAGACCAGGCCAGACCGGGCTCCAAGTTGTCCCTGGGTCCCCAGGAGCCTATGGTCAGTCTAAAAATAGGGGACCAATATATGGACTTTATGGGGGATACAGGAGCAGAATACTAAAGCCAGTAGCCCCTTTGTTTTCTCGATGTATCACCATTGTCAGAGCTACTGGGGCTAAGGCCACAAAGCCTTTCTTGCAGAACCATATGTGTGAACTAGGGGGACAGAAAATAGTGCACCAGTTCCTGTATATGCCTGAATGCCCTATTCCACTGTTGATATGCTTGCCAAGCTTCAGGCGCAAATATCTTTCGCTGAAGGAGGAGAAATGCAAATGACTGTGAACCCAAAGCCTGCTGGATTGATGGTTCTGACTGTTCCCCGAGAAGAAGAGTAGCGGTTCTATAGTGCATCTCCAATCAAGCCAGCTAGTTCCTGTATACCTCCTAACCTTTTAGCCCCACCTGAAGTATGGGCAGAAGATAATCCACCTGGCCTAGTGAAGAACATAGCCCCTGTCATCGTCACCCTCAAGCCAGGAGCGAAACCAGTGCATGTGAAGCAGTATCCTCTTCCCCGACTAGCCATTAAAGGAATCCACTGTCATTTAATGAAACTGTTGAAGTATGGACTTCTCAAGGGGTGCCAGTCATCTTGGAACACCCCCTTCTCCCAGTTAAGAAACCTGGGACAGGAATTACCGCCCAGTACAAGATCCTTATATTCTCTTGGGAATGATCCCCGCTGAGGCTCCTCATTTCACTGTCATGGACCAGAAAGATGCCTTTTTCTGCATACGCTTAGCCCCCACCAGTCAACTTTTGTTTGCTTTCGAATGGCAAGACCCCACAACAGGAAGGCGGGGCCAACTCACCTGGACTCAGTTACCCCAAGAATTCCAGAATTCACCTACTCTCTTCAGTGCTGCTTAAATCAAGATCTCTCAAGCTACTCAGTGAACCCAGGACACAGGGTTCTTCTTCAGTATATGGACGACCTGCTCTTAGCCACAAATTCAGAAAGTGAATGTCTACAAGCCACCAGTGAACTCTTGCACCTTTTTAATGAGGCTGGATACAAAGTCTCAAGAGCCAAGGCGAGATTGTCAAACAAGTTAAATATCTGGGATTCCAGTTGTCCAGCGGAATTCGACGCCCGGGACCAGAACGCCAAGAAGCTGTATTCCTGCTCCAACCACCAGGAGGCAAGTGAGAGCCTTCTTGGGTGTCGCGGGGTACTGTCGTATATGGATTCCCAATTTTGTGCTGCTAGCCAAACCCTTGTATCAAGCCACCAAAGGAATGGAAAAGTCTCCATTGGAATGGGGACTTGAACAGGATGCAGCCTTTCGATCTTTGAAAACTGCTCTGATGTTATCACCAGCTCTGGGTCTACCAGATGTCCAGAAAACCTTTCAGTCTCTATGTTCATGAGTCACAAGGAAATGTTCTAGGAGTGTTGACTCAATCTCTTGGATCTTGGCAACGGCCAGTAGCCTACTTATCAAAACAATTGGATGTAGTTGCAAAAGGCTGGCCCCCTTGTTTGAGAGCTGTTGCAGTTACAGCCCTTCTAGTGAGCAAAGCAGACAAGCTCACTTTGAGACAGACTCTTCAAGCTACTGTACCACACTCTGTTCTGACCCTTATGGAACACAAAGGAAGTTTTTGGCGCACACATTCACGGATGTTGAAGTATCAGAGCATGTTGTGTGATAACACCCAGATACAACTGAAGGTCAGTCAAGCTTTGAACCCTGCTACACTGTTACCAGTTGGTCTTGACCCCCCCTGATCATGACTGTCTAGAAACTATGGACACTATATTCTCAAGCCGCCCGGATTTGACTGATGTTCCTTTGGAGAACCCTGAATGGACTTTCTTTGTAGATGGACATTGTTGTGTCGGATATGCAGTGGTGACCCTTGATCTGGTAGTTGAGTCCACAGCTCTGGCCCCAGGAACTCCAGCACAGAAAGCTGAATTGATAGCTCTCACTAGAGCACTGACAATAGGAACAATAGGAAAAGGGCTCTGTCTAAATGTGTACACAGATTCCAAGTATGCCCCTACAACCTTGCATGCACATAGGGCCCTGTACAAAGAATGAGGGTTGATAACCTCAGGAAGAATGGCCCCGAGATATTTACATTATCAGATGCATACTGCCTACAGACCTCTGAGTTTAGGAAGAGTAGACCGTATGAATAGAACCCTGGAATCACAGTTATCTAATCTTTGTCAAGAGGTTCACCTGAAGTGGCCCCAGTTCTGAGTTCTTTCTATAGCCTTTCTTAGGATATGCTTAGCCCCTACTAAGTCTTTAGGAGTTTCCCCTTTTGAGATTCTGTATGGGCGACCTCCGCCTTTGCACAAGGAATAAAAGGAGATATGCAACAGATTAGATGAAATTACTAGACAAGAACTATTGGTTTTAAGTTCTGTTTTGCAGAGTCTTCAGACATGGATAGAAGCTCAGCTGCCCATGCATCTAACAGAACCCCTTCATCCTCTCAAGCTTGGAGTCTCGGTGTGGATCAAAGAGTGGGGAAAGACACCGTTGGCACCGCATTAGAAGGGCCCTTATGTTGTCATCTTAATAACCCCAACAGCAGTTAAAGTTGCAGAGCTTGAACCCTGGATTAATCACAGTCAAGTAAAGTCAGCAGCTGTTGATAGCACTGTAGAAAGGAAGGCAGCTACAAAAGTATTAACTATGTGGCAATATTACCCTATACCCCAAGATGATGCTGTTACATGAGTATAATATGTGATTTAATTCCCACCCTTTCCAACTTGCGGGTGAGAATAATTAAAGGGGGGAATGTGGTAGGCTATGGCCTATATAATAGCCTGTACATGTATGAGAGGCCTGCAAGCTAGGCCTGAGTCCCCACCCCCACTTAGAAATAGTAGTGCTGAGAAAGATCAGAGTCAGTGAAGGTCTGAGGATCTGCTTTAAACCGCTCTAAACTGCATTTGATAAGTTTGTGTTAATCCTTATCCAATTCTTTTATGCTGATGATAGATATGTTCCAGTGTTTTGAATTCTCACATCCTCTGAGCCTAGAGATGACCTTGTAGTAGGGATGTGTTTATGTCTGGAAACTGAGCCTTTGTTAGAATAGCCTGAGAAGGGGGAACAGCCAGAGAGGGTCCCCGATTGGAGAGATGCAGGGGGCGTTGGAACCAATAGAAAGTCTGCATGTATCAAGCTGAAGAAAAGGTATAAATGAGTATGTCTCTGTAAGAATGTTGCTCAGTCCTTTTGAAGCTTGGGCCTTGTGCACAATAAATTGGTTTGGATCCTTGAACCGACTCCTGGTATTATTTATTGCATGCTTATCAGCTGCTACAGTAGCCAAAAAGCATCTTTCAGGAAATGGAAAAAGGAGCCCAATGACGAAAACTGGAAACAACAGAAGCACTGGCAAGTTAGATGCAAGGCATTGATAAGGCAAAGAGAGTTTGAAAAACAGCTTACCGTGGAAGCAAAAATGCATAATAAAGGCTTTTTCAAGTACCATCATAGCAAAAAACCTGTGAGACTCAGTTTGACCATTAGGTGATAGGAGGGGTAAAAGGGGCACTAAGAGGGCACAAGGCCATAGTGGAGAGACTGAATGAATTCTTTGGTTTGGTCTTTACTGAAGAAGATATAGGGAAGATACCCATGACTGAAATGTTATTTAAAGGTAATGCATCAGAAGAATCGAAAGAAATATCGAAAAAACCGAGAAGATGTACTACATACAACTATTTGATAAACTAAAGAATAGCAAATCACCTGGACCGGATGGTATACATCTGAGGGTGTTGAGAGAACTGAAATATGAGATTGGAGACCTACTATACGTGAACTATCATTAAAATCATCTGTAGTACCTAAAGATTGGCGCATGACCAATGTAACGCCAATTTTTTAAAAGGGTTCCAGGGTGATCTGGGAAACTACAGACTGGTGAGCCTGACATCAGTACAAGGCAATATGGCAGACACCATTATAAAGAACAAAATTACTGAACATGTAGATAGTCACGATTTAATGGGAGAAAGCCAACATAGTAGTCAAGGCAGGTCTTGTCTTACTAATCTGTTATATTTTTTGAAGGTGTGAATAAACATGTAAACAAAGGTGAGCCAGTCGATATAGTGTATCTGGAGTTTCAGAAAACCTTTGACAAGGTCCTCCATGAGATAATCTTGGTGAAATTAAAAAGCCATGGGATAGAAAGCAGTGTATTATTTGGATCAAGAACTGGTTAATAGAAAGCAGAGGGCAGAGCTAAATGGCCAATTTTCCCAATGGAGAAAGGTGAATAGTGGAGTACCCCGGTGATCTCTGCTGGGTCTGCTGCTTTTTAACATATTTGTAAATGACCTGGAAATAGGAACAACAAGTGAGGTAATCAAATTTGCAGATGACACAAAATTATTCAAAGTTGTTAAAATGCAAGAGGATTGTGAAAAATTGCAAGAGGACCTTCATAAATTGAAGAATGGACATCCAAATGGCAGATGACATTTAATGTGCCCAAGTGCAGCGTTATGCACCTCAGAAAGAACAAGCCAAACTATGTTTACACAATGCAAAGTTCCACATTAGAAACCACCATCCAGGAAAAAGATTTAGGCATCATTGTGGATAACACGTTGAAACCCTCCATCCAGTGTGTGTCAGCGTCAGCCAAGAAGGCAAATAGAATGCTAAGAAAAATAAGGAAAGGAATGGAGAATAAAAGCAAGGATTACAATGCCTCTGTATTGTTCCATGGTGCAACCACACCTTGAATATTGTGTGCAATTCTGGTCACTATATCTTAAAAAGGATATACCGGAATTAGAAAAAGTACAGAGAAGAGCCACCAAAATGGAATATGGGATGAAAGGAGGCTTAAAAGGTTAGGGCTCTTTAACCCTGGAAAAGAGACAGCAGAGGGAAGATATAATAGAGGTCTATAACTTAATGAATGAAGTGGAACGGGTAAACGTAGATATTGTTTATCCATCAAAAAGGAGAAAGACTAAGGGACATGAAATGAAGTTACAGTGTAGCCTGTTTAAGACTAATAAGAGAAAATATTTTTTCCACTCATTTTGTAATCAAACTTTGGAATTCATTACCGGAGGATGTAGTAAAAGCTGCTAGTGTAGCTGGGTTTAAAAATAGTTTGGACAAGTTCCTGGAGGAAAGGTCCATAAACCATTATTAAAGAGGATATGGGAAATCCACTGCTTGCCCCAATACAAGCGTTGTGGAACCAGTGTGATTTTTTGGGAAACTGCCAGGTACTTGTGACCTGGATTGGTCACTGTTGGAAACAGGATACTGGGCTTGATGGACCTTGGTCTGACCCAGTATGGCATTTTGTATTTTCTTAACCCGCTGCCGCCAGTGTGGGCTCTGTTAACCTGCCTTGTTCTGCACACAGTTGGCAGAGGCCCACTGCTGTCAGCATGACCCTATGTGCACCCCATGCTACACAGGGGAGCTTTCCATGCTTGTCTGATGGCTTGGTGCCGACGCTTCCCCTACAGCCGCACATCCTGGTGCCCAAGTTTCTGCAGCCCCAAGGCTGACCGGATACTGCTATCGGACAAATCCCCAAACACCAAGATGAATGCTGAGTCCCCAAGAGCATGGACTCAGACGCAGCTCACCATTCTGGGGGATCCCTGGACCATAGCCCTCAGGCCCATGCAGGATGACGGTGGGAGGCAAACAAGAAGAGAGGGACCCAGGGCACCTGGGTTTACATCCTTCATGCCGGTGAATCTGAAGCTGGTCCAAACAGCTAACAGAACTCACTGCAGGGACAGGCTGGATATATGTTCTTTCTGCCTATTGAGCCCCTTTGAATGACTTTAATCCTTATTCTTTTTTTTTTTTTTTGCTCTATTAGTACTCGATCAGCTGTTAACAGCCCTGTTTTTCCCACTGGGAGCAAGACAAAAACAAAAAACTGTCCTCGGCAATCAACCCTAGAGTTCAGTCCAGAAGCACAGAAGCCCCACCATCTGCTGGAGACTAAGGAATACTGGCCAATCTTATGAGGCACAGAGCCCTTATATGGTGACATCACAAGAAATGGTCATGCTCATTCTTCACCTGCTGGTTGTGGGGCACAACTCATGCATCTGGACTGGAGGGATGGTTTGGAAATACCTTTTACCAATATTCTCCTGTCTTCTTGAGGCCTCTCAGTAAGTATTTGTTGATATTAGTTCCATTGATCATGCATCCTTTTGCACCGGTAAAACCAAAGTGGGTACAACAAACTTACTGCCTTATGCTTCAATCTATAGGTCACATACTGATTTTGGATGCATTTGACCTCCATATCCCACTATGACAACATTAGTCTGGTAGGCATCACTTGTGGTCACTGCTCCTCTATCCAGAAGCATCTGCTCTGCTGCCTCACTTGTAGTGCATGCCATAGATCCAGTATCCGGCATAGCTCTCAAGGACACTTGTCCTTGGAGAGTCACTGTTGCATATATTAAAAAGCCGTCGCTTCTACTCAGTTCCGTGTTCGATGGAAAACAGCCTCATCTAGTTCTGGTAACATCTCTCTACAGGACTTGCAAATAGACTGCAAATCACCATTGTCCATGTCAGGGGCTTCTTCAGTTCTGCCCCCCCCCCACCCCATGCAGGCATTAGTTTTCCTGCTGATCTTTCCTTTATAGGTGAGACAGGCAGGTTAGATGCCTTTAAATTAAGTATCTGAGCAGTGCCTACATTTATGCCATGACTGGAACCCCCATGACACAACTGATTCTTCTTGCAAAGGGCATTTGTACTATGACTGGAGCTTTGACACATCGAATGGAGCCCTGGCCCATTGTTCCTCCTTTGCCATTGCAACCCCTTGTTGGGTTCCTGCTGGGCAGACACATTCCCTTGTCCCTTGCTCAGAAGTGATGAATGTTTCCCCCAGCATCTCTAAAATCTTAGCAAACTTGTTTGAATCTGGATTGGTTGTCTCATTTGTCAGTGCCCAATCCTCCCCCCCCCCCAAACTGTTCCTCTTACTTCTTTGCCGAGGTCACTTTTACAACCATACGGCCACTAATCTCAGAGCCTGCATTGTCCCCTTTTCTCAGGCACCGGAGGCTCTAGGAAAGGCATTAAGCATCTCCAGGACCATTTCAATAGTCTGTTTTTCTAGGGGCCTGCTCCTAAATGACCTTGCAAGCTCCTGATCAGGGTAATTTAGTACAAACGTCATTGTGACTATGTTTTGGATCAATGAGTCTGTTTTCTTGCTACTGTAAATACTCATTAACAAGATCCACTACTTTGTTTAATCTTATCCATTAATCAAATACACTCTCTCCTACCTTAAGTAAAGTTTGGTAATAATCTTCAAGGGGAATGGTTGTTATGACTTCCCTAAAATATTCTTTGAGTAAATCAAATATGTACTCAGGATCACTATATGGATCTTTGACTGTTTCCGATGCCAGTATTAGCCACATCTTTTGCTCTCCCCACAAGTCTTTCCAGAATTTCATTGCTTTGATCTTGTAATTTGAACCCCGCTTTCCTCCAACATATAAATAGTACAGTTGTCTGTGCCATATCCCCTACTTTCAGAGGCTTCTCTCACTAGATTTACTGGGGATGGGGTACAGTGCAGAGAAAGGGGTTAACTGATGTTTACCTGGGAGCTTTGCCCTCGCCTCCCCCACTCCATGAGAGATGTAAGTTCACTTATCTGCTCTCCCAGTTGAATATCACTAGTTAGTGATTCTGTAGTCACCAAAAACTGGGGTGGCTATATGTCTGGATTTACCATTGCTATCCCACAAAGGAATAGAACAAATACAATTTTTCTGCAAACTCTCAGTGCTGGCTGCTTCCTGCAACAAAAGAAACCGGAGCCTTATTAAAAGTGTATGTTTGCAAGCTCATATGCATCCACTTTCCCTACCTTACTATCAAAAAAGCTTTTGTCCTTCTTGTACCTCTGAAGAGGCTCTCACAGCTTGCTCCTAACTTGCATATTTCACCTGAAACATGCACTTGATACATATGCTGGTGATATCATGTTATGCTGCTTCTCTGAGGCCTCAGGTTCACAGTTAGGAAATGGCTGACCCCCTCCTCTGACCTCTACTTGCAAGTTTCATAACGACCCTTTCACTGGTCAAAGTTATGCTCTTTTATAGGATCTTGCATGCATACAGAAAATGCGAAAACACACCCTTTAAATTAATCAGTTGCTGACCCATATACCATGCCCAGCACTGCAAATATTAAAAGAAAGCAATGAGACCATTTCTGTGACTTTAGCTCTCTGTTACCAGCTCACTGCTAAATTGGACAAACCAGCTCTGGCTTGGTCCTTTTCTTGCCGGCTGGTGAGTCTCCTGCCTGAAGATCTGAGACGGTCACGGCACCACATATAGCCGGGATTATCCCTGCAGCACTTGCATATGTACACAAACGCCAAGCCAGGCTCAGTTACCATCAGCAGAATTTTGTTAGCTGGTTCTGGTCAAAAGTCAGAAAAAGCTTCTTAGTACAGAACATTACATTTTCTTTCAGAAAACATATCAGTTCCATGTACTTGTTATAATGTTATATACCTATACATTGTTCTATGTATTTGACATTGATGTAAACCGCCACTGATCTTTGGAATTGGCGGTATATAAAAGTTTTGCAAATAAATAAATAAGTGATCGTATAGTGTTTTTTTTCTTCTTAAAACATAGAACAATAGCACAAAAGAAGAAAGCGATACTATAATACATTTCTCTTACAAACCAGGTCCGTGTACTCTTGGGCCCTTCAACCAAAACCCAACACAAACAGGCTTAGACAGGATGAACAAAGAGAACTCCATTCCTAGTTTTCCTTATGTTCAAGGAACAGGAAAGCCAATTAGCATATCTTTCTTGTCAGAAGAGGGAAAAGCTTAGCAATCTCTGACTCGGGCAGAATGGGAAGTAGGGGGAGGGGTGTGTGTATGTGTTTGAAGAAGAGGGAAGCAGGGGAGAGGGGAATAGAAAATTCCAGAATATTATTCAAACTCAAGCTGTCTTACAAACAACAAATGATATTGTTAATGGTGAAATTTCCATATTATAGAACAGAGTTGTCATAAGGGAGCAAAGACTGCAGGTTATTCACAGCTCTCAATTTTTAAGTTACATATCAGAAAGATCCAATAATCCTCACTCTGGGCTGGAATGAAAAGCATCTGAAACTGCCTCAGAAAGACCTCAACCAAACATAAAACAAGAAAACACAAATTTCAGCAGAATACATAATGGAGGAAAATATTTCACACTTTTAATTTCCTTTTTACATCTGCTACACCAACAGTAACTGGTTTGTCTCCTACTCCGCTTGTCCCTAAGCTTGATGGGAGTCTTTGCTTCTGTAGTGATTTCTGAAAGGTTAATGAAGTTTCCAAGCTAGAAGCATATACGATGCCTTGAGTGTATGAACTGATTGAAAGACAAGGAGGACTGCAGTTTATTTTGAAATTAAACCTGACCAAACGTTATTGTCCAGGTGCCCCTCAATCCAGCCGCCCAGGAGAAGACAGCCTTTTCTACACCTCAAGGGCTCTCCAATTCACCATACTCTCCTTTAGATAGCAGGAGCCCCTTGAAATGTTCCAGTGCCTGGTAGACCATCTTCTGAAGCCAAATAGACAATATGCAGTGTTGTATGACGACATGATCTATAGTACTGACTGGGAGGCCCATTTGACCTAAATATAAGTGGCCCTTACAAGCTTGTGAAAGGCTTCCTCGGAGGACAAGAGATACACTACCTGAGTTATTCTATAGGGAAGGGGAAGGTCCAAATACAGATACAGAAGATGGAAGCAATTGCCTAGGAACCTACTCCTCACTTGAAAGAACAAGTGAGAACATTCTTGGGATTAGTCTGTTAGTACTGATTCTTCATAATGAACTACTGAACTTCATTGGAAAAGTGGAAACATTGACATACCTCCTACAGAAGAGGACACCAGGAGAAGTGAAGAAGCTTTGTAGATGCTGAAGGTTGCCTTGTGTTCAAAACCAATTCTGATCAACAGACTTTAATCAGCCATTTCTGGAACAAACTGATGTATTGGATATAGGTCTCGAAGCAGATCCTTATCCAAGAAAGGTTTATTTATTTATTTACAGTCTCTTATATACCGCACTATTCAGCATCAGCGCGGTTCACATGGAACAAAATGCTCAGTACATTTAACACGTATGAGTTTACAGGTAACAGGGTATAAATAACTTGGATAACCGGGGTAACTATTTACAAAACATACTACATGGAATCATATATACAGAAGATACATAGGGAAACCAGCCCACTATGGGAATGAATATCACACTTGGTGAGTTGTTGATATACCCTAGATTTATCTGGGACTGGTATCAGTGGGTGTTATTGGGCTCTAGGTGACGCCATTGGGTTCTATAAGGTATTTGTTGGAGAGGTGGCATTTGAGGGCTTTCCTAAACTGTGTCAGGCTCCTAATAGCCCGAATATCAGGGGGTAGTGCATTCCAGCATATTGGGGCACTGAGACTGAATGCTCTGTTGGCTGTCGATTTAGTGCAAGTAGTAAGTTCCCTCGGGATTTTGAGGGAGTTTATAGCCATGGATCTCCTTGCTCTATTTGGAGATGTGCTATGGATAAGTGAGGATAAGGATGCCGATGTGAGATTATTGACAGCTTTAAAAGTAATTACCAAGGTCTTGAACACTATTCTAGCTTGAATAGGAAGCCAATGCAACTGTATCAGCAGGGGCGTAATGTGGTCGTACCTGGAGGCTCCATGGATGACTCTTGCTGCCGCGTTCATGGCTAGCTGAAGCGGGTTTAATGTAGATTGGGGAAGACCTTGTAATATGACGTTGGCATAGTCGAAATGGGGTATAACCAACGCCTGGAAGATTGTCCGGAAATCAGTTGGATCAAGCATGGAACGTAGGTGTCTAAGTGAGCGTATCTTGAAGTAAACTGATCTGACTATGTTTCCTATGTGGGCTTTCATGTCTAGGCGTTGATCCAGTGTGACTCCCAAATATCGAATTGAGGATTTAGATTGCAACTCCGCTTCTTTTACTTTAAGATATTTTGGGGGGGTAAAATTGGGATTCCTTGTTATGAAGAGTACTTCAGTTTTCTTATGTTGTATTCTGAGGTTTTGAGACAGGAGCCAGTCAGATATTGCGTTGAAGCAACTCGTTAGTGGGGAGAGGTCGAGATGCTCGGTAGAGAAGGGAATGTAAAGCAGGACATCGTCTGCATATAACATGCAGTCAACATTGAAAGACCGGATGATATTACAAATTGGCTGCATGTAAATATTGAAAAGGAGCGCAGAAAGGGAGGATCCTTGAGGTACTCCTTGGCTTTGGTGGAAAGGTTCAGACTTTATCCCTCCAGAACGGACATGCTGCCATCTCTCGGCCAGGTAGGATCTGCACCATTCAAGCGCTTTTCCATTAATGCCTTTGTCAATCAGACGTCCTAGTAGAAGCTCATGATTTACTGAGTCGAAAGCTGCAGCGATGTCCAGAAAGATGAGTGCAAATCCTTGACGGATGTCGTCAATGCCAGTGATTATTTTGCAGAAGAGGGTGGTAAGGAGGGTTTCCACTCCATGGAATTCCCTAAAACCATGTTGGCAGGGGTCTAATGGTGCAGCGGAGTCAATGTGATCCTGCAGTTGCTTTTGGGCCTCCTTTTCAATGATCTTCGCGAGTAGTGGAATGCTAGATATGGGTCTGTAGGATTCCACCTGTTGGGGGTCAAGCTTGCAGTTTTTTAACAGAGGTCTGATAGAGGTGTGTTTAAGGGCTGAAGGGAAGGAGCCAGTTGAGAAGGAGAGATTCGTTATTTTGGCCAGTACTGAGCTGAAGTGACTGCGAAGCTCCTTGATCCAGAAGGCTGGGCATGGATCAGTCTGAGCAGTACTGGTGTTAAGGGCTGCAATTGTGTCTTCAATTCCTCTCTTGGAGGGGGTAGAAAACATGGTTAGGGTTGTTTGGCAGTTTTGCTCTGTGGTAGAGGCTATAGTAGAGGTTTTGTTGGTCTGACATATCTTGGATTGTAAATAGGTTGCAAAATCTTGTGGGTGTAGCTCAAATGGAGGTCCAGAGGATGGTTCCTTGGATAAAGTCTTGACAAGGTCGAAGAGGTCATGTGGTTTATTAAGTGATCTCATTAAGGTGTCAGAGTAGTACTGTTTCATTGTGTTGGTGATTGCGTTGCGGTGTGCAGCCAGATGACAGTTGTATGCTGACAGGTCATTTAAAGAGTGAGATCGGCGCCAGCATTTCTCCAGTTTCCGTAAGTGGTTAAGTGATGCTTTAAGATCAGCTGAGTACCATGGGGCACTTACTCTTTTACCTGGAGGCCTGTTGGATGTTGTACGTAGGGCAATTGAGCTGAGGCAGTTGTTCCATTGAGAAATTAGGTTGTCAAGGTTCTGGGTGGATTCAGAGATGAGTTGCTGCGTTTCAGCAAGGATAAGATCTCTGTTGTAAGGCTTGAAAGATCGAGAGGGCGGTCTTGCGGTGTTGCTTTGGATTTTGTTGGTTTTTGTGTAGGCTTTGTAAGAGGGAATCTGAATGATGATCAGTTTGTGATCTGACCAAGGAACAGAAGTTATGGAGGTTATGGGATCCTGAGCTGGGTTAAGAGAGGTTTGCGGGGCGAATACAAGGTCCAAGATATTTCCCTTAATATGAGTAGAATCATTAACTAGTTGCTTGAAGCCAAGATTTTCCAGGGCATCCAAGAAGGCTGTTGCTTGATGATCTTGCAATGTAGGCAGATTGAAGTCGCCTAGGATCCAATTTGGGAGGCCTGGGTTATGAGTGTTGGATGCCAAATCGATGATAGCCGCGAGATCATCTGGGGAAGCTGAAGGAGCTCTGTAAAGCAGGTTGATTATGCAGCGTTTGTTGGAGATGGTGACGGTCTCAAGGTAGTTTGTATTGGTAGTGTGCACTGTTCGAAAATGGAGGTCTGTCCTGGTGAGGATGAGCACGCCACCTCCTCTTTTTTCTTGCCTATGACTTGAATGTATGGTGAAATTCTGAGGGAGGAGCTGGTTGAGTATTACGTTGTCTTCAGCAGATAACCACGTCTCCGTGACCATGAGTATATCAAGGCCGTGGCTGGCAATTAGGTCAGTGATGGCTGGCCACTTCTTCCGGATAGAACGGGCATTGATGAGGGCACATTTTAGGTTATGAGGGTAGGAGTTTTGAATTTGTTTCGGTTTCATATTGTGTTGAAGAGCAATGTGTAACAGATGGGGGTGGTGTGAGCGGGAGTCCCAAGTTATGTTGTTATGGGAAGCACTAGTCCACCTTCTCCCATGGCTCAGTAATATTGGAATCTGGTTGGATGCTGTGGTTGAGGCTAGAGAGTTGGAGAACCAGCCTGAAAGGACGAAATAGCATCCTATTATGGTGGTAATGAAGGAACCCATCTTGTCAGAGCACTATGTGAATGGGAGTGGGTCAATCTGGTTAGGCTAACAGGAAGTTATTGACCAAACTCTTGATATTTAGTGTGGTATACTGTGTGACAGCAGACACTATGATCGCAGGCAATGGTTAAAGTTAGCTAACTAGTACAATAACTTGATGACTGGAACTGGTGAAACTACTGACAACAGTAAAGTAGATTGCTGACAATAGTAGGTTATTGCTAGCACTACGATGGTGACTGGGGTTAATAGGCTACTGACAACAGTATAGAGTTTGATTTGCATGGGATATTACTGGCTACTGACAGCAGTATGGAGAATGGCTACTGACAACAGTATAGTGGTTGACTTGCAATAGAATGTTACTGACAATGGAATAGTACTGGCTACTGACAACAGTATAGAGACTGGCTACTGACAACAGTATAGTGACAGATTTGCAATGGAATGTTGCTGACAATGGAATATTACTGGCTACTGACAACAGTATAGAGACTGGCTACTGACAACAGTAAAGCGATTGATTTGCAAAGGAACATTACTTACAACAGTGCTTTGGATACTACCAATGGCACAGTGGTGACTAACTATTAACGTTTGCTGACAACAGTATAGTAGCTAAATAACATGGACCTGATATGTAGTGGCTCTATTAATGAGGTTATACTTGCGGAAGGCAGCGTGAGCAGACATTAAGAGAGTTCAAATTGCCGGGAAGTCTTGCGTTGGTTCTGAATGACGTGTCCGTTGCGGTATCTGGGCCAACTGCAGGCGCTTTCTTTAGATTGCAGATTGTTGATTGCCCCGATTGGGCAACTTCAGCTGGAGGCAGGCCCTGTAACCCTGGCAGCTCGATCCCGGCCGGGAGAGCTGTTGGTGAGCCGGGGTGCGGGAGGGCAGAGGTGAATAAAGCCGGGGTGCAGGGGTTCAGCATACAGAAGACCAATCAATAGGCTGCTGCTTTCCTTGGAGGTCCCCGGCAAAGGGCCCTCTTGCGAGGCCCTCAGGCGCGGGCCCGCAAGGCGCGGGTGCGCCCGATGGCGCTCCTTATTTGAAGCAGCTGGGCCGCCCGGATTGGGCAGGGAAGACCGGAGGGCGTCCTTTTCTTCGCCGCGTGCTCGATCCCTCCTGGGAGAGCTGCGGCCGGGCAGAAGATGAAGCGGGCAGCAAAAGGAGCCTGCGCCCGATGGCGCTCCTTATTTGAAGCAGCTGGGCCGCCCGGATTGGGCAGGGAAGACCGGAGGGCGTCCTTTTCTTCGCCGCGTGCTCGATCCCTCCTGGGAGAGCTGCGGCCGGGCAGAAGATGAAGCGGGCAGCAAAAGGAGCCTGCGCCCGATGGCGCTCCTTATTTGAAGCAGCTGGGCCGCCCGGATTGGGCAGGGAAGACCGGAGGGCGTCCTTTTCTTCGCCGCGTGCTCGATCCCTCCTGGGAGAGCTGCGGCCGGGCAGAAGATGAAGCGGGCAGCAAAAAAAGGAAGGTTGATAAGAAGCCGCCAGTAGCCTTCATAAGCTGACAGCTACTCTCATGAGCAAAGAAGTGCGCCATGTTTGCAAAAGAGGCACTGCCTGTACAGTGGGCTTTAGAAGTATTCCAGTGCTATCTACTGGGGTGCTGGTTTATCCTAATCACAGACTACCAACCTTTAAAGTGACTGGTCTGGCATAAATATATGAACGCCTGGAAAATAAAGTAGTTCCTCAGCCTCCAACCCTTACAATATGAAGCGTTTCAAAGGGCAAGAAGGAACCACCAAAATGTCAATTACCTTCCCCATGATATAGCCCAACAGAAAAGAGTACTCAACCAGGGAAGGCTCAGTGAAGGAGGGGAGGGTATATGAGAGAGTGTATAAGAGAACCTCAGCTCCCCTTAAACATATTCTCTCACGGGGCCACCTTAACAGAGCCAGGGTCCAGCCTGGAAGTATAAAAATGGTGAGTTAGGGAAAGTAAGGGAGGCCTCTGACCAAAAAGAAGCACCCTCCAGGCTACATCCATGCTACCACTTTTAAGTAACACTTATTGCTCTGCTAAGGAGAAGTTTGAGGCTTTATGATATGTAAGGTAAGGGGGGGGGGGGGGCCTTAGAGTACTCTGCGAACCTTTTTGAACTGAATTACTGGCCTGTTAGGAAGACAAGGCATCCTAATTCAACATAAGAGGCCTGTGCTTCAAACTGTGCTGCAGTCTGCTAAGAAAGACAGGCTTCTTTTTGAGTTTGAATCTGAAGTACAGCAGCCAATAAAGCTTTTGTTGCCTGACGTGTGGTCTGGCACTTGCTTAAAGGCTCAGTGCTTGAACTCTCACCCATAGAAGTACAACCACATTGTAAAAACATGTTCTAGGAAGTGTGCTTGGGTTGAGGGAAGTACATATGTAGACTGTCTTTTTAAATTTGTCTGTACTCATCATATGGAGGAGTGGCCTAGTGGTTGGGGCAAGGTACGTCAAGCCAGAAGGTCAGGGGTTCAAATCCCACTAGAGGACAGCAACCTTGGGCTGGAAGGACTGGGGTTTCTAGTCCCACAGGTGCTCCTTGTGGTCTTGGGCAAGCCACTTAACCCTCCATAGCCTATGTTCCCTGTAAAATAGTTATGCCCTATTCAATGTAAACTGCACTGATGCAGAATAGTGTGGTATATAAGAGAATGTAAATAAATAAAACATAGTATACAAAAACACAGATACAAATGTCTGTAGCTAGTTTATACCTATAGTAATTTTCAAAGCAAACATATGTATGTAACTCTCACTTTGAACACTGTGGTTAGAAAGTATCCATGAACTCTGCACTAAGTTGGGCAATTTGAAAATTGTCTCCTGAGTGATTAGTTGCTTGTAAGATGCCAGCTGGCTCCAGATTTGCCCGATAGGGTTGATCCAGTTCTGGGTTTACCCACTGCATTACATTTCCTCAGCAATGGAGGACTTCCAGTCGCTTCGTGCAGTAAAGTAAACCCAGAGCTAGATCAGCCCTGTCGGGTGAATACAGAGCCAGTTGGCTACCATTGGGGTCTGCTTACCATGCCCTACTGGAATGGCTGTCAAGCTTACTTGTGCCAGTTTCTCCGGTTTTTCCTAGAGACTTTGCTTCCTTTTCTGACATAGGGATAAGGCTTTATCCTTAGCATTAAACTCATGCATTAAAGTGACAGGCGTGGGTAATAATCTTTTCCTGCCTTGGCTCTAAGCGCCCCTTCTGCAGCAAAGTCTAATAGAGCAGACAAGCACTGTGCCCGATAATCTCAGGACAGCATGAGGAAGTTCTTTATAAGGAGAAAAAAAACCCTGAAAGAAACTAACCCTTTAGGATCCAAGTGCTCCTAGTAAACTGAAATAATTATGCTTAAATTTGTTGTTTATTTTTGCAGATGAAAAAAGATGCAACCATTTTATTCAAGAGAATGGTAAGTAATATTGCAACATTTCATAATATAAGTGCTGTATTAAAATGGCCCTGTACTTATCATAGACACTGAAATAATCTGAGACTCTCTTGTGCTTTGAGCCAGGCTCTCCGGTCTGACACACTATAATAAATTCAAATTAATACAACATCAAAACCTTCAAAGCAGAGACAATGCTAAATAAGTTTTAAATGGATAACTTTGAGATTTAGCCTGTTAAATCTTGCCGGTTATTTATTTAACAGGTGTTTTTTTACCGCTTTATCATTTTAATCAAAGCAGTTTACATTGTAACTTAAACTTGGTAATGTGCATTAAACAGGGACATTGATAACTTGGATTCTTCTGAGGCAATGGAGGGTTAAGTGACTTGCCCAAGGCCACAAGGAGTGCTAGTGGGAATCAAACCCTGGTCTCTGGGTTCCCAAGCCAGTGCTCTAATCACTGGGCTTCTCCACTCCAGTTAAGAGTGGATTCCTTTCCTTTGACTGCCTGTTTATGTTCAACCAGCTAAATACAGATGATAGTGAGGTTTCTGGAATCCAGTGGATTGCAGGATCTGAGGCAGCATGGATTCACCAGAGGCAGGTCTTGTCAGACAAATCTGATTCATTTCTTTGACTGGGTGACCAGACAATTGGACCAAGGGAGAGTGCTAGATGGTGGTGTACTTAGATTTCAGTAAGCCTTTGACACTGTACTGCACAGGCAACTTATAAATAAATTGAGCACCCTAGACATGGACCCTAAAGTGACTGGGTTAGAAACTGATTGATTGGGAGGTAACAGAGGGTGCAGGTAAATGAAGCTCACTCTCAGGAGAAGGATGTTACTAGTGGTTTGCCGCAGGGATCTGTCCTTGGTCTGAGCCTCAACATTTTTGTAAGTGATATTGTGGAAGGGCTATCTGGTAAAAATTTGCCTCTTTTCAGATGATACCGAAATCTGCAATAGAGTGGACACCCAGGGAGGTGTAGATAACATGGGGGGGGGGGGGGTGGATCTAGCACAGCTTGAAGAATGATTGAGAATTCAGTAGCTGAGATTTAATGCTAAAAAATGCAGGGTTATGCATTTTGGCTGCAAAAATCCAAAGGAGCAAAAATGTATAGAGGATGAAGTACTTCTGTCCATGAAAAAAAAGCGGGAGCTTGTTCTGATGAGCTTAAGATGCCTAAACAGGTAGAAAAGGCAATGGCAAAGCCAGAGGGATGCCTGGGTGCTATCAGGAAGAAGGAAGTGATAGTGCTTCTATATAAGTGTTTGGTGAGACCTCATTTGGAGCACTGTGTGGAATTCTGGAGACCGCACCTTCAAGAGGATATAAGCAGGATGAAGTCTCTGCAGAGGGTGGCTACTAAAATGGTCAGTGGTCTTTGTCAAAAGGCATTGGGGACAGATTTAAAGATCTCAATATGTATACTTCTGGAAGAAAGGTGGGAAAGGGGGAGATGTTTAAATATCTTCATGCAGTGCTGGGTCAACCATCAGGCAAACTAGGTGGCTGCCTAGAGCAGCAGCTTCTGGAGGTGTGGGCAGCAAAAAGCAGGGCATTCAGAGCTAAAGAATACATTCTGACAGCTGGGAGAGGGGGGAGGGCAAAGGGCTTAAGGTTTGCCTCCATGGCCTAAATGCACAGGAGAAAAGCTTCTGTCAGTTTCAAGAAAACTCTGCAACGAGGGGGGCATAGGATGAAGGGGAAAAGGGGATAGACTCAGGAGTAATCTGAGGAAATATTTCTTTACAGAAAGAGTTGTAGACATGTGGAACAGCCTCCTATGGACAAAAGAGGCTGCTTCCCAGGCCCCTGCCCAACAGGGGTCCAGCTGCCCTGCTGCCCATGGGTAATGGTGACCCTGCTCCTGCACCCATGCCTGTTGCTGCAGCTTCCACCCCTCTCTGGGATGTGCAGTAGTGGCAATAAATGAAAAAGGCGCCGTGGTGCCGGAGTTACTGTCTTTTCCAGTGCCACAATGCACTTCGTGCTTCCGCCCCCCTCTGATTCGTTGGCAAGCATATCTGTTTCATCGGAGGGGAGGTGGAAGTGGAAGCATGAACAGCACTGTGGCACTGGAAAATAAGATAGCTGCAGTGCCATGGTGCCTTTTTCATGTATCGCCACTGTGGCATGTCCTCGAGAGGGGCGGCGGCGGGGGGGTGGGGGGGGGGTGGGGTAGGCCCTCCAGAAAAGTTTGCTCCATGCCCCATAATGGGTTGAAGTGGCCTTGAGTTGAAGTGAGAGACACAGTGATTGTATTTGAATCCCAGAAAGCATGGGACATGCACACAGAGGATCTCTAAGGGAAAAAAGGGACTACAAAGCTTAGTAGCTGATATGGACGGGCACTCTGGAGAGGCCATATGATTTTTATCGACCTTCATTTTTCTGTTTCTATGTTTGTAAATAAGCAAAAGACATAACTTTTGCTGAGTAAAAGATAGACACTGCCAGAAGCATTTCTGGGACATGTTGGTAACGTAGTGGGAGATGCTGAATTGGGGTCATCGGGGGCAGGTGGCCGGATAGAGAAAGACAGGGGAGATGGTGGGCATGATGGAACTATAGGGAGAGGCCATGGAAGGGTTGGCAAGAAGATGAGTGAGGAGGATGGTGTTGAATAGCATACCTAAATTTAGATGGCTTTTCAATTGAAAACTTACAGGTCAATACGTATACTCGTGGTCAGCATTTTTTCAAGATGATGGTCACAGTGTTTAAATATTTTAGATATACTCAATGCCACTAGCCATAGAAATGGTGGCATTTAATATAAATTTAGAGCGGTTACCACCACTGCTATATGGATAGTCACAGATATTCAGCCACTCTCTGTATAGCTAAGCAGTTTAATTTAGGATGTTTTTAGTGGCCGAATATTGTGACTGTCTGTCTGTAGAGTCAAGCGGGAAGTCCATGCTCTGCCCTTGCTTCTCCCCACCACTATGAGGCTGATTCTAACATGGGCACATCCGGGCTGTCTGGAAGATCAAAAAATGTATGAGGCCAATTTATACCCGATTCTGCAACTGTGGGAGCTATATGTTCCCATGGCTGCAGAATCAGGGCACTTAGCCTGGCATGCTCCAAATTCTGATACGGGAGATGACTAGCCCTCTCAACAATCAATTACCCAAACAAAGTGTGGCCCTGTTTCCTCACCATCAGACCCTCGGCGTGGGCCCTCACGGCTGGAATTGGCTGGCTGGTGCCTTTCCACTGTGGCGCGATTGGGCTGGCGGGCCTGGAGCAGGAACTCTTCGCTCAGCTCGGCACTTATTCCATCCTCTAGTAGGAATAATCCGGATGTCTATATAGGTGCTGGGGGACATACAGAGGCAGAAGCTGAATTGTCTATGTACATCCTGGCAGATGACCCCTCTTCCGCACCGTCCCTGCACTGCCCCCTCCTGCCCCCATCCAGTGCTCCTTGAGCAACCGGAGTGTATGTGCAGGGAGTGCTGACACCGGAATCGCGATCAGGGGCTAAATGCGAGTTGGACGTCCAACCCCACTATTCCTGCATCAGAATGACCACTTGTCTGAATAGAGCTGTGTCTGGAAACATTTTCAGTGGCACTACACATATAGTACTGCTGAAAAATCCATGGCTAGGAGGTTTACACGGTTAACAGCTGCCCCTAAATACACAAAGCCTTTGAATATTGACCCCATAGGCACTTAAGTTTGGCTGAAAATTGACTCTGAACTTAGATGCCTAAGGAGGGAGGGGGGTCTGGTTCTTTTGCCTACTGGCCTCTAAACTTCCCCCTTCTGGGATGAACCTGAAGAGCTGCATGAGTTACATAAGTTCACAATAGCCCCCTAAATAGCCTCTCATTTGTGAGGACATATGGGAAAAGGGGTAGGCTACATATCCTTTATGAAGAAAGAGGACATTATGGTTTAATTATCTCCTAGTGCTGATGATCCCAGAACCATGATTCAGCAACTACAGCCATACCAAAATCATATTTCAGGCTTCTAGGTCAGTGATTTAGTGAGGCAGAGCACGAGCATTTACATACATGACCTTCCAATCTTTTCACCATTGCGAACCAATCTTGTTCACTCCAATCCATAGTCTTTCAATTTCCACGCACTATATTACATGACATTCAATTTATTACTGCTTTGGTGTATCCCTCCTTTTAATACAATACAACACTACATATGTACACTTTATTTAAAACAATTTATAACCTTATCACAATGCAGTACTAGGCGGTGAACACAGCACATAAGAAATAATAAAAAGTACAAATAATACAACCCCCCCCCAGTAATAAATCCATTACCATATCTTTAGTCAGATTATCATTGTTCAATATTTAAATCCCAAAGCCAGCATCACTTTCAGACTCTGGCCGCAACATTAAAAAAAATTCACGCATATTCAGTGCCACTCTGTGTTTATAGTCTGCGGCATTGAATATACGTATAGCCGCTATGCTATACAGATGGCAGAGATATTCAGTCACTATCCTTATAGTAGGTTAAGTGAGAACAGCATTTTTTCTGTCAAACAGAATAATTTGGCTCTACCCCAGCACTATAAGAATGAGTTTATAACAGAGAGCCAAGGGTAGTGCCTATATAAGTGCCATTTTACAAAGACTCGTCTTTATAAAATATTGGCCAGTGTGACAGAGAGTGCCTTAAATTCAGGAGTAGACCATTATATCTGCTTGCAGGTATAAATCTTCATGTGTATATTTATTTATTTTATTTATTTAACTGTATTTATATCCCGCTTTTCACCGGTTCAAAGCGGTATAACATAAAAGGGGAGGGTGGACAATAATCAACTTCTGGGGTTGGGGCCATCACCAGGCGGCCAACATTAATGATTTTAACAGATATTTGGGACATAGACATAGGCAGTGTGTTAGTCTCTTAGAACATATGTTTTAGGTGGATGAAATAGGGGGTTGGGAGTAGTCAGTGGTGGGTGCTTGTTTCTGATCCGAGGTATTCCTGGAATAGGCTGGTTTTTAGTTGTTTCCTGAATGATAAGGGGTCTCCGTTGCTTCTGATGTGACTTGGTAAAGAGTTCCAGAGGGTTGGTGCATATAGTTCGAAGGCTCTGTTGCAGGTCCTTTGATTGCATTTGGTTCGTTTGTGGGGGATGGTGAGGGAGTTGTTGGTGGTTTGTCTGGTTGTTCTGTTGCGGGCTGGCCGGGGCAGTAGTGTGCGGAGCTGGGAAGTCTGGTAGAGAGCTTTGTGACTAAGTAGGGCGGCTTTGTATTTGATTCTTGCTTCAAGGGGGAGTATGTGTAGCTCCCTCAGGACTGGGGTGATGCTGTCTCGTTTTTTTGCTTTCTGGATAATCCTTACTGTGGTATTTAAGGCAGTTTGGAGTGGGTTGGTGTGGGTGGCTGGTAGTCCGTGGTAGATTATATTGCATTAGTCCAGGTGGGGGAGTGTCATGGCTTGCATCACTGTTCGGAAGTCCTGTGGTTCTAGGAGAGGTCTGAGGCGCTGTACTGTTTTAGCCTTGTGGTATACTCTGCCGCGCTCTGTCCACTGTCCTTCTGGCTACACCTACCAGCAAAGTACGCAACTTCATGCCGAAGCGTGTGCTTTTACACCCATCGGCACTTTATAAGAGGCCATTGAACACCTATGTGGCCACATACACATGGGAATGACTTTATAAAATTACCTCCTATGGGCCTAATTTTAGTAAGGACATTTTTGTGCATATATAGCAGCATATACACGTAAAATGCCTCTTATAAAACTATTCCACGTGTCCAACTGCATGTGATGGCAAGAAGACGCTTCTTGTACGTGACATGGTGAAAGCATAGTTGGAGGTAGAGTTACAATTTACATATATATCTTACACATATTGCGCGCACGTCCATTTACAGCTGTTCTCGAGCTGGTGTAAATGCACACAAGTTCATTACAGTCCCAGTTTTTTCAGGATTAGTACTAGCATTTTATAAAGATACGTAGGCAAGTGGGTGCCTATTTAGGTGCCTAGGAGAGGGATTTTAGTTAGATCACAGATATTCAGGGCAGAACATGCAGAAAAACCCCAGGGGGATGTCTGTCTCTGGCTGATTTCAGAACTATACAATTGTGGTCAACATTATTGGCACCCTTGCAGTTCAATCCCTTAATGTCCATTATCTCACAAAAAATTGGCCAGTGAAATGGCTTTGGACTATATATACATACATATTTGACACAGAAAAGAATCAAATAAAACAAGACCAATTAAAGAAGGAAATAGTATAAAAACTGGGACCTTGCCAGGACATGATTATTCTACTAAATAAACAAAAGCTCACATGATCCTAACTTTCAAACTTTAGCTCAAATTTATCTAACTAGCACTTTTTTGTCGGATCCCTCACCATGAGGGATTACTCCCTCTCGAGGTGAGCCCTCCTTTTTAACCAAAATTTTTTATTAAAACTGTAAACCAGTCTTATATATGGGATACCACTTATCGGGATGTTCCCACAAAATTCAAACTAATTGCTCCAACTTCCAATGGTAAGAGATCCAAAATCAAAACGAAAGCTCCATCATAAGAGTCTGCACACTATTCAGCGTGATACTATACTTCTTTAACTTGTGAAGCTGAATCACAAAATTCGGCATTTGCCGCCCCCTGACATTCCAAATTCTTCAATCCCCAGAGTTGTACTTATCTGAGGTCCATAGAGAATGTATTGGGGGTCCAAATGCCTACTCTGAATCAAAACAGCGCCCAGGAACCACAACACGTACTGTGTTTCAAGCTATATTACTCCATAGCTCTTTCTCAAGCGATGTTCCCCGAGCAAAGTTCCGGTTCCGGTTATACTCCTTTCAATCAGAGCACAGCCAGCTGAGTAGAATCATTAATCATGAAGCATCCTTTGAACTATCCACCAAATGAATAAAACTAACACCAATCATTGCTTAATGTAATGCCCACCAAACAATGTCAGAATTTAACCCCCGCGGGGACATCGAGCGCAATTGAAAAATCCAGCGCTGCTCCTTAAAGTGTAACTTCGTAGTTTGATCTCCCCAACCCAAAGAAGATGACACTTGATCAATAATTAACCACCGCAAGTCTTCAAAGGTATGTTGTGCTTGCAAACAATGTGCCATCACTGGAGCTCCCAGCACTCTTGTATTCACCCTAGATCTATGTTCTTGTAACCGCTTCTTCATTAATCTCATTCATACCTACATATTTTAGCCTACAGGGGCAAAGAATCACATACACCACTGAAGAGCTTAGACAGTTAGTTTGATGATGAAATCTACACGCGATCCACTGTGGATCGTGTGCTTTTTGTGCCAACACATAAGAAGGGGCAAGTTGGCAGGATCTGCAAACAGGGGTTGATTAGGTTTGGCTGCTTCTACTGATGTTTCTTTGAGCTTGGGAGGTCATACTCCTACCCCCAGCCAAACAGCCTTGACTCTGGGCAGTCTTCGAACCCCTGTTTAGATGACTAAGGAGTTCCTTTTTCCGTCTCTACTCTTGTTCTTAGTGCTGTTTCTAGGCTGCCGAACAGACTGAGTGACACAACTTTATCCTACATTGGTAACTGTTCCAGTCAATGCGGCGGCAGCTTTGGCTTCTATAGGCTCTGGTGTGTTTGATATTTATTTGAAGGCTGTTTTAATTGCGGTATAGCGCATTGAGCAGGTTCTTCTGGGCTCTCTCAGCTATGTACTTTGTGATCCCTCCCCTTTCCAGTACCCGTAGGTAGGGGTTAAGGAGTTTAAGTTCCTTCTTTAAACCAATGTTCTGCTACTTCCTGGAGCAGTGCTCGTAGGGAAATGTAGTTTACCACCAGTTCAAATGAAGAGTAGTGTGACTCAGAATGTTTGCAAGCAAAAAGGGATTTATTTCCCCTCCCGGGGTTGGACTTCACAAGGATAAAAAGGTAACACAAAATATCTGCTCTCTGGCAGCAAAAAGGACAAAAATAAGAATAGTTTTCTTCAGCATGAAATAAACATTTTTCTTTCCAGCAGGTTGAAATTCAGTACATGGTTTCATACAGCTCTGTTTCCCTCACAGCCAGCTTGTATTTTCTTCACCATATCTCTAACATAAAGATATTATCTGTTCAGCTAATGTAATCGTGCAATCCATTTCCTCTGTGGGGTAATTCATATAGGACGGCTCTGTGTCCATATGTTCCACCTCTGAGGTAGGAATAATCTGACCAGTTCTTTCTAGGGCCACGCCCTTTTCTTCAACCCTGAGCTTTTCAAAACATTCAGGATTTAAATACCGGTTAAAGCCAGTATTGTAGCCCCAACCTTCCAGGTCATTACATTCACATGGATTCCTGTAATCCCGGCCCTTGGGCTTACCTGGGGACCTGGCTGTGGAAGCTTTTCTCTGGGGTTTAAAAATACCGGTTGGTTCCCTGCTGAACCTGTGTGAGGCAGTTTCCAAATGCCTTCCTGGCTGCTTGTAATCCCGTGTATGCTTCAGCTGGTCTGGTCTGCTCCTTTGATAGCTCTCAGCCGGAGCCTCTGACCTCCCTTCAGCTGAAAACTCCTTCCAACTTCTGACCGGAAGTCTGCTTTCCTCTCTCTCTCCTCCCTCTCTGCCTGCTGGGGCCTCCTTATGAGACAGCCTTCCTGGGTAGGGCCTGGCTCCACCCCCTAGCAGGTGTTCAAACTTTCCCCGTGACTCTTTGCTAAACTGATAGCAGGGGCGTGTTTCCTTCTCTCGTGCCTGGTTTCCCTGACAACTGGTAGCCATGTGCCTTTGTTTATCTTGCAGCCCTGCACTTTCTACCTGGTTTTTAAGCCTTTCTACCAGGCCAGAAGGACTTGCTATGTCACAGATCCCCCCACTTAAAATATTACGGGCTGCCGGAACCTGTGACGGACAGCACGTAATCCGAGAAAGGGCATCGGCATTACTGTGCAGTCTACCCGCTCGGTGCTGCACCACAAAATCATAAGCCTGTAACGCTAAATGCCATCGGGTTAACCTGGCGTTAGTGTTTCTCATCTGATGCAACCATTTTAAGGGCGCATGGTCAGTAATCAAATAAAATTTTCGGCCTGTCAAATAAAACCGCAAGGACTCTATCGCCCACTTAATTGCGAGACACTCGCGTTCTACGGTAGAATACTTCTGTTCCGCTCTGGACAATTTCCGACTTAAGTAAGTCACCGGATGTTCAATACCCTCAAATATCTGGGACATTACTGCTCCTAATCCCGTTTCGGAAGCGTCGGTTTGTACCAAGAATGGCATGTTAAAGTTAACCCCCCTAAGGACCGGGGCTGTACATAACCTGTCTTTCAGCGTTATGAACACTTCCTCCGCCTCTGGTGTCCACTTGAGGTTATTCGGGGCATTCTTCCTGAGCATGTCTGTTAGCAGGGCACTTTCCTCCGCAAATTTGGGAATAAAGCGGCGGTAGTAGTATCCCACCAGGCCCAGGAATCCCCGCATTTGTCTTTTGTTCAGTGGGCATGGAAAGTTCTTCACGCTTTCCACCTTACTAGCTAAGGGCTCTACCACCCCTCCTCCCACCATGTGGCCTAAGTATTTCACTTTTGTGCCGGCGAAGAGACACTTCCCGGGGTTCACCGTGAGACCCGCTTTCCTTAGCGTATTCAAGACTGCCTCTACCCTGGGCAAATGCTGGGCCCATGTGGTGCTATGGATGACAATGTCGTCCATATATGCCCAGGCGTATTCGTGGTGGGGCCGTAAGATGTGATCCACCAGCCTTTGACAGGTGGCCGCTGCCCCGTGAAGCCCAAAAGGCATACGCCGGAATTGAAACAACCCTATCGGGGTAGAAAAGGCTGTCTTAGGTTTGGAGGCCTGGGTGAGTGGTATTTGCCAATAACCTTTCGTTAGGTCTAATGTGGTCAAATACTTCGCCTGGCCCAATTTGTCTAATAGGTCCTCAATTCGAGGCATGGGATACGCATCGAAGTCAGAGATATTATTTATTTGTCTAAGATCGATACAGAAGCGCAGACTTCCATCTGGTTTGGGCACTAACACGATAGGGCTGGACCAGGGGCTTCTGGATTCTTCGATGATGCCCATTCGGAGCATGTCCCTTACCTGCTCTATCATTTCCTTTTTCCGTGCCTCTGGTAGCCTATAGGGGCATTGCCTAATTATTTTTCCCGGTTCTGTAATAATTTCATGGGCAACGATTCTGGTTTCCCCTGGCAATGTCGTCAGGACATCGGAGAACCTATCTAACACCCTTCTAAGTTCCTGTTGCTGTTGCCCTGATAACCCGTCCCCTATATGTGGCCCTGGAGTTTCCCTCCAATCGGCGGGCTGAGGACCAAAATCGTCCTCCTTCTGTTCTTCGGTGACAGCTGTCAGCCCTTTTAAATCTCCCACTCTGGTAGACCCAAATCCTCCTTCTCCTCTCCCCGTGGGAGTTAATGAGGCCACTTCTACCACCTCCGGGAAACCTACGCGCTCGCAGATCATTTGCGCGACCCTGTCACCTACCTTCACCTGGAACTCTTCCTGACTGAAATTAAACATTAGCACCTTTACCTCTCCGCGAAAATCGGGGTCAATTACCCCAGCTCCTATGTCTATAAAATATTTGGTGGCTAGGCCTGACCTGGGTGCTATCCTTCCATAGCATCCGGGCGGGATTTGGACCTTCACCCCTGTACTTATTAGGGCCTTCCCTCCCCTGGGTATCACCCTATCTTCCACACTAAACAGGTCGTATCCTGCGGCAGCTTCCGACGCTCGCTGGGGACCCCTGGCCTGAACTGACATCTTACAATACTGAAGTAGGAACTTTGGTTTTTCCGGAGTTATATTCTTTTCTTTGGCTGGGCATTGTGGGCTACTTTTCCCCGGTTTTCCGAACAGAGGGCAGGGGACTTTAGTCGCGATGGCCTCCAATCTAGGTAAATCTTGGGACTCCACCTCTCCTTCCCCCGAGGGAGCTTCACAGGGGGTGGATATTACATTCTGTTCAGTGGTAAGACCTTCCTCGAGCCCTTGTCTAAAGGGTGGCCAATCCTTACCCAAGACGACGCTCTGTGGAAGGCAGGGGACCACCGCCATCAACATCTTCCTGTCTGTTCCCAGCCCGCTTATTCCTATTTCATATAAGGGGTAATGGTAAGATGCCCCATGTATGCATCTTATTTTAACCCTTCCCACGGCTTGACCTGGTGCTGACTGGGCTTGTATGTCCTCCCAGAGCCGTTGGGAGACCATGCTCTGGTCAGCACCAGAGTCAAGCAGTGCCTGGGCTTCTATACCTGTACCGGGAGTAAAAACCCTGATTGGCCTTTCTTTTCAATACCAGCCATTAATGCCCTGCGTGCATCACAGTCCCTTTGAAAATGTCCCATGCCCCCACATTTAAAACATTTTCCCCTCATGTTGGACATATATACATTTTCATCAGACAATTTATACGATGCATTCTTACTCTTAGTATCAGCCATTGCTGCACCTGGAGCGCTGGATTTTGGGGCTTTGGCAAATTCAGCCTCAAAATACCGCTCCGTCATACCAGCTGCTTCCTCTGCAGTTTTGCAGTCCTGCAGCATAAGGAAGGTTTTTACTTCCGCTGGTATTGCCTCTAAATATTGTTCTAAAATTAGCTCATCCATTATGGACTCAACCGTTCTATGCTCCGGTTTTACCCATTTCCAGGCCAACCCTTTCATTCTATAGTAAAGGGCCTTTGGAGTTTCTCCAGGCCTCAACTTGGCCTTCCTAAATTGGCGCCTATAGAATGAAGGTGTTAGCCCGAGCCTATCCCTCACCACATTTTTAATCGCCTCATAGTCAGTTGTTAATGCAACAGGCATTGACTTGTAAGCTAATAGGGCTTCACCAGATAGGGACATGGCAAATCTGAGAGCCCATTGTTCTCTAGGCAGCTTCATTGCCTCTGCCAGACGCTCAAAGGCGTCCACATACTCATCAATGTTATCTGTGGAAGACAACTGTCCCAGCCTAAAGACATCCCCACCAAACAGTCCTACCCCACGGGTATACTCTGGCAAGTCTTTTGTGGGCTCCTGTTGTTGCTTCTTTACCAACAGCTCCATTAACTCCTTCAACGGCTTTTGTTGTTCCATGATGGCAGCCATGGCTTGATCCTGGACTCTGCGGGTCATTTCCAGCTGTTTGTCCCACTGGAGAGACATCCATCTTAACATCTCTTGGGGATCCATTTCAGCTGCTCAGGTACCTGGAAAAGACACAAGAAAAAGACCCAAGTGCCGTCCACACAAAAAAAAAATTTTCCTCTTTTTTTTTTTTTTTTTTCACTTGTGCACTACTGCTGTGCACCACCTTTCTCTGTTTATCCCTCTACACTTATGCCTAGCCCCTTTTACCTGGGCTCAGTGTAGAGTCAAGCACTGAGAAAGTAGTTTCTTTGTCTGACCGGTAGTCAGTCGAGCACCGGCTCCTCCTGGGTATCAGCTGCCCCTTGCTGCTGGACTCTTGTCCCTCCATGTGTCCTTTAAATCCGAGTAAAATCCAAACTACTACGCCATTGTGATCCCTCCCCTTTCCAGTACCCGTAGGTAGGGGTTAAGGAGTTTAAGTTCCTTCTTTAAACCAATGTTCTGCTACTTCCTGGAGCAGTGCTCGTAGGGAAATGTAGTTTACCACCAGTTCAAATGAAGAGTAGTGTGACTCAGAATGTTTGCAAGCAAAAAGGGATTTATTTCCCCTCCCGGGGTTGGACTTCACAAGGATAAAAAGGTAACACAAAATATCTGCTCTCTGGCAGCAAAAAGGACAAAAATAAGAATAGCTTTCTTCAGCATGAAATAAACATTTTTCTTTCCAGCAGGTTGAAATTCAGCACATGGTTTCATACAGCTCTGTTTCCCTCACAGCCAGCTTGTATTTTCTTCACCATATCTCTAACATAAAGATATTATCTGTTCAGCTAATGTAATCGTGCAATCCATTTCCTCTGTGGGGTAATTCATATAGGACGGCTCTGTGTCCATATGTTCCACCTCTGAGGTAGGAATAATCTGACCAGCTCTTTCTAGGGCCGCGCCCTTTTCTTCAACCCTGAGCTTTTCAAAACATTCAGGTTAAAGCCAGTATTGTAGCCCCAACCTTCCAGGTCATTACATTCACATGGATTCCTGTAATCCCGGCCCTTGGGCTTACCTGGGGACCTGGCTGTGGAAGCTTTTCTCTGGGGTTTAAAAATACCGGTTGGTTCCCTGCTGAACCTGTGTGAGGCAGTTTCCAAATGCCTTCCTGGCTGTTTGTAATCCCGTGTATGCTTCAGCTGGTCTGGTCTGCTCCTTTGATAGCTCTCAGCCGGAGCCTCTGACCTCCCTTCAGCTGAAAACTCCTTCTAACTTCTGACCGGAAGTCTGCTTTCCTCTCTCTCTCCTCCCTCTCTGCCTGCTGGGGCCTCCTTCTGAGACAGCCTTCCTGGGTAGGGCCTGGCTCCACCCCCTAGCAGGTGTTCAAACTTTCCCCGTGACTCTTTGCTAAACTGATAGCAGGGGCGTGTTTCCTTCTCTCGTGCCTGGTTTCCCTGACAACTGGTAGCCATGTGCCTTTGTTTATCTTGCAGCCCTGCACTTTCTACCTGGTTTTTAAGCCTTTCTACCGGGCCAGAAGGACTTGCTATGTCACAACTTTCACTCGTGATATTGCAGGCATTCTGCACACTCATGGTGACACTCTTGTAACTTTGGGAGAGAATCCAGAATTTAGAGGATTCTCTTAGTACTGTTTAGGCATTGATTACCTCTTCTATGAAAGATCATTTAATACTTTAAATCAGAACACCTGATCGTACTCTTGCACAATCTGTACATTGATCAAGAAGCAACAGTTCGAACGGAACAAGGAGAAACAGAATGGTTTAAAATAAGCAAAGGTGTAAGACAAGGCTGCATACTTTCCCCCTACCTGTTTAATTTATATGCAGAACAAATCATCAGAGAAGCAGGTTTGTATGAAGACAACAGAGGTGTGAAGATTGGTGGAAGACTCATCAACAACCTTCGCTATGCCTTTGATACCACATTACTGGCTGAAAGTGAAGATGATCTGAAACATTTGCTTCTCACAATCAAAGAACATAGGGGTATGTTTACTAACCTTCTTAATGTGCGCCCGGCGTTAGTGTGCAGGCTGCTATATAAGGAGTGGGCGTTTCAGTCTAAAGTAGCAAAACGGGATTAGCGCGCGATAACGTGCGCTGCTGCGCACATTATCGGGCAAAGCGCTGCTAAGCGCGTTACCGCACGGTAATCTTAAGTAGGCGCACAGACATCCAAACATAGAAACAGAAGTGTAGCACAATGGTTAATAGACTGACTGATGATTCAGGAATCATGAGTTCGATCCCCCAGTGTGCCTAATGCATAAGGCTGGCTGAGGCATCAGCTTTGACATGTAAGTATTGTTTCCTGAGGCATTTTATTTGTATTGTAATTATTCCTGCCAGCAAACACACCCTCACGTGCCGTAACCTAAGGTGCCGCATAAGGCACTCCATAGGGCACATTATAAAGTGCACTGTCTGCCACGGCACCCTATAATGTCCCCTAGAGGGCATCCTATAAGGCGCTCCATAGGACACTTTATAAGGCACCTTATACGGATTGTAACCATAAGGTGCCTCAGAAGGCGCCTTATAGGGTGCCTTCTGAGGCACCTTATGGTTACAGTACCCTGAGGGTGTTTTGCTGGCAGCACTAATGTACATTAAAAATAGACAATGCTTTGGACAGCCCTATCAAATAACCCCACTGTGGCTTTGAACCCATGATCTCTGGTTCCACAAGCAGTGAAGTAACCAGTGGGCTACAGCTCCATAGCTACTAGCAAACACCTGGCTGGCTGCAGAAGGACTGCACGTCACCACACAGTCTGCTGTGGTCACCAGGATAGGGTTAACCCACCCATACCCATGATGCACTGCACATGCAAATCAGCAGTCTACAGATGATCACAAGATGGGGTATGCACCCCCACAGCACCTCGGCCTGGTAGGGGGAACTGACCTTGTGTGGTACTGGCACAGAGTAGCTACACACCGTCACATTGTGCAGGTACTGTACTCACCCTGAGTGTGAGGTAGGGCACCCAGCACCAGGTACACAGCAGAAATAGGCCATGCTGCAGGTCCCCAGCAGTGCAAATTTGTGAGATAGGTAGTCTCTGCAGACACACCTTGGATACATCTGTATTTCTCAGTCAGGTTTAGCCCTTATGGATCCATAGGAGGATTATGTACCACCCCCCCCCCCCCCTTCTGGGGCTGAGGGTGGTAAACGGTCTCCCACCAACAGATCCACATTCTACCTCCCTGCAATGGTGGCAGTAGAGGGGACCATCAACCCCCGTCCTGCTGGGGAACAGACACCTACAGGGCAGTCAATGCAGCTCTGTACACATCCATAAAGCAATAGCAGACAGACATTAGGCCTGGATATGCTAAGCTGCACCCTACCACTATCTGATATTCTCCTGCAGCAAGCCTTCAGCCGCTGCACCCTGCAAGGTGTTCCAGCAAGTCACATACCAGCTGCAGACATTCTGCTAGCTAGTCCATAGTGCATGTTCCTGGTGGAAATGCGTGCACCCAGAACTGGGATGTCAGCATACACACCAAGCAGATAAGTCAGTGACTGGGCCCCAAAAGGGAACCCATAAATATCACATGAGAGAAATATTATATAGCACTATGGGGGAACCTAGCCATGCCGTGGTCACTGCTCAGTCAGGGTGAGAGTGATCTCCCAGCAGAACATGCTGTGGCTACCCTGTCTGTGCAGGTGGTGGCCGGGCACTACAATGTCCCAGCCATTGCCCTATGCCCTGTGCAGATGCATCCTGGCCAGGCCACCCTGTCCGGGCTATACCCATGGTACCTTGCTCCTCATTATGCACATTGGCAGGCCAATACTGGCAACAGTGCTGGCAGTGTGGGCTGTGGAGGGTGTTTACCGCCACCACACATTGGATAGACAGACACACACTCCCACACCTATGCCAGCATTGTGCCACTATAGAGGTGTTTGGCAGCCCTGGCCACCACACCAGTCCTGGGCACAGTGCAGGCATGGATATGGTACGCAATACTGTTGGGGGTCACTCCCCAGGGTGGTAAACACTGTCAGACACCAGACCTGAAACACACTCCACCGACATCAGAAAGGTTGCTATGATGGAGCTCAATCAGCAAACTGTGCTTAACGTAGGAATTGCTATCTGCCAGTAATCATAGCTACCTTTTGATAGCTGTGTACCGTATTCCCAGGTTTAGGGTGGCATTGCTAAGGTATGCAAGTGCTAGTATTGGGAGATGCACGCAGGGCCCAATGTCCTGCCTCTCCAGGAGGCATTGGCTAATGGAGCCTGTGGGTGTGGGTGTGTCTGCCCCTGTTGGTTGCTGCTTTATGGCAAAGGTTCCCAACTCCAGTCCTGGTGTGCCAAACACTGTTTGGGTTTTCATGCTGTCCCTCATGAATATGCATGAGATACATCTGCATACCATGGGGGCAGTGCATAGATATGCAGCACAGGTATCTTTATTAAAGGCAGCATGGAACCTGAATGGTGTTTGGCCCTCCAGGACTGCATTTGGGTGACTCTGCTCTAGGTAATGCGCCTGTTTATGGTGTCTGTGCTCTGTAGGGTAAAATGTAGGTGTTTTGGGCATGTTTACGTCATCTGCAATAAAGGTTCTGTCTGTATTAGCACGTTTTAGTAGTGGGTAAAAAATGGGGGCTGGGCTGGCAGGAACCACAGCTGGGACTTGAACCTGTGACCTTCTGCTCCTGAACACACTGGCTGTGTGCACTGCACCACCATGTTGCCACAGAGACAGTACATTCCCTGGGGATATCATGACTGTTCATCAGACGGGGCCTGTCTGTTGCAGTGCATGGCACCCACCTACACAGGGTTAGGCCACGGTCTGCTCTGGGCAGCTGCCACTGCCCCCTCCACCACCAGTGCCCCTTTGCCACCCTGCTGACATGCCCTTCTGCTGGTGGTGCTGGTGGAGCGCAGTCTCAGGCCATCCAGTGTGCGGGTATGCGGCTGCCTATGGTGCGGGTTCTGAGGTAGGGGTGCCTGCATAGGTGTCCACGCTTCCCCTCAGCACCGCCTGCCACTGTTCTGTGCCCTTGGGGGTCCCTACTGGGTGCTATCCCCTGTGACACTGTGGGAAGCACACTCGTGCCCATGCTGGGCCCTCATTAGTTGCTGTCTGGCTGCTCTACTGTTTCAGCATTCCTATGGGCCACCTAGGCATCACCCTAGTCCGCACTGTGGCCCAGCTGCAGTACAGCATGTGCCGTCTGCAGCCCTCTGTGTCCCCTTTCCCAGCATCTGTCCAGTTGCCCGTTCCGACATGCCCACCCTGCTGTTGTGGAACATGTGCACCCCATAGGAAACCTGTCCAATGGAGAGGGAAACCCTGATGAGTGCAATTGCACTGTAGGATCATTCACCTTGTATGGGGACGGAGCATAGACCCTTCCAAAATTCATATCTTTTTTTGGAGCTTTCTCGGGAGTGCTTTTTGATGTTTCCCATTAATATCACTATTGCCCAGCTTGATTATGTTTTTTTTATATTTTGTTGGGGTCATTTTCAATGTTTCTTTTCACTTTTGTTCCGTGCACATGTATCACACTTATCACTTTTTTGTAGGTTTCCCTGGTTTTGCTGTACATTGCTGACAGAAATGGTTTCTCTGCCCTTTAAATCAGCTCTAACGCCAGGGTTTCACTGGCGTTAGTTTTGAGCCTCGGATTTCACATCATTAGTATGTGGGGAGCCTCTCCCCTCCCACTTTCCACCCATTGACCCCTTCTCTCCGCACCTGGGGAGCCTTCCTCCGCCCTCCGGGAGCCTTTCCCCACCTTCAGCACTCATTTATTTATTTATTTATTTAACAGTTGCTTATATACCGCTACCTTCCACAGATCAGGTGCCGCTGTGCGCGTTAACGCATTTGTGCCGCTGTGCGCGTTAACGCGCGCTAAGGTACCTGAGCGCCTGATAAAGCACCATTAACGCGCGTTAAGGCACCTTAATGCGCGGTAACATCACAGAGCGCACATTAAGAAGGTTTAGTAAACATACCCCATAGTCTCAAAATGGGCCTGCACCTTAATGTAAAGAAGACAAAGATCATGACAACTGGCATAATCAACAGGTTCATCGTTGAAGGAGAATAAATTGAAATCGTGAACAACTTTAACCTACTTGGATCAACTATCAATAAAGAAGCAACAAGCAGTCAAGAAATCAGATGACGCATTGCTCTTGGCAGAATGGCTATGAAAGACCTAGATAAGATTCTCAAGAGCAGAGATGTCTCTCTCCATACAAAGATTTGACTTGTTCAAGCCATGGTATTTTCAATAACATCATATGGATGTGAAAACTGGACAGTGAAAAAGATAGACAGGAAGAAAATTGATGCCTTTGAATTATGGTGCTGGCGGCGAATACTGTGTATACCATGGACTGCCCGAAGAACAAACCAGTCGGTACTAGAGGAGATCAAACCTAAGCTTTCTTTAGAAGCTCAGATGACAAGACTTCGACTTTCATACTTTGGACACATCATGCGAAGAGAGAGATCATTAGAGAAGGACATCATGCTTGGCAAGATAGAAGGTCAACGCAAAAGAGGAAGGCCAGCAATGAGATGGATCGATACAATAACAGCAGCTACGGGTACCAGTCTGTCAACAATGAGCCGCCTGACTGAAGACCGAACACAATTTAGGATAGCTATCCAGAGGGTCGCCATGAGTCGAGTTCGACTCGACGGCACTTAACAACAACAACAATAAATTTGAAAGTCTAGAAAACTCCTTTAGATCTCATAACCTGCGGCTATTAAATTTTCTGGTAGTCCAGCTTCTAATGTCCTTTGAGTTATTTAAAAAGTATGTGAAGGATATTTTGTTATGTGATTCATTTGATGTAACTGGTGTTTCCTCTATCTACTATTTACCCTGCAATTTTATGGTTTATACTCGAGAGGCAGAGGCCGCTCAACCAAAAACTTTGGTTAATACTGATTTGACAGAGTTCCTGGAGACCTCTTGAGTTGATCTCTCAGAGCGCGCTACACTTTTAGTTACCTTTGCTATGGAGTGGGATAAAACCGCTATTTAGGGGTCTTTATTTTTCAAAGAAAAATACTCCTTTTCTCGGGCAACCATTGACCATTTTTCCCGATGTTGCTAAGGCAACTCAACTATGTTGGAAATTTTTTTGCAGTTAAAGCCAAAATTTATTGCAATTGGTGCTATGTTCTAAAATGTCATTGTAAGTGTCATTTTACCCATATGGGCAATAGATACATGTTTACTGAGGTATCTTAGCTAGAAGGTTTTCTGGTGGATAAATCTCCTTAGTAGGGTTTTGTTTTTTGTCCCCTTTCCTTAATAAGGGTTTGGTTGAGATGTTAACTGGGGTAGATGTATTCACTTTTGGGTCTATTCCGTCCCGTAAATAGTGGAGATGGATGTCCCGTTGTGACGTCCATCCCCGCTATTCATTCCCCTCGCCGTCCCTGACTAAGCCTCCCCAAATGAACAAGGAGTTTGTATGGGGAGGCTTAGACAGGGGCGGGATGGGGCAGTGCAAAGGCGGAGTTAGGGCAGGCAATGGGCAGTCTATGGCCCCCGACATACAGGGTTGATTCTGAAGCCCTGTATGTCTGGGGCTGGCAGACTGGACGAGGGACTTGTTCCACCTGGGAGGTGGAATAAGTCCCCCTAGACGTTGGGGGATGGGAGGCCTGGCCAGGATCAAAGAGGTGAGGGAGTGCAGGAGATTCCCTGCAGCCTGACCCTGGCCATGGGAGGCCAGATCGGGTGTTGGGCTGTGGGGAAAGGCAAAAGTGGTTGGCAGCCAGGGATCGGGGATCCATTCAGGAGCTGCGATGCCATGGCAATCGGATGCTATGGCACCATGGTGCCATTCAGAGGAGCTTGACTGACTTAGCCGGGCAGGGGCCTGAACATGCAGGCCAATGGGAATCTGGTCCTGGCCTGCAGATACAGGCCTAGACGCGATTCTGATCCCACAGGGGCTAGACATGCCCCGCGGGATCAGAATCAGTTCTATCTCTGTGCATCCAGTTATCTCTGTATTTTTGTCCTTTTTTTTTTGTTATTGTGTATACTGTTGCAGCTCGGAAAGTCACAAATTCCAACCCAGTCGAACATATCACCCCAATATTGTATGATTTGCACTGGCTCCCTGTACAGAGCCGCATAAACTATAAAATTCTAGTTACAACTTTCAAACTTCTCAATTATAATGAGAGCGGAAAGGTATGAAGGGACGATATCATTGAGAAGTTTGAAAGTAATTGGTAATTACCAAGGAAACCCACACTCACATACGAGACTGTAACAAAAATAAAATCACAATCCCATCAGATTTCAGGAAATCAAGAAAAATAACAAACAATAAAGCATTCTCCCACATTGCCCCTAACCTTTGGAACTCCCTTCCAGACTACCTAAGAGAAATAAAGGACCTCTCAACATTCTGAAAAGAACTCAAAACACACCTCTTTATCCTTTACTTTGGAAATGAACCTAATAGTAACAACCCCACCCCCTCAACTAATTAATCCATCAATCAAACTTCATCCCCCCAGCTGAGCTACTCAAATCAATATCCTTTCACATTTGACAATCAAACTTGTATATAGTTTTACGTTTACGACTGTTTTCTTTTAAAACAATATTAATGTAAGTAGTTATAATTCGTTCTTTGTAAATGAATACGTACCTTCCATTGTACTATTCTAAGTTTGTTTCATTGTAAACTGTGTTTGATTGCCCGGAAAATGTGGTATAAAAATTTATGATAAATAAAATAAATAAATAAATTTCCTATGGTTCATTTCTAATCATTACAATTGCATAAATAATAATAAAAAAAATATGGTGGAGGTTCCATAATGTTGTGGGGCTGTTTTGTTGCCTCAGGAACTGGAGGTCTGGAGCGTATTCTAGGAATCATGAAGTCAGAGGACTACCAAGGTATTTTGGAGCAAAACGTGCTACCTAGTGTCAGAAAGCTAGGTGTGGGTTGAAGGACATGGGCCCTCCAGCAGGACAGTGACCCAAAACATATATCCAAAAGAATAGTTGAAAAGGAACAAAAGGACTGTTTTAAAATGGCCAGCACTGAGTCCTGATCTCAATCCAATTGAGAATCTTTGGAAAGAGCTGAAATCAGCCATTGGTAGCAGGAATCCTGGAAACGTTCATGAGCTGGAACAAATCACAGTTAGAGTGGGAGAAACTACCAGCAAACAAATGGTAGTTTGGAGGCTGTCATCACTGCCAAGGGTTGTGCAACAAAATATTAGGGAAGGGTGCTATTAATCCTGTCCAGGTCATGTGTTTTTTTTCCCTCAGATATTACTACATCTAAGTTGCACAGACATCTTTTTTTTGTATATCTTTGAACATACTATTAAAATACTTTGACATAGAGTTGGAATATTTCCAATGATTTCTCAAGATATTGTACACAACATACCTTGAATGCAAGGGTGCCAATAATGTTGATCACAACTGTAGGTGTCCCTGACCTGGAAGTGCATGCAGGCGGCCACATTGACATCCCCAGTAGGGACGTCTGGGTTGGGAAAGTCCATCTCAGGTAATTTAGCATAAGGGGACATCTAGCGACATAGCAAGTGAAAACATGAGCTCCCATTCCCCGTCAGTGTTCATTACTATAGTGTAAAATGCACGTGATATAAGTGTAGCTCCTTCTCCACACCTTCCAGATGTTTGCTTAAAAAATGAGCACTTGTCATATGCCTGTTTGTGCCTGGAGCAGTTATAACTTTAGAATTGATTCGGGACATCTGGGGTGTTTCTGAGATGAGGGGGGATGTCCAGGTTTTTAGGAACTCACCAGCCACACCTCTGCCATGTTCCCATCCCTCGCACTAGGGACATCCACAGATTCAGCTTCTAAAATGGCTCTGGGGTTATCTCAGGGATTTGGACGTCTACGTGTTTGCAGACATCCAAATAATGAATAGCACTTTTAAAGTAACTCCCTAAGTGTCTTTATAAAATAGGCCCAAAATAGACACTGTCATGAGGCTGGAGCTAGAGAAGAAACAGTGTTGAAAAAAACTCCTGATTTTCATGGAACTCAGAAAAGGCAGAGAACGCAGTTCCAGTGCAGCTCAGCCAGAGGGCGCATGAACAATTACACAGTACCTGAAGCAATGTGCTCTAGCATTGATCACATTAGTAACAAGCAGTTTCACCTGTCCTCAAACTCAGAACGTGCAAACCAGAAATCCCTTTATAAAGGAAACCAGATGATCAGTGAAAGAGGAACAGGAACAGGAGGAAGAGGTACCAGGAGAGATAGAGGCAAGAGCAAGTGCTGGGGAAGTGGCAAGAGCGAGGTCAGAAGGACCGGCAGCAGGACCATTGAGAGAAGCCTGGAACAGGAAGGCTTCCATGTGCAGCCAACTCAAGGAGACAGAATCCAAAAGAGGTATACTCAAAGGGATAAAGTCCAGAGAGGCCAAAGGTATTGGAACGGAGTCCAAAGCCAAGCAAACCAAAGAAGCAGCTTGCCTGATGAAAGCAGCTCTCCTAGCCCAAGTAAGTCTCCTATGTTAAACCAGAAAGGCACAAGGAAAGCAGATTCCTTCTACAGTGATACTTATGCCAAGAAACACAGAGAGTGGAAATCCACATCAGGTTTTCCTGGTAACTCTGATTGTAGAGCAGTGCATGGAACAGCTTGTCACCCTGAGAAGCTACGTCGCAAGCTGAGTCCTGGGTGTGGCAGCCTACAGAAGCCAAGGTATGAAAAGCCTTTCATTATAAGGGAAAGTTTAAATGATGAAAACCTTATGCAAATAGATAAGCCTCAGAAAGTTAGAAGGAGTAAAGCTAACCTTTTAAAAGTTCTTCCCAACAGTGTGCTAAGGAAGTTGTATGAGAAACCGAAGAGCCCCTGTGAGGAGTTAACAGATACTGAAGACAGTCATAGCATTGAAGAAGGTAGTGACCTAGAATCAATGGACTTTGATTGTGAAACCAGTGTTCCCATTCCTCAGAGTGAACCAATGGAATGTAACTTCTGTTCAAGAACTAGCTTGATTGCCTTGCTAGAGGTATAGAGAAAAGAGAACTCTGCATATGGTGAAGTTGATAATCATTTGTTTCCTGATGTTAATTTCTATTGATTTCAAAGAAGCCTTAACCCAGATAAACAGTTAATTGTGAAGCCTACAACCCTTAACTGTTTATATAACGGTGGAACCTTTTTGTTAGAGGAAAGAATTACTTTCATTTTCTCTTTAGCGTCTTAGGGCGTTGTCCCAACATCCAACAACTACGCCATTATGTCCCCAGGCGCCCCTACTGGCGTAGGAAATAAGGGCGTCCGGTGACATTTAATTTATTTTAAGGAGTGGTTGAGCTGAAGGACCAGGAGGATTCTGGTCCTTGTAGTGCAGAACTCCTTATAAAGAACAATCTACGCCAAAGTGTAGGGTAATAAGGCTTTATTTCCCCGGTCAACGCTTAGGTTCAATAAGACACAAAAGAAAATGAAAGTAATTCTTTCCTCTAACAAAAAGGTTCCACCGTTATATAAACAGTTAAGGGTTGTAGGCTTCACAATTAACTGTTTATCTGGGTTAAGGCTTTTTTCAAATCAATAGAAATTAATATCAGGAAACAAATGGTTATCAACTTCACCATATGCAGAGTTCTCTTTTCTCTATACATCTAGCAAGGCAATCAAGCTAGTTCTTGAACAGAAGTTACATTCCATTGGTTCACTCTGAGGAATGGGAACACTGGTTTCACAATCAAAGTCCATTGATTCTGGGTCACTACCTTCTTCAATGCTATGACTGTCTTCAGTATCTGTTAACTCCTCATAGGGGCTCTTCGGTTTCTCATACAACTTCCTTAGCACACTGTTGGGAAGAACTTTTAAAAGGTTAGCTTTACTCCTTCTAACTTTCTGAGGCTTATCTATTTGCATAAGGTTTTCATCACTTAAACTTTCCCTTATAATGAAAGGCTTTTCATACCTTGGCTTCTGTAGGCTGCCACACCCAGGACTCAGCTTGCGACGTAGCTTCTCAGGGTGACAAGCTGTTCCGTGCACTGCTCTACAATCAGAGTTACCAGGAAAACCTGACGTGGATTTCCACTCTCTGTGTTTCTTGGCATAAGTATCACTGTAGAAGGAATCTGCTTTCCTTGTGCCTTTCTGGTTTAACATAGGAGACTTACTTGGGCTAGGAGAGCTGCTTTCATCAGGCAAGCTGCTTCTTTGGTTTGCTTGACTTTGGACTCCGTTCCAATATCTTTGGCCTCTCTGGACTTTATCCCTTTGAGTATACCTCTTTTGGATTCTGTCTCCTTGAGTTGGCTGCACATGGAAGCCTTCCTGTTCCAGGCTTCTCTCAATGGTCCTGCTGCCGGTCCTTCTGACCTCGCTCTTGCCACTTCCCCAGCACTTGCTCTTGCCTCTATCTCTCCTGGTACCTCTTCCTCCTGTTCCTGTTCCTCTTTCACTGATCATCTGGTTTCCTTTATAAAGGGATTTCTGGTTTGCACGTTCTGAGTTTGAGGACAGGTGAAACTGCTTGTTACTAATGTGATCAATGCTAGAGCACGTTGCTTCAGGTACTGTGTAATTGTTCATGCGCCCTCTGGCTGAGCTGCGCTGGAACTGCGCTCTCTGCCTTTTCTGAGTTCCATGAAAATCAGGAGTTTTTTTCAACACTGTTTCTTCTCTAGCTCTAGCCTCATGACAACACCCAATGTCCTGCACCTAGTCAGAGGTTTCAGTGGCATTCTCTGCATGGTGCTTCTGAAAATTCATGGAGAAGGAGGAACTTACATGTTTAGTGGTCGCTGCTGAATGTATAAATGCCTTTGTATATCCGGTCTCACATCTCTTGGTTCTTTCATTGGTTTATTTCATTAAAAAATACATTTTTTCATTTGGTGAATTAATTTAATTTTGCATAGTTCAAGCTGTATTTTCCCCTTCATTGCTGAACAGGTACAAAAAGTTGAAGCAGAAAAAGCGAAGATCCTAAACAGCAAAAAAGTATGTACACTATTTAATCTATTAAAAATGACCTTTAAAATGGCATACCAGACCTCCAGAAATGCTGAGGCCTGAGTTACCTGGTTAAACACAGCACACCAAAACTAACCATGGGAAAAATTCAGCAAAATCTAATGGGGTTAGAAAGTGTTATACAACGGAACAGAAGATGAAGGTAAAATGAGTCAACTTAGGTTGGATCTTTGCTTCTGTCTGCTAGGATTGGCTTGGTATAAGTGACATGCATATTCCAGGGGAGGTAAGGAAAATTATTGCTTCTACTGAGGTGTTGTGTAGGGATGTGCATGCCAAAATTGTTCCGTTTGGTGAGTATTTGTCCCCAGACCCCATTCAGTTGGTGTTTGGACACTGAATCATTCATGCATTTGTCTCATTTGTCCCCATTCAAGTCTATGGGGAAAGGTTTTTTTGGTTTGTTTTTTTTACAGTGAGGCTTATTTATTTATTTATTTATTTAACATTTTCTTCTATACCGCGCTATTAAAATCAGCGCGGTGTACATCGAACAAGAATACTGCAATGTATACAAATAACATTGAGTTTACAAATAACAGGGAATTGAACATGGGGGAGAAAACGGGGAAACTAAATACATATTAACTCAAACTATGTACAATGCTCTAATGTAACTGGGTGTTGCATTAGTTTTGTGAAGGTTGGTAGGGTTTGGGGGACTACCTATTATTTGTGGTGTTGACGTGCAGGGGCGACTGGTGTGTGGGGGAAGTTTGCAGGTTGTTAGTTGTGCTTCTATCGCTGGAGGTTTCTGAGTAGCATTTTGTGAACAGGTGGAGCTTTATGGCTTTTCTAAATAGGATGAGGCTTTTTATTCCACGGATTTCGTGGGGGAGTGCATTCCAGTTTGACGGGGCAAATAATGAGAAGGCTCTGTTGGAGGTAGCTTTTGTGCACTTAGTCATTAACTTAGGGACTGCTAATGTGTTCCGTGCAGTAGATCTTCTGTTTCTGTTTTCTGGGGTGCCATGAATTAGTTTGCTGATTGGTGTAGGGGGGGTAGTTATTTAGGGCTTTGAAAGTGAGGACCAATGATTTGTATTGGAGCCTGGCATGTAGAGGTAGCCAATGCAATTCTTTCATGATGGGTGTTATGTGGTCGGATCTTGACGATCCGGAGAGGACTCTTGCGGCTGCATTCAAGGCTAAGCGGAGGGGGTTTAAAGTTGATTGTGGGAGGCCGTGCAGGATGATGTTTGCAAAATCGACATGTGGAAGGACTAGTGCCTGGAAGGTTGTCCGATAGTCTGTGAAGTCCAGTAGGTGTCGAAGGTGGCGTAGAGTTCTGATTTTATGGTATATTGCCTTTGTGATGTTTTTGATATGCGTTGTCATGCTCAGGTGCTGGTCCAGGGTGATGCCGAGGTAACGGATTGTGGATTTGGACTTCAACTCTACATTGTTGACACGTAGTGATGAAGGAGGTATGAATTTGAGGTTCTTTGTGACAAATAGGACATCTGTTTTACTGTGATTGATCCATAAGTTTTGTGATAATAGCCAATTGGCTACTGCTTCGAAGCAGTTGATGATTGGGGAGAGCACTGGTTGGTCTATCAAGAACGGCATGTAAAGGAGGATGTCATCAGCGTATGCCAGGCACTTTACGTTGAAGGATCGAATCAAGTCACATATCGGCTGCATATAAATGTTGAACATCAGGGATGATAAGGACGATCCTTGGGGAACTCCCTGTGTTTGCAGAAATGGTTTGGAAGATGCTTGGCCAACCTTGACTTGTTGCCACCTATTAGATAAGTAGGATTCACACCATTTTAGCGCTGTGCTTTGGATCCCCTTTTCTTTTAGGCGTTGTATAAGTATGTCATGGCTCACCGAGTCGAAGGCGGCAGATATGTCCAGGAAGATGAGGACAAAGCCTTGTTGTATGTTGTTGATTCCTGTGATCAGATCGTTGAACAGGGTTGTGAGGACAGTGTCTACTCCGTGTGCTTCCCTGAATCCGTGTTGGACAGGATCCAACGGTGCTTGGGTGTCGATATGTTGCTGGATTTGTTGTTGAGCGGCTTTTTCGATGATCTTAGCAAGCTGTGGGATGCTCGATATTGGTCTAAAGGATTCTACTTTCGAAGGGTCTAGTTTGTTGTTTTTTAGTAGGGGCTTGATAGAGGTGCTTTTGAGACTCTGCGGGAATGATCCAGTGATAAAGGACTGGTTCAGTATGTTAGCCAGGATGTTGCTTATGTCATGGCGAAGCTCTTTGATCCAGCTGGCTGGACAGGGGTCATTAGGTGCAGTGCTGGGGTTAACAGAGGCAACAATGTTTTCAACCTCTTTAGTGGATACTGCGGTGAAGTTGCATAGAGGAGTTGTTTGAGATGTTTTAGATGGTGTGGAGGGGTTATTGGTGCCTATGTTTGTGTTGGTCTTGATCATCTTCGATTGTAAATAATCTGCATAGTCCTGAGGTTGAGGCATTGGAGGGTGGGCTGAGACAGGCTCTCCTGTTATGGACTTTACTATATTGAACAAGGCATGTGGTTTGTTGATGGAGCGTTTTAGTATATCAGTGTGATAGAGTTTTCTTTTTTGCGTTATCTTTGCACGGTGAGTTAGCAAGTATGAGTTATAGGCGGTGTGTGCTTCAGCGGATTGGGTTCGGCGCCATTGTCTCTCAAGTTGGCGTAGGTGGTGTAGAGATGTTCGTAGGTCCATGGAGAACCAGGGTGCATGTTCTCGTCGTATTGTTGTCTTCGTGGTGTGAGATGGACAGGATGCATCTCTGAGGTTTTCATCCCATTTAGATATGAGGTCATCCAGGCTGAGGGATGTGTTGGTCATAAGAGGTTGGAGGTTCTCTAGGACTTTGCTCTTGTTGAGAGGGCGGAAGCGGGTTGCTAGATTCTTGGGAGTATTTGTAGTTATATGACTGTTGCTGGGAGTGCTTATGGGTATGTGGAAGTTAAGGAGATGGTGGTCAGACCACGGGACTGGTGTTACGGATAGTGCAAGGTCCTGGGATGACGAGGCGTCAGAAAGAGGTGCGAATATGAGATCCAGCTTGCCCCCCTTAGTGTGGGTGGCAGAGTCGACACATTGATTGTATCCTAGATCCTGTAGGGCCTCAAGGAATGCTGTGGAGTGGCTACTTTGAAGGGATGGGAGGTTAAAGTCGCCGATTAACCAGTTTGGAGAGTGCGGGGTGGAAGTGGTACATGCTAGTTCAATTATTGTAGATAGGTCATCTGGTGATGGAGTGGGTGCCCGGTAAATGAGGTTGATGGCACAAAGTTTATTTGATATGGTGAGAATGTCAAGGTGAGTTGAGCTGGAGGTGGTACGCAACTTGAATTGAAGGTCTGTTTTGGCAAGGATGAGTGTTCCGCCACCTTTCTGGGTGGACCTGTGGCATGTATATAGGGAAAATCCTGGGGGTAGCATCTGATTCAAGAGGACATTGTCGCAATCGGACAGCCATGTCTCAGTGATCATCAGGATGTCGAGATTGTGTAGAGGTATTAGGTCCATGGCTGCAGGCCATTTTGAGCGTACTGATCTGGCGTTTATCAATGCACATTTCAGTATGCATTGCTGACGTTGTTTCTTGGCTTGTGTCTTTTTGAAGAGTTGGAGGGGGATGTTAAGTAGGTGGGAGTGGGGTGAGTGGTTGGTCTTTGGTGTGGTGTGGTGTGGGAGTTCTGGCCGTCTCCTTCCATGGTGTAGGATTGGAATGGGGTTAGTGTCTTGGTTGAAAGCAATTGAGAAGTTGGGGAGCCCAAGGATAAGGAGTGAGATGAGTATTATCAAAGGTTTGTACATTCTAGATTGGTAGCAGTAGTACTAGGCAGCAGGGCAATGGTAGTGAGGTAACACAGTTGGATGAGGGTAAAGTTATTGACAGCAGTAGAGAGTGTCGCATTGAATGGGTATAAATACTGGCAACAGTATAAGATATCACAGTGGGTGGGTATAAATACTGGCTACAGTAGAAGATATCACAGTGAGACAGTGGGTGGGTATAAATACTGGCACAGTAGAAGATATTACAATGGGTGGGTATAAATACTGGTAATAGTAGAAGATATTACAGTGGATATAAGTACTGGCAACATTAACAGGTAGCACAGTAAGTAGGAATACTTTAAGGTAACAGTAGAAGGTAAACAGTGCATGGGAATAAATAATGGCAGCATTAGTATTAGAAGGTGGTACAGTGAATGGTAACAGATACACTGGTACAATTGACTGGGGCTAGCTTACTAGCGCAGTAAAGTGAACCTTAGCACAGTGAAAATAGATGTCTAACAGTAAGTGGTGATACTTGCAGTTCAGGCTTGCTATCCATTTTCAATCAAATGTGCTTGGAACCTGATGGCAAGCATCTGTAACAGAGGAAACAGTACTACGAGCCATCAAGAGTGTTGCAAACAATCCATGGCACCGGAAGAGGAGGGGGGCAAAGGGCACTACTAATGGCAGGAAGACTACTAGAAGCCACTGAAGCAGGAACCCTGTCTCCCACACCCTCGGAAGGAACACACAGACAGACTAGAATGCAAACAGAAACTTTTATTGTGTACACAAGACTCAGATAGCCAGGGCCGGCACCCTGGACAAAAGATCTGAGAGAGTAAATGACGTCCCACACTGTCTTATATACAGTACATTCTCAAACCCTGTTGCTACCTTCCCATTCGCCCCAGGTATCTCCTCTTCAATCGGTAGACCCTGAAGGGGGGGGGGGGGACAGTGGGCTCTCATCAAGCATTCCCAAGTGACCTGTTTAGACTGGTATGCTCTGGTCTACTGGTTTTCTGGGCGAAAGGGTACGTGTAAGTGCTGCTTCGCTGCAGCCTGAGGGGGAGAGGGGGGGCTTTCTCTCACAGCTGCCTTTTCCGGCTGCCTCACTCCCCCCTTTTTCGAGTATGACCTCAACCGCTAGGAGCAGTAGAGGGCAGTATTACTAGGGGCAGGCCGCAGAGGGGTATAAGGGGTTAGGGCCATGACAGAGGCAGCCGCCTTGCGTTCCACCAAGGCGTCGAGGGTGGAGGTGATAAAACGGTGGAGGATGGGGATACAGCATGGTATGAGAGCACAAAGCAGGAAAAGAAAGAAAACTCCTACAACCAGGGTCTTAAGGCCCCCCAGCCAACCAAACAACTTCCCGAACCATCCCGTTCCCAGTCCATGGAGGGGTCTGTGATATGTTTTGCTAAATTACGTAAGTCTTGGATAGAGCGTTCGATGGACACGCTTTCGTCAGTGAGGTTAAAACAACACATACCCTCGAACTCATCACAGCCATGGTTAAGGCGTAAGAATAGAAAATCAATGGTCATCCTATTCTGCAGTATCGCCGTGCGTAAGCCGGACATTTCATGATTCATGGTGGCCAGTATGGTTGAGGACAGATTAAGGGATTTAGCTAGAGAACAGGCAAGTCGGCTTATCTCCATTGAGTTGTGTAGGGCTAACCCAGGTGTTGCAACAATTGATAGCGACAGCCCAAGGGCCGTCTCATCACTGTAGGGTTCTACATTTGAATTACAGGTTGAGGGCATGGGGATAGAGCGGGGAGGTCTGGGGTGGACTTTGGTTACTTTGGGCGTGTGGAGGAAAGCAGTGGTTGTTAGCCTGCCGAGGGTGCATGGGCCACCGGTGGCGTTCATGGGAACATAGGTATAAGTCATCCTCCCACATATCAAAAACCAACCTAAGGGTAGATACATGTCTGAGTGCACATAAGATACCCTTGTAACAGAGTTGCATGATAATTCAGTATTAGACACATTAAACCCTTGGTATTTACAAAAATAAAACAATCAGTAGCATTAAGGGTGGAAACTACCTGCAGGGAGAAAGGAACTTGGATAAAAGCTGAGGTAGGCTGGGTGGTTCCAATACTATAGAGGAGGGTAGAAAATGACATGTCAGGTTGTTTACAGTCCAGACTAGTAAATATGGTAAAACTCAGCAATTCACATATACTGGAGGGTACAGCAATGAGACAGGTCGACAGAAAAACCCCAGTTTGTAGAGAGTTACGTATGCAAAAGTCTGTCATGTTTAAGGCAGTTTGGGCAAGTAATATTGCTGTATTAGTAGTCCCTGTGCTCGGCTGGAAACAGGCCCAGATCAAGGATAGCAGTAAAAATATGGCACTTCTATGCATTTTGGGGTGGTTTCGTCTCTTAAGCAGTCCAGATGCGTTAGCCGTCTCTAGGCAGAAGTGTCTCTCTTTAGTGTCAAATGCAGAGGCTGGTTTGGAACCGTGACAGAAGTCCAGGCCGGAATGGGTTCTGGCGCTGCGGCCTTGACACGGGTGTGATGAATCCACGGAGTAATCTCAGCCACCTTGATAGCTGTCGGGGTAGCCAGCAGAACGGTATACGGGCCTCGCCACTGGGGGGTCAGCGGATCCTTCTTCCACTCCTTGACCCACACTCACGAACCAGGTTGATGTGTATGGAGTGGTTCCGTCAGGTTGAAGGGGAGCCGCTCCTGAATCCACTGGTGCAATTCCTGCAAAACAGAACTGAGAGCCAACAGTTCCTTTCGGGTTATTTCTGAACCTATCTGAATCAAGTCCCCATGGACGCCCTGTATGAGGGGTGCAGGGCGGCCATACACAGCTTCAAAGGGGGAAACACCAATACCCTTTCATGGGGCTGAGCGTATACGAAGCAGGGTTATGGGGAGCAATTGGGGCCACTTCAAGGTGGTTTCCTGACACAGTTTTGCTAGGTGCATTTTAATGGTACGGTTCATACGTTCCACCTTCCCTGAACTCTGTGGACGGTAAGCTGTATGTAGCTTCCAATCAATCTGCAAGGCTTTGGCTACCCGTTGTACCATCTGGGCCACAAATGCAGGTCCATTATCTGATCCCATTACTACTGGAAGCCCAAAACGGGGGATGACTTCATGCAGTAGCACCTTTGTCACTTCTCTGGCTCTTTCTGTACGGACTGGGAAGGCCTCCACCCACCCCGTGAATGTACAAACCAGAACTAACAGATATCGGTATCCATTTGCTCGGGGCATTTTTGTAAAATCAACTTGGATATTTCCCATGGGGGTGACCCCATAGGACTGCACTCCTGGGGGTTGGCAAGGACCCTGACGAGCATTGTTCTTAGAACACATGATACATTGCCTAACAGTTGCGGCTGCCAGGGAAGATAAGCAGGAAATAAAGAAATATGGGCGGAGAGTAGTTTCCATGGCTGTCTTGCCAAAGTGAGTAGTCTGATGGAAAGATGACAGGAAAGCTGGGGCAAGGCTGTCTGGGATGACTATTACTGGGGCTGTTCCCTTTCTAGGTAATCTTATCCAACCATCGGAGTGTAATACCCCACCCTCCTCCTGACAGAAGAAATCTATTTCCTGTGTAGTGTATCTTTTGGCCCATTGGCTTAACGGGACTGGGAACAGGGGGGCTTGCAAATCTTCGGAGCTCTCAGGGTAGGGCTGGGACAAAGAGGCAATCGCGACCCGCCGGGCTCCTGCATCAGCCCGTCTATTGCCCTTGGCTATCCCGTCGTTCCCCTTTTGATGGCCCTTACAGTGCATGACTGCTACAGCTTTGGGATACCAGACTGCTTCTAACAGGGCCATTACTTGGGGACCATTCTTAATTTCGGACCCAGCTGCAGTGAGCAACCCCCTTTCTTTGTATAGAGCACCATGGGCAAGGAGAGTGGCAAAGGCATATTGGGAATCTGTGTATATGTTTACATGAAGGTTTGTCCCAAGGACTAGGGCATGCGTGAGGGCAATGAGTTCCGCCTTCTGTGCGGAAGTGCCCGAGGGCAGTGGCTGAGCTTCGACTATTACTTCCAGCGTTACCACCGCATACCCCGCACACCTGCGGCCTTCCACTACCAGACTGCTTCCATCTACAAAGTAGATCTCATCCGGGTTGTTTAGTGGTACGTCTGTCAGATCAGGGTGACTGGAAAAGATCGTGTCCATTACTTCTAGGCAGTTGTGATCAGGTGGTCCTGGGCCGACAGGCAGGAACGTGGCAGGATTTAAGGCTTGACTGGTGGTTATCTGCACTCTGGGGTTTCCCCATAACATACTCTGGTATTTTAACATTCAGGAACTGGTAAACCAGTGGCTTCCTTTATGTTCCAGTAAAGTTTGAACAGAATGTGGGACGGTGACTAAGAGGTCTTGGCCCATGGATAGTTTATCCGACTCTTCCACCAATAGGGCTGTTGCTGCTATTGCTCTTAAACAGGGTGGCCATCCCTTGGCCACTGGATCCAGCTGTTTAGACAGGTAAGCGACCGGGCGTGGCCAGGATCCCAGCTGTTGAGTCAAGACCCCTAGAGCTGTGCCCGCTGCTTCATGCACATAAAGAGTGAAGGGCTTAGTGACATCCGGAAGGCCCAAGGCTGGTGACGATAGCAACGCTCTCTTCAACTGTTCGAAGGCCCCCCATTGGTCTGGTCCCCATTCAAGGGGACTCTTCTCTGGGCCTTTCGTAGATTCATAGAGGGGCTTTGCAATCCTGGCGAAGTTGGGAATCCAGATGCGACAGTATCCTGCAGCCCCGAGGAAAACGCGTACCTGCTTGCGAGATGTTGGCTCAGGGATCCGGCATACCGCCTCCTTCCGTTCTTTCCCCAACCGCCGACTTCCTTTAGACAGGTGGAATCCCAGGTACTTCACTTCCAACTGGCATAATTGAGCTTTCTTCTTTGAAGCGTGGTAGCCTGCGTTATACAACAACTGTAGCAGCTCTGTGGTCGCCAGAATACATTCAGTCTCAGAGTCAGCAGCAACCAACAGATCGTCAACATACTGCAGGAGGGCTCTTCTCCCAGGCACTCCCGGGGGGTAACCAGCAAGATCCTGGGCCAGAGCGGTACTGAAGATAGTGGGGGAGTTCTTGAACCCCTGTGGTAAGCGAGTCCAGGTTACTTGGGTCTTACTGCCAGTGGCAGGGTCCTCTCTCTCAAAGGCGAAGAGGTGTTGGCTTTCTGCAGACAATTGTATGCAAAAGAAGGCATCCTTCAGATCTAGCATGGAGAAATGAGAGGCCGCAGCTGGGATGAGACCCAACAGGGTATAGGGGTTGGGTGCCACTGGATGCAGAGTCACAGCGGCGTCATTGACGCGGCGGAGATCCTGGACAGGTCGGTAGTTGGTAGTACCTGGCTTTTGGACTGGTAGTAAAGGAGTGTTCCATGCTGATTGACAGGGCCGCAGGATACCGTACTGCAGGAGTCGCTCCAGATGATGATGAATTCCTTCCACAGCCGCCCGTGGCAGCGGATACTGCCGCACGTGTACTGGGGAGACTCCTGGCTTCAGCTCGATACAGACAGGGGGGATGTTGATGGCTATTCCGGGGGGGGGGTTGCCTTCTGCCCATACTCCTGGGGGTACCGCATCCCACTTATCCAGGGCAATCACATCAGGCTTGAGTTTGTCCTCGAACAACCGCCATTCTTCTTCTCGGGGGACGGACAATACCAAAACTGCTGGGCCCAGGCTGGATATGTCGAGCTCAGCCTGGTCCCCGGGCCCGAATGATATCTGGGCCTGTAGTTTCGCCAGGACATCCCTCCCCAACAGGGGTATAGGACATTCAGGCATATACAGGAACTGGTGGGTGATAGTCCGTCCCCCCAACTGACACATGCGGTTTTGCAGAAAGGATCGTTGCACTCTTTCTCCTGTGGCTCCCACTACAGTTACCGTCCGGGAGGAAATCAGGGCCACTTTCGTAGTAACCACTGAGTGTGTTGCTCCGGTATCAACCATGAACTGCATTTCTTGGTCCCCTAAGTTCATCTTGACCATAGGCTCCTGGGGACCCAACAGAAGCTTGGAGCCCGGTCTGGCCTAGTCTTCATCCGAGTAATAATGTTCCACTGCTGCGAGGCCTTCAAGATTTGGTGGAGGGGGCGGGAAGGTATCGTGTGGATATACCATGGGCTGGCCCCGCCCTCGTGTGGTGTGTACGGGTACCCTTGCGCCCCTCATGGACTAATATTGCCCCTTCCCATTTGGACACTCATTCTTCCAATGTCCCTCCTCTTTACAGTATGCACACTGATTGGGGTCCAGGAGAAATCTCGGCCCCCTTTGTCCTCATCTTCGTCCACGTCCCCTGCTCCCGTCCTTGGTCCAGGCCGATACTGGTGGCCGTTCGGTTAGGGCAGCCGCTAGGAAATCTGCCTTCTTCTTCATCCGACGCTCAGATTCTCGCCTCTGCTCCTGATCACGATTTACAAAGATCTTCTGTGCCACTTCCATCAATTGTGCAGCGTTCATGCCCGCAAATTCTTCCAATTTCTGCAGCTTCCGCCGTATATCACCCTGGGCCTGTGCTACGAAAGCGGTATTCAACATACGAAGATTCTCAGGAGCTGCTGGATCGTAAGGGGTGTACAGTCAATATGCTTCAGACAGACGCTCATAAAATGCTGCTGGGCTCTCATCAGGAAGCTTGAGGATTTCTGTAATCTTGCTGATATTCATACCCCACTGCCCTCCCTTCTTGAGGCCTTCAAGGAGTGCGGTCCGGAAGTGAGTGAGAGCCCGTGCTCCTACGGGATCATTCGGGTTCCACTCAGGGTCTTCATTCGGGAAATCCACAGTTGCTTGCTGCCGGGGATTTATAACCCCAGCGTCTGCAGGATGTGCCTCCAGCCACGTGAGGGTGGCCCGCACAATACGTGCTCGTTCTTCTGTGCTGAATAGGATGGAAAGCAATTGTCTACAGTCTGACCAAGTAGGCTGGTGTGTTTGCATAATACTAGTCATAAGGTCTATCAACTCCTGAGGCTTTTCAGTATAGGAGGCGTAATGGATTTTCCAATTCAGCAAGTCAGTGGTAGAGAAAGGAACATATATCAGACTAGAAGGTCCTACTGCCACCCATCCGGCAGCATCAAGGTACGGGAGTCCCTGTACTTGTCGTAAAGGCAGTTGGAAATCCTGTTTTGTCTACTTCTCTGTAGCAGCTGACCGCAGACGCTGGGCCAGTGGGGTAGATGCCTGAAGCTCAGCCGGAGTGCTCTCAGGGGGTGAGGCTATAACACTGGAGGCAGTACCGGGAGTAGGAGGAGAGGAGGATGATGGAGGGGTCTGTAGGGGCGCATCACTATGAGAAAGGGAATCTGATGAGGAGCTGGAATCTGCAGAATCCTCCTCAGGTCCTGCTTCACCCGCCCTGGGGGAAGGTTCTCCTGACTCTTCATCTCTTAGGGGCGGATCCTGTAAGGGTGCGGATGGGACAGTAGGGTAAAGCAGATTGAGGGGGCATGCAGGGACCTCCGGGGAATCCCGCCCCTGGTAGACAGGGGCAGGTGTTCGCTCCTTCCTGCGACTGGCAGCTGCCACCATTATTCTACACTGATCCTCGTGGCAGTGCTGGAGTCATTTTGGCCGTTTCTGGCATATGGCCAGCCATGAATCAATATAGGGAAACTGATCCGGGTGTTTCTGCACTACAATCTGATGAACTAAAAACACAGTAGGCAAATCAGTGGACCCCTGGGGAGGCCACAGCTTCACTAAGGCTGGCCACTCCCGTTCACATAAAACAGACAATCGAGAGGCAGAGAGTGAAACCCATTAATCCTCTCCAAACCCAGACTTGAAATTATGGAGCATACACTGCAGGGGTGTCTGCCCTTTAGATTCTCCCACCCCCATGCTCTAATCACAATAGGCTCTAATCACAATATGCTCTAATCACAATTACAATGCACAATTCTCAATGCAGTAACACTGGCAGCATTTCCAGCTCACACAGGGTTAAACCGACAAACAGACAGACACTGAACACTGAACATTTGAGAGTAGACGAGAATGCTTGCTGGAACCTGGACTCCGCCTCCCCAAGGGGAGGAGGGAGCAGTTGGAGAGCCCAGGAGCTCGGACCTCACACACAGGACAACGACGAAAACGAAGACAAATGGAGTAATCAGCCCACTGGGACCGACCAGCCAGACGTGTCAAGGAGTCCTGCCGGGACACAAAGGACCCGGTGGCGCCAAGGAGCGTTGACGGCCTGGGGGCCGGTCACCAGCCAGCCGAGGCACGGTCCTGCAGAACCGCAGGGAGGGTCCCTCCGTGGATGCGAGGAGAAAGGACTTCCCGGGCAACGCACCAAAATGAAGCAGGAACCCTGTCTCCCACACCCTCAGAAGGAACACACAGACAGACTAGAATGCAAACAGAAACTTTTATTGTGTACACAAGACTCAGATAGCCAGGGCTGGCACCCTGGACAAAAGATCTGAGAGAGTAAATGATGTCCCACACTGTCTTATATACAGTACATTCTCAAACCCCCTTGCTACCTTCCCATTCGCCCCAGGTATCTCCTCTTCACCAATCGGTAGCCCCTGAAGGGGGGGGGGGGGGGACAGTGGGCTCTCATCAAGCATTCCCGAGTGACCTGTTTAGACTGGTATGCTCTGGTCTACTGGTTTTCTGGGCGAAAGGGTAATGTGTAAGTGCTGCTTCGCTGCAGCCTGAGGGGGAGAGGGGGGGCTTTCTCTCACAGCTGCCTTTTCCGGCTGCCTCACCACCATCAGAAGGGCAAAGTGGTGCAAAGAGTGTAATGAGCTCCTCATGATAGTGGAAGAAGAAGACATAGCAGCACCAAAATTGTTGGAAGGACACCAAGGCATTTTGAGAGAAGTCAAAAGGCCATCAACATTGGCAGGAAGACTTCAAAGCATAGACAGAGTAGTAAAGTGGCAAAACCACTATCTGGACGAACCCCATAGCAGCATGAATGGGTTAAAGATGTAATAGCATTGACAGAAAATCACAGGAACCTTGGACAAGAACCAATATGGCACCAAGGCAGGCTGGAAGGCCCTAAAATACCTGAGAAGTGCCATGACAACAGTAAGATAGATTGAAAGGCCCCAGAAAAGTTGGAGAGAGCCAACACAACACCTCGATCGGTTGTGAGGCCCTAAAACACCCAAAAAGGAACAGTACAACATCTGAATAGTATGTAAGGCCCTAAAATACCCCAAAAAGACCAGCAGAGGACCTCAATTGGCTGTAAGACCCTAAAACATGAGGAGAGTCAACACAGTAGGCAGATAGGTTGAAAGATCCTATCCCCCCCTCAAAAAAACTCCACCCAAAGCACCAAGGAGAGCCCTCCAATTATTTAGAAAAAGATATGTATCCTTTCCTAAGGCTCTTTGAATGGACCAGGAAAATTTATTATTTATTTATTTATTTGCAGTCTCTTTTATACCGCGCTATTCGACATCAGTGCGGTTTACAATGAACATAAGAGTAATGTATGCTCTTGTAGTAAGGCTAGGTTAACAAATATGATAATGGCAATTTAAAAATAATTTTGAAGAGAGAATTTGAGGTTTGTTGACAGTGTTAGGCCAGTAGTGACCCTCCACTGTGCTGGATTAAGTTTCTTTCAGACTCTGGTTGTTTGGAACTGCAACATAAAGCTGGTAGTAGGACACTCGCATAGAGCCAATATAGCAGCAAACTGGACCGGAAGGCCTTAAAACACCTGAAGAGTGTTAATGCAGCAGCAAGACAGGTTGGGGGTCTATATCACCCAAACAGGAATACCTGAAGATGGTGAGGACTTCAGTATTTGAAAACAAGAATCCCCATATCTCTTCATATGGCATTTTGAAAAGGGCAGGTCCGATAACAGGAAGGCTGGCCGTGACAAAAATGGCAGCTGAGACACAGACTTCAGTAGCAGAGGGAGATTTGTCAATATACTTTTTTAAAAATTTCTCTTTTTTATTTGTTTTCTTCTTTTACGTTTTGACATGGGGGCTCAGTTACCCATGGGAAATGGATACCAGCCCAGAAAGACTGCAGTAGAAACTGTCAGACAACATAGCAAGACATTGAAGGCATAGGGTTTGGGCAACTGCCCTTTAGTGGAACTCTACACTGATTCTTCTTCCCAGTCACATGAGAATTGAGGGAAACCAAACAAGGAGAGGTTTGCCTTTAGAAATGCTAGCTTTTCTACCAATGCTAGTCGTGAATGGTGGGGAACCATAATATTCTCTGCCATGGAGAATATACATTCTCTGGGTAGACTGGTTGGAGGACAGGACAGGAAATGCTGGGCAACCTTGGCCAGATCTGGCAAGAATGCTAACCAGGGGGCCCAGCATGCCAAAGGATCTGTATACATGGCCTCAATGGGCTCTCCAAAGTAGCGTGTCGCTGAAATTCATACAGGGGTTTGAGTTGTGTCAGAATGATCTCTGCTGATTATTGCAGCTATGGTTTCTCTTAACCACAATTTTTGAGTACTGGGGCTTATGGGCCAATGGTACAGAAAGTTCATTAGGGGGAGGGGGAGTGGTAGCTGATAGGGTGGTGCACATGCTTCCACAATTGCTTGACATAGCCACCTGTAGCCTTCTGACAAATCTAGATATCGCTGGTGAAATACATACGACTACCCTCTGCCTTCGCCAATTCTGCCTGCAGCAGACCACACAACTAATTATACAGGCTGGGAATTACCTGCCTTCTAAATATTGTTGGGCAGGGCATTGGTAAATGAGAGCTAAGAGATGCGGAAGCCTTTTAAACTCCATGTTCTCAACCAACTGCAGGGGCTGGTCATCCAGGGCGATCATTTCCCTGATGCACTGTCACTATCCTTGATGCTGCCTGCCCGTGCCCCATGAATGCCACCCATCTCCTCCATGGCGACTTACTTTGATGTATGTCATGACTGCTAGCATGCCACCTTACTGGGGGAAAAGACTGGGAGCTCTGCTTAGGAAATGGATTTCTTTATTTTTTTATCTTTCCCACCACTGCTGTTTCTACTGCCAGATAGAGTTCCCAGCCTAGGATCAGCACCCTCACGTGAACTGAGCTGGAAAGGATACTGTTTCTGCAAATGATGCTGCATCCCAGTGTTGGTAAGATGGCCCATAAGCTTTTCTCTACTAATCTGCTTCTGACAGTAACTGCACTTTGCATACCACAGATCCTTTAAAATGCCTCCACACCTGTGAACGTTTATGAGGCTTTCCTTGTACCTCCTTAGAGGGGCACTGCTGCTGCTGCTGCTTCTGCTGGTGCTGCTGCTGTTAGATCTGGGACTGAGACTGGAGCAGCAGGTGAAAGGCCAGCGGTATGCTACCCATTCTCTATTGTCTCCCTTTCCTGTGGGGTGCTCTTAGCCTTGGCAATATCACTTCTTACTTCTTCAACACTTAGCCTGCTAACAAGATCTTAAAGACCCTCTTCAGCCATTAGATTTTCAATATCTGATGATTCTGAGGGAAATTCCATCTCTGATGATTCCTCGCATTCTGTATCTGCCAAGACTGGCTCCACGCCCTCTTCAGAAGTGAATAAGATGTGCCTGCTGCTCAGTTCAGTTGCCTTCACCTGTTGCTTCTTTCCTGTTCCCCTGCTCTGCACTGTCTCAATCTCCCTTTGCCCCTCTGTGGTGACAGAGCAGGTGTCCAGTCCCTTCTCAGCTGCAGCTCTCTCTCCTCATAAAGAAATCTCCTTAGCTTTATTGGCCGACTAGAGGAGGCCATAAGCAGGCCCTGGGAATGGCCTCTCTCTCTGTGCATTTGTGCCACTGTTGCTCTCAGCTTGCCTTATTTTTTAGACTTCTACAACCATTAATTTTCCACATCTACCCTTCCCAAGCATTATGACACTATCAGACTAGATTGCTAGCTTTTACAAAACAGGGGCACACTCTCTTTTGCAGCACTCCTCTACCCAGTAATACTTTGTAACCTGGAAAAAGCACAACCGCAACTATAATTTCTTGGGGTCCCCTGAAGAGCTTGGCATAGGCCCTTGAAGATCCCTGCCCTGCCCTCCCCTCCCTGCTGCGCTGCTCACATGCATGAAGGAGACTTTGATCAAGGTGGAATTCTTTCTTAAAGTTAGATGAGCTTTGAAAATAAAAAAAAAGAAAGAAAGAATCCAACTTTCTATAGGCAACTTAATTGTTTTCTTTTAGTATACTTACTATTAGTGGATTATGACTAGAGCTAATAGGTGAGAAAGAGTGTTATAAAGTAGTAATTTCTCATAGATACAGTAAGGTGCCTTTCCTTCCACCTGCTACAGCTGTACTTTCCTGTGCCTGGCTCGTCTTTCTAATTGTTGTGCAATCTGATTGCAGTGCATCTCTGTGACCAATACGCACAAACTAGGAAAATAAGCATTTGTAAGCACTAGTAAACCGTAAATACACATTTCCTTAGCCTCCTTGTCACTTTCCTGATCCTCTTTTCCCACACTGAGACTCTCTCTCCAAGAGCAGACAGTTCAGCTACCCTCAGACTTCAAAAAGCAGACTTTCAGACCACAGTATTTCTATTTAAAACGAGATGTCGTGTGCTGCTTGCAACATTTCTTCTTTTCTTTTCAGCTTCTAAATGCCATTGTTAGCACAATCGCACAATAGCTCTGATCCCACAAGCCAGCAAGATTCTACTCAAGATCATTCAGCAGAGACTACAACCATACCTGGAACGAGAACTGCCTGAAGTGCAAGCAGGGTTCAGGAAAGGGAGAGGAACGAGAAACATTATTGCGGATGTGAGATGGATCCTTGAAAAGACAAAAGGATATCAAAAGGATATCTATATGTGTGTTATGACTACAGCAAGGCTTTTGACTGTGTAAACCATGAGAAACTCTGGACCACATTAAAAAGCATGGGTATATCAGAACACCTGATTGTTCTCTTGCACAACGTCTACGTTGATCAAGAAGCAACAGTTTGAACGGAACTAGGAGAAACAGAATTGTTTAAAATCAGCAAAGGTGTATGACAAGGCTGCACACTTCTCCCCTAACTATTTAATTTATATGCAAAACAAATCATCAGCGAAGCAGGACTGTATGAAGACAACAGAGGTGTGAAGATTGGTGGAAGACTCATCAGCAACCTTCGCCATGCTGATCATACCACATTACTGGCTGAAAGTGAAGACGATTTGAAACATTTGCTTCTCAAGATGAAGGAATATAGTCTTAAAATGGGTCTTCACCTTAATGTTAAGACGACAAAGATCCTGACAACTAGCAAAATGAATAAGTTTATCGTTGATGGAGAAGAAATTGAAATAGTTGACAACTTTAACCTACTTGGATCAACTATCAATAAAGAAGCAACAAGCAGTCAAGAAATCAGATGATGCATTGCTCTTGGCAGAAGAATCTAGACAAGATTCTCAAGAGGGCTCTCTCCATACAAAGATTCAACTTGTTCAAGCCATGGCATTTTCAGTATCATACGGATGTGAAAGTTTGACAGTGAAAAAGATAGTCAGGAAGAAAATTGATGCCTTTGAATTATGGTGCTGGCAGCGAATACTGCGAATACTTTGGACTGCCCGAAGAACAAACCAGTCAGTATTCGAGGAGATCAGACCTAAGCTTTCTTTAGAAGTTTAGATGACAAGACTTCAACTTTCATACTTTGGACACATCATGCGAAGAGAGAGATCATTAGAGAAGGACATTGTGCTTGGCAAGGTGGAAGGTCAATGCAAAAGAGGAAGGCCAGCCATGAGATGGATCAATACAATAACAGCAGCTATGGGTGCCAGTCTGTCAACAATGAGCTGCCTGACTGAAGATTGAACACAGCTTGGGACTACTATCTAGAGGGTTGCCATGAGTCGACACCGACTTGATGGCAGTTAACAACCAAAATATGCAGTCAATGCCCTCTCTCTGCCCCTAACTTGCTTAGCCTCCATTCTGTCGGTTAGTGCGGGCTTTGTACTGCACTGACTGACTGTTATCACAATCCATTTAGCGCACAGTAAACCCTATGCTATTCATTAATACACATACTGCATTGTGCATCAGCTTGTCATACAAATATTGGTGCTTATTGTCTACTAAGGAAAATAGCTGTTTTGATAATATTCAAATTATAAATGCACTCATTAAAACCTTTACATTGTGTGATGAGACATCCAGGAACAGGTTAAACTAGAGCTGACAGTTCTAGCTTTGTTTAAGTCTCCACGCAGAAATGCTGAGCTCATTTCTAGTATATAGATATCTACTTAGTAATAAAAATTATGGGTTAATGTTACGTGGGATCACTGCTACTTAACTTTATGCTCCTAAAGTTATGAGCAGTGGTGTTTGCAGCCCGCTCATCACTTGGGGCCGGCGCCCCGCCCTGGAGGGCAGCATGGTGCACCCCATCTCCCCTCTGGGCCCACACACGGAGGCAGCACAGCAAACGTAAAGCCACAGGTGACTTGCTACACTGCCTGTGCTCCAGGCCGAACGGTCTTCTCTACCAGGCGGAAGTCTCACGATTCGCAAGACTTTGACCAGGAGAAAAGAGCCACTGAATCTGGAGCAGAGGTAGTGTGGCAAGCCACTCATGGCTTTAGGTTTACCGCACTGCCTCCACATGTAGATCTGGTGGGGATGCAGCCCCCCTCCAGGGTGATCCGTATTCACTGCCCCCCACCCTTGGTACGCTACTGGCTATGAGTATTTTCAGCAAGACAAACCACATCAGTTAGCACACTGAAAATCCACATATAACTTTATATTTATGTAGCTAAAGTTGTATCTGCTGTTTATGCAGCTGTAGTTAAATGTACAAGTTATCTGTTCAGCAGCTGAATTTCATTTTGGGCTATCCCAAATCCTGAACATATTTAAAATGCATCTTTGGGGGGGGGGGGGTATTTACATAAGTGGCCACCTATGTGAAATGTCTAAAAAGGCACCTATTTTATGCCTCTTATAAATATAGCCTTCATACAAGAGAATCCATAACAATACCATCAAACAAGTAATTCCCAAGTGAAAAATGAAATAACATAAAATATTTTAAAGGACCTCCAAGTGTTGAGCATATTCAAATCAGGCAATTCAAGCCCAGATAATTTCTTAGGCTGGTGGGCTCGATATAGCTCTTTTCATCATAGGTTCCACATATAAAGAGTATTCAAAGCCGCTTCACAGTTCAAAAGTAGCTCAGCCACAATTCTTTACAAACTAATACATTTAATATCTGACACAGTTGTGTTTCGAATAATTATCTGCATCAGGGATGGCACTCCAAGGTCCCAAGAGCTTTTCATTTTTAAACGCCAAGAACAAGCTTCCACAGCATTCAAAATTCATGGCATTTTCCTGAAATTAAAAAAAATAATAATTTAGTCACATGAAGATTAAAACCCAATCAGATTCAAATGAACATCATCAATTCAATATTCCAATTCAAACCATATGGTTCAATAGAGTTCAGTTTATGTATCCAAGCATGTTCCATCACATTGAGACAGGAGTCATAATCACCATCCCGCCACAATCACTGTAGCACATCAAGAATTCTCCATTGGATATTAACAATAGTGTGATTCTTTGCAAACCAGTGGTCCAGCAATGGAGCTGTCTGAAGTTTAGTCAATATACAACTCTTATGCTCATTAAGCCAGAGTAATCTTAGTATGGCTCACTTATTTATTCATTTGTGAGTTTTTTATACCACAATCTCTTGTAATCAGAGCAGTTTACAGTTAAAACAGATACCTTGAACAATGAATCAAGTAACAGGTGCTCAAACATTCCCGAGAACAGGGACAGATAATCATATAAATGTTCTTTGCATTGTGTTAGCCCCTTGTAACCTCCCACTTGTAGGCTCTCCAAATAGTCCAAGAAGCAGTACAGATTGAACCGGTGAAAAGCGGTATATAAGTATGGCTAAATAAATAAATGTCCAACATATCATCCACCGGGATTGTATATTTTCATCCCTCAGCATCAAAGGGCATGGATTTTACTCAAGGTATTTCCTAGTGCTAAAGAAAACGGGGGAGGGGGGGGGGAAGAGGGAGTGTGTATTCATCCCATCATAGACATAAGAGATCTGAACAAGTTTCTCAAATGCAAAAAATTCAGAATGATTTCTCAGGGCACCCTGCTAGCTTTTCTACAAAAAGGAGATTGACTGTGTTCTCTGGACTTGAAGAATGTCTTCGTTCACATACACACTCTAGCCACAGAATTATTTGTCATGGGAGGAATACCAAGCCTCTGTTTTGCATACTGCCCTGTTGCCTTACTTCTGCTCCATGTATATTTACCAAATTCCTTGAGGTAGTTACAGCGTTTCTATGCAGACCGGGTGTGCACATGTTTCCCTACTTGGATGATTGTCTATCAAGAGCACCACTCATACTACCCATACATGTCTCATCTTATGAACTCCAGGAGTACTTTCGCACAATGCAAGTACTACACCGAGCCTTAGTAGTAAATTTGAGAGACTGAGATCATACTCCTCATGCCCTCACTTAGAAGTGAGGTTCATGACTGTCATGGTATCTGAAAAACGAATCCATTTGGAGAAACTGCCCTGGAAGGAGCTCTAGGGTGCTTAGGCTTGACAGCTTGGGTGCTAAAGCTACTAGGGTTTGTCATCAATTTCCCAAAATCGGATCCCAGCCCATTACATCTACTGTGCTTTTTTGGGAACCTGCCAGGTACTTGTGACCTGGATTGGCCACTATTGGAAACAGGATACTGGGCTTGATGGACTATGGTCTGACCCAGTATGGCATATCTTATGTTCATATGTTACTAGCGCAGAGTTTAGGAAACATCCTGCTAAATATGCCAAACAAGAGGGGCTGAACAGCACCCATGCAGCACCTCCCACTTTCACAGAAACAAGAGCAACTTGGGTATTGAAGATATGCTTTAAGAAGAGACATGTTCCCTTTTTTGGAGTATTCTCTCACTCCACTCTCATTTTTCCTTCTGTATCACCTTCCTTTCTGCTTCTTTCATGTTCCTCTCCATATCTTCTGCCCCCTCTCATTTCTTCATGTAAGGCCCCTCTGCTTTAATTCAATTACATCCATTGCTTCTAGCCAGGGAAATGGTATAATTCTTCTGCTCCTAGCGGGAGGCTGTGAGCGTTTCAGTACAGTACGGGTGGGATGTACTAGGATCCTGAAGAGTTTCCAGAGATGTTTTCTCCTGAGGGAATAAGGTTGACTGAGGAATTGACTGTATACAGAGAGCTTTAACCCCTCTTCACTTTGCTTTTTCAGCAGAACTAGTAAATGGGAACGATAGGTAGGAGGCATCTGACCCCGGTATTGACTGGGTCAGTGTCACAGCAGGACATGCTAGGGAGATAAAGTTTCTAGATGAAATAAATAACTGCTTCTTGGAGCAGCTGGTTCATGAACTGACCAGAGGGGAAGCCATTTTGGACCTAGTCCTTAGTGGAACACCAGATCTGGTGCAAGAGATAAGGGTTTTTGGGCCACTTGGCAAAAGTGATCATAGCATGATCGCATTTGATTTAATTAATGGAGGAAGGATGCTAAGGAAATCCACAGTAATACCTTTTACCTTCTGAAAGGGAGGCTATGATAAAATGAGGAAAATAGTTAAGAAAAAACTAAAAGGAGCAGTTGCAAAGGTTAAAGATTTACATCAGGCATGAGTGGTGTTTAAAAGTACTATCTTGGAAGTCCAGACTAGCTGTATTCCACGCTTTATGAAAAGTGGAAGGAAGTCCAAAAAGCTGTCAGCATGGTTTAAATGGGAAGTCAGAGAGGCGGCTGTTGCCAAAAAAGCATCTTTCATGAAATGGAAAAAAGAGCCAAATGACGAAAACTGGAAACAGCACAAGCACTGGTAAGTTAAATATAAGGCATTGATAAGGCAGGCAAAGAGAAAATTGGAGAAGCTTTCTGTGGAAGCAAAAACATGTAATAAAGACTTTATCAAGTACATTTGTAGCAAAAAACCTGTGAGAGTCAGTTGGACCATTAGATGGTAGAGGGGTAAAAGGGGCAGAAACTAAGGGGACAAGGCCATAACGGAGAGACTTAATGAATTCTTTTCTTCGGTCCTTACTGAGGAAGATGTAGGGATGTTACCCATGACTGAAGTGGTATTTAAAGGTGATACTGCGGAAGAATTGAAAGAAATATCGATACACCGGGAAGATGTATTATAACCATTTGATAAACTTAAGAGTAGCAAATCAGCTGGATCGGATGGTATACATCCAAGGTCGTTGAAAGAACTGAAATATGAGATTGCAGACCTACACTTTAGAATCTGTGAATTATCATTAAAATCATCTGTAATACCTGAAGATTGGAGGATGGCCAATGTAATCCCTGGGAGACAGCCAACATGGCTTAAGCCAAGGAAGATCTTGTCATACTAATCTGTTATGTTTTTTTGAAGGTGTGAATAAACAGGTAGACAAAAGTGAGTTGATTGATATAGTGTATTTGGACTCTCAGAAAGCCTTTGACAAGGTCCCTCATCAGAGACTTTTGGCAAAACGAAAAAGTCATGGGATAGGAGGCAGTGTGCTATTGTGGGTCAGGAACTGGTTAAAAGATAGAAAGCAGAGGGTAGGGCTAAATGGCTAATTTTCCCAATGGAGAAAGGTGAATAGTGGAGTCCCCAGGGATTTGTGTTGGGTCCACTGCTTTTTGACATATTCATAAATGACCTGTAAAAGGGAATAACGAGTGAGGTTATCAAATTTGCAGATGACACAAGACTATTTAAAGTTGTTAAAACCCATGAGGATTGTGAAACGTTGCAAGAGGATCTTGATAAATTGGAAGACTGGGCATCCAAATGGGAGATGGGATTTAATGTGGACAAGTGCAAATTTAAGCACCTAGGAAAGAACAACTCAAACTATGGTTATACGATGCAAGGCAGGAACACAGAGGAAGCAGGTCCCCTGCAACGAACAGCAAGAAAACACAAGCGAGGGGAAGTGAGGTCACAGGTGCTTATTTTATTAAGAAGACCCCTACACGTTTCAGCTGAACGCCTTCTTCAGGGGGTACACATCTTAAAAACAAAAACAAACATTTAAATATAAGTATAAAAAAAAATATAGATATAATAAATAATATAGATAGTAATACTGATAAAATATATAAAATAAACATTAATAAATATCCAAAACATTGAAAAAAACAATGTCTAAAATACATAAACAGATGGTCCCACGTGACGCATGAGTAAGTAAGGAGGCTTCTAGCTCGCTCCAGGGCTGCCTCGCACTTTAAACGGCAATATTGAGGGTTTCAAGACATAAGGAAGGTGGACGAGAGAGTAATAGTAAAGGGGAAGGAAGGTAGCAACGGTGGGAGAGAGAAACTAAGAAATAGGATGCCTCCACCACTGAAAAAGGACCGAGAGAAAGCCCACAAGTTGGGGCCTTCCACAGCCGCGACCATACAGCCGCTGTCCCCAGAAGCGGAGAGTGCTGATTCGGCAACAGATGAGCTAGCAAGGGAGGTGGTAAAACTCCTAGACCCCAAATTTGATCAAATTTTGAAGAAGCTGGAAGATATGGGAGGCACAATGGCAGAGGTGGGTCGCAGAGTGGAGGAGTTGGAGCACCGCATGTCTTCAATAGAGGATGAAGAGGGCTGGAGGGCCAGGGAGAGCTCGGCGCAGCATGTGCAGATAGAGGCGCTCATGGCAAAAGTCGATGATCTAGAAAATAGGTCGCGCAGAAATAACCTGAGGTTGGTGGGAGTACCCGAGGCGACAACGGATCAGATGCTGCTACTGTTAGTTGAGCAATGGCTCCCGCAGGAGCTGGGCCTCGCCGCATTGGTAGGAAATCTGAAAGTTGAACAGGCGCATCGTCTGGGAGCAAAAATGGAATCGCGGAACCGGCCTAGAGAGGTTATCGTAAAAATCCTTAATTTTCAACACAAAATTCAACTGCTGCAGTCTTTTCAACAGAAAGGACAGCTGATGTATGAAAATCAGAAAATACTATTGTTCCAGGACTATTCCGCAGCAGTCACAACAAAACGTAAAGAGTTTGCACCCATTTGCTCTGAACTGTTTCATAAAAAGGTGCGATTCACATTGGCGTACCCAGCCACACTTAGACTGATGGACAAAGGGAAGAACTATTCATTCACCTCCGTGGGGGAGGCAAGAAAGTTTTTGGCGGGATTGGAGAGCGCGAAGGCCGGGGAAGCAGCTGGTGGAGTGGAGTAATGGTCCTAGAGGCGGGAGCAACAAGCAAGGATGGAGAGGGGAACCCCAAGAACTTATAATTTATTTATTTATTAGTTTCTTATATACCGCGCTATTCGGTATCAGCGAGGTTTACATCATAACATAACTACCATAACGACAAGTTGTCAGGTTTTACATCGAACAGGGATACAAACTTGGATAACAGGGTAAACTATATACATAAGCTATTTACACAGCAAGGATAGGTAAAAATCAGATAATGAATATGAGGGCATTTCTAGAGTGGGTCATTCGTGGGAGGGGTATCTAGGATCAATTGCTGGCTGGGAAGTATTGGAGGAAGAGGTAGGTTTTGAGTGCCTTCCTGAACTGATATAGATTGGTTATGGCCCTAATGTCAGGGGGTAGCGCATTCCAGCATTTGGGGATATAGAAACTGCACGCCCTGTTTGTGGTTGTCTTGTTGCACTTTGTCGATGCCTTTGGTGTAATTAGCAGGTTGACAGCTGTTGCTCTTCTGGATCTGTTGGGGGGTACAATGTGGATAAGATGTGTAAATGAGGAGGAGGAAATACCTTTGATTGCCTTGAAGGCTAATAGAAGTGTTTTGAAAGTGATCCTCCCATGAATAGGTAGCCAGTGTAGCTGTTTGAGAATGGGAGTCACGTGGTCGCTTCTGGCTGCTCCGTAGATGACCTTGGCTGCGGCGTTCATGGCCAACTGTAAGGGGGTTAGTGTGGATTGGGGGAGCCCTTGTAAGATGGCATTTGCAAAGTCAAAATGTGGCAGGATCAGTGCTTGATATATGGTTCGGAAATCATCTGGGTCCAACAGGGAGCGAAGGTGCTTGAGTGAACGGATTTTAAAATAGACGGCTTTGACTATATTGCTTATGTGGCGTTTCATATCCAGACGTTGATCCACAGTAACTCCCAGGTATTTTATTGCCTCTTTAGTTTGCAGGTCAGCTTCCTTGACACTGACGTGGGATGGCGGAGTAAAGTTGGGGTCTCTGGTGATGAATAGCACCTCTGTTTTTTTATGTTGAATGCGTAGGTTCTGTGACTGGAGCCACGTTGAAACTGCATTGAAGCAATCCGTGAGTGGGGTCAGGTCCATGTGAGTTGTGGAGAAAGGCATGTATAGGAGAATGTCATCTGCATATATCAAGCAGTTCACATTGAATGATCTTATGATATTGCAGATGGGCTGCATGTAAATATTGAAGAGTAAGGAGGATAACGAGGAGCCTTGGGGTACCCCTTGCTTTTGATGGAAATGTATCGACTCTTCTAATCCAGACTTCACATATTGCCATCTACCGTCCAGATAAGATTTGCACCATCCTAGTGCACTGTTGCAGACGCCCTTTTCCCTCAATCTTCCGAGGAGTATTTCGTGACTCACGGAGTCGAAAGCCGCGGTGATGTCTAGGAAGATGAGCACAAAACCTTGACGGATGTTGTCAATTCCTGTGATTATGTCGTTGAATAGACCAGTGAGTAGTGTCTCGACCCCATGATGTTCTCTGAACCCATGTTGACAGCTGTCTAATGGAGCAGCGGCATCTATGTGGTCCTGAATTTGCCGTTGTGCCTCTTTTTCAATTATTTTGGCTAAGAGAGGGATGCTGGCTATTGGTCGATAAGAGTCAACTCTTTGGGGGTCAAGTTTGGGGTTTTTCAATAGTGGCCTAATGGAGGTCTGCTTGAGTGAAGTGGGAAAGTATCCTGTTGTGAAGGAGATCTTCATTATATTTGCGATGACAGGGCTGAACACATCACGTAGCTCCTTGATCCAGAAAGCTGGACATGGGTCAGTCTGTGCAGTGGAGGTGTTGAGAGATGCTATGGTGTCCTCGATAGATTTAGTGGATGGTGTGGAGAGAATGTTCAGTGGTGATAGGTCAGTCGGTTCATGAAATGTGACTGCTGAAACCTTGTTGGTTTGCACAATCTTGGATTGTAGGTATCAGCGAATTTTTGCGGGTGAATCTCGCTATGTTGTTCGGGAGATGGTTCTTTTGAGAGGGATTTGACCAAGTTGAAGAGGTCACGTGGTTTATTCAGAGACCTCTTTAGGGTGTCGGTATGATATTGTCTCATTTTAGTAGTGATTGTTTCTCGATGTATTGCAAGGTGGGTTTGGTAAGCGGTCTGATCCTCCATTGATCGCGAGTGGCGCCATCGGCGTTCAAGTCTACGTAGTTGTGTGAGAGAAGATCGCAACTCAGGTGAGAACCATGGGGCGGAGCTTCTTTTTGTCCTTGCTGTATTCTTAGGGTTTGCGTGTTGTGAGATGGCAAGCAGGCTGGAGTTCCAATGAGAGATTAGTTCATCAAGATCCGGTGTGATTTTGTTGAGGAGTGATGGGGTCTCCGAAAGGATGTGTTCCCTATCGAAGGGTCGAAAGCTTCTAGAGGTAGTTCGAGCGGTGTTGTTTGTAGATTGGCTTCTGTTCAGCTGGTCATTGTTGATGGGTATCTGGATAATGATCAGTTTGTGGTCGGACCAGGGTACATCTACGACTGATACTGGAGGATTGTGGTTTTGGACCATGACTGGTTGTGGAACAAATACCATGTCAAGAATGTTCCCATTTGTATGTGTGGGCTCATTAATGATTTGTTTGAGTCCCAGGTCTTCCATTGCCTCAAGGAATGCAATTGCGTGGCTTTGGGGTAAAGAAGGGAGATTGAAATCACCCATTATCCAATTTGGTTTCTTGGGAGAGAGGGTGTTAGCTGCAAGGTCAACAATGGTTGGAAGGTCATCTGGAGAAGAAGATGGTGTTCTGTACAACAGGTTAAGGGAGCATTGTTGGTTTGCGACGGAGAGGATGTCCAAGCTGTTTGTGCTTGAGGAGTCCACAATGTGGAAATTGAGGTCTGATTTGGAGATTATGAGCACCCCTCCTCCTTTTTTGTTTTCCCGATGTCTTGTATGTACGGAGAAATTGGGGGGTAGAAGTTGGTTGAGGAGGACGTTGTCTTCTGATGATAGCCATGTTTCCGTGATCATAAGAATCTCAAGGTCATAAAAGGAGATAGAGTCTAGGATAACAGGCCATTTATTGCAATGGAGCGTGCGTTGATGATGGCACATTTTAGGGGTCGGTATCTCAAAGGTTTTTCCTGAGTGGGTGTTTTGGTTAGCTGGAGTGCTACATGTATTAGGTGGGAGTGGCGCGTGTGCGCGTCGCTTCCTGGGTTGAAGTATGGAGGACCATTCCAACTTTTTCCATGGCTATTCAGGACTGGAATCCTGCCATGAGACGTGTAGAGGGCCTGGGAGGTTCCAAGCCAGTGGGTGAGAAGGTAGAAACTAAGAATGACAGCGACCTGGAGTGCCATTCTGAGGTTTTGGATTGCGTGTGATATACTGTGGCTACGAAGTGGTGAAGTGCAATATTGGGGTAGTAAAATGCAAATATGAGACACAGTACAGTGATGAGATTCTTCGGAATGTGAGAGCAGTTATACAAGGATGCAAAATTGAGCAAGTACAGTTTGCATACTATGATATTGACTATCTTTGATGAGATGTGCAATATTGAGATGATACAGTAAACATTACAGGCTAGCAGATTATATTGACATTTAAGCTGGCAACTTGCAAAACTGAGATGATACAACATAAATTAAGAAGTTAGTAGATGAGTTTGTGAGTTAAAGTGGCCTAACGATAGTTCATCAAAAAGGTTGCGTTGCTTAGTACAGTTCAACTGAGATCTTGGCAGATTAGAATGGACTAGTTCAGGAATACTGACCGGCGTTGCTGTTTGTGGCTGGATGGGTGTGCTGTTTGAGTGCGCCGTCTGGAGCTGGATGGGGTGCAGCGGTCGTCTGGTGTCCCTTCTTTCGGTCCCCGCCTAAGGGCACGGGCCCGCCAGGCGCGGGCGCGCCCGATGGCGCGAAGCTTTTTGTAGGCCTTGTGCCCTGCCCCGATTGGGCCTCGCTGGACTGCTGGCCCCTCCCGCTGTCGGTGGCTCGATCCCCAGGGAAGGGGAGAGCTGCTGATGGTGGCGGGGGCTAAAGGGTCGGCGCCCGATGGCGCGAAGCTTTTTGTAGGCCTTGTGCCCTGCCCCGATTGGGCCTCGCTGGACTGCTGGCCCCTCCCGCTGTCGGTAGCTCGATCCCCAGGGAAGGGGAGAGCTGCTGATTGTGGCGTGGGCTAAAGGGTCGGCGCCCGATGGCGTGAAGCTTTTTGTAGGCCTTGTGCCCTGCCCCGATTGGGCCTCGCTGGACTGCTGGCCCCTCCCGCTGTCGGTGGCTCGATCCCCAGGGAAGGGGAGAGCTGCTGATGGTGGCGGGGGCTAAAGGGTCGGCGCCCGATGGCGCGAAGCTTTTTGTAGGCCTTGTGCCCTGCCCCGATTGGGCCTCGCTGGACTGCTGGCCCCTCCCGCTGTCGGTGGCTCGATCCCCAGGGAAGGGGAGAGCTGCTGATGGTGGCGGGGGCTAAAGGGTCGGCGCCCAATGGCGCAAAGCTTTTTGTAGGCCTTGTGCCCTGCCCCGATTGGGCCTTGCTGGACTGCTGGCCCCTCCCGCTGTCGGTGGCTCGATCCCCAGGGAAGGGGAGAGCTGCTGATGGTGGCGGGGGCTAAAGGGTCGGCGCCCAATGGCGCGAAGCTTTTTGTAGGCCTTGTGCCCTGCCCCGATTGGGCCTCGCTGGACTGCTGGCCCCTCCCGCTGTCGGTGGCTCGATCCCCAGGGAAGGATTGACTAACCAAGGACTTGCATATTTGCTACTCTTTGGACATATGTGTGGTTTAATGCTAAGATGTATAGAGGGTAATGATAAGGGTAAGCTGTGCAATGTGGCAGATAAATTGACTATGTAATAGGGGGGGGGGCATTTGGCAAGTGTTTTAATACTGGGTGGAGCATCTGCTGAAAGAGAACGGGAGAAAAAGAGTCTAGGGTGAGGCAGCCCTGTAGCGTCCAACCAGGGATCGGGCCTCAGCTTGGACAAGCTGAGGGTAGAAGGTGAATTGTTTTATGGGGGGGAGGGGAGGGGGAGGAGGGGAGACGGGAGGGCAGAGAGGAGGAGGGAGGAGGGGAGGGGAGCAACGCAACAACAGGGCTGAGCAGAGAGAGGGGGGAGGGGTTCATAGGAGGATTGGTACATTTGAGAGAAGGAGGGGAGGTCGGAAGACACATGGGCGCCAAGGAGGAGAATGCAGAGATAGATCAAGGGCTTGTGCAACGGGTAAAACAGAGGAGAAAGAGGGGAGGGCCTGGAGTTGAGGCTGGGCAATTTTGGGTAGCACAGGAGATAAAGCAGCGGGATTACCCAGAAAGAGGGGGGTTAGATGAGACATGATCTGCGTATAGTGACGTGGAATGTCGGTGGAGTCAGTTCACCTGTGAAGCGTACAAAAATTTTGCAAGCGCTCAAACGGGCAAAAGCGCACGTAGCCTTGTTGCAAGAAACACACCTAAGTGCAAGGGAGCATGCAAAACTGAAGCGTGACTGGGTAGGGCAAGTATATGCTGCCACTTCGGGAGGGCGCAAAAGCGGAGTAGCGATATTGATTAAGAGAGGAAGTCCTGTGGTAGTCCTGAAAGAAGAGACAGACATGCAAGGGAGGTTCATATTTCTACATATCAAGATCCAGGGGGAGGAGATATTTCTTGAAAACATATATGCACCCAATATATATAACCATTAGTTTTTTAAGAGTATGGTGCAAAAAGTAGTGGCAGCTCCGAAAGTGCCAATAATATTAGCGGGACATTTCAACTGCCCACATGATCCAATACTTGATAGATCCCAGGTGCAAGAAGGAGGTGGCTGGAACAAGAAGGGCTATATATGTCGAGTGGGAGGGTTGGTGGATGCCTGGAGAATTTTACATGAGGGGGAAAGAGATTACACACACCTGTCGAGAGCCCATCATTCATGGTCCCGGATAGACTATATGTTGGTTTCTAGAGAAAGTTTTGGGAAGGTTCTGGGTATTGAGATTGACCCCATTATAATATCAGACCACGCAATGGTTCAGATGGATTGGAAAGGGAGGAGTGGAGTTGGGAGTAAGTGGTCTTTCCCAAGGCATTTGTGGAAGAATAAGGAATTCATAGAGTATTTGTTGCACCACTGCGAAGAGTACTTGCGATTCAATGACACTCAAGCTAGTAGGGGTGAGGTGCTCTGGGAAGCAGGGAAAGCAGTGATGCAAGGCCACATTATTGCATATGTGGCTCAGGAAAGGAAAAATCTCAATGACGCGATCATAACACTGGCGCACGAGCTTCAAGTATATAAGCGGCTAACTGTGACGGGGAACGACCCGCAGAATTTGGCAACCTACTTAGAGAGGCAGAAAAGCCTAAATAAGTTGCTCCAAGAATGAGCTGTGCATTTGATGCAGTATTATAGGCATCAGTTCTTTCAATATGAGGACCGGACAGGTAGCCTATTGGCTCGCTTGGTCCGGGAAGGGAATGGGAGCAAAGTAGTAGCGGTAATTCGAGATAAGGGAGGGGAATTACAGCATGATGCCAGGCAAATAATGCATACTTTTAGGCAATTCTATCAGGAACTATACACTCCGGAGATAGAAGACAGAGAGCAGGAAAGAATGTTCTTGGATGAGGTGAAGCTGCCGCAGTTGACTGAGTGAGAGCAACAAGAGTTAAGTAGGCTGATCCTGGGGGCAGAAATACAAACAGTCATCAGAGCAGGAACCGCGCATAAGACCCCAGGGCCAGATGGTTTCGGGGTGGAATTCTACAAAATGCTCGAGCACACCGTGACCCCCACCCTAGTGGTTTTGTATGAGGAGGTATTGGAGACAGGGAAATTCCCTAGAGAAATGAGAACAGCCTCCATCACCCTCATTCCCAAACCGGGAAAGAACCCAGAAGACCTAGCGTCATATAGGCCGATCTCTCTAATCAATTACGATATGAAAATCCTGGCTTCAGTGCTTGCACTGAGAATGCAGGGAGTACTCCAGAGAATAATAGGAATGCACCAGTCGGGTTTTGTAAAAGGGAGTGAGGCACTCTTGAATATAAGTAAAATACTTTTGAGTATGAATTATTGCCAATTTAAGGAGACCCCATTAATATTAGTAAGCTTAGATGTGGAAAAGGAATTTGATAGAGTCTCTTGGGCGTATATGTTTGAAGTGATGCATAGGTTTGGATTTGGCGGGGACTATTTAAGGTGGGTCAAGGTGCTATATACAGAACCATTGGCCACTATCGCGATGGGAGGTGAATACTCGCAATCATTTGTATTGAGGAGAGGGACGAGGCAGGGTTGTCCTCTCTCCCCCTCTTGTTTGTCCTACAACTAGAGCCCCTATTGCTGCACCTAGAGAGGTCGGAGGGGATCAAAGGGATGGAGTGGAGGGGAGGAGGCATTAAGATCAGTGCTTTTGCAGATGATATGCTGCTCTGCCTGCTGAATCCACAGAGGTCCCTGGAAATTGCATTGCAGCAGATTGAACGGTTTGGGTCATTTTCGGGACTGCGAATAAATAGGACGAAGTCTCTAGTGCTAGATGTGGGCAGGAAAGTCCGGCCGGGGTGGCAGGGGACCTTCCCTTTAGAGTGGGCAGAAGGGCATCTTCGCTATCTGGGGATTCAGATCCCTGAGCAAATGTCCCAGCTCTATAATATAAATGTCAAAGCAATGATAACAGCCTCTATTGAGAGGCTGAAGAGGTGGAGTGAGCTGCCAATTTCTCTAATGGGCAGGGTGGCGCTCTTCAAGATGGCAGAGCTACCCAGATGGATCTACCTCTTACGCCATGTACCTGTTTGTATTCTAACGAAGGATATTTTATTGTTACAGAAGCACATAAATAAGTATCTCTGGAGAGGTCGGAAACCCCAAATAGCTATCTCGGCTGTAATGAGACCCAAGGAGGAAGGGGGGCTGGGGCTGCTACCTTTGAGAGTTTACAATCTCACCTATATGGTCAGACCACTAAGAGATCTGGTATTAGGCACAGAGAGCATGATACCGGTGGGTTTGGTAGAGGAGATGGCGGTAAGCGTGCATCCAATGTACCTATTACATCAGTCCCCTGGGGAGATGACACCAGCGTGGAAGGCTTCAGGGTACTTGAGAGCACTACACCAGGCTTGGAAGGTGCTGTGTCAATATCGGGGTAACTGTTGGAGAGGGACGGATTGCCTCCCCCTGATGGGGAATCGACAGTTTCCTCCGGGAACACAAGGGGGAGGGGTGAACGAATGGGCACGGCAGGGCATCGGGTATCTGGGCCACGTGCGAATGGAAACGGAGTCTGAAATGGAATCGTTCCTGGAGCTGAAGAGGAGATATAACTTGAAATCTAGGCATTTCTACTTTTACTTACAGGTGAGGCATTATATACGTGACTTACAAAAGGAATTCAGCGACTTATTTCACACAGGGGGGATGTTAGAGCTCTTCACCGCACTAGAGGGGAAAATAAAAGCGACTCAATTAAGAGGCGAATTACGCTATTATCAGCAGGTAGGACCCCTAGACCAATTGGCTAAGAGGTGGCAGCGGGACCAGATGCCGGGTGTTACAGTAGAGACACTACAACAGGCATTTAAGTCCATAAAAAGCTGTCTCGGAATTGGTAAGATTGCAGGAAATACAATATAAATTTCTCTGGAGATCATAGGTGCATGATGTCTGGGCGGCACGTGCGGGCCTGGCAGAGACAGATGTGTGTAAGCTCTGTAAGGTGGAGAGAGGCACATTCTCTCACAGATTCTGGTTCTGTATACATATACAACAATTCTGGCAGAAGGTTTGGAAAGCGCTTGGGGGGAGAGCAAAGTACCGGACGCCCCTCCTGCTGGACTGGGGACTGTTTGGTATACCTAGCCAGGGAATTTTAGTACAAAATCCTTATAAGCAGTTGTGTGAGAGAGGCTTCATAGTGGCTAAGCAATGCATATTAAGACAATGGATGGTGGAGTCCCCTCCCGAGCTGAAAGGGTGGGAAAAATCCATGATAGAAGTAAGAAACATGGAACGAAGAACAGCTCAAATCCTGGGAGATAGGAAAATGGTGGGTTTCAACAAAGTGTGGGAGGGTTTTGAACTACCTATGCCAAAGTGCTGATATAATCTGGTCAGATAGACGAAGACAACTAGAGGCTGTCCATAATAATGAAGTGGTAATGTTAACACCAATAAAAATGTTTTAAATCCTAACTTTGCAGTGGAGGGAAGGAAGGAGGGAGGGAGGGAAGGGAAGGGGAAGGGAGGGAAGGACAACGGGTGGGGGTTAAAGACTGAGGAAGAAAAGGGAAAGCACTATTGTTAATAGCTATGGACAGACGGCCAGATATAAGTGTGTGGCCGCACAGTTTTATGTTCTGTTAGACTGCAAATTTCAATCTGTATTCAGGATCGGATGTGCCGCAAGTTCAAGGTGTTTAGATCATAAGTTTACTGTGCTTAGCTTGCAATGGAGAGGGTTGGTACTGTTAATAAAAAAGATTTAAACCTTAAAATACACAAACAGATAAATAAGAGAATAATATGAGCATTTGTAAAAACTAAAAGAAAATAAAACCATCTCAAAACATAATATAAAACCATAGTATAAAAAACATAATTTAAAACAACAATAAACCATACATTGGACACATAAAATGATGAACCTAAAGGAAATATATTTGGGATGAGGTTAAGGAGATGAGGAAGTTAATACTTACAGGGGCACCTTGTGGCAAGGTAGTTTTTAAAAAGACACCAATCAATGTACTGCTTGAAGCTAGAAATATCGAGAACAAAATAAATGAGCTGCTCCAGAGCCAGCTAGGGCTAAAGATATATAAAGCATAAGGTAAATGTTGAGATAAATAATATAGTCCAGAGCCAAATGGATTCTTATATTGCGGATGGTGAGTGTCAAAGGAATATTAATGGAACAGGAGGAGTTCAGAGCTAGGTAGAAACCAAAATCAAACCTGTGAAGTTATCACTATTGTGGATAGCAGAGCCTATATGTATCGGGTTATATCCAAAAATGAGGGGTGACAGGCACAAGAGGACATCTTATGTACTGCTGCTAATTGTAGAAAAAAGGGGCAGTATGGGGGAACAATCCCCTGGTTCAAAATAAACACTGGTCTAAATGTAAAAGTCGAGCGAGAAAAATCCTGTCTTTTTAATACAGAAATAAAGCCGCGTGTGCTACTGCTCATATGGAACACAAAGCATAAATAAATTCAGGGGAACCGATCTCAAAATTCAAAACGGGTACTTATATAATTGTAATGGTGAAAACAAACAATATTAAAGTATCCATAATCAATGTATCTATTGCATATCAGAGTGCTAACCACTTGTAGCTAGATCGTGTGTGATCAAAAGATTGAAGAAGAGTCAAGTGGTATTAACATAAAAACATATGCTGACCTGTTTAAATGAGAACTGGAGCATTTGCTTAAATTGTTTTTGCGAGAGGAAACTCTTACTGTCTTGGATACATGAAAGGGATTGCTCGATGGCGTCTGTACCTTTATCCAATGCTTTTGCACCCAAATGCTCCTAATTTGCACAGATCCGCGCATGGCAGAAACATGAACACAGGGCAGTATAGTTGATTAGCAAGGGATCTGAATCAAACGATGAAATAATTGAATGAAAGCAAGTTTAAAAAACGATGCACAGACTAGCACTGAATGATACTGTGTGTTAAGTGAAAAATAGTAGGGGATCATCTAGAGTGTCCAAACCAGAGGGCTCTTATATACAATTTCCATTACATAAAAAGGGGAACATAATCAAAAGGAACGGTTTAGACTAGTCAAACAAAGGGAGAATGTTTGTTTTTGTTTTTAAGATGCATACCCCCTGAAGAAGGCATTCAGCTGAAACACATAGGGGTCTTCTTAATAATATAAGCACCTGTGACCTCATTTTCCCTCGCTTCTTGTGTTTTCTTACACGATGCAAGGCTTCACATTAGGAACCACCACCCAGGAAAATGTTTAGGCATCATCGTGGATAACATGTTAAAACCCTCCGCCCAGTGTGCAGCAGCGCCAAGAGAGCAAATAGAATGCTAGGTATCATAAGGAAAGGAATGGAAAATAAAACAAATGATATTATAATGCCTCTGTATTGTTCCATGGTGTGACCGCACCTTGAATATTGTGTGCAATTCTGGTCGCCATATCTTAAAAAGGATATAGCGTTATTAGAAAAGATACAGAGAAGAGCCACCAAAATGGTAAAGGGGATGGAAGGATCAGGGGCGGACCAAGGGGGGTGCGGGGCCATGTGCGGAGACTCGGTGTGGGGCCTCATTTGCATAATGTTACCATACACTAACTTTTAATAAACATGCCTCTTAATGAGTGTATGGATAAAGAAAGACTAAAAGATTTCTACATTACTATAATCCAGTGCCAACTGCCAGGCACATTAGGAACTACTACAAACACTGCCCGCTTAGAACCCATAGCAAACCCGCCGTATCGTAACAGCACTACCAGGACTCACAAAGCACCATACTCTATTTATCAAAAGGCAACACTGCAAATATTACAGTAAACCAATACATTTCAGAGAATAACAATACATGACCTACTGGGGAAAGAGAACAAGTGGCAATGTCAAATAGGAATTACATAAACAGAATACCTCAGCTCAGTTACGCATGCAGAATATAGACCATCACCAAACAAGGAATCACAATTTAGAAACAGGAAGACAATAATTAAACTGGGAACCACAAAAGCCAAACTTGGAAGTACAACAACACTGTAGAAATAAAACTATAAATTAATTTCCTCTTGTACTAAACAAAGCACAGACGTTAATGATGCACATTTCCCAGAGCTGACATATTCCAGCTAATAAATTCAAAATAAAGAGATATTTTTCTACCTTTTGTGCATTTTTTTTCAGTTGCGATTGCTCCAGCCACTTTCTTCTGGTTTCTTCATGTCTTCTGCTAACTCTCCATCGTCTGCTGTCCATTTGTCCTTTCTTCTCTCTTCTAGTTTTTTTTTCCATTCTCTCTCTACATCTGCTTTAACATCTGCTTTCTCCTGTAGCTCTTTCCTCATTCCTATTTCATCCACTCAAATTTTACCCCTCCATCCTCAAGCCCCACTTACTCTCCCAATACCCGGCCAATTGTAGATTTTTCTTCCCACACAAAATATTTTCCCCTCTCCATTTCACTCTCCCAGCCCCATCCCATTCTAATCCTCCCTCAACATCAGCTCCCTTCTAGTTCCAGCCCCACCCAGCATCCGCTCCCTTCTAGTCCCCGCATCAGCCCATTTCCAGTCCCAGCCCCTCATCAGCCCATTTCCAGACCTAGCCCCCCATCAGCCCATTTCCAGTCCTAGCTCCCCATCAATTTCCAGTCCTATCCGAGTCCCTCCATCAGCTCATTTCCAATCCCAGCCCCCCATCAGCCCATTTCTAGTCCTTTCCTAGCCCCACCATCAACCCATGTCAAATCCTAGCTCCCCTCCACTCAGCCCATTTCCAATCCAACCCCCCATGAGCCTACTTCCAGTTGTAGCCCCTCCATGAGTCCATTTCAATCCAAGCCCCCACCACAGCCCATTTCCAATCTTAGCACCCCCCAACAGCCCATTTCCAGTCCTATCCTAGCCCTTCCATCAGCCCATTTCCTGTCCTAGCTCCCCCCCAACTCAGCCCATTTCCAGTGCTAGCTCCCTCCCTTCACAACCCATTTCCATTCCAAGTCCCCCTCCCCATCAACTATTTGTAGTTCAAGCCCCCCTTCCACTCAGTCCATTTCCATTCCATGCCCCCTCCCCATCAGCTATTTGCAGTTCAAGCCCCCCTTCCACTCAGCCCATTTCCATTCCAAGCCCCCGTCCCCATCAGCTATTTGTAGTTCAAGCCCCCCCTTCCACTCAGCCCATTACCAGTCCTAGCTCCCTCATAGCCCATTACCAGTCCTAAGCCCCCATCAGCCCACTTCCAGTCCTAACCCTCTCATCACCCCATTTCCAGTCTTAGCCCCCCCATAGCCTATTACATCCTAACCCCCATCAGCCCATTTCCAGTCCTAGCCCACCCCCATAGCCTATTACCAGTCCTAACCCCCATCAGCCCATTTCCAGTCCTAGCCCCCCCATAGGCCATTACCTGTCATAACCCCGCCCTCAGCCAATTTCCGCTTAGCCCCCCCATAGCCCATTAGCAGTCCTAACCCCCATCATACCATTTCCTGTCTTAGCCCCCACTATCAGCCCACTTCCAGTCTTAGCCCCCCCCCCCCATAGCCCATTACCAGTCCTAACTCCCCCATCAGCTCATTGCCATTAACCAGTCCTAACCCCCCTCCCCCCCCATCAGCCCAGGTAAATTAAAAAACAAACCAAAACTGGCTGCTGCTGCCATGGCAGTGGCAGAATCAAATGTCCTGTGGCACCCCGCCTGCCTGGCAGAGCCCTCCCTCCCTGAAACAGTCTCTTCGGCGCCGGCTTTCAGAGCCGCGAGAGGGAAACTCTCCCTTCATGACTTTGAAAGCCGGCGCAGAGAGGGACTGATGCAGGGAGGGAGGGCTCTGCCGGGCAGGCGGGGGGGAGGGGGAGCCCGCGGGACACTTGATTCTGCACAGTGGCAGCAGCAGCAGCAGCCAGTGTGTTTTTTTTTAATTTACCGAGGTCTTTAAATGCAGAATGTTGTTTGTGCGGGGCCCCCTGTGCAGACAACATTCTTGCTCAATGGATGGGCCAGCCCTGGGAAGGATACCCCTATGAAGAGAGGCTTAAAAGGTTAGGGCTCTTCAACCTGGAAAAGAGACTGCTGAGAGGAGATATGATAGAGGTCTATAAATTAATGAATGGAGCGGAACGGGTAAATGTAGATTGATTGATTACATCATCAGAATATAGAAAGACTAGGGGACATGCAATGAATCTACAGAAAACTATAAGACTAATAAGAGAAAAACATTTTCACTCAACGTGTAATCAAACTCTGGAATTTGTTACTGGAGGATGTAGTAAAAGCTGTTAGTGTAGCTGGCTTTAAAAATGGTTTGGAGAAGCTCCTGGAGGAAAGGTCCAGAAACCATTATTAAAGTGGACCCAGAATATTCACTGTTTGACCCAATACAAGCATTGTGGAACCCGTGTCTTTTGGGGAAACTGCTAGGTACGTATGACCTAGATTGGCCACTGTTGGAAACAGGAAACTGTGCTTGATGGACCTTGGTCTGACCCAGTATGGTATATCTTATGTTCTTAAGGTGCTAGTATATACACTCTTGTGGGACCAGGAAAGCAGTGCCTCCATTTTGGCATGGTGGCCAGAGAGTACACACTTCTGGATCTATTCTTGTGGGCTGGACACAGATGGAGTCTTATCTCCTCTAAATAAACAGACTTCCCCTTTGGCCATGAAGGCTCAATTTAGATTCCTGTATATCACCTCATTTCCGTGTTCTTCCTTTGACCTTCTTCCCTTTCATATTTCTCTCTGTTTTCTAGGCCCCCTTCATGAGTTATGCTTCCTTTGTAATAGGGGAACATAGGAGGGGGTGGAGGAGCAGCTGCAGAGAGTGGGGGGCGTGCATGATTTACTGTGTACCATGCTGCTGACCTGCCATCATCACTTTTGATTTGACTGCCAGGGAGAAGGGGGAATGGAAGATGTCTGGCCTTTAAACCATTGTGTTTGGCATGGCTTTTCCCAAAGGAATAGTCTTTGAGGATGCATTAATGGCAATACTATTCCTTCAGTCCCTAGCATGGCTGGATATCTCATTGGTGTTTAATCCCCTTTTCTGTGTGGTCCAAGTATATGCTATTAGGCAGACAAGAGAGCACACCAGTCCGGAGAGCTATTAGCTAAGGTATCTCTGAGCTCTTGGAATGCTAAGTATCAGGCTTCAAACTTAAGAGGAGATTTGAGGCTATGTAGCAGCAACTGTTTAAGGTTTTTAGCTCTTGACACACTCTTTCATCCTTCTCAATAATTAGAGGCCAGGCTAGAAGTTTGTGTTCTGAACTAAGGGTTTACTTGAAAATAGGGTCACTGATAAACATAAAAGCCCGATATTCAGTTGGGCAGGCTGTGCGCCGCTATGGCAGAAAATCATGCCCGCTCACCGTTAACCCCGGATATTCAATGCCAGGGTCATATGTGGCCCTGGCATTGAATATCTGGGGATCACTGCACACGCTGTAAGCCGCAGTAGCTAACTGGGAAGCAGTAATATTACCTTTTTCCCGGTTAGCTCCTGCACTTAAAAAATAGGCAAGGTTTTTTCTCACCTATCTTTTAGGCGCAGGTCGCTAACTGGGCAGCATGCAGTATCGCCGCTGCCCAGTCATCGATCATCTCCGGCTCCTCTCCTCCCCAGAATGCCCCAATCCGAAGTGGTTAGCATCGGAGCGCATAAGGGAGAAGAGAGGGGATATTCAGTGGCACTAACCATGTTACTGCCGTTGAATATCCTTCTCAGCAGCAGTTACAGTTTACAGGGTTGTAAACCATGTAACTGCCCTTCAAATATCGTGCCCAAATGGCCCAATATTCAGCAGCAGTGCATAGCTATTGCCGCTGAACGTAAGGCCTGGATGTTCAATGCTGGGGCTTTATCTGGCCAATGGCATTCAATATCCAGGTTGGCCGTATAGCATGCTGCTACTCAGTTAACTTCTGTGGCGAAACGTAGACCAGCCTTTAAGGTGTCTAACCTTCGCCGCTGAAGGATTTACTGGGCAGCGGCTGAATGTCGCCGCTGCTCGGTTATTGCTGGCTGCCACTCCTGGAATGTCCCAGCACTAGTCAGCAGGTACTGGAGCATTCAGTGGCGGCACCCAGGGATATTAGTTAGTGTTGCTAAAAGTCGTGGTTCCCAAGATTAACGTGTTTAGCAGGTCTGCTAACCACATTTATTTATTTAGACAGTTTTGTATACCGCCTTATCCTTCAATCAAAGCGGTCACAACACAATTGGGGGATACATTTAACATGCAGGGATATGAGACACATACACTAATACTTACAGGGAACATGGGCAATGGAGGGTTAAGTGGCTTGCCCAAGACCACAAGGAGCACCTGTGGGACTAGAAACCCCAGTCCTTCCGGCCCAAGGTTGCTGTCCTCTAGTGGGATTTGAACCCCCGACCTTTCGGCCTGAAATACCTTGCCCCAACCACTAGGCTACTCCTCCCCTTTACATTAATTGCTCTGAATATTGGGCCCAACAATTATAGCATTTGGGTAAACATTACTTAGGAACTATGTTACAAAATCCAATTCATAATTAAAAGAGAAGGCGCTCAGTTCTTTTTTTTCTACTTCCTAGGCACCATTTAAGTATGTGTAGATATTCGACCAGTTATATCACTTCTTGAGTTCCTTTTTCCCCTGAATCAGTTTTTTCCTGAATATTTGAGTATTTGAAACTCAGTGACTCAAACTTCACAGTTCCCCAGCCCTGGGTGGTAGAGTACCTCTTTGCATGATTACCTTTGGATGTAGCTGGTGGTGTCTTTTCTTTTCTTTTGGTTAGGTTGCTTCTTTCAGTCCTCTGACCTGTGAAGTCTGGAGCTCTTCAGGAACCTCAAACTTCAGGCTCCGTTGTTCTGCTAATTGCAGTGGCTCCAAGCCTTTTAATTTTCCTTCTGTTCTGGTCATGGTGACTGGTACAGTCTTCTTCCATTGCATGGTAACTGGCTCTGTCAAGGATGTCCAAGGCACAGCCTCCCTATGACGGCAACCACCTATTCAGCAGTGCATGGTGCAATGGCTTGGTGGCCAAAGACAGAAAACTGTCTCTGGGTGAGGTTTTGTAAGATGTGGATATTACCTTCTCGAAAGAATCTCATCCCATCCTGAACTGAATGGCAAGGGGGGACCTCCCAAGATTCTGGAAAGTACTAGTCCTTATCCTATACAATTCTGACAATTTCTGGTAGGAATATCTGATGGTGCTGCTGCAAAATCCAAATAATCTCTTAAAGATGTTTATTAAGGAAGGCAAAGGAAGGGAATTGACAGTGTAACAGCAGGGGAGGGGTGACTAGAGTCACACTGCTTCCGTAGCTACACAGGCTGTGTTCTCAAAGGTGTGAGTGAGACCTTTGCCTCTCTTCAATGAGCTGGAAGATTTCAGCTTTCATAAAATTTAAGCCCCCATCCTTCAGTTTGGGGGTATTGGATGTTACTTTCCTATTCTGTCTCTGATTGCTTTAAGCTGCTATTTGTTTATGACATATGAAAATATCATTGGTTCTGTTTTATTTGCTTCAGGATTTGGAGGAAGAAAATTCGAATCTCTTGCTCCAGGTAAGGGGTATTTCATTTATTAAAAACGTTTTATATGCCATCTTTACATCATTCAAAATGGTTTACATGCAGTGAAACAGAAGTTAGGGAATTGTCCCTTTCAAACTGCCTCTCTGTTTTCTGCTCTCCCAGCCCCCAAAACTAATCCCTGAAATTGCCCTCCCACCCTTCAGAGTGAGATTTGGGGTAGGCTTTTGGTGACCTTAGAATGGCTAAATGCAGAATTTAAGTGCTATGGTTGAGTTCAAACACATGTAACTTTATGCATGTAAGTTATAAGCAGATTATCATGGACAGCATATATGCATTACCATTGCTGAAAATCTGCACAACTTCATACACACAACTTTAAACTGGGCTCTGCATGAAGAGATGAAAGGGGCTGAAATTAGAGATATGATCACAGAGGAGGGAACTCCCAGATCCTGGCTGAGCTGTGATGTTAAGTGTAAGCTTCATGAGCCTTCCATTGGAAGACCCAAATGGAGGGACTTACAACAGGCAATTCTGAAAGCCTCAATGTTTTTGGGATTTTCAGAAAGCCTTTGACAAGGTCCCTCATCAGAGACTCTTGGTAAAATGAAAAAGTCATGGGATAGGAAGCAGTGTACTATTGTGGATCAGGAACTGATTAAAAGACAGAAAGCAGAGGATAGGGCTAAATGGCCAATTTTCCCAATGGAGAAAGGTGAATAGTGGAGTACCCCGGGGATCTGTGCTGGGTCTGCTGCTTTTTAACATATTTGTTAATGACCCGGAAATGGGAATAATGATTGAGGTATCAAATTTGCAGATGACCCAAAATTATTCAAAGTTGTTAAAACACAAGAGGACTGTGAAAAATTGCAAGAGGATCTTGATAAATTGGAAGACTGGGCATCAAAATGGCAGATGAAATTTAATGTGGACAAGTGCAAGGTTATGCACCTAGGGAAGAACAACCCAAACTATGGTTACATGATGCAAGACTCCACATTAGGAACCACCACCCAGGAAAAAGATTTAGGCGTCATTGTGGATAACATGTTAAAACCATCGGCCCAGTGTGCAGCGGCGGCCAAGAAGGCAAATAAATGCTAGGAGTCATAAGGAAAGGAATGGAGAGTAAAACAAAGGATATAATGCCTCTGTATCGTTCCATGGTGCAACCGCACCTTGTGTGCAATTCTGGTTGCCGTATCTTAAAAAGGATATAGCAGAATTAGAAAAGGTACAGAGAAGAGCCACCAAAATGGTGAAGGGGATGGAAGGATACCCCTATGAGGAAAGGCTTAAAATGTTAGGGATCTTTAACTTGGAAAAGAGACGGCTGAGGGGAGATATGATGGATGTCTATAAATTACTACTAGTGCTACTACTACTACTGATCATTTGTATAGCTCTACAAGGCATATGCAGTGCTGTATAGACACATTTAAAAGATGGTCCCTGCTCATCAGTACTTACAATCTAGTCAAGATAGACAGCACATCAGCTGAGGACAAAGATACATCTAGGGCAGGGGTGGGCAATTCCGACCCTCGTGCACCACAATCCAGCCTGGTTTTCATGATGTCCCTAATGAATATTCATGCAATCTATTTGCATCCACTGCCTTCCATTATATGGAAATAGGGCCATGAATATTCATTAGGGACATCATGAAAACCAGGCTGGATTGTGGTGCACGAGGGCCGGAATTGTCCACCCCTGATCTAGGGGAATGGTAAAGAAACACAGAAGAGACTATGTGGATCAAGATCCAAAAGTAGCTTCGAAGAACTGAGCTTTCAGCCTGGATTTGAAGAGGGCTAGAGATGAAGCCTGACGTACAGACTCAGGTAGTTTGTTCCAGGCATAAGGAGCAGTTAGGTGAAAGGATCGAAGTCTGGAGTTAGCAATAGAAGAGAAGGGCACAGATAGAAGTGATCTGCCAGAAGAGGGGAGTGCCTGAGGAGGGGTGTAGGAAGAGAAGAGAGGAAAGGAGCAGCAGAATGAATGCACTTAAAGGTCAGTAGGAGAAGTTTGAACTGGATGTGGAAATGGATAGGCAGCCAATGAAGCAGCTTGAGAAGAGGGGTTATATGAGCATATCGAGGCTGGCGGAAGACTAGCCATGCAGCTGAGTTTTGAACAGATTGAAGGGGAGAGAAATGATTCAGAGGGAGATAAGCAAGGAGGAGGTTGCAATAGTCTAGACGGGAGGTGACTAAACAGTAGATAAGTGTTTTAACATTGTGTTCAGAAAGGAAGGGGAAAATTTTGCTGATATAGATAAAGAAACAACAGGTTTTAACTATCAGTTGGGATGTGCGTGGAGAAGGAGAAGGAGTAGTCAAAGATGAACACAAGTTTGCAAGCCAAGGAAACAAGGAGTAGTAGTGTGTTAGCCACAGAGACTGAGAAAGGGGGGAGGTGGGTTTGGGGAGGGGGGAAAGGCTTAGTTTTGGCCATGTTCAATTTCAAAAGACGATGAGACATCCAGGCAGCAATGTCAGATAGGCAGGCAGAGATCTGGGCCTGGATTGCCGGAGAGATTTCAGGTGTAGAGAGGTAGATCTGAAAGTCATCAGCATAAAGATAGTACTGAAAACTATGGGAGGAGATGAGTGCACCAAGGGACTGGGTACGAGAGGGGTTGATAAGTCTCTGGCCTTGTAATGAAACAGAAAGCTACATGCACACTTCAGTTCCGGAGGTCTGAATAATCTCTTTGCAGTTTTGTTTTATTTGGTACCAGAGAAATCATTCAGACCTCCGGAACTGAAGTGTGCCCATAGCTTTCTGTTTTGTTACAAGGCCAGAGACTTATCAGCCCCTCCTCATAGAGAGAGAAAAGGAATGGACCCAAAACAGACCCTTGTGGTACATCAACTGGAGCGTGAGAGCAATAGAGGAGGATCCACCAGAACAAACACTGAAAGTGTGACGGGAGTGTTTAAGAAGAGAACCAGGATAGCACAGAGCCCTTAAAGCCAAGTGAGGACAAGGTATTGAGGAGAAGGTGGTGGTCAAAAGCAGAAGAAAAGTTAAGAAGGATGAGGATCGAATCAAGGCCCTTGGATTTTGTCAGGAACAGGTCACTGGAGACTTTGGCAAGAGCCATTTCAGTAGAATGTAAAGGATGAAAGCCAGATTGCAATGGATCCAAAAGGGCTTGAGAGGAGAGAAAGTCAAGACAATGGCGGTGAACCACATGAATTGCATGTTCAAGTATTTATTTATTTTATTTATTTATTTATTACAGTTGCTTATATACCGCACTATTCAGCATCAGCGCGGTTTACAGTATAACAAAGTGACCAATACACACATTCTGTTTGGTTTTACATCGAACAGGAATATAAACTTGGATAACAGGGGCTGAACTATATACATGAACTATTTACATGAAATATGCTATATACATGAGGTAAAAATTCCTATAACATTGTTGAATTGCTCAATAAATGATGAATCCGTTTTGAATACTTGATACCTTGTGAGTATGTGCTGCAAAAGGGCGGTGATTCTTAGGTGGTGCTAACTAAATTCATCGCTGGTTGGGTAGTATTGGAGGAAGAGGTGATGTTTGATTGCCTTCCTGAATTGGGTCAGGTCTACTATAGCTCGAATGTCTGGTGGGAGTGCATTCCAACATTTGGGGACGTAAAGGCTGAAGGCCCTATTTGCTGTTGTATTATTGCATTTTGTCAAGGTCTTCGGGGTTGCTAATAAATTTAGGGCTGTTGACCTCCTAGCTCTGTTGGGGGGCACTGTATGGATGAGATCCGTAAGTGCTGTGGAGGAAAGGCGCTTGATTGCCTTGAATGAGAGGATTAATGTTTTGAAAATAATCCTTCCGTGTATAGGTAACCAATGAAGCTGTTTTAATATCGGAGTCACGTGGTCTCTTCTGGAGGCTCCATGAAGAATCCTTGCTGCAGCATTCATGGCCAGTTGTAGCGGGTTTAGTGTGGATTGCGGGAGACCTTGTAGGATGGAATTGGCAAAGTCAAAGTGCGGCAGGATCAGTGCTTGGTATATGGTCCGGAAATCATCTGGCTCCAGTAGGGAGCGCAGATGTCTGAGTGAACGGTTTAGAAATGAAGGGGAGAGGGAGATAGGTTGATGATTAGAAGGACAGGTAGGGTCTAGTGAGGGTTTCTTGAGGAGAGGTGTGACCACAGCATGCTTGAAGCCTGCAGGAACAGCTGTAGTGGAGATTGATAGGTTGAGAATATGACAGATGGAAGGGATGATAGTCGAAGAGATGGAGCTTAGGAGATGGGTGGGAATAGGATCAGAGAAGCAGGTAGTGAGTATGGAGGAGGAAAGAAGATGTGTGGTTTCCTCCTCAGAGATCTTAGAAAAGGAAGAAAGGGGTGTGGTCCATAAACCATTATAAAAGAGGACCCAGGAAATCCACTGCTTAGTCTGGGACAAGCATTGTGGAACCTATGTACTTTTTGGGAACCTGCCAGGTACTTGTGACCTGGATTGGCCACTGTTGGAAACAGTGGCCAAGTGAGAAGAAGCTTGCTGCGGAAGCAAAAACGCGAAATAAAGATTTTTTCAAGTACATTAGTAGCAAAAAACCTGTGAGAGAGTCAGTTGGACCATTAGATGATAGAGGAGTTAAAGGGGCACTAAGAGGCGACAAGGCGATAGCGGAGAGACTGAATGAATTCTTTGCTTCGATCTTTACTGAGGAAGATGTAGGGATGTTACCCATGACTGAAGTGGTATTTAAAGGTGCGGAAGAATTGAAGGAAATATCGCTACATCGGGAAGATGTATTACAACTATTAGATAAACTGAAGAGTAGCAAATCACCTGGGCCGGATGGTATACATCCAAGGGTGTTGAAAGAACTGAAATATGAGGTTGCAGACCTGCTATTAGTAATCTGTAAACTACCATTAAAATCATCTCTAATACCTGAAGATTGGCGGATCGCCAATGTAACACCAATTTTTAAAAAGGGTTCGAGGGGTGATCCGGGAAACTACAGACCGGTGAGCCTCACGTCAGTACCGGGAAAAATGGTAGAAACCATCATAAAGAATAAAATTACTCAGCATGTAGATAGTCATGGCCTAATGGGAGACAGCCAACATGGCTTTAGACAAGGAAGATCTTGTCTTACTAATCTGTTATGTTTTTTTGAAAGTGTGAATAAACAGGTGGACAAAGGTGAGTCGGTTGATATAGTGTATCTGGACTTTCAGAAAGCCTTTGACAAGGTCCCTCATCAGAGACTTTTGGCAAAACTAAAGAGTCATGGGATAGGAGGCAGTGTACTACTGTGGATCAGGAACTGGTTAAAAGATAGAAAGCAGAGGGTTGTGCTAAATGGCCAATTTTCTCAATGGAGAAAGGTGAATAGTGGTGTACCCCAGGGATCTGTGCTGGGTCCGCTGCTTTTTGACATATTCATAAATGACTTGGAAAGTGGAATAACGAGTGAGGTTATCAAATTTGCAGATGATACAAAACTATTTAAAGTTGTTAAAACCCAAGAGGATTGTGGAAAATTGTAAGAGGATCTTGATAAATTGGAAGACTGGGCATCAAAATGGCAGATGAAATTTAATGTGGATAAGTGCAAAGTTATGCACCTAGGGAAGAACAACCCAAACTATGGTTACACGATGCAAGGTTCCACATTAGGAACCACCACTCAGGAAAAAGATTTAGGCGTCATTGTGGATAACATGTTAAAACCCTCGGCCCAGTGTGCAGCGGCAGCCAAGAGAGCAAATAGAATGCTAGGTATCATAAGGAAAGGAATGGAAAATAAAACAAAAGATATTATAATGCCTCTATATCGTTCCATGGTGAGACCGCACCTTGAATATTGTGTGCAATTCTGGTCGCCATATCTTAAAAAGGATATAGCGTTATTAGAAAAGGTTCAGAGAAGAGCCACCAAAATGGTAAAGGGGATGGAAGGATACTCCTATAAAGAAAGGCTAAAAAGGTTAGGGCTCTTTAACCTGGAAAAGAGACGGCTGAGGGGAGATATGATAGAAGTCTATAAATTAATGAACGGAGTGGAACGGGTAAACATTGATTGCCTGTTTACGTTATCAGAATATAGGAAGACTAGGGGACATGCAATGAAGCTACAGGATAAACTATTTAAGACTAATAAAAGAAAATATTTTTTCACTCAACGTGTAATCAAACTCTGGAATTTGTTACCGGAGGATGTAGTAAAGGCTGTTAGTGTAGCTGAGTTTAAAAAAGGTTTGGACAAGTTCCTGGAGGAAAGGTCCATAAACCATTATTAAGAAGGGACCCAGGATATCAATGCTTGACCTAGTACAAGCATTGCAGAACCTGTGTCTTTTGGGGAAACTGCTAGGTACGTATGACCTAGATTGGCCACTGTTGGAAACAGGATACTGGGCTTGATGGACCTTGGTCTGACCCAGTATGGCATATCTTATGTTCTTATGTAGGATACTGGGCTTGATGGTCTGACCCAGTATGGCATTTCTTCTGTTCTTATGTAATGCTCAGGGCTGGCCCGTCCATTAGGCGAGCTAGGCGGCCGACCCAGTTGGGCGGCTATGCCGCCCCTCCTAGCTGCCACCGATTCTGTTTGGGGAGGAGGTGGGCAGAGGCAGTATTTCCAAAAGATGCAGCAAAAAGCTGCCGCTTTTGGAAATATTGCCACTGCTCGCCTCCCCTTCCCGAGACGGATTTGGGCCGGGCCTGGAATACCTATAAGCCCAGCCAAAGCTGTGAACTGGTAAGAAAAGGTTTAAGCTGCTTTCCTTCTCCAAAATATGCAAGCCCTTTCAGCTGTATTTTTGTACACAGGCTGAGGGTATTTTATTTGAATAAGGTGGAAAATATTTTTCTAAGTCCTCAATTTGGATGAATTGCACCTATACAGATTTTTAAGACTGGAACAGTAGTGATTGAAATCAAGTTTGCGTTTGACTAAAATTATTCTTTATTGTTAAAATTGCTGATTTATCTGTACATATGTCAAAAAATGTTTTTCTTGCAACAGGTCCGAAATCTCCAAGAAAAAAAGTTGAAAAGCATGTTGAAGGTAAGTATAAACAGTTCTTTACAACAGAGCTTCATTCATGTCTCTCAACTAATTTCATTCTAAAAGGGCGAATTTTCAATAGGGTGCCTGGCAAAGTAGGTACATGCTTTACTGCCTATGCAAATCAATGTGTTCTTTTAAATGCAGAGGGATTTCTTTCCAGAAACCAATGAACCTCCAACTTGGCTGGCTAGATTTTGCATGGTAAAGTTTAGGAAGTATTCAGATATAACCTAGATTGTGGCTGAAAATTTGCAAGTTATCTGGCCATCATGCCTAACTTAGCCAGTTAGATTAAGGTCCCAATATTCATTTGTGACGGCTATGTGCCTCTAAAGTGCATAGCTGTCGCCACCAAACTTTAACCTCGGATATTCAATCTGGGCCCATATCTGCTCACCAGCATTGAATATCCAGGTTTGCCGCACATGGTGCAGACGTTAACCGTGCAGCGGCAATATTCATCCACTGCCTGGTTAGCTCCGGCGGCGAAAATTAGGATAGCTTTTGCTGTGCCTAACTTTTGTCACTGAGGGATAACTGGCAGTGGCTAAATATCGCTGCTGCATGGTTATCCCTCCCGGGTATCACACCCCAGATACACCCCGATGTTAAGCGATATAGCGGCGTTACTCAAGGATATTTGCCGAATATCTTGCTTAGGGGCATTTACATAATTTACAGCTCTGTAGTTCGTGTAAATGCCTTTGAATATCGGGCTCGTAATGTTTTCTGAATCAAAATAATCATATCTTCTCGCCGCTCATTGACTCTATCCAACCCAAAAGATCATGACGATTGTGACATTGGGAAAAGCCCCTGATGCCATCAAAATACTGTTGGTGGCCATTGCGCAGACAGAAAGTAGCCACCTGGTGGTCTAGTGGCCCCTGTACCCCCCACCCCCATCCCCAAGTAAAATAAAAGAAAAGTGAAATCCTGGTGGTCTAGAGGCCCTTGAACCCCCCCCCCCTTTCCAACTCAAAGTAAAAAAAAAAAAAAGTAAATCCTGGTGGTCTAGCTGGGTGCGTTCAGACTGCCATATAAGGTAGACTATGCCTTATATGGCAGTCTAACCCTGCCTGGTGCATCTCAGGATGCACCGCGTGGGGCCAGGTGTGCCATTTTACAAGATGGTGGACCAGAGCAGGAGTGCGTAGGTGGCACTCCCATCTATTTTAAGGTACAGGGGAGGAGGGGTGTTGGATTTAGGGGCTGCTAGACCACCAGGTAATTTTACTTTACTTTGGGTTGGGGGTGTGGGGTTCAAGGGCTGCTAGACCACCAGGATTTACTTTTCTTTTCATTTACTTTGGGCAGAGGTGTAGGTGGCTCAATGGCCGCTAAATCACTAGGTAATTTTACTTTTCTTTTATTTTACTTAGGGATGAGGTGGGGGTACAGGGGCACAGGGGCTGTTAGACCATCAGGTGACTTTTATTTTAATTTGGGTTGGGGTGGGGGGTACAGGGGCCACTAGACCACCAGGTGCTTACTTTCTGTTGGGGCACCGGCCTCTGATAGTGTTTTGATGGCATTGGGGGGTGGGGGGCATTTCCTGATGCTGCGATTGTCCCTGATGTCATCAAAATACTGTTGGGGGCCACTGGGCCACCAGCGATTCTTGTTTAGTCAGACACGGTATTTTGATGGCATCGAGGGCTTTTCCCGATGCCTGATCATTTGAGGAGAAGATGATCTAGGCATTGGGGAAAGCACCCAGTGCCATCAAAATACTGTCATGGGCAAATATTGGAGGTTAACATCTACTCAGACCCTGCAGTAAAAATTATGGGGCTATGGCTGGTTGCAAAATCCTCTACACCTGTCTCTGCATCAGGCATAGCCATGATTTGCATACCAGACCAGTTGATTAAAATATATTTAAATAATAATTTTTTTTTAAAGTTTCACAAAATCTTTATTTGAAAAATAAACCGGAATTACAATCAAGTCCACATCAAGAGGAAAACTGCTGGAATAATATACATCTGACAGTAAACACTGTACATTAAAGCAAGAAATAGAAAATAAAAAAGGAAAAAGTTTACTGCTGAACAAAAAGAAAAAACAAACTGAAGAAATATATAAACAAGGCCCATGAAATTACCTTAGCCCTATTCACTTGGAAAGGAAGAAGATAATTTTTTAACCATTTTCTTTACTTAACAGAAAGGCTTCTAGCTGATCAGATTCCATAAATATATACTTAGCCCACTCATAAATCAAAATACACTTACAAGGGTATTTTAAAAAGAAAGAAGCCCCTATTGCCAAGGACCGAGATTTTAACCAAAGAAAAGCCTTCCTGCACTTTTGGGTGAGTCTACATACATCTGGAAAAATCTGAATTGGATTACCAAAAAAACCTGATCTTTCTTAGAAAAATACAATCGCATTATCAAGTTTTTATCCGCAAGAGACAAAAAAGAAACTATTTAAGTAGCTCGCTGAGTAATCTCATCAGTAGAAGACTCCAAAAAGGCAGAAACATCTAAAGACTGAAATAAAGGAGGATTTTCTCCTTCCTTTGCAATAGGGGAGGAGGCTTCCGTGGCAGACGGTAAAGGAACATAATAGACCAAGGAAAATTTAATGGCACTAACATCTTCAATTAATAAGACCTCCTTAAAGTATTTATACAATAAAATACTTGGAGAAAGATGAGTGTGGGGAAAATTTAAAAAACGTAAATTTTTAACACGAACCGCATTTTCTAGTGATTCTAATTGATGATGAATAGTGACACTATCTTGTATAGAGGAGGAGACAGCAGCCTGCGCCACTGAGACCTGACCCTCCAACTTATTCAAACATGTATTACACTTAGCAATAGATTCATCCTGAACTGCCAACTTCTGCACAACTTCCTTAGAGAATTGCGAGACTTGGGAAAGAGATGTATGCAGAGACAACTCAATGCGTGCAACAACCTCCCATACATCTCGCAATGAAACTTCCACCGGAGAAACAACTGAAACAGGAGCGGAAAAATCCAAAATAGTAGGCAAAGAAATTGTTTTCTGTTTATCTGTATCAGACAACAAAGAAACTACTTCCTGTTTACCAACAGAGTGTTCTCCCACCGGTTGACCGTCACCGGGGGGGCTCAACACTTTGAGACAACACTTCCTGTCCAGGGAGGGCAGACCCCAGTGCAATTAAGGAGACATTTGACACAGTACTCACAGACTCCACAGATAAGTCATGTTCCGACTGTTCCGCCTGGACGCTCTGTAGGTGGCGATCCATAGGACCAACAATCTTGAGACGCTCTGTAGGTGGCGATCCATAGGACCAACAATCTTGATGGACTTGGCACCCAAGGCAGGAAACACTTTTTCTTCTCTTGCCCATGAGACCTCCAGAATGCTCCTCTCAGCTCCGAAGGGGCTCCAAAGGGGCGTGACATGCCCCTTTGGTCGCCCCTTCGGGCACGTGGTCGTGTTCCGCGGTGGGCTGTCGATTTTATAGCGGCTCAGGGAGGGAGGGGGAACTCCAAGGCACCTCCTCCACCCGCAGCAGCACACAGGCACCAGCAGGAACTCCAACAACGATCCCGGCGTTGCGCAGTGGGCCGTCGATTTTATAGCGGCCCAGTGAGGGAGGGCGGGACTCCAAGGCAAAATTTAGAGCTAGAGTTACTAATGTGTGCAGGGGCGGTTCTACAAGTGGTGCTCAGATGGGGGTGGCAGGAACCCTGCAAGCGATCAAGCTGATTCGTCCAGCGGCAACAACACGCCAGCTGTTTTCATTTTAAATTTTGCTGCCTCTGGCCTGCCTCTGCCTTCCCACTGCTTTTTTTTTCTTGTTTCAAACGTTCTTGAGGAAAAAAAGTGGCGGGAAGGTAGAGGCAGGCCAGAGGCAGCAAAATCTAAAATAAAAACAGCCAGAGTGCCGCCGCCACTGCCAGATGATCATTTGCAGGAAGAGAAGCGCAGGTGGAGGGAGGGAGGACAGGAAGATAAGTGTTAGACAAAGGGAGAGATGGGGGGCAAATGCTGGACAAAGGGAGGGGACAGGGGGACATACTGGACAAAGGAGGGAGACAGGGGGAGGGGGGCAAATGCTGGACAAAGGGGAGAGACGGGAAAAGTGCTAGACAAAAGGGAGAGACGGGGGAGCAAATGCTGTAGAAAGGGGAGAGACAGAGGGGCAAATGCTGGACACAGGGGGAGATGGGGACAAGTGCTAGATAAAGGGGAGAGATGGGGAGGGGGCAAATGCGGGACAAAGGGGAGAGACAGGGAACAAGTGCTAGACAAAAGGAAGAGACGGGAGGCAAATGCTGTACAAAGGGGAGAGACGGGGGACAAGTGCTAGGCAATAATGGGTGATTTCAATTACCACGGTATCGACTGGGTCAGTGTCATGGCGGGACACATGCTATGGAGATAGTTTCTAGATGAAATAAATGACTGCTTTTGGAGCAGCTGGTTCATGAATCGACCAGAGGGGAAGCCATTTTGGACCTTCTCCTTAGTGGAACACAAGATCTGGTACAAGAGAGAAGGGTGTTGGGGCCACTTGGCAATAGTGATCATAACATGATCGCGTTTGATTTAATAAATAGAGGAGGGATGGTAAGGAAATCCACAGTACTATCTTTTAATTTTTGAAAGGGAGACTATGATAAAATGAGGAAAATAGTTAAGAAAAAACTAAAAGGAGCTGTTGCAAATGTTAAAGATTTACCTCAAGCTTGGGTGTTGTTTAAAAATACTATCTTGGAAGCCCACACCAACTGTATTCCAGGCTTTAAGAAAAGTGGAAGGAAGTCCAAAAAACTACCAGAATGGTTTAAAGGTGAGGTCAGAGAGGCTGTTGCCAAAAAAGCATCTTTCAGGAAATGGAAAAAGGAGCCAAATGACGAAAACTGGAAAGAACATAAGCACTGGCAAGTTAATGCAAAGCACTGATAAGGCAGGCAAAGATATAATTTGAGAAGAAGCTTGCTGTGGAAGCAAAAATGCATAATAAAAACTTTTTCAAGTACATTCGTAGCAAAAAACCTGTGAGAGAGTCAGTTAGACCATTAGATGATAGAGGGGTAAAAGAGACACTAAGAGGGGACAAGGCCATAGCAGAGAGACTGAATGAATTCTTTGCTTCAGTCTTTACTGAGGAAGATGTAGGGATGTTACCCCCCCCCCCTTCTCTCTGACCCTAAATATAGTCGTCCTCGCCACCCTAGGGATTTTCCCATCCCATATAAAATTTATAATCATCTTCTGAATTTTCCTCAACACACTTCTCGGCACCCTACATTTATTTATTTATTTTATTCACATTTATATACCGCATCTTCCAAAGTTCAGTTGCGGTTTACAGGTAACAATAATTAACAAATCAAGTTTGTTTTACATGGAACATTGAAATATAACAGAACTTATTTACAAGGAACATCATATAAAATATAGAACAAATAATGTGGTATAATACCGAACAGTGTGAAAAACTATATACAAGTTATATATGAATATATATATATGGAATACTTGGGGGAGGTCAAAGGATCATCATTGGAGAGTGCTAACTGTGTAGGTTAAAGGTTTATTGCATGGAGTAACCGATTGTCTGTTTAACCTTTGTCTAGTGTAGATAATGAGTTATCTATGTTATAATGTTTGGTGAACAAATAGGTTTTCATGGTAGTGCCGTGAACAAAAACAGAAACCGTGGTAAGACATTCATCTTAATAGTTGCTATTCTGCCCAGCCAGGTCAAATGCAAGCCCCCCCCCCCATTTAGAAATATCCTTCCTCACATTCTCTAATAGCAGTGCATAATTCCGCTCTTGTAGATTCTCCAGGGTGTTGCTTAACTGTATTCCCAAATACCTGAAAGTCGTCTTTATCCACTTAAATGTGAACCCCACCCACAACCTCCCCTCTAGATCTGCAGAAAGGTTAAAGCCTAGTATTTCCATCTTGCCCATGTTCATCTTATAGCCCGCCACCTCACTATACCGTCTAAATGCCTGCAGCAAATTTGGTAGGCTTCTTGATGGCCTCCCCAAGGTAAAGATCACATCATCCGCGAACAAGGCTATTTTTGACAGTTGTCCCCCCTCTCCAATCCCCTTTATATCCAGCTGCCTGTGCACATACTCTGCCAGCAGCTCTATTACCAAAGCAAAAAGTAACGGTGACAATGGGCACCCCTGCTTCGTCGCCCTCCTAAATACAAAGCTCTCCGAATATCCTCCATTCACCTTTATCCTTGCCGTCGGCCTTGCATATAGTGCTCGAATCCAGCTTACAAATCGTTCTCCCAACCCCATTCTTCCCCGTACCTGGACCATAAACTGCCACTCCATTCTATCAAAAGCTTTCTCAGCATCCACCGTCACAAACACTGCTTCCTGCCCCCCTCTCTGCAATCTCCAAATTATATTCAGAAGTTTCCTTATATTATCTCCCCCCTGCCTGTCCCTTATAAACCCAGTTTGGTCCTGATGTACCAATTTATGGGTTACTTTCTGTAGTCTCATGGCCAATATCTTTGCTAATACCTTCGCATCCAAATTAATCAGGAAGATCGGCCTATAAGATGCACAAACAGTATTATCCTTTCCCGGTTTCGGCAATATCGTAATCCCCGCTTCCTCCATTGTTCTTGGTAGTGCTTCTCCATACAAACACGCATTAAATACCTTTGCCAAGATACCTTTGACTGTTGGTACAACAATCTGTAAAACTTATCAGAGAATCCATCTAGCCCTGGCGCCCTTCCTATCTTCAGCGTCCTTATGGCATTTTCCACCTCCTCCTCGCTAATCTCCCTCCCAACTCCTCCTGCTCCTCTGCCGTTACCTTCGAAAGCTGGCACTCATTGAGAAATAGCTCCCCCTCCCACTCCCCCTTCCTTACCCCACTAGTATACAATTTCTCATAATATTCACTCCTCTTATCTCTGATGATTTATGGACCAGCCGTCCTTCTTGATTTCTTATTCCTCCCTACCCAGGCCCGCTGCTGTTTAGCCTTCAGCCTACTAGCTAATACCCTCCCCATTCGGTTCCCTCCCTTCGAAATAGACCTGCTTCAACAAGGCCAGTTCATGCGCCATTTCCGCTGCTCTTAACTGACTAAGCTCCCCCCTCAGTTTCACCAATTCTGCTATCACCCGCGAGTCATGATCACTCTGATGCTGTCTTTCCAAGCCCTCTATCCTGTGCAACAACTGCCCTTCCGCCCGTCCCTTTCTCTTTTTCTCGTGCACTGCCATGCTTATCAGATGTCCCCTGGCTACCGCTTTCAAACCCTCCCAGACCATTCCCACTGCTACTTCCCCATTCATATTAATCTCCAGGTAGTCCGCCATTACCTCTTTTATTCGTGCCACATACTCTGGTTCCTCCAACAAAGCATCATTTAACCTCCAAAACCTAACCCCTACATCTCCCTCACCCACCTCAAAACTAACACTAACTGGCTCATGATCCGACCAGGATATATTTCCCTACTCCACCTCACTGACACTGCTTGCCCATTTCCCATTTGCCCATATGTCCAGCCTACTATACGTACAGTGCACCTGGGAGTAAAAAGTATACCTCCTCTCTCCTGAGTGTCTGCACCTCCACACATCCACCAGTCCTAGGTGTTCCTTGAGCCTTAGAAGACACGCCCTTTCCTCCCCCTCCTCCCTTCGCAATCCCACTGTTATCTAACCTTGGATTTAAGGTCAGGTTGAAATCCCCCCCTAGAACAATTGGAGTTGCTCCCCAGCCCTCCAGCTCTGCTGTCAGACCTGTGAAAAACTCTTCTCTCTGTGAATTTGGCCCATACACACTTATTATCCACACATCCTCCTGTTTAATTTTCAGCCTTACCGTCACCCACCTTCCCTTTTTGTCTCTGCGTTCCTCCACCACTGCATCCTTAAATTTTTCAATAACAAGTATTCCTACTCCTCCTTTTCTAGGGTTCACGCTTTGTCCCACCAATACCACCCTAGGGTATCTCTTGGAGCACACCAATCTCTCCTGACCTACCCTCAAATGTGTCTCCTGACCCCCTCCCATTCCATACACCTACTCTTCCACCACGTTCTCCGCCCTTTTGCATTCACTGTGGCTATTACCAATTGCTGTTTCTCCCCCTTTCATTCCCATCCAGCCCCTCCCCTTGATACCGCCCCCTCCCCCTGCCTAGCTGCTGAATCATCTCTCATCTTCCCTCTTCCCCCTCTCATCTTCCCTCTCATCTTCCCTCTTCCCCCTCTATTCCCCTCCTTCCATCCTCACCCCACAACCGATACTCCCCCCTCCCTCTCCACCCTCCCACCGTTACTACCAATCTCCCATAACACAGAACAACAAAACAACCCCACAGCCCCACAGTCTCCCCCCCTCTTTAGCTCAACCACCCCCCTCCCATACCTCTATAGAGGCCCTTATTTATATCCAATTATATTCCCCTAATCCCACATCCCACCTCCCCCTTTATCCTTCTTCCCATAAGAGTCATAAATGCATGTAATAGGTGAGTCGGTTGATATAGTGTATCTGGACTTTCAGAAAGCCTTTGACAAGGTCCCTCATTAGAGACTTTTGGCAGAACTAAAGAGTCATGGGAAAGGAGGCAGTGTACTACTGTGGATCAGGAACTGGTTAAAAGATAGAAAGCAGAGGGTTGGGCTAAATGGCCAATTTTGCCAATGGGGAAAGGTGAATAGTGGTGTACCCCAGGGATCTGTGCTGGGTCCCCTGCTTTTTGACATATTCATAAATGACCTGGAAAGGGGAATAACGAGTGAGGTTATCAAATTTGCAGATGACACAAAACTATTTAAAGTTGTTAAAACCCAAGAGGATTGTGGAAAATTGCAAGAGGATCTTGATAAATTGGAAGATTGGGCATCAAAATGGCAGATGACATTTAATGTGGACAAGTGCAAAGTTATGCACCTAGGGAAGAACAACCCAAACTATGGTTACATGATGCAAGGTTCCACATTAGGAACCACCACCCAGGAAAACGATTTAGGCGTCATTGTGGATAACATGTTAAAACCCTATGCCCAGTGTGCAGCAGCGGCCAAGAGAGCAAATAGAATGTTAGGTATCATAAGGAAAGGAATGGAAAATAAAACAAAAGATATTATAATGCCTCTATATTGTTCCATGGTTAGACCGCACCTTGAATATTGTGTGCAATTCTGGTCGCCGTATCTTAAAAAGGATATAGCGTTATTAGAAAAGGTTCAGAGAAGAGCCACCAAAATGGTAAAGGGGATGGAAGGATACTCCTATGAAGAAAGGCTAAAAATGCTAGGGCTCTTTAACCTGGAAAAGAGACGGCTGAGGGGAGATATGATAGAAGTCTATAAATTAATGAATGGGGTGGAACGGGTAAACGTAGATCGATTGTTTTACGTTATCAGAATATAGAAAGACTAGGGGACATGCAATGAAGCTACAGGGTAAACTATTTAAGACTAATAAAAGAAAATATTTTCTCACTCAATGTGTAATCAAACTCTGGAATTTGTTACCGGAGGATGTAGTAAAGGCTGTTAGTGTAGCTGGGTTTAAAAAAGGTTTGGACAAGTTCCTGGAGGAAATGTCCATAAACCATTATTAAGAAGGGACCCAGGATATCAATGCTTGACCCAGTACAAGCATTGCGGAACCTGTGTCTCTTGGGGATACTGCTAGGTACGTATGACCTAGATTGGCCACTGTTGGAAACAGGATACTGGGCTTGATGGACCTTGGTCTGACCCAGTATGGCATATCTTATGTTCTTATGTACACTTCCCACAATTCTACCCACAGTCATCTCTTTGCACTTTTCCGCTGTATCTTCCTTGTATCTCTTTTCTTCTCCAACTGAGGCTGCTGTTGACCCTGCTTTCGTCGCTCGGCTGATTTCACTTGCGGTCCTTCTTGCACTCTCTTCTCACGTTCCTGCCGAACCTCCACCTCCTGCGACTCCAGGCCTGCCTCTTCAACGCTGCCAGCGCTGCCTCCACTGTCTGCACTCGCTAGGTCCTTTCTCCTTTAGTAAAGGCTAATCCAAAAGGATACAGCCAGCAATAGTGCAACCCCTCCTCTCGCAGGGCTTTAGTTACAGGCCCCAACTCTCTCCTTCTTTGTAAGGTTCCCAGTGATAAGTCCGCATATACTGTATTGCCACTGGGTAGCCTTGCCATTGAAAAGTACTCAGTCCTCTCATTTTAGCTGCAATCCGTTCCTTTATTTTGTACTCCTTTAGGCAGATGATAATGTCCCAGGTTCTGTTAGCCCTGACTGGGCCCAACACACGGTGTGCCCCCTCCATCTCTATAGGCTTAATAAAGTCCTCTTCACCTCCCTGGTGCAAGACCTCCAAACATATTGATACAGCTACTTTTTCACAGTCTTTGAACTCCGCCTCCTCTGGGACCCCTCTAATATGCAGGTTATTTCTTCTCAACCTGTTCTCTAAGTCCTCCAATTTTAGCTGCACTTGATCTCTCCATTCTCTCTCCCTTCTTGCCTTCTGATCCATTTCTTCTTGCCAGATTTCCAGTGACTGCAACCTGTTTTCATGCCAGCAAGCATCTTCCCCAATTCATTTTTTGCCATTTGTACCTCGGATTTCAGCTCCTCAAACCACTCCTGGAGCTCCTCTCGGGTCACCACAGTGCTCACTCCTGCATTTCTCTCTTCCTCCGCTCCCCTACATACTTTGCTGGCCTTCTCCACGTGGTCAGCCTGGGCCCCTTCTGTCGGCGCCATCCTCCTATTCCCTGCACTTGTATTCGGGCCGGCACAGGCATAATCGCGGATATCCACAGCTTTGTTTCTCGTTGTCACTCCTTACTCTCTCCTGCCATCGGAGGAGCAGCGATCCGCCACAAAGGGGTATTTGAAAGCTTTTTTCTGCGGGATGGCCCTAAGGCTCTCCGCTCAAGCAGCCAACATGGTGGGTGACATCACTTCCTTCCTTCGGGATGACATTATTCTAGTGATGGATTTTGTCATGGAAAACGTCGGCTAGGGTTTGGGCAGAAAGAGAAGCAGGGGTTGGAGGGAGAGGCACCTTGAGGAGAGATGGCGGGGTTAAGAAGAGACGGCAGGGGTCAATGGCAAGAGAGAGATAGTCAGATGGACATAATAGTTTTGCTTGGCGAGTGCTAAGGCTGGCGGAAAGGAGGTGAGCATGAATTTGAAGTGAAGAAAATCAGAAAGGGAGTGAGTGGGATTTGAGCCAAATTTGAGCCAAATGCGCTCAGCTGAATGGGCACAGGAGCGTAGATAGTGGGTAGTTGAAGACTACCAGGGCTGTGGTGTAGTGTGTCTCACAGGAAATGGAATGGGTGGAGTAAGAGTTTCTAGAGCAGAGGGCAGTATTATAGTAAACTATAGCTATATAGCTACATCAGCAGATTTAGAAGACAAGGTTGAAGAAAGAGGTGATGAGAATAATGGAAAGAGGCAATGGATCGATAGCAAGAAGCTTCCTAAAAATGTAGGAGGAGACTGGGCAGGATTGAGCTGGGGAGTGATGAAGGGTGAAGCTTACTTAGAAGAACTTAGATAAGGGAAGAACTATGACATGGAAATTGGAGGGTAGACAGAGAAGAAATTGAAGTCAAGGCAGTGACTGTGCTGATGAGTGGGAGTGGAAGAAGAAGTTGGAGATTGAATGAGGAGGTAAGGGAAAGGGGTTTAGAAGCATAGCGGTCAGAAGGATTATCAACATGAATATTGAAATCACCAAGAATAAGCGAGGGGGGAGAAGAATCTAGAAATAGGGAAAGTCAGAAGTCAAAGTCAGTGAAAAGTAGAGATGGACTTATCAGGGGGTCTATAAATATCTGCTATCTGGAGAGGTAAGGCATTAAAAAGGTGGATAGAATGGACTTCAAAGGAGGAAAAGGAGTGAGACTGAGGTAGGAGGGGTTGGAATTGGCAGGAAGAAGAAAGCACAAATCCATCACCACCACCACGGCCAGTAGCACGAAGAGTGTGAGAAAATTGGAATCCGCCGTGACAGGGGTCAGTGACCGAAGCATTATCATCAGGGAGGAGCCAGGTTTCAGTAAGAGCTTAGAAGGCTGACGGAGTTAGAAATGAAGAGGTCATGAGTAAAGGGAAGTTTATTAGAAATGGAATGCACAATCCATAATGCACAAGAGAAAGGGGGAGAGGAGAGGAATATGGATGAGATTAGAATGAATGAGTGAGGAGTGGGAGTGAGAGAATAATCTAGGGGGGGGGGGGGCCAGAGTTAGGATTAATGTCACCAGAAGAAAGGAGGAGGAGAAGAGTGCGAGACAGAGAGGAGATGGAATGGTGGAAACAAGAATGAGGTAGTTTGAGAGGCGGGAGACGAATAAATAACGGAAAGAAAAAGGTGAAATTCTAGAACTGAGGAAAGGGAGGAAGACAAGATGGGGAAGAGATAAGAAGGGAAGGGAGAGGGTAATAAGGAGGGCTGTATGAGGAAGATGGTATGAGGGAAGAAGATTAGGGAGTGAAAAAATAAAAAGAAAAGAACGATGTGGAGCCATAAGAAAAGAGATGGAGGGGTAAACAAAAGAATGACTAGAAGAGGTACCTTAACAGTATTATTAGTAGAACGTGCTAAGATTGATCAATCATACAGCGCAAAGGCGTAGGCAGTGCTGCACGGAGAAAAGCGAAATACTGCCTTTTCTCTCAAAACGTCAGTGAGCACAGGACATACAATCTCAAGGGATGATGGCTCCAGCAGCAAGTGATTATAGTGCTGAAATTATGATAAATAAAACAAACTTCAAGGAAAGTGATGCACAGGAGAGAGCCATAGCACAGTCCTTATGCCACTTTAGATCTGTCCAATGCTGTCGGACTGCTCCACCTCACAGCAGCCCTTCACTGACAATGATCAACCACCACAGAACCGACAATCAGCTGATTTAAGATTTTTACAAGGCAGCTAGTGAGGGCACTGACTTCAGCGCGGCCGTGCATTTAAGTTTACAAGCTGGCGGAGTGGGGTGACTGCGGTCATGCTCAAGGCCTGCAAATATATGCAAGTGCGCTCAAACAGGCCTATACGGGACGCAGTATGGGGAATCCTCCGAAGACCATGGACAATGGTGTTGATGGTAGGATAGTGCAGGGAGTCCTCTTGAGATCACAGATGACAGCGCTGATGGCGCTCCAGAGCACCTCTGACATTGTGGTTGGCGAGGGAGCAATAGTTCCACATGGATCCCAGATAGCTTGGAGAGCAAGAGGCAAGGCCTGAGTGTGGGCCTGTACTGAAACACCATGGAGGAAAGGACCCAGGAAATGAACTGCTTGCCCCGGTACAAGCATTGTGGAACCTGTGTGCCTTTTTGGGAACCTGATGGGTATTTGTGACTTGGATTGGCCACTGTTGGAAACAGGATACTGGGCTTGATGGACCTTGTTCTGACCCAGTATGGCATTTCTTATGTTCTTATGATCCCCCATCCCTTTCTCTTCCCTCCCAACTCGCTTTATATTTGGAAAAAGCATTCAGTAAACACTGGGACCCCTTCCCCCTCCCCCCCGACTCTTTATATTAAAAAAAAATATCACAGTTCATTTACTCAAAACACAGGTGACTGTAAAATATCTAATTAATTCAGGCAGCTTGAACATTTTAAGTCCGCTAACTGAATGTACATGATGTATTCACATAATTTTTTGGTATAAAGTCATACTTGCTATTACTACAGTCAGAAATAAATGTATGTGCATAGTGGCTAAAATTCATTGCTCTCTTTATAACTTATAACTCCACCCCTGGTACATTCCTTGCTTTGCCTACCCATTTTGGCCATGTAGTAACTTTTAGGGCCAAAATGTATTTATGCCGTGCCTGACAAATTAAAAATAAACCTACTGGGTGCCAACTGCATAAATAAGTGATTCTCAGTATCGGTCCCTTTATATTTAACAAAAATCTGACAGCAGCAAGATTCCCACTCCCTCTCTTCCTGCTGGTGTAAAAAGGAGAGTGCCACTGGGGATTCCGCATCCTTTCCTCCTGTCCTAAAAGGATAAAGTTATTAGAACAAGGAAACTGAACCCGGAGGAGGGAAGAGTATGTCTTCCTGCCAGCTCAGATTGAGGTGATTTTGGGGGCTCCTAGGAGAAGCGGTTATTTTTGAGGTGCAGAGAAGGGATGGGAATTGGGAGGGGGGATGAATTATCACTCATTTGTCTTGATGGGAGGAAAGGGACCAGTCCATTTGTAGGAGAGCAGGGGGAAGGAATTTGGGTTTTTAAGATGCATGGACTGTCGTAAGGAAAGGGGGAATGTGGGATCAATGCATTTTTTGAATGGTTTTGTAGGAAGTTGGCTAGGCTAAATGTGGCTGACACATTAAGTGGCTAGAATTGAAAATCATAGCTAGCCTCTTAACCCTTTCCAGGCCGAGCCCAAAACTCTTGGGATCCAAAATTCTGACTAAATATTCCTATCAAATGGTATATAATACATGAACATAGCAGAAGGAAAATCACTATTAGAACATATTGAATAAGACGGGTACAAGTTTCCTGAAATATGCAAAAATTAACCCGGCTGCAAATGTGGATTAAAAATTTAAAGTAGGCCTTGAAAGGGTTAACTTTCTTCCCCTGATTAACCCCCATCTCCAGACCTGCCCATAAATTGTCCAGTTAGCAGCTGTTTTCTCCTGAACACCTTATGCCCCTGGGAAACTCCCTTTTAGTGCAACTAAAAGTGTGCGTACTGAAGACTGGCAGTCCACATAGGAACATCCAGCCATTCTACCTGCAAAGCCCTTGTTTTTATCCATATAAATCTTGACTAAGTCTTTAAAAGTTAACCTCCCCTCTTCCCATAATGGACACATTAACCTAGCCCTGCTCTTAAGCTGTCATCATTTAGGACCTGATATATATTTCTGGGGCCCAATTTTCATCTGGACAGTGCTATGCGCTGCGTCGGTGCGTAACTCTCCTGACATCCATCTAACCTGGATTTTCATTGCTGGGGTTATATGTGGCACTGAAAATCCAGGTCTCGCCACACAACCCGGAAGCCGCAGAAGCTAGCCGGGTAGCACAGATTTTTGATGTTACCCGCTTAGCCCCTATGCCTGAAAGATAGGCGAGGAAAAACCTCTCTTATCTTTAAGGCACAGAAGGCTAAGCGGGTAGCATCGAAAATCAGTGCTATCTGTTTAGCTCTTTCCTCTGCCCCGGAATGCCTCTAACTCGGCCCGATGCTAACTGCATAGCATCTGGGCACGTTAGGAACTTATCTGGGATTTTCGAAGGGCACTACCCATGTAGGTGCCTTTCAAAAATCCTGGATACGGCATTTACATGGGTAACTAGGGTTGTTACCCGTGTAAATGCCTTCAAAAATCGGGCCCCTGGTAAACATGTAGCAAAAATGTGCAAATAAATCTCTTAGTGCACATAATTTTCAAGAAGTGCAGCTTCTTCCCAAGAATTCAGTCTCCTGCCATAAAAATATTTATCAAGAAAGTTGTGGGCAGAAATGTCTACAAAAAGTATTCTAGGACTTTTGTTTGAAGTTTTAGTTTGGGGACAATTTTCAAATTGTTCATTTTGGGGCATAGACCATATTTATTTTTTACCTACATATTTTGCTCCAAATTTGAAAACAAAGTTTGTGGGGCATGTTTACTAAGGCACTGTAGCTGGTAGTATGGGGCTAACGTGGGTTTGGGTTGTGCAGTAGCCAGGAGCATGAAACCCAATGGTGACCATGCTAAACTGGCACGCTTCCTGAGCAGTGTGTGAATAGGTGAGGCTAAGGTAGAGAGTGGGTGGAGAGAGGTTGGAGACGTGGTGTGTGGCTGGGGCGGGGTGCGCTAGTTGCACACTAGCTACACAAACACACTGCTAGCATGGGTGCAACTAATGCATGCCTCTGACCTGCTGATAGCTGCACCTGCCTTGCCAGCACGTCATAAATGCATTTTCAGTACACAAGTGTTAGGAAATAGGAAGGGCAGAAACAAGGAAACTACACTGGAAGAAAGAAAGACAACCAGGAAAGATGACAATCTAAGCATCTGCCTAGGCCACCAGGGAGGAGGGCCCACCACAGACGCTTGGCAGCCCCAAAATCAAGGCCTATAGCTCAGGAGTGACCCTGCTGGTTAGTGACCAAACATCCACAGACCCATCAACAGCCATCCAGATGGACTGCTGTTAACATCTGCATATGAAATGGATAGTTGTCAGAGGGCTGCTGGTGTTGTGGGCTGTGGAAGTATCAGGGTATAAGGTCTGCTCTGTGCTTCAGTCAGTACTGATCCCATAGCTAGAGTTGGAGTCAACAGAGGATACTGAGGGTTTGGGCATGCAAATTAGGTGTTGCACATACTGGAAACATGACGTGGCATCAAAAGTGCTGTCCGACCCCTGGCCTTCCTTGCATGTATTGGTGCATACATGTGTCTGGGGGGCCATATTCCTGTGGACAGAGGGCACCTCATCCTGACCAAGGCAGGATGTGACTGAAGCCTACCAGCTCTGAGCAGCTACTTAATACTTCTAGCACTAAACATGGGCCTCCAGTGTTGGAGCTCACTGATCAGTGCTCCCTTGCCCAGGGAGCATGTGCACAGTCATAGAGACCGATGATGGTGCTTTTGGGCATGTATTAGTGCTGTTTGCACTGTTGATTGCTCTTATTCTGAGGGTCTCTTATTAATGAAAAGGATATGTTTTGACATTTAGCTGCTGTTATGTGCCGTTGAGTCGGTGTCAACTCATGGCGACCCTCTTGTTAGTTCACCTAAACTGTGTTCGATCTTCAGTCAGGCAGCTCATTGTTGACAGACAGGCACCCATAGCTGCTGCTGTTGTATTGATCCATCTCACTGCTGGCCTTCCTCTTTTGCATTGACCTTCTACCTTGCCAAGCATGATGTCTTTCTCTAACAATCTCTTTCTTTGCATGATGTGTCCAAAGTATGACAGTCAAAGTCTTGTCATCTGAGCTTCTAAAGAAAGCTTAGGTTTGATCTCCTCTAGTACTGATTGGTTTGTTCTTTGGGCAGTCCATGGTATTCACAATATTCATCGCCAGCACCGTAATTCAAAGGCATCAATTTTCTTCCTGTCTATCTTTTTCACTGTCCAACGTTTGCATCAATATGAATTTATTGAAAATACCATGACTTGAACATGTCGAATCTTTGTATGGAGAGAGACATCTCTTCTCTTGAGAAGCTTGTCTAGGTTCTTCATAGCCATTCTGCCAAGAGCAATGCGACATCTGATTTCTTGACTGCTTGTTACTTCTTTATTGATAGTTGATCCAAGTGGGTTAAAGTTGTCCACTATTTCAATTTCTCCTCCATCAACGATGAACTTATTGATTTTGCCAGTTGTCAGGATCTTTATCTTTTTTACATTAAGGTGCAGACCCATTTTAAGACTATGCTCCTTGATCTTGAGAAGCAAATGTTTTAGATCATCTTCACTTTCAACCAGTAATGTGGTATCATCAGCATAGCAAAGGTTGTTGATGAGTCTTCCACCAATCTTCAAACCTCTGTTGTCTTCATACAATCCTGCTTCTCTCATGATTTGTACTGCATATAAATTAAACAGGAGGGGAAAGTAGGCAGCCTTGTCATACACCTTTGCTGATTTTAAACCATACTGTTTCTCCTTGTTCCATTTGAACTGTTGCTTCTTGATCAATGTAAAGGTTGTTCAAGAGAATGATCAGATGTTCTGGTGTACCCATGCTTTTTAATGTGGCCCAGAGTTTCTCATGGTATACACAGTCAAAAGCCTTGCTGTAGTCAATAAAACACATATAGATAGCCTTTTGGTATTCTTTAGTCTTTTCAAGGATCCATCTCACATCCACGATGATGTCTCTATTTAGCTATGGAGAGCCTTTTGTGATTTTTTTTCTGGAATATGTTTCATAAGGTACCCTAATAAGATCTTTTATTATTGGCAGTGTGATAGGGCAGCCATACATCTGCTGTGCCAGGCACTGAGAGACAAGACTGATGTTGTGCCAACATTCATCAGATTATCCCATGAGGCCTACATCCTTACCCAGTCCAGGATCTATGAGAGTGGTGATGTATCTGGAGGCTAGCTACTTGGTATAATGGCACAGGGATCTTCCCTTTCTTGCCCACACAGGCCTGACCAGGGGAGCACTGCCACACCACAGACTGTGGGAAGGCAGGCAGGGTTGCCCCACAGACAGCACATGTATACAGACCAACATAAGCAAGGACAGAAAGTGGACATTCTATGGGACAGGTGTAGCCACATGTAGGTAGCTGCTGTGTGAAATGCCATTACTCAGATATGTGGAAAACAGATGCCCATAGCCAGACAGCCATAGTCATTTGAAGAGCATTGTTAAGTCACTCAGCAATATAATGCATCCTTTGGGGAATTGCAAAGTTGAATGAGGTTTTTGTGAGGTTGGTAAGAGTCCATACTTAGCATTGTAGAGACTGTTTTAGAGATAACCAATGAAAGAATATCTAAGGATTTCTTCTATCGCCATGTATGTTTTGATGCAAGGTATCTCATGGCAAACATATCACTTTCTACTTGCTGTTATTATATCTTTGAGTGCACCAAGATAAACTTGCAATGTTCTGGGCATGCAACAGACTAGTATGGATAGTCTAGTTTGCATCAACATTTATGTATCATCGGTATTTGTGTAGTTTGCATCACCACAACATTGTCAGTGAGTGGAACAGCTTAGGAGAAGCACATTTTAACAGAGAAGGAGATATGTCAGAGACTGGCAGGATCGGAAACGTCCATCTTTTTAGAATACAATGACTGTGGGGACGTCCAAACTGTTTGCTGCGTATGTCCGTGTCTCGTTATAACAGTGGGACCTGTGTTTCTCTATAGTGGTTTGCTCATGCCACGCTGGAAATGCCTATGTCCCTGATTCTGGGACCACGGGTGCATCTATACCCACGGCTGCAAAATTAGGGTGAAATCGGGCCTGTTTTTGATTTGGAAATGTCCGCGGGCCAGGCATAGGTTATGGAATTGGCCTCTGTGTGTATGTGCTATGATGATGCACTCCCTACTACTGTGCTAGTGGCATGACTAAGTGTGGCAATAGTGGCCTACTGCAGCCACACTCCATATGTCTACTGCAGTCGCATGGTAAAAATGTGTGCTAACCACTTGTTCGCCTCACGTTACTTGCGGTGCTTTTGTAAAGATGCCCCCATGTGTGTGTATTCACAATGAAACTTGCACTTGCCCTTTTCACAGGTAAAAATTTGCATAGGAACAGGGTAGGTCACTGGGGCCTTAGCCCTACTACCATTTTGTTCAACATGGCATTAATAACTGGGGAACTGAGGCGGCAGTGGCAGAAATTGGCTTACTTGGACCCCCTCAAACAAAAAGGTGTTCTGCTGTCCCTATGCTTGGGGATAATGTTATAACAAGGTGCCTAGCTTAAGAGGGCAGCAAGGTGCTTATTTTAAGTAGTCTATTTTATAAAGACATATAATAGGTGCCTATATGTGTTTCTAAAATATTAGCACAAATCACATCTAGATTGACGATGCGGACATGACTCCTCCTCCAACCTAAAGAAGCCAGGAAAGCCTCTTCTAAGCAGCTAAGAATATGTGAATTGTGGAAGAAAATGTATACTTCTAGCCACTTTGACTGAGAGCAGTTTACAGACAATGTATTTAGATGGGTAAAAGCTTTGTATGAGCATAAACGGGTTTGAAAATGGCCCTTACGAAATATTAGGCAAAATAATTTGCTGATATGATTATTTTGTCTGGAATTTTTATTCTGAGTAGTTGTAGGAAACTAAATCTCATTTTGCCTATGTGAACAGGAGGGAGGGCACCTTCATAGCTTGTTTGTGAAAATGGAAGTACTGATAGCTGTTCTCTTCCTGGATACAGACTCTTTCTAGGGGTATCTTTCATCAGTCAATCTTCTAATTCTAGATATGGCAATCTCTTTTTGAATGTTTTGCTACCTACACCTCTTAGAACAATAAGTATCTATCAGGTGATTACTCAGCAGCACTTATGTGGATAGCAATAATCTGCTATTCGGATAAGTGTCATAGACTGGGATAGTCGAGGGCACTATCCAAACAGCACCACTGGATATCCATACAAAGTGTCTTGGCACTATCTGGTCCATGGGCAGAGATGGGGCAGAGGGGCAAATAATCTGGATATTTGTTATGAGGGTCATTTTCACAGGCTTAGACGCAACTTGGATGTCTGAAAAATTGCATGCAAATGTTCAAATCACTGAGACATCCCCAGAACCATTTTACAAGTGCCTTTTTAAGATATCTCCACTGTGGCAGGGGGAGTACCGGAGGCATGGGCAGAGCAATGAACGTAGACGTCCTTGATTGATTTCAGAAATCTTGGGGAGGTCTGCCACCTCGGTCCATTAGATTTACCCTCAGGCACCAATAAGCATCGGGAAAGTTCTCGTTTCTGCCCAAAAACATCTGGAGGGCATAGAGAGAATGGCACTCCACTATCTTCAGTACACTCTATAATTGTAATGTTCTTTTTTGTGTAATTGCTGAAAGCGTGTTTGTATCACCGCTGATTGTCTCTGACGTCCCTGGTCTTGAATGCTATGCTGGGGATGCCTATGTGGATGCCCTCCATAAATGTCCATATCAGGCATGTCCATGTTTGTGAAATCATGCCTGAACTTAGATGTGTCTGGCTTTTTTCCGGACATTCTAGCATAGACGCCCCAAATTGCACTTGGGCGTCCTTTCTAAAATGTGCTTTTATAAGTATAACTATCCACATAACTTAAGACAGCATAAAAGTGGTTAAAGATTGACAACCCCCCCCCCCCCTCCTAAATTGTCCAGGAATAGGAGAGGTACAAAATAGTCTCTATGAGGCTTCTCTTGTATAATTAGATGATGATTTTGTTTAGTGCCCAGAATATTAGAGGCCCTGCTGCAAGAACTATGAAGGGTCCTCTTTGAGTATTATAAATACAATGAGGTGTGGTGGAAGACTAGACAACCACTTAAAACCAATTAAGCTCCACGTTAAGGTAGGCAAGCAAAGTTAATCCTGGTTTAATCACATTGCGTGCACGGAGATGTAGTCCTGCTTTTCTTAAAGAGAGAGAAAATGGAAATCAGAACTAAATCTCCATATGCAATCAGACAAAAGCAGCACCTGGCAGCCTGTCCCCCTCAACATGGAGCTGGAAGATCACTCAACTCATAAGGCACTCTTAGGCTGCTCCCAAGCATTACAAGCTCCTCACATTGGTGCACCAGGCGATTTATGCCCATACCCCCCCAATATTTGTCCAATCTTCAGTTTCACACTCCCAGCCGGTCCCTTCACTCAGTTCACATTAATCAACTTCACCTCCCCTCCCCAGCACATGCTCATCTTCAGTCCACTCGATCCTCTGCATTTTTCTTTACTGGCCCTGCCCTATGGAACTCCCTACCTACCTTCCTCCGTTTGGAACTACATTACCAAACCTTTAAGATGCAATTGAAGACCCACCTGTTCAATGAAGCCTTCAACTTACCAGCTACCCCTGTTTAGCCCTATGTTCTCCCTCTTATGCCCTTTTTTTTTGTAGTTACATGAATGTTGCTTACCCGTTACCCCTGTTTAACCCTAGGTCCTCTCTCTTATGTCCTGTTTTGTAGTTACATAAATGTTGTATCTCTGTCTCTTGCTTTCCTGTCATTAATGTAACTTCCTTTCTTTTTCGGTGCCTTTGGCCCATTTCTATATTTTTTTGGAATTGTAAACCGCCTTGGTTGTAATTTGAAAGGCGGTATGTCAAGCGTAATAAACATAAACGTAAACATAAAATTTAAAGGCGATTGGAATGAACTTGTTTTTTTTTTACTTCTTATTTATTCAAGTTCAAATTACAGGAATGAAGAATATTCTGTCTTCACTGCAAATGACACAGGACAGCTATATAAATAGCTAAACTCTGATTGATAGATGAAGACAGACTCACTTAACTTCAAAAACTTTATTGAAAACAACTGGAAAACAGAGTACTTAATGTGATATGAAATAGAAATAATAACTGTCATGAAGCCTCAGAACAGGTGTTATTTGTCTTTCTTTAAATACATCTACTAGTGTAAGACTTAGTGTAAGAAACCATGCTTTCTCTAGGTTCTGGGAGACGGGTATGGCTGGTGCTGCAGTCTAATTAGTTGCTGACATAAAATGGAGGAGCCTCAAAGAATGGAAAAATCTCCCAGAATACACTTCTGTTTGCTGATCCACAGCAGAGATAACGATTCCTATGAGATTTTCCTCTACTACTATCAGGTGGCAGAAATAGCGCAGCAGAACAGAGAAAGGCAAACTACCCACAGAGAATATACTGTAGAACACAAACTAGAGCAGGGATAACACATTACAATAATAATCTTTGCAAAAGCAAATTTTCAGAACAAACTAAAACCACAAGATCAACAATGGGCCTGATTTTTAGCTGGAGTGTTTACAATTAAGCACCAGCAGGCCAAAATTAAATGGATATATTTAGCACAGTATCTCTGCCAAATGGGTAATTGCCAGCTTTCCCTTCATTCTTTCCCCACTTTATCTATAAATATTTTAAATAGTTTATTCTAAGTGGTTAATAAATGAACATATGAAATAATCAGTGACAAGTGTCACAAGCCAATCCCTTTAGCCATGGGCTTAAAGGTCAGGGTGGACATTATTGTTGTATTGAAGGTAGAAACCTTTGTTAGCCCAGAAGCCTTCTGGTACTAGTGGTCCCTTTCTTCATAATGAATAGTTGTGTAAGCCATGTGAATGGTAAAGTATAGTGTTTTATTCCCTTAATGCACAAAAGGTTCAAACGAAGACAACAGGATTTTCACTTTGTTCAGGATTTTCACATAAGGTATTTACATAGGTCAAAAACTTGGATAAGACCCGGTCGCGAATTACCGCGGTTGGGCACAGGCGCCCATTGGCAGGCCGAGGGATTGGGGGGGCGGGGAGGGTGGGGGACGGTGAAGGCGGGCCGCGAGGCGCAAGATAAAACAGCGGTTCTGCGCTGGCTCGGCCTCTTTCGCCGCTCCCCCCCCCCGTAGATAGAGGAGAAGGACGACCGGACCGGAGCTATACAGGCCTAGGACAAGGCCTTCATCGAGGAATCAAACAGCGCTAGAAAGAAGGAGGCAAGTACAAATGAAATATAACATAAATAAATAAATAAATAATAAGGAAGGAACAGAGCACCCAAGGAGGGTGCAACGGCGCGCACCGCATCGCTGTGTTCCCTGGAAGGTCCTGCCTGTGTCCAGTGTGTTTTCAATTGCGGGAGGGGAGAAAGAAAATGGTATCAGGCCATACCTGGGGGGGGATGAGAAATGCGACCCACCTCCAGCCTTCTCAAGCAGCATCGGCAAGGGAGGCAGAAGTGGGGAGAGAGGCACGGTAGACGACTCCCATGAAACGGGCCATGTGCGTGCCCAAGCAGACACTATAGGCATAACAGGAAGCACGTGTAAGGAGAAATAAAATTTATAATAATAACAAGATATATAAGAGAAAAAGAAACGGGGGTATCAGCATTTAGGACGAGGGATTCAAGGCTAGTAAAATATATACATATATATATATATATAAGTTGAAGCGGAGGAAAAAGGGTAATGCTGCCATCTACTGGACAGGGTACAAAGGGTAGGAGGTGTGGGATATCAAAAAAAAAAAAAAGGGAATTAGGCTGTGTTTTATAAGAAATGATAAGAATGTTGAGTAATAATAAAGGAAGAAGGTATTGGGGGTTGTATGCACAAGAGGGAATCACAAAAAAAAAAAAAAGAGAGACAATGTAAAAGGGAAACCTCTTTTTTAATAAATGATGGGGATATTTATATGCATGAAACAGTTTAATGTGGAGGGACAGATCAATGAAGTAATAATAATAAAAAAAAATGCTTATGCTGCTATAAAGAGCTATTTGTGGGGAACTGCTGGCGGGGGGAGCTAGGATGCATGAGTGCACGGGATTAAGACCAGCATATGGAAACAGATATTAATTTAGTTTTTTCCACCACCCTGCATAGTGATTTTATCTTAGACTAGAGATGCCAAGAAAGGAAATCCAAAAGGCCTCCAGGACGCGAAGCGCCATGCAGTCAAGCAGCGGAGCTACCGCAAAGAAGAAATCACCAGCAGCGAGGGCACGTACAGATAAGGGATCAAACAGGAGAGCGGCTTCGGCCAGCATGGGAATAACAAGCAGCGCAGCAGCAGTAAAGCCCAGGCGCAGCAATAGGGGAAAGGCGACACAACAGGAGAGTGCGGGCACAACACAGAAAAAGGAGATTGACGAACTATTTCAGATGGTATGTCAACAGGTTGCTCAACACGGCCTGACGTCAGTTAGGCAAAGACTAGGAATGCCAGGCTTAAGAAGCAAGGAGCAGCCATCCACGAGCAACAGTGCGTCATCAACTAGCATGACAAATGGTAAGACAGGGTGTGAAAAGGGGGCGCCAGAGCTGTTAACCTCCTCATCGGAGGATTCCTTGTCTGATAGTGATGAAGACCTAACATTGGCTGATGTCATACAGAATGCAGTTAAAAAATTTAAGAGAAATAGAAAACCAAAACAATTAAACCCTCTGAGGCAGGTATGGTCAGGACAGAGTCAGAAGGGGGCAGACTGGGAGGGCATGTCAGATGGGGCTACCTAAAGAACACAGGTTGAGTGGCGCGATACCAATCGCGACCCACGCTGCGGTGTGAGTTCATTAGCCAGTTCAGTGCCCAAAAAGATAAAAAAGAAGATTTGGAGACGAGAATATATAGACCTATTCTCTCTTCTGCTGAGGGATCAGGATGAGGAATCCAGTAGTGGAAAGGATAGTGATAAAAGAAGTGAGAGGAGCAGGAAGCCAAAAATTCCTAAATCTATTAACAATTGGGTGACAGCATTCCACATCTTTATGAGTGTGGTGATGGAGAGGGAACCCGAATCTGGACCCTACCTGACCAGGTACCTAGACACCATTACCAGAGCACATAAACAATATGGAGGATGGGCCTGGCTGAACTATGTTGTAAAGTTCAGGAGAAGCATGGCAGAAGATCCCACACTAGCATGGCATCACAGGATATTGGACCTGTGGACAGAAGAAATGGCACCTAATAGGCCATGGTGTCAGGACGGGCTACAACAGCCTTTTCAAAGCACGCAATGGCAGCAGCCTTTTCAGAACTCACAATGGCGGCAAGCCAATCTGCCAGCCGCATGCCGAGCATGCCGCCAGTACAATGCAGGGAGTTGTACATGGCAGCCCTGTAAATTCAAGCATTCCTGTTCAGTATGTGGAAGCGGACACCCCGCTTTCACATGCATGGCATCAAGGGAGGCCAAGCCTTTCAGAACAGGGCAGCAACGCTCAAACGAGGGAATTGGCCCCAACGCCCATCAGACTTGAGTGGATGCGTCCATGGCTGCGAGCCTACCCGAAGCGGGATATAGCAATTCATATTGAAAACGGCTTTGCTTACGGTTTTCGCATTCCATCCCTAATAGCAACGGAATCACAAACACGTGTCAAAAACAACCCCCCATCTGTCCGTAAACACAGCTCTGTGGCACATGGCAAAATAGCAAAAGAAATAGGTATGGGAAGAGTAGCCGGGCCTTTCAAGTCACTGCCATTTAAGAACATAGTGCTCTCTCCATTGGGTGTGATACCAAAAAAAGAACTGGGACAATTCCGGTTAATTCACAATCTATCATACCCTGAAGGGAGGTCAGTTAATGATTATATTGATCCGGCCTTATGCTCCATTAAATATGCAACCATCGATCAGGCAGATAGGCTAATTCGCAGTAGTGGGCAGCAGGCCCAGCTGGCTAAAGTGGATATTGAATCCGCTTTCTGTCTGTTACCGGTGCATCCTGAGTCCTTCCCGTTATTGGGCTTTACGTTTAATGGGGAATTCTTTTATGATAAATGTTTGCCCATGGGATGTGCGGTATCATGCGCTTATTTCAAATAATTTAGTTCATTCTTACACTGGGTGGTTGAAGACTTGGCAGGCCCCAACACTGTGGTACACTATCTAGATGATTTCCTATTCATAGGAAAAGACTATGACGACTGCAAAAGGATATTGCATATCTTTGAACAGGTGGCACAGTCTTTTGGAATTCCATTAGCGAAAGAAAAGACGGATGGCCCGAAAGGGATCATCACATTCCTGGGCATACAGCTAGATGTGCCGGCACACAGGTCATGTCTGCCAGTGGAGAACGTGTTGAAGATGAGGAAAGACATTCAACAACTACACAGTCAACGAAAAGCTACATTGCAGCAATTTCAGTCCATGCTCGGCCTGCTATGCTTTGCATGTAGAGTGATACCAATGGGGCGGGTTTTCTGCCGCCGTATGGCATGGGCTACTAGAGGAATACAAAAAAAGCACCATCATATCCGTGTCACCAAGAAAATACAAGAAGACCTTAAGGTCTGGTTGCAATTCCTACACACATTCAATGGACTCGCATTCTGGCAAGTGCTCCCAGTATCTAATGCGGACTTAGAATTCTTCACCGATGCCTTGGGAGGGATGGGTTTCGGCATATTCTTTAGAGGGGTGTGGTGTTCAGAGACATGGCCCAAGGAATGGCAAGTCGAAGGAATCACCAAGGACATCACGTTCTTGGAACTTTTCCCGCTAATGGTAGCCTTATGTATTTGGGCACCTGAGCTCGCCAACAGAGCTGTCACTTTCCATACCGATAACCTAGCGGTGGTCTGGGCAGTGAACAGTATGCAAGCAAGGACGGCCAGGGTAGTGGCTCTGTTAAGAAAAATTGTGTTACTATGCCTGGTACACAACATAACCATTAGAGCGGAGCATATTAAGGGTGTAAATAATAACATTGCCGATGCTCTTTCTCGTTGTAAGATCAAGCTCTTTCACCAACTGGCCCCCGAGGCAGACACGATCAAGACAGCCGTGCCCAGCCATGTCGGGGAGTATGGTCCACCGAGGTATGGCAGCTGCTGTTGGGTTCCTTAGCAAAGCAAACAAGGAGAAAATATGTCGCAGCATGGGAACAATACCAGGAATTTTGCAGAAATGCCGAAATACCAAACAAGGACAGACTTAAGGGAGGGACAATACTGAGTTGGATTTTGCATTGCAAAGGCAATGGGTACACAAAAGCGGCAGTAGCATTTTTTGTGAAGGCTATGGGCAAAAGGAGTCCGAAATCGGATTTCGTCATCAAGAGAGTAATGAGATGTTGGGCCATAGGGCAGCCACGTACAGTAGACCAACGACGCCCGATTACTCACATGATGCTTCAACAAATAATGATGACAACGAGCCAGGTATGTTACAATGAGTATGAGACTAAGCTTTTTGGATGTGCCTTTTCATGGGCGTTCTACAGAGCTTTTCGGATAGGGGAGCTAGTGGCACCCTCATCCTCCAGGCACAGGACAGACTATGGAGGTATCGATAAGTGAGATGTACACATACTCGGATGGGCAGTGGTAATACACTTGCGAAGATCAAAAACCGATAAGGTGGGTAAAGGTGCACGAGTGGTGTTGTCAGCATTGCCCAATGACCCCTCGTGCCCTGTAAGAAATGCCATAGCATATCGACAGTTACGAGCAGACACAGGAAAGCAATGGTTCATACATGCGAACGGTGCCCCCTTATCATGTTTTCAATTTACCAAGGTACTCAAACTGATTATTGAAAGAACAGGACGGGATGCGAGCTTTTACGGCTCACACTCCTTTCGTATCGGAGCTGCTTCTACGGCAGCCAACATGGGGCTGTCCAAAGAACAGATCATGAATATAGGCAGATGGTGCTCCGATAGATATAAACTGTATATACACCCAACGGAATGAAGCCGGTTGGGTTTACAAAAAAAAAAAAAATCAAAGAATGAACTGACTAAGATATAGAGGGATGGTAAAGTCGACAGTTGCAGTTTTGTTGGGTTTTTGGAGAATCAATGTCTGTACCAATGTTGGGGTTGAATCGATGTTTGTGTGACAATTTTACTATTTTGTTCTGCAAATAATCATACCTTTCTGACTGTGATTCAATGCAGGTGTAAATCGCCACCTTTGGCCTCCTGAGGTTTGGATATGTGGCCATTCATTTGTTCACTGGGCGCAAAGGCGGACTCGGTGCAGACCACAGGGGCTGAATTTGGGACTACCAAGAGCAGAGGTTTCTGTGGTATGGCTGGGGCGATGTGGTATGGTGTGGGACCAGCTAGTGCCATCCCTACTACAAAGGAAAAGGCTGACTGGGAACCCTGTCATGATAGTAGTTCACTTAGGGGGCAATGACCTCGCGTCTACTCGCAGCGTCGAGTTCACTAAAAAAATGCAAAGAGACATGCTGACCCTGGCTAACACCTTTCCTGGGACTATGCTGGCGTGGTCTCACATCATACCACGGCGAGTGTGGAGAGGCGAAATTTCGCACAAGGCTTTGGACAGGACGAGGTTAAAAGTGAACAAATGGATGGCCCGCTTCATGGGCGCAATAGGAAGCTTCAGCATCGGGCATGACCTCATCGAAGAACGATGTCCAGGATTGTATCGCGCAGATGGAGTACATTTGTCCAACATAGGAATGGACATCTTCCTGTGCGCCATACAAGACACGGTCGAACGATTATGGCAGAGGCAGGTGTTGGCCACAACGGCGTGCTAGAAGTGGGGCCCCATCTGCAAGCGAGGATTTGCTGCTGTCAGGGTTGGCAGAAAAAAATGGCCCCGATGAGAGAGAACATAGCCCAGTTTGGTGAGTAAAGGGGGAAGGCTGCATGGGAGAAACATGGACCTTCCCCCGGAGAGATGGACAAGGCAACAAGAACACCGCTCAGATGGCCCCTGCCTCACTTTGACGGCGGGCAGGGGGGTAAAGCAAGGGAAAAGTGTTGCTAAGGCAGCTTGAACGGCGGGCGCAACTTCTTTTCTCCTGAAGGATATGAAAGGACAGAGGAAAAAGCTGTTACGGCGAATTTCCTCCAGCCACTTACAAGGACTGATGGATATGCGGCTGTGTCTCTCGAGGGGGCTGAAGGTTGTTGATTGTTATGTGCATGCTGTGGCCAACAGTCTGGTTCTGTTAATGTCCATTGTTAATGAATAAACAAATTGTGTTGTTGAAAGAAAACGTGTAAAATGTGTTGACTTAATGAGGGGGGGGGGAGAAGGGATGGGGTAGGGGAGGGACAAAAACCCGAGGCCGACTTGCCAGTTGCGCGGCTGTGCTTCACAGTCTTTGTTAGTTATGCAGGGTTCAAACAAAACAGGTTATATAAACAAAAGCAATGCTTCTTCTTCCAGCTTGTCAAACAAAACTGTGTTTCAAAAGTATATCCTGCATGCTATATTTCTCTCAAGCATTCTAAACTCCCAGTACAACAAAACGTTCAGTCCATAGGGGCATTCAGTTAGCAAAGGGTCAGGTTCAGCAGGATCTATCTGCATAGCCTCTTGTTCTGCTGAGATATCTGTGGCCCCTGAGCTTTCCCCATATATTCCTGGTTTTACTTCAGAACTTCTTCCTAAGGCTCTCCAGCTCTTTCTATAGATTCCCAAACCTTTCTCCAGCTGCCTTGGCTGCTCTTACGGCTCCCTGGCTTCCAGGACTTTCTGTGACCCGGCCTCAGTTCCTGGTTCAGATCTGTGTCTCTTAGACTCCTGGGCTGAGTCTGATTCACCCACCTCTGAACTCCTTGTGGCTCACATACAGGGGAAGAAGCATGAAGGTACCTCTGAACTCTTGGGTCTGTATCTCTGGTATTCTCCCTACCAGGCACTCTCCTGGTTCTCCTTCTGTCCTTTCTGAAAACTTCCTTCTGGAGCTTCCCAGCCTGAAACTGGCTCTCATGGAACTTGTTCCTTTCCTGTAAGGGCTGCAAGTTCAACTGCCTTTTCTCCTCTCTTTGGAGCCGTCTCCTTTCTCTTTCTTCTCTATCAGCAGCTGCTGCGGCTCGTGCCGCTCCTCTCCCCTCTGGCTTGTCTATGCTTTGCTTATAAAGCTGTTTCTTAGGTAAGGATTCTTTCCTCTCTGACCAGGTGTATCTGATTATGCTTTGAATTAGTTCTTGCATCATCCCAACCTGGGCGTGTCAGCCTACCTTCTGAATCTCCGTGCATGCTTCCTCTAGCTGCACTTCTCACTAACTGCACTTTATGTATATCATTTCCTTTAAAGAGATCAGTGTTTTCTTCTACCTCCATGGGTTTACTGGCATCTGGTTCATCACACAAGTCATACATACATAACATTTCTAAATATGTTAGCTAAAAAATATCAATTTAAACCCTAAAATTCTTGATGAAATATATTGCCTTAACTTTTTTATGAAAACCTAACTTTGGTAAGACATTTAGAGCCCGATTCTCGTAGGTGCACATCCCGGCCACCCGGACGGCTCCAGGCAAGATGGGCCCAGTTGGACCCGATTCTGGTCCACGAGAACAAAACCTTCATGTGGCAGCCAGAATCGGGCCCAAGGACGGCCCAGCATACCTGTGGGTAGCCCGATGTCCCTATGAGCCCAGCAGTACATACAGGGCCGTGACCTGAATCAGCCCTGTATGTGCTGTTGGGCTGGTCTGCCCCCACTCTGCCCAGAGCTTGCCTCTGCTGGCTCTCCTCATTAGAGAGGATTAGAGAACTTCAGATAGAGGTTTTAAACTTTAAAAATTGGCCAGACACATTAGTCATTCTTCTAGGATCCCATCCGGGTATTAACCTAAAAATCAGCAGAATCCTGAAAAAAGCCCGATAGTTGCCAATCCTAACCTTTTGAATTCTGATCATATCTGACGGGGCTCCATAAACTTTGGAACCTAGGTTTGTGTCAAGTTTGTCAATGCTTTAATTTTAGCCCTCCACCTGGCAACAAATACCTCGTATTAACTAATAAAGTGCCCTTATATGGCAACTTGACCCCTAGATGTAGTACCTCTAGACTACTGGTAGGAGTTATGAGCTGCCATTTTGAAACCTGAAACCAGATATGACAGGAGTGACTGGGGACCGTTTCTGTCCCATACCCATAAGGCCACCAAGATTTGGGACGGTAGGTCCCATGGGACCTACAGATGTAGTGGATGTCTTTGGGGAAAGGAGAGCTTCTTTTGGTAGGGTCCAGGAGCACTTTTTCCAGGATTGGGAAAGGGTTCTAGGTTGACTTTGGGGGAATGGCACACTAGGCAGCTACACCTAGTTTGCCTATTGGGTCACTCCGGCCCTACTCCTTAATAGCTCTATGTGAGGCGGATATCCATCTTTAAATAGCATTTACCTTTGTCTTGTAATTTACAAGTGTAAATGCTGCTATGTATATGCAGAGATACTTCTAAAGTCACTCCCATAGTATCCTTTGGTTTTTGAGTCTTCTACTGGTGCCTTTTTAAAATTTTTGTTTGATTTTTTTTGTTGTTGTTTTGTGGTTTGGTTTGTCTGACCTAAAGGTGGTTACCTTTTATTTTAGATGCTACAACTGCCATCCGTTGTATGAGAAATAGGGGGGTAGGGCTGGTGCAAGGATATGAGATGCCCTCGTTCCAGTCCCCACTCCTGTTGCTGCTACTGACCCCCCTCTCTGGGATGTGCATTGGTGGAAATACTTTTAAAACAGCACCAAAGCGCCAGAGTTACCTTCTCTACCTCCTGCTTGCAAGAGGAGAGGGAGCGACAGTGGCAGCAGTGGGCGCCCACTGACCATTGGCTCTCTAGGTGACCCTGAGTCTTCTTAATGATCATGATTAGGCACTTGATATACTGCCCTTTACTTGCGCATCAGAGTGGTGTACATGTATATATATACTAACAGGTACTTTTTATTCCCTTGTCTCCAAAGGGCTTACAATTTAAGTGTACCTGAGGCAATGGAGGGTTAAGTGGCTTGCCCAATGCCACAAGAAGTGGCCATGGGACTAGAGACCCCAGTCCCTCCAGCCTGAGGTTACTTGTCCCCATGCGGGAATTGAGCCTCTGGCCTGAGGTAACCTGTCCCAACCACTGAGCCATTCCTTGCGCTGGCACTGCAGGGCGAAGTCTACCCTATTAAAAATCTGGCAGCCAGTTTTATATATAATTTCATTTTTAGAGCTGTGTCTCTTCAGAGATCTGTATTCATAACCCCTGATGCAGACATTCAGTTGAAACATGGCTATGTCAGGTTAATTTACATTTTAATATGATCTTATGTACACTTATTAAGTTTTTGAACTTTTTTTTATTGATGACTCTATTAACAGAAAGATTCCACAAATGTATCAACCGTGGTTTAAAGAAGGCACAAAAACAAAAATATTTAACCACTCTCCCAATATCCCCTCATTCCCTGACTGTTCAATAGAGACAAACAAGATTGTGGAGGCCTGGAACAAACCATACTTTTCACTCATTACAAACGGAGAGCAGCATTCAGCTTTGTGCAGAAACAAGTCTAGATATGGTTACTATATCTGGAGAAAAACATCCACCAACTTGGTTTCAATAATCTTGAGGAAATTTTTCCATTTGTTATGCATCAATAATGGAATCTGTGTTGCAAAGTACTCTTCTTTTCCAAAAGGATAGATTTCCTCTAAAAACAGCTTCGAAAATGTATTATGCGGGCCAAATTTAGAGAAATTATCCAATCGGAGCAGTTCTGGGTTGAGATCCAGCTGTAAATCTGTACGTTTTGTTGGAGAGCAGGTAATCAACATCATGGCCTAAAGAACCCACACCTAAACCACACTTATTACATAAATTAGAACCAGTGATTTTAGCCCTAAATGCCTGGCACTGTGAAATGTAAAGACACATCAGGGCCTTATACTAAGCGTGACATTAAATGATGGCTATCATCCCAAAACCTTAAGATCAATTTCGGCAAAACAGAAGCACTTTACGTTGCTAAAAATCAAAACTTTATCCCATCAACAAACACATTTTGATCCAAGATGCTAACATAGCTGTCAAAAGCGAGATAAAATATCTTGGAGTTTTGTTAGGTAGTTCGCTTAACATGCATATTAAGCAAACAACAAAAAAATCTACAAACTCAGAATGTTGAAGCAGCTCCGTCCACTTCTCTACCCCCATGACTTTAAATCAGTTATCAACACCATCATCACACCCCACTTCGATTTCTGCAATAGCACCATTCAAGGCCTACCTAAACAATCCATAAAACAACTTAAATTAGCCCAGAATGTCGCTGCTAGAATAACCTCAAATGTCATATCCATATTATACAGAACATATCATATCCATATTATACAGTCTTCACTGGCTCCCAGTCCAAAGGTGCATTCAGTATAAAATACTCCTAGCTACTTTCAAACTTATTAAAGGCATCGCACCATCCCACCTTGATACACTCATTTCCAAAGACAATAACATTCAAAACCAATGAGAATGTAACAAAAATAAACTAACTATTCCATCTGACTTCAGGAAAGCCAAAAAAATGACCAATAGAGCATTCTCCCACTTCTCCCCCATCTTATGGAATAACCTCCCAGATAACATAAGATCTATAAATGACCTCTCCACCTTCCGAAAGAAACTCAAGACCCACCTGTTTATTTTACACTTCGGAGACATAAACAACACAAGCGAAGATACAAATACTGACGACAACCACCCTGAGCTCACCCCTTCTTCTGAGTACATCCTTTCTCTCTCCTAAGATAAGACACATAAGATGGATAACCCCACGCGAAACAAGAAGAAAAAGCAGATCTACCTATGTATATAGTTACTTTGTTACTTATTGTTAGACCAATGTAAATAGTTCCCTGCTTGATGTAATTGAATACATACAATTCAAAGCTTTGTTTATTGTAAACCGCATTTGATCTCCTGGAAAATGCGATATAGGAATTTATTATAAATAAATAAGAAAATAAATAAGAAATAAATGTAGGAGATCCTATCACAGCAGACTCTGAGTGTAATCTCATGAACTCCTGTGTAGTTAATGTGTGTTGCCACACATATATTTGGGGCCTATTTTATGAAGTGAAGTACATTCATACTTTATTTTATAAAATAGGGGTGTAAAGACATGTCTTAATCGAGTTGCAGCAGTAACATCTTCTCCAGAACAGGTATAAATCCCTGCACCTGGATTCTTCAGAAGCGCACGTAAGTTATATTATTTTATAACATACATGTAAATTTCTGATCCAGCCAAGTTTTGCCCCTGTGCATGCCCACACGAAATGTATGCGCAATAGGACTTATACGGGTGCTTACAGACTAACAACTCGCTAAAACACGTGTGCAAGCCTTTTAAAATGGGGACCTACATGCATAAATAGAGTGTAACTTTACAGAGCTCGCTTATCAAATCAGCCTGTAAAGGTCTGGGTGCAATATCCATATTGAGTTCTCTGCTCCACTTATTGGTCAGAGCTGTAATATCATAAGCATTCCTTGAATGGGCAAGCGCTTGGTATAAAGTCAACATTGATACCTTGCCCTCTGCTTCCAACAGCAAAGTTTCGGTTGACTTCTCCAGCTACTTACAGCCACTCTATGAAGCCTCTTAACGTAATGCTTAAGTTGTAAGTAAGCAAAATCGTTTTTTGAGAGAATGTCAATTTGAATCCATAAATCCTGAGAGGCCCTAACTTGTCCTTCCATATCCACACAATCGGCAAGCACCTGCAGACCTTTATGCTACCAAGAGGCAAAAGCCTCCTGCTGTATGCCCAGAACAAATTCCAGATTACCTTTAATAGGCAGCCAGAAGTGAAGCATGGATTATATTTGGCCATCTTACAGACCCATTACCATGCTCTGCACAAAGGGGCTGCTAAAGGGTGTGCAGGAAGATGGACAGATGTGGACACAGTTTTCAGGTGTAGGACTGAGAGACCTAAGCAGGAAGCTCTCCTCTAAGAACGGGATGTAGTGCTGACATACTCTAATACAGTCTTTAATATGGCAAAAAAGACTGGCCATAATATGAAATATAAGGTCTTGCAACCGTCACTTCCTCTCGGCTCCCATAGACCAATCATGAACCCAAGTGCATTCTTGGTTTGCAGCCGTGTCACAAAAGCTTTTGCAATGCTTTATTGATCAATGCAAGGTCTTGTGTTGACATAGTAAAGAGGATCAACTGCATTATGTATAGCCACTTGGGCAATACAGTCATTTTGTTCCAATAAACTCTACCTAACAACAAAATAGGCAACGGCTGCCATACCCAGAAAGAAAGTTGGAGATGTCTCAAATGTGAAGGGACATTGAAAGACATATTTTAGATGGCTCATTTAAGTACAATTTGGGACATCCAAATCAAGTTTAATAACCAAGGTATCCCGGAGATCTTTTCCTCGTCCTCATCACACCCCCAATCTCCTTTCCCAAACCCCTCACTTTTCCCACCTTTCAGCATAACAAATGACCCGCATACCATTTATGAAAAACCATTTTGGTCGCAGCTTTATTTTTACAAATAACAACCGGCCCAAACACGGGCCTAACATTTCCAACATCCCAACATAACCCCCACCCCCATCTCCGGACAATGCCCCCCCACCAGCCGTATTATTAGCAAGGTGGAGCATCATCCTCCCCCAAACCCCGCCGCCTGCCTTGCTGTGTTAGTAGCAAAGGCTGGCCCCCATACTCCTATACCGGGCCGAGACCCCCAACCGGGATGTCTCTCCCCACCCTGGGGAGCACTTCGCTCCACCCAATACGCCTGAATCAGTTAAAGCCCTGCTGCCTCGGCGAGCGCTAGCTCTGAACACCGCCACCAGCGCGGGGTAGTCTACCTATCCCCGTTCCGCCCCACCCACCATAAAGCTGCGACCAACCAACCCCTCCAGTGCTTCCTGCCAATCATTTAATAATAAGTCTTGTCCCACTGGAGAAAGGTGAACACCATCTTTACGGTACAGCCCCGTACAATTCACCTCCGCCCAGGGATGCTGCACCTGCCAACCGCCAGTCTGCTGTACCCAACGTCCGATCTGCTGGTTGACCTTTACCAAGCCCCGGGACCACTGACGTTGTGACTGGCAGGCTGGCCGAGGGATGATGTCTGACCAGACAATCCCCACTCTCGGCCACTCCTCCCTCAGCAAGCTAATGTCCCGCTGGACAGCCCGAATGAGCTGCCGACAAGTCCAATTAGAAAGATCGTTGCCACCCAAGTGAAGCAACAATCCCACAGGTTGCCGATGCTGGCCCGCTTGCTGTCGCACCCATGGAAGAAGCTGCCACCATCGCATGCCGCGTTCACCCATACAGATCAGCCGAATGTTGCAGGATGCTAGGCCCAAGTGCACTCCTAGAGGGCGCAACATCGCCCTTCGCTCTGCCCAGTACACAAAGGAATGCCCCATGATCCATCATTCACCAGCCTGGCCATCAATTGCAACTCCAATCCACGGGTTGATGCCTGCCTGACCCCTGCAACGGAAAGAACATTATTAATGACCCCCACACCCCCTTTTCCGGGATCAATTCACAATTTTTCAAGTCGGACATAACTTGCATATGCCCCAGACCACCACCTACCAGTCCTTTGAATCACATCCCCTTCCAACCCAGCTGTCGCCACACTAGTCACTGCCCCGATCCTGAAGGAATGCGACGCAAACTGCTTCTCATCACAGCCCAGCTGCCGTAAGGCCAGGCGAAAAACCGCCGTAAATTGGAACTGAGTGACAGGCTTACCATCCTCATGGTGAAACAAATAGCCTGCCATCTTTGGCCACCAGCGCCAGTATGCCAACAAATTCTGCACCGGGCAGGAACACAAAGCCAGGATCACTTTAAGCGACACCCACCCACCTCTCCCCTGCTGGTCAGTCTTGAACTGCCTGATAAAAATTCGCACCTGCGTCGCCTTCAGGATGACATGCTGCACATCCAAACCACCGAATACCCTTTGCTTTTTTGACCGCGGAACTAACTCACTGACCCGAAACCCCTCCCCCCCCGAAAAAAGCAATGACAAACAACACCATTTCAAACTCCGACGCCGCCACCACCCCAGGCAAAATCTCCCAGATACGCAAGAACAACTCGTAGGATACCGGATGACGCCAATCCTTCTGCTGGGGATGTTCCTTCACCCACCCCGCTAACATCCACTTCACCAAAAATGACCCTCTGGAACTACCCCAACCCGCGGCCTTGCTAAAAAAGGAGAACCCCGCCAATGTCGCAAGAACCGCCAAATTCGTCCAGCCTTCTTCTTTTGCTCAAACTACAAACAAACTGAGTAACTGGTCACCAACTCCCCCACCCTTGCCAACCCCTTCCCCACAGAAAATCACACACCTTGGTGTATCCGCGCAGGTACGCTGACCACGTACTTTGAGCCACTGAGGACTGCAACAATGCCATCACACCAGGGTCCCAATCTGCCAAAGGTGCTCCGGGACCGCTGCAGCTGCTGCTTCTTCTGCCCCCGGGGCCAACGCCCGGAACTGTGACCACTGAAAATGGGACAAAGCATCAGCGATTGCATTTTGCAAGCCTGGCACATGGCGCGCCCTGGCTGTGACATTGAGATGCAGACAAGCTAGGACAAATACTCTCATCAGTGCCACCACACGCGGACATCTGGGCGAGTGCCTATTAATAACCTGCACTGCCGCCACATTGTCACACCAAAGCACAACCCTCCTATTCCGTAACCTCTCCGGCCAGACCCACAATGCCACCACAATGGGAAAGAACTCCAGAAACGCTAAATTACGCGTTAACCCTGAATCTTTCCAGGAGGGTGGCCACGCCTCGGCACACCACACCCCTTGACAGTATATGCCAAAACCAGAACTGCCCGCCGCATCCGAAAATAACTGCAAGTCAACGTTCAACAGTTTTGGAAACTGCACCACCGAGCAGCCGTTAAATTCCGACAGGAACGCATCCCAAACCCGCAGATCCTCACGCATCCCTGAGGATACTCTAATGCGATGATGCGGACGTTGTACCCCTGCCATCCCCATCGACAAACGCCGCACGAAAGGCCTCCCCATTGGGATAACTCGACAAGGAAAATTAAGATGACCCACTAGCGATTGCAAATCCCTGAGTGTTACTTTCGCAGCAGACCCCACAACCACAACCAATTTCTTAAGCCGCTCTACCTTGTCCCTCGGAAGGCGAACCACCGATCCCTCCGAGTCTATCTCAATTCCCAAAAAAGAAAGACATGTTGCCGGCCCCACCATCTTCTCTGCTGCTAATGGAATGCCAAATTCACTGGCCATTTCCTGAAAGGACCCCAACAATGTAGCACACGTCACGGCCTGTGTTGGACCCACAAACAAGAAATTGTCAAAGTAATGAACAATGGATTGGCACCCCGACCGCTGTACCATAACCCAATGCAAAAAGGAACTGAAAGCCTCAAAATACGCACATGATATCGCAGAGACCATAGATAAACACTTATCAAAATAAAACTTTGACTCAAACTCAAATCCCAGCAACAGGAAAGCCGATGGGTGGACCGACAAAAGCCTGAAGGCTGATTCTATATCCACCTTTGCCATAAGAGCCCCTTTACCGCACCAACTCAACTGCAGCATCAAACGATGCGTACCGCACTCAGCACAACTCTCGAGGAATATGGTCATTAACCGAGTCGCCCGGCGGAAATGACAAATTGTGTATCAACCTAAAATGCCCCTGCTCTTTTTTAGGAATGACCCCCAAAAGGGGATACGATAAAAGGTGAAAATGGCGGTTTGCCAAAAGGGCCAGCTACCCTGCCCAAAGCACATTCGGCCGCAATTTTTTCGCGTACCACCTCCCCCAGCAGCCGCACCGAGCTGTAATTTTTGGCCATTACATCAGACACTTTGCACCTAAAAGGTATGCGGAATCCCCTCGAAAAACCCAACCATAACATCCTCCATGCCTTGCCTTGCCTACTCCCGCCAAAACGTGCCAGCCATGGCCGTAGCGACTTAATTTTGATTGGGGTAGGTGCCAACTCCAAAAACCCTACTTCATTTGCCACCAACCGCCACCCCTGCCACTCCTTTCCGACTACACTTCGTGGCAGAGTGTCCTCCCCCATAGAGCGAGCAAGCAAGCATGCCGGAACTTACAATCCAGAAAGGGACAGGATGATTTGTTAAACCACCAGCAGAGGTCCCCTCCCTCTGGCCCTCCTTTCGGCGCCACTGGCAAACCGCCCGTCGCACGAAAGGACCTAAGGCCCACTGACGATGTTTGCCCCACCATCTTGCCCTGCTCCACCCGCCGTACCCTTTTTGGCTGACATTTGAGTCAACCATAAATTAATATCCTTCATTCCCCACGACAAATGCGTATTTTCCTCCATCATATCACGGAAATCTTCATCATAGTTGAGCCAAGCCCAACCCTCATGCGCCTGCAACGCGGCCAGTATAGCAGCCGCATAGGCCAATAACGCCCCATACTGGCCTGGATCGTGATGCCCCCACACACTCGCTAAGCGTAAAAAGGCCCACGTCCAATTCAATGTATCGTGGGACACTTTCCGCACCCTCCCCGCCTTCTCATCCTCTTTGCGCTTCTTCCTGCTCTCACCTGAGTGCTTTCTCCCCTCTAAAAGCCGGAATATATCAATGTACCTACGCTTCCATATCCTTCGCCTCAATTTCCGCGGGACGTCCTCCCACAGTTCCGCACAACGAACCACCAACGGCGCTGCCCTATTTCCCTTTCTGCCAGCCGCTGAACCCACCGAAGAAGTCCCCGAAGAAGTGGAGGATGACAACGACGAGCTACGACGACAGCGACGCCCATGTTTCCGTATTGCCTTGGCCTTACGACCCACGGCAAGCGCCTCTCCGCCAGACATGCCCCCTCCACCTATGTTACCTTCCACCCCCACACACTCACCCTCGACAGCAGTGCCAGCGACTTGCTTGCCGGACTCTGGCGCTTCCGACGCAGGGCTGGACAGCTCCGGGATCCGCACCATCGAGGCCTGGCTTAGGTCAGCCTTACCAGCATTCGAAGTTCCACTCACCGGCACCTGCACAGGGAGAGAAGAACCAACACCAGCAGAAACTGCACCACTCCCCCAGGTTCCCCCTTCTGACCCCCCACCCCAATTCCAAGCGGAAGTACCTACCCCCCCCCCCGTGGTCCACCTGGCCCCCCTCCCGCTGATGTAGGTCCCCAACCCGGAAACCCCATTCCATAACCCCCTCCAACCATACTCCCATGGCCCTACTCCCACCTGCTGCCCCCCCACCGATGCCTAATTCCCCTACCCCCCAACCAACGCATACTGCATGAATTGCCCACTCTGACACCATGGGGTAGAACTGCCTGGAAAACCCATACCAGAAGGGGCTCCCAGTGGGCACCACCCCTCCGCTGCCCCCCTTGGACCCATCAATGCTCCTGGTGATCCCCCCAACCTACCCCTACCTCCGTCCAGCTCACTTATGCCCCCCAACTGCCCCACTGCACCTGCAATATCTGGCACGGTCCCACCTACTGCACCCTCCCCTAAAGACCCCTGGCCCGGGTCCCCTCCAGCACCCCCAACTACCCCTGCACCCAGCAACCCCCCCTCAACTCGAAGCCAGACCTGCTTCTCCTTCCCCCACCAAAACTCCCCCTAGCTGCCCCTTTAGCACGCCGAGACACCTTCCCATCTGTCCTAGCCCCCCCCAGGTGACCTAGTCCCCGTGACCTACCCCCCTCTCCCCGGGCTGCGACCCTGTGCCCCCACGCCGCTCTTGCCTGCTTTGCCCTTTCTTTGAATGCACCATGTCCCAAAACAGAGGCTACTACCCGAGCCAGAATCCTCAGACTTGATCTGCATTTCTCTTTTTTTTTTTTTTTTTTAATTTACCCTTGTCTTACGCCACCCCCTATCACACCAGCTCTCCACCCTACAAGCAGCGCAGTAAAACTGCCCCCACTGTCCAGCTCCCCTCCCCTTTGTACTGGAACTCTGGATACCAGGCAGCTGCTCTAAACATTAATCTGCACCCCCACTCAGTCACCCTTCAAGCCCTTCCACTGCCCACCTGCTAGCACGCCGCTCTCCATGTGGCCCTAGTCCTCTGATGGCCACCGCCTGCTGCTGACGCTGACTCCTGCCTGAAGGCCCACTGACCGTCCTCCGATTGCCCGACACCGCCGCCGTCACTGTAGCCGCACTCCCACTGCAGCCGGTAGCCAAGCCTCTCTACACCGCCGGAGCCCACCAGATCGCAACCGCCTGAAGAGGAGCCGTGCCACGAAGAAAGTGTTCCACGTGGCTCCTCGCTGGCACCAAACCCTGCCCCCCCCCCCGGGTAGGAGCGCCAATGAAATCGCTCCACACTTTGAACGTGGAGCGATTTCAAATGTCGACTGCTCCTACCGTCAGTCCTCCCCCCCCACACACGCACCATGATCGAAGGCTGAGGACCGGGCCCGGGAACCCGGTTATTGGCGGCCCCGGGATCCGGCCCGGAGGCCTCGCTCATATCTGTGGAAAGAGCAGCAGTGAAGGCGGGCATGCGTAAGTGTTTTCTAAAATTGATCCATTTCTACCCTAAAAGATAAATGTCTCTGTCAGATGGAAAGACACGGGGACATGCAGAATTATACACCAGACGCATGCAAGTCTTGAGGAGATTTAGGAACTTACATGTATCTGATACGGATGGCCATGAACCAAGCAAAATAGATGTGTCCATGATGATATTCCAGACCGAAGCAAATTTATTCAGTCTCTCCGCTATGGCCTTGTCCCTTCTTAGTGTCCCTTTTACCCCTCTGTCATCTAATGGTCCAACTGACTCTCTCATTGCTTAGAGTCATCTAAGAGAACTCCTTGAGATTCAGAATTGTAGCTTTCTCGAAGATCTTGCTGTAGATATAAATTTGAATTTGATCCCAATCAATGTTCCCTCTAATTTTCTGTAGGCTGTGTGCGCATAAAATATCAGCTGTGCAGCTTTTGAAGGAAGGTTAAATTTTTGTGCGCCACATAACGACACTCGGAGTTATATACTTAAAAATTTGACTACACGTCAGAATACAGTATGTACACCACATTGATTGCACTAGAAAATATTGTACAACTTGTGAAAACAGTAAATACACAACAACTTTTAAATTTTAAGACGTCTGTGGTGTTTTCTATCAGAATCAGAACCGTAATTTTTGTGCGCTCTGTTATAAAGTATGTGCGCTCAGTCGGCGAGGTGTGTGCGTGCGCACACACGCACAGCTTAGAAGGAACAGTGATCCCAATAGGTCTTCACCTTAATACATCCCTACACTAGATAACCCAATATTCCCACTGCAGTACCATACCTGATATATTGGGCAGACTGTGCATAACTAGGGGCAATATAAACCCGCAAGATCAATTTACATTGGGTCTCTCTTAGTTGGAAACTCATTGAGACTCGCACAGACTTAACTGCAATTTCCTGAATGTCTTCCCCCCAGGCTACCCTGGAATCTTAGTTTCATTTAAACTCGCTTTTCTATCTAACTTACAAATAGCTATGTGACAGCACAATACCATCGCACGCTTCAATCGCTCTATAAGATCTGCATACCCTTTGGAGAAATCTGCATTTGCTTCCGATCCCATAACATGTGGGTCAAATGATGGAGAATGCACTCAAGTCCTTCTGCAAAAGACGCAAAGGAAAGACCTGGAACAGATACAACCACTTTGGAAAAAGTAATTTGAACATGACAACCCTGCCATGGAGTGATAATGGCAAGCACTACCAAACCTTGAAACTCTGCTGTGACTTCCAAACAAGGGGATATATACATAAGTTGTATGTCTAAGAAAGATCTGCAGGTAGAAATACCCGAAGTACTTAAAGAATCCATTGACCCATTTTAGAGGAAAATCACTTTCCCAATTATGAGGGCCTATACCTCCCAAGGCTAAGGTCTTCAATTTGTTCAAATTAAGGTTAAGCCTGAACAATCACCAAACTCCTGAAACCTCCTGCAACAGGGCCCTGAGGCATCTCACAAGATCAACCCAGATGGACCAAAATATTCTGCAAAGGCCACAATTTTAAAATTCTGCTCCCCCCCATCTCAACCTGGCCTCATCGTTTATCAATTGTCAAAAACATGGCTCCAAAAGCAACAAAAACAAATGTGGAGACAAAGGACACCTTTGTGTCCCCTGCTGCAGCACAAATTAATCTGAGATGCAGCCATTGATCAACACCATTGCCCTTGGCTTATCATGGAGCAGCTTTCTTGATGCTTAGAATGATCTCTCAAAACCCATCTTGGCTAATACTGCAAATAAGAAATCCTAGTTCACTAAGCCAAACAGCTTCTCAGCATCAAACTTAATAGCAGTGGTTTATATTGACTTTTACAAAATTTCATGGAGGCCAGAATATGGCACAATTTCAGAACACTGGTTATGATCTCTGACAAAATCTACTTGATTGTCCTTAATTAGGTCCGACATCAAACAAGTTAACCTGGCCAACAGTTTGATATCACAGTTCAACAGTGATATAGGCCGATAGAAGAGACCCTCTGAGGGTCCCTCCCCCTTTAGAGATTATGGAAATCAAGGCTCTGTTATTAACCTATGGGAAGGACTCCTTTTCAATCAACTGCATAAAAGTTGCATGCAAAGGCCCAACAATCCTAGCTCTCATTAATTTATACCACTCAGTTCCAAACCCATCCAGCCTAGGCATCTTGCTAAGTTTCAAGGTCCTAGTGACCCTGGCCACCACCTCCATTTCCATGGGGCATTTAGAATCTTATTGTTCTGCCATTTTGCCCAGTAAATTAGGGGCATGAATATAACAGATGGTCAGCTTCTCCCCTTGTAGAATTCCTTCAAGAACAATAAGACCACCTTTTGGGTCTTTAATCTAAAAGAAGAGAAGCAACATCATCAACGCCTACTAAAATGTGCACTGATAAATGCCAGATCAGTACGATCTAAATGGCCCGCAGCCATTGACCTGATACCCCAATATAATCTCGACATCTTGATGATCACGGAGACATGGCTATCCGACTGTGACAACGTACTACTGAATCAGATGCTACCACCAGGTTTTGTGATATACACTTCTCACAGATCCAGTCAGAAAGGAGGCGGAACCCTCATCCTGGCCAAAGCTGATTTACACTTCAAGTTGTGCAACTCCTCTAGCTCAACTAACCTTGACTCCCTCACTATAGCTAATGAGCTCTGCACAATCAACCTTTTCTATCGGGCACCCTCCCCCTCACCAGATGATCTTCCAACTATAATTGAGCAGGCATGTACCACATCCACCTCACGCTCACCAAGTTGGCTAATCGGTGACTTCAATCTCCCATCTCTTCAAGACAGCCACTCAGCAGCATTCCTTGACGCCCTGGAGGACCTAGGTTACAAACAGCATGTCGATTTCCCCACCCACACTAAAGGTGGCAAACTAGACCTCATTTTCGCACCTATCTCCACCTCCACATTACCCCTAACTCTTGCACTATCTGTAATACCAGTACCCTGGTCTGACCACAGTCTTCTCAGTTTCAATATACCCATTAATACATCCCACAAAAGCCGAAAGTCTTCTAACACATCTGGATCCCACACAACCCGCTTTAGACCACTCAACCAGAGCATAGTCCTAGAGAATCTCAGACCCCTCATGGCCAACACAACCATGGACTTAGATGATCTCATATCCAAATGGGATGAAAAACCTGAGAGCTGCCTCCTGCCCATCACTCACCGAAAAGAGAATTTGAAAACATGAACATACTCCATGGTTCTCCACAGACCTTCGTACATCTCTCCACCATCTACGCAAACTTGAGCGACAGTGGCGACGAACTCACTCTCCTGAGGCGCTGGTAGCATACAGCTCATACCTAACTACCCACCGAGAAAAGATATCACAGAGCAGGAAAACCTACCACTCAGGCTTAATAAAACGCTCCATCAACAAACCACAACTCGCATTGTTCAGCATAGTAAAGTCCATAACAGGTGAACCGGTCTCAGCACAACCCCCTATGCCTCAGCCGCAGGACTACGCAAACTACCTGCAATCAAAGATGATTAAAACCAACACAGACATAAATGTCAATAACGCCTCCACTTCACCTAAGGCATCCCATGCAATGCCACTACACAACTTCTCCACTGTATCAAATAGAGAGGTTGTGAACATTATTGCCTCAATCAACCCCAGTACAGCTCCTAATGACCCATGTCCAGCCAGCTGGATCAAGGACATGCGACATGACCTCAGTCAAATATTGAGCAAAATACTGAACCAGTCTTTCTCAACAGGTTCATTCCCGCAGAGTCTAAAACACACTTCCATCAAGCCCCTACTGAAGAATAATAGACTGGACCCATCCAAGGTTGATTCCTTCAGGCCTATCTCGAGCATACCACAGCTCGCAAAAATCATTGAGAAGGCCGCCCAACAACAAATCCAACATCATATTGACACTGAAGCACCACTAGATCCATCTCAACATGGCTTCAGGGAAGCACATGGAGTTGACACAGTCCTTACAACCCTATTCAATGTTCTGGTAACAGGAATAAATAACATACAACAGGGGTTCGTCCTCATCTTCCTGGACATCTCCGCCGCTTTCGACTCTGTGAGTCATGACATACTCCTACAACGCTTGAAAGATAAGGGGATTCAAAGCACAGCACTCGAGTGGTGTAAATCATACCTATCTAACAGGTGGCAACAAGTAAAAACAGGTCACGCTTCCTCAGAACCATTCCTGCAATCACAGGGAGTACCCCAAGGATCGTCCTTATCGGCACTAATGTTTAACATCTACATGCAGCCGATATGTGACTTGATCAGATCCTTTAATGTACAATGTCTCGCTTACGCAGATGACATCCTCCTATATATGCCGTTCACAATTGAACATCCAGTATTCTCCCCAATAATCAACTGTTTTGAAGCTGTAGCCGAATGGTTGCTATCACAAAACCTTCGGATTAACCACAACAAAACTGACGTTCTTTTTGTCAGAAGGAACCGTAAGTTCATACCTCCTCCATCACTACTCGTCAACAACATAGAGTTGAAATCAAAAGCTACCATCCGTTACCTCGGCATCACATTGGATCAGCACTTGGACATGACAACGCATGTCAAGAACATCACAAAAACTATATATTATAAGATCAAATCGCTACGTCACCTCCGCTCCCTACTAGATCCCACAGACTTCCGAACAACCTTCCAGGCATTAGTCCTCCCACACCTGGATTTTGCCAACATCATCCTTCATGGCCTCCCTCAATCAACTTTAAATCCGCTCCGCCTAGCCATGAATACAGCCGCCAGAGTCCTCTCCGGCTCATCAAGATCTGACCATATAACACCCATCATGAAAGAACTGCATTGGTTACCATTACATGCCAGAATCCAGTATAAGTCTTTAGTCCTTACTTTCAAGGCACTAAATAACTGCCCCCCTACGCCAATCAGCAAGCTTATCCATGGCACCCTGGAAAACAGAAAAAGGAGAACCACATCAATGAACACCTTAATTGTCCCAAAAATAATAACGAAGTGCACTAAGGCCACCTCCAACAGGGCCTTCTCCTTATTTGCACCTCTAAACTGGAATGCGCTACCTCACGAAATCCGTGCTATCAAAAACCTAATCCTATTCAGAAAAGCATTGAAATACCACTTGTTCACAAAATGCTACCCGGAAGTCAACCTAGACATTAACAAACTAACACCTCAATACAACCCGAAAAGGGCTAGTTGGTCAACCTTCTCTCTAGTCCTATTAGTGAACCACTTTGCAACATCCAAATGAGTTTTATATTACTGTATATATCATTAAGTTATTCTGTACATAGTTTCCCCGGTTGTCCTATTGTTGAAGTTCCCTGTTCAATGTAAAACTCAATGTTACTTGTATACATTGTAGTATGTTCTTGTTCAATGTACACCGCACTGATTGTAATAGCGCGGTATAAAAGAAGTGTTAAATAAATAAATAAATAAATAAATAAATAAATAATCAATCTCCCCTAGTCATAGTGAAACCCTGACCTTTCTGAAATAGGATGACCACTCCTGCCCACTTAGAAACACAGAAACATGACAACAGAAAAAGAAGACTAGGATGACCACTCCTGCCCACTTAGAAACACAGAAACATGACAACAGAAAAAGAAGACATGGCCTATCTAGCCTGTCCTTCCATATCAACAACTACAACAGTCCCCTTTTTTCCTTTAGAGATCCTCTGTGTTTGTCCCATGCTTTTTTGAATTCATTTACTGTCCTCATCTCTACCACCTCCACTGGGAGACTATTCCATGGATCCACCACTCTTTCCGTAAAGAAATATTTCCGCAAATCGCTCCTGAATCTATCCCCCTTCACCCTCATCCCATGTCCCCTCGTTGTAGAACTTGCTTTCAATTGAAAGACTCTCCCCCTGAACATTTATGCCATGGAGGTATTTAAACATCTCAATCATATCACCTCTATTCCGCCTTTCCTCTAAGGTGTACATATTAAGATCCTTAAGTCTGTCCTCATATGCTTTATAATGAAGACCACTAACCATTTTAGTAGCCACCCTCTGCACCGACTCCATCCTGTTCACATCCTTTTGAAGGTGCAGTCTCCAGAATTCCACACTATACTCCAAATGAGGTCGCACCAAAGACTTATACAGAGGCAGTATCACCTCCTTTTTTCTGCTAGCCATTCCTCTCCGTATGCACCCAAGCACCCTTCTAGCTTTTGCCGTTGCCTTTTCTACTTGTTTAGCTACTTTAAGATCATCAGACAGAACCATGCCTAGGTCCCGCTCTTCTTTAGTGGACAAAAGTACTTCACCCCCTATACTATATTGCTCCCTTGGATTGCTGCAGCCCAAATGCATGACCTTACATTTTTTAACATTAAATCCCAGCTGCCAGATTCTAGACCATTCTTCAAGCTTAGCTAGATCCCTCCTCATGTTTTCTACACTTTCCTGGGTGTCTACTCTATTGCAGATTTTGGTATCATCCACAAAAAGGCAAACCTTACCCGACAGACCTTCCGCTATATCACTAACAAAGACGTTAAAAAGAATCAGACCAAGGACAGATCCCTGGGGCACACCACTGGTAACTTCCTTCTCCTCAGAGTGAGCCCCATTTACCTGTACTCTTTGTCGCCTCCCACCCAACCAATTTCTAACCCAAGCAGTAACTTTAGGGTCCATCCCTAGGGTGCTCAGTTTGTTTATAAGTCATCTGTGAGGAACAGTGTCAAAGGCTTTACTGAAATCTAAATACACCACATCTAGGGCTCTCCCTCGGTCCAACTCCCTGGTCACCCAGTCAAAGAAATCAATGAGATTTGTTTGACAAGACCTGCCTCTGGTGAATCCATGCTGCCTCGGATCCTGTAATCTGCTGGACTCCAGAAACCTCACTATTTTCTCTTTCAGCAGCATTTCCAATAATTTACTCACCACCGAAGTTAAACTAACCGGCCTGTAGTTTTCAACCACATCCTTCCTTCTGCTTTTGTGAAAAGGCACCACATGAGCCTCTCTCCAGTCCTTTGGCACCACTCCCGACTCCAACGATGCATCGAAAAGGTCAGTCAGTGGAGCTGCTAGAACATCCCCAAGTTCCCTCAGTATTCTAGGGTGTATCCCATCCGGTCCCATCACTTTGTCTACTTTAACTTGAGCTAGTTTCTCACGAACACAGTCTTCTGAAAATTGTTCAAGATGTCCCTCGCTTCTGTTCCTGTTTGTGGGTGTTTTCTGAGGTCCTGCTCCTGGTTCTTCATCTGTGAACACAGAACAGAAATATTTGTTAAGCAATTCCGCTTCATCAGCTTCTACATATTCCTCCCCTTCACCCTTGAGTCTGACAATACCATTTTTGCCCTTCCTCTTCTCACTAACATACCTGAAAAATGTCTTATCCCCCCATTTTATTGCATTGGTTATTTCCTCCTCTTTTTGAATCTTTGTTTTCCTGACTACTTTGCTAGCTTCTCTAAGTTTTTCCAAATATAGATGCCTGTCTTCCTCTCTCTGTGATCTCTTGTATTTCATGAAGGCCTTCCTCTTTTTCTTCACTTTTTCAGCTACTTCTTTTGAAAGCCATAGCGATCTCCTTTGCCTTTTACTTTTATTTACCATTTTAACAAAAAGGTTGGTTGCCCTTAAAATATCCCCTTTCAGTTTTGCCCACTGTTTTTCTACATCCTCCAGCTGTTCCCATTCCGCTAATGGCTCCCTGAGGTATTGGCCCATCTTGGCAAAGTCAGTCTTCCTAAAGTCTAAGACCCTCACCTTTGAATGGATTCTAACAGCCGTAGTCCTGATACTGAACCACACCATCTGGTGATCACTGGATGCAAAATGATCTCCCACTATAGCATCAGAAACACTTTCACCATTTGTAAGCACCAAGTCCAGTATGGCCCCTTCACATCTGGGATCTGTTACCAATTGCTTGAATAGTTCTCCCTGTAGAGAATCCAAGATCTCTTTACTTCTAGATGATACTACAGCAGGAATGTGCCAATCAACATCTGGCATACTGAAATCCCCTAGCAGTAGCACTTCCCCTTTCCTAGCAATGCTGCGTATGTCTTCAATTAACTCTCTGTCCTCCTCTTCCTCTTGTAAGAGAGGTCTGTATATCATGCCAATGCAAATAGATTTCTCTTTCCCTCTTTCTAGTTTAACCCACAATGCCTCCTCTCTCCCTTTTTAGCTCTGTAATTCCAAAGCTTTAATATTATGTTTTACATATAGTGCCACTCCTCCTCCCCTTCTTCCTACCCTGTCCTTGCTGAATAAAGTATAGTCTGGTATAGTTACATCCCAGTCATAGTTTTCTGTGAACCATGTTTCTGTTACTGCCACTAAATCCAAGTCATCTTCTCCCACCAAAGCTTCAACATCAGGGATCTTATTTCCAATGCTACGGGAATTTATACACATCGCTTTCCATATGTCACCCCTTTTGCCCAGTTCCATAAAGGTTTTTAATGTATCACTTACCTGGAGGCTTTCACTTACCTTGGGGCATTGTTCACCCATCCCAATGAATCTAGTTTAAAGCCCTCTTCAGTAGATTAGCCAGTCTACTACTGAAGACGCGTCAACCTTTCTTGGACAGATGGACGCCATCTCTGCTCTGCAACCCTTTGAAAAGCATGCCATGGTCCAGGAAACCAAAATGCTCTCAATGACACCATCCATGCAGCCATGCATTCATCTCCAGGATGTGAGCCTCTCTGCCTTGGCCTTTACCCTCAACAGGGAAGATTGAAGAGAATACCACCTGTGCACCTATCTGCTTCACCCTCTGTCCCAGAGCCATGAAGTCACTTTTGATATGCTCAGAGGGATAATTAATGGCGTTCTTTTCATATTTTCTGTACCTTTTATGTAATATTGTAAACCGCTCTGATGCTTTGGCTTGAGCGGTATATCAAATGTAATAAACATAAACATAAACATCATTTGTTCCGAAATGGATTAGCAACATTGGGTAATAGTCAGTGGGCTTGATGAGTCTCGGCAAACTCTCCATAACATCTTGGATGCTGGCACCAGGCAGACAGCATACTTCTCTGTACATCAAGTCTGGTCGGCAGATTGGCGCCTCAGTACTCCTCAGAAGAGAGTCACCAACCACCACTACCCTTCACTTCCTTGTGGTCACTGATTCTGCAACTTTGGGGTACTTGAGCTCTGGTTCTTCCCTTTCCAGGAATGCTTTCATCTCCTCCACTTCCAGGGCTGCATAATGGTTCTTCAATTCAAGGGCTGGAGAAGTTGGATTGGTGATTCTGCAGGCCCTGGTGACTTGTGTCCAACCTTCGTCATTCTGTAGGCACCCATCTTCTCTGCTGGAGAGCTTGATTGCTGCAAGAAGCATCTCATCAATGTACTTCTCACTGTTTTGAATGCTGCTCAGCCTCGCAACCTCCCTCCACTTGTTTCCTTTCATACACACGTCACTCCATAATTCTCCCCTCCTCAGGACACACCCACATCCTGAGCCTTAGCAGACTCCTTGTACCCTTTAGAATCATCATATATGCAACCTAGACTGTATCCCCCTCCTTCACAAATGTAATCCCAAATCTCCAGCCTATTCGCACACATGGGACTAAAATCACATTTACCAGCACACACATCAAATGTAACATTAACAATGAAACAAAAGCCACATCCTTAAATAGTGGATTGCATTCTCTACCACTGTACAAAGAGTCTCTCAATGTCAATAGCATGGTGCAATCTAGTCTCAGCCAAGTCTAAGAAATGACGGCCTGAACCTACGCCACTGCATTCACTTGCCAGCCTATTTGAACTCCGTTAGAGTCATGAATCCAGTGATTCCAAAAGCTTCTGTGCCGCACTTGGAGAGAGGAACAGCTTACTCTGGCAGTAGCAGGTGCACTGCATACAACAGTGTAAATTTCACCTGCCTCTTGTAAAGCTTGTAGCATATTTCTGCAAATTTTCTGTGACAGGCTCTGAACTTCCCAAAGTAGGCCTGAAAAATCAGCACCATCTATGCTCTGGTTTATTGTGGCAGCTGTTCAAAGGTTGTCCTCTTTTTGGATTTTTGAGAGAATGCGGCAGAATGACACAAGGCCCATTGACCTCATCCTATCTTGGCCCACTGAATGACCAATATTCATTGGCGGCGGCCAGCATTGCTGATGCGACTAGCTGTTGCTGCTGAAGACTAACCCAAGATATTCAGTGCCAGGGCCATATTCACCATCAGCATTGAATATCTGGAGTAGCTGCAGACCACAGAAGCTAACTGGGCAGTAGCAATATTGGGCTGCTGCTCTGTTAGCTTCTGCGTGTAAAGTTAGGCCAGCATTTGCTGCACCTGACTTTACCCACAGATCTCTAACCAGGCAGCGGTTCAATATCGCCACTGCCCAGTTAGTGATGGGTACTGTCTCAGCTCTGCCCTGGAACACCCATGACAGGCCCTGATACTAACTGCATAGCATCAGAGTGCATAGAGGCAGTACCGTGGATATTCAGCTGCACTAACCGAGTTAATATCGCAGAATATCCTGCTAACCGGCATTTACACGGTTTGCACATCTGCAAACCATGAAGATGCCTTTGAATACTGGGCCTGTGATCTCCCAGCTTGAGCTGCAGGGGAAGCCATATTTCAAGAAATCCCTGGAGCTTCCCTTCCATGAGTGACTACTACTATTAATACTGAACATTTGTATAGTGCTACAAGACATAAGCAGCACTGCACAGACACATGTAAAAGATGGTTCCTGCTCATCAGAGCTTACATTCTAGTCAAGACAGACAACACAGTAGCTGTAGACATGGGATACATCTAGGCGGAATGGTAGGGAAACACAAGGGAGAGCAGGTGAATTAAGATACGAAAGCGGCATGCGAAGATGTGAGTTTTCAGCCTAGATTTGAAAAGGGTCAGAGAAGGTGCCTGATGTACAGACTCGGGTAGTTTCCAGGCGTAAGGAGCAGCAAGGTGAAAGGAGCAAAGTCTGGAGTTAGCAATAGAAGAGAAGGGCACAGATAGAAGCAATTTGCCAGAAGAACGGAGTTCCCAAGGAGGGTGTAGGGAGAGATAAGAGTGGAAAGGTAATGAAGAGCTGCAGAGTGAATGAACTTATAGCTCAGCAGGAGATGCGGAAATGGATAGGGAGCCAATGAAGTGACTTGAGAAGAGGGGTAATTTGAGCATGATGATGCTGGCAAAAGATTAGTCGCTCAGCATAGTATTGAACAGATTGAAGGGTGGAGAGATGATTCAGAAGGAGACCAGCAAGGAGTAGGTTACAATAGTATAGACAGGAGGTGACTAAGGAGTGGATAAGTGTCTTAGTAGTGTGTTCAGAAAGGAATGGGTGAATTTTGTTGATGTTGTAGAGAAAGCTAAAACCTGTCATTTCTATCCGTTAGATGTGTGTGGAGAAGGAGAGAGAAGAGTCAAAGACGACCCCAAGGTTGCGAGCTGAGGAGACATGGAGGAGTAGAGAGTTATCCACACAGACTGAGAAAGGAGGGAGAGGAGAGTTTAGGGGGGGGGGGAGGGGAATGAGAAGCTCAGTTTTGGCCTTGTTCAATTTTAAGTGGTGGTGAGACATCCAAGCAGCAAAGTCAGAAAGGCAGGCAGAGATCCTGGCCTGGATTGCTGGAGAGATTTCAGGTGTGGAGAGAGAGATCAAAGAAATTTCAGATATCATCACATCTATTAACCTCACCACTGCCCCCAATGATCCCTGTCCTGCTAGTTGGATTAAAGAGTTACGCCATGACCTCAGTCCATTTATATGCAGAATCTTGAATCAATCATTCACAATGGGATCCTTCCCTCAAAGCTTAAAATACACATCAATCCGCCCCCTGTTAAAGAATAGTAAACTTGATCCATCTAAAGCTGAGTCATTCCGGCCAATCTCGAGCATCCCACTGCTTGCCAAAATTATGGAGAAGGTAGTCCAATGGCAAATCCAACACCATGTTGATACCGTTGCGCCACTGGACCCATCTCAACATGGCTTCAGGGAAGCTCACAGAGTGGACACCTTCCTCACAACCCTCTTCAACAACCTAATCACAGGAATTGACAATATCAACCATGGATTCGTCCTCATTTTCTTAGACATAGCCAGCTGCCTTTGATTCAGTGAACCACGAAACACTTCTAGATCGCCTCAAAGATAAAGGTCTGCAAGGCTCAGCGCTAGCCTGGTGTGAATCCTATTTATGTAACAGATGGCAACAAGTCAGAGCAGGTTCCAAGACCTCTGAACCATTCTCACTGAAGCAAGGTATTCCTCAGGGTTCCTCCCTCTCTGCATTAATGTTTAATATATACTTGCAGCCCATTTGCGCTTTAATCCGCTCCTTCAATGTCCAATGCCTTGCATATGCAGATGACATCTTAATGTACTTACAATTTAAAATCGACCAACCAGATTTTTCTCTAATTATAAGATGCTTTGAAGCGGTAGCAGATTAGCTCCTCTCTCAAAATCTCCGCATTAACCATAGCAAAACAGATGTACTATTCATCTCGCGAAACCAGAAGTTCACGCCACCTCCCTCACTTCTAGTCAATAACATTGAACTAAAGTCCAAATCTACAATTCGCTATCTGGGCAACACCCTCGACCAGCGGCTTGACATGTCAGCACATGTTACAAACACAACTAAAGCAATATATCATAAGATCCGATCACTACGCCATCTCCGCCCACTGCTTGACTTCCCTGACTACCGCTCAATTTTCCAAGCCTTAGTCATCCCACACCTTGACTTTGCCAACATTATCCTACTGGGACTCCCACAGTCGACTCTTAACCCGTTACGGCTTGCCATGAACTCAGCTTCAAGGGCACTGTCAGGGCTTTCAAGATCAGACCACATAACGCCAGTTCTAAAGAACCTACACTGGCTCCCGCTACGGGCCAGAGTCCACTTCAAGGCTCTTGTCATGACGTTCAAGGCCTGTAAGAACCTTCCACACACACCCATCAGCGATCTCCTCAACAGCACTCCAGACAATAGAACTAGGAGATCTACTTCGTTGAATAAACTCGAAGTCCCAAAACTGTTGATAAAATGTAAGAAAACAACAGCAAGTAGAGCCTTCTCCATTTTTGCACCTATGGCATGGAATGCCCTCCCAGCAGAAATCCGGGCCATCTCAAATCTGACACTATTCCGAAAAGCCCTCAAACCTCACCTATTCTTACAATATTACCCTGACAGCATTCCCGACATTTACACTGCCCCCACCTCACCTCCCTACCTAGCCCGTCCCTCAGATCATCTTCCTGTAGATAATGGCTAACCATTATCTCTCCTTACTGATCTCCTTGACCCTCCACCCAAGCCTCTAGGCAAATGTCATATCTTTATTTATCTGTAAGAGCATTATAATTTTGTAAGAGCATTATAATTTGTATATAATATGTACATAGTTTTTTCCTCGGGGGTTTTTTTTTCTCCATGTTTACATTCCCTGTTCAATGTAAAAAACTTGATGTAACTTGTTACATTCTTGAATGTTCTGTTTCAAATGTAAACCACACTGATTATAATAGCGTGGTATATAAGAAAAATAAATAAATAATAAATCTGGGAGTATTCAGTCTAAAGATGGTACTGAAAGCCATGGAAAGAGATATGAGTGTACCAAGGGCCTGCATAAATAGAGAGAAAAGAGCAGTGAACCCAAGACAGATCCTTGGGGTACACTAACTGAGAGCGAGATAGAAGTAGAGGAGGATCCACCAGAACAAACACTAAAGAAGACAACCAGGATAGCACAGAGCCCTTAAAACCAAGCGAGGACAAGGTATCAAGGAGAAAGCTGTGGTCAACATGCCAAAAGCAGCAGAAAGGTCAAGAAGAATGAGTATTGAGTAAAGGCCCTTGGATTTTGCCAGGAACAGGTCACTGAAGACTTTGGCACGAGATGTTTTGGTAGAATGTAAGGGATGAATGCTGGATTGTAGAGGATCCAGAAGGGCTTGAGAGGAGAGAAAGTCAAGGCAACAGCTGTGAACTGCATGCTCAAGCAGTTTAGAAATGAAGGGGAGGAGGAAGTTGTGTCAATAGTGAGAAGGACAGATAGGATCTAATGAGGGTTTCTTAAGGAGAGGAGTGACCACAGCATACTTGAAGGCTGCAGGGAAAGTTGCAGAGCAGAGCAATAGGTTGAGAATATGAGAGTTGGGAGGGACTACAGTAGACAAGATGGAGCTAAGGAGACGGGTGGGAATAGGATCAGAGGAGCAGGTGGTGAGTTTGGATAAGGAAAGAAGGTGAGTGGTTTCCTTCTCAGAGATCACAGAAAAGGAAGAAAGGGTAGCAGAGGTGTGGGGGGGGGGGGGGGGGGAGAAGGTTGGAAGTGAAGAAGGAGAGAAGGGGAAGTAGCTGACCTCCTGGGGAATTGGAGTGTGATCTTGTGGATTTTGTCATGGAAGTAGTCAGTCAGGGTCTGGTCAGAAAGGGAGGGAGGGGTCAAAGGCAGAGGTACCTTGAGGGCAGAGGTACCTTGAGGACAGAGTTGAGAGTTGTAAAGAGACAGAAAGGGTCAGAAGCAAGAAAGTTAATCAGATGGACATAATAGTCTTATTTGGCGAGTGCTATGGCTGACTGGAAAGAGAGAAGCATGAATTTGAAGTGTAGAAAGTCTGCAAGGGTGCAGGATTTGAGCCAAGCCTGCTCAGAGCAGGCACAGGAACAAATGTAGCGGGTAGTGGAAGACAGCCAGGGTTGAGGTAGAGTACGCCTCACAGGATGTGCCATGGGCCGAGCAAGAGCATCCAGAGCAGAGGAGAGTAACTCCAAGAGGCCCAGAAAACAAAGTTTATTTTGATGGGATCTATTTTTGAGATCACACAGCTTCTTTTCAAAGATCTCCAGGGCTTTTCATAAGTGCAAAACCTCTACAGCCGAGCTTTGGGTTGAGCCTCCAGTGCTCTGACCACTTTTCCCACCTCTGCCAGGCACTATGTGTATGCATCTAAAGTTGTCGCAACATCATCAGTCTTCACTGCCAGTTCACTAAATTTTCCTTCCAGCACTTGTACTACCTCTCCGGTGATGTCAGATGCCAACTATGCCTTCGCAAGATGGTAATCTTGGTACCCCAACATCCGCATCTTAGAGTCCCCTGGACACGTGACTTGTCCTGATCCTTCTTTGGCACTTTAGTTGCCATAACCATTGCTACCATCCCAAACCAGCTGGGAAGGAATATCTCGCTACTATCTCAAGGTACTCAGTCCTTCTTTGAGCAGGGGGAACTCCTAAAATCAGTGGGAGAACATGCAGATGCCAGAGCACTGAGAACTCACATCCTCTCAGGTTCACTGCATTCAAAGCTGCAACTTTAAAAGTTGAGCCCACCTAGCAATGTCATCCTGATATCTGAGGCAAGTCAATAAGGGCTCCAGAAATAACAGATGATAAAGGAGAGAGGGCAACAGTGGAGAGAGAGCTGCAGTAGATAACTTGGAGATGAAAATTCATTAACCACCACAACAGCTTTTGGACTTGCATACGGCACTCACACTGCTTTCAGAAATTCACGTTCACTTGGTTAATATTTTGAAAATTCCCTTGGAGTTTATACCTCTAGTCAATTACTGTGTTCCATTTGTCATTTGCTAAAGTTAGGTTCCTGGTAGGGCAGCAGCAATCCCTTTGATGTCTTTGGACAGTTTGGATTTGACAGCCTTCCTTAAAAGATCTGACTCTCAAACACAGATGGTTACTACTTTGTTGGTAACTTTGGCTCTGGAGCCAGACCATGATCGATTGCTTAAAATGTGTTTTATGTATGTAACAGTTTATTTAAAATCAAAGGTTCTAGATTTCAGAAAAACTAACTTTGCAAAGATGAGGGAATATCTTGAGGAGTCGTCAGCTGGATGGAAACATCTGGTGGGAAGTAGAAAAAAATGGGGAAAAAAAGGAAAGAAGATATTTTAAGGGCAGCAAACCTTTTTGCTAGAAAAGTAAATAAAAGTAAGAGGAAAAGGAGGCCGCTATGGTTTTCAAAAGGAGTAGCTGAAAAGGTAAGAAAAAAGAGGTTTGCCTTTATAAAATACAGAGATTGCAGAAAGAGGGAATACAAGCTAGGGGAAGCTTGTAAAATAGTCAGGAAAGCAAAGATGCAAATGGAAGAAAGATAGTTTATACAGTAAAACATTGAACAAGACTTTTTTTTAGGTATATTAGTAACAGGAGGAAGTGGAAGGGGTGGCACTGTGAAACTCAAGGATGAAGGGAAGGAATATGTAAAGGCCAATGATGATAAGACCAAATTGTTTAACAAATATTTCTGGAATGGAACCTCAGAAAACAAAAACATAGGAACGGGAGTGAGGTAGAACTTGAACGATCTTCAGAAGAGTGTTCGTGAAAGCTAGCAAAACTGAAAATGGACAAAGCATCCAATGGTACTGAAAGGGAAGTACTGATGGCTCCGTTGGCTGACCTTTTCAGTGCTGCTTTAGAGTCAGGAGTGATCTCAAAGAACTAGAGATGGACAAATGTGATTCCAGCCCATAAAAGCGGAAGTAAGGAAGAGAGATAGTCTGACCTCTGTGATGAGTAAATTAATGGAAATACTGCTAAAACAGAGGATGGTGTGGTTTATGGAATCTAAGGGATTATAGGATTTGAGACAACATGGCTTTACTAGAGGTAGGTTTTGTCTGATGAATCTGATTGATTTTCTTTGACCGAGTGACCAGAGAATTGAATTGGGGGATAGTGCTAGATGTGTTATACTTGGATTTTAAAGGTGACATTTTACTTCCTGGATAATGTCTTTTTCTTGCGTCTTGCTAGATCAGTCCAGACAAGTGGGTTGTGTCCCCCTACCAGCAAAGGTGGAGACAGAGAAAAATTCCAGAGGTTTCTTAAGACCTCATCCTGCTAGATCAGCCACTGCTGCTAGGGGCACACCTCAATATTCATACCCAAGCACATAGTTAAGAATTCCTGACCACACACAACCTCCGTGAGGATAACACGGTTCAACAGAATAAGGAACCATAACCATGTACAGGATCATTTTCAGAGAGAAGGCCTGTCGAGAGTATATAGGCCCACAGGGCTAACCACAGAGAAATATAACAGACCAGAACAGGTCATAAGGGCAGGTCCTGGACTGTTCTAGCAGGACTCAAGGAATGGACATCTGGTAAGTAAAATGTCACCTTCCATATCATCTTGCTAGACCAATCCAGACAAGTGGGACGTACCAAAGCTATGGATCCACTGGGCATGTAGAAGACACAACAGCTTTTAAGACCACTGTTTCCAGGGCCTGCAGGCACATATCTCTGAGGAGCCACCTCCTAATTTTTGGGCGAGAGCTGGGGGGGAGGGGGGGGGGAGGAGGTGGGAGGAGAGCACTGAGGTTGTGTGAGGCAAAGAATTCTTTTTCCAAACTTCTGGCTGCACAATTGGCTCCTAACAAGATAAGGATGAGGAGCTGAACCAATTCATCTCCTCCATATGGTAGCAATACCCAAAAGAGTCTCTAGCGTCGCACTTTAGCGAGGAAGTCACCACTAAGGGTGGTTATTCACAAGCTAAATCAAATTTGCACCAGAGCTGCATCAATGCATCCACCATCTGCTGGAGGAAGAGAAATACTGAGGTGTGCCCCTAGCTGCATTGACTGGTATAACAGGAAGAGGTCATAAGACACCTCTGGAATTTTTCTCTGTCTCCATCTCTGCTGGTAGGGAGCCACAACACACTTGTCTGGACTGGTCTAGCAGAACAATATGGAAACCGTCTTTGACACCGCCCTTAGAATTGGACCATAAAGTGAGTGCCTGGGTAAGAAGCTGTGTTTATTATATTTCCTATGTCGGCACTTCAACAAATAGTTGGGGAAAAATGTTATATGTGTATATTTAAAGCTGGCATTTATACAGATGGCGTCACAGAAAATATGTATAACTTTGAGTTAGTCTTATAAAGGATTTTTGTATCTACTGTACAAAGTTGCATACATTTATGCACCATTTATTGCATAAATCAATTTTAATCATTTGCATAGATGAGCACTTTTGTGTGTAAAGTATGCGGTCATGATTTTATAAGAATGTACATGGATCTCATTATGTGCATTTTCACAGTGGGCATGCACATGGGATGAGCTTGGATAGGGCATGCACATGCATGGGATTCATAGAATATGGCCTAATGCACGTGAGATATGCACTGTCATTTTCACCAAGTCTAGAACTGGCGAAAATGACTGTAGCTTAAATTTATGTGCATTAGTGGCCACTTATGCTTGTATTCTTTAAAGTCAAAGCTGTGTCGATTTGGTTTTATAAAATAGATGTGATTAACACATGTAAAAATGAGCATTAATTCAACAGTGGCTTATAGAATTTATTTATTTAAAGATTTTATATACCGCCTTTCTTACAATTCAAGGCGGTTTATTACATAGAACTCAACATAACAGTGTAGTTACAACTGTTGTACATAGAACAATAATTTGTAGTAGAAAACATATCTATAGTTAACAAGTAGCGTTATATTGCCATTAAGGCAACTATGTACATTTCGTAAGAATAAGGGGGGGGGGGAGGGTAAGGGGTAAAAAGGAGGGGGGCAGGAGTGCATAATGAGGAGAATTTATAGGAGTGGATTAAGTGGGAAAGTGAAGCAAGTTACATTGGATCTGGGTTGTCATGGGGGATGAGGCCAAAATATTCTTGGAAAGGGAGCGTTTTTAGTTTTTTTCAGAACTCTGTGTGGTCGGAGCAACCTCGTAGGTCAGGTGGCAAGGCATTCCATTCTGAGGGGGCATAGAGGGAGAAAACCCAATTACAAGTAGCTTGTTTGCTCCGTAGTTTTTGTGAAGTGATGTGGAGTAGGTTAGCAGAGTTTGTCCTATGAGATCTGGAGCTATTAGGCTTGGAGAGGAGGGGGCAGAGTCAGGGGGCAGATTCAAGCTGGATGATTTTGTGGGTTAGGGTGAGAGATTTAAATTTTATCTTAGACAGGATGGGGAGCCAGTGGAGGTAGAGTATAGGGGTGATGTGGGATCTTCTGGAAGTCTTGAAGATTAGATGTGCAATTGTGTTTTGGGCCAATTGGAGTGGATAGGTGCTCTGTTTTGGAAGGCCGCTATATATAAGGTTGCAGTAATCAAGGGTAGGGATAGTTAGGGATTGACAAACGGTCCGGAAGGAATCAGGGGTTAAAAGTGGGCGGAGGTTTCTAAGAGTTCTAATTTTGGAGTATAGGGAACGGGTTATTCTATTTATTTGTTCCTGGAAAGTGAGGTTCTGATCAATTATAATGCCAAGATATTTAACCTCTGTTTTAACAGAAATAGGGTAATCATCGAGGACAATTGATTTAGGGGGAGTGTACAATGGGTCAGTGAATAGATGGAGGGCTTCTATCTTGGTTAGGTTAATGAACAGATTATGTTGCTGGAGCCAGTTTCTGATTTCCTGGAAGCAATTGCTGATATTAGCGAATTTTGGTTTTATTGTGTTAAATGGGGTGAAAAATATGATGTCGTCTGCGTAGAGTTCATATTCGATTTTGTATTCTTCGAAGATTTTACAGATGGATTGGAGAAAGATGTTGAAGAGGAGGGCGGAGAGACTAGAACCCTGGGGATCACCTTGAGATTGAATGAATGGCAGGGAGGATTTATCACCAATTCTTACCTGTTGAATTCTGTGGTCCAGATATGAACAGAACCAGTTGAGAGTGGTACCTCTGAGGCCTATGTCATGGAGTCTGTCAAGAAGCTGGTTATGAGGAAAGGAGTAAAATGCAGAGGATATATCTAGAAAGATTAGGAGATACCCTAGGGTAGGAGTTTGGATGTATGGGATTACTGTATCTAGGAGGGAGGTTAGAAGGGTTTCAACACCATGGTTCATTTTAAAACTGTGCTGAAAAAGATCAAGGGGGGAATGATCTTCAATGAAATTCTGAAGCTGTGTTTGGGCAATCTTTTCAGTTATCTTTGCCAAGAGGGGGATACTTGATATCCGTCTATATGATGTGGGGATAGTGGGGTCAAGTTTGGATCCTTTTAGTATAGGTCATAACTTTAAAATGGACTATACATAATGAGACGAAAGGGACAGATCTAGAGAGAGATGATCACAGAGGAGGGAACTAGAATCCAGCTGAGCTCTTATGTGAATTAAATGTAACCTTTCCATTGGAAGACCCAAAAGGAGGGACTTGCAACAGGCAAGTTCTGAAAAGCATTAATGCCTATTAGCCCAGCCCAAGCTGTGAACTGGTAAGAAAAGGTTTAAGGTGCTTTCCTTCTCCAAAATATGCAAGGCCTTTCAGCTGTATTTCCTTGCGCACAGGGTGAGGTTATTTTTTATTTCAGTGAAGTAGAAAATATTTTTCTAAATACACAATTTGGGTGAATTGAGTCCATAGAGATTTAAGATGACTGGAACAGTGGAGGTTGAAACCAAGTTTGTGATTGACTAAAATTAGTCTTTACTGTTAAAATTGGTTGTTTATCTGCACAAATTTCAAAGAATATTTTTCTTGAAACAGGTCCGAAATCTCCAAGACAAAAGGTCAAAAAGCAAGGTGAATGTAAGTATATAATGACTTCAGTCACTTCTCTTAACTCATTTATTCTAACAGGATGAATTTTCAATAGGGTGCCTGGCAAAGCAAATGCATACTTTACAACCTGTGCATATCATGTGTTTTTTAAACACAATGGGATTTCTCTCCAGAGACAATGAAGATTACGACATTTTAAGACATACTCTATAGCAGGCATGTCCAACTTCGAACAGGTCGTGATCTACTTTTTCCGGCCAAAAGTGCCGGTGATCTACCACCATAAAAATTAAATTTCAAATTAGTTTCAAATTAAATTTTAACCCAATAAAGTTGGAGGATTCCATACCCCCATTTTTTTTAATTAATAATTTTTTATTAATTTCACAAACATTGAAGTAAAACAAGAATGACAGAAATAAGATGATACACTATAATCAAGGAAAAACATAAAATAAAATACAGAAAAGAAATCTATTATCATATTTAGACCATGATAAAAGGCAATACCAGGGGCACCGGGTAAAACTTTAACATCATAACAGAAAAAAGAAAACTTAAAGCAAGAATGAGACTTATATGTCAGCATGCAGACACATCCAGTTTGTTCTGGGAAATGGCAAAAGTTGTGATAAAGGGAGAAGAAATTTTACATACCTGATCATTTTCTTTCCTTGAATCCTATTAGACCAGTCCAGACAAATGGGCAATGCTCCCCCACGAGCAGGTGGAGGCAGACCTGCGCAACTCCCAACAACATCACTACTCCGCACAAGCTAAGTTTTGCGCACAGCTCATTTGCATACACACCCTTTGCTGCATACCGGCGCGCTGCAAAAATGCATACATAGCTAAGAGCATGCAACTTCAGCGCCGGCTTTCTGCATTGGCCTGGAAGTTTGTACCTTTGTCAGCAAATGCTAGCACAAGTGTTTCACATAAACACACATGATCTTTCTAAATGCAATTTCACAATCTTGAATCCACCTTATACCAAAGGACTCCGACACCTTGTACTATTTTACTTAGTCATCCTTTACTTTTGATTCATGGGTGGGTAACCATGCATCAGTGCAAGCAAAGGACTTAGAATTTTTGAATAGTTCTTCTCAAATAGTCTAGATCAGGCATGTCCAATTTCGAACAGGTTATGATCTACTTTTTCCGGCCAAAAGTGCCGGTAATCTACCACCATGAAAATTAAGTTTCAAATTAGTTTCAAATTAAATTTTAACACAATAAAGTTGGAGGATTCCCCCCCCCCCCCCATTTTAATGAACCTTCTGCCATTTACTTGGATGTGATCAGCTGTTAAGCAAATTAAGCAAAAACAAAACAGAGAGACGAAGATCCAGTAAGACCTGCGAGGGGAAATGGAAAGTACATTTTTTCTTAAGGTTTTATTGAGTAATAACTTTCTTTAACTGTCTTAATAACTTTCTTTAACTTTTATTGAGTAATTTGTGTTAAATTTATTTATTTAACTTTCTTATATACCGCACTTTTTAGCATCAGCGCGGTTTACATGGAACAAGGAACCATAAATAACAAATTTCAGTTTTTACATAGAACAGGGAAGTACAACTTGGATAACTTAGGGAGCCATGCAAAAACAACTATTTACATGTGTAACAGTAAGCTTTGAGGAATGGCTTATGAACAATCTACGGATAGGTATTAAGAGTAGGCACTATGTGCGGCTATGGTGGATTATGATTTATCTTGTTGTATTGTATAAATAAGTGGTGCTTGAGTGCCTTCCTGAACTGCATGAGATTGGTAATGGCTCAGATTTCTGGAGGCAGTGTATTCCAACACTTGGGGGCAATTTAGGTTGCGTATTGATCCAGGCTGATCTTGCACATTCTTTAATATTTCGCTCTTACTCATTAGTGAGACGTCTGAGCCTGCATTTCGTCCACTAGCTTTTTGAAGTTGGGTGAATATTGCGTGAGGGCCAGTCTCAGGGACTCCTGGAGATGTTCATCTGTCATGTTGGAATGTTGTGCACTCTTTGTCATTTTCAGATGGGAAAACGTAGATTCACACAAATAAGTTGAACTGAAACAGGAGTGTACAGCTTCACTGCATCTTCTCAAGTTGGGAAATTTGTCTCTAGGCACTAGCTTCCAAAATGATTCTTGCTCAGCATGGGTCTTGAGAAAAATGTCATTTTTAAGGGTTAATATTTCATTTTCAAGAGATGGCTTGTTCAATGAGTAATTTTTACTAATAGCAGCTGCAGTTTCTTTAATGTCCACATCTACTTTGAATGGGTATGACAAGTACTCCACAACTGTTCCAATTTTTTGGAAGTCACAGAATCTATTTTTGAATTCCTGGATAACAGAACAGATTTCTGTCACATACTTCTTGTTCTGAAAAACAAAATTTGGATATTGTTCCAGATGGTTCTGCGTATTAGGAAAATGATCAAAAGTAGTGTTTGCAAGGTCAGTCAGTCAGTCAGCTCAAATTTCCTCTTGTAGGATGAAACTGTACTCATCATCTCGCCAATGCATTTGTTTTTACCTTGTAGTTCAAGGTTCATATCACTTAGTTCGCCTGTAAAGTCAGCGAGAAATGCCAGATCACATAACCACTCCTCATCTTCCAACTCTGCTTGCTCATCTCCCCTCTCCTTAAAAAAACGTCTTATTTCATTCAGCAAATCATGGAATCTTTGCAGAAATTTGTGCCTACTTAGCCACCTTACATCTGTGTGCAAAATGATTTCTGCTGCCCCTTCATCAAGAGTAATATTGAAAATCCATCTTTGAAGTGATCTTCCACGAACAGAATTTACAATTTTGAAATCGATGTCCATGACAGTCTTTGTATTGAGTCTCTTGCTTGCCAAAACTTGCTGGTGAATGATGCAGTGGCAAGAAAGGAAATCTGGAAAGTCGTCATGCTGTCTACAGAGGGCTATGAAACTGTTAACCTCACCTGTCATTGCTCTTGCTCCATCAGTAGTGATAGAAACAAGTCTATGCAATGGAAGATTACACTTTGTCACAAAAGAATGGAAAGAACTGAATATTTCCTGACCGGTAATTCTCCCTTTTAAAAAAATCATTCCAAGTAGTAGTTCTTTAACACTGAAGTCTTCAAAAACCATCTGGATAAAGACTAGTAACTGGACTATGTCTCTTATGTCTGTAGATTCATCCAGTTGGAGTGAAAAAGCAACACAATTTGAAACATCCTCCAACAATTGTTCAGTTGTGTCTCCATACATCTTTTCTATTCGCCGCACAATGGTGTTTCTTGACAATAGTATCTTGAATAGCAGCTATGATCTCTTATTTTTAAATCCTTCAAAAAGATTGTCAGCTGCTTCAAGAAAACAAGCTTTTACAAATTCCCCTTTAGTGAAAGGTTTGCATTTCTTTGTGATCAGATTGCTGACTTTGAATTTTTATTTATTTATTTAGACAGTTTTATATATTGCCTTATCCTTCAATCAAAGCAGTCACAACACAATTGGAGGATACATTTAACATGTGGGGATATGAGACACATACACTAATACTTACAGGGAACATGGGCAGTGGAGGGTTAAGTGGCTTGCCCAAGACCATAAGGAGCATCTGTGGGACTAGAAACCCCAGTCCTTCCGGCCCAAGGTTGCTGTCCTCTAGTGGGATTTGAACCCCCGACCTTCCGGCCTGAAGTACCTTGCCCCAACCACTAGGCTACTCCTCCCTGAAGGATGAAGGATGCTATGGTTGCATTGACCGAATGTGACCTTGGCTTCGCCATCAACTGTTGCTGTGTAGCCAGTTTTGATTTAAGTTCTTTGAGCTTCAGTTTACGAATTTCACTTTTGGGTGGAAAATCAGCATCAAACTTATTGCTATGCAGAGCCTTATAATGACGTTCCAGATTACCCTTTTGGGCAAGGATACTGGGGTGTTACAAATCAGACAACAACACTTGTCTTTCACCATGATGAAGAAGTAGTCCATTTCCCATTCATCATGAAAGTGGTAGGTTTTACTCTTCTTTGGAACACTCATCTTCGATATACTGGGGTGGCTGGATGTAAGAAGGCCAAATCTGCTAAGTTAGTATAAACACTGGCTGAATCTGGTCCAAAACTGTCACTGTCCCAAAGTATTAAAGATCAACAGGAACTGAAGACCTCTGGATGATGTACAATACAAGGACTGGAGATGCCAAAACCACACATGCAGTTCTAAAAGTAAAAAAAAGAATTCATCATACTGGCACCAATAATCAAATACCACCAAACAATCATCAAAAAAACTCAAACACCTGTCCAGCAAACCAGATAAAATCAAATACCGCCAAACAAGTTCAAATACCACCACACGCGATTTAATAAATTCTGCACACAGTGTAGAATCAATGCAAAGGCAAGGCGAAATAAAATTGTAGAGGCAAGCAAAAGTCACAGTGGTATGAACCAATTCGAAGGCAAGGCATAGGCAAGTTAGAGCAAAATTGGAAAAGCCCGCCAAAATCACCAAATTCTTGACACTTTGTTGTGTCTGCCTGAAAATGTTTAATGAAAACGAACTATAAAGCGACCAACGACCAGCACACGACACAACTAATAGGTAAATGTATTCAGGTAAAGCCCGGGCGAATGGATATCACCCGGTATATAACACACTTCTAAGGGGTGTTGGAGCGGGGGCAGGAATGGGTGATTCTGAGAGGCAGGAGACCAGGTATGATGCCGGGCCTGTGGTGTCTTGTCGTGGGGCGCGGGTGGTGGCCCCCTGGGGTACCCACAAACTATTGGCACGAAAACAACAAGTGCCCCAATATACCCGCAGGCAAAATTCCCACAGGCAGGGAAAAAAGACGGGCAAAGGATCAGTAGTGGCAGCAAGCCCTCAGCAGACGACCTGCCGGCACAAGCTCTCTTCTAGTGATGGGGCGAGCTGCTGGAGAGATGGAGCCAAGTGGGTTGGCTATCTACCTCTGACTCCTCCGCGATCTACAGATAGATTGCGATCTACCTGTTGGACATGCCTGCTCTATACCATAGCTAGCTAGATTGTGGCTGAAAACTGCCTGTTTTTAAGTTAGCTGACATCAATCTGACTGGCTAAATTAGTAATCAGTGGTTTCTTAAAATAGATATCTCCCCCACCACCCAATAGCCCCTTTCACCCTGAAAGATGATCATACCTCCACCACATATTAGTCTCCTTGTACTCCCTAATTTACCAAAGTCACTCTAACTTCTCAGGAAGATTCCAATCTCCCAGAGCTCCAACCCAATACCCTAAAGCCACCTTGTGGTTCCACAAAGAAGATCCCCCCCCCCTCAAAGATCATCTTTCTTTGCCAGGATGAGGGACATGATCTCCTTCCTTGCTGGAGACATCATTAAGCTATACAGAATGGTGCCACTAGTCAATGCCATTTTACATAACTCTAGTCCCAGCCAGGACATCCCTAATGCCAGTGAAAACAGAAGACCCTCTGAGCTGAGATTTCAGACGGGATAAAGTTCTCTTGACGTCAGGAGCTTCTTGGAGAGGGGCCAAGACAGGCTCTTTGGAACATTAGGATCTGTGGGGGATCCCAGAGAGCCAGGATCCTTTTGGGAGAGCAGTGGTACCTTTTCTAAAAAAAACAAAAAGGTACCACGTCTGAGCCATTATCCTTCTACTTTAGCTGCAATGGGGAAAAGGAAACATTTTGCCATAATTAAAAAGTTTCCAGGTTGGCAGTACAAGTTAGCAAATTGACTTGATGTAGCAGAAAATCAGCAACATGGAGAAAGCTGGAGCAGGGGTCTGAATCTTTTTTTTTTTTGGGGGGGGGGAGTGTCTCCTGGAATATGTCTGGTGTATCAGGTGATTTCTGGGGCTGACGTCATCTTGGAGCGGGGATAACGAAGGTTGGTTGTTGCACCAGGGTGAGAAGGTGGTCAGAGATGGTTAATTATCTTATGGGTGGCTACAAGCCTATGTCTTAGGATCACTTTTTTATATGACTTGGTATAAATGGATAAACTAATAGCATACATTTTGAAAATTGAAAGTATGTGGCTGGATCCCTCTACTCTGATAAATTAGGCTTTTAAGGTTTTTGTAAATCTACTCTAAAGTTCCTACATAGTATAAAGATCAGATTGTTAGGTGGATAAAAAGTACATGTTTACCTTAATTCATCTTAAAGTGATAGCAGAAAGTCCTGATGTTAGCAACAAATGCACGTTTTTCAAAATAGGAAAGATAGATTATAAAACTATTTACTGGGTAAAACGGCTTGGCTGAAAATGAGCTCTCCTCTGCTTGGTTAAAATTACATGTGGCTTTCCTTAGCATCTGCACTTTTAGCTTGAATGTGTTTAGGTTGAGGGAATAAAACAGAATGCATATATCAAGCTTTAATGCATGGCGGCCCACAGGAGAGCCTGCCTGTGGGGCATGCTGCTCCCAGGGGCAGAAGGTTGTGAGAGTCTGCAATCCTGGACTTGAGAAAGAGTGGCTCTCCTCTGAGCAATCGATACTCCGCAGGTCATCCTGATGGGGGGGAGGGGGGGAGGAGGGAGGGGGGGAGACCAGCGACGGTGTCCTCCTGACATTGGCACCCCCTGCCATGCATACTCACCTTAGCATTGCCTTCTGCCTCACCACCCTCAATTACCTCTCACACAACTGTAATCCAGAACAGAGATAATAGAACTGCGGAAAGTGCTGTTTTTCTGTAAATATCAAGCCACGTTACCTGTTTAAATGTATATAGTTTTCCCCTGTTCATACCCAGTTTATATTCCCTGTTATCTGTAAATCTATGTAATTTTTATTCTGTCTAGGTAGTATGTTGTTTAGTGTAAACAGCACTGATGATAAATAGTGCGGTATATAAAAACTGTTAAATAAATAAATAAATAAGAGAAGAAAGGGAGTGAGGAGCAGCAGAATGAAGGCACTTATAGGTCAGTAGGAGATTTCAACTAGATATGGAAACTGATAGGGAGCCAATGAAGCGACTTGAAAAGAAGAGTTATATGAGCATAGCAAGATTAGCCGTGCAGCTCATTTTTCAACAGATTGAAGTGGAGAAGGGATTCAGAGGGAGACCAGTAAGGAGGGAGGGTGCAATAGTCTAGATGGGAGCTGACTAAAGAGTTGATAGTGTTAGTAGTATGTTCAGCACACCAAGCTACGGCCCTCGTGATACGAAATCCTCCCCCAGGCAGCCCCAAAGCCAAAGGAGAGAAAACTATGCTCCCCCCAAACAGCCCCGGACCACAGGATGCCACGTGGTAAGGCCAAACGTCCTTGGGCCAAGAATGATCCCAGCAGTAAGTTCATGGCTGCAAGAATTCAGACACAAGAGGCCTAGCAGAAACTGTCCTATCGGCATTTACTGCTCCCATCTCCACCCCCCAGGAGCTCAGGCAGGCATAGCAGCGCTGGGTTCCAGGCTGCTGCAAGGCTCCTCATGGCTCAAACTCTGCTCTTCCTGCACTGTTTCTTACTACTTTTTTTTTAACCCTCTGAGAAGCAGTTCAGGGAGGAGTCCAGGGATGGGGGGAAGAAGAAAGAAAAGAAAGGAAAGAGGCTGTGCGGACTTCGGCCAATACCGGTCAGGAAAAGCTGATAGGGAACACTGCCTTAATCCCCCTCTCCAAGCGGGAAACTCCAGTGGGATATCTGCTGATATGCTCTGGAGATGTCTCCTGCCGAGCCCCTCTGGGAAGGTGCTCCTTATGACAACTGCCCAGGAACTACCCAGATTGCAAGTCTGAGCTGCAGCAATCCAGCAACCACCATCTACTGGAGACTAAGAAATGCTGAAGCATGCCCCTGCAGCATCAGCACAAGTACTAGTGATGATGTCACTAGAAGCTTCTAGTTGTTTGTCTCCATCATCTGCTGACAGGAGGATACAACCCACTGGTTTGAACTGCTCCAGCAGTTGATCTAGAATGCGGAACTGTGTTCTGAAGGGGAAGGGTGGGGGCTGGGCTGTGAAAGGGAAAGCGATTGGGGCTGTGTGATATTTGTTATGAGCTCAGCCTACAATAGACTGGAGTTGGAAGGTTCTGGAGTGTTGTATGTTAAAATTTTAAATAAAATATTAGAAAAATTTAACCCCCCCCCCCCCCCACATAACTAGGGCTTTTGATTTTTGGTTATAACCAGAAAACCCCAATACACATCAGCACCTGTGGTGCACTAATGTCATCATTTGGTTGCTGCCATTGCAGCCAGATGACATCATCAGGGCAAGATCTTGACCAATCAGCACATGTACCAGCAGGGTTAGCAGCCAGGACGGGAGAAAGCTGAGACATCAGCACCTGTGGAGGCCAAGCAGGTGCTGTCTGCTGCGTTATTTGAACAGAGGAGGACTAGAGGAGCAAGGGGGAATGGGAAGAAAGTGAAGAAATGGAAGGAAGATAGATCAGGAGGATGAGAAGAGAGAAAATAGATAACAATAGGGAGTGAAGAGAGGTAAGGATGGATGATGAAGAGATTGAAAAGTAAGCTTAAAGAAAAGCAACAATGTCGCAACTAGACTTTTATAACCAGTCAATAAAATCCCTCGAAATAAAGGACATAGCGAAAAGGACTGCCTAAGATGACATGGGGGTTGGGAGAATAAATAAAGTTTATGAATTTATTTATTTATTTATTTAACAGCTTTTATATACCGCACTCTTCATCATCAGCGCGGTTTACATTTTAACAATTCGTACTTAAGCATGAACATATGGTAAGTTTACAGATAACAGGGAATAAACTGGGGTTAAATAAATAACAAGAATTCAAACTATTTACAGCAAATTATCATATGTTTATAGTTCTAAAGCTTGGGGATCTAAGAGGGTTTGAAATGGGGGTTTACTTGACTAACCATGATCATTGGTTCGTGTTGGGAGGGAATGGCTTGGGGAGTTCATACTCTGAGAGAAGTGTTGTAGGAAGAGGTGTGTTTTTAGAGCTTTTCTAAATTGTGAGAGGTCCTTTTGTGATCTGATGTTGGGTGGCAGCATGTTCCAACATCTAGGTGCGAAGGATGAGAATGCTCTTGTGGTAGTTGTCTGGTTGAGTTTTGCTAGGTATTTTGGAATCGATAGTGTGTTTTCTGTTGCGGAGCGTCGGGATCTGGAGCTTTGTGGGTGATGCAGGAGGTCAGATAATGATGATGATGAGATTTGGTGAACTGCCTTGAAGGTAATGAGGAGGGCTTTGTATAAAATCCTATATGATATCGGGAGCCAGTGAAGTTCGAATAGGATGGGAGTGATATGATGACTCCTTGGGGCTCCGTGTAGAACTCTGGCAGCCGTATTCATGGCCAATTGTAGTGGATTAAGCGTACTCTTAATCTATATCTAAAAATGTGCCTAAGCCAATACACACAGATTTTTAGTATTATTTTATTTATTTATTTATTTATTTTATTTATTTAACACTCATTTTTATACCGCATCTTCCAGAGATCAGTTGCGGTGTACAAATAACAACAATTAACAAATCGAAGTTTGTTTTACATAGAACATCTTAAATATACATAGAACATCTTGAAGTATCATAAATTAAACAAACTTAAATCTAGGAAAATTAAAACAGTGATTTTAAACTGGAACTGTGTTAAAACAATTAACTAACAGAATGTGGTGTCTACGTACATAATAGTACATAACCGATACAACTATATACATGAGGGAGGTATTAAGGCATAAGAGATTGGATAGTCTTTTCGTTTACGCTAAGTGTGTGGTCCATTTAGGTGGGAGGGTTGTGTTTTATGTGGTCAGTTACTTATTTAGCCTTAGTATCCTTCCAAAGCAGCTAATTAGCTTAAAAAGAAACACCTAAATTTACACTTTATAATCCTCTAGAATTAGAAGCCTTAAGTATAACTATGAGCATGACTCGCATGGCTGAAATTCCATGATGCAGCTGAACAAAATTCTGGCCAGTGACACTGGCATTAGACTCCAGTGTGTGGATTTGAAGAAATTTAGGCGTCTTTCCCTTCTTCTCCCTCAGAGGTCCTCTGTACTTGTCCCATACTGCCTTGAATTCTGATGCTATCATCTCAAGGGCTGGTGCAAGGATTGAAGGCGCCCTAGGTGGGCCCTCCGTCCTGCTCCCAAACCATGCCCCACACTCTCATTGCCACAGCTGCTGTCCCTCTCCTGGGCCTGCAGCAGCAGCAATAGTCCCAAAATCATGATACAGCACTTACTAACACTCCAGCATTGTATCATGGTTCCTCCTGTTCCACAATGTGCTGTTTACGCCTGCCTATGATGCCGCTTCCGGTTTTGGAGGATTGAAATGGCAAATTGTGGAACAGGAGGACACTGCGATGCAGCAGCAGAGTGTTAGCAAGCACTATGTTGCAGTTTGAAAGCTATTGCTGTTGCTGTAGACCCTGGAGAGGGGCAACAGGGGGTGGCCATGAAATGAAGGGCCGGAGCCTTAGGCAATCACCGAGTTTGCCTAGTAGTAGCGCTGGCCCTGCTTGTCTCTAACACCTCCACTGGAAGGCTGTTCCACATATCCACTACACTTTCCATACTGAAATATTTCCTTAAATTATTTCTGTCCCCTTTTAGCTGTATCCTATGATCAGATGTTATCATGTTATATCTCTCCATTGACATAACGAACCCCACCCATGAAGCCTGTCAGCTTGCATCAAAAAAGCAGAGACCTGGCTAAATTCTAACAACCTGAACATCAACTTCTAGAAAACTGAAGTATTATATGCCACAAGAAACCAAAATTCTACTCCCCAGACACTCATCATTCATGACACTGTGCCGCCAGTGAAACAAGAAGTAAACTATCTAGGAGTCACCCTTGACCAATCCCTCAGCAGGACATCACACACAAAGCAAACGACCAGAACTATAGGATCATACAACAGCTAAGACCCTTAATTGCCACACTGATTACTGTAACAGCCTATTGCAGGGAAGAATGAAAAATAATCTAAACCTACTCCAAATGACACAGAAGGGTGACAGCCAGAATCATTTGTAAAGCCTGATTAACAGACCATAAGAACATAAGATATGCCATACTGGGTCAGACCAAGGTCCATCAAGCCCAGTATCCTGTTTCCAACAGTGGCCAATCTAGGTCATACATACTGTGGTAAGGAGGGTGCAGCACAGCCCTGGAAAACAAAGGAAAAAGAAACTTTTTCTTCCATAAGGGGGATGGGCTCACCTAAGCACATGTTCCAAAATGAAAGCAGTGGAAAAACCCACACTTGCAAAGCTAGGCTGAGGCCACACCCAGACTCCAGGGCAACTATAGGAAGTGATAGGAGACACCTGTGGGTGGGGCCAGGAGAGAGAGCACGCTTGTAAACATTTAAGCACAGGCAAACAGAGAGCAGGAAGCGTCAGCAAGACTGGCAGGAGAGAAGCAAGACACGGGAACAGCTTGAAAGATGGCAGTCGGGAAAGAGCCAGAATCCAGGCTAATTGCACTCCTTCCAGGAAAGAGGAAGCGAGAAGGCTAGCTGTGAGGAAGCTGGAGCAGGAGGTCTCAGCTCCATCTGAAGAGGAACAAGTCTTCAGGCTTGGAGAGCCTAGAAGGGCTAGAGACAAACACTGCAGTGATCCCCCAGGCAGCTCTGATTCAGAGGACGCTACTCCTAGGAGATGCCGATGCCCTTGCTGTAAAAGGTCTACAGTCAAGCTCAGAGGTAGGAGGGAAAAGTTTGAGGGAGTTAATGTGTGTGACTCTGACTCAGAAATAAGTATACCCGATTCTGAGGAAGAAGCTGTACCTTATGGGACGCATGCCAGGAAGTAACTGAGGTACCCGTAAGCCCAACCCCGCACTTGACCATCCCAATAAACCAATCCACACCAGATTATGGTAAACAGATGCTTGGTCGCAGCTTTATTAACAACAGTGAAATTCCGGCCCAACATGAGCCAACTTAATATTGCCCAACATTGCAAACATACCCCCCCCGCCCCCCCCCCCCATTTCCGGATGATACCCCACCAGCCATTTCTAGCAAAGTGGAGCACCATCCACCCCCCCATTTCCCTTCCGCCCGCCTCGCCGTTATTAGCAGAGGCAGGCTCCCGTTGCCTTCACCGGGTAGAGACCCCCAGCCGGGACGTCTCTCCCACCCCGGGAGCTGAACCGCTCCCACTCCAGGCGGCAACAGCCTCAAATGCCCCCCGGGTCGACGAGCGCCCGCTCGTCACCCCGTCCCGATCGGCTAACCAGTAAATATACCCCCCCAGCTGCGACAACCACCCCCTTTATGGGAAAAGAGGGAGGGAGGGAGGGACCTTTTCTCCGGGCAAGCAGGGCGAGAGAGGGCGAATACAAAGCGTGCACCCCTCTCGCAGCCTGCCGCCCCGCCTCCCACATCATCACAGCCAATCAGGCTGCACGATATCCGCGACGCGGCCCGCTCCTGCTCCCTCCAGCAATCCCCCCCCCCAGGAAACCCTACCCACGTGCAGGGTAGTCGGGCCCCGGGGACCCGGTTACAAGGCCGGCCTCGGGACCCGGCCCTGCGGCGACGGCGGGATTAACCGAGGTACCCGTAAACCCAACCCCGCACTTGACCATCCCAATAAACCAATCCACACCAGATTATGGTAAACAGATGCTTGGTCGCAGCTTTATTAACAACAGTGAAATTCCGGCCCAACATGAGCCAACTTAATATTGCCCAACATTGCAAACATACCCCCCCCCCGCCCCCCCCCCCCATTTCCGGATGATACCCCACCAGCCATTTCTAGCAAAGTGGAGCACCATCCACCCCCCCCATTTCCCTTCCGCCCGCCTCGCCGTTATTAGCAGAGGCAGGCTCCCGTTGCCTTCACCGGGTAGAGACCCCCAGCCGGGATGTCTCTCCCACCCCGGGAGCTGAACCGCTCCCACTCCAGGCGGCAACAGCCTCAAATGCCCCCCGGGTCGACGAGCATCCGCTCGTCACCCCGCCACCGGCACAAGGGAAAACTAACCTTGTGCCGCCCCCACCAAAGAAAGCTGCGACCAGCACCAACCCTCTAAAGCTTCCTGCCAATCATTCAATAGCAGGTCCTGCCCAACCGGGGCAAGGTGCACCCCATCTAGCCGGTACAGTCCGGCACACTGAACATCCGCCCACGGATGCAACACCTGAAGCCCCCCAGACTGCTGGACCCAGCGCCCGATCTGCCTATTAATCTTGGTGAGGCCTCGGGACCAGCGCCGCTGAGACCAGCAGGCAGGACGAGGGATAATATCAGACCATATAATGGCCACGCCCGGGAGGAGCTCCCGCACCAGTTCAATGTCTCGTTGCACAGTTCTGATGATCTGCCGACACGATCAGCTCGCCAAGTCATTGCCACCCAGGTGTAGCAACAATCCGGCCGGGCGCTGCCGCTGAACCATCTTCGCCTGTAAACAGGCCAGTAACTGCCACCATCGCATGCCGCAGTGCCCCATCCAGTGCAGCTGTACTCCAGAAGATTCGAGACCAAGGTGGATGCCCAGCGGCCGGACTGCCGCCCGACGCTCCGCCCAATAGACGAAGTAGTGTCCAACGATCAACCAGTCTGTCCGGTCCACACCATCTGAAAAAGGGAGAAGCCGCACTGCCACCAGTAGCCCACTCTGCAACAGTAAGGACAACGTTAGGCACCCCCCCACCCCCCCCACCATGGCACGCTACCACTCCGCCACCAGGAGGGTACCCCTACGGGCGAATATAGCCCTCGTAAGCCCCCGAACGCCAATGACCAATTCGCTGGATAACCCGGGGTGGGAGACCCGCCGCAGCCGCGCTCGTGGCCGCCCCGATCCGAAAAGAATGAGACGCGTAGCTGCGCTCGGCAAGGCCTAGAAACCGCAAAACCTTCCTCAGCACCGCCGTGAATTGAAACTGGGTCGTTGGCCTGCCATCCGCATGCAGGAAAAATTTGCCCCGCGCCCCCGGCCGAAGCCGCACATAATGCTGCAGAGCACGCACCGGGCATGACGGGACCGGGGAAATCGCGGTGAGGATCACCCAACCCCCTTTCCCAGCCTGATCAGTCTTAGAACGCGAGACGTAAATACGCACTACCGATTCTGTCACTGTCACATGCTCGAAATCGAGCCCGCCAAAAGCGCCCTGCCGCGTCGACCGCGGGACGAGCTCACTAACCCGAAAAGCCCCGAAAAACGCGGTCACGAATAATGCACGGAAAAGACTGTACTCAAAAGCTGAGGTTGTGATGCGGGGTAACGCCTCGCAAATCCATAACAGTAAGTCATGGGAAACTGGCAGCCGCCAATCCCATGGCTGAGGCTGCACTCGAGCCCAACCTGCCAGCAAACGCCTGACCAAGAAGGACACTCGGGGGTTTCCCCAACCGGCCGCCTTGCAAAAGAAGGAAAAGCCCGCCAACGCAGCGACGACCGCGGACCGCGCCCAGCCAGCACCCTTCGCCCACAACACAAACTGTCCTACAAGCCCGTCCGGAACCCGCCCACCAACCCAGCCCCTGTCGCCCAAGAACACACTCACCTGGGCATAACCACGCCGATACCCCGCCCAGGTACCACGCATCACCGAAGCCGCCAGCAACGCCATTACTTCAGGGTCCCAACACTCCAAAGATGCTCCGGAACCCGCGACGCCAACTCCTCCGCCTCGGGCGCCAGGCGCTGAAACTGCTCCCACTGGAAACGGGACAGAGCGTCAGCAATGGAGTTCTGTGAGCCCGGCACGTGCCGCGCTCTGGCAGCCACATTCAGCCGCAGACAAGCCAGCACAAAAAGTCTCATCAAAGAGGCGACCCAAGGACAGAGAGGCGCATGCCGATTGATCACCTCGGCAACCGCCGCATTGTCGCACCAAAAGACTACTCGCCGATTCCGCAAGCGATCAGGCCAGACCCACAGAGCCACCACTAGAGGAAACAGCTCCAGAAAAGCGACATTGCGTACCAAGCCCGACTGTACCCAAGCCTCCGGCCAAGGTTCCGCACACCAAGCCCCCTGGCAGTACGCACCGAAGCCGGAACTACCAGCCACATCAGTGAATAAGTGTAAATCCCGGTTCGATATCTCCGGCAATTGCAACACCGAGCACCCATTGAAGGTGGCTAAAAACGAGTCCCACACCCGGAGATCCTCACGCATGCCGGCCGACACACGAATCCGGTGCTGCGGTAACCGCACCCCAGCCATGGCCAACGATAAGCGCCGCGAGAATGGACGACCAATGGGCATCACCCTGCAAGCGAAATTAAGATGCCCCACTAGGGACTGCATGACTCGCAAGGTCGTCCTGGTCGCGGACCCTACGGACGCCACCAGCTCCTTCAACCTCTCAACCTTCTGGGCCGGCAAGCGGACAACCATGGCGACGGTATCAATCTCGATCCCCAGGAAAGTGAGACAGGTGACCGGCCCAACAGTTTTGTCGGCCGCTATTGGAATGCCGAATTCCCCCGCCAGGCGTTGGAAAGCCTCGAGCAAGATAGCGCAAGCGCGGTCACCCCTTGAGCCCACGAACAGAAAGTCGGCAAGATAATGAACTACCCCGCTAAGGCCCATCCTTCGTTCCAGCACCCAGTGGAGGAAGGTACTGAAGGCTTCGAAATATGCGCAGGAAATGGCACAGCCCATAGGCATGCACTTGTCGAAGTAAAACGCCGACTCGAAACGGAAACCCAGCAATGGGAAAGCAGAAGGGTGGACTGGTAACAGCCGGAAAGCGGATTCAATGTCAACTTTCGCCAACATCGCCCCAGCCCCAAACCGCCGGACCAGTAGCACGGCTGCGTCAAAGGAAGCGTAACGCACGGTGCACCATTCACGAGGGATGCAATCGTTCACCGAAGCACCCGGGGGGCAGGAAAGGTTGTGAATCAGCCGGAACTTACCCGGCTCCTTCTTGGGAACTACCCCCAAAGGCGAAATGGTGAACGGCGAAAATGGAGGATCGCGAAAAGGCCCCGCGACCCTGCCCAACGCGCACTCCTCCGCAATCTTCCGATGCACAACCTCGACGTGGGCCGTAACCGAACTGGCATTACGCGACCCCCCTCCCACCGGGGAGCCCTGGCAGGGAATACGGAAACCCTCCGAAAAACCCTGCAAAAGCAGCCGCCCCACCCCACCCCGCCGCCCGCGCTCGTAACTAACCAGCCAAGGCTGCATAACAGACACCCTGACCGGCGTGGGGGCCATGGTACCGCAAACTTCCTCACTTACCCCCAGCGGGGGCACCCGCCACACTTTTGCGACTGCACTTAAGGGCCGAGTGCCCACTCCCACACAAGGAGCAGACGTGTCTAAATTTACAGTCGGGGAACGGGCACGACGCCTTGTTGAAACGCCAACAGACGTCACCCCCCCCGGCACCCCCTTTATGCATAGCCTGCGCGGGAGCAGGGGCTCGAAAGGACCGCGCCCCCCCCGCCGAAAGAGACTCCCCCGACCTGCTGCTCCCCCCCCCGGCACCCCCTCCCCGTGGGCGGGCGGACATCTGCGTTAACCAAAGATTGATGTCCTTTGTTCCCCACGATAACTGCCCGTTCTCCTCCATCATGTCCCGAAACTCCTCATCGTAATTTAACCAAGCCCACCCTTCGTGAGCCTGGGACGCCGCTAAAATCGCATCCGCATATGCCAACAGGGCCCCAGCTTGGTCTGGGAAATAGTGACCCCAGACACTAGCCAAACGCAGAAAGGCACGAGTCCAGTTCAAGGTGTTGCGAGACGCCCTCCGCACCCTGACCGCTTTCTCGTCCTCCTTGCGCTTCTTACGGCTTTCACCAGAACGCTTTCTGCCATCCAATAAGCGGAAAATATTGATGTACTTGCGCCGCTTAATCCGATGACGCAGCTTCCGAGGCACGCCCTCCCAGTGTTCAGCACAGTGCACCACCGCGGGTCCCCCCCCGTCGCCCTTCCCGCCCACCGCCGCCCCCGAATCGCTTGAAGAAACTGACGAGGACGATGACGAGGAGGACGAGGAAGAGCGACGACGGCGACGCCCACGCTTGCACTTCGATCTCACCTTCGTAGCCGCGCCACCTCCCGCCTCAAGGGCCGGCGCCACCCCCTCCCCCCTTTCATACTCACCAGCGGCGGAGCAGGAAGCCACAGGAGCATCCCCAGGCTGGGGCGCTGCCGCCACGTCGGACCGCACCTCCGAGGCGCCGGCCTGTCCCGAACCCGTCACCGTGCTCTCCATAGGCGCCCGATCCTGCGACGTCTGGTGTATCTGTAGGGGAAGAAGAGAAGAAAAACCAGCAGCCATATGCCCAGACGTGCCCTGTGCGGGGGCCGTCCCGCCTCCCCAACCCCAAGTGGAGGAGCCAAGACCACCCGCTTCCCATGCCGCGGGGCCACAAGGCCCGGAGCCGCCGGACCCACCGGACCCACCATGCCCCGCAGCAAACCAATCACCCCAAGGACCCCGCCAAGGCCCCATACCGAATGCCCACGGGCCCCAAGACCCGAAGCCACCCGGAGGCAGCAAATGCCCCGTAGAAATCCCACTGGGGGACCCAGAATAACCCACAGGTTCGGCAGTGCCCCCAACCTGCACCACGGCCTCAGATGCCCCCCCGCCAACATGCCCGTGGCACGCACGCCCCCCATAACGTCGAGCCCGGCTCCGCCCGCTGCCCCGGTAGACGACTGCCCTGGGCCACCCAACCCAGAGTCCCCCTCCCCCCCGGGCACCCTGGCCTGCACACCCTCCCGCAAAGCCCCTTGGCCCCTCCCCCGCTTTTACCTCCCCCTGCACCGCTCTCTGCGCGCCACACCCAGGTCCCCGCCCGACCGGGCCCCCCCACCAGAAGCCCTCACCCCGTTGGACCCCGAGCCACGACCCTGAGCTGCCCGTGTCCCTTTTTGCTTTCCACCCGCGCGCCCACCGGTCCGGCGCGGAGTAGCGCCTCTGCCCATTTCGCTCAGGCAAAGAAGCAGCCCCCCAAACTCAATCCCCAGATTCAGTCCCCCGCCGACCCCCGACCCGGCCTGATTAAAACCGTACAGGCCCACAGCAGGAGAGCCGGCAAAAGTTACCCCTATTGAGGTGAGGAAAAACCCCCCGAACAGGCCGACGCCGACCTCGGGCCGAAAATGCTGCCAACCCCCTCCCAGAGGCAGGAGAACGGCCCAAACCCACAGCTCCAGCAAACACCTCCACAGCCCGAAAGCAGGCCGCCGCACGTGCAGCAGGCCCGCAAAGCACGCTCCCCCCGACACCAAGCACACACCCCCCTCCAGCGGCCCGAAGGCACCGGCAGGAGGAGAGAGTGAACCGAGCCGAACTGGCCGGCAACAGCCCCAAAGTCTCCCCGCCAAACCTTCGAGGACAGCCGCAAAATTTCCCCACGCACTCTAACACACCTTTTCTCCGGGCAAGCAGGGTGAGAGAGGGCGAATACAAAGCGTGCACCCCTCTCGCAGCCTGCCGCCCCGCCTCCCACATCATCACAGCCAATCAGGCTGCACGATATCCGCGACGCGGCCTGCTCCTGCTCCCTCCAGCAATCCCCCCCCCCAGGAAACCCTACCCACGTGCAGGGTAGTCGGGCCCCGGGGACCCGGTTACAAGGCCGGCCTTGGGACCCGGCCCTGCGGCGACGGCGGGATAATGCTTTTACAGATAAGGTAAAGCAAACAAAGCCTTTAAATGTTTTACTAAAGGGAAAGAAGTCTGAGAACACTAATATAATCCTGGGGAGAAGAAGGGAAGTTCAGTGGGAAAGACTGTTCAAGCTTCTAAAGGAAGTAAAACCTGAAATCCCTGAACCTGTCCAAGCCCCACAGTCATGTAATGCCGAGGAAGACATGGAGGTGGAATTCTGTGGAGAGGAACCTGACTCCACAGACTCCCAAATGGAATGTTCTTTGTGCATAATCTCTGACTGAGAAAAGCTAAGGATTTAATAGGAAGGAAACCCAGGAAATAGTTATCCTGATTATTGTAGCTAAGAAGCTTTAGAGAGAGAAGGAAATCTCATGGTTAAAGCTACAAGAACACTTGTGCTGAGTGAAAGTTTAAACACAGCAGTTTTGGTTTCTGTGCTGACAAGCAGAGAAGTGTTTTAAAGTTAAAACCCGAAGCAGCTAAGGGAAGCTAAAAGGTTTGCTGGACTCTGCTGTTAAATACTAGTTCAATTATGTTTGTTTCTGGAAGAAGAAATTCTTTTGTTAAAGAGCTGGAAGAAACTGCTCATTGATAACACTGCTGAAATACACTTTTTGTAAAGAAAGTTTATTTGGAGAAAACATCCTTTTTCTGTTGTTGTGGTTGGAGCCTTCTACAAAGGTCTGTTTGCAAAGCTGAAATTTAAAACGAAAAATTTAATAAATTTTCCTGTGTTGGCCAAAAATACCACTTGGACTGCTTTTTGCACGCAACTACACATTCAGAGGTCTTAGCCCTGAAGCTTAAGCAACATACAAGATACAAGATGGCCCGCCGCTTTCACTAGGCAAGCGCCTAGTGGGAGCGCGGTCGCCACAATACCTAGCAGTTTCCCCAAAAGACACAGGTTCCACAATGCTTGTACTGGGTCAAGCATTGATATCCTGGTCCCTTCTTAATAATGGTTTATTGACTATTCCTCCAGGAACTTGTCCAAACCTTTTTTAAACCCAGCTACACTAACAGCCTTTACTACATCCTCCGGTAACAAATTCCAGAGTTTGATTACATGTTGAGTGAAAAAATATTTTCTTTTATTAGTCTTAAATAGTTTATCCTGTAGCTTTCATTTCTTTACAAAAACATACAAACAAGAACTAGGCCTCCCACAAGGTTCAGCATTGTCAGCGTTACTATTTAATATATATTTAAAACACATTTGTAAAATCTTTAAAAAATTCAATGTCCACTATCACTTGTATGCGGACGACATTATGATGTATGTCCCATTCAAAATTCCAAACATCCCGATACAACTCATTAATGACTGCCTCACTGAAATCAACATCTGGCTAAATGAAAACAATCTGTACATCAATCACTCAAAAACAGAAGCTCTAATAGTAACCAAATGCACAACATTTATTCCCCCCTCACACATTACATTGCAAAATAATGATATCATACTAAAATCTGAAATACGCTACTTAGGTGTTATACTGGACAAACACCTCAGCATGGACACACATGTAAGAAATATAACAAAAAAAGTTTACTATAAACTGAAAATATTAAAGGAACTCCGCCCCCTAATGCACTTACAGGATTTTCAACGAGTCATACAAGCAATCATAACCCCACATTTCGACTTCGCAAATCAAATCCTACTTGGTGTAACTAAGGAAGCCTTAAAAAAACTTCAATTAGCACAAAACGCAGCAGCAAGGACCATTACGAAGGCCCCACCTTTCCAACACATAACCCCGATTTTAGAATATCTACACTGGCTCCCGATTCAAAGCCGTATAGAATACAAAACTATCTTAACCACCTACAAAGCCATAATTAAAACAGCACCCCTGTCCATAAATAACCTCATCAAAATAGAACCTACCCATAATCTCCAAAGGAGAGACCAGTTAAATAAATTAACCCCACCAAAAGAATTCATCAGGGCCAATAAATCCACAAACAAGAAAGCCTTCTCCCACGCAGCCCCCATCTTGTGGAATACAATCCCAATAGAATTAAGACAATTACCTGATATAATGGAGTTCAGAAAAAAACTCAAAACACACTTATTTACAAAGCATTATGGATCTATGATCAGCTCATCTCTCACCTCTCAGCTAGATAAAGGATAATCCTACCCCAGGTAATACATATTTCAACAAAGGAATGAAGTGCTGTAGCCCTAAGACAAAGTGATTAAGAAATATGAAAAACAAATAACTATGTATATAGTTTAATTTCTATTCAATTGTACATAGTTCACTAATTGTTAATTGTTATCTGTAATTACCTAGCTACAAATTGTTATATGTAAAAACAGCTCGCCCTGTTTATTGTTGTTATATGGAAACCGCACCTGATCAATGGAAGGAGCGGTATATAAAAAATCTGTTAATTAAATTATTATTAAATGTCCCCTAGTCTTTCTATATTCTTATAATGTAAACAATCGATCTACGTTTACCCGTTCCACTCCGTTCATTAATTTATAGACTTCTATCATATCTCCCCTCAGCTGTCTCTTTTCCAGGTTAAAGAGCCCTAACCTTTTTAGCCTTTCTTCATAGGAGTATCCTTCCATCCCCTTTACCATTTTGGTGGCTGAACCTTTTCTAATAACACTATATCCTTTTTAAGATACGGCGACCAGAATTGCACATAATATTCAAGGTGCGGTCTCACCATGGAACGATATAGAGGCATTATAATATATTTTGTTTTATTTTCCATTCTTTTCCTTATGATACCAAGCATTCTATTTGCTCTCTTGGCCGCCGCTGCACACTGGGCCGGGGGTTTAACATGTTATTCACAATAACGCCTAAATCTTTTTCCTGGGTGGTGGTTCCTAATGTGGAACCTTGCATCGTGTAACCATAGCTTGGGTTGTTCTTCCCTAGGTGCATAACTTTGCACTTGTCCACATTAAATTTAATCTGTCATTTTGATGCCCAGTCTTCCAATTTATCAAGATCCTCTTGCACTTTTCCACAATCCTCTTCGGTTTTAACAACTTTAAATAGTTTTGTGTCATCTGCAAATTTGATAACCTCACTCGTTATTCCCATTTCCAGGTCATTTATGAATATGTCAAAAAGCAGCGGACCCAGCTCAGATCCTTCGGGTACACCACTATTCACCTTTCTCCATTGGGAAAATTGGCCATTTAGCCCTACCCTCTGCTTTCTGTCTTTTAACCAGTTCCTGATCCACAATAGTACACTGCCTCCTATACCATGACTCTTTAGTTTTGCCAAAAGTCTCTGATGAGGGACCTTGTCAAAGGCTTTCTGAAAGTCCAGATACACTATATCAACCGACTCACCTTTGTCTACCTGTTTATTCACACCTTCAAAAAAACAACAGATTAGTAAGACAAGATCTTCCTTGTCTAGAGCCATATTGGCTGTCTCCCATTAGGCCATGACTATCTACATGCTGAGTAATTTTATTCTTTATGATGGTTTCTACCATTTTTCCCGGTACTGATGTCAGGCTCACTGGTCTGTAGTTTCCCGGATCACCCCTGGATCCCTTTTTAAAAATTGGTGTTACATGGGCGATCTTCAGGTATTAGAGATGATTTTAATGATAGTTCACAGATTACTAATATCAGGTCTGCAATCTCATATTTCAGTTCTTTCAACACCTTTGGATGTACACCATCCGGCCCAGGTGATTTGCTATTCTTCAGTTTATCTAATAGTTGTAATACATCTTCCCGATGTATCGATATTTCCTTCAATTCTTCTGCACCTTTAAATACCACTTCAGTCATGGGTAACATCCCTACATATTCCTCAATAAAGACCGAAGAAAAGAATTCATTCAGTCTCTCCACTATCGCCTTGTCACCTCTTAGTGCCCCTTTAACCCCTCTATCATCTAATGGACCAACTGACTCTCTGACAGGTTTTTTGCTACGAATGTACTTGAAAAAGTCTTTATTTCGCATTTTTGCTTCTGCAGCAAGCTTCTTCTCAAATTCTCCCTCTGCCTGCCTTATCAATGCCTTGCATTTGACTTGCCAGTGCTTGTGCTGTTTCCAGGTTTCGTCATTTGGCTCTTTTTTTCCATTTCCTGAAAGATGCTTTTTTGGCAACAACAGCCTCTCTGACTTCACCTTTAAACCATGCTGGCAGTTTTTTGGACTTCCTTCCACTTTTCTTAAAGCGTGGAATACAGCTGGTCTGGGCTTCCAAGATAGTATTTTTCAACAACACCCAAGCTTGATATAAGTCTTTAACCTTTGCAACTGCTCCTTTTAGTTTTTTCTTAAGTATTTTCCTGATTTTATCATAGTCTCCCTTTCAAAAGTTAAAAGGTAGTACTGTGGATTTCCTTACTATCCCTCCTTCACTAATTAAATCAAAGGCGATCATGCTATGATCACTATTGCCAAGTGGCCCCAACACCCTTATCTCTTGCACTAGATCTGGTGTTCCACTAAGGACTAGGTCTAATATGGCTTCCCCTCTGGTTGGTTTATGAACCAGCTGCTCCAAGAAGCAGTCATTTATTTCATCTAGGAACTTTATCTCCCTAGCATGTCCTGCCGTGACACTGACCCAGTCGATACCGGGGTAATTGAAATCACCCATTATTATTACTGCGCTGTAACGTTTGTTAGCTTCCTTGATTTCTTTGAGCATTTCATCATCCATTTGTTCATTCTGGCCAGGCGGTCGATAGTGCACCCCCACTGCCATCGCCTTCCCCTTTTTACATGGAATTTCAATCCATAGAGATTCTACAGCAAATTTTGTTTCCTGCAAAACTTTAATCCTTTCTGACTCAATGCCCTCTCTAACATAGAGCGCAACCCCTCCACCAATTTGATCAGCTCTATCATTATGATATAGTTTGTACCCAGGTATCACAGTGTCCCACTGGTTGTCCTCCTTCCACCATGTCTCTGATATTCCAATCATATCTAACCTCTCATTTAGTGCTATTTATTCTAACTCTCCCATCTTATTTTTTAGACTTCTAGCATTTGCATACAGGCATTTTAGAGACTGTATTTTATTCATATTAATTTGGCTATTGGTAGACATGGGTAATTTGGGATCTTTAAGCTCTGTCTGCTCCATACTCGAGGGCATTTGGGCTACTTTACTCTTTTTTGGAACCTCTCTGCTTTTGGTAGTATCCTTCAAGGATACATTCTTCCGAACCCTCCGCTCTTGGGTGACTGTCGGCTTTACCCTATTGTCTAGTTTAAAAGCTGATCTCTCTCCGTTTTAAAGTTAATGTCAGCAGCCTGGTTCCATCCCTGTTAAGGTGAAGCCCATTCCTTCGGAAGAGCCCCTCCTTTCCCCAGAATATTCCCCAGTTTCTAACAAATTCAAAACCCTCAGCACATCACACCCATTCTACATAAACTCCAGTGCTTACCGGTAACAAGTAGGATAAAATATAAAAATTTAATGACTACTTTCAAGATAATAAATAACACCCTCATTCCTCACAACCCTAATTTACTTTCCAACAGACACAAGCTCCAGAAGAGGAAGCACACAGAACACTCTTACAGTCCTACTGGCCTTCCGCAAAACAAAACGGACCACAAGCAACAGAGCATTCTCATCCGTAGCCCCCATACTTTGGAATGCCCTTCCAGACACACTGGGCACAATTCCGTCCCACATGTAGATCCCCTTCTATGTGCAGGGCTGCCACCGGCTAACTCAATCAGTGCTTTTAAATGCAGCTGCGATGCCGACCACCAAATAAAAGTGTTTATTCCCCATAGCCCAATTCCTGATCTGGCCTCCTAAGGCCAGGGTCGGGCTGCGGGGAATAAACCCTGGCCCTCCCCCGCCCCATCCGTGCCCCAGACTGGTCAAAACATCACTTCCCTGCATACCAGCGGGGAGGTTAGTCAGGGGCAGGAGCCGGCACGAATAGCGGGGATGTACATCCCATCAGGCCGTCCATCCCCTCTATTCGTAGCACAGAATAACCCCCACTGCATTCAGTCAAAGATCTCCAAAGCAGAGATCCATCCTAAAGCCATGCACATTGAACCTCTCTAATTCTACAGATACAAGGCTAATTGTCTTGCAACCCTTCAAATACCTGCAAATGAAAACAAAACAAATGTAAAATATGTAAACAAGACCTATACAAAAACTGTATATAGTTACATATGTAAATAGTTTTATGAATGTTCTACTCTTGACATTGTTCTATGTAACTTGTTATTATTGTAAACTGCCCTTGATCTTTGGAAGGGGCGGTATAGAAAAACCTTGTAAATAAATAAATGATCCTTATTCCGAAGCTTCTCTTCAATTGAATAATTGAAAAATATATGGATATGTGAGTTATGCATTCGCCACTTGCAGGAAAATTCATAACTCACTTTGAATATCAGGCATAATATGTTTATTAAATATATTTATATAATATCAATAAAATGGCAACACAATCAAATGAATACAGTATACAACATTTGTGCACAAAATTACATTAAAATGTAAATTCAACAATGTCATGTTTCAGCTGAGTGTCTGCATTAGAAGTTATAAATATTTATTTTCAAAGAGACTTAAAACACTAAAAATTAAGTAAAACTATATAAAACTAGCTTCCAGGATACTAACAGAGTTGATTACCCTATTGCTCATTCAGTAGATGGTGATTGTACCATCCGAAATAGAAGACCTACAAAAAACACTCTCAAAATATCCAGGAAAACAAGAAATTAAATCCAACAGGAAATTACAAAATAAAAAAAAGCACCCGTGCAAGACTCAAATCCCAAAGGACATTATGTAAATACTTGGCATATGCAGGTATATTTCTACAGCCTCTTAGGAAGCAGCAAGCAAAATGGTCTCAAAACTGCCCATTAAAAAAAAGTGATAAACCAAAAGATGAACAGCATGCTAAAATAAATAATGCCATAATATGTTTAAATTTAAAATCTCTTTTCATCTGAAGGAATCCAACCCATAGCACTTGGGGGCTGACTTTCATTAGTACAGCTCTAGTAGAATCATTTTGGCACAAACTCGCTAGATCCCCTCTGGGTGTATTTACATTTAAGGCAATAATATGACCTTTGTGCCATGGAATAATATTAGGTTTAGTGAAGATCATCTCTGGGAGCTACTACAAGGCCCTTCACTCTTCTCAGAGTCAAATATAGAACTGTAAATGGGACGGGACATTCAGCAACACTAACCATGTGGTTTCTAGGCCTGCAAATCATGTAATTGCCTTTGAATATACCTCCTCCCTTTTTAGTTTTTTAAATTTATTTGTTTTATATTTTTGTTTTATTTTTTAATTTTTTATATCTTTTATTTTTTCATTTCTTTTAGTTAGTGTCAAATTCCTCCCCTTTTTTTTAAAACTAAAAACGGGAGGAGTTTGATTCATGTATTTTTAAAATATTTTTAGCTTTGGCCTGACACAACCAGCGTAGTGTCACCTTGGCCATGATTAAAGGGTGTCGTGGTATTACACTGTATTTTTCAAAACAGCTTCCAGTGATGTTGACCTGCTGGAAGTAAGGCCATCACTTTGGTGGTGCCCAAGTGTGTTGCAGCTTGGATCCCTCAATTGAAATGCAATGTGTGCCTTCGAGTCAGTCCTGACTCCTGCCAACCCAGAAGCTCCTGGGTTTTCTTGGCAGTGTCACTGAAAGTAGATTGCCAGGCCTTTCTTCTGAGGCAATGGAGGGTTAAGTGACTTGCTCAAGGCCACAAGGCATGCTAGTGGGAATCAAACCCTGGTTGTTTGGTTATCAAGCCAGTGTTCTAACCACTAAGCCACTCCTTCACCCAAGGATTAAATTTCATTGTATGGTTTGCCAGTTGTTTCTTTTGGGCAAATTTTGGGTCTTTTTCTAAATTTTATTTTTTTTTATCAAAGAGCAACTTTGAGACAGTTTGTTATACCCAATGATTCAGAAAAAAAAAGAAATCAGATAAAAAGAAATAAAACAAATGCATCACATGGGTGTATTAGACTGCCAAATTGCAGAGAGAGAGAACAAAGAATTCAAAAACTATAGGAAAAGGATAACCTTAAAGAAAAAAAAAGGGAAAGAATGTAGTTGCGAAGTCCCAACATAATCAGAAATCCTAGGACTCTATTTAAGTTAATCCTTCAGATGTTTAGCATCCAAGAAGAAATCAAGTTCAGAAGGTTGAAAAAATGATAGGTCTTCTTCTGATATAAAACACATTTGCATGACATTCTCATTTGGAACTTTGCTCCTAAAGCAACCACTTCAGAATGATAGCTCAAAACGTTTTCCTCTCCTTGTGTGTCCATTTTGAAATATCCAGGAATATCTACATCTTCTCTCCAAGAACCGAACTTCCAATTTCTTAAAATATAACAGTAATAAAGCCTCTTTGTCTTGCAGAAACACAAACAATACTACTAATATCTATTTGACTTCCAGCTCATCTTGTGTCTTCTCCAATATATCAGTCAGATTAACCAAATTCAAACTATTTAAGGCAATCTCAGCCAAAGAGGTTTCCATCTTCTATTGGCTATCTCTAAGAAGTTCAAAGGGGAGATAGTATATTTTCTGAAGTGGGGGTATTTACGCCCGACTCAAGAAAGTTAAAAACTTCCTTGAGAAACTTGGAAACTGAAGAAAAGTGTAGATTTAAATGTTTATTTTGATTTTCCTGTTTTTTGATTTTCTGTTATCTTGAACTATGCTGCTCTGAGTTTTTTCAAGTTGCTCAATAGGACTGAATCTTTGCCATGTTTTCTTGCTGGGTAGCCAATTTAAGTTCCAAATTATCAGCAGTGTTCACTGAGGCAATTTGAATAAAGCTGATACAAACCATGTAAACAGTTTCCAGGACAAGCCAGATAGAGTCCAGAGTCACTTCCTGGGGCGAGTCAGACGTGGTAATGATAGATTTTCAAATTGCAAAGAAGAAGCAATTTTGCCCACAGGCGCAACTCCAGGTTCTTGACTGTGCAAACCCCTCGAAGGGAGAGGCAGCCCCTCCCTCTCTTATATAACTCTTGCTCGGCGAAGGATGGGGGCCCTCCTCAGCCGCAGCAGATTGAGTCACCTTACCAGCTCTGATGCTGGACTGCACCACCACTATCTTGGATGGATCTAGATGCAGGGGTATCTGGATCCAACAGGCTGAGTGAAACATCCCTCCCCAAGTCAGGGCTCTTTCCAGCCCTGACAGCAGGTGCACGGTACGCCCAGAACATGGAAGTGCATGGATATAAATTCATGTGTGTTCCTGCACTTCATTCTATGCATTTCAGAAACCTTTCCTATTTTAGCAGAGTCATTTCTAAAATACCATTGGATGTTTCAGTTTCGCTCTCCATGTACTATCTAAAATTTATTTATTTATTTAACAATTTTTATAACCGGGTAAGGCGGACACGTCGCCTCACACCCCTCCCCCCCCCCACTTCACATTTCATTGACAACTTAATTCAGAACAAAACACATGACAACCATTTGGGACTTAAACTGGTCGCAGCTTTAATAACCTTTTAAACAACACACAATACAAATCAACACATTTTAACTCCCCCCCCAAGCAGAGCGAGCCCTCACCCGCCATGTTAGTAGCAAGGTGACGCCACATCCGCTTCCCCCGGGCACAGGCCCGACATTTTCCACGCCCTCCCTCTTCCGGCTTCGCCATGCTATTAGCAAAAGCCTGAGGGATTAACCGGGTCGGGGGTACCCCACCCCCGCCCTCATGCTTGCCACCGGCTCCGGACCCCGGAAACCTCCGGGATCCCGCCAAAGCCCCCCCCCCAGCTGCAACAACCCAGAACCCCCCAGCCCAAACGTCCCCCACGCCAGGGTGGGTGGGCGGGTGTCCGGCGCCTCCAGCCTCGACCCAGCAACTGCCGGAGCAGTGCTGGGTCCCCGCACTACCCACCCCCCCCCCCCGTTGCCGACTCCCAGCCCTCTCATTGGCTCCCGGGCGTTTAAAACGCCGAGGGGAGCCAATGAGGGCGCCAGGCCGCGCGGGCCACCGCCGAGCCGCGCGCCGCCGAAACTCCGGGGGGGGGGGGGTGATCGGCACGCCGCCCCCCCGGTTAGGAGCGGCCACGCGGACGGGGCCCGCGGCCTTACTATAACCGGGTAAGGCGGACACGTCGCCTCACACCCCTCCCCCCCCCCACTTCACATTTCATTGACAACTTAATTCAGAACAAAACACATGACAACCATTTGGGACTTAAACTGGTCGCAGCTTTAATAACCTTTTAAACAACACACAATACAAATCAACACATTTTAACTCCCCCCCCAAGCAGAGCGAGCCCTCACCCGCCATGTTAGTAGCAAGGTGACGCCACATCCGCTTCCCCCGGGCACAGGCCCGACATTTTCCACGCCCTCCCTCTTCCGGCTTCGCCATGCTATTAGCAAAAGCCTGAGGGATTAACCGGGTCGGGGGTACCCCACCCCCGCCCTCATGCTTGCCACCGGCTCCGGACCCCGGAAACCTCCGGGATCCCGCCACCGGCTCAGGTCAGCCACGACCAGAGCCGCCCCTCAAAGGTAAGCTGCGACCAGCCCTCGCCCCCCCAATGGAATACCGTCCAAGGCCTCCCGCCAATCGTTAAGCAATAAATCTAGCCCTACTGGGGACAAATGTACCCCATCAGACCTGTAGAGGCCCGGGCAGTCCATGTCCACCCAAGGATGGAGAATTTGACAACCCCCCTGCTGACCCACCCACCGGCCAATTTGACGGTTAATTTTTTGTCACACCCCGTGACCACCATCGCTGAGCCCTACAGGAAGGCCTTGGAATGATATCCGACCATAACAATAACACATCTGGAAACATCCCCCAACACCACCCCAAAGTCCTTGATAGCTGCTCGGATCAACTGCCGGCATGACCAAGCAGCAAGATCGTTGCCACCTATGTGGAGCAGCAAGACGTCCGGTGCGCCTCTGGTACGGTGGAGGTGCCCAAGCAAAGGCAAGAGTTGGATCCATCGAAGTCCGCGCTCACCCAGCCATATGACAGTCACCGCCTGCTCGGAAATTCCCAAGTTCAGCCCCATCGGGCACGTCGCTGCTCGCCGACCAGCCCAGAAGACACAGGAGTGGCCAAGAATCCAACAGCATCGCCGCCCCGTATCTGCAACAAAAGAATAGAACCGTTATTTTCCCCCCCCCACCCCCCCACTCCCCTACAAACGCACGTGGCTGTGGAAGGCTCTCGACCGCCCACGGCCGATGCGCTGTATCTCCTGATCGGGCAGCCCAGCCACCGCTGCACTGGTCGCCGCCCCAATCTGGAAGGAGTGAGGGGCAAAACGCACCAGGGTCCTCACCTATCAGCCTTAAGGACAGCCGTAGCACTGCCAGAAATTGGAAACGCGTAAAAACCCACGCGTCCTGATGGATAAGGAGGCTACCGCCGACCTATGGGCGAACGCATAAGCACACTTGCAGTAATGCGACAGGACACGTGGGAGAACCTTGCACCGCTGCCAATTCCAGCCACATACCTTTTCCACCTGATCCGTCTGAGAACGGGCAAGGCGGATACGAACCCCACCCCGAGAAAGTGCACTTGATGCACTTGCACCTCCCTCCCATTGCGAATCCGACCCGACTCCGCAACCAGCCTACCCACCCGGTTATTGATCACAGACACTACAGCTTCATTGTCGCACTACCAACGCACCCTGCGATTGCGGAGTCTATCCGGCCACAGCAACATGACCACCCAAATGGCTAACAACTCGAGGAAGGTAATATTCTTCGTCAGCCCCACATCCAGCCAGGAGTGAGGCCAGCCTTCCGCGCCACCTGAGCCCCCAAAATAAATCCCCCAACCCAAACCCCCCGCCGTGTCAGTATACAACTGCAGATCCGCAGGAGTCTCCTCCGGGTCTCGCAGCACCGAGGTACCATTAAAGTCACGAAGGACTCGTCGTGCAGGAGACCAGCGTAAGTTTCTCTTCCGGCGGGCGGGCTAACAACGCAACGGAATCCAACTCCGCGCCCAAAAGGTAAGAGTAGTCGCCTGACCCGCCGTCTTCTCAGAAGCCAATGGAACACCCCACACCTAGGCCAACTGTACAAACTCATCCAACAAAGCCTTGCACTGCCCAGTATGCGCCGGTCCTACGAAGAGGAAGTCATTTAAGTAATGCACCACCGAGCCGCAGTCCACTCAGTCCACGAATGCCCAATGTAAAAATGAGCTAAACTGCTCGAAATACGCACAGGAAATCGAACCGCCCCTGGGCATGCATTTATCGAAGTAAAAGTGACCTTCGAAGCAAAAACCCCAACAATTGGAAAGCGGAAGGGTGCACTGGCCATAAACGGAAAGCGGATTCGATATCCAGTTTCGCCAGCAAGCATCCCGGACCACAGGCACGTACCAGCTCGATGGCCTCGTCAAAGGATGCGTACCGTACAGCATACAAAACCTTAAGAATGTGATCATTAACCGAAGAACCAACGGGAAAAGAAAGATTACGTATTAGGCGATACTTCCCCGGCTCCTTCTTCGGACTGATCCCCAACGAGATACCACCAAATCTGCAAATGGTTGTGCTCTAAAAGGACCAGCCACCCTACCTAACGCTAGCTCATCTGCCAACCTAACTCGAACCAGCTGCGCCAAAAGCCACACCGAAGGCGAAATCCCCGCCTTGTTGACCTCTACACTGCCTATCACCGGCATGAGAAATCCGTCCTTAAACCCACATTCACATAGACAGCTGACCTGTCGCCTCGGATACTTCCTAAGCCACGGACCTAGCGCATCAATCGCAACCGGGGTGGGGGCCAAACTCCACCAGTCCCGATTACTTGTGGCTGGGGGCTGACACGCCCTCGCCACTCTTTTCAACACACTTGAGTGCTGAGTGACCCCCACTACAGATGGAGCAGGCGTGCCGGAATTTGCAATCCGGAAAGGGGCAGGAAGACTTGTTGAAGCGCCAGCACAAGTCACCAGCTCCCCCCCTCCCCCCCGGAGTGCTCTGCAAAACAGGGGGGACGCCCGATCGAAAGGACCGCTCCGCCAGCACGGGTGCGGCGACCCCACCTCTTTGCCCACCTACGCTACCCCCGCCAGGTCTGATCGCCATCTGTGTCAGCCAAAGATTAATGTACTGCGTTCCCCATGACAACATGCGATTCTCCTCCATCTTATCACGGAATTTCTCATCGTAGTTGAGCCAAGCCCAACCCTCATGAGTCTGTGAGGCCTCTAGTATGGAATCCGTGTAAGCCAAAAGCATACCGTACTGCTCCGGGTGCGAATGACCCCATACACTAGCCAAGCGCAGGAAAGACCGAGTCCAATTAACCACATTCCGGGCCACTCTCTTGACCCTACCCGCCTTCTCGTCCTCCTTACGTTTTCGTCGACTATCCCCCGACCGTTTACGACCATCAAGTAAGCGGAAAATATCTAAATAGCGACGCTTGACAATCTTTTTCCGCAGTGTCTTTGGCACCCCCTCCCATAACTCAGAGAAAAACGCCACTGAGGGCACCGAACCCGCCTGTCCCGCGCCGACCTCCCCACCAGTTGTCCGGAGACTCCGGGACAAGTTGTCAGAAACCGAGCCGGACGAAGACTCAGAGGTTGATGAAGAGGCGGACCGCGAACGCCGCCGCCGGGGACATGAACGCCGCCTGCGCTTGGTCAATCGCGTCTTTCCCCCCTCTCCAGCCCCCGCGCTAGCAGCCGACTCACCTGCCGCTGGTGCTGCTACCTCGGGAGACACGCCCGTCTCCCGTGGCGTCGACGCTGACGCTGCCGCTCCTCCCCCGTTTTCGACAGACACGGGGCCACCACTTGTGCTCCCCCGCCCGCTGTCCGTCTGACCCGCAGGAGCCACCAAAGGGTGCCCTAAGTAGTGCCAGCCGGTCGAAACCTGTGGAGAAAAAACAGGGAAAGGCGAAGGAACATCCGCCACTGGCCAAGGCGGCTGCCACGCCCCTAGCCAGTCGGCATGTGAAGAGCCTTGGCCCCCGCCTCCAATACGCCCACATGGGCGAGTAAGCTGCCCCAGCAGGAGCTGAGCCACCCCCAGGACTTGCAGCATCCATCACCACACTGCTCGCCTGAGGAGCGACCCCGTCAATCCCCCCCACTGGACTTGTGGCCGCCCCCAAGCCACCCATAGTACCGGGGGCCTCTCCCAGCCCCAAAGCACCTCGTGCTGGGCCTTTTGACCTACCCCGCCGGCCCCCAGCTAAAGGGCCAGCCGAAACCCCCCTGGCCCTGGCCCCCCCCCTCCCAAAATGAGCTGGGCGGCCCCCAAGAGCGGGCCCCCCTCCCCGAGAACCGCCCGGCTTAACCTTGCCATACCCTTCGCGCTGTCGGGCACCCGTTGTCCCTCCGCCGGCCATGGGAAAATTAAAAAAGGCTGGAGGAACCCTGGAAAAGAATTAATAGCGGGTTGAACTCTTTTTTTTTTTTTTTTTTATTCGGAGATTGAAGCACCCTAAAGAGCCCCACTGCTTTGGCCACCAATGTAATTGTGGGGGGGGGGGGGAACATTAGCACACTGCCTTATGCCACCCAGTATTTCTGTGCCTCATAAATTAACACCTCAGCCAGCCTTGTTCATTGGGCACTTTGGGGGATTGAAACTCTGATCCCTGCACCATTGGTCAGGCTGTGGCTCTGGATGGAATCGAGGCACTACCCCACGAAAGACCCACTTGCCTGCAGCAGATCTTCTGCCCTCAGCTACAGCCACCGCGAGCCTCCGACTCCCCCGTCGCTGCACAAAAGCTGCCCAGCACACGTTGCAGCCTCTCGTGTTGCTTCTTGCTGCTGGCCCAAGGCCCACGCCGTATTCCTGCTCCGCAGTCTGTCCGGCGCCTCCAGCCTCGACCCAGCAACTGCCGGAGCAGTGCTGGGTCCCCGCCCCACCCCCCCCCCCCCCCCCCCCGTTGCCGACTCCCAGCCCTCTCATTGGCTCCCGGGCGTTTAAAACGCCGAGGGGAGCCAATGAGGACGCCAGGCCGCGCGGGCCACCGCCGAGCCGCGCGCCGCCGAAACTCCGGGGGGGGGGGGGTGATCGGCACGCCGCCCCCCCGGTTAGGAGCGGCCACGCGGACGGGGCCCGCGGCCTTACTATATACCGTCTTTCTACAAGTCAAGATGGTTTACATAGAACAATTTATAGCAGTGTGTTTCAACTGTTTACATGGAACATAACATTGGATACATATAGTAACAGGAATAACTATATACATGGAACATAACATTGGATACATATAGTAACAAGAATAACTATGTACAGCGATCAAAGATCAACTATTTACATATGAAATTATGAGGGGACATCTGTAGTGTAATAGAGTTTAAGTGATGGAGGAGGAGAAGGAGGTCACTATACCTAAACACTTGCCTTCAAGTGTTTAGGTATAGTGACCTTTGGGTTTTGAATCTTGTTCTGGTGCTTTTTTTTTTGGTTATTTATTTATTGCTTGTTCTAATTTCTTGTTTTTCTGTTTTTGCTGTTTTTTATTTTGTCCTTACTTAAAGAAGGTTACCTTCTAGTTTAGATGCTATAACCACCATCTACTGGGTGGTCTGCCCTGTTAGAAAACTGGAAGCAAGATTTATATATAACTTAATTTTCAGAGTTGTGTGTCTTCAGAGATATGTATTTATAACCCCGGATACAGGTGCTCAGATAAAGTATGGCCACGTCAGGTTAATTTACATTTTAAAATGCACACTTTTTATATATTCTTTTTGTTGTGACTGACATTTTATTGATTTTGTATAAATGTATTTGCCTATTAAAAGCATTTTTGACATTATGGTTTTAGCTTGTTTTAAAAAGTTGCATTTTGCAAAAGTGTTTTATTATACAGTATATGAAACCCCTGCACTATTTTGAGGCAGAATAACCCATACTGTGATTGGCATATGAAAAAGAAATAGAACATAAGTTACTGTGAAGACGAGAACGTCTCCACCTGGTATATGTAGATATCATGCTTATTTGCAATCATAGTAGCCCAAAACTCATAAAAACACAAGAAATGCATCAGTCTGAAGGTCCATCAAGCCCAGTATCCAGTCACCGACAGTGGCCGATACAGGTCAGAAATACTTGGTATAAACAGTGGTTTCCCCATGTCTACCTGCCTAATAATTATTAATGAATTTTTCTTTCAGGACTTTTCTAAACCCTTTATATTGGACGTGAAAAACACTGTTTCAGAGATGGATCTGCCAATATTCTTATATCTTTTATCTTGCTTGGCATAGATTAGCTGCTCATTGAATTTGATCGGGTTATTCTTGTTAATAAAGGGACTTTGCTTCAAAAGGGGACCATTTGTAGGAATATATTGGTAGTAAATAGTGCTTTCTCCAGCATCGTGTGACCTCTCTTCCCAGTAGCTTCTCTTCTGTACAATGGGGTATGATACTCTTCAGGAACCTCTTTGATTATTTTCCTCAATACCTTTAAAGCTTTAGAGATTTCAGGATACAATTGTACATCATCTGGAATGAGCTTTTTAGTCTTTTTTTCAATTCTTTGATATGCATGGATCCCTCACTCATAGCAAGTCTTTTTTCAGTTAGTACACATTATCTCTATTACTAGCTCAGCTTGGAACAGGACTGCCTTCTAGTCCAGAGGTTATGAGTTCAAGACCAAGTGTTGACAACTATTAACAAAACTAAAAAACAAAAAAACTCCTACAAGATTCCTCTCAGTTAACAAATAGAAAATAAAACAAAGGATATCATAATGCCTCCGTCTCACTAACCATGGTAGCCCAGATCCGGTGTCACCACCCTCCCTGATACCCCACCCATACTTACAAAGACATGACACCAGTTTGGCAATAAACTGGTTGCAGCTTTATTTAGAACAGTCGGATCAGGTAACCAGCCATTCTATTAGCAAAGTGAGACCCTCACTGCCCATCATCAGGGCCACATTAGTGGCCAAACCGTAACTGTCCCTCCCACCATCAGCCAACCTCGCCATATTACTAGCAAATGAAGGCCATCTTCCGGGTTGCCAATTCGGCCACCCCAATCTTGTATTTCTGGGCTGGGATCATCCAACCACAACCCAACTGTGGAGTTCAACCATCACCAGATCCCGGAAAACCTCCAGAACTCTACCTAACCCCAAAGCTGCGATCAACCCCACTGTACTCCCCCAGACTATGACATCAAGTGAGGGCAGGCAGGCAGGTCATGACTCGCCTGGCTGCCGCGAGGTACCAGAGGGGGGGGGGGGTTGGGGAAGGCCGTCAAGCCCTGGTACAAGTGGGATTGCACCTCCCTCCCATCTCTCCTGTCAGCCTTCCACACCCTTTCATTGGCTGTCATCGCATTCCCGTGTTGGGAGCCAAAGCATTCAAAACTGTTGCCTTTCCTGAAGGCTTAGTCCTCCTCCCTGCCCCCAATGATTTTGCACCCTTGCCGGCACCGTCCTCAAACCAAGGCTGTGGAGGAGGATTCCCGCCACCAGGCCATGGACTTGGTTAAGGATGGCTGGCTGGAATCCTGCCCTGTGGCCTGAATTCTTCATGGTGCGATCACACTTTGAGTATTGTGCACAATTCTGGTCTCTGCATCTCAAAAAGATACAGCGAAATTAGAAAAGAAACAGAGAAGGGCAACCACAATGATAAAGGGCAAGGAGCGACCCTTATGGGGAAAGAGGTCAGGGCTCTTCAGCCTGGAGAAGAGACAGTTGAGGGGAGATGGAGATATGATAGATTTCTACAAAATCCTGAGTGTAGTGGAATGGGTAGACGCAAATTATTGTTTACTCTTTGAAAAAATAGAAGGACTCAGGCATGTGCCATGAAGCTGCAAAGTAGTACATTTAAAACACAGGAGAAAATACTTTTTCTCTGACCATCTTTGGGACTAGTTGCAGGCAGATGAGCTAAAAAGCAGGTAGTGTTTGAACAAATTCCTGGAAGAAAAGTCCATAAACAGTTAAGGTAGTCCAAGAGAAAACAACTTTCTCAACCCTGGAGATAAGTAGCATGGAACTGGTTGCTTTTGGGATATGTTGGGGTCTTGTGACCTGGACTGGCCACTGTTGGAAACAGGACATTGGGCTTGAAGGATCTTGATCTGACCTAGTATGGCAAATCTTACCTTCTCCACATATTTCAAAATCTAGAAATATCGAGGTAGATATTCAAAGACCCAAGGAGTGGACAATATAACTGTCTAATTTTGGATAGTTATCTTTAGGTGAATTTTCTATTGAGTATAACTGATTTGGTTTTTAGCTGAAAATTTTCTTTAATTTAGACAGTCAAAATTTAATCAGACAGATTTAAATTTGACTGGCTAAACCTTGAGGTTTAGTTCTGAAAATGAGACACTAACTGGCTAAAGTCCTCTTAAGAAAGAAAAAAAATAGCCATCTGACTCTTCAAATTTAAAATTTGGTTTATGCGAGAATGTGTACTATGAGTAGGCCCTTAAGGTTCTATATTCTGATATATATGTATGTAGACTTTCAGCACCAAAAATAGAGGCTTTTGTAATCCTTTAAAAATATTTGATCAATTTAATTCATTAGGATTGCCTAGGGAGTGAGGGGGGACCATTTCCATACTACGTGAAGTCTTTAGGAGGTCGCAACATCATATTATTATTATCAGATGAATATATTATATATGAAGCAAAATGTGTCAGTGTTTCTGTCCTTTCTCTCCACAGCTGTGATCTTGTCCATCTCTGCATGTTGCGCCATCACTGTCATCTGTTGAAGATCTGGGGGCTTAAGACCATGCTACTTTGCAAGAATACCTCTCCAGGCAATCAATAAAGCAATGTCAGTAAAATGTCCAGTTTGATGTTTTAGCAGGGTCTAAAAAGGGTGCAAGCTTGCCTTTACCATATCCAAGATCCCAAGTCCAAATATTATTAGGAATTAGTATACATACAGCTTACGAAAAATAACTTAGCGCGCTCTCACATTTGAGGCATCTCAGGTTTGCGGTTCCCTTCACACTGGAGCTCCTCTGCCTCCCTTATTATATCCCTGGCCAATTTGGTTTCTTCCGTTTTGCTCTGCTATACAGTATATGTTCTTCATGGCAGCCCAAAGTTTAGTGGCAGTGGCTAACAGGACCGTACCAAGCTAGAAATTTGCGTTGGCGATTAATGAACCTGGCACCCCCCTTCCATTCAGCCATGTCCAGTAAGTCACTCTTTGAGCTTCCTGGAAGCCCAGTCAAGATATCAGCGCCCCTTCTGTACTTGCCCCCTGTGTGGCTGCAGCGCTTGCACAGTCCTTAGTATGGCCCTGGTTGCTAAACATATAAGTGCCCTATCCATGAGTTTTCAGTGGCACTATACTCATGGAGGGTAATTCAATAATCTCGCATGCAGGAAAAGTGCATTGGTGTGTACGTATTTGAAGCCTGTTTTATGAGGTACAGCACATGCAGGCTTAACCTCCTTGAATAGGAGCATATGGATGCGCCTGAGTCTAGTTGCAGCAGTTACGCCTACTCTAGAGCAGGTATAACTGCTTGTGCCTAGACTCAGGTGCATCCATATGTGCGTAATTATAGAATACTGTGACGTGCGTAAGTCACAGTATTCTATAACTTATATGTGTAGATCTAGGTCCTGCCAATACTCCGCTCAGGCTCTGCTCCCATACACACCCCTGCTGAACATATGCATGCACTTACAGAATGACTGTCCAAAACATGCACATAGGTGCCCATTCATGCTCATAAATCCTTCAGAATAGGAGCTTATGTACATTTCCAAGTGTGTAAATCTGCACGCCCTTTATAGAATCATCTCCATAGTGCTGCTGAAAATTTTACAGATCGCCCTGACACTATGGCCCTGATTCTGTAAGGCGAACAGCGGGGCTGTAGCCCCGCTATCCGCCTTTGCTGTATTCTGCTTCCCATTCCCCCTGCACACACAGAGCTGCTGTGCATGCTGTGGGGGATAGGCAGCATGGCGGCAGAGAGTGGGAGGAGCGTGGGCAGGACTGGCACCCAGATGTACAGGGCCGATTCCGGTCACAGCCCTGTTCGTCTTGGGGTCACCGGGGGGGGGGGGGGAGGGGCAGGCAGATTATTACACCTCAAAGGTGGAATAAGTGCTGGCCTCACCCCGGCACATCAGTGGCAGGCATGGTGAGTCCCCGCTACCCAATCTGGGCCCTGGCTATCCCCGTTGGAGGTCAGGCAGTGGGGTAAAGGGGGACAGCAATGCAGTGGACTGGTTGGAAGGCGGTGAGGATGGAAATGTCCATTTACACATGCAGTGTAGTCTTGTTGATATTCTGTAAGTACGTGCATCAGACCAATGCCGCATACATTCCCTGTGAAGGTGTACAGGGTGTGGCGTTTGGACAGAGCATACATTTACATGCCTAGGTTATAAAATACTTTAAAATATTCTTGAAAAACCTAGGTGAGGGCAACTACACCTGCCACAGGGCAGCATAAGTGCTTGCACCTAATTTAACATGCACTTTTGACCACTTACGCTCCTATTGACTTATGCGTGGTTCTTACAGAACTAGGTGCTCACATTTACTCTGTCCTAGGGCTGGTATAGGTACTCATGCCTAGGTTTGCCAAACGTATCTTACCTCTTATGCCTCTATTTCGTAAAGAAAAAATAGGATTAGGATTGACACATTCTGGGTGCCTACACCTAGGTGTCCGTTCATTAAACTACTGTCCACATCTATAGCTCGCTAGTCATACGTATATTTAGCGCTACTGATTAATAAATATAGTAGCACTGAATAAACATGGATGGTTTAAACACCCAGTCAGTCTTTAAAAAAAAGCTGATTGTGGGTTTAGCTACTGATTCTTATTTGTGTGATGTTTATTGAATCTGTACTGTAACATGCAAGGTAAAGGGCTAAAGAATTTTAGGAGCCAAATTCCAACAAATTGTGTTCCTGTTTTATGCCATACAGTTGGTTTTCATTACACGGTGATGATTTAATTTAATGTAATACAGTATTTATAGTCTGCAAGATCCCAATAATTCAGAGCGGATTACATCAAATGAATTCTAAAATCCAGAGCAATACAATTATATTAGAGTAAAAGCATGTAAAATTAATTTCATTAAACATAAGGAAAATTCCAATTAACTAAAGTAATTTTGGAACAAAAGAGTTTTAAGAGCAAGAACCGGACTGCCATATAATTATAATAGACTGAATTTCAGAAGAGAGGTGATCCATTCAGAACAAGACTGATGTGAAAACAATTTATCCAGGGTTCTTTTATAATGAAAATCCTTCATGGTAGGAATCCTTCATGTGTATTTGGCCACTTAGGCTAGAATTCTACAGTATAAAGAAAAGCAGGGGATTACTTTCCTTTATAAAATTGGATTGACATAGGTGCATGAAAATATGCGTTAATTAGTCATGGCTTCATAAAATTACCGTTCACATGTCCAAAGATGAAATGGGAATAAAACCTATTCCTTATAACGTACAACTAACTAGTGCCAATTTTGTTCTTGTTTTGATTCCAATTTTGTTTTTTCATATTTTTGTGTTTCATTTCATTTTATTTATTTCAAACAACTAAAAAACAAAATAAAAAAATATGAAGTCCTGGTTGCTTGCCCCAGACTCCTATAGGCACAAGCAATTCTCAGTTGATCCTGCCCTACTAATGTGCTAATACAAATGGCTGAATAAGGAAAAAACACATGAGATGGCTGCAGTCATGAGTCTTTATTGAAGCATCCTACCCTACACAACCGTGTTTCAGCAAAAGCCTTTGGCAGGGGTGTGTAGTAACCTTAAACAAAACATATAATTCAAAAAACCATACAACATAGATTAATATTGAAAATAAAATATGCACATAAAAACTCTAAATAAAAAAAAACAATTTAAAATGAATGTCAAATAAAATAATATGTATATGTGAGGGAGAAATTACTGTAGTAAAAGGGGATGTAAGAAATAACAATATAATATCCTAAAAGATGAATTAGTAAATAATATATACATAAAAAATCTAATATGGACCATAACTATATAATATACTAAAACTGAAACAATGATGTGATAAATTTAAAACAGACTGTAGGATATTAATATCACATGTACATAATAATAGACAATAAAAAGTCACAAATGAGAAATAGAAAATAAAAAGTGGAGTGCATAAAAAGAGTAATCATAACATATCTGTTAAATATAAAAAGTAAACTTACTAAGTAATGGCACAAAAGAACCTTTGATCCATATATTCAATATGGAGCATCCAAATGACATGAGAATACAAGCCACTATAAAAAAATATCACTAAGTACCAAAAAACTCCAAAATCTGGTGCTCCACAATACATAATATACATCAGGACAAGAACAGACAGACCATATATGTTCTCATTAGAAACATTTAAATGCCATTACTCAATAAGTAAATGTGATAACATCATCCTATAAAGTCCAGCATGGAGAAACGTTCAATCTCCTCATTGAGTCCAAAGGTAATAAGCAGTTCAATTTGAAAATCCAATGTTGTTGAAGACATGCCAAACACATTTCCTTATTGCCCTGAATACCAGGGGAGATACGGTCAATCACAAACTTCTCATTTCTTGCCAAGTGTGTGTATAGTCAATGCAATGTTGCACCAACAGTGCTGTCAAAGTCTGAGTAGCCAGGTGGGACTTGTGTTCAGTGAGACATGTTTTGACCATACGTCATGTCCACCTAGATTTTATTACATGGGAATACTATCACATAGATTGCCCATATGGTCTGACAATCAGTCACGTGTCTCAGATGGTATTGATGACCCGTTTTAGTATCAGTCCAACTATTAAGAGTAAACAAACTGTCACATGTAATGCACTGGCCACAAGGAGCATGAATACCATCTCAGGAAAGACTCTTCTTGCCTTACTATAAAAAAATACCAACATAAATAATATTTAATATACCCGATCATCCCAAATTACCAAAAGGCAAAGAATTCTAAAAATATCTAAGAACAAAAGGCCTGGAGGGATACAGTACTTTAAGGTATGAAAGAAATGTAGACTCACTAATATCATCAAAATGATATGTGCCTCATGAAAGATAGTATATAGTGAAAAGGAAGCAGATTTGGCATGGTATATTTTAATAGAGGGCTCAGAGAACTAGCCAGTGCAATAAGTAGATAGAGGATCTCATTTTAGGGCACTCATATGTGGCAACACTGAACTTACTTACTCAATAGGAGAGCGAGCGATCATATAAGGAAGGTACTATACTAACAGAGGAGGGGTACAATGGGACAGAGAGAGAATACTGGAGATAATGTAGCAAATAGACCCATTACCTATTTTTGGTGGGGCAACCTTCTATCTGAAGCAAGCTACGCAAGAGAACAATCCTTCACTGGTCAGCGAAAGTGAAAGGTAAAAGTGATAAAATGATAAAAAAATAAAAAGTAAAAAATAATGAAAGATGAAAAAGAAGACTGGAAGGAGGAGGGGGAGGGAGGGGAGAAGGAAGGGAGGGGCGGGGAGGGAGGGGGGAGTGGATGGGAGATGGAAGGGAAGGCAGGAGAGGGGGGGGGGAGGAGAAGAAGGGGAAGGGAGGATGGGGGTAGGGAAGGGGGAGGGGGAAAGGGCGAAGGAAGGAAAAAAGGAAGGATATGCCTTCCTTATTGGACTTTTGTGTGACTAAGATGATCCCAAGGGCCTGCAGATTAACAAAGCCCTTGGGATATTTCAGATAATCCATTCACGCTTTACTCTCCAGCCCTATGGTGTTGTAGCGAAGTGTCCACAACCAATAAAACCAGGAGTCTATTTACTAAGATTCAAGCCAGTTTATTTGTACACAGTCTCAGGCACTTGTCACATTCAAAATGGTCTGAGCCTGGAGTTCAGTAAAACAACAACTTTTATACCTTTCTTCATCAGTTCTACACAGACAAACTCCTCATTGGTCCCGATGGCCCCCTCACCCCCACCCAATGGAGATCTCTAACCGGGCTTAACACCTGTTCCCCCCGCTCAGGCCTTCCTAGCCATGGCTCAGTTTCTAGACATAATACATTCTGCTTACAAGGTCACTCCGCAGCACAGAAACTGTGTGAAAGCAAGATACTGAAATACATCTGTGAATAACATAACAAGCTCAATAGATAATTCTTGCATTCTTATCAAAGCAGTTTAAAGCAGTTTTCTACTTCTCCTGGCTTTTAGCTCTGCTCAGCTATAATATTCTAAAGTGGGGGTTGGGGACTCAGGCCTAACATACAGGCCTCTGCTACGTAACCTACTTTTACAGGCTAAAGCCTATCACATTCCCCTCTTTGATTATTCTCACCCGCAAGTGAGAAAGGGTGAGAATCAAATCACACCTATGGTACTTTAGACTAGGGTGGAGGGATCACTTTGTGGTATAGGGTTAGGGTAGTAATGCCACATAGCTAGTATCTGTGTATCTGCCTTACGTTCAACAATACTATCAATGGTTGAGTTTAACATACGCAAGCATAAGGGGAGGAAACATGGGATACATAAGCAAACAGCCACGTTCAAGAATACAATCAATACAAGTGTCTTCAGGCCGCCCATTCCTGAAAACCAAGAACCAAACCAGCCATCAAGTTGCAAGCCATGCCAGGTCTGGATTGGGACATAAGTTTGCTTTCTTATGTGATTGGCTATGTCTTCTACAATTTGCCCTTCATTATCAATCTGCAAGCAGCAGTTAGTCAAATTAAGTTTCCCACATACTCCTCCTTCAGCTGCAAGCAAGTAATCTAATGCCAAGCGATTCTGGTAAATGGCTGTACGCATCTGTGTGGCTTGTTTAGCTAACAAGGTTAGTGCTCTACTAGTTTCATTGGTTATAATTTCAACAACAGCTTGCAAACGTATAATACGGTCCAACATATACACAGGAGTGCGGTAGCCCCAAGAACCATCTTGTGCCCAGGTAGCAGGTCCATAGTAGGAAACAATTCTCTCCGGTGGCCATTCTTCAGAGGTCGTATCCCATTTGTCCCACTGGCCGATCTTCAGAGCCTCTCGTTTCTGTCGACTTTTATATGCAGGAAATCCCAATTGTTCCCCGTGGGTCAGGGGCAAGAGGAAGAAAGAAGGTCTTATGGTTCCCAAAACACACGCCCCTCTCCATTTGACAGGGAGTTTAGCATATGCTCGAGTTCCGCAAATTCAATATAGTCCAGGTGGAGCTTGCCAGGTGCTATGCGTAGCCAGACTTGTCCATATCCTGGCTAAGTGAGGAAAGATGATTAAAGGATTAGCAGGTTCTGGAGTATTGGCACCCGACCACCAAGATGTTTTCTCTGTAGTGGCATTGTAATATTTTTGGTTCAGACAGACTAACTGTCCCACTTGTGCAGTCAGTTGTGGTCCCGCTCGTGCAAAACATAGTTTACCTACTATGGAGTGGTCTAGGACCCATTCATTGGCAGTTATATGCAAATTAGTCTGGTTATACGGTATGGAGTAGTTCAGTTCTTGTGCTTCCCAAGGCCACTGGTCTCCCATCTGAGTTCCTCCACAGAAGAGACAGTCCGAGACATGGAGGCTGGAGGCCACAGCTCCAGCTAGTTCGATGAACAAATTCCGCGAAGCGTGGGGAACTACAAATTCTGCCTTCATGGCCTCATGGAAGGTATGATGTATGCGATAAGGTGAAGAAACATGAGTCGTTACATTCAGCTGGATGAATACGATGGTTCCAGGATCAGTTCCACCTCCTGCTATGCGCAGGCCAAATCGAAATCCTAGCTTCCATTGGCTGGGGTCGAAGATCTGAAGTCGTAGGGGATTGCATGCACTTTTTTTGCACTTTTCAGGCTCCAGTAAGGGTAATCTCTCCATCTTAACCTTGCGATTATCTCCAGTCTGTCCTGTAGGGCCACCAGACCAGGTGGCATAGTACACACAGTCCCACTTGGGACAGTAATAGTCTGCTTCCGATGGTTTGCTATACGCTGTTGGGGAGTGCATTCCAGTGCATATCCCCCATCTGTATGCACCTTCAGGACACATATACTTATTGTCATAGTAGTAAGCTTGTTCCCATGATCCGCACCTGTAGTAATTATTTCTGTTAATTAAGTCACAAGCATCAAAATACAGGTACGCAGGTTGGGTGGGATCAGAGAGTTGACTTGTAGCGTTGACGAGGGCTCCATCTTCATCATTCCATCTCAGTTCCAAGACATAGTAAGATGGATTCTGTCGGGGTCTGAAACAAGTACGAGTCTTTCCCTTGGTACAGACGTTCAGTTCTGTACCATTATAGATGCACTGGCTGACTATGCCAGTACAAGTATAGTAAGAGTGATAAAGTAGAGTCTGAGTGACTTGCATTCCAGTTCGGGTGGTGGTTATACAGGCTGCGCAAGGGGGCAAAGCAAGAGTGGTTCTCAAGAGTCCTAGGGCTACCGCAAGAATGAAACAACAATCAGTAAGCATCATGATCATAGTCTCTAATGATTGATAGAGGTAGGTAATGGTTGATTGAGGTAGGTGGATAATGATTGATAGAGTCTGAAATGTAAATAATGCAAAACTGGAGGACGTCTCTTTCTTTGATGTCCAGGAGCAGGTTGGCAAAGTCTTTACAATGATGGATCTTTTCTTCGCAGCGTGAGTCGCAATGGTGATGCAGGATTAGCGATCGAGGTCCAGGGGCGACTCTCAGAAACTGCTGCTGGGTTCACTCGACTGTGGTGGATCCAGGAGTCGATTTCTGCCACTTTAACGGCTGTTGGATAGGAAAACGACATATGGCCCTTTCCCATGAGGTGCCAACGGTGTCTTCTTCCACTCTTTTACCCACACCGAGGCTCCAGGCTTGAAAGGATGCAATGGCTCTGTTAGATTGATAGGCAACTGGTCCTGCACCCAGGTATGAAGGCCCTGCAAAACAGAACTTAGAGCCAACAATTCTTGCCTAGTGATTTCTGATCCAATCTGATTCATATCCCCCCTTATCCCCTGAATTATGGGCAGGGGCCTCCCATACAAAATCTCAAATGGGGATACTCCTAATGGCGTGGTGGGGGCTGAACGTATTCGGAGAAGGGCTATGGGAAGAGCTTGGGGCCACTTTAAGTGGACGTCTTGACAAAGCTTGGATAACTGAGACTTCAGGGTCCGGTTCATTCTCTCTACTTTCCCTGAACTCTGGGGTCTGTAAGCTGTGTGTAACTTCCACCGTATTTGCAGAGCATGGGCTAGCTGCTGGATTACTTGTGATACAAAAAAGGGCCCATTGTCTGACCCCATGGTCAAAGGTATTCCAAACCGGGGGATGATCTCGTGGAGCAAGGCTTTAGTGACTTCTCTGGCCTTCTCAGTTCTGGTGGGAAAAGCTTCCACCCATCCAGAAAAGGTACAGACTAGGACTAACAGGTAGTGATATCCATTTGCCCGTGGCATTTCTGCGAAGTCTATTTGAATATTACCTATGGGGGTAACTCCTACTGACTGAACTCTTGGGGGTGGGACAGGACCTTGTCGGGCGTTGTTCTTGGCACAAGTCACACATCTTCGGGCTACTGAGGTGGTCAAAGGTCCCAGCAATGAGATATAGAAGTATGGTTTCAGAGCGTTTTCCATTTTAGTTTTTCCATAGTGTGTGGCATGATGAAAGACTTGGACAAAAGCAGGGCCTAGTGCCTCAGGAATTACAGTCATACCAGGGGTTGAGCTCCCTTCGGGCGGTGGCAACACTATCCATCCAGTCTCTGATAGTTGCCCCCCTCATGTTGACAGTAATAGTCCATCTCATTCTGGGTGTATCTGGGTGTCCATGCACTAAGAGGTACTGGGAATATGGCTGCTTGAATTGTTACACTAGGGGTAGTAATTTGTCCAGCAATGGCTGCTTCTCGGGCTGAGGCATCGGCAAATCTGTTTCCTCGGGACACTTCTCCATCTCCAGTCCGATGGCCTCGACAATGCATTACAGCAACGTGTTTGGGGGCCCATACTGCTTCCAATAAAGTCAATATTTCTGGGCCATACTTGACAGACTTGCCTCACGAGGTGATCAATCCACGCTCCTTGTACAGGGCTCCATGGGCATGTAGAGTTGTGAAAGCATATTTGGAGTCTGTGTATACGTTCAGGCTGATTCCTGTTCCAATTTTGAGTGCGCGTGTGAGGGCTATCAATTCAGCCTTCTGTGCTGAGGTTCCTGGGGCGAGGGCTGACGATTCTACTACCATGTCCAGGGTCACCACTGCATAACCAGCACATCGCTGTCCTTCAATTATGAGGCTACTTCCATCCACGAAGAAAGTTTTGTCTGGGTGGCTCAAGGGGACATCAGTTAAATCTGGGCGGCTTGAGTATACGGTGTCCATTACTTCCACGCAATCATGGTCAGGAGGGTCTGGACCGGCTGGCAATAGGGTAGCTGGGTTCAGAGTTTGGCTGACACTCATTTGCAGTCGAGGATTTTCACATAGCATACTTTGATATTTCAACATTCGAGCGTTAGTGAGCCAATGGTTTCCTTTGTGTTCCATCAGGGTTAGAACAGAATGTGGTACAGTGACTTCAAGATTTTGTCCTAAGGTGAGCTTGTCAGCTTCGCTCACTAAGAGGGCTGTAGCTGCTACAGCTCTCAGGCAAGGTGGCCATCCTTTAGCAACAGGATCCAATTGTTTTGACAGGTAGGCTACAGGTCGCTGTCAAGACCCAAGAGGCTGAGTCAAGACTCCCAATGCATTTCCACTTGACTCATGGACATATAGACGAAATGGTTTCTGCACATCTGGTAGTCCCAAAGCTGGGGATGACATCAATGCTGTTTTCAGGGATTTAAATGCTTTATCTTGTTCTGGGCCCCATTCCAGGGGAGATCGTTCCATTCCCTTCGTGACTTGGTACAAGGGTTTTGCCATGAGCGCAAAATTTGGTATCCATATGCGGCAATAGCCTGCAGCTCCCAGGAAAGCCGGCACCTGTTTTCTGGTGGTGGGGGTTGGGATGCGGCATACTGCTTCCTTTCGCTCAAATTCTAATTTCCGGGTTCCTTTGGACAGATGGAACCCTAGGTATTTCACTTCTGTCTGACACAGTTGCGCCTTGGCTCTCGAGACCTTGTATCCAGCTTCATTCAAGAGGTGCAGGAGATCACTGGTAGCTTGCACACAATCCGTTTCATTGTTGGTGGCTATAAGCAAATCATCTACATATTGGAGTAAGATTCTTTTTCCCGGAGTTACAGGGTAACTTGACAGATCTTGGTTGAGGGCTGCACTGAAAATAGTGGGTGAATTCTTGAATCCTTGTGGTAATCGAGTCCAAGTGAGTTGTCCTCGTCTTCCTGTGGTAGGGTTTTCCCATTCAAATGCAAACAAAAGCTGACTAGCAGATGCCAGGCATATACAGAAAAAGGCATCTTTTAAGTCCAAAACAGTGAAATGAGTGGCTTCTGCTGGAATCAGTCCCAGGAGGGTGTAAGGATTTGGTACTACTGGATGTATGGTTTCAACTGCACTGTTCACTCGACGTAGGTCTTGCACTGGGCGGTAGTCACCCGTCCCAGGCTTCTTGATTGGGAGGAGGGGGGTGTTCCAGGGTGATTGGCATTCTCTGAGGAGTCCATATTGCAGCAATTTCTTCAGGTGGCGATGAATACTTTCAATTGCTGGTCGTGGGAGGGGATACTGACGCACATGCACTGGTTCTGCTCCTGGTTTAAGGGTGACAAGCACAGGAGCTATATTCTTTGCTAGGCCAGGTGGATTATTCTCCGCCCATACTCCAGGCGGGGCGGCAATGCTGGTAGGTATACAGGAGCTCGCTGCTTTGGATGCAGGTAAATAGAACCGCCATTCTTCTTCTCGGGGGACAGTTAACACCATCAGGCCAGCAGATTTTGAGTTTATAGTCATTTCCATTTTTCCCCCTTCAATGAAGGATATCTGTGCTTGAAGCTTTGCAAGCATGTTTCGGCCCAAAAGGGGAACTGGCCATTCAGGCATATACAGGAACTGGTGTGTTATCCTCTGTCCCCCTAGTTCACAGGCGCAGTTCTGCAGAAAAGGTCTTGTGGTTTTTGTTCCAGTAGCTCCCACAATTGTGACAGATCGAGAGGACACAGGGGCCACGAGCTTAGCTACTACTGAATGTTCGGCCCCTGTATCTACCATGAAGTCCATATGCTGGTCCCCAATCTTTAAATTGACCATAGGCTCCTGGGGACCTAGGAAGAACTTGGAGCCTGGTCTCGCCTAGTCTTCATCCATAAAATAGTCCTCGGCGGCTGCCACTCCCTCTATGGCAGCCTCTTCTTGCTGAAACTTTGCGCGCTGCATCCCCCCTCGTTGCTGGAATCGCCCCCCCGCTCTCCTCGCGCTCCCGCCTCCCCTCCAGGGGGTGGAGCTAATGTTCGGGCACTCATTCTTCCAATGTTCTTCCTCCTTACAGTAGGCGCTCCCTCGGCCCCTTCCCCATCCTCTGGCTCTTCTATTAGGATATCCTCCTCCTCGTCCTTCACCTAATGCTGCAGCAAGCAGATCCGCTTTCTTCTTCATCTTTCTTTCACTTTCTCTTTTGCATTCTTGATCATGATTCACGAATACCTTTTGTGCGACTTCCATTAACTGCGCTGAGTTCATGCCCGCAAATACTTCTAATTTCTGCAGTTTTCGTTTTATGTCTCCCTGGGACTGACTCACAAAAGCGGCATTCACCATACGCAAATTCTCCTGGGCTGCTGGGTCATATGGGGTGTAAAGTCTAAAGGCTTCAGTTAATCGTTCATAGAAAGCAGCTGGACTTTCATCTGGGCGCTGAAGAACGTCCGCTACTTTCCCAACATTCATAGCTCTCTGGCCTCCCTTCTTCAGGCCCTGCAGTAAGGCCTGGAGGAATCGGGCGAGAGCCTTCTCTCCATCTGCACTATTTGGGTCCCACTTTGGATCTTTGTTTGGGAAATCTACAGCTGCTGCCTGTTGGGGATTTAGGTCTCTCCCGTCTTCAGGGTTCTCTTCCAGCCATCGAGTGGTTGCTCGCACTATCCGTGCCCGCTCTTCAGTAGTAAAGAGGGTAGCCAAGAGCTGGCGGCAGTCAGACCAGGTAGGCTGGTAGGTCTGCATAATACTAGACATCAATTCTGTCAACTCTTGGGGTTTCTCAGTATAGGAGGCATAATGTGTTTTCCAATTTAATAAATCTGTTGTGGAGAAGGGCACATAAACTAGACTGGTCGGTCCGACCACAACCTGACCCCCCTATTACAATAGGTAATCCTGGGACCTGCCGCAGTGGCATTTGGCGAACTTCTCTCGAGCCCGCTGTCCTTCTTCTAAGGGTGTAACGCAGATTTGCGGACCCGGTGGTAGTTTTGCTGCTAGTGCTGGTGCTTGGACTAATGGGCGACACTGGACTGGCATCTGACCCTCCGCCGGCAGATCCTTCAGGGGATGATAGTTCCGTTGCAGAGCTCTGCTCAGGACTAGGGCTCCGACTTTGGGGAAGGGGGTGGTCCTCGGGTGGTGGTGGAGGTGGGTGATCGGGTGGGGGTACCTCAGCTGGAGGTACTCTTTCCACTTCTGGCTCTACTCGGGGTACTTGTGGAGCTGACGGGACTGGAGTATACAGAAATGTGGGTGGATAACCCGGGACCTCTGGAGGCTCTGGGGCTGCATAAATAGGGGGCTTTTCTTTCTTAGCAGGGACTCCCGTAGCAGTCGCTAACATAATTCTACACTGCCCCTCACGGCAACGCTTCATCCAAGGGGGTTGTTTCTCACAAATATCTAGCCAGGAGTCTATATAGGAAAACTGTTCGGGACCATATCTGCGCACCACCTGGTGCACACGGGAAACAATTTGAATATCAAAAGTACCTTCTGGTGGCCACATGGCGTTCAGCGCCGGCCACACCCTACTACACAATATTTCTAAGCGGGTCGGTGTCATTTTTACCCCATAATCACCACTAAATCCCTTCTTAAAATTTGTGATCATACAGTTCAGCGGAGTTTGTACGGACTCCGCCCCTCCCATTATGACGTATGATGTACAAGACAGCAAACAGAAGGGATGGGTAGGATGGCTGCGGGTAAGGGGTCCGCACAGCTCACAGAACAATAAGGGGGACAAACACCGAACGCTTCCTCCTTTTCGCGACCTGGGCGCAGTCGCCCGGCCAGGAACTGCGCTACTTAGGAGTCCGCTCTCGCTTGGTCTGTATTGCAAGACCTCTCAAGCACACATCACACAACCAAACATGCTAGCATTTCCCAAATTCCAAATTCCCGGGCTAACTGACTAAACCAAAATTAACCAAACCGAAAGGGTCAGTGGCTTTGCCCCGCGCATACTCATGCAGGGCAACTAGGACCGCCCTGGGAGTTGATCAGACTCCCTTTACCTTTACCATACCATATTAGTCTCGAGACATTCCCAGAGCTAACTGACTAAGAACCAGAAAAATCATTACTCACCGGATCCGGTAGCTTATGCGCTGTGCAACCAAACCCTCCTTGGGTTGAATCCTGGACTCCCCTCAGGATTCGAGGTGTTGGCCGGTCGGACCCAGTAAGCCGCTGAGGCGGGGCGGAACCCTCCAATGCAAGGGGACCGGCGGTGCCTGGGATCCTCTCCGCTGTCGTTCGGCCGCGGTTCCAGCCGGACCAAACCTGGAGGCGGTAATACGTGGTAGTATTCACTTGCACACCATTCACGTACCCCACCTTCCCGGCCAATGCACCAGGAATATGTTGTAGCGAAGTGTCCGCAACCAATAAAACCAGGAGTCTGTTTACTAAGATTCAAGCCAGTTTATTTGTGCACAGTCTCAGGCACTTGTCACATTCAAAATGGTCTGAGACTGGAGTAAAACAGCAACTTTTATACCTCTCTTCATCAGTTCTACACAGAAACTCCTCATTGGTCCCGGTGGCCCCCTCACCCCCACCCAATGGAGATCTCTGACCGGGCTTAACACCTGTTCCCCCCCGCTCAGGCCTTCCTAGCCATGGCTCAGTTTCTAGACATAATACATTCTGCCTTACATTCTGCTTACAAGGTCACTCCGCAGCACAGAAACTGTGTGAAAGCAAGATACTGAAATACATCTGTGAATAACATAACAAGCTCAATAGATAATTCTTGCATTCTTATCAAAGCAGTTTAAAGCAGTTTTCTACTTCTCCTGGCTTTTAGCTCTGCTCAGCTATAATATTCTAAAGTGGGGGTTGGGGACTCAGGCCTAACATACAGGCCTCTGCTACGTAACCTACTTTTACAGGCTAAATCCTATCACAATGGAATGCACTACCCAACAACAACGAGAAATAAAAGACCTAACAATGTTCAGGAAACACCTCAAGACTTTCCTCTCTGCAGAATATTACCAACCCACAATGGAAACCTAAATATATAAGAAACCTTCCTCTCACATAACTCCCGCTTATCTCCCTGCACAGCCATGACACTGGAGAGAAATGCAAAACAATGTAACATTAATAGCTCACACCACTTAATTATAAATATATTGATGCAAATAGTTGTAGTAACTCCACAGCACTCTAAGGCCTGATCACTATGGGGCTCATTCCATCAGAAATGTACAGCCCCTCTGTGCGTCCGGTCGGAACTGGACATACAGAAAGGTTCACGATTCTGATACTGCGGGCCACGTCTAGCCCCGTGAGATCAGAATTGTGAATAGGCCTGCATGTGCAGGCTGGGACTGCAATTCAGCCTGGCCTGCATGTACAGGCCTGTCCCCAGCTAACTCAGTCAGGGTTCTACAATAGAGCCGCGGCACCATGGCGTCCGGTTGCCATGGCACTGCAGCTCCATTGTAAAGTTGTGATCCACAACACTGGCACAGAAAAATGCTTTCCCTTTAGCCCAACCCAGGATCCGGCCTCCCAAGGCCAGGGTCGGGTTGTGGGGAAGTTCCTCTGCCTCCTGCCACCTCTTTTGAGCCCCAGGCCACTGTCCCCTGAAAGATCAGGGAACTTACTCCACCTCAAAGGTGGAATAAGTTCCCCGTCTAAGCCATCGGCCGTGGACGTACAGGGCTGACAACCGCCCACCGCCTGCCCTGCCTCCACCCCCAATCCACCCCTTCCCCGCCCCTGTCTAACCTTCCCATACAACCAGTGGGGAAGTTAGACACCAGCGGGAAGGGCATGAATAGCGGTGATGGATGTCCATTTGTGACACAGAATAACCCTCTATCTAAATATTGTTAGAATATTGATTATTGTTATGGTTTAATATGTGTCATGTTCCTTGTAAACCGCCAAGAGCAGTATGTTATTATGTTCTCTATAAACTGCCTTGAATGGAGGAGTAGCCTAGTGGTAGAGCAACTGTCTAGTACCCAGAAGATCAAGGGTTCAATTCCCACTGGCATGCCTTGTGACCTTGGGCAAGTCACTTTACCCTCCATTGCCTTGGAAGAAAAGGCTGGCAATCTGCTTCTGGTGATACAATGCCAAGAAAACCCAGAAGTAGCTTGTATTGGGTCAAGCAGTGATATCCTGGGTCCCTTTTTAATAATAGTAACATAGTAAATGACGGCAGATAAAGACCAGCATGGTCCATCCAGTCTGCCCAGCAATATGGCAAGAGTAGGTGCACCTGTCACTCTGTGCAGGCCACCCCTCCCCATGTCTCTGTCTTGGGGTAGACCCACCACTCCATATAGGACACCCCTATTTGTTGAGAAGTTAGATGCTTCAGTTTATTTTGTTTTTATCCTTTTTCTGTAAAGGGATCCGCTGTGCTTGTCCCATGCTGTTTTGAATTCTGTCACCGTGTTTTCCCCCACCACTTCCATCGGGAGAGCATTCCAAGCATCCACCACCCTTTCAGTGAAAAAATATTTCCTGACATTGCCTTTCAATTTTCCACCTTGCAGCTTCATGTTATGCCCTCTAGTTTTGCAGCTTCTCCATCTTTGGAAGAGGTTTGTTTGTTCATCATTCCTCTTTAAGTATTTAAAGGTCTGAATCATATCTCCCCTATCCCTCCTCTCCTCCAAAGTGTACATATTTAGGTCTTCAAATCTCTTCTCATAAGGTTTCTTACACAGGCTCCAAATCATTTTGGTCGCCTTCCTCTGAACAGTTTCTAGTCTTTTTACATCTTTTGCAAGATATGGTCTCCAAAACTGAACACAAGTGAGGCCTCACCAGCGACCTGTACAGTGGCATAAGTACCTCCTCCTTTCTGCTGGTAATCCCTCTTTGTATGCAGCCCAATATCCTCCTGGCTTTTGCCACTGCCTTGTCGCACTGTTTTGCCACCTTGAGATCATCAGAGATAATCACACCAAGGTCTTTCTCCTGAACCATGCACACCAACCTTTCGCCCCCTCTCGCGTACATTTCCCTTGGATTTCTGCTACCTAAGTGCATGACACTGCACTTTTTCGCATTAAATCGTAATTGCCAAGCATTAGACCATTCTTCCAGCTTTTGTAGATCTTTCCTCATGTTATCCACTCCCTTGGGGGAGTCCACTCTGTTGCAAATTTTTGTCTCATCTGCAAAAAGACAGACTTTTCCATTCAGTCCTTCAGCAATATCACTCACAAATGCATTGAACAGTGCCGGGCCCAGGACCGGACCCTGGGGCACCCCGCTAATCACCTTCCCTTCATCCGAGTGAGCTCCATGTACTATCACCTTCTGTCGTCTGTCAGTCAACCAATTTCTAATCCAGTTTACCATCTTGGGACCCATCCCCAAGCTACTGAGTTTATTGACAAACCTCCTATGAGGAACAGTATCAAAGGCTTTGCTGAAATCCAGGTAGATGACATCCATCGCATGCCCCTGATCTAGTTCCTTGGTCACCCAGTCAAAGAACTCAATCAGATTTGTTTGGCAAGACCATACTTCAGTAAAACCATGTTGCCTCGGATCTTGCAACCTGTTGGTTTTGAGAAAGTTCACTATTCGCTCTTTCAGGAGCGTCTCCATTACTTTTCCCGCCACCGAGGTAAGGCTCACGAGTCTGTAGTTTGACACTTCTTCCCTGTCACCACTTTTGTGTATAGGTATGACATCAGCCATTCTCCAGTCCTGAGGAACCTCTCCTGTTTCCAAGGATCTGTTGAATACATCCTTTAATGGCCCTGCAAGAACCTCTCTGAGCTCTTTCAGTATCCTGGGATGTATCCCATCCGGTCCCATGGCTTTGTCCACTTTCAGTTTAGCAAGTTGTTCCAACACCTCATCTTCTGTGAATGGTTTGGTATCTACTTCATTCCCATTTTTATATTTGGGAGTCACAGCTGGTCCATCTCCAGGATTTTCTTTAGTAAAAACAGAGCAGAAGTATTTGTTTAGCAATTTCGCTTTTTCTATGTCACTTTCCACGAGTCCTTTCCCAGCACTTCTGATTCCTGCAATTCCAACTCTGATCTTCTTCCTTTCCCGAATATACCTGAAGAAAGTTTTGTCGCCACCCTTAACATCTTTAGCCATCTTTTCCTCTGCCTTTGATTTTGCTATCCTTATTTTCTTTTGACTCTTTGAGTTTGATCCTGTATTCATTTCTGTATTCTTCTGTTTGCAAGCTTTTGAATTTTGCGAAAGCTGTGTTTTTTGCCTTTATTTGAGCAGCCACTTCTTTGGAAAACCAAATAGGTTTCCTTCTCCTCTTGTTTTTGTTTATCTTTTTTACATATTTGTCTGTTGCCCCTTTTAGTTTAGCCATTGCAATTCCACTTCCCTTATCTCCTTCCACCCTATCTTCTCCTCCTTTAGGTACTCGGCCATTTTATTGAAGTCAGTGTTTTTGAAGTTTAGGACTTTGAGCTTGCTATGTTTGGCCTGTACCTTGGCTTTTATCTCAAACCACACTGTGTGATGATCGCTGTTGCTCACAGGGGCACTCACGCAGACATTCGACACACTATCACTGTTGGTGAGCACTAAATCCAGCATTGAGCTTTCCCTGGTTGGCTCCATGACCATTTGTCTAAGTGATGCATCTTGAAGAGCATCTACAATTTTTTTGCTTCTTTCCAGATGTTTGTTTATGCAATTTCTTGATATACCACCCAGGCTGAAGGGCATCAGAGTGGTTTACAATCACTATAAGCAGGTACTGGATACAGTCCCTCGTCCCCAGAGGGCTCACAATCTATGTGTACCTGGGTCAAAAGAGGGTTAAGTGGCTTGCCCAAGGCCACAAGGAGTGCCTATAGGACTAGAAACCCCAGTCCCTCCAGCCTGAGATTGTTGTCCCCAGGTGGGAATTAGAACCCCTGGCCCTCCGGCCTGAGATACCTTGTCCTAACCACTAGGCCACTCCTCCCACCCAGATGTGCAGAAGGAGTAATCCAATCCACATCAGGTAGATTAAAGTCACCCAAAATGATCTCTTCCCCCTTTGTGGCTATCTTGGCAATATCTATAATCAAATCGTTATCTATCTCTTCAATTTGAATCGGAGGTCTGGAGACTACAGCAGTATGGATGACATTGCCATCTCCTCTTTCCAACGCAATCCAGAGCGCTTCTTCTTTTCCCCATGTCCCTTGCATTTCAGTAGCTTTAATATTGCTTTTGACATACAAGGCTACTCCTCCTCCTTTTCCATTTTCTCTGTCTCTTCTGAATAGATTATAGCCAGCTATGGCTATATCCCAATCAGGTGATTCATTAAACCATGTTTCTGTTGTTGTTGTTGTTAAGTGCCGTCGAGTCGGAATCGACTCATGGCAACCCTCTGGATAGCTATCCTAAATTGTGTTCGGTCTTCAGTCAGGCGGCTCATTGTTGACAGACTGGTACCCGTAGCTGCTGTTATTGTATCGATCCATCTCATTGCTGGCCTTCCTCTTTTGCGTTGATCTTCTATCTTGCCAAGCATGATGTCTTTCTCTAATGATCTCTCTCTTCGCATGATGTGTCCAAAGTATGAAAGTCGAAGTCTTGTCATCTGAGCTTCTAAAGAAAGCTTAGGTTTGATCTCCTCTAGTACTGACTGGTTTGTTCTTCGGGCAGTCCATGGTTTACACAGTATTTGCTGCCAGCACCATAATTCAAAGGCATCAGTTTTCTTCCTGTCTGTCTTTTTCACTGTCCAGCTTTCACATCCATATGATGTTATTGAAAATACCATGGCTTGAACAAGTCGAATCTTTGTATGGAGAGAGACATCTCTGCTCTTGAGAATCTTATCTAGGTCTTTCATAGCCATTTTGCCAAGAGCAATGCGTCGTTTGATTTCTTGACTGCTTGTTGCTTCTTTATTGATAGTTGATCCAAGTAGGTTAAAGTTGTTCACAGTTTCAATTTCTTCTCCTTCAACGATGAACCTGTTGATTATGCCAGTTGTCATGATCTTTGTCTTCTTTACATTAAGGTGCAGGCCCATTTTGAGACTATGTTCTTTGATTGTGAGAAGCAAATGTTTCAGATCATCTTCACTTTCATCCAGGAATGTAGTATCATTGGCATAGCGAAGGTTGTTGATGAGTCTTCCACCAATCTTCACACCTCTGTTGTCTTCATACAATCCTGCTTCTCTGATGATTTGTTCTGCATATAAATTAAACAGGTAGAGGGAAAGTATGCAGCCTTGTCTTACACCTTTGCTTATTTTAAACCATTCTGTTTCTCCTTGTTCCGTTCGAACTGTTGCTTCTTGATCAATGTACAGATTGCGCAAGAGAACGATCAGGTGTTCTGGTATACCCATGCTTCTTAATGTGGCCCAGAGTTTCTCATGGTTTACACAGTCAAAAGCCTTGCTATAGTCAATAAAGCACAAATAGATATCCTTTTGGTATTCTTTAGTCTTTTCAAGGATCCATCTCACATCCGCAATGATGTCTCTCGTTCCTCGCCCTTTCCTGAACCCTGCTTGCACTTCAGGTAGTTCTTGTTCCAGGTATGGTTGTAGTCTCTTTTGAATAATCTTCAGTAGAATCTTGCTGGCATGTGGGATCAGAGTGATTGTTAGGTAATTTCCACAGACAATTGGATCACCTTTCTTTAGTATTGTATAAACACAGATCTTTTCCAGTCAGTTGGCCATGATGTTGTCTTCCATATTTCTTGGCAGAGCATTGTAAGTATGGTAACAGCTGCATCAGATTGCTGCAATACTTCTATAGGAATGCCATCAATGCCTGGTGCTTTGTTCTTTGATAAGGCTTTCAATGCTGCTTCAACTTCTTCTTTCATCACCAATGGTTCCCGATCATAAGGTACAGGTTGAAACGGCTGTTGGTCCTCTTGATCTTTATCATATAAAAACTCTGTATATTCCTTCCACCTTTTCTTGATCTTCTCAGCATCATTCAACATAGAACCTTGAGCATCTTGTAACATTCCAATTCGAGGCTGGAACTTTTTCTTTAACTCTCGTAGCTTTAGGAAAGCCGATCTTGTTCTTCCTCTAATAGTTTCTGCTTCTATTTCCTTGCATGCGTCGTTGTAGTACTTTTCCTTGTCCTGTCTTGCTGCACGTTGGAAATCTCTGTTGAGTTCTGCGATTGTCTTTCTTTCTCCTCTGGCTTTAGCTTCTCTGCGTTTCTGGGCAATTTTCAGAGTTTCTTCCATCGTCCATTTTGGCCGTTTTTGCTTTTTCACCTTTTGTAGAGACTTCTCGCTTTCTTCCAACACAACCTTCTTGATGTCATTCCATAACTCTTCCGGAGCTCTGTCATTTGTATCTAAAGCAGCAAATCGATTTTGCAGGCAGTCTTTAAATTCCAGTGGTATATTCTCAAGGTCATATTTTGCTGCATTCATGAGTGGTTTGCTCTTTTTCAACTTTAGCTTGAGTTTGTATACTAGTAGTTGATGATCTGTACCACAGTCAGCTGCAGGTTTTGTCTTTGTTGATGTTATAGAGCTTTTCCATTGTTGACTTCCACAGATGTAGTCAATTTGATTTTTATACAATCCATTGGGTGAAATCCATGTGTACAGTCGCCGCTTGTGTTGCTGGAAGAAGGTGTTTGAGATGAATAGATCGTTGGTCTTGCAGAATTCTATCAATCTTTCTCCAGCTTCATTTCTGTTGCCAAGTCCATATTTTCCAACTACTTTGCCTTCTTCTTTGTTGCCAACCTTTGCATTCCAGTCACCCATGACTATCAGGATATCCTGTTTGCATGTTCTGTCAATTTCAGCTTGTACTTGTTCATAGAACTCTTCAATTTCATTCTCTTCTGCAGCTGCTGTTGGGGCATATACTTGAATTATAGTTGTGTTGATAGGCAATCCTCGTAGACGAATAGAGATTAAGCGTTCGCTGACTGCATTGTATTTCATTACAGTTCTTGCAAGTTTCTTCTTTATTATAAATGCAACACCATTTCTTCTTTGTCTTTCATTTCCAGCATAGTAGACCATGTGATCATCTGATGCAAAGTGCCCGATACCAGTCCATTTCAGTCCATTTCAGTTCGCTGACACCCATTTCATTCTTGACCACCTCCAACTTCCCTTGGTTCATGCTTCGTATGTTCCATGTTCCAATGTGTAAGACATCTTTACAGCTTCTGACTCTCATTTCATGTGCAGCTACATCAGCAATCAGACTTCCCGAGGGCTTTGATCCAACCACATCATAAATGCTGGCTTTACTCTGAAAAGTCTTCAGCTCTTCCCTAGTAGCTAGTTGAGTGCCTTCCGACCTGGGGGTCTCATCTTCCAGCACCATAGCACAATTTGTTTTGTTGTAACTATCCATTGGGTTTTCATGGCAAGATACAGAAGTAGATTGCCGGGCCTTTCTTCCGCGCAGTTTAAGTTTGGTGTTGTTGCCGTTTTCACAAAAATGTGATCCTCCGCCGTCAACACTATCCCATTCTGCTGCTGCCCAGATGGGTGGTTTGTCTTGGTCTGGCACCTCAGCTGAGACCTGTCCGTCTTGGGAGACCCTGCCAGTAGTTAAACTACCGATAGTTTAGCTCTCAGCATCACTGATGCACGCAAGCCCTCACAGCACGAAAAGCTGCAAACCAAGTGAGAGCATGTTTCTGTAATGGCCAAAATGTCCAAATCCATTTCCACCATTAGGGCTTCCAGGTCTGGAACTTTGTTGGCTAAGCTTCGAGCATTTGTGCTCATTGCTTTCCAGCATTTACCTGGCTTGTGTGTATTTTACATTGATTTTGTTCTGCCCACATCTTCTCACTTGTTTTTGATGTGTGGTTTAAAAGTGTGGCTGTTTCTGATGTTCTGCTTTTGCAGGGGGTGGCGTGCAGGTCTTGATCTTCCACATCCGTCACCCCCTTTTCCTAGTTTAAATGCATATCCACATACTGCCTGAATTTTTCACTTAAGATTCTTTTCCCTGCGACAGAGAGATGCAGTCCATCAGCACAGTATAGTCTCTTGTTAATCCATCTGTTTCCCCAGTCGCCAATAAATCTGAATCCTTCTTGTTTGCACCAGGTCTGGAGCCATGTATTAAAGCTGTTAATGCGATGCAGCCTTTTTGTCCCCTTACCAAGAACAGGCAGAACCTCTGAGAATGCAACAGTGCTAACAATGGGCTTGAGTTTCTCTCCCAGAGAATGGAAGTCCTTTTGGACTGTAGAGACACTGTTTCTAGCCAAATCATTTGTGCCCAAGTGGATAACAACATCAGGTTTGGAGTGTTCGCTTTTTGCGCTAAGTACTTCAACAATTTGGTTTGTATTCCTGCTGGCTGTCGAGCCTGGTAGGCACATGACTATCTTTTCTCCTTTGAGCTGTGTTCCCAAGTTGGTGCCTCTGATGATGGAATCTCCAATTAGTAGTAGTTTTCTGTTTGGTAAGGTTTTCTTCATATTTGGTGCTTTAGCAGGAGATTGGGCATTGTCTGACTCATTTAAGGGCCCTTCAGTTTCATTGGATTGAGCATCCTCATTAGCCAAGGCAGAGAAGGCATTATGCAGGGATATCTCTTGATGTATAGGATGTCTCTGCGTTACAGGTCACAATCTTCCAGAACCCACTGTGATCCATTTGTTCCTGGGGTGTTTGATTCTTTGTGGGAACGATGGTGGACTTTGTTCAGTTTGTATCCTAGAAGAGGTGTGTTTCATTGCAGCTATTTTCTCCCTCAGTAGAGTCACTTCTTTATGCATGGCAGCTAGGTCTTTCCTTAGTAGATTCAGTTCATCATGCATGACAGCTGATCTGAGGCACATAGGACAAGCTCTTAAGCTCCAAATGATTTGTCTTGAAATAAAAGTACCGCAGTTATTGCACTGAATACTCGACATGTTGGTTAAGCAGTCCCAGAAGAGGAAGAAGAAGAAGAAAAAAGGATGAAGAAGATGTGGACTTTTAACCCAAGTAAGAAAGGTTAGATGGCACTTATGTGACCACTATAAAGGCAAAGTAGCCCCTGGGGTGGGCGGCGTGAGGGGTAGGGTGGGCGGGAACCTAAGTGTCTCTGGTGAGTAGGCTGTTCCTGAACCGTGGGCACACACCGATATCTGATGTAAGTCTATACAAGGAAAGCAGTCCAAATGCCCCCAAGCTTAGTCTAAAACCACAGTTAAAAGCTATATTAGTAATCCCCCTAAAAATCAACAGTTAGAATTTATAGTAATCCCCCCAAAAATCAACAGTTAGAATTTATAGGTTTAAGCCAGTAGAGAAAATAGAAAGGTTTGTTCTTAGCGTAATGGAGGCTTCTCAGCTTCTGCAAAACTGGCTCAGACCAGTGTCAGGCCAGGTGTGCAATGCTCCAAATCAGCTCCTCCCTGGGAATAGGGTTTCACCAACCAGTTCAGCAGGGAAAAAACCTAGTTAACTCTCAATCTGCCACACACATAGATATCTGATGTAAGTCTATACAAGGAAAGCAGTCCAAATGCCCCCAAGCTTAGTCAAAAACCACAGTTAAAAGCTATAATAGTAATCCCCCCAAAAATCAAGTTAGAATTTATAGTAATCCCCTCCGAAAATCAACAGTTAGAATTTATAGTAGTCCCCCCAAAAATCAATAGTTAGAATTTACAGGTTTAAGCCAGCAGAGAAAATAGAAAGGTTTGTTCTTAGCGTAATGGAGGCTTCTCAGCTTTATGGACCGTTCCTCCAGGAATTTGTCCAAACCTTTTTTAAACCCAGTTACACTAACAGCTTTTACTACATCCTCCGTTAACAAATTCCAGAGTTGGATTACACGATGAGTTAAAATATATTTTCTTTTATTAGTCTTAAATAGTTTACCATGTAGTTTCATTGCATGTCTCCTAGTCTTCCTATATTCTGATAACGTAAACAATCGATCTACGTTTACCTGTTCCACTCCGTTCATTTATTTATTGACTTCTATCATATCTCTTCTCAGCCGTCTCTTTTCCAGGTTAAAGAGCCCTAACCTTTTTAGCCTTTCTTCATAGGAGTATCCTTCCATCCCCTTTACCATTTTGGTGGCTCTTCTCTGAACCTTTTCTAATAACGCTATATCCTTTTTAAGATACGGCGACCAAAACTGCACACAATATTCAAGGTGCGTTCGCACCATGGGACGATACAGAGGCATAATAATATCCTTTGTTTTATTTTCCATTCCTTTCCTTATGATACCTAGCATTCTATTTGCTCTCTTGGCCGCCGCTGCACACTGGGCAAAGGGTTTTAACATGTTATCCACAATGACGCCTAAATCTTTTTCCTGGGTGGTAGTTCCTAATGTGGAACCTTGCATTTGTAACCATAGTTTGGGTTGTTCTTCCCTAGGTGCATAACTTTGCACTTGTCCACATTAAATTTCATTTGCCATTTCGATGCCCAGTCTTCCAATTTATCAAGATCCTCTTGCCCAAATTTCCACAATCCTCATGGGTTTTAACAACTTTAAATAGTTTTGTGTCATCTGCAAATTTGATAACCTCACTCGTTATTCCCATTTCCAGGTCATTTATGAATATGTCAAAAAGCAGCGGACCCAGCACCAATCCCTGGAGTACACCACTATTCTCCTTTCTCCACTGGGAAAATTGGCCATTTAGCCCTACCCTCTGCTTTCTATCTTTTAACCAGTTCCTGATCCACAATAGTACACTACCTCCTATCCCATAACTCTTTAGTTTTGCCAAAGGTCTCTGATGAGGGACTTTATCAAAGGCTTTCTGAAAGTCCAAATACACTATATCAACCAACTCACCTTTGTCTATCTGTTTATTCACGCCTTCAAAAAAACATAACAGATTAGTAAGACAAGATCGTCCTTATCTAAAGCCATGTCAGCTGTCTTCCATTAGGCCATGACTATCTACATGCTGAGTAATTTTGTTCTTTATGATGGTTTCTACCATTTTTCCTGGTACTGACATCAGGCTCACTGGTCTGTAGTTTCCCGGATCACCCCTGGAAACCTTTTTAAAAATTGGCTTTACATTGGCGATCCTCCAATCTTCAGGAATTACAGATGATTTTAATGATAGTTCACAGATTACTAATAGCACGTCTGCAATCTCATATTTCAGTTCTTTCAACACCCTTGGATGTATACCATCCGGTCCAGGTGATTTGCTACTCTTCAGTTTATCAAATAGCTGTAATACATCTTCCCTGTGTAGTGATATTTCTTTCAATTCTTCTGCAGTATCACCTTTAAATACCACTTCAGTCATAGGTAACATCCCTACATCTTCCTCAGTAAAGACCGAAGCAAAGAAGTCATTCAGTCTCTCCGCTATAGCCTTGTCCCCTCTTACTGCCCCTTTTACCCCTCTATCATCTAATGGACCAACTGACACTCTTACAGGTTTTTTTGCTACGAATGTACTTGAAAAAGTCTTTTATGCATTTTTTCTTCCACAGCAAGTTTCTTCTCAAATTCTCTCTTTGCCTGCCTTATCAATGCCTTGCATTTAACTTGCCAGTGCTTGTGCTGTTCCCAGTTTTTGTCATTTGGCTCTTTTTTCCATTTCCTGAAAGATGCTTTTTTGACAACAACAGCCTCTCTGATCTCACCTTTAAATCATGCTGTCAGTTTTTTGGACTTCCTTCCACTTTTCTTAAAGCGTGGAATACAGCTGGTCTGGGCTTCCAAGATATTATTTTTAAACAACACCCAAGCTTGATGTAAGTCTTTAACATTTGCAACTGCTCCTTTTAGTTTTTCTTAACTATTTTCCTCTTTTTATCATAGTCTCCCTTTCGAAAGTTAAAATGTAGTACTGTGGATTTCATTACCATACCTCATCCCTTAATTAAATCAAACATGATTGTGCTATGATCACTATTGCCAAGTGGCTCCAACAGTTCTAGCAACACTCTCGGATGTATAACATCCAGTCCAGGTGATTTGCTACTCTTTAGTTTATCAAATAATTATAATACATCTTACCAGTTTATCAATATTTCTTTCAATTCTTCCCATACATCACCTTTAAATACCATTTCAGTAATGGGTAACTTCCCTATATCATTTTCAGAAAAGCCTGAAGAAAGGAATTCATTCAGTCTGTCCGCTATGGTCTTGTCCCTTCTTAGTGCCCTTTTTACCCCTCTATCATCTAATGGTGCAACTGACTTTGTCATAGATTTTTTTGCTACTAATGTACTATTTAAAAATGCTAGCCACTGTGGGTAAATATAATCTGGACATTCAGATTATATTTACCCACAGCTGGATAGTGGCTGCCTTTGAATATCCAGATTATGGGGTCACTCTCTGGAGTGTCACCACTAATATCCAAATAGTGGCAATGTTCAGCCGCTATTCATATAATTTATACAGATATCACTTAAAAACATCTTTATTGCCATCCTATGTTAGCTAGGTAGTTATCTGGATAGTGGTGCTAAAAATTACCGCTAACTGGATAAACCCTGTGTGCTCCCTGACTCTGCCCCAGCAGTATGTTAATAGTGCCAAGGTGGTCTGTAATGATATTCAGCCACACTGTGTATCTGTCTCAGTGGCATCTGCTATCCAGATAAATACTTTTCAATACTGGCCCCTGTGTGTATGTCACAGAAAGTTAAGGATTGCATTTTCCTAGTGCCTACTTTTATATGCGTACACACCAGGGTAATTTTAAAAGTGCCTGCTTGAGTATTTAAAACACTATTCTATATGCTCAAGCCACTTATAAATTGACCCCCAAAGTGTCAGTACCAATCAGTTATTCTGTTTAGCATATGGAAAATGAGAAGACCTTCAATTATCAAGAAATGCAATCATAGAATAGGAAAACTTGGGCAAAAATAGACGTAAATTATCCCATTTGCATTGGGCACTATTGGCTTGATATGCACCTTTATGTTTCTTTTTCCTAGTACACTCTATCAACTCCAATAGGCACCTCAGATACAATGCAAATGTTCACCCCCTTTTCATGTGGTCCACGCAGTTTGTCAGACGGATGCCTGGGTGAGAATGTTCACAGTCTTGGCAAAGGCATATATCAATATGATTTGCAAGGGATTGTGGGAAATGCAGTCCATTCACACCAGGCACAGCCGCTCACAATAATTAGTTGTGCTTGAGTGTAAAGCCAATAAGATATTTATTTATGGGGTTTTTTCTCCCAACACAGATATGCTTGGTAGCACATAAAACAGGATACTTGCTTTCAGTGTTAAACTTAGAAAAACAAAATCAGGAAAACAACAGCTGAACTTGTCAGGAAATCAAATCAAAAGAATAAAGACCTGGTTGGTAACAAACTGGTCTTTGTAGGCTCTAGCTAATATTTTCCTTCTTAGCAGTGCTTTAATCAACAAACAAAACCCACAAAGAAGGGAAAAACTGTTCTTTTCAGGTTAACTTCTTATATCTTCACACATAGACTCAAAAGTGATTTCCTCAGAGCTCACAAGCAATTAGGTAAGGCTCAATTGCTAGCAGTTATCCAGCTGAAACCCCTTAGCTGGCTTGCTTTCTACTGCGTGGCTCAAATCCTATTCAGGAGCTTTTCTGAGTAGATTAAAGAACAAGTTTGTATTTCTTTGTGATGGTTGTTGTACTTTGTAACAGTAAATTACCAAAGGAGTTTAGACAAAGAGCAATCCATGTATTCACAGCCTGCATCTGCAACCCCTCCCCCTTCTTCAACAATCATGGGTTCAATATCATGGATTGGTACAGAGGAATTTCTCAATGGAGCACTCTCAGGTGAATATTTGTTTCCCTGCTGTCTTTCAAGGGTATAGCTAGGGCATAGATCAGTGTTCATACCTGAGCTTCCATTGCTGTTAGAGTTCCTCTCTAAATAGCCTGGCCAGTATGTAGTCCAGTTCTTATGTCCAGCCTTCCAATCCAGATCCCTGGACACTGGATCTCTCTTCACATACCTTCTGGCACGGGTCCTAGGGTCCCTTCCAAGTGCAGCCGTCTCCCTCACAGGTACTGTCTGGAGATTCCTAGCTCTGCAGCACCACTCCTCTGGTTTTCCCCAGTCCAATGGTGTATGCTGGCCTTTTGAATGTCTCCCAGTATACGTTCTGCTCTGGACTCCTTTAGACCTCCCAAATGCTTTTCTCTTCTTTCTTCCAAAGGGGCTCTTGCCCTCTCTGTCCGTCCGCACTGGCTTCTGCTTCTGATGATCCTCCAGATGATGAAGACCTCCAAGCTGAGGATATCCAAGCTGATTCTGAGGATGAGGATGATTCTTTGTAGAATAAACTCTACCTTTATTCTGCTTAGATGAGTGCTCCACCGTAGCACAGCGCAGCTGTGCTGAATCAGGCCCTGCCCTTTGAGATGAGTGCTTGGGGATTACCTCATAGCCCTCCTGATTGAACACACATTTCCCCACTTCAGCTCCTCTAATGGCTGTTGGAAACCTGGTGCATTCTGGGACTGCTAGTCTTTTATGGAAAAATTCTGTTTTCTTATTTCTACCAGAACTGACAGATTGCTTGTTCAGAGTCACTTCACCTTTTCTATAGCTCCTTCCTGAGCTATGATAAGCTTCCTTATCACATACCCCCCTGCTTAAGTTATTACGGACTGGTTTGACTGGTGAAACTTCTTTCCTACAGTCCGTAATACCTACGAGAGTGTTATCTTTTTGAAGCTCACTTACTTCCTGACTGGCTTCAGAGTCATTATTATTTACAGGCCTCTCCTTCCAAGACTTAAGTACATTAATATGGTAGGTCTGCCTACGCCCTCTTGCATTTTCTACCATATAAGACACTGGGCTCACTTGTTTAACAACCTTCCATTTCCCTTTCCACTGTACTTCAAATTTTGGAGCAGTACCTGCTACTTGAACCAAAACCTTTTCACCAATGCTTAATTGGTGGCTTTTGGCCTTCCTGTCATACCACCCTTTCTGGCGCACTTGACTGTCCTGCAGGTTCCTCTCAGCAACCTGCGAGGTCCTTTTCAAACGTGCTCTCAAGTCACGTAGAAACTGTGGCACCTCCTGACTTCTTGGTTCAGGATCAATCCATTGTTCCCTCAAAATATCTAACAAACCCCGTGGAGCCCTACCATACATCAATTCATATGGAGTTACACCTAGGGACACCTGAATTCTTTCCCTGCAGGCATATAAGGCAAAGGGCAATAACATATCCCATTCTTTTACCTCTCCTGCTAACCCCCTTCTCAACATTTGTTTGAGAGTTTGGTTGAATCTCTCCACCAAACCGTTTGATTGTGGATGGTAGGCTGAGGTTTTTACGTGATGAATGCCAAAGGCATCCCAGACCTGGGCCAAATATTTGGATACAAAATTGGACCCTCGGTCAGTCAACACCTCTCTTGGGAATCCCACTTCACAAAACAATTTTACTAGCTCTAAAGCTATTGTTTTTGCAGAAACATTCCTCAATGGTATGGCCCAGGGAAACCTTGTTGCCTGATCTACCATAACTAGGATGTATTGGAAACCTCGGGGCGTTTTGACTAATGGGCCTACAATATCCATAGCAATGCGACCAATTGGGTCTGTGATAATTGGCATGGGAATCAAAGGCACCACTGGTGGGTGAGCCGCTGTAACTCGCTGACACGCTGGACATGCAGCTCAAAACTGGGCAGTTTCTTTGAAAATACCTGGCCAGTAAAAACGCATAAGTATTTGATCCAGCGTTCCTTGCATCCCTTTATGACCTCCAACTGGATGATCATGTGCTAATCTAAGTACTAGCCCTTTGAAAGTTGTGGGTACCACCAATTGTTTACGTATGGTCCCATTTCTGGGGTCCTGACTCTCTCTATATAATATTTCATTATCTAGTCTGAATCTGGGCAATTCCTCCCTGACCTCCTGAGCATATTTAAAAGCTTGGGTGAGAGCTTGATCAGCTCGCTGCTCTTGTGGAAAGTTAGGAAACTTTGCCACTAACTCAGCTGGCACCCAGGGTAAACTTTGACCAGCTAACATCTCAGCCCTACCCTGTGCTCTGCAAAGTCTCTCACGCCGCTTTTGTGCTTTCAACTTTCTTACTTTACCAGATGATGGAGTTATTAAATCATCATGAGAGGGTAAGTCTCCTAATAACTCTGCCTGCTCCCCCTCCTCCTTCTGCTGGCTCTCTACCTTAGCCTGCGAGTGGGTGGATACAAGGCCCCTCTTATTACCTATAGTTTGGCCTTCTGGAAGCTTAACCATCTTTTTAGCTAGGGACTGCGGACTTCCAAAGAAAGGCCCGGGAGCTATTTCCATTATTCCTTCTCCCTCCTTCTTTCCTAGCCCTTCCACTAGACCCTGCTTAAATCTTGGCCAGTCCTTTCCTAGAACCAAATCAAAGGGTAGCCTAGGCACCACTGCTAACAGGACTTCCTCTTGTTCCCCCAGGCACTTAACCTTTAGCCTATAGGTGGGATATGATGTTGCAGCACCATGAATGCATCTGATGTGAACTTGGCTTTCAGGGGTTCTAGGCACAAATCCTTCTTGGGCCTCTATTCTCTTCCAAAGCCTTTTTGACATCATACTCTGGTCTGCCCCAGAGTCTAACAGAGCATTTGTGGTAATTCCTTGCACATCAACCATCAAAAGAAATCCTTCTTTGGGCTGTTTTAAATCCATACCCATTAAGCTAGTGTGTGTCCGGCATCCCTTTTCTAAATGTCCCCATTTTCCACACTTGAAACATTTCTTTCTACTCCACTGTGTCATCTGGTTTGGCACAGTACATTTATTTTCAGAAACATTTTTAACTATTTTCTTTTCTGATACAGCACAGCTTGCCTCAGCACCCATCTTCAGAGGGCCACCCATTCTATGGCAAGCCTGCGTGGCTTCCAAGAATCTCTCTGCTAGCATGGTTGCCTCTCCAAGATTTTGGCAATTTTGCTGTATAAGGAAAGTGTGCAAATCTTTAGGCACCGCAGACATAAATTGTTCAAGCATAATAATGTCTAATAACATTTTTACCGTCTTTTGCTCAGGCTCCAACCATTTTACAGCTAATCCTCTGATTCTCTGACTCAGAGCCCTGGGTGTTTCACCCACTCTCAATGTAGTAGCTCTAAACATTCACCTATACTCTGAAATAGACAACCCTAGGCGATCTCTAATAGCAGCCTTTACATCCTTATAATTCAAAGCCTGGGCTGCTGGCATTGCTCTATAAGCTGCAAGCGCCTCTCCAGTTAATGAGGCTGCCAGCCTTACTGCCCACTGGGTCTCTGGCCATGCTAATGCTTGTGCCACTCTTTCAAAAGACTCTAGAAAATCATCAACATTATCATCTGGAGTTAGCTTCCCAAAACTAAATGCCCCAATTCTTTGATTGAGTCCCACACTGTCCACATGTGGTATACCAGTATTTACTGCTGGTCTTGCATCTGGTCCACTTTGGTTCTGCAGTTTAACTAGGGCTTGCACCAGATCAAGCACTGGCCTCTGCTGGTCCATTAAGGCTTTCATAGCAGTGTCCTGAGCCTGTTGTGCTAGCTCCTGTTGCCTGCTAAACTGGGCTGCCATCCAATCAGCTAGTTCCCTTGGATCCATCTTGATCCCTGCAAGAAAACACAAAAAAACCCCCACAGTGCACCACCTTCCAAACAGGTGTTTTTTTCTACTCTTTTTTTTTCCAATTACCCCTGTGCCTTACTCCCATCCCCCACTAGACATGCCCAGGTACTTGTTACCTTATGCCAGTGATGAATCCAGCTCTGCACAGGGTCTTTTCTTCCTGGAACAGCTACCTGGAACAGCCACCTCTCCTCCAAAGTGCAGTTGAGGGAAAATCTTTTCTTTCAGCTTTTAAGCTTGACCTGTCTTTTCCTTCAGACTTGAGTTGTAATCCTTAGCAAGTAAATCCCTTTGCGCAAAAGCAATCCGAAAAACTACGCCATTTGTCAGACGGATGCCTGGGTGAGAATGTTCACAGTCTTGGCAAAGGCATATATCAATATGATTTGCAAGGGATTGTGGGAAATGCAGTCCATTCACACCAGACACAGCCGCTCACAATAATTAGTTGTGCTTGAGTGTAAAGCCAATAAGATATTTATTTATGGGGTTATTTCTCCCAACACAGATATGCTTGGTAGCACATAAAACAGGATACTTGCTTTCAGTGTTAAACTTAGAAAAACAAAATCAGGAAAACAACAGCTGAACTTGTCAGGCAATCAAATCAAAAGAATAAAGACCTGGTTGGTAACAAACTGGTCTTCTCTGTAGGATCTAGCTAATATTTTCTTAGCAGTGCTTTAATCAACAAACAAAACCCACAAAGAAGGGAAAAACTGTTCTTTTCAGGTTAACTTCTTATATCTTCACACATAGACTCAGAAGTGATTTCCTCAGAGCTCACAAGCAATTAGGTAAGGCTCAATTGCTAGCAGTTATCCAGCTGAAACCCCTTAGCTGGCTTGCTTTCTACTGCGTGGCTCAAATCCTATTCAGGAGCTTTTCTGAGTAGATTAAAGAACAAGTTTGTATTTCTTTGTGATCGTTGTTGTACTTTGTAACAGTAAATTACCAAAGGAGTTTAGACAAAGAGCAATCCATGTATTCACAGCCTGCATCTGCAACCCCTCCCCCTTCTTCAACAATCATGGGTTCAATATCATGGATTGGTACAGAGGAATTTCTCAATGGAGCACTCTCAGGTGTATATTTGTTTCCCTGCTGTCTTTCAAGGGTATAGCTAGGGCATAGATCAGTGTTCATACCTGAGCTTCCATTGCTGTTAGAGTTCCTCTCTAAATAGCCTGGCCAGTATGTAGTCCAGTTCTTATGTCCAGCCTTCCAATCCAGATCCCTGGACACTGGATCTCTCTTCACATACCTTCTGGCACGGGTCCTAGGGTCCCTTCCAAGTGCAGCCGTCTCCCTCACAGGTACTGTCTGGAGATTCCTAGCTCTGCAGCACCACTCCTCTGGTTTTCCCCAGTCCAATGGTGTATGCTGGCCTTTTGAATGTCTCCCAGTATACGTTCTGCTCTGGACTCCTTTAGACCTCCCAAATGCTTTTCTCTTCTTTCTTCCAAAGGGTTTCTTGCCCTCTCTGTCCGTCCACACTGGCTTCTGCTTCTGATGATCCTCCAGTTGATGAAGACCTCCAAGCTGAGGATATCCAAGCTGATTCTGAGGATGAGGATGATTCTCTGTAGAATAAACTCTACCTTTATTCTGCTTAGATGAGTGCTCCACCTTAGCACAGCGCAGCTGTGCTGAATCAGGCCCTGCCCTTTGAGATGAGTGCTTGGGGATTACCTCATAGCCCTCCTGATTGAACACATGTTTCCCCACTTCTGCTCCTCTAATGGCTGTTGGAAACCTGGTGCATTCTGGGACTGGTAGTCTTTTATGGAAAAATTCTGTTTTCTTATTTCTACCAGAACTGACAGGTTGCTTGTTCAGAGTCACTTCACCTTTTCTATAGCTCCTTCCTGAGCTATGATAAGCTTCCTTATCACAAGTTGTAAAACCAGTCCAGGGAGCTGTTATTCCGAGTTTCTCTGAGCTCCTGGAGTGTTAAATAGTAGGGTTCAAAGTTGTGAGGAGTTTAGATATATGGCAATAATGATTTAAGTTTTTGACCTCTGACACACAGTCATCCACCCTTCTCAATAAGTCAAGACCTGTAGTTTGTGTTCTGTACCAAGGGTTTATTAAAATTAGAGTTCCTGATGAACAAATTTATCTTTGAACAACTTCAAATCTTACAAATGAACTACATTCCAGTAGAGAAGTTTCATCCTGTAAAGTATGCGAGTAGTTTAACCCATTTCTTCTATAATCTGCACTCTTATTTATTTTTTTATTTTATTTATTTAACATTTTTATATACCGTTTTTCTCCAATTCAAAATGATTTACAGTGAACAAAAACAACAGTGTGTTTACAGCTATTTTACATGGAACAAAAAAACAGTTTTAGCAATGGTTGCACATTTAATTTGTAAACAGAACTATTTACATTAGGTTATGGAAGTTAGGAAGGGTATGTAGTAAGGGGTGATGGGGAGAGAAGGGGGGCTTAAAGGTAGAGGGGGTTATGGTGTTTAAGGAGGCAGTGGATATATTCAGAAAAGAGGAAGGTTTTCAGCATTTTTCTGAATGCTTGTTGCCTCTTAGGCCGGGGGGGGGGGGGGGGGAGAGTGTTCCATATAGAGGGGACATAGAGAGAGAAGGCACAATTGTGTGTGGATTGGGTGCATTTTTTCTTTTGTGCTGGGATGCTTAAGATGTTTACTGTGTTGGATCTACGTGGTTTGGTAGAGTTTAATTTTGGAAGGAGTGAATGTAAGCATGAAGCAGATTCATTGTGTAGAACCTTGTGGATTAAGGTGATGATTTTGAATTTTATCCTTGCTTGTATAGGGAGCCAGTGGAGGTCCCTTAGGATGGGTGTGATATGTGCTTGGTGTGGTGAGTGTTATTAGACGTGCCAGAGTATTTTGTGCCATCTAGAGGGGGTGTTTTGGAAGACCATGGTATATAAGATTACAGTACTCGAGGATTGAGGTTGTAAGGTTCTGGCAGACGGTTCGAAAGGAGTCTGGATTTAGTAATAGACAGAGGTTCCTTAGTGTTTGTATCTTGAAGTAGATTGAATTGGTTGTTCTTTTTATTTGTTCCTGAAAAGTAAGCTTTTGGTCTATTATTATGCCTAGGTATTTAACTTGTGTCTTTACTGTGATTGTGAGGTCTCCAAGGAGAATGGAGGGCAGGGGAACAAAGGATGAGTTGGAGGAGATTTGGATGGCTTATGTTTATGTTTATGTTTATGATTATTACATTTGATATACCGCTCAAGCCAAAGCATCAGAGCGGCTTACAATATTACATAAAAGTTACAGAAAATATGAAAAGAACGCCATTAATTAGATAGGACAGAATAAGAGATACAGTGATAGTTAAAGGAATAGAGGAGACAAGAAGAAATGCTCCACAAAGCATCCGAAGAGGTAGATATCATACCACCAGGCTTCCGTTTTGGATTGATTAATTATAAGGTTATGGTGGAGGAGCCACTGTCTTATTTTGAAAAAGCAATTGCTTAGGTTGGTGAGGTTTGGCTTGGATATGTTAAAGGGGGCAAAGAACATTATGTCATCTGCATATAGTTGATACTGTATGCGGAATTCTTGAAATATTTTGAATATAGGTTGGAGAAAGATGTTGAAAAGGAGTGCTGAGAGGCTGGAGCCTTGGGGGACTCCTTGAGAAAGGGTGAATGGTTGGGATGATTTATTGCCAATTTGGACTTGTTGTGTTCTGTTTTCAAGGTATGAAGTGAACCAGTTTAGTGTTGTGTCTCTAAGGCCTATGTCATAGAGTCTGTTGAGGAGCTTATATGATGTGTTCACTCCTGTTCCAACTCTTGTCAATTTATCATCCAGCCTACAATAGTTACTGACTTTGTCTTCTGTTCTTCCTTTCCTCTTGGTCTTTAAGGTTGTTTGCCTTCAGTTTCTTGGTACTGTGAGGACTCACTTCCCTTCAGTTGTGTACCTTGGTGTTTCTTATTTGGTGTTGGTCGCCTTCATCTGACAGTGTTCATTGCAGATCTCTGCAGGAGCTTCAGTCTTCAGGCTGAGCACCCTCGTGCACTTGTGCAAGGGCTCTAAACCTCTTTTATTCTCTTCTTGCTGTTTCAAGTGGTTGCTACAGATCTCTCTCTTGGACAGATGGTGCAATGACTTCAAGGCCAGGAACAGAAACTTTCTTTGGGACAAGGTTTTTAAAGGGAATGGGCTTTCCCTCCTCAAAGAAGTCTTCTCCCATCCTAAAATGAATGGCAGGAGAAACGTTCCAGGATTTTGGAAAGTACAAGTCCTTATAATAAGGCTAACAATTTTTGGAAAAGACACTGGATGATGCTACTGATTCTAGCGGCAAAATCCAAGTAGTCTCTACACAAGTATTAAAGCCATTAGTAATCAATCTGAGAGATTGAGTTCTGAACCTCACACAGACAGGGCCTGTCTAATTTCAGAGAGCAAAAGAAAGGTGCGTGGTAGAAGCTACCTGCTAGATTCAAGTCACTCAACAGGTGTAAGTTAGTGTGGCTCAGGCATTAGCTACTGCTAATAAAATGTGTCTTAACTAATAAAGCTGTGACTGAGTTTCATTACAATTCTGTGTCACCTCTTTAATGGCTTAAAAGTGAGGTTCATTTTTGTTAAGCTATGCACAAACCCCACATCTTTGGAAACAGTGCCCCAGAAAGACACCACATAAAAAGACAATTGCAGATACAGCAGCAACCAGGTATAGGGGAACATAGATTGACTCTATACGACAAGTCAAAGTTGGTTCTCCGTAGCATCATAACCCTGAGGATCCTCATTTGAACTGCCATTTGGAGCATTGGATGAGAGGGAGATTTCCATCACACTACAGTAGATTTGCCAAGTCACATGCATTAGGCATGTGACACACATATCCAGCTACTTCTCATGCTCACATGCCAAAGCCCCCTCCTCTTGTGCATCTCCTCGGGGTTCAGGGTGGTCGGCGTGATGCTGTCTGCAGCTCTGTTCATCCAGCAGTGTCAGTTGTGCTCCAGCATATAAACTCCAACTTTTGATCTTGTTTGAGGCTTTCAGAGCTCAGTGGGGCGTGTGGAAGGTAAGCAGGAGTAAAAATGAAAGTAAAAGGCTAAAAGTAGAATGGAACTACCAATGGTGCAAGTGCAGGATAGACTCTGAGCCCAGTGTTCCTGGGCTTGGGGGCTCAGCAGCACCTCCAGGTGGAGAGAGAAGGCAGAGAGGGGCAGGCGGGGTCAGCCTTGGTCTTCCCAAAAAAATGTGGGGAGGGGGTCCTCATTCTCCTGGCGTAAGGCTAAGACAGTAGGGCAGGGGTACTAGATGCTCCCTCTCTTCCTATTACTGCAGCTGGAGGGGGCAGGATCATGCACTAGCCTTTTTACAGATTGGTCTTGTCAGCTTTGGGCAAAGAGAAGGTGAGTAAAGTCGAGATGGCACCCCAGACAGCAAACACAGGAGCTTTCTGTCCTTATGCCGGAGAACTCTGCTGAGCCTAACCAAAAACGGGTAACGAGATGAGTGGGGATTTTCCTTTGTAGCAGGATAACTAAAGGGAGGGAATGCTCAAGGAAGAGGGAGGGATGATAGGGAGGAGGTTGTAGGTCTCCCAGGCTTGGGCTGGTATTGCAGCATATGCCCAACTTGTGGGACTTTGGTTCTTTCCTCTGACCTATCACCAGTTGAATGACTGCAGGGTCAGGTTAGTAATCTATTTCCAAGAAAACAAAAGGCTGCCCAGTGTGTGTAGGACAGCATGGTACTCTGAATGTTTATTTTTTTTTAGGTTTTTTTATACCGTCTTATCAATGAATCAAAGCGGTTTACAGAGAACTAAAACTGTATCCATAAAACAATTAGCATACAAAAGAACAGATAATAATTAAACAATTACAGGCAACAAGTTATAACATTGGATTTATAAGAGCTGAGTAACTGAAAGGGAGAGCTATCTTACAACAGGGTTGGATAATAAGGTATGTTTCATAGTATTAATCATTCATTGGGTTGAAGATTATATTGGGTATGTATTAGTTCCGACTGTCTTATTTTTGAAATACTCTGAGAATAAGAGTGTTTTAAGCTGCTTTTTAAATGTAGAGATGTCATTTAGATTTTTTAGTTTGTCTGGGAGTGAATTCCTGAGAACTGGTGAATAAATAGTATGTAAAAGCTCTGTTGATCACAGGTCTGCGACTAAAAAGCTGTTTGATTATTTTCATCTAATTTCCATGTATTTTGGTGTGCTGAAAACAAATAAAATATTGAAAAAACTCCTAGACGTTATGATTTGCCACAACACGCAAAATTGTCTTCAAATTTATCAAATTTTTTCAAATTACTATTAATTAATTCAAATTACTATTAATTAATTCACATAAGTGCATTTAAGATATAAAATGCCAAAAAAACCTTAAAGGGGTTGTCCAAGTTATGTAAAAAAAAATATAGCACTGTAAATCTGATGGTCAGCAATATATACATAAGCTAAGCAAGTTTTAAGTCCGTGCTTCTAATGCTAGAAGGGGTTAATCTTTCCTGAAGAATCCAGTGGGAGGGAGACACAGGGCAGATAGCAGCAGCTCCGGTCAGTGCAGGGGGGCGTGGCCAGCACTGTGACGTCTCGTGTACAGACACAGAGCTGCTCTCTCCTGCATGCCACACTTGTGCACGAATCATCTTCAGGTTCTTGGTTCTAGGCTGTTCACACTTTTTCATCGCAATTCGTGTTAGCTTGTCATTCTTCATCCATTATGTTATGGCTCCGCGAAAATGTATTAATTCGCCAGACAAGCCCCAAAGACTTCATTCTTCCACCAGAATTAAAATTCAAAAGAGCATCATTAGAAGTAACAAAAACAAAGTAAGGTATCTAGAATAACACTAGGCCAAAACTTGAACCGAATGAAACACATAAATAGAACAACCAGAGTAATATATTACAAGATAAAAATTGTCCAGCAGTTGAGACCTCTACTGGGGGTATGAGAATGGATGACATCAGCAAGATATTGAGGAGTGCGCGTGTAAATGACATGGTGTATGAGGGTAAGAATCTTAAGACGGATGCAATATTCTATAGGGAGCCAGTGGAGGTGAATGAGAAATGGGGTGATATGATAAAATCGGGAAGAATGTGTAATGATGCGTGCTGCCGTGTTTTGAATGTGTTGAAGTCTATCTAATTGGGAGCAGGGAATACCAATAAGTGCCAAGTTGCAGAAATCTAGACGTGAAGTGACAAGTAAGAGAACCAGAGTAGTAAGAGCTTGTGGAGTGAGAAAAGGACGAATAGCCCGGATCTGACGAAGACAAAAGAAAGACATTTTAGTGAAATTGGAGATATGATTGTGAAAGGAGAGACCAGAGTCAAAGAGAACACCAAGATATCGGAAGGAGAAGACTAAAGGAATGGAAGAGCCAGCAAAGGATGGGGCCAATTGAGGGGAAGGACTACCATGGGGGAACCAGACAATGAGTGTTTTGGAGAGATTCAGGTGCAAACAATTAGAAGTGAGCCAGCTGGAGACTGAGGAGTTGAGAGGAGAAAGATTGGGTAGTAGGGGGGAGGTATGATAGAGGAGAACAAGATCATCTGCATAGAAAAAAGCCTGAATACCAGATTGTTGAATCAGAAGTGCAAGAGGTGCCAAGGAAACATTAAACAAGAGAGGAGCCAACACTGAACCTTGGGGAACACCACAGTGTAAGGGAAATTGGTCAGAGGGGGCAGTTGAGGAGGAATGAGAGAGGACAGAAAAGGAAGGGGAGAAGAGATAGGAATGGAACCAGCGGAAAACAGTGCCACAGAGCCCAGCATCGTGTAGTCGAGAGAGAAGGAGAGAATGATCCACAAGATCGAAGGCAGCTGAGAAATCCAAGGAAACCGCCACTGAGATGTCACCACGATTGTGTGCAACATGCAGTTCATTGAGGAAGGCAAGGAGGACTGTTTCTACACTGTGCCCGGGGCGAAAACCTGATTGACGAGGGTGAAGAAAATTAATGGCGTCCAAGTGATGAGAAAGTAGAATGAAAACCGCTTTCTCGAGTATTTTAGAGAGGAAAGGAAGACGAGAGACTGGCCGATAGTGCACAGGAATAAGAGGGTCAAGAGAAGGTTTTTTAAGAATGGGGTGAATAAGTGCATGTTTCCAAAGGAGAGGGAAGGTACTGGTGGAAAGACTAGTCTTGATCCAACTTGATCCAACTTCGCCAGGTGCAACGCCAATGGTCTCATCGTCAAACTCCCGATCTATATGCACGCTTTAAGCAACTCTATGCTGATTACCGTTTGGCTGTTCAATCAGCCAAACGGGCCTATTATACAGCTGAGATCTCAGGAGCTGTGAATTCCTCTCGTCAGCTCTTCACTATCCTGCGGAAACTCTCATCCACTAACTCCCATAGTACCTCAACTATGGGGGCCCCTGACGCTCACTCTCTGGCTACCTTCTTCTCAGACAAAGTCCTTACCTTACGTGCCTCCTTCCCTATTCCTCCTCCACCTCCATTAGCACCACTTCCTACTATCTGTAGTTCGCTTGCCATTGATCGCTCACCCCCGCCTTCTTCCCCTGCGCCAAATCGAGCTCTTGCTCACATATGGTCCTCTTTCCATCCGGTGTCCTCTGCTGAAATACTCTCCACGCTGTCTACCTCTCGAAAGACCACATGTGCTCTGGACCCAATTCCTTCTCGTTGGCTGTCAGAGCCCTCGCTTCAGCTCATCCCAATTATCACTACCATCATAAATTCTAGTTTATCCTCCGGTCTATTCCCCTCCTCGTGGAAGTCTGCCATTGTTCACCCTCTTTTAAAACAATCATCTCTTGATCCCTCTGTCCTTGCACATTGGCGTCCTGTGTCAAATCTCCCCTTCTTATCTAAACTTCTGGAACGTTTTGTTTTTAATCAGTTGTCTTCCCACGTAGAATCCACTAACGCACTTCACCCTCGGCAAGCCGGATTTCGACAGGGCCACAGCACCGAGACTGTTCTTCTTGCGGTTTTGAATGAGCTTCACGTTGCACATGATCGTGGTGATGTTACTCTGTTGGTTTCCCTGGATCTTTCTGCTGCGTTTGATTTAATCGATCACACCCTGCTTCTCACTCGTCTTGCGGAGGTGGGTCTTCACGATACGGTTCTTCTTTGGTTTCGTTCCTTTCTTACGGCCCGATCCTTTTCCGTCACTCTTAATGGAACATCATCTTCCCCTCTTCCCCTCACCTGTGGTGTCCCTCAAGGCTCGGTTCTGTCTCCTCTGTTGTTTAATATTTTTTTGGCCCCTCTACTTCTCTTACTGCAGCAGTACCCAGTATCTCCCTATGTCTACGCAGATGACATCATATTACTCTATCACACTTCCCCACTTTCTCTGGATCTTTCCCCTTTCAATATCTGTCTCTCACATGTGGCTTCTTGGCTTTCCCAGCATTTCTTACACCTGAACCCATCCAAATCCACGGCTATGTGGGTATCCCTCACTGGTTCTTGCCCCTCCTCTGCCCCTTTGATCGATTCTGTACCCATTCCTCTTGTATCCTCCTTTCGGTATCTTGGAGTAGTTCTTGATCCTTCTCTTTCTTTTCACGACCATATCTCTTCCCTCACTAGGCGTTGTTTTGCTACCCTTCATCAAATTCGAGCTGTCCGCACATTTCTTCCCTTAGAATCATTAGTTACTCTTGTCATTGCCCTGATCACCAGCCGACTCGACTATTGTAATGTTTTCATAGCCAACCTCCCCAAGTATCAACTCCGACGCCTCCAACTAATTCAAAATACCGCTGCCCGTATCATCACTTTTGCCCGCCGATTTGATCATATCACTCCTATCCTCTTTCGTCTACACTGGCTGCCCCTATCTGTCCGATTTCATTACAAAATTCTCATTCTCACACACCGTGCCATCCACACCCATAACCCTTTGTATCTGGCTGATTTGGTTTCCTTGCACACACCCTATCGCCAGCTCCGTGCTCTTCACGCTAATCGTCTGTCTCTGCCTCCCCCCTCCCATGCACATCTTGAAAAGACCCGTCACTCTGCTTTCTTTTTCCTTGGTCCCTGGTTGTGGAATACTTTACCTTCATCTCTTCGTCTTGAAAACTCCTATTCTCAATTTAAAGCATCCCTTAAAACTTACCTCTTCCAAAAAGCATTTGACCTTCCCTTGGACCCCCCCCCCCCTGACGTAGTAGTTTCATTGTTTTTATTGTTGTCTTGTCTCAGCTAGATTTTGGTCCTGTTTTCCCCCTGTCTGTCGTTGTTTTAATTGAGTCAGTCTGTGTTTTGGTTGCGATTATTGTTTGTTGTTTTTGCTTTGCACTGTCCTTTCTTTTGCTTTCCTGTTATATTTTGGCGTTCCTTTTTCTATAGTTTGCAGTGTTGACCTTTTATTTTTTTGTACACCGCTTTTATGTTTCGGCCTAAGCGGTTTATCAAATTTTAAATAAAGATAAAGATAAAGATAAAGATCATGGTGAGGATAGGGGGAGGGAGTGCAAGAGAAGGGGCAAGAAGCTATGAGGAGGGAATAGGATCAAGGGAGCAAGTAGTTTTACTCGAGGAAGAGATAGACTTGATAAGTTCTGAAATAGTGAGAGGTTGAAAGGAAGTCCAAAAGTAGGAGAGTGAAGAGGAGGGAGGAGGAGAAAGGGGAAGGGGGAGGATAATGGGGGGCGGCAATGAGGAAGAGAGGCACAGAGATCCATGATCTTTGATTGAAAGAAGGAAACCAGCTGTCTGGGAGTGGGAGTAATTGGAGGGAGTGAAGGGTGGGAGGGAGAATGAAGGGAAGTGAGAGATTTAAGGACAGAATAGAGATGGCGAGTATGATTAGGGGCAGTGGTGATTGCAGTGGAGAAGTAAGTAAGTTTAGCATGATGGACTTGTGAACGGTAATGAGAGTAACAGTCTTTAAAGGATTTAAGGAGAGATGGGGAGTGAGACTTTCTCCATAACCATTCTGCCCGGCGGAGATGAGAGCAGAGGAGGAGAAGACCGGAGTGGAACCATAGCTGTGAGGTGCGGTGACAAGAAGGCAGGCAGAAGGGGGACCACTTGAGCTAACGCTGAGGACAAAGTGAGGGACCAGTGTGAAACCTGTGAATCTGGTGAAAGGGAATGGAAATCCGGGGAGAGAAGACAATTGGCAGCAGGAAACTGCTGCAGGGTGAGCGGGGTAATCCAACGCCCATAACACACCGTGGATGAGAGAGAGGTGCTGGGGAGACATGCAGAGGGAAGAGAGGCTGGTGACTGCAAGAGACAGTGAAAGGTAAGGCAAAGGTGATCAGTCCAGGGAAGGGGCAAGGAGCGGAAATTATTGAGTAGGAAGAAAGAGTCCGACGAGGAAATAACAAGGTCAAGAGTATGACCAGCAGAATGGTTTGGTAGGGTAATGTGTTGGGTAAGAGATAGGTCTTGAAGCAGAGAAATAAAAGAGTGCTCCCTAGAAGAGGTAGAACAGTCCAGGTGCAGATTGAAGTCTCCAGCAATTATCAGGTGTGGATAGCAGACTGTAAGATCTGAAATGGTTAAGAGAAGGGAAACACAGAGATGAGGACGGACTGCTGGAGGAGAGTAGAGAAGTAGGATATGTAGTGGTGAAGGGGTCTGAAGACACAGGAGAAGAGCTTCTGGGTAGTGAAGTAAAGGGGAGGAGATTTGCAAGATGGAGAGGGAGGACGAAAAAGAGCTGCAACACCCCCGCCTGTACGACCTAAGCGGGGGACAGAAAGAGCAGTGAACCCAGGAGAAAGCAATGGGCCAGAAGGGCATCTTCCCCCTCTCGAAGCCACGTTTCAGTAAGGAAAAGGAGATCGTAGGACTCGCGGGAGGCAATATCCTGTACCAACGTTTTGGACCTAAGGGAGCGGCAATTAAGTAGGCCCATTTTAAGAGAAAGAGGTAGAGAGGTGGGGGGACGGACAGGGGGAAAGAGGATGGCGAGAGGAAAGACAGGGAAGCAGGTTGCTAGGGCATCGAGCGTGATGGTAGTTAGATCTGAAGGGATGTAAGGGAGGGGGAGGGTGATTTCCCCAAAGAACTGGAATAGGGAAAGTAGAGGGGCATGTAGACAGGCCCATAAGCATTATTGCAAAGAAGGAAACAAGAGGGGGTGAACGATTAGAACAAATCCCTACCGGAGAAGAAGTGGAGGGATGGCAGGAGCAGAATAAAGCTAAGCAACAAAGGAGGACCAACTGCAATAATATAAAAGGAGCAGACCAGGGAGTGCGGCCTACACCGCTCAAAGGAGCGCACCTAAGGAGCCCCTGTCATGTGCCGCCGTGGCGGCAGACGCTGCTGGCACCGCGGTTTTATGCAGTCTGGGGAATGGAGTACCTGGTGGAATGCGGCCGCGTGAGTACGGCCGTGTCACTTCCAGGTAAGGCAGAGTCATCCAGACCGAACCCTGTGAGCCCAGGAGTGATCTGAGGGGAGACAGAAAACAGGCGGGTAATAGCAGACAAGCATACACGGTAGTTGAGCAAAGCATCGAAGTCCACTCACAATAGCCATGCTCACTCATTCCTCGGTGCAATGAATGATATGGACTTTCAACAAATTATCAGTACTCCTATCCACAACAAAGGAAACACGCTTAATATGATAGTTATACTGCAAGACATCCTTGGCAATTCACCTCAACCCCCCATTCAAATGTTACCAGTACTCTGGTTTGACCACTACCTAATCAATTTCACAACAACACATCAACAACGCATAATTAAATACACAGCTAGACCAAATACACAATGTTGCTTCAAGAAATTTGACAAGGAGTCTTTCTTAAATGATATTCTACCATAACTTAACTCAGAATCGATGGACATGGACCAACTGATAAACAACTGGAACACAATCATAAACAAGGCAGCCACGATCAATCAAACTAGACAGCACAAGATACAAACCTGATCTGAGATATGGTACACTCAAGAACTAAGGAACATAAAACGGCGCTTAAGAAAACAAGAACACAAATGGAGAACTACCAAATCATCACAGGAAACCAACACATACATAGCTACTCTCCACACACATCGCGAAGCTATCAATGGCAATAAGAGGACCCATCACACAAATCTAATTATGAAATCCATAAACTGCCCTAGGGAACCTCTTTGGTATAGTGAAATCTCTAGTCCGGGTACCCAACTCAGAGGAAGCTCATATCCCTATCAAACCACAAGTTTTGGCTTACCACTACCTGAACAAGCTAAAACTGCCATTCAGCTGTACAACGACACCAAATTCCATCAACATTCCTGACCTCCCATTGTGGCAAGGGTTTATCCAAATCAATACTGAACTGGAACAAGTCATCACCTCAATCAACACATCTCCACTAGATCCATGCCCAGTGAGCTAGATAAAAATAACCCGCACAGAAATTGCGCCCTTAATACTTAAAATAGTCAATTTATCTTTACCGCAGGGTTACATGCCTAAATGTTTAAAAAGAGCAACCAATTGTCCTATCCTAAAATACAGTTCCCAAGACAAAACAAGTTCTGACTCATACAGACCTATATTTAGCCTTCCTTTAATAGGAAAAATAACTGAAAAGATCGTTCAAAAACAGCTTCAGGATCATGTAGATATTCATGCTCCTCTTGATGCTCATCATCATAGTTTCAGCTCAGGCCATGGGGTAGGACCACTGCTCATATCTTTAATTGATAGGCTCATCAAGGAAATAGAAAAAACAGAAAAAGTCTTCATACTAATATTCTTGGATATATATCATCTGCTTTTGATTCCATCATTCACAACATCCTCTTGGCCAGATTCCAACAAATTGGAATTTGCGGTTCCACTTTGCTATGGTTTAAATCATACCTATCAGACCGTACCCAACAAGTGAAGATTGATCAAGTGTCATCACAATCCTACAGTCAACATCAAGGCATCCCACAAGACCTAGCCCTCTCATCATTATTATTTAACATTAATCTTCAGTCGATCTGCAATTGTTTTCATAAACATAATCAGGGTCATCCATCCCGTTTTTGTGCCCCCACCGGTGGCTAACTTCCCCGCCGGTTGTATGGGGAAGTTAGTCGGGGGCGAAGAAGGGGAGGCTTGGAGTGAAGATATGGCAGGAGGTGGGCAGTCATCGGCCCTGGACGTACAGGGCCAAGTCTAATGTCAGCCCTGTATTTCCAGGTCCGGTGACCTGTACGGGGAAGTTATTCCACCTCCAAGGTGGAATAACTTCCCTAGACATCAGGGATCAGTGGCCCGGGACACAGATGAGGTGGGGGTAGAGGACATTCCCCACAGTCTGACCCTGGCCTTAGAAGGCCAGATTGGGGGTTGGGCTGCGGGGAAATCGATGCTAGTGCCAGCAGCCAGGGCTCACGGCTCTTCAATGGAGCCGTGGTGCCATGACAACCAGATGTCATGGTGCCGTGGCACCATTGAACTGCCTTGACTGAGTTAGTCGGATAGGACCTGTATGTGCAGGCCGGGATGAATCGCATTCCTGGCCTGCACGTACAGACCTGATCGCAATTCTGATCCCGGAGGCTAGATATGCCCCGCAGGATCAGAATCACGATGCCCTCTGTACACCCGGTTCAGACCGGGAGTACAGAGGGCAAGTATGGCCGGGACAGAATCAGGCCTATTGTAAACTACCACATATATGTGGACAACATTATATTTTATCTCCTGTATAACCAAGCTCAACCCAATAACCAGCAACAACTATGGTCTTTGATGAAATGTCAAAATGACTTGCCTCCCACAACCTTAGAATAATCATCAAAAATACCAAAGTACTGTTCGTCTCCAAAGACAAAGGGGCTTGTTTACAAAGCTGCGGTAGCGGTTCGCGATCATTACACATTCTTCCCGATTTTATCATATCACCCCATTTCTCATTCACCTCCACTGGCTCCCTATAGAATATTGCATCCGTCTTAAGATTCTTACCCTCATACACCATGTCATTTACACGCGCACTCCTCAATATCTTGCTGATGTCATCCATTCTCATACCCCCAGTCGCACTCTACGGTCACTTCATGTCAATCGCCTTCATCTCCCATCTCCTTCCCAGGCTCATCTACAGTCTACTCGTGCCTCTGCTTTCTTCTTTATTGGACCAGCACTCTGAAATTCACTACCCACTCCCCTCAGGCTTGAACAGGATTATCGCACCTTCAAATCCCTGCTGAAAACCCATTTATTTTCCTCTGCTTTCAACCTTCCCACTCCTTCTGCATGCCCCCTTGTCCTTGTGGGTGCTCCCTTTGTCTGATATGCCTGATCTTCCCTTTTCCAGGCCATCAGCCATCTATTTTTGATCTCTGACTATTGTATACTACTTTGCTTGTATAAAGAAAGGCAGTATATCAAATCCAATAAACATAAACATGCCAGGTTGAGGTCTCCTAGAAGGATGAGGTGTTTGTTCAGTGATTTGTCAGCACAGGCTAACTCTAATATAGATGTTAGGTTATTGTGATCAGCTGTGGGTGATCTATAAGCTAGACAGAATATAAAATGTCTATTTTCTACCATTAGTAGATCTAGACCATTCACACAGTTGATATGAGAGACGCTTTATGTTCCTCTTTCATAATGATTAATACATCTCCATCCCTCTTACTTTCTCTTGAGCAATTAAATATGTTGAAATTTGGTAAGCTTAGTTGACTGATGAGGACTAAATCTGTGTTTGTCAGCCATGATTCGGTAATGAACTTTGTCTGGCTTATTGGTATTGACATAGTCTACTATAATAGGGATTTTATTTCTTACAGATCTGGCATTAATTATACAGCATTTCAAGCTAGGAGATGTTGAGTTGTAGCTTGAATTGGGGCAACTATGTTAACTGGATGATGCGATGTGGATTAGCTTTTCAGTATTGTGAATAGATCTGCTATATATTTTATATTTAAGTGTGGTTGAGTACAAGAAAGACTATGTATAATGGGTATATTTTGGGGTTGAGAAGTAACTGAATATTCATATGTAATCAGAAAAAGGTTAATTAATGCTCAGTAGGCAGCAGAGAGTGGCTTTATCTCCATTGTTAATTGGTTGGAAGGTCCTGGTGTGGTAGGCTAAAGGAAGCTGTAATCGACTGCCGTAAACTTACACTTGTTGTTCTGTCTCAGAGTATGGAGGTCAGTGTTGATAAGGCAATATACTCATACATGCTTCGTTCCATGCGAAGGGCCCTTTGGCGTGGGCCCACCAGGTGTGGCTGTGCCCTGCAGCTGCTTGCTTTTAAATGTAAGCCACCCCCAGAGAGTGACATTTGAATGCAGGCAGAGCTTACCACCATGTGCTCCGGGAACCCTTCCGTGCAAGATTCGCCAAGATCGGTGAGCTGTAGAAAATTCCTAGGTGCAGAATAGAGCTGTTAGATCCCCCAAAGTGCGCTCTACCTACCTAAGCTCCCTTAGATGTTTCAGGTATAGACTCTACTGGATATATTTATTTTAGCATTACCATTCAGATTTTATTTTAGGGTCCAATATGCCAAAGCAGTTACACGGTTTACAAATCCGTAAACTCTGTAGCTGCCTCTAAGCGGGACGTTCAGATACCGTCACTATATGCCCCGAATCTACACAGTTAGCATCAGGGTATTCCAGGGGAGATACCCGGGGATAACCAGTTAGTGGTGATACTCAGCCACTGCTTGGTTATCCCTCAGCCAAAGTTGTCCTAACTTTTGCGACTGAAGTTAACTGAGCAGCGGTTGAGTATTGCCACTGCCCGGTTAGCTTCTGCACCATGCGACACTGTGCGGCAGACCCAGATGTTCAATGCTGGTGGTCGGATACGGTCCCGGCAGTGCGTATCTGAGTTAACTCTTCAGTGGCGACGGCTAGGTGCTGTACTTGCGTTAGCAACTGCTGTTGAATATCGGGCCCTTAGTTTTAATTTTTATGGTGTTTTTCTTTCATTTTATATTTTATTTTTAAGGGAAAGAAAACCCATAATTCAGTCAGCGTTGCTGTTTATTTCTAAAACACGAAACCTGTGCAATCACAGTATGAGCGCAGAATGGCTGTATGTATGTTTGAGCAGTAAGGCCATGCCAGGTTAGGTTTTTATTTTATTAGGTCAGCGGGGATTGAGTTTACAGTGCAGCTTCTTTTATGAGTTGAAACTGCTTCCCTCTCTGCTTCTGATGTTTGTCTGGCAATTCACAGCAGCGGACAAGAGGAACATTGCTTTTCCATTGTTATGCATCTGGCATATGAAGACTTTTGAGGAATGTTTTATTGTGTATACTGAAGCATCTGTGTGGTAATAAGTAGTGCTTAGATTGCTTGGCAGTCTGTGAATTTGCATGGATGCTTGTGCTAGGGGCTGCATCTGATGAGTTGCTTATTTTAAGTCGACCTTAGGTTGTGAGTCCTTTGGGGATATGGAAATACATACAGCACCTGAATGTAACTTCCTTAACAGTCTAGCTGCTACCCCCTATAGGTGGGTATATCAAGTAAATAAACTATAACTATAACACTATAACTATATTCTGAGCTGTTGGCCTCAAGGTCACGCAGCGTTCTATTGAGGGTCTTTCCATATTCTGTATGTGCATGGGAATCTGTAGCTGTTTGGCTTGTTCTGCTTTCCCAATAAGAGGTATATTGACATTTCAAAGTCTGGTATAATATTTGCAGTCCTGAGACTTAGTGATGTTAGGGGTATAGAAGATTTTCTTTATGGGCCTTGAGTGTCTTTTTGGCAAAGTTATGTATTTTGTAACAATGGGCCCGATTCTGTTCTGTTCGTCCCAGCCCTCTGTGCGCCCGATCGGAACTGGGCGCACAGACTGAGACTGGATTCTGATCCAGCGGGGCACATCTAGCCCCACGGGATCAGAATTGCATGCAGGCCGGGACCCCAATTCTGGCTGGCCTGCACGTACAGGCCTTGCCCAGCTAACTCAGTCAGGGCTCCTGAATGGAGCTGCGGCACCGTGGCCTCTGTTTGCCATGGCACCATGGCTCCATTCAGGAGCTGCGATCCCCGGTCGCTGGACAGGAATCTTCATTACCCGCAGCCTGACCTCCAATATGGCCTCCCCAAGGCCAGGGTCGGGCTGCGGGGAATCTCCTCTGCCCCCTCCCGCCTTTGCTGCGCCCTGGGCCTGCTGTCCGCAGCTGACTAGGGGAAACCTATTCCACCTCAGAGGCAGAATAAGTTCCCCATACAGGCAGCCAGCCCCAGACGTGCAGGGCTGACATTGGAATTGGCCTTGTACGTCCGGGGCTGCAGACCGCCCACTGCCTGCCCTAACTCCGCCCCTGCAATGCCCCTTTCCCGCCCCATCTAACCTCCCCATACAACATGCGGGAAAGTTAATTGGGGTCAGCAGAGGGGCCGAATAGTGGGAATGGGACATCATCCCCACTATTCACTCCTTGGAATGACCCTGAATGTGTCTAGTAGGGAGGGAGTCTGTATATCTCCAAATACATTGTGAAAAAAACCCTTACTCATTGGAGTGGTACATCTGACTCTTTGGGATGGGCCATACTTGACATCTCTTCTACAATAGTATTTCTCAACCTTTTAATAGTGAGCACTACGAAAATTCTGATACTTTGCTGATGTGCCCCAACAGGCTGATATTCAGCCTCTGTGATTGGTGTTTAATATGAATACTGGCTGCTGTGTCTGAAAAAAATCCAGATATTCAATGCTGTTATCCATACTGCAACCGGCACTGAATATCCAGATTTGGCGCCAGCCACCCATGCTATCTAAATGATGGCAATATTCAGTCTGCTATCTCGCATAACTAACTGGATAAATTTAGCAGAATTTCAGTAAATCTATCTAGATAACTTATCATGACTTAAATGATGCTTACATTTCAATAAAGGCAGAGAGTTGGGGCAGTCTGTACATAGTGAAAGTTACAGCCCTTGGTAAAGGCACAATGTGGGGGTAACTTGGACATGCAGTTACAACTTTTTATTTTATTTATCTGCTTTTTTTTATACTGTTTTATCATTTCAACCAAAGCAGTTTACATTGTAACTTAAACTTGGTAAATGTACATTAAACAGGGACATTGATAACTTGGATTTTTCTGGGGGTTAAGTGACTTGCCTGAGGCCATAAGGAGTGCTAGTGGGAATTGAACCCTGGTCTCTTGGTTCCCAAGCTAGTGCTCTAACCACTAGGCTACTCCTCCAAGCCACGTAAAGAAAAAGCATAGAGCAGGGTGTTATGGAGTATATAAAAACATAGAAATATGACAGAAAAAGACCACATGGCCTATCTAGTCTGTCCTTCCATATCAACAATTACAACAGTATATAGGAAGTTGCCTGTCCCCTTCCAAAGGGATTATCAGCAGTCCATCTTAAAAGGGTCTACAGCTCAGAGCTCAGGGCTGGAGGGCATTAGAGAGAAGCACTAAGAAGCCAGCTGTGTGCATAAGGAAGAAGAAAGGCTTGTGGAGATAGAAAGCCCTTCCAAACAGGGCTAGGAAAAGAGTCCTCCTGTGAGGTAGGCAATTTAGAAACTGGGAATGGCAGTTACAACTCAGAGTAAAAGCATGGCCTGGGGATAACTTTATTATAATATTACAAACAAACAGCTACTCCAGACAATCTCCAAACTAAATACGACAACTTCCCTGCTAGACCCCTGCCCAGTGGCATGGATAAAGGCAACGAAATCAGAACTTGCTCCTGACCTACTGAACATTGTGAATCAATCACTTCAACAAGGTTGCATATCAGAAGTCCTCAAAAAGTCAGCAATTCGACCATTGCTAAAGAACAAAGCACTAGACAGCAATGACCCAACATCATACCGACCTATTGCAAGCATTCCGTTTCTTGCCAAGATTATCGAGAAGGTTGTACAATTACAATTGCAGGACCATATAGACTCATCAGCTCCATTAGATGAGCATCAATACGAATTCTGCCCTCACCATGGTGTAGAAACCCTCCTATTAGCTTTATTTGACACCATCATCAGAAGTATTGATAATACCAAACAAGCCTTCATTCTTGTTTTCCTCGATATGTCCTCGGCATTCGACAACGTAAACCATGCCACACTCATCTCCAGACTTGCTCAAATAGGCATTAAGGATAAAACCCTCGACTGGTTTAAATCCTATTTCACTAATCGGACACAATATGTACAAATAGATCAAGACTCATCGTCACCATTTCCACAAGAGCAGGGCATCCCACAAGGCTCCGCCCTCTCGGCACTATTGTTTAATCTGTACCTTCAACCCATCTGTACAGTATTTAAATGCTTCAAGTTATATTACCACATCTATTCAGACGACATTATGTTGTACTCACCTTTTGATGTGTCTAACCCTGATTATAACAACATATATCAATGCCTAACTGAAGTGGAACTGTTGCTGAAATCAATGAGCATGAATATTAACTTTAAAAAAACGGAAGTGCTATTTGTAACAAGAAACACGAATTTCACCCCACCGTCAGAAATCAACATTGGAAAGATCTCCCTACCAGTCAAAGAAGTGGTCATATACCTTGGAGTCATGCTGGACAGGACCCTCAGCCTTACTCAACACATAAAACAAACTGTTAAAATAATATACTTTAAAATAAGGACAATCCAACAACTAAGGCCGATTATAGATAGCACTGACTTCAGATCGGTGGCCCAGACATTAATAACACCGCATCTAGATTACTGAAATAGTATACTTCAAGGAACTTCTAAAAAAAATCTACACACACTTCAACTAGCTCAAAATGTCATAGCAAGGATCATCTATAATGCGAAAATAACAGACCACATATCTGCTATTCTTTACGCTCTGCACTGGCTACCCGTCTCATGCAGAATTATCTATAAATCTTTAGTTACCACGTTCAAAATCTTTAATAACTTAGCACCATCATTCCTTTCTACCCTCATAAACATCCCACACGAAAACAGGTCAAGAAGAAGAATGAACCTACGCATGCTCCTAGTCCCGGATACCATTCGAAAGACAAGTCAGAAGACAAGTAACACTGCCTTCTCATTTTTCGCTCCTACATTATGGAACAACCTCCCAATTGAACTTAGAGAACTCAAAAATCTTCAATCATTTAGAAAAGAACTAAAACCCCATCTTTTTACTCTGCACTATCACAACCTTCAACTTGATAATTTTCAGAACACACAGAACAGCACTGAACAACAATTATACTTAGATCCTACCTAATCAAGGCACTCACCCCCTTCTCACTCAGTCATAATACCTACCTAGATCAGCTAACTCTTGAATATTTGTTATCACTAATGTAAATAGTTACCTTTTTAATATTGAATGCAATCACTTATATGAAACGGCATATTATTATGCACCCAGTTCCTCCTGTTTTGATGTCAAGAGTTAAATGTTAAAAATGTTCTTCAATTGTTCTCTGTAAAAATGATAGGCTGCCACGCTATTATTAATGTTTTTGTTACCTGTAAACCGCCACTGATCTCTGGAAGTGGCGGTATAGAAGAAAATGTATAAATAAATAAATAAGCAACTTGCACAGAGTGGCCCAAAATAGTGGCGCAGTGTGGGGAACCTGCACAGTGCGACAGTTACAATCCAAAGTGAAAGCACCTTTCTGGGTAGACTGGATGGGCAATGGTGGTCTTTAGTTGCCTTCCTTTACTATGTGATAAGGTATCTAGATAGTGGCTGAATATTGCCTCTGACTGGATAAGTACCAGCTCATCCTGGACCACCCCAGTACTTATCTGATTACTGCTAATTGGGCACGTGCTGGCCAGCAAGATATTCAGCCACACTATTTATATATCTTGCCTGAGTGCCTTGGCCTTAGCTTGGGTAGTGCTTTTGAATATTGGCCCTATATTTTAACCATAGTTTAGAAAAAAATGAAATGAATAGAGAGAAACAGAGAACGGTGAGACAGGAAGATACAAGTGGCAATTCAAATTGTGGGGATGATCCTTAGCGGAAAGATTGTGGCAACTGGTTTTCTAAATAAGAGTATATCTGTTGCCCCAACATAACACCTTCCGTTCCCCATAAAAACAAACAGGGCTTGGGAGTCCCAACACCAGTTGAAAATGCACAATTAGTGAGACCCAATGGTGTGTTTCTCTTTTCCTCCATTTGCAGATTCAAGCATGTCCATGTGGGAGACTCAGCTGAAACAACCATGTTAAGTTTGACCTCTTTGGGTAGCAGGGGACCTATCAGTGGGTGTCTGGGTGAAAGCACATAGTGGAGGACTGGAGGCATGACATAGTGTTTAGGGCAGCAACCTGGGACTAGAAAGACCAGGGCTCAAATCCCACCAGTACTCCTTGTGGCCTTGGGTAAGTCACTTTACTCTCCACTGCCTCAGGTACAAATTAGATTGTAAGCCCTCCAGGGACAGGGAAATGCTTATTGTACCTGAATGCAACTTGCCTAGAGCTACTACTGGAAAGGCATGAACTAAATACTAATAAATAAATAAAAATAGTGTAAATAGTGAGATGAATGTGTGTGTGTGTGTGTGTGAACCAGAGTGGGATATAGGATGTGCAAAAGGTGTAGAATACTACCTATACCTTACAGATGACACCCCCTTCCCTGAGAAAGGTAAAGGAAGATCGTTCCAGGTGACAAGGCTGATGTAAGGAGGCATCTGGAGGACTGTATCCAGGCAGGGATTATCCCTTAATCCTACACGCCTTGTGCTTTCTCTATTGTAGTTGTAAGGAAAAAGGGTAGTTCGGTGTGACTTTGTGTTGATTATAGCATCCTGAATTCCAGGACCATGCCTGACCAAGTACACTGTCCCTCAAATTGAAGATGTCCTTCATTCTCTGACAAGGAGTCAATGGTTCTCTCTTTTTTGTACCTCTGTAGTAGATATTACCAAATACCCATGAGTGAGGCTGAAAGATAGAAAACTGCATTTGTATGTCTTCTAGGGTTTTATTTATTTAACAGGTCTCTCACAAACTTCCAAGGATTAATGGAGAACACAATGGGAACATGAATCTACTAGAGATCCTAGTATACTTGGATGACCTGATAGTTTTGGAAAGACCCTAGAGAGCAGTGGTTCTCAACCTAGTCCTCTAGGACCCCCAGGCCAGTCAGGTTTTCTGGATATCCACTACGAATATACATGAGATACTATAGATCTGCATGCACTGTTTCCATTGTATGCAGATCTATCTCATGCATATTCATTATGGATAACCTTAAAACCTGTCTGGCCTGGGGGTTCCAGAGGGCTGGGTTGAGAACTACTGCCCGAGAGGAACATGAGGAAAGATTGCTTAAGGTTCTTGATTGGTTGGCATAATGTAGTATAAAATTATCATTGGACAAATGTTAAATATGTTGGGCATGTTGTCTTTAAGGAAGGAGCAGCTACAGAGCCTGATAAGATAGTTGCTGTTAGTACCTGGCCACATCCTGCCAAACCTTCAAGAATGAAATTATTTTCTGGATTTCAGTGGTTATTATAGACTATTTGAGAAGAACTATTCAACAATTCTAAGTCCTTTGCTTAAACTGATGCATGGTTACCCACCCATGAATGAAAAGCAAAAGGGTGACTAAGTAAAATAATACAAGGTGCTGGTGTCCTTTGGTATAAAGTGGAATCAAGACTGTGAAACTGCATTTAGAAAGATCATGTGTGTTTATGTGATGCACTTGTGCTAGCATTTGCTGACAAAGGTACAAACCTCCAGGCGAATGCAGAAAGCCGGTGCTGAAGTTGCGCGCTATTAGCTATGTATGCATTTTTGCAGCATGCCCTTATGCAGCAAAGGGTGTGTATGCAAATGAGCTGTGCGCAAAACGTAGCTTGTGCGAGTGGTGATGTTGTTGGGGGTTGCTCAGTTCTGCCTCCACCTGCTCGTGGGGGAGCATGGCCCATTTGTCTGGACTGGTCTAATAGGATTCAAGGAAAGAAAATGATCAGGTATGTAAAATTTCTTCTCCCTTTATCACAACTTTTGCCATTTCCCAGAACAAACTGGATGTGTCTGCATGCTAGATTGACAGCAAACTCCTCCCACATTTTAATGAGAAACTCTCCTGAAAATACCATCCTCCTCCAACTCTGGGGTGTCTTCCATAACAAGGCATGATCTAACTTAATAAACCAAAACTGCACACCAACAGATACCATGATCTGAGATGACAAGATTTTCAATGTTTACTGATAACGACTCGGAAAAGAGCTGTTCTGCCATCCAACCTACTTTTGTGTATGATACACTTGCTCTCAACACTTTTATACTCCCCAACTGTCAGATGGAGTAAGCCCCATATATTCAAGAGAACCATTCTGGGGCTGATACTGTAACTCTTCCCCTTCTCCCTGCCAAATTGTTCCCTTCCCTGAACTCTTCGCTGTTGACATTCCAGGTCCATCTAAGGATCTGCTGCACTATCAAAATCTCCCCCTACAACCAAACATCCCCCCATAAAACGTATTAAATCTCTAAGGAACCCAGTGAAAAAACCTTTTGTCATAGGTATTTGACGCATATACAGACACAAGCACCATCTACTTCCCAAAAACCTCTTTATGTACTATCTCTGCTGTATTCCTTAACACCATTTGCTCAGCAAATGGAGATTCTCTTATGAATTAAGATAGCTATGCCCACTTTCCTGCCCTTTGCTCGGGGAATGGGGAACTCTCTTGTGAATTAAGGTAGCTATGCCTACTCGCCTGCACCACATAGCTAAGCGTTTTAATTCCTTCTATTCAACATTTTTGCACTTATACTATAGTCTCTGGTGTCACTACATACCTTGTGTTGTTCCTTTGTGACCGCGCGTTTTTTCATCATTGTGTTGCATTTTAGCTTTATTTTCCCCAGCTCTCATTTTTATACATTTATTCATTTATTTTTCAAGTTTTATGATCCATATTTATTCGGTTTATTCTGCATTGTGCTGTTTTTACAGATCAGGCTCTTGATTTTACTGTTCCAACACATTAGTTTTTTTTACTCCCTAATATACAATGTTCTATTTGCATGGGCCTTCCATTCTTACTTTCTCAACATTGTTCTGGACAGCATTTCAATATGTCTTTTTATCTTGGTTTCACTATTTATTTATATTATTAATTCTTTATTTTTTTGCTATTGTAATTTGTCTCATTGTATCCTATTGCTTATTATACATATTTATATTTTCATGCATTTCATGCATTAGTTTCTATTGAAAGGTGATTTTAAACTAGTTTTCATTTCCGTACATGCTATTAGATGTTCACCAACCATTGTGCGCACCCATAAGTATCACGGTGCCTTCTGTACACATTTCGCTCTTGTGCCTCCTCATCTCCTCTTGCTCTGTCTTTATTATTTATTTTGTTTTTTATATACTTATAGGTTGTGTCATGTCCTGCGTTCTAGATGTGTTTATATAGGCGTTGGGCCTATTTTTTTTAATAAAGCACTTGTGACCACCACTTCCACTCGCCTTTTGTGTTTGCCTGTTCACATTGCGAGGGCTTGCTCCTTTTGTGTTTTTCTTGTCTGCATAGTGCAGAAAGTATGCTCTTTCGGGTTACAGGGGAACCTAAGCCCCCCATATTCCACATTACAATCCTATCTATCCAATCAACTTTATTTTTTAGAAAAATCTTTTTTTTTTATTGCATTATTCCAAACATTACAAACGAACATAATCAAAGAAGCTGGACACAGCTTTCTAGTACACTCTAATCTGCATGTTCAATCAGGTGCACAGCCCCCACTCCCAGTTTCCTTGATTCCCCCACAACTCTAACAGCATAAATATCTATGAGGTTGGGCAATGTCTCCCTTCAATAACTATCCGAGGATATCATGTTCAGCAACCCAAACAGTGTGCCACCTTAAGCCCCTACTACCTCCCCCCTCTCCCAACTCTGTTATCCCCCAACCTCCCCCCATCTCCTCCAACCTACCCCCCCCCGTCTCCTCCCTCCCTCCCGTCCCTCCCCCTTCCCCCCCCAGGTCACTCTAGGATCTGTGTTTGTCCAGGTGGAGCCCCCTAATGCCCACTTTATATCTAAATACCTCTGACTTTCCCTCTTCCCAGCCCACATGTTTCTTGTCTACTAATTAGATCCCAGCAGCCACCCACATGTACCCCTTGACCTTATCCGTGGATTAAATCCCATATCCGCCCAATCCTATCCCCTGCCTCCCCCCTAAGTCCCTCACAGTTCGATTCTCCATCTCTCAGATCTAACATTGCTTGTTCCCACTCCCGGATTCCCGGTGCTATGTTTGTCATCCAATGTCGCAATATACATTTCTTTGCTATCAAGAATCCCTTTTCACAGAGACTCCTCTCCACACTTGCTATTGCCCAAAAAGACACACATCTTCTACAATGTTTGTATTGGGGTAAGCAGTGGATTTCCTAGGGCCTCTTTAATAATGGTTTGTGGACCTTTCCTCCAGGAACTTGTCCAAACCTTTTTTTAAGCCCAGCTACACTAATAGCTTTTACTACATCCTCCAATAATGAATTCCAGAGGTTGATTATGCGTTGAGTGAAAATATTTTTTCTCTTATTACTCTTAAATGCGTTATACTGTAACTTCATTGTATATCTCCTGATCTTTCTACTTTTTGATAGTGTAAACAATCAATCTATGTTTACCTGTTCCACTCCATTCATTAATTTATAGACTTCTATCATATCTCCCCTCAGCCATCTCTTCTCCAGATTGAAAAGCCCTAAAATTTTAAGTCTCTCCTCATAGGGGCATCCTTCCATCCCCTTTACCATTTTGGTGGCTCTTCTCTGTACCTTTCAAGTTCTGCTATATTCTTTTTAAGTTATGGCGACCAGAATTGCACACAGTATTCAAGGTGTGGTCATTCTTAAGTTTACCATTTTCTTCTTCTCAGTCTTCCATCTTCATTCACTCTGAGAATATCTTACCCCCGTCGCCATCATGCCTCTTCTTCTCTCCCCATACCCTCCTGCTCCTTCTGCTTCTTTCATCTGGGAATATCAATCCCAATCCTGAACCCCCTAGGTGTTTTGCTAGCTCCCTTTGCAATCCCTCTAATCTTATTCATATCTCTATCCTTCCTCTTTCTTCTATTCCTGTCTAATGCACCCTGTGCAATGTCCACTTTGCCTCCAACAAACTTACCTTCTTTCATGATCTCTATCTCTAATGCTCTGCATATTCTTGCTCTAACAGAGACTTCATTTTTTCCTGATGATTCTGCTGCACTCTTTCATGGATGCTACCTTTTCTCCCATACACCTTGCCCAGTTGGCTGTTGCAGGGGTGTAGTAGGATTGATGTTGTCTCCTTCCTGCTTGTTTCAACCCTTCCTTCCACTGCAGTCTCATTCCTTTTCTTCTTTTGAAGTCCATTCCATCCACCTATGTACTCCACTATCTGCCTAGATAGCTGTCATATGTCAACCTCTTGACATGTCCGCCTCTTCTTTTCTCACCGACTTTGACTCCTGACTTTCCTTCTTTCTGGACCCAGTTTCTCCTTCTCTCATTCTTGGAGATTTTAATATTCATGTTGCTGACTCATGCCTCAAAGTTCCTTGCCTTAACCTCCTCATTCAACCTCTAGCTGTGTTCTACAGTTCTTACTCACCAGCATGACCCCTGCCTCAACCTTGTCTTTTTCTCCCACTGCTTGTCCTCTAACTTCTTCACCTCAGTTTTTCCCCAATCTGACTATCATCTGCTAACTTTCACCTTAACCACCCCCTCCACCTACACATTTAGGAAACTTAAAACTATGGACCCTTCTACTCTCTCCATTGTTATCTCATCTCCTCTTTCTGCCACTATGTCCATGTTTTGATGAGGCAGTCACTTCCTACAACACTATACACTTTCCTCTGCTTTGGATTCTCTTGCTCCTCCCATTACATAAGTACAAAAGAACATGAGAAATGCCATACTTGGTCAGACCGTCCATCAAGCTCAGTATCCTGTCTCCAACAGTGCCCAGTCCAGATCACAAGTACCCAGCAGTTTCCCAAAAAGACATACTGATTCTAAATGCTTGTATTGAGGCAAATAGTAGATTTCCTGGGACCTTTTTAGTAATGGTTTGTGGACCTTTCCTCCAGGAACTTGTCCAAACCTTTTTAAATCCAGCTACACTTACAGCTTTTACTACATTCTTCGGTAATGAATTCCAGAGTTTGATTACGCATTGAGTGAAAAAATTTTCTTTCTTATTAGTCTTAAATGGGTTACATTGTAGCTTCATTGCATATCCCCTAGTCTTTCTACTTTTTGAAGGACTAAACAACTGATCTACTTTTACCCGTTGCACTCCATTCACTGTTTTGTAGATCTCTAGCATGTTAGGTTCTGGATGGCTAGGCTGTATCTATTGGTTGTGTGCACTTGGAAGGTTCTTGATTGGTTCAAATTGTTAATGGATTATATGGATTCAGAGAGTTTGTGTTATGATACATGATAGTTAAATGTATGCAGCAAGTATCACTATAAGTGGATTTGAACAGGTTTTGTTGTCTGTGAACTGGGAGTGTATGTAGTTAGGGAAGCTGCTGCATGATTGGGAACGAAACTGTGGGTTAGAAATTCAGGATTATGGGCTAGGATAGATGGGGGAAAGTTCAATTAGAGGAGATTTGTACAGGAGTAGGCCTCTTGGAGCATTGCACTTATGTATAGACTTCTTGGGTGACTGATATGGTTTCAATGCTTAGTTTGTTGTGGGCCATCTACCAATGCCATTGGACTTTATGTGCACCATTCAGTATAAATGAGGCTGTGTTAATGAACTTGTGTAAGGAATATGCCTTTTCCCTGAGTATGCTGTCAGGGCTTTCAGTATATAATCATTTTTTACAATATTTGAGTTCCATTTGATACAGTGTGGGTATGGTGCAAATTCATGTTTTTAATCTTTAAATGTAAAGGAATTGAACAACCCCATTAAAAAGCACAACATTTTGGCATATAGTAAAAAAAAGAAAAGATGAATTTCTGTTTTTGTATTTAATTCACATATTGTATTAGAATTTTCTATAACAAACATAAGAAATAAACCAATACAACAAACATAAGAACATAAGATATGCCATACTGGGTCAGACCAAGGTCCATCAAGCCCAGTATCCTGATTCCAACAGTGGCCAATCTAGGTCATACGTACCTAGCAGTTTCCCCAAAAGACACAGGTTCCACAATGCTTGTACTGGGTCAAGCATTGATATCCTGGGTCCCTTCTTAATAATGGTTTATGGACTTTTCCTCCAGGAACTTGTCCAAACCTTTTTAAACCCAGCTACACTAACAGCCTTAAAAGGTGTTCAGTGTCAATATAAACTGATACAGTCTGCATTATACTCTATAACCATCTGTTATTAATTATTCAGGCCAATTATGTGATTCTAGAAGCTAGATAATCAGTAACAGACTGCCAAACCATAATTACATTCAAAACACCATTGCATCTTTCTGCAGAAGTCAACTCGTAGCTAGAAAGCAAACATACGGTATTCCACCAAAAATAGACCTCAAGCATATGAACATTTTTCCAATTAGCAAATATAATTTGCAGAGCTGAGGAGTTCAACAAATCAAACAGTCTCTGCTGGGATTGTTTAAGTCTGCCTTCAGGGAAGTGTCCTAAATATTATTATATTCAACGTTAAGGCTTGAGTAATCAGCACAATATGCGGTACCTGCCTCTGTACTCCTTTCCAGAATGATATAACATAGGAACAGTCATGCATCATATGAGTCAAAGTAACAGGAGCATTTGGCAGTGCCAACAGCTTTTATTGGCCAACAATCCAGTCCTCCACATTTTTCATGGAATCCATATTGAACAATGAAGGTGACGATGGTATGCTACAGAATGACAAGAGTCACCAGAGTTTGCAGAATCAACAATCCAACTCCACCAACCCTTGAACTGAAGAACCAATATGCAGCCCTAGAAGAGTCAAGAGGTGAAAACATCCAAGGAAAAGGAAGAACCAGAGCTCGAGCACCCCAAAGATGCAGAATCAGTGACCACAAGGAAGCGAAGGTTAGTGGTGGTTGGTGACTCTCTTCTGAGGGGTACTGAACATCCATCTGCTGACCAGATTTGATGTCCAAAGAGGTATGCTGTCTACTAGGTGCCAAAATCTGAGATGTTACGGAGAGTTTGCCAAGACTCAACAAGCCTACTGATTATTATCCAATGTTGCTCATTGAGCTCTCCATACTGGCACCTCGCAATACTTGGCAGACCTTATCACATTCGATACCCCCAGACCTCCCCCCCCCCGCTCATTCCATGTGAACTGCCTTCACCTCCCTTCTGTCTCATGCGCCCACCTCTACTCCAACCGCTCCTCTGCATTCTTTTTCATTGGTCCCGCACTCTGGAACTCCATGCCCTCCTCCCTCAGGCTGGAACCCCATCATATCACTTTTAAGCAGAACCTAAAAACCCACCTTTTCTCCTCAGCCTTCGACCTTCCCGCCTCTTTTGTCTGATCCTGTCCCCCCAAGTACAATAACTACCCTCTTCTTTGTCATGTATGTCTACTCGCTATCACTATCCTACCATTGATTGTAATTTCCTTTCAATTTTACGGCCATGCGCCCACTTTGAATTTTTATAAATTGTGAACCGCTCTGATTTTTAAAGTAGGGCAGTATATCAAATAAATAGCCATAACCATAACCATCCATGTCGGCACTATATGCTTCTGAGCATATCAAAAATGACTTCATGGCTTTGGAACAGAGGGTGAAGCAGATAGATGTGCAGGTAGTGTTATCTTCAATCCTCCCTGTTGAGGGTAAAGGTCAAGGCAGAGAAGCTTGCATCCTGGAGATGAATGCATGGCTGTGTGGATGGTGTCATTGAGAGTATTTTGGTTTCCTGGACCATGGGATGATGATTCAAGGGCTGAAGAGCAGAGATGGTATCTATCTGTCCAAGAAGGGTCAAAGTGTCTTCTGTAGCAGACTGGCTAACCTACTGAAGATGGCTTTAAACTAGATTCATTGGGGATGGGTGAAGAAAGCCCTCAGGTAAGTGAAACAGTAAATACCTCTGTAGAAATGGATAAATGAGACTACATCTGGAAAGCGGTATGTATAAATGCCTGTAGCATGGAAAATAATATCCCAGATGTTGAGGTTTTAATGGAAGAGGCTGACTTGGATTTAGTTGCGGTTATGGAGACATGGTTCACGGACAACCATGACTGAGATGTAATTATACTGGGCTATAATTTATTCAGGAAGAACAAGATATGAAGAAGGGAAGAGGAGTGACACTATATGTAGAAAAGAATATTAAAGCTATAGAATTAAAGGGCTTAAAAGGAAGCAAAGAGGCACTATGGGTTAAACTAGAAAGAGGGAAAGGGAAATCCATTTGCATTGGTGTGATATACAGATCTCCTTCACAGGGAGAAGAAGTGGATGGAGATTTAATAGTCATACGCAGTATTGCCATGAAAGGAGAAGTGCTACTGATAGGTGATTTCAATATCCCAGATGTTGATTGTCACATCTCTGCTGCAGTGTCATCTAGACGTAAGGAGATGCAGGATTTTCTATAGGGATAGTCTGGATGTCCCATAGTTGGTGTTCTTTCAACCTCGCTAGGGGCATTGCCGGCTCTTGAAGTGTGGGTAAGTTGTTCCCCGCTGGTTGAATCCTTGCTGCAACTGCTGCCTAAGAGTGGGAGTCCCCTAGAGCCGGTGGGTAGAGTCGGCATTTCCAACTGCAGAAGCGTTGAGGTTGCGACTATGGCAGAGGTTATTGCAAGGAATGCTGCTGAGGTTCCTTTTGTGCTGAAATGTCCCGAACAGTTCACTTTGGAAGTGATATGGACTGCGATTTTACATCTTGAGGAATCTATCTCCCAACAGATACAGACTATTCAAGCACAATTACATCATTTTGCAAAAGACATTGTGAAGAATGCTGGTCAGATAGCTATGGTTAAGACTTCGCTTGGGGGGACGTGTTGCAGCGAGTGGATTGTTTGAATAACCACTCTGAAGCTATAGTGAGAGATGTTACTAGTATGAAGGCATGCTTGGAAGCACTGGACAATCGCTCCAGATTGGCTCATCTTCATTTGGTAAATTTTCCCCGCATACATAATGTTTCTGCTAAAGAAATGTCTAAAGCTTACCTGGTTGATGTATTGGGCATATCTGATGAAGCCTGCCCTCCTATTGTAAAAATCTATTACCTTCCTGTGGGGTGTAAGGTGGTGGGAGTGTCAGAAATCCCTGGGCCACAGATAGCTGATGAATTAAATGTCACTGCTATGTTGGAAGCTTCTGAGTCTGAGGTGGAATCTCCAGCAACATGTATGTTAACTCTTGCAGTGGTATTTGATAGAGAGTTGCTTCTCAAGATATTTTTAAGGAAGCGTATTGTTTATGTCAAGGGCTGTCTGGTTCTAATTTTTCCAGACCTGGCTAGAGAAACTCATAGACATAGGAAAGAATTTTTGATCCTACGGCCTAGGGTTCTCCAGCTCGGTGGTCAGTTTTTCCTGAAGTACCCCTGGTTAAGTTGCATGGCAATTCATATATTTTCTATTACCCTGCACACTTAATTTCCTTGTTAAATGCCTGTGAACTTTCTGGGGGGAATTTGTGGACTTCCTTGGGTAAGTAAATTGTAATGGATGTAGAGAGAAGCTACTTTTTTTCCTCTAGAGTATCATGTATTGAATTATATTTCTTTAGGCTTTGGGTCATTGTTTTGTGTGCTGGAGGTGGGTATGCTGCTGTTTGATTTATGGCATGTTATTTACTCTCTTTTTTGTGATATGGTAGTAGTTACCCACATTTCTGTTGCAAGTGGTATTGTTTGTATTTTGTTTGAAATTTAGAAATTAAAAAAATAAAGCTATAGAATTACAGGGCTTAAAAAGGAGCGAGGAGGCACTGTGGGTTAAACTAGAAAGAAGGAAAGAGAAATCCATTTGCATTGATGTAATATACAGATCTCCTTCACAGGGAGAAGAAGTGGATGGGGATTTAATAGAAGACTAATGCAGTATTGTCATGAAAGAAGTACTACTGATAGGTGATTTCAATATGCCAAATGTTGATTGGCACATCTTTGTGGTGGTGTCATCTAGAAGTAAGGAGATCCTAGATTCTTTACAGGGATAACTATTCCGATAACTAGTAACAGAACTCACATGTGAAGGGACTATACTGGACTTGGTTTTTACCAATGGGAAAAGTGTTTCTGATGGCATAGTGGGAGATCATTTCACATCCAGTGATCACCAGATGTTGGGGTTCGGTATTAGGACTAGGGCTGATAAAATCCATTTAAAAGTGAGGGTCTTAGACTTCAAGAAAACTAACTTTGCCAAGATGGGACAATACCTCAAGGAGTCGTTAGCAGGATGGGAACAACTGGAGGATGTAAAAAAGCAATGGGCAAAACTGAAAGGGGATATTTTAAGGGCAACCAACCTTTTTGTTAGGTAAATAAATGTAAAAGGAAAAGGAGGCCACTATGGTTCTCAAAAGAAGTAGCTGAAAAGATGAAGAAAAAGAAGGTGGCCTTCATTAAATACAAGAGATACCAGAGAGAGGAAGATACGCATCAATATTTGGAAAAACTTAGAAAAGCTAGCAAAGTAGTCAGGAAAGCAAAGATACAAAAATGAAAAAGAAATAGCCAGTGCTATATATTCATGAGAGGAAGACGTACATATTCCTCCCCTTCACCCTTGAATACTGTCAGACTCAAAGGTAAAGGGGAGGAACATGTAGAAGCTGATGAGGATAAAATAGAATTGTTTAACAAATATTTCTGTTCTTTGTTCACAGATGAAAGACAAGGAGTCAGGACCTCAGAAAACCCCACAAATAGGAACAGAAGTGACAGGGATATTGAACGATTTTCAGAAGACTGTGTTCGTGAGGAACTAGCTAAACTAAAAGTAGACAAAGCGATGGGACTGGATGGGAAACATCTGAGAATATTGATGGAACTTGGGAACAATCTAGAGCAGCGGTTCTCAACCTGTGGGTTGCGACCCCTGTGGGGGTCGCCACAGGATTTAGCGGGGGTTGCCTCACTCCGCTGTTAAAACAAAAAACAAAAAAAACTCACCGCTTCCCTTCTATTGCAGCTGCGGCTCCCTGCCTCTTAGGGAACTGCGGCTATGCCTGTAAAACCATTGCGGAGCCTTCCTGCCTCTCGACGGACTCCATGCAGCATTGTCCCACCTCCAAAGGAAGTTGTTTACCACTTCCTTTGGAGGCGGGACAATGCTGCACGGAGCCCGTTTATAGACAGAAAGGTTCTGCAACGGTTTTACAGGCATAGCTGTGGCTCCCTAAGAGACAGGGAGCCGCAGCTGCAGAAGAAGGAGGCAGACATGGGGAGAGGGGAGCCGGGAACCTGCAAGGGGGCTGACCTGGGGGCGAGGGGCTGACATGGACAGAGGGGGGTCTGACATGGAGGGAGTAAGGCAAGGGGGGCTGGGAGGGAGGGGGGTGGATTATGATGGATGGGTCGAAGGAGGGATGGGGATGACATGGACTGAGGGGGGCTGATATGGAGGGAGGGGGCTGACATGGACGGAGGGGGGCTGATATGGATGGAGGGAGGGGGGCTGACATGGAGGGAGAGGGAGGGGGGCTGACATGGACAGAGGGGGTCTGACATGGAGGGAGGGAGGGGGGCTGACATGGGGAGAGGGAGGGAGGGAGGGGAGGGCTGACATGGAGGGAGGGAGGGCTGACATGGAGGGATGGATGGAGGGAGGGAGGGAGGGGGCTGACATGGACAGGGGGGATGACATGAATGGATGGATGGAGGGAGGGGGGCTGACATGGACAGAGGAGGGCTGACATGGAGAGAGGGAGGGGGCTGACATCGACATAGGGAAGATACAGGGGGGACATACTGGACAGACGGGGATAAATGCTGGACAGTGGGGAGAGACAGTGCGGGTTAGGATTATAATGGGCAGATGGGGGGGGTCTAGGACTGGTAATGGGTTGATTAGGGAAGGCTAGGACTGGGAATGGACTGATCAATGGGGGTTGGTACAGGTAATGTGCTGATAAGGGGGTAGGACTGGTAATGGACTGATGGGGGGCTAGCATTGGAAATGAGCTGATTGGGGAGGTTAGGACTGGAAATGGGCTGATTAGAGGAGGCTAGGACTGGTAATGGGCTGATGGGGGGAGGGTAGGACTGGTAATGGGCTGATTAGGGGAACCTAGCACTGGTAATGGGGTTGAGGAGGGACTAGCACTGGAAATGAGCTGATTAGGGGAGGCTAGGACTGATAATGAGCTGATGGGGGGGGGGTAGGACTGGTAATGGGCTGATTAGGGGAGCCTAGCACTGGTAATGGGGTTGAGGAGGGACTAGCACTGGAAATGAGATGATTAGGGGAGGCTAGCAATGGTAATGGGGTTGAGGGGGGACTGGCACTGGAAGCGAGCTGATTGAGGGGCTTCGACTGGGAATGGGCTGATTGTGGGGAGGGGAGGATAGAGCTGCTGACCCTGGAAGAAAACTGGGGGCTAAAGCTACAAATGGGCTGATACGAGGGGATGGAACTGGAAGGGAGTGGATCTGAGAGGGGCTGCCATGGTATTTGTACTAGAAGGGACTGGTCAGTGGGGAAGGAGGGGGACTGGAAGGGAATGGACACCAGTGGCAGTCATGGGAATGCAAGTTGACATTGGAAGGTACTGAGAGTGAGGACTGGAAAGGGGCTGATACTGGGGAGGGTTACTGGAAATGGAAATAGGCTGATGGAAAGAAGTGAAGAAAACGAAAGAAGAGATAAGAAATGGCAGATGGCCCATAGACCACAGAAAGAGAGCTAAGAGAAGACAAGAAAGCAGAAGCCTCAGATCGGAACCAGCATGATCAGAGAATAAATTGGTCAGACAACAAAGGTAGAAAAAATAATTTTATTTCATATTAGTGATTTGACTACAAAATCATCATAATTTTGAAATCAAATATTGTTACTTGTTATTGTGATTAATTATTGTGGTTTAAATAAGTAAATTTTATAAATAAAAACATATTGCAAAGGCCTATAATATATTAATAATTCAACAAATGATTACAGCGACAATGCGTTAACGGTAAAGGAAGAGAGACGCATTTGATTTTATCATTGGGGGTCACCACAAGTTCACCAATGGTAAAAGGGGTCACGGTACAAAAAAGGTTGAGAACCACTGATCTAGAGGCTCCACTGACTGACCCTTTCAATGCTTCTTTGGAGTCAGGAGTGGTCCCAGAGGGCTGGAGAAAGGCACATATGGTCCCTTTACACAAACGCATAAGTAAGGATGAGGTTGAAAACTACAGGCTGGTTAGTCTAACCTCTGTGGTAAGTAAATTATTAGAAACTCTGCTAAAAGAGAGAATAGTGAGGTTTCTGGAGTCCAATGAGTTGCAGGATCTGAGGCAGAATGGGTTTACTAGAGGCAGGTCTTGTCAGACAAATCTGATTAGTTTCTTTGACTGGGTGACCAAGGAGTTGGACTGAGGAAGAGTCCTAGATGTGATATACTTAGATTTCAGTAAAGCCTTTGATACTGTTCCGTGCAGGCGACTTCGAAACAAACTGAGCACCCTAGGGATGGACACTAAAGTGGCTGACTGGGTTAGAAATTGGTTGAGTGGGAGGCGGCGAAGGGTACAGGTGAATGGAGCTCACTCTGAAGAGAAGGAGTTTACCAGTGGTGTGCCCCAGGGATCTGTCCTTGGTTTGATTCTTTTCAACATCTTTGTTAGTGATATAGCGGAAGGGCTGTCGAATAAGGTTTGCCTCTTCGGGGATGATACCAAAATCTGCAATAGAGTAGACACCCAGGAAGAAATATATAAAATGAGGAGGGTTCTAGCTAAGCTTGAAGAATTGTGAAGAATTTGGCAGCTGAGATTTAATGCTAAAAAATGCAGGGTCATGCATTTGGGTTGCAAAAATCTAAGAGAGCAGTACAGTGTAGGGGGCAAAGTACTTCTGTCCATGAAAGAAGAACAGGACCTGGGCATGATTTTGTTTCTGATGATCTTGTGGCCAAACAGGTAGAAAAGGCAATGACAAAAACCAGAAGGATGCTTGGGTGTGTCGGGAGAGGAATGGCCAGAAGAAAAAAGGAGGCGATAGTGCCTCTGTATAAGTCCCTGGTGCAATCTAATTTGGAGCATTTTGTGCAATTCTGTAGACCTCACCTTCAAAAGGATATAAACAGGATCGAGTCAGTGCAGAGGGTTGCTACTAAAATGGTTAGAGGTCTTCACTATAAAGTATATAACGACAGACTTAAAGATCTCAATATGTATATGTTAAAGGAAATGTGGGATAGAGGAGATATGATAGAGATATTTAAATGCCTCCTTGGCATAAATGCACAATAGGAGAACCTCTTTTGATTGAAAGCAAACTCTGCTATGAGGGGACATAGGATGAGGGTGAAAGGGGATAGACTCAGGAGTAACATGCAGAGTTGTTTATGGAAAGAGTGGTAGATACGTGGAATAGACTCTCAGTGGAGATAGGAGAGCTGAGGACAGTATCTGAATTCAGGAAAGCATGGGAAAGCACAGATCTCTAAAGGAAAAAAGAGGACGATAGTAGTTGATATGAAAGGACAGACTAGATGGGCCATGTAGTCTTTTTCTGCCACCATGTTTCTATGAGCAAAAAAATATAAAGTCTGGGTTAAATTAGTGGACATGGAGGGGCGATTCACTTGCAGCCAAAAATGTGCCCAAAGTACATTGTCCTGATGTAACTCTGTGTCATGCTCCCAAGCCTTCTGTTCTCCCTTCTGCAAAGGGATAAAAACACCCCTTAAGCTTATAAAATGGTAGCACCCAATGGTCTATCACCAAGCCTAAGTGCATCAGTATTGTAAATCAGCTTCATACATTATAGTGTGGTTCTCAGCCAAACTCTTGCTTATATAATGAGTTATCTGTCTTCATCTACAGTAAATGCTTGCGTTCCTGGTAACCCAAAGTTGGAACTGATCGATTCCTAAGACAGATATTTCCCACTTTCAAGCAAATGTCCTAGAGTCCATAACCCCGTATGCTGCCATGTGTGCCAAACAACTAATTTGTGTCCAATTTTGAACTTGGAGTTATACGAAATAGGACAAGAAATAGATTGGCCCCAAGAATTTTCCATACCTTAATCTAGTTCAGATAAGGCAAAAAGCATTGTCAGAATTGAAGCAGAACCCTGATCATTGCTTGGTAAGGCTATACCAGGTAAAAATCTCAAAAGGATAGGGAATACAAGTTCCTCCTCTATACTTAGCCAGAGAAGGGTATATTCCAAATCAGGATGCTCACTTATCCAATAATCTCCAGAGTGCACCAGGACTGACCCAAGGGTTTCTGCCACCTCAGGCAGAAGCCCCAGCCATGCTGCCCCCTTTCTGAGCAATGCCGTGCCATCCCCCTTCCGAGGCATACTGCATCATTCCCCCCTCCCATGCCAAATCTTGCTGTTGCCCCCTACTACTACCAATTCTGTTGGTGGGGTCGGTGGGATGGCTCAGCATGGTGTGGCAGTGACAGCAGCAGGCCATCTGCTTTGGCACACATGGCCTACTGCTTCTGATCCCCCTCTGACACAACTTCCTGTCAGAGAGGGGTCAGAAACGGAAGCCATGTGTGCTGAAGCACATGGCCTTCTGCCTTAGGCAATCCACAGTAGAGGAACGTGATGTGTCCAAGGAAAGAAACAAGTCAAAATATATCAAGAAGAGGCTTTTATTACAATACCAGTGGATGCTGCCCACCCGACACAGGCCGTGTTTCGTTTAATAAAACTTCATCAGGGGTAAAGGGCAACTAAAAACAAAAACATCCAATGAAAACATGCAAATATCACATAAACCATATGACATGTCTTAAAAGCAAATAAATATATAAATAACTAAAAACATAATCAACATAAATAAATACTTGCATACTTAAATACATGGATAGTTAAAACAAATAAAATTAAACTTAATAAAATGTTGGAACGCTATATAAATAAAAAGGAAGAAAAGAAAATACCCATGTTATACTGGTACGAAAAAAAGGGGAGACATGAACCAAAAGAAGAAGAGGTGGAGAAAATGTTCCGTCAAAAAACAGGTGAAAATAATTTAAATATTAAAGACATAATCGATGTCAAACATATATGCAAAGGCCAAGTATATAAAACATAAAAAATTTTGTAAAAATTGTTTAATTAAAAAAACAAAACCTTATGCCATGTCAATTAAGTGACTCACCATAATGTGACTACAACAATAAGACATATAAATGTAAAAAACTAACAAGGCATATAATTAATAATCAGTGTCATCGATGCATGCCGGAGACCAGTGCTGAAAAGAGTAAAACCATGGTGCCATGCCAAGCTAATAAACTAACCACAATACTTACAATCCTCACGCTGGCCCAGTCTGTTTGGCCACAAGCTATATTAAGCAAAACCAGGCATTAACAGTGCAGCTAGAATAAATAACGGCCTCAAACAAAAGTAAAGAAGGCTTACTCACAGTGGGTGACAAAGATATCACGGGCTACTCAGTCAACAATGCTTTGAAACCGCAGACGCTCAAAAACGCCGCCAAAAGCTTAAAAACAAAGCCATATCATTTATAAACTTGGAGCAAATCGAGGAAAACGAGCCATGAAGGCATATTATAAAACAAATTAAGCTTACCACGTTGGTCCAAATGTATCATGCGCTCTCTCAAAAAATATGCCAAAGTTATCAACCGTTGTAAGGTCCTCCGGACTTAAAAAGCCGGCGCATGAGCGTACAGGAAAGTGGGAGGAACCCAAAACATGACATCAGATGCATACACCAGACCGGCGATCGCGCTAAAATGCATTAAAAGCATACTAAACCTATACAAAAAGCTGTTTCAAATGAGCTGGAGCAAACATCCTCTTAAAAATTATGCCGCTGTAAATTAACATTATAGAGTACCGCGGACAAAAATATATACCATACAGGAAGATAACATCAATACCCAAATCGAACTTCCTGACTACACTCAAAGAGCGGTGATCACACAACAGTACCAAACAGTATTCATCAAGGCATACTGCATCTAAAATGATAATATGGAGCATATTAAAATTGATCCCACCTTCTATAAAATATATTAAAAATCCAAAAATCAATAAATACAAGGAAGGGAAGGGAAGGGAGGGGGGGGATTAAGGGGGTTGCCATGGGGTCCTCCATGGCCCCTGATATCGCAAATCTCTATGTATTTGAGTTTGAAGAGAAGTTTATTAAAGATAGTCCATACAAAGAGAACATCCTGTTATGGGTGCGCTATATAGATGATGTCTTTATATTGTGGAGAGGGACAGAAGACGTTTTATCTCAGTTTAATGTTTGGGTGAATGGTTTAGATATCAATTTGAGATTTCAGCTTACATATGACTTTGTACGGATCTCTTATTTAGATCTTCTGATACAGGTGGATAACCAACGTTTAATTACATCCCTTTTTAGGAAACCTACTGATCGCAATACACTTTTACATTTCAACAGTTTCCATAACCCGGCTCTGAAGAAGAATTTACCTGTTGGTCAATTTCTGCGGGCTAAAAGAATTTGTACCGAAAATAAGGACTTTGAGCACCATGCCCAAGCCATGGGGGATAGATTCCATAACAGGAAATATCCCTCTAATTATATTACAGAAGCATACACAAGGGCACGTATGTCAGAATGACAATCTTTACTTGTTCCTCGAAAGCGGAAGGAGGATGTAGGTTTGGTTTGTCCATTACTTTACACCACGTTGTCCCGTGATATTACTAAGATTTTAAAGAAGGAGTGGTATCTGGTCCAATCCTTGGAAGGGTTTGGAGATATACCTCTTACAATAGCCCACAAGCGAAATGTGAATCTGAAGAATTTGTTAGTTCCCTCCGCTCTTACGGAACGTGCCTTTGTTCCCCGAGTTAAGGGTCATCATCAGTGTGGTCGGTGTTCGGTGTGTGTGCACGCTCTGTCCATGAAAGAATTTGTGCATCCCGTTTCCCAAAAAAGATTTCATCTTAATGATTTCTCGAATTGTGAGACATCACATGTCATATATGTCATTCAATGTCTTTGCAGTAAACTTTATGTCGGTAAGACTGTACGTAGTGTGCGTACTAGGATTATAGAACACAGGAGTGCAATCAAACGAGGTAATATAGAAAAACCTTTGGTAGAGCACTGGATTCAACAAGCACATAAGATCTCAGACATTAAGTTTTTTGTCATTAAGAAGGTGAAGATGAACTGGAGGGGCGGTGACATCAACAAAACTATCTTACAACTGGAACAGAGGTTTATTTTTATGTTGGACTCAATGGTCCCCAAGGGTCTCAATTTAGAACAAGATTTTTCTGTTTTTTTATGATTTGTTTTTATATTCTTGCGTTTTTTTGAGTTAACACGCAATACTTTTGTTTTTTGACTTTGGTGGGCTGATGTATAGTAGTAAATTTTATATACGGTTTGGTTTTATTTGGGTTTTATGGTGGTCAGTACCCCCCTTCCCCTCCCCCTTCTCCTTTCCCTCTCCCTCTCCCTTCTCCCCCCCCCTCCTTTCCTTGTCTTCCTCCCCCCCTTCCCCCCTTCCCCCTTCTCCTTCCTTCCCCCCCCCTCCCTTTTTCCCTTTTCCTTTTTCCCCCTTCCCCTTCCCCTTTCCCCCCCCTTTTTCCCCCCCCCTCCCTTCCCTTCCCTTCCTTGTATTTATTGATTTTTGGATTTTTAATATATTTTATAGAAGGTGGGATCAATTTTAATATGCTCCATATTATCATTTTAGATGCAGTATGCCTTGATGAATACTGTTTGGTACTGTTGTGTGATCACCGCTCTTTGAGTGTAGTCAGGAAGTTCGATTTGGGTATTGATGTTATCTTCCTGTATGGTATATATTTTTGTCCGCGGTACTCTATAATGTTAATTTACAGCGGCATAATTTTTAAGAGGATGTTTGCTCCAGCTCATTTGAAACAGCTTTTTGTATAGGTTTAGTATGCTTTTAATGCATTTTAGCGCGATCGCCGGTCTGGTGTATGCATCTGATGTCATGTTTTGGGTTCCTCCCACTTTCCTGTACGCTCATGCGCCGGCTTTTTAAGTCCGGAGGACCTTACAACGGTTGATAACTTTGGCATATTTTTTGAGAGAGCGCATGATACATTTGGACCAACGTGGTAAGCTTAATTTGTTTTATAATATGCCTTCATGGCTCGTTTTCCTCGATTTGCTCCAAGTTTATAAATGATATGGCTTTGTTTTTAAGCTTTTGGCGGCGTTTTTGAGCGTCTGCGGTTTCAAAGCATTGTTGACTGAGTAGCCCGTGATATCTTTGTCACCCACTGTGAGTAAGCCTTCTTTACTTTTGTTTGAGGCCGTTATTTATTCTAGCTGCACTGTTAATGCCTGGTTTTGCTTAATATAGCTTGTGGCCAAACAGACTGGGCCAGCGTGAGGATTGTAAGTATTGTGGTTAGTTTATTAGCTTGGCATGGCACCATGGTTTTACTCTTTTCAGCACTGGTCTCCGGCATGCATTGATGACACTGATTATTAATTATATGCCTTGTTAGTTTTTTACATTTATATGTCTTATTGTTGTAGTCACATTATGGTGAGTCACTTAATTGACATGGCATAAGGTTTTGTTTTTTAATTAAACAATTTTTACAAAATTTTTTATGTTTTATATACTTGGCCTTTGCATATATGTTTGACATCGATTATGTCTTTAATATTTAAATTATTTTCACCTGTTTTTTGACGGAACATTTTCTCCACCTCTTCTTCTTTTGGTTCATGTCTCCCCTTTTTTTCGTACCAGTATAACATGGGTATTTTCTTTTCTTCCTTTTTATTTATATAGCGTTCCAACATTTTATTAAGTTTAATTTTATTTGTTTTAACTATCCATGTATTTAAGTATGCAAGTATTTATTTATGTTGATTATGTTTTTAGTTATTTATATTTATTTGCTTTTAAGACATGTCGTATGGTTTATGTGATATTTGCATGTTTTCATTGGATGTTTTTGTTTTTAGTTGCCCTTTACCCCTGATGAAGTTTTATTAAACGAAACACGGCCTGTGTCGGGTGGGCAGCATCCACTGGTATTGTAATAAAAGCCTCTTCTTGATATATTTTGACTTGTTTCTTTCCTTGGACACATCACGTTCCTCTACTGTGGATTGTCTCTGACGTGACAGCTTGCTTACAGTTGGACTCTTCTGCCCTAGGCAGCCACCTAGTGGATGTGCTGGCCCTGCAACAAGCAAGCTACATGTAGTAAATGATACAGAAAAAAGTCTGGAAATGCAATTCTTTCATCCTCATAGGAAATATTTAATTTCCTTAAGGAAATTCTGAGGCATTGACCTTTACAAAGGAACTGTCCAAGAATTCCATATAAGCGGGCATAAAATGATGATGGGAAAAACCTTGGTACCTCGTAGCATACTTAAATAAAGCTAACCTGGGACAATAGTGTCATCTTAATTACTTCAGCCCTACCACACCATGATAAAGTAAGAGGGGGCCAACTTTGTATGGCATCTGTTACTTTCTTTACGATAGCTTATATACTTAACTCCATCAATTGTTCAATGTCCTTGTTAAACAAAATACCTAAATTTCATTTGTAATGGGGCCCACTTAAAAGCATGCTCGCCAACAGCATCCGCAGTGGTGAAATCATTCATTGTCTTTCCCTCTGACTTTCCCCAGTTAACCTTGTAATCAGAAAACCAAGAAAATAGTTGGATCACCTCTATTAATTTGGAAAGGGAAATTTCAGGCTCTGTCAAGAATAGTAAGAGGTCTTCAACATACGAGGTGTGACAAAAAAGAAACGAGACTGTCCCATAAATGTTTTATTACAAAATCTACAGAGAAATTACGCATTGTCCCCTTCAAAGTAATCCCTCCCAGAGTTAATGCACTTCTGCATTCACTTCTGCCACGTACGGAAGCACTCTGTAAAGTCCTCCCCCTTGAGGTCCCTCAGCTCCCTCATCACAGTGGCCTTGATCTCTTCTACAGAGGTGAAATGAGTTCCTTTGAGCAGCCTTCAGCCTAGGGAAGAGCCTGAAGTCGCAAGTGCGAGATCTGGGGAATAAGGAGGGTGGTCGAGAGCTGTGATCTGTTTGTTGGCCAAGAACAGCCTCACACTGAGCATGGCGTGTGTGGGCATGTTGTCGTGGTGGAGCAGCCATGACTTGTCTCTCCACAGAGCCCGTCTGCTGAGTCGAACCTGGTCATGGAGGCAATTGAGAACCTGCTGGTAGAAGTGCTGATTGACTGTCTGACCCTCAGGCATAAACTCATGATGGACCACTCCCTTCTGGTCGAAGAATTCGATCAGCATGACCTTGATCCTTGATTTGGACATGCATGACTTCTTGGGTCTGGGTATCAGTCGAGTCTTCCACTGCAGGCTCTGTCTCTTGCTTTTAGGGTCATACTGGAAGACCCAAGTCTTGTCTCCTGTGATGACTCGGCCAACGAACTCTGCATCTTCTCCGATCTTCTATAGCAAATCTTGACAAACATTGACTCGGTGCTCCTTCTGCTTGTCCAATAAAAGCTTGGGCACTATCTTGGTGCACACCTTCTGCATCCCCAGATCCTGCACCAAGATGGTCCGCACTGACTCCCTGTTTAGGCTGAGCTCCTCAGCTATCATCTGCACCATCAATCTGCGATCACTCCGCACCAGCTGGTTCACTCTGTCAAAGTTCTCAGCAGTCTTTGTCATGGAAGGCAGTCTTGACTTGGGGTCATCCTCCACCTCCTCATGGACAGTCTTGAAGCATTTGTGCCACTCGAAGTCTCGCGGCCTTGACATTGCATCTTCTCCATAAGCCTTTTGGAGAAGTTGGAGACACTCATTTGGGCCCTTCTCCAACTTAACCAGAAATTTCAAGTTGATTCTTTGCTACATATTTCTGCCACCTCCAGTTGCGTGAAAAAGCAATGGAGCAGTGTGCTACAAAAAAACCTGAAAAAGAAAAACAGAATGAGAGAGATGAAAAATATTATAGCAGAATAGTGGCGAGATGTTGCACAACACATTGACATAAGCATTTAGCCAATTGGCATTGAGTCATGGGCATGGCTGCCACAGTCTCGTTTCTTTTTTGTCACACCTCATATGCGGTGATCTTACTGTTGAAATTGAAGCCACTCATGCCCTGTATGTCATAGGTCTGATGGACTGCTAATAATAAGGGTTTGAAAGACAGATTAAACAGAAAAGGCGACAGATTAAACAGAAAAGGGCTGACAGTGGCCCCTTTCTAACCAAACAGGAGAAGATAACTGGTTATAAACTACCAACCTTAAGTAAAGAGTATTATACAGAAGCTGAAACCATTGTATAAAGGTCGACTGGCAACCATATCATTACAGTACTTTCCACAAGTATTGCTTTGCCACAGAATCAAAGGTTTTCTTTCTGTATCGAATGAGACTGCTAAAGCAGACATCTCTTTGTTCTGGGTAAAGGCCAATAAATCATGGAACAATCTAGAATTGTCACCTATATAATGACTAGCCATAAATCCCATTTGCTCAGGATGTATAAGAGACCCTAACACCTTACCCAGACGCTGTGCTAGCACTTTGGCCAAGACCCGATGATGGTTTTGCACGAGCTCTGCATCCTGACCTGGCTTGGGAATCAAAACTATGTGTGCTTCGGCAAAGATACTATTGCTGGGGTGGGCCTCATAAAGATACTATAAATATTGAACCAGCTAAGCTGATAGGATAAGGCTAAACTGATTATAGAATTCTACTATATAACCATCCGGCCTGGGGACTTTACAAGAGGGAGGGGATTCAATAGCACATTGAATCTCTGCAATTGAGACCTCTTGGGATGAGGCTCCCAGAATATAATGTATTAAAGAAGACAAAAAGGCCTCAGTCACTTGGTCAGAGCTGGATTTTTTGGCAGAAAGAAAGAATAGCATAGTATTTTTCAAATGAGTGCAACAAATCATCCTGTTTGATGACTAGTCCAACTCTGGGATCCTGCAAGGCTGTAATCAGCCACCTTTCATTTGGGCCTTTAAATGATAAATAATAAATTTGCCTCAGCATATCTCCCAGACTGAGTTTAAAATAATTTCTTACTGGCCCATTGACTCAAAAGTCAATTATATTCATACATGGAAAGAAACAAGTTGGGAGAGAACCATGTTATTGGACTGCAAAATGTGTGGATGCTCCGTTTATCCTATTTTATCCTCCAACAGCTTAAATTTAGCAATGACTGCTTCTTTTTCCATGTAGCATAACTAATAATCTCTCCCATAAGTAGTGTAACCTTAAAAGCCTCCAACACCTTATGAGGGGATGAATCATTTGAAGCATGCTGCTGAAAAAATTCCTTTATGAAGAGATTGAGCACAGAACAAACTGTGGACTATTCACAAGCACATTATTGAAATGTTAAGATGGTGTGGTGACCCTGCTTGCCAGTAATCTCTGCTTAAAGAGAGACTGTAGCATGATCTGAAATGACTATGGGGTGGATCGAAGGCATGCAAGATCTTGAGACTAGAAAATAATCTGGCCTTATGTAGGACTGATATTGGACTGGATAAAAAGTACTGTCTTTCCCTGCTGGGTTCTCCACCTGCCATGTGGGTCAACAACCCCATGGTTGCCTTTAAATTTCTCTCCAGGTTTTGACGTGCAAAGGTTTGCCGGTGGATTTATTTATTTTATTTATTTATTTATAATCTCTTATATACCGCACTATTCAGCATCAGCGCGGTTTACATGTAACAAAAATGCTCAGTACAGTTGAACGTGTATGAGTTTTACAGGTAACAGGGCACAAAAACTTGGATAACAGGGGAAAACTATTTACAAAATTTATTACATTAATTTATTGCCTATCTATCTATCTATCTATCTATCTATCTATCTATCTATCTATCTATCTATATATATATATATAAACTGATTGAAGTTGCCTGCTATAATCTTATAAACCCCTCCATGGGCCTGCAACATTTCACCTATCTCTGCAGGGAAATCTATAGCAGAACTATAGTAGACATGAACAGAAATGTGGTACCCTCAAAGGATATCATCACAATTGACCACCTACTACTACTACTATACTACTTAGCACTTATATTGCGCCACGCACGCAGCGCTGCACAGTTAGCCTACAAGAGGTGGCTAATATACAAGAGATAGTCCCTGCCCGTCAGAGTCATGCTCATTGGAGCTTACAATCTAGTTAGAACAGTACAGAGCATTAGTCAGTTCAGCAGAGGATACGGTGTGGTACAGTTAGGTACAGCTTGGTCTATGGTTTGGTCATAAATATAAATGGGGGTTAGGCAATTCAGCGGAAGGTATGGTGTGGTACAGTTAGGTACAGCTTGGTCTATGGTTTGGTCATAAATGTAAATGGGGGTTAGGGTAGGATGAGGATGGAATTCAGGATCTGAATGCAATGGTGAAGAGGTGGGTCTTCAACCTGGATTTGAAGAGGGCCAGGGAGGGTGCCTGGTGCACAGATGCAGGAAGGCTATTCCAGGCATGTGGCGCAGCAAGGTGAAAGGAGCGCAATCGGGAGTTCGCAGCACGGGTGAAAGGCATTGAAAGAAGTGATTTGTTAGCGGAGCGCAAGTTTTGTGAGGGGACATAGGGAGAGATAAGAGATATGAGGTATTGAGGGGCCATAAAGTGAATGCACTTATAGGTCAGCAAGAGAAGCTTGAATTGGATGCGGAATTGGACAGGGAGCCAGTGAAGTGACTTGAGGAGAGGAGTAATGTGAGCATGGCAAGGCTGGCAGAAGATTAGTCGAGCAGCGTGATTTTGTATAGATTGGAGGGGAAGGAGGTGGCTCACAGGGAGACCAGCGAGGAGTATGTTGCAGTAATCGAGACGAGAGGAGATCAAGGAGTGGACAAGCATTTTAGTAGTATGTTCAGAGAGGAAGGGGCGGATTTTGCTGATGTTGTAGAGGAAAAAGCGTCAGGTCTTAGCTACAAGCTGGATATGGGCGGAAAAGGAGAGAGAGGCGTCAAAGATGACTCCCAGGTTGCGGGCCGAGGGAACAGGAAGGATAGTAGATCCATCCACATGGACTGAGAGGAGGAGAAGTAGGGGAGGGGGGAGGAGTTGGGCTTAAAGACAAGGAGTTCAGTCTTGGCCATGTTCAGTTTCAATCAGCGATGAGACATCCAGGCAGCGATGTCTGAGAGACAAGCAGAGATCTTGGACTGGGTTGCCGGAGAAATATTAGGTGTAGAGAGGTAGATTTGAAAGTCACCAGCATAGAAATGGTACTGAAAGCCATGGGAAGAGATAAGCGCGCCAAGGCCTTGGGTATAGAGAGAGAAAAGGAGGGGGCCCAAGACAGATCCCTGGGGTACACCTACATGGAGCGGGGTAGGGGAGGAGGAGAAGCCACAAGAGCATACACTGAATGAGCGATGGGAGAGGTAGGAGGAGAACCAGGATAGTAAAGAGTCCTTGAAGCCAAGCGAGGAGAGGGTGGTGAGGAGAAGGTCGTGGTCAACGGTGTCAAAGGCAGCAGAAAGGTCAAGAAGGATGAGGATAGAATAGAGGCCCTTCGATTTAGCCAGGATCAGGTCATTGGTGACTTTTGTGAGTGCCGTTTCAGTGGAGTGTAGGAGATGGAAGCCTGATTGTAGTAGTTGGTCCAGGAGGGCCTGGGAGGTGAGGAAGTCAAGGCAACGACGGTGGACTGCTCGTTCTAATAATTTGGATATGAAGGGAAGGAGGGAGGTGGGCCGATAGTTAGAAGGGCAAGTGGGATCAAGTGAGGGTTTCTTGAGGAGGGGTGTGACAACAGCGTGTTTGAAGTCAGCGGGGACAGTTGCAGTGGAGAGTGAGAAGTTGAGGATATGAGTGATGGAGGGGACGATGGTGAGGGAGATGGAACGTAGGAGATAGGTGGGTATAGGGTCTGATGAACAGGTGGTGGGTTTGGAGGAGGAAAGAAGAAGTGCGGTTTCTTCTTCAGAGATCGGGGGGAAGGAGGAGAGGGTAGCAGGGGGAGGAGAAATGGGGGGGGGGAGGGAATTGGAGGGTAATTTTGAGAATTTTGTCATGGAAGTAGTCGGCAAGGGTTTGGGCAGAGAGGGAGGGTGGGATCGGGGTCGGGGGGACCTTGAGGAGAGAATTGAGGGTATTAAAGAGACGGCGTGGGTCAGAGGCAAGGGAATTGGTCAGATGGATGTAGTAGTCTTGTTTGGCAAGTGCTAGGGCTGACTGGAAGGAGCCAAGCATGAATTTGAAGTGTAGGAGGTCTTCCAGGCTCGTTCGGCAGAATGGGCACAGATGCGTAGGTAACGGGTTGTGGGTGAAAGCCAGGGTTTGGGGGGGGGGGGGTAGATCGTTTTACAGGATGTGAGGTCGGAGGGGCAAGAGTGTCAAGGGCTGAGGATAGTGTAGCATTGTATGAGGATAATGCTTCGTCGACAGACTCGGAGTATAAAATAGAGGAAAGAGATGGAGAAATGGTGGAGGAGAGAGTCAGGGGATTAATATTATGAAGGTTTCTAAAAATGTCGAAGGAGACAGGACGAGGTTGGGATGGCGGGAGCTGAAGAGTAAATGTTAGTAGGTGATGGTCAGATGAGGAAAGGATTGATTTGTGGAAGTTTGAGGGAGAGGAATTGGAGAAGAGTATTAGATCAAGGCAGTGGCCGTGTAGGTGTGTGGGGGCAGTGGAGCAGAGTTGGGGGTCGAACGAGGAGGTAAGAGCGATGAACTTTGAGGCAGAGGGGTTGGAGGTGTTGTCGACGTGAATGTTGAAATCGCCAAGAATAAGAGTGGGGGAGGAGGGATCCATAAAGATAGAAAGCCAGGAGTCGAAGTCAGTGAGGAAGGTTGACTTGGAGCTATCGGGTGGGCGATAGATAACAGCTATACGGAGGGGAAGTGGTGTGAGGAGGCGAATGGAGTGGACTTCAAAGGAAAGGGGGGAGTGTGATTGGGGTGGCAGGAGGGGTTGGAATTGGCAGGAGGGGGAGAGTAGGAGGCCAACGCCACCACCGTGGCCAGTGGATCGAGGTGTATGGGAGAATTGGTAGCCCCCATAGCAGAGAGAGGCAATGGCTGAGGTGTCATCTAGGGGGAGCCAGGTTTCGGTCAGGGAAAGAAGGTGTAGGGCATTAGAGATGAAGAGATCATGAATAAAAGTAGTTTTTTAAATCACTGAGCATGCGTTCCATAGGGCGCAAGTAAATGGGAGAGGGGAGAGGGATATGGATAAGATTAGATAAGTTACGTGTGGATATCTTATTAGAGTAGCATGGGGGTCTGTTTCTAGGGTAGTACCGAGATTTCTTATCAAAGTAGCGTGGGGGTCTATTTCTGGGGTAGTACCGAGATTTGGAGGGAGTAGGGTGTGTGTGGATATGCCTGGGTGTATGTGCTTTCCAAGAGGGACATGAGGGGGGGGGGAAGTGAGGGATAAATTGATGGTATCAGATAGGTTATGTGGGGGATTATATTTGGGGGTAAGGATGGAGTGTGTGCTTTACCTACTTTACTTTTTGGCTGGATTGGATTGCTGCTCCTACCCGGTGCGTGCTGAGGTCACGTGAGCGCTGTGGGCTATAAGAACTGAGCCCCCACCGCGGGACGCGCACCGTGGGCGTGTGCCCGAGGGTACGTGCTCTGAAGGGGCCCCTTTGGCGCCCCTTCGGAGCACTTCGGAGTTCTCCGGAGCGTATAGGAGCCTTTTTGTTGTTTATATTATTTCGTGTTTTATGGGGAAGCGAAAGAAGAGACTTACTTCTGTGATGTCGTCTGGTAAGGCGGTTAAGGTTGTAGGACCCATGGACAGTCATGTTAAGTCCTTGGTCTCCTCCCTTACTGCCCAATCACTTTCAGAGTCCTCTATTTCTGCTAGCTCCTGCTCCGGTGAGTTGTCTCCTGATCCGCGACGGGTTATGACTCCACCCAGCATAGAGCCATTACAGTTGGGTGCCGGCTCTCCTCGTAGAGTCGAGGAGGATCCTACACCTGAACTTGTTCAGCTGCCTGATTCCTTTTTGAAGGTAAATGATTTGGTTTCCGTTCTGCCTTCACCTTTTGACTTCTCTTCTACTACTGATGCTCCTAAGCCACCAAAAGACGTTTCTTTGCAAGATATTTGGTAAGTCGTCTCTCAGACTGAGATTTCTTTAAACTCTTCCTTATTAAAACTTTCCAAATTTACCCATGAGACTGTGACTGCCTTAACTGATTGCCAGACTAGATTGGATAGTTTGGAACATTCTAAAACCAAAATGGAGGGTTTAATCTCCTCTGTACAGGGAGTTTTGGTGTCTTCTGTCCAAGACTCCCTATTATTACATCGTCGTGATGAAATGTTTGAAAATGCTTTGCGGGTTAAAAATTTGCGTTTGTTAAACTTCCCCCGAACGCACTACCTTTCCTCTAGTATTTTGTTTTCCAAATACTTAAAAGATGTTTTGAAAATACCTTATCCCGATGCAATGATTTTGTCTAAACTTTATTACTTGCCTCTTGGGGTCAGGGAATCCCCTATGTTGGATTCTGAGTCAGGTGGTCCGGTTCAGGGAGAAGTAGATCAGTTGAATGCACCTAGTTTAGACTTATCTGAATTTTTGGAGACTTCTATTGAGGAGATTTCAACTCGAGCAACTTTGCTTGTAACATTTGCATTAGAGAGAGATAAAGATTTAGTTTTGCGCACTTATTTTAAATTTCGTCAGGAAAAATATTTTGGACAGGTGATCCAGATATTTCCTGATGTGTGTCGTACTACACAAGTAAAACGGAAAGCCTTTCTTTTACTTAGACCTCGGGTTTTGGCTTTAGGAGCTACTTTATGTTAAAGTATCCCTGTAAATGTATTATTGTGTATCAAGGTAAATCTTATATTTTCTTTGATTCTCTTCAATTGGAGATCTTTCTGAAGGGGTTGGCATTGAAATAAGCTAAGGTATCTTCTTTTAGTTTTTGGGAGCTCTTGCTAAGTTAATGGAGTCCTTTTATTTGTCCAATCCATGCTGGGGATATTCCTTTTGCTTAATTTCTTAAGTATTTTCACACTCCATATTGTGGGCTGAGAGTTGTTATTTGGTATGATAATATTCTGTATGTATATTGTTTATTTGCTTTGCATTACCTTTTTTTTTACCTTAATAAAACGGAAAAAAAAAAAAAAAAGAACAGACATCCCCCTCTTTTTCCCAACTGCAGGTTGAAAAACATGACCCTCTCCCCACCCAACATATAATTTTTGACATGCAGTGGAAAATAGTTGGGTTACCTGGAACATCAACAAATCACTAGTAGATTTAGCGGTACAGAAAAATAGCTAAATAAATAAATAAAATGAATCGCCTGTTCTCTCTTTAAGTAACTAAATACTGTTTTTCTCTTGACAGGAAAATCTAAACCATTAAGGGCTCATTCCATTCCGGATGTAGATCCCCTCTGTGCGTCCAGTTCTGAGCTTAACTTACAGAGGATCAGAATCATGAACAGTCCTGTACGGGCAGGCCGGGACTGCGATTCAGTCCGGTTTACATATACAGGACTGTCCCCGGTTAACTCAGTCAAGGCTCTTCCATGGAGCCGCGGCACCATGGCAATATGTTGCCATGGCACTGTGGCTCCATTGAAGAGCTGCTATGTCGGCTGCCGGAAAAAAAAAGCTTATTCTCCACAGTTTGACCCCTGATTTGGCCTCATAAGGCCAGGGTTGGGCTGTGGGGAATGTCCTCCAGCCCCCCTGCCCCATCCGCGCCCCGGCATCACAAAAAAACCCACGTCCAGGGAAGTTATTCCATCTCAGAGGTGGAATAACTTCCCCGCACATGTTGCCGGCCCTGGACATACAGGGATGACATTAGAATCAGCCCTGTATGTCCAGGACCGGCGACCGCCCAGACTCTGCCCATGAGCTGCCCCCATCTAACTTCCTTGCACAACCGGCGGGGAGGTTAGATGCAGCAGAGGAAGGCACAAATAGTGGGAATGAAGATGCCCTATTCATGGCACAGAATAGGGCATCTTAATGTTCAATGAAATCATTTTAAAGGAAACCATGACTAAGAATGACCAAGAATAAAACTAAATATACTGCAAGCACAATAGATAGCATCCACTTGGGCAACAATCCAATGTGATTAATCTAAGTGGGAGAGCTGCTTCTGATATCCACTTAACACACTATATCAACTGCGCATCAACAGCACTAATTCATCACAGCATATCTTGAATGGTTAATAGGCAGGCATAAAAGCAACACTGCAATGTTAATACGTTCCTCAAACGCACTGTCCAGCATCCAATAATATTTATTTAGTTTAAAGCATTTATGTACTGCAAACATATAACACATTCTGCCTGGTTTATAATATAAAAACACCTTAAACTTTATAATGCAAGAACAAAATAAAAACAAAAACAAAAGAGCACACCTCCAGCTCAGCTGCCTGTCAGCCTGACCCATAGCCATCCTTAACAAAGACCTAGCCAAGGAACAGGAAAGCTTTAAAATACTTCTGAAAACTTCACCTATCCAGTTCTTGACTTGCCATGAGGGTGAGCTTATTCCACCACATAAGCGTGGCTATCTTAAATGTTCTCCCACATTTCTGCTTCCACATCTCTTAGAGGAGTCTGGAATTGCCAACAGAAAGCCCTAACTAGATCTTAACACTCGGCCCAGCAAATACCACTCCAACACACTCTGTAAATACTTTGGCTCTCCCTTCTTCAAAATTTTAAATGTCATTGCTAAGCATTTTAGATATACAGCACTCAGGAATTAGAAGCCAATGCAACTGTCTCAGCACATTTGCAACTGACTCCGTATGGATCCCTGACAACATTTGTGCTGCTGCATTTTGGACCACCTGCAACTTCCCCACCAAATATAATCTGGCAGCCCCATGAATAGGAGGTTGCAGTAGTCCAAAACCAAGATCACCAAAGCCTGTAGTATAATCTGCATAGCCTCATCCACTGTCAATAATAAGTGTCCTCTGTCAACAATCAACTATAGTTAGTTGAACACTAGTATGTGGAGGTCGCCTTCCCTTGTTGCACATCGGAAGGAAAAGGTAAATAAATAGATCACAATGGTTTGAGCTGCGATATCAAAGGGGGAAACCCTTCCATGATGACTTCAGCCCATTTTATGAGAATCCACAAATTCTTGCAGCTTAGTGGGGGTCCAAGAAGGTGACAATATTATTATTATATGTGATCCTTCTTTTGGCTAGATATAGCAACAAGAAGGGTGCTCCCATGTAGGGGTTGCTGCAACTGTAGAAATTCCTTGCATTTCAATGTGGTAGTTCTTGCTAAATCAGGAGCAAAAAGCGCTTTGCATCTTTGATACAGAATGGAGGATTTCTCTCCTGCAGCAGTCAAAATTTGGAACACTTGTGGATAGCGCAACAGCTTAGCCACAATAGGCTACAGATGGTTGGCATTATAGGGCGAGAGGGCACCCTGCCAGATCTTTCAGATTCTAGTAGCAGTTGGAATCCTATGTCCAGTAGCTTCAGTATGGTCTCCTCTAGAAACTTAAAGACCTTGGCTCCCTCTGCACCCTCTGGGACACCCAATATTCTTAAGTTGTTCCAACAATTACGGTTGGCAAGATCTGCAAGGTCTATAAATGGAGGAACTGATTGTTATCCAGAAAGAACTGCAATATACTAATTAGACAACTGACTCACTTAGAAGGCTGATGGGTTTGGATAGAGTTACCTCTTGGTCTAGTTAAGTATGTTGGACCCAATATTCAAAGGCATTTTACACAATTTGTAGACCTGCAAATCATGTAAAAATGCTACTAAGTGGGATAGTCGGCGGCACTAATGTGATTAGTGCTAGTGAACAGGGCCGTACCGACGGTGAAAAGCACCCTGTGCGAGTTGCACATCAGGCACATGCCCCCCTCCCTCACCTCCATCTAGCCACTTTATGGGGGCAGGAGAGAAAAGGTGTGCACCCGATGTGCAACTCTCCGGCACACTAAGCAGATCTGGACCCTCACAGAGAGACCAGACCTGCTTAGTGTGCCGGCGAGAACACTTAAGGGGCACACTTTGGCTCTCTGCCGCTGCCTGCCACCGCTAAAGTGGCAGCAGCAGGCAACGTCAGAGAGCCAAAATGTGCCCCTTAAGTCTTTGCGCCCTGTGCGGCCACACTGCTCGCACAGGGCTCGGTACGGTCCTGCTAGTGAATATCTGCAGGTGCCGCCTCTACACACCCCGATGCTAACCACTTAGGGTGTGTTGGAAGTGTTCTGGGATGGAGAGGAGGCAGTACTGATCGCTGATCAGGCAGTGGCGATACTGAGCCACTGCCTGATTAACGATACATGGTGAAAGCCAGGCACAGGAAACCCTAGCCTAACTTTCACCGCATATTGCTAAATGGGCAGCGATTTGATATCCCCTCTGCCCATTTAGCAAGCGGCAAATGCAACTAACCCAGATGCTGGGGCTAGATATGATCTCAGCATTGCATATCTGTGCTTAGATTTCAGCGCCAGCTGAATATCAGCTTCATATTACTTAAGATTTATGCCTTAACAGTAGACTCCCTGCCGCTTTCTATAAGATAGCAGAGTAAGCTGGGCTAATCCCATTTATTCTTGTGGTGGCTTTAACTAATCATTAGACTGGATATTTGATCAGCAGTTCAGATGTAGGGCTAGACTGACTAGGACATGATGGACATTATGTTCCCTTATTGAGAATACAAAACTAGTGGATCCTTGGCAGCTCCTTCACCCTACTCCCAAGGAGTTTTCTTTTTTTTTTTTTTTTTCGGCACATCATTCTACATACACTTGAATAGACTATTTTTGCTATCTTGTAATCTGATGTCTTGTGTAAAAGACTCATTGATATACCTCATTTCTGTTTCAGTTCATGCACCCATATTCCTGTTGTTGGAATGTGGCTGTGATGTGCCAATAAACTCTATCTGGAGTTTTAATACCAGTTTACTTGTGGAAGAGGGGCTTAATGAATAGATAAATAAAGCTGTGAGGGAATACTGTGAGCATAATTGGCTAGAAGATATGTCTGCCAACCTGGCTGGTTGCTCTTAAAACAATCCTTAGGGGAGTCGTCATCATCTTTTCCATTGAAGTGCATAAAAAACAGGCTTCAGAACTAGTCAGCCTTGATCAGGAGATTAAGAAGCTTGAGCAACAACATATTACCACAGGGAGGTACCATATATTGATGGATCTTCATAAGTTGAAATAGCGATATTTAATTTAGTCTTGAGTAAACAAGTAGAGATGGCCGTAGTCTTAGAACATGCTCAATATTTAATAAAGGGAACTATAGTGGGTGTGCTTTAGTCCAATATCTGAAAATTAAGAGAAAGCATGAAAGGGTGCAGTGTATGATAGGACTGATAATCTGGTATCTTCAGAGAAAGGTATTATGAAACAATTTCTTCGGCATTATAAAGATTTATATACAAGTGAAGTCACCTCTGATGTCGGGGATGTGAATAATGTTTTGCACTCTTTGGATCATCCTATGGTTTATCCAAAGCAAATAGAGGCACTAGAGCAGATATAACAGAAGAAATCATTGCAGCCCTTAAGACTTGTCAATTAATAAAGCCCCTGGCCCTGATGGATTTGGGGTTGAGCACTATTGGGCCTTCTAGGCACTCCTGATGCTGCTTTTGTAGCAGATCTATCAACATTTTTATAAGGAGGGAGCAGCATTGGGAAAGTTTGCAGAGGCCAGAAAAGTCATTCTTGTCAAGCCAGGAAAGTTGTTTTTTGTTGCTAATTACAGACCCATTTCTTTAATTAATGTTTATTACAAGGGGAGCATATTCAAAGTGATTAATGCAGTTAGCAGACCTGCTAACCGTGCTAATTGTGGTGAGCGGCATATTCAGCAGCACATAGCTGTTTTGCATTTCTGAGGATCCTCCTTAACACCGCTGTACACCCTGATGCTAACCGTGTAGCATTGAGGTGTTCCGGGGGCAGTGCTTGCAATAACTGGTCAGTAGTGATATTCAATCACTGATTGGTTATTTTAAACCAACTAAAATCAGGCATGTTAAAGGTTGGCTTAACTTTAGCCAGTTCAGCTGAATATCGCTGCTGACCGATTAGCTAACACACCATCCAGGCACACGGAATATTCAATGCTGGCGGTTAGATATGATCCTGGAACTGAATATCTGAGTCAGAATTAAAGTAGTGACAGCCAGCCGCTTCATTTGGGCTGATCACTGCTGTTGAAAATGCCCTCCTAAGATGTTAACCCCTTCATGACAAACAGGATGTTCTCATACTGTATATGGGATTCCTTGGCTAACGGCTGCCTCACAACAAAAAAGGGAATAAATGTTGTAACTGGCAGACACTAAAACAACAGCCTAGAATGAATAATGTAGAGATAGAAACATAGAAACATGATGACAGAAAAAGACCACATGGCCTATCTAGTCTGTCCTTCCATTTCAACAACTACAACAGTCCCCTTTTTACCTTTAGAGATCCTCTGTGTTGGTCCCATGCTTTTTTGAATTCAGTTACTGTCCTCATCTCTACAACCTCCACTGGGAGACTATTCCATGGATCCACTACTCTTTCCGTAAAGAAATATTTCCGCATATCACTCCTGAATCTATCTCCCTTCACCCTCATCCCATGTCCCCTCGTAGCAGAACTTGCTTTCAATTGAAAGAGGCTCTCCCCCTGAACATTTGTGCCATGGAGGTATTTAAACATCTCAATCATATCACCTCTATCCCGCCTTTCCTCTAAGGTGTACATATTAAGATCCTTCAGTCTGTCCTCATATGCTTTATAATGAAGCCCACTAATCATTTTAGTAGCCACCCTCTGCACCGACTCCATCCTGTTCACATCCTTTTGAAGGTGCGGTCTCCAGAATTGCACACTATACTCCAAATGAGGTCGCACCAAAGACTTATACAGAGGCATTATCATCTCCTTTTTTCTGCTAGCCATTCCTCTCCGTATGCACCCAAGCATCCTTCTAGCTTTTGCCGTCGCCTTTTCTACCTGTTTAGCTACTTTAAGATCATCAGACACAACCACGCCTAGGTCCCGCTCTTCTTTAGTGGACAAAAGTACTTCACCTCCTATACTGTATTGCTCCCTTGGATTGCTGCAGCCCAAATGCATGACCTTACATTTTTTAACATTAAATCCCAGCTGCCAAATTCTAGACCATTCTTCAAGCTTAGCTAGATCCCTCCTCATGTTATCTACACCTTCCTGGGTGTCTACTCTATTGCAGATTTTGGTATCATCTGCAAAGAGGCAAACCTTACCCGACAGCCCTTCCGCTATATCACTAACAAAGATGTTAAAAAGAATCGGACCAAGGACAGATCCCTGGGGCACACCACTGGTAACATCCTTCTCCTCAGAGTGAGCTCCATTTACTTGTACTCTTTGTCGCCTCCCACCCAACCAATTTCTAACCCAAGCAGTAACTTTAGAGTCCATCCCTAGGGTGCTCAGTTTGTTTATAAGTCACCTGTGAGGAACAGTGTCAAAGGCTTTACTGAAATCTAAATACACCACATCTAGAGCTCTCCCTCGGTCCAACTCCCTGGTCACCCAGTCAAAGAAATCAATCAGATTTGTCTGACAAGACCTGCCTCTGGTGAATCCATGCTGCCTCGGATCCTGTAATCCGCTGGACTCCAGAAACCTCACTATTTTCTCTTTCAGCAGCGTTTCCAATAATTTACTCACCACCGAAGTTAAACTAACCACACTGTAGTTTTCAACCACATCCTTACTTCCGCTTTTGTGCAAAGGCACCACATGAGCCTCTCTCCAGTCCTTTGGCACCACTCCCGACTCCAACGAGGCATTGAAAAGGTCAGTCAGTGGAGTTGCTAGAAAGTCCCCAAGTTCCCTCAGTATTCTAGGGTGTATCCCATCCGGTCCCATCGCTTTGTCTACTTTAAGTTGAGCTAGTTTCTCACGAACACAGTCTTCTGAAAATTGTTCAAGATGTCCCTCACTTCTGTTCCTATTTGTGGGTGTTTTCTGAGGTCCTGCTCCTGGTTCTTCATCTGTGAACACAGAACAAAAATATTTGTTAAGCAATTCCGCTTTATCCTTATCAGCTTCTACATATTCCCCCCCTGCATCCTTGAGTCTGACAATACCACTTTTGCCCTTCCTCTTCTCACTAATATATCTGAAAAATGTCTTATCCCCCCATTTTATTGCATTGGCTATTTTCTCCTCCTTTTGAATCTTTGCCTTCTTGACTACTTTGCTAGCTTCTCTAAGTTTTTCCAATTACAGATGCCTGTCTTCCTCTCTCTGTGATCTCTTGTATTTCATGAGATAAGAAAGATAACAATTGTTTTTGTTCTTCTCTTTTTTATTTAAACATATTGCAAAGTGTGAAGGCAAGGCAGCATAGAACAGAAAAGAAATGGGCCTAAGAGGGAGGGGGAGAGTTGGACTTTTGACTCCGAACAGATTCTGAATGTCTTAAACTGCTGTCACAATAGAAATTCCCATCCAAACAGTAAGGTGATGTGAATGTTTGGACCACAATCCAGGATGCAGCTTCGCAAATATCTTGAATGGAGATTGAACGCAAGTGTGTTACCTACATAAGAACATAAGATATGCCATACTGGGTCAGACCAAGGTCCATCAAGCCCAGTATCCTGTTTCCAACAGTGGCCAATCTAGGTCATACGTACCTAGCAGTTTCCCCAAAAGACACAGGTTCTGCAATGCTTGTACTGGGTCAAACATTGATATTCTGGGTCCCTTCTTTAGAATGGTTTATGGACCTTTCCTCCAGGAACTTATCCAAACCTTTTTTAAACCCAGCTACACTAACAGCCTTTAATACATCCTCCGGTAACAAATTCCAGAGTTTGATTACACGTTGAGTGAAAAAATATTTTCTTTTATTAGTCTTAAATAGTTTACCATGTAGCTTCATTGCATGTCCCCTAGTCTTTCTATATTCTGATAATGTAAACAATCGATCTAAGTTTACCTGTTCCACTCCGTTCATTAATTTATAGACTTCTATCATATCTCCCCTCAGCCGTCTCTTTTCCAGGTTAAAGAGCCCTAACCTTTTTAGCCTTTCTTCATAGGAGTATCCTTCCATCCCCTTTACCATTTTTGTGTCTCTTCTCTGAACCCTTTCTAATAACGCTATATCCTTTTTAAGATATGGCGACCAGAATTGCACACAATATTCAAAGTGCGGTCTCACCATGGAACGATATAGAGGCATTATAATATCTTTTGTTTTATTTTCCATTCCCTTCCTTATGATACCTAGCATTCTATTTGCTTTCTTGGCCGCCGCTGCACACTGTGCCGAGGGTTTTAACATGTTATCCACAATGACGCCTAAATCTTTTTCCAGGGTGGTGGTTCCTAATGTGGAACCTTGCATCGTGTAACCATAGTTTGGGTTGTACTTTCCTAGGTGCATAACTTTGTACTTCTCCACATTAAATTTCATCTGCCGTTTCACCTTTCTCCATTGGGAAAATTGGCCATTTAGCCCAACCCTCTGCTTTCTATCTTTTAACCAGTTCTTGATCCACAGTAGTACACTGCCTCCGATCCCATGACTCTTTAGTTTTGCCAAAAGTCTCTGATGAGGAACCTTGTCAAAGGCTTTCTGAAAGTCCAGATACACTATATCAAACGACTCACCTTTGTCCACCTGTTTATTCACACTTTCAAAAAAAACATAACAGATTAGTAAGACAAGATCTTCCTTCTCTAAAGCCATGTTGGCTGTCTCCCATTAGGCCATGACTATCTACATGTTGAGTAATTTTATTCTTTATGATGGTTTCTACCATTTTTCCCAGTACTGACGTGAGGCTCACCGGTCTGTAGTTTCCCGGATCACCCCTGGAACCCTTTTTAAAAACTGGTGTTACATTGGCGATCCTCCAATCTTCAGGTATTAGAGTTGATTTTAATGATAGTTCACAGATTACTAATAGCAGGTCTGCAATATCATATTTCAGTTCTTTCAACACCCTTGGATGTATACCATCTGGTCCAGGTGATTTGCTACTCTTCAGTTTATCTAATAGTTGTAATACATCTTCCCGATGTATCGATATTTCCTTCAATTCTTCTGCACCTTTAAATACCACTTCAGTCATGGGTAACATCTCTACATCTTCTTCAGTAAAGACCGAAGCAAAGAATTCATTCAGTCCCTCCGCTATCGCCTTGTCGCCTCCTGGTGCCCCTTTAACTCCTCTATCATCTAATGGACCAACTGACTCTCTCACAGGTTTTTTGCTACGAATGTACTTGAAAAAAAATCTTTATTTCACGTTTTTACTTCTGCAGCAAGCTTCTTCTCAAATTCTCCCTTTGCCTGTTTTATCAATGCCTTGCATTTGACTTGCTAGTGCTTGTGCTGTTTCCAGGTTTTGTCGTTTGGCTCTTTTTTCCATTTTCTGAAAGATGCTTTTTTGGCAACAACAGCCTTTCTGACCTCACCTTTAAACCATGCTGGCAGTTTTTTGGACTTCCTTCCACTTTTCTTAAAGCGTGGAATACAGCTGGTCTGGGCTTCCAAGATAGTATTTTTCAAAAACACCCAAGCTTGATGTAAGTCTTTAACCTTTGCAACTGCTCCTTTTACTTTTTTCTTAACTATTTTCCTCATTTTATCATAGTCTCCCTTTCAAAAGTTAAAAGTAGTACTGTGGATTTCCATACTATCCCTCCTTCACTAATTAAATCAAAGGCGATCATGCTATGATCACTATTGCCAAGTGGCCCCAACACCCTTATCTCTTGCACTAGATCTGGTGTTCCACTAAGGACTAGGTCTAATATGACTTCCCCTCTGGTCGGTTCATGAACCAGCTGCTCCAAGAAGCAGTCATTTATGTCATCTAGGAACTTTATCTCCCTAGCATGTCCTGCCGTGACACTGACCCAGTCGATACCGGGGTAATTGAAATCACCCATTATTATTACTGCGCTATAACTTTTGTTAGCTTCCTTGATTTCTTTGAGCATTTCATCATCCATTTGTTCATTCTGGCCAGGCGGTCGATAGTACACCCCTACTGCCATCGCCTTCCCCTTTTTACATGGAATTTAAATCCATAGAGATTCTACAGCAAATTTTGTTTCCTGCAAAACTTTAATCCTTTCTGACTCAATGCGCTCTCTAACATAGAGCGCAACCCCTCCACCAATTTGATCAGCTCTATCATTACGATATAGTCTGTACCCAGGTATCACAGTGTCCCACTGGTTGTCCTCCTTCCACCATGTCTCTGATATTCCAATCATATCTAACCTCTCATTAGTGCTATATATTATAACTCTCCCATCTTATTTTTTAGACTTCTAGCATTTGCATACAAGCATTTTAGAGACTGTATTTTATTCATATTAATTTGGCTATTGGTAGACATGGGTAATTTGGGATCTTTAAGCTCTGTCTGCTCCATACTTGAGGGCACTTGGGCTACTTTACGCTTTTTTGGAACCTCTCTGCTTTTGGTAGTATCCTTCAAGGATACATTCTTCCAAACCATCCACTCTTGGGCGACTGTCGGCTTTCCCCTATTATCTAGTTTAAAAGCTGCTCTATCTCCTTTTTGAAGGTTAATGCCAGCAGCCTGGTTCCATCCCGGTTAAGGTGAAGCCCATCCCTTCGGAAGAGCCCCTCCTTTCCCCAGAATGTTCCCCAGTTCCTAACAAATCCAAAACCCTCATCTCTGCAAAATTGTCTCGTCCACGCATTGAGACTCCGGAGCTCTGCCTGCTTTTTGGGTCCTGCACGTGGAACGGGAAGCATTTCGGAGAACGCTACCCTGGAAGTTCTGGATTTCAACTTCCTACCTAAAAGCCTAAATTTAGCCTCCATCCTCCCTACCATATTTTTCTATGACGTTGGTACCGACATGTACCAAGACAGCAGACTCCTCCCCAGCATATCTAAGACCTTATAAAGGTGGCGCGTGAGGTCCGCTACCTTCGCAACAGGCAGGCATGTTACCAGGCGATCCTCACGTCCACCAGCCACCCAGCTATCTACATGCCTAATGATCGAATCACCAACTATAATGGCTGTCCTAACCCTTCCCTCATGGGCACATGGCCCTGGAGAAACTTCCTCGGTGCGAGAGGGTTTTATCTCCCTAGCCATGGCTTCAACATTGTGAGATGTGACAATAACTCTCAGGACTTAAACCTGCCTGGGCATAAGTGAAAGTGATTCAATCTGTGAGCGAAACTGAAAGAGCTCATTTGGTGATGGCAGTCTCTAATTTATTTGGCTCAAATGAAACAAAAAGCTGGGTGGACTTTCTATGGGCTTTGGTTCACTCAAAATAGAAGGCCAAAGCTTTCTTAGAGTTCAACATTTTCAGCACACTTTCCCCCTTGCGAGCATGGGGTATTGGTAAAAATGTTGGCAGGATGCTTGACTGATTAAAGTGTTCAACACCACATTCAGAAAGAATTTAGGATGCAAAACCATCCTATTGCTGAAAAACATTGTGATAAGTGGATCAAATACTAGAGCCCAGGAACTTGCTAACTGCGTGCTGAAATTATGCCACCAAATATAAGACCTTCCAGATCAAAAACTTTAGGGCACAGGCATTTAGTAGCTCGAAAGAAGTTTTTATCAGCTCCACATTGAGATTCCAAGACATGCAGTAAAGAGATTGGTTTACCTTCTACATGACAGTGATAAGCACCAGTTCCACTGAGGTGAACCCTTACAGATTTAGATTTCAAACCAGACTCAGACAAATGTAAAAAAGGATACAAGTAAGCCAAACCGGGGATGGATCCCATGGTGTGCGGTTCTTATCGCCCCATCTCACTTTTGAACATGGCTGGAAAAATCTTAGCTAAGATTTTAGCGAATCGACTGGGGCGCATCCTGCCGGAACTGATCCATTGTGACCAAACGGGGTTTGTCCAAGGCCGCAATACGGGTGATAACATTCGCCGGGCGATTCAATTGATCTGGACGGCTAAGCAGCGGAAGCAGGAACTTCTCATTCTAGCAGTTGATGCTGAGAAGGCTTTCGATCGGGTGGAGTGGGGCTTTTTGTTTGAAGTGTTGACGGCCGTGGGCATTGGCCCCCACATGGAGGCATGGATCAAAGCTCTATATACTAGCCCGACTGCGGCAGTTAAGATCAATGGGAAATATTCGGACTTCTTTGCGTTAGCGAGAGACACCAGACAGGGGTGCCCCTTATCCCCCCTATTATTTGCCTTAGCTATGGAGCCATTGGCGCAGCGTTTACGACGCAATACAGGGGTGAGGGGACTAGTGGTTGGTCCGCAAGAACATAAACTGGCGCTATTTGCTGATGATTTACTATTGTTTATTACGAGTCCTCTGCTGACATTACCCACCATTATGGACGAATTTAAGCGCTTCAGTGGGGTGGCTGGGTTTAAAATTAATTGGGATAAGACAGAGGCCTTAAATGTTAATTTATTGGATAACCTGCTGGCGCATTTACAGGGAGGATTTCCCTTCCGCTGGGCCCACTATAAACTTAAATATCTGGGGGTTTACCTTACCCGCGATGTTGATCAACTATATGGCGCTAACTATCCGGGGTTATTTGAGAACATTGATCGGGATTTGCGGAGATGGCACACCAAGGAGATTTCTTGGTTGGGGAGAATCGCGACCATTAAGATGGCGATTCTTCCCCAATTATTGTATCTTTTTCAAGTTTTGCCTATTAAGATTTCTCAAACAGTGCTTCATAAGCTCCAGCGGAAGTTATTTTTCTTTGTCTGGCGCCATCGACCCCCGCGCATTGCACGACATATTATGTATCGAGCGCGGAAGAAGGGCGGCCTGGGAATGCCCATGATTGCGGATTATTACTTGGCAGCACAATTAAGGCAGGTGATGGACTGGCGAGAGCAGTTTTCAGCGAAGGGGTTTATCTCCATTGAACAACAGGCCGTACCCCAATATCACTTACAATACCTTCCCTGGTTACCGATGGGACTGTTGAAGGGCGAGTGGACGAATAATCCCTTCATTAGACATTTGTGGGGGGAATGGGGCAGGGGATGGCGGAGAGTGAATAAAGTGGGGGGGGGGGTGTCCCTGTTAGCGCCAATGGTAGCCACCCCAGCCTTTGAACCGGGTAATGGAGCCATATTCTCTAAATGGGAGGGGAAAGGCCTAACTCGCTTCATACAATTTCTGGATAGCGCGACTATTAAGTCTTTTGAGGATCTGCAAGCCGAATTCCGGCTGGACAAGCATGATTTCTTTGCTTATTTGCAAGTGCGGCATTATTTGCACCACCGACTTAATAGGGAGCGTATCCAGCAAGGGCTTAATGAATTTGAGGCCTTGTGGGTGGGTCACCATTCTTCCCGAGGCCTCATACGCTTATATTATGCTGGTTTGCGGGCAACGAGCGAAACAGAGGCTAAGCTGAAATACATGGTGGAATGGGAGAGAGAGATTTGGGAGTGAATTGGGATGAGGAGGGATGGCGGATTATCTATAAGGGGGCAGCTAAAACATCTATTAATACAGCTATTCAAGAGAATACCTATAAAATTTTGTTGCGTTGGTACTATACCCCTGAGCGCTATCACCGGATGTTTCCGGAGGTTTCCGAACTCTGTTGGAGGGGATGTGGAGTTAGAGGAACGTATTTTCACATGTGGTGGGAGTGCTCCTGGGTTCAATCTTATTGGACGCAAATTTGTCATCGGATGGAGCAAATATTCCAGGTACGCTTAAAGCTTTGCCCAGCTTGGTTCCTTCTCGGGCTGTGGCCTCCTGATGTATCTACTCGGTGGTCCAAACCTATGCGATCTTGCATAGTGGCAGCAAGGTGTGAAATCGCTTGGAAATGGCGACAGGGAGGGAATATTAACCTTGCTCATTGGGTAACGCGGCTCACTAAGGTGCTGCAGATGGAACGCTTGATAGCTATTCGGAGAGACCAAGGGACTAAGTTTGAAGACCAGTGGAAGCCTTTGTTGAAATATGTTGCAGATTTGGGGGGTGGGGGGGGGGGACTCAGTTACTGGGTGAGGGGGGGGAGGGGGAGAAATGTCTGTATAGCAATTTCACATAAGAATTGGATTCTACGATTATTGTCTGGTTTCAAATATGTTGCAAGTGTGTGCTGGATGTTTGGCATAATAGTTGATTTTTTTTTGCTTTTGTTGTCTGTAATCTATGGTTGGGGTAAAAAATAAAGATCAAGTTATAAAAAAAAAAAAAGGATACAAGTAGTTTTTGTGTGGGAGATGACAAAGAATCTAAGACCTTTCCCTCACACCAGATGGCAAACCTCCTATTGCAGACCTGCTATTAGTAATCTGTGAATTTTCATTAAAATCATCTGTAATACCTGAAGATTGGAGGATCACCAATATAACACCAGTTTTTAAAAAGGGTTCCAGGGGTGATCCGGGAAATGACAGGCCGGTGAGCCTGATGTCAGTACCAGGAAAAATGGTAGAAACCATCATAAAGAATAAAATTACTCAGCATGTAGATAGTCATGGCCTAATGGGAGATAGCCAACATGGCTTTAGGCAAGGAAGATCTTGTCTTACTAATCTGTTATGTTTTTTTTGAAAGTGTGAATAAATAGGTGGACAAAGGTGAGTCGGTTGATATAGTGTATCTGGACTTTCAGAAAGCCTTTGACAAGGTTCCTCATCAGAGACTTTTGGCAAAACTAAAGAGTCATGGGATAGGAGGCAGTGTACTATTGTGGATCAGGAGCTGGTTAAAAGATATAAAGCAGAGGGTAGGGCTAAATGGCCAATTTTACCAATGGAGAAAGGTGAATAGTGGTGTACCCCAGGGATCTGTGCTGGGTCCACTGCTTTTTGACATATTCATAAATGACCTGGAAAGGGGAATAACGAGTGTGGTTATCAAATTTGCAGATGATACAAATCTATTTAAAGCTGTTAAAACCCAAGAGGATTGTGGAAAATTGCAAGAGGATCTTGATAAATTGGAAGACTGGGCATCAAAATGGCAGATGAAATTTAATGTGGACAAGTGCAAAGTTATGCACCTAGGGAAGAACAACCCAAACTATGGTTACACGATGCAAGGTTCCACATTAGGAACCACCACCCAGGAAAAAGATTTAGGCGTCATTGTGGATAACATGTTAAAACCCTCGGCCCAGTATGCAGCGGCGGCCAAGAGAGCAAATAGAATGCTAGGTATCATAAGGAAAGGAATGGAAAATAAAACAAAAGATATTATAATGCCTCTATATCGTTCCATGGTGAGACCGCACCTTGAATATTGTGTGCAATTCTGGTCGCCGTATCTTAAAAAGGATATAGCTTTATTAGAAAAGGTTCAGAGAAGAGCCACCAAAATGGTAAAGGGGATGGAAGGATAGTCCTAGGAAGAAAGGCTAAAAAGGTTAGGGCTCTTTAACCTGGAAAAGAGACGGCTGAGGGGAGATATGATAGAAGTCTATAAATTAATGAACGGAGTGGAACAGGTAAACGTAGATCGATTGTTTACGTTATCAGAATATAGAAAGACTAGGGAACATGCAATGAAGCTACAGGGTAAACTATTTAAGACTAATAAAAGAAAATATTTTTTCACTCAACGTGTAATCAAACTCTGGAATTTGTTACCGGAGGATGTAGTAAAGGCTGTTAGTGTAGCTGGGTTTAAAAAAGGTTTGGACAAGTTCCTGGAGGAAAGGTCCATAAACCATTATTAAGAAGAGACCCAGGATATCAATGCTTGACCCCAGTACAAGCATTGTGGAACCTGTGTCTTTTAGGGAAACTGCTAGGTATCTATGACCTAGATTGGCCACTGTTGGAAACAGGATACTGAGCTTAATGGACCTTGACCTGACCCAGTATGGCATATCTTATGTTCTTATGTTGAAAGCATTGAACCCCTGGATAGCATCTTTTCTGGAAACCAAGAGGATGTCTGCAACTACAACCTGCAGGTTGAAGGAGGACAAAGTCAACCTCTCAACATCCGAGCTGTGATGGCTAGTGACTTTGCTGGGATACAGTATTAATTCCTGGTCCTGTGTAATAATAATTGGTGAATTGACCAGGTGAACCAGATCCTGAATGGAAAGTCTGAGGAGAGGGAAACATGGCTGCCAAGGCCAATAAGGAATTATGAGAATCGTTGTGTCTTCATCATTCTTGAGTTTTGGAAGAGTTTTCACAATCAGAGGAATTGAAGGATATGTGTACAGAAGCGCCCCCCACCCCGCAGAGAGGAGGAAGGCACTTGAGTGTTCTTAGATGTGGTAGAAAGATCTATCAAAGGGGTGCCCAACATCCAAAAAATAGGGAAAGCTACCTCCCAATCCAAGATCCATTCGGGAGATTGAAGGACTCAGCTCAGTCTGTCCACCAGAGCATTGTCCTCGCCAGAAAGGTATATGGCTCTGAGCCCCATCCCTTGAGAGATGGAAAAATTCCAGATCCTGACTGTCTCCCAACACAGGCAATATGAAGCTGTTCCTCGATGCTTGTTGACATAAAACATGGCTGCTTGATTGTCCATTTGAATCAACACAATTTGGTTGGCTACCTGATCTCTGAAAGGCTTTACTATATTTGAGATTACCCTCAGTTCCAAGAAATTGATCTGATGGAGACTTTCATGGGCAACCAATGTTCCCTGTCTGTGGAATCCATTTACATGAGCTCCTCACCCAGCTTTGATGCATCTGTCATGAGTAACGTTTGGTAGGGAGAAATATGGAAAGGGAAGACCTCTGCACAGATTGATATGATCTATCTACCAGCATATAGAGTTTTGGATGGGGAAGAGTGACAGTTATGATGTTGCTGAGCCTGTTCATGGCCTGCATCCACTGAGTGACCAAAGTCCACTGAGATTGTCTCATATGGAAGTGTGCCAAGGGAGTGACATGAACTGTTGATGCCATGTAACCTAACATTCTCAACATAACTTGAGCTAATGTCTGCTGACTCTTTTGTACATCCTCCACTATCTCTACCAAGCAAGTGAGTCTGTTGTGTTGAAGAAAGTCTTTTTCTCGAATCATGTCTAACAGAGCTCCAACGAATTCCAGTTGTTGTGATGGGCACAACTTAGATTTGGAGTAATTGACATTGAATCTTAGCAGCTCCAGCACTCAGATGGTGATGCATATGGATTCTTGAACTTTTTTCTGGAAGGTGCTCTTGAGCAGTCAATCATCCAAATAGGGAAACACGTGCACACCCAGTCTGCATAGAAACCTTATGACAACTGTGAGGCATTTTGAGAAGATGCAAGGAGAAGATACAAGGTCAAAAGGCAGCACGTAGAACTGGAAGTGGTGCTTTCTCATGACAAATTGCAGATGCTTCCTGTGACGGGATATATCTGTATGCAGGTGTAAACATCCTTTAAATCCAGAGAACATAGTCAATCCCCTTTTTTAGAGAAAAGGTAAAAGGTTCCCAGAGAAACCATCCTCAACTTCTCTTTGACCAGAATTTTGTTCAGGCCTCTCAAGTCTAGGATTGGATAGAATCCCCCTCATTTTCATGGGCACCAGGAAATACCTCAAATAAAATCCCTGCCCTTCCCATCATGGCGAAATGGGCTCCATCACATGTGTGGAGAATTCCTGAAGAACAACCTCCTGATGCTGAGGGAGAATGGATTGGCCCTTTGGTCTGTAACCTTCTTGGTTTATTTTGAGAATCCTACAGTCAAGGTTAGGAGGGGCCACTTCTGTGCAAAGACTGTGAGCCTCCTACCAAATGGAAGGTTGTCCAAGTAAGGTACAGGGCTATCAGCCATGTTTTCTAGGAAATCCAACAAATCCACCTAATTCAATTTTAATACAAATGATGGACTTGAATTTAACCTTTTAACAAGAGGGGAAAAGACCTCAGTTTCACAAACCAATAGTCATTTAATGCTTACAGCACCATTCCAGATTTGCACACAACCATCACTGGTCAGAAAAAACCCCTCTGCCAAAAATTATATTTAATTTTTTATTCCACTACTTAATCTTATTTTATTAAAATAAATTCTTTCTAGATTTATTTTTCTAAAAGTCCATCATGACTGACATAGCAAAAACAGTCTAGTTCATTCTTAATAATGTATTTCCTATTCACTCCAACATCACATAGCAGCATCACCAAAAAAATGTTCAAACATGAAATAGCATGGAGACTTTCTTATTTTCTTTCATTAGTTAAACTCTATTCGCCTGCAATATACTGCTCTATCTATATCCACAGCTGGTATCACTCCATCGAAGTTCACCATGTATATATGCACATTGAGCTGTATTTAGCTTCAAATCAAAGATTAGTCGCACATTATTTTTAAGGCTGGCAAATTTGTTGTTCTTCAAATGCTGGCAAAAAGACTTCTTATTTACAGCTTCACGGCTTTCTTGTGCAATGTGCATGTGGATGAAGGCTGTAAATAAGAAGTCTTTTTGCAAGCATTTGAAACATCGAGGGACTGCTCTCTGGTTAGAAGCCAAGTACATCTTCAGGGCATACAAGCATAATGAATGTTCATGAGCTGAATCAGTTCTAGTCTCAAAGCAAGGAGTGTATTGAGAGTGAACAAGAGCTTCATAAAAGAAAAGCCCTAATGTTGCCAAAAGAATAGCTTTCTTTTTGATTTTTTTTTCATATATTTCTATATTGAAAGTACAACACAAGGGCTCTGCTGCTGACCTCACCCATGTGTGTCCACTTCTCCCACTTGTCCAAAGGAACATGTCTGTTCCCTCTTCAACAAATTTCTATCTGCTCCCCTTCCCCCCCCCCTCCCCCTGTGGTGGACCACTTTTTAACTTGTTCGTGACAGCTGACAGTCTGAGAATCCCCATCTAAGCTGATGCACCAGCCTTTACTTGAAGGACAGCACTAGCAGAAACACAATTGGGTCATTTAAGAGGTGCTCATGTGCCACCCTCAGTGTTACATCCATTACTCAAACATGACAACTTTCTTGCAGCTAATCTGCAGTACTAATACTGGCTTTTCTCTCACCAATTCTGGCGTTTCAGTATGAAATGTAAGAACATAAGAAATATGGCATACTGGGTCAGACCAAGGTCCATCAAGCCCAGTATCCTGTTTCCAACAGTGGCCAGTCCAGGTCACAAGTACTTGTCAGGTTCCCAAAAACATACATAGGTTCCACAATGCTTGTCCACACACTTTATTGATGTTTCTGATATGTGCTGCTAAGAGGGGCAGTCTTCACTTAAGATTAAAATATGGGTCTTTCCATTAATGAGCACTTTCTGATTTTCTGCAGATATACCTGGGTATTGTCACAGTTCTATGTCTGGTACAGATATTGATGAGAGGCATCCCACTGGAGGCCTCCCACACCCAGAGGTGGAAGGGGCCATGGTAATTTATTTATTTATTTGTAACATTTTTATATACCATTAATTTGAATTATGTTATGCATCATAATTTACATAGTCATATTAACAAAAACAATACAATACCAACATTACAATAGATAAAATACAAAACATTTGTATCCCCCTCAACTACCTAACCCAACCCTTCGCTGAAAATCCAAGGCATAAGCAATGCAGAATAGGTATATAATTTCTTCCTAAATACTAGTAAATTTGTCTCCTGATGTTACTCCAGTGGCAAATTCCAATAGCTCACTAACTGAAATTCCTCCCAGGGAATCACATCCAACCGTTCCTCATACTGGGATCCCACCACTCATGTAGGAACATAACACCATACTTTCTCTTGAAGATAAACAGAACCCTGCTGGCTGCAGAAGGACCCAAAGGGGTACTAAACTTGAGGGATCAGCTCTGGCAAGTTCAGCCGGTCAGTCCTGTCCGTATTTCAGCATATATGTCTGTTGCCTTTGGTAAACTCTGGTGCGCGTGGGTTTGCAAGTGGGTTTGCGTGTACTTCATTCTCTGGCTTGGTGCCGAGGTACCTGCTATATTTGTTTCTTTCTGTTGTGTATCCCATTTAATCCAACGTGAGTCACTGTGTGTGTGTGTGTGTGTGTGTGTGTGTGTGTGTGCAGTGTCATTCTTCGCTTTTTCTGCTTTGAAACTGGAAGAACAATATGATTTGGGAGTTGTGCATTTTCTGTATGTTATGCAGGTTCAACACTATAAGGGGCATTTTAGAAAAGATGTCCAAGTACAATCTGGAACGTCTCAGCCAGAAGATATGAAGAAAAGTAGGCAGTCCAGGTGCAGACACAATTTCATAAATGTGGACATCTGCGAGAGCGTCTACATAGATATCCCCAGAATAGTATTTCAGAACCTAGACATCTAGGAATAATTTAATGCTTAGAGTAGTGGGCTAGAACCAGGACAGTCAGGGTTCAGATCCCACTGCTGTTATCATTGTGATTGTGCTGAGTACTAGGGATCGTAGAGTGCTTTCTTCTCTACACTCTCTGGATGTTTCTCAGCCAAAACGAGCACTTTCCTGATGCTTATTTATGCCCGGAGCAAGTCTAAGCTTAGACATGGCTCCAGATGTCCAGGATGTTTCTGAGATCAGGCAGTGACATCCAGTCACATTTAGACTTTGACGTCCTCATGATGGGGATGTCCACAGACGCTTCTTCTAAAATGGCTCTGGATATGTGTCTATGCCCATTTTCAGGGGTCTAACGCACAAATAGGGCTTTCAAAATAACCTCCTCTCTGAGGAAATGGGGGGGGGGGGTGGAAGGAAGGAAGGGAGAGGAGGGGGCCTTGCAGGTGCTGAAGGGTGCAATAACCAAATTTTATTGATACCTTGTGGAGAGAGATTTTCAGAAACACATATTTAAGCTGAAATGGAAAATGGAAATTGGGGAGGAATGAACAAAAAAGGGGTGGAAGAGAATATTTCAAGGAATGGGGAAAACATCCATACATTGGCTTCCAATTGCAGCTAGGATACAGTACAAGATGTTAGTAACCACATTCAAACTTATCAACAACTTAGCCCCCTCATTCCTGTCCTCACTTATCAGCACACAACCTGCAAATAGGGACAGAAGAACCACCAACTCGGACACCCTGCAGGTCCCCACCAACATCAGAACTGTGAAAACAAGTACATGTCGCAGAGCTTTCTCATTCTCTGTGCCAACTATCTGGAATCAACTCCCTTTTGAACTGCGTTTAATCAAGGACATTACAATATTCAGGAAAGAGCTAAAAACCCACCTATTCAAATGTTACTACAATCAGCCATGACTCTCAAGTTCCGTTGAATCGTAGCAAAACAATCAGATAATTATATGCTTTTGAATCCGCTTCATGTATAAATATGTAAAATTATGTAATCCGAAAAGGTGTAAATATGTATGTATAAATGTAAATATGTGTAATCCATTCCCCAAGACACTAACCCTGTGTGCTGTGACCTGCCCTCAGATCTATGTATCTACTATCCCCTCCCAGTCCTGATTCGACAACCCCCAAAAGATGAATCGAACCGCTGCTGATCGCTGGAAGCAGCGGTATATAAGTGTGTATTAAATAAATAAAATAAATAAATTAGTACTCTCATAAAAGAGAACACTTATAAAATCTTATATAGGTGGTACTATGTGTCAGTAAGGCTATGAACTATGTTTCCTGGGGTGGCAGACGGTTTTTGGTGAAAGAAGGAATTTCATTCATATTTGGTGGAACTTGCACGAAAATTAAGGAATACTGGGGAAGGTTTAGAGTAGAAATAGTTAAAGTAATAGGAGGGTGCCACATTGCCCTATGTGGTGGCTATTGGGCATGATGCCGACAAAGCTGGATAAGGTACAAAGAAGGTTGGGAAGAGTAGAACTGGCAGCAGCTGGAAATAGCTGTTTTATGTCTGAAAATCTGGGTGCCTGTTGGAGGATCAAATTTGGGATTGCATGGCGGCTATGTGGGGAGCCTTGGAGGAGGTCGCGCCATTGCATCAGATTCGAGTTTGAGAGAAAAGGTTATGTAATCGGGCCTGGTTTAGGGTGGAGTTGCAGGGTATGAAGCACGGGTTACATCACCTGGGGCACCGCTGGTGGAAATCGGGGCGGAGTGGGAACAGAGTGATTTGGCGATGCAAAGCAAATTAATATTGTTGCCGCTTTTAAGAGGTGAATCGGGGGGGGGGGGGGTCTGCTCTGCGTGGATCTCGGTGGTCAGGAATACACCATAGGCAGTGTTTCATGTGGCTCATCAGCTGTTGGGTCAGGGGTGGGGGAGGCAGGCAGGGGTTGGAAATGATTTAGATGTGGAGATGGTAGCAGATAATTCTATGGAGAAGGTGGAGAGGTTGAGGGTTTTGGAAATAGGCAGTATAGGGCAGAAGGTGGAGGAGAGCTCCTTCTTGATGTCAAAGGAAGCCGTGTGTGGGCTGCATCTTACGTGGATGCATTTAGATCCTGTCCCGTGGCAGCTTCTGAAGAAGATTCTGGATGAAGTTTTAAGTTGGTAAATGCCTCCATGAGTCAGGATTGTTATCCGGAGCAGTTGTTGGTTGTGCCTGGGTTTGGTCAGGTATGTCTGCTTCAGTGGCGGGTGCGGGTGTTTTCAGTTCTGGTCTCAGTTTGGTGGAATACTCTGCTAGAGGCTTTAAGGCAGGAACCAGACTTGCTTGCCTTTTGGAAGGCCTTGAAAACTTTCTTGTTTCCACCTTAGTAGAGCAGTAGGCAGTGGTGGGCAGTGATTTGTAGTCAGTGACAGTGGTGATGTGTTCACAGTTTTGTTCTTTTGTAACTGGTATTGGGGGTTGGGGTATTGGTTAATGTATTTTTGTGTTTTTATTTTGTTGTAAACCACCTTGAATGGTGGTGCATATGGTGGTCAAAAAATGTTTTAAAATAAATAAATGCTGCCCGTTGGAAATAGGGAAAAGTGCCTTTAGTGAATGATTGGAAAAACAGACTGGGGTTTGTGAAAAAATGGAGAAGTTAAAAAAATATGCCGAAGGATATATATGTACGGGATAGGGAGGAGTGGTTGAAATTAGATAAAATACTGCACCATGGAATGGGAGATGGGGAGAGGGGTTTGAAAACAGGATCCTGGTGATTTAGGTATTACGGGGGAGAGCTTAGTGGTGGACAATGAGGATGATGAAGTTGAATTGGCAGGCCATCTGGAGGGAAGAGGGAAATGGGTTTAAATGCATATTGTGTGGTTTAGAAAATGCTGGTGGTTGTTTGGAACATTGGAGAAATTGATATCAATAAAAACTAAACGTTCAAAAAGAAAAACAGAAACTGGTCTTGTTTTATCCACACTGTAATGTTAAATCTTCTAGGCTTTCTTGGTGATATTCTGAGGGTAATTTTACAAAGGGAGGCTTAGTTTAAGAGCACAAGTAGGCACCTACTTAGGCGCTATTTTATAAAGACACCTAATTGCACCTAAATTGCAGGCATGGAATTAACACTTGCTCAAGAGCAGCTGTAAATGTCTCTGCCTAGATTATTTAAGTGCGTGTGTCACTCAGCATATTTACAAGCTCCACCCAGTTTCTGCCCCTATACATGCCTCCCAGCACAGTACACACCATCATGTCAACATGTGCACTTCCACACCTGTTGCAATTTTATATCAGGCCATTTATCTGCATATGTGGCCACCATATGCTCAAGAATGACATAAAATTACCCCTTTTAAGGCCAATATTTTAAAAAGGTGGAGCGTCTGTTAGTTACTTTTGGTAAGCACCTATTTTTAGACAAACTTAGGGATCTCACTATTCAGACTTAGGTCCATACGTTTGCTGAAACCAGATGCTGGAATTTAAGGGACCAATATTTAAAGCCTTTCCCGGACAGCCAATGGGAGACTTTTCGGATCATGGTGCTGAGTGAGACATTCAGTGGCATTATCCAGATAGTGCCGCTCAATATCTCCACAGATCGCCCCGGTGCTATCTGAGTAGTGCAGGTGAGGTCCATGGAAAGAGAGAGGACAGTTCTGGTGCCATCCGGATAAGTGCTTCTTTCACTGGCTAAGGCGGCAGGACCCTGCACTCACTCCTGAGGCAAGCCCTTTTGGGGCTGATACATCGATGTCGAGTGTGCAGTATTGCAATGTTTATTACTGACCCTTGAGCTGCGGTGAAACAGTGGGCCTGATATTCGAAAGGCATTTACATGGTTTACAGCCCAGTAAACCACGTAAATGCCTTAAATCGGGATATTCAACGGCACTTACATGATTAGTGCTGTTGAATATCCCTGTCTAACTCCCCTATGTGCCCTGATTCTATCCGGTTAGCATCAGGGCATGTTGGGGGGGGGGGGGGGCATTTAAGGGTGGAGCAGAGGTGGCGACAAGTGATAACTGGACAGCAGCGATATTGCATGCTGCCCAGTTAGCGATCTGAGCCGAAAAGATAGGCGAGGAAAACCTTTGCCTATCTTTCAGCACAGGAGCTAAGCAGGCAGCATGCAATATCGTTGCTGCCCGATTACCTAATGCAGCTTCCAGTATGTGCGGGAATCCCCGGATACTCAATGCTGGGGCTGCATATGATTCTGGCATTGAATATCTGAGTTAGAGATCTGTGGGGAGGGCAGCGCATAGCCCTTCGAAAATGAGCCTAGCGCAATAACAGGCCCAATGTCTTTTGTCATCATAAAGCTAAGCGGTTTTGCTTTTTTGTGACTTTCTGTGTTTCTTGTGTTTTGTTTAGAGACACAAGTAGTTCTACTTTTTAATTATAAAAGAAAAACAACAAGAAAAGAAAAATTTAATAAAAGGTGAACTTTTGGCTGGTGGAGTCAGATGATGAGGCTTGGACTGGTAAAGACCGAAGGTTATGGGTCCTTTCTAAATTCCTGTTGATGCCTCCACTTAACCCATTATTATTATTTTTGTTTTAATTTTTGTACTATTTAACCCATTTGTTGTGTCTTGCATGGTTGGCATTTAACCAGAGAACATGATTTTCAGCCTGCACTTATCCAGACAATTTAGGCTGCATGAAAAGCAAGTCAAAGTTTCTATCCGGATAAGTGCTGGCTTAAAATCTAGCTCTCTGGATAAGTGCTGGCTTAAAATCTAGCTCTCTGGATAAGTGCTGGCACTTTTCTGGATAGCCCAGATATTCATCAGCAGCCCGTATTCGGATACTGCCACTGAATAGCCCATCGATATTTAAGCATCACAACTGACCGCTGGGTTTAAATATCAGCCCTTTTGAAAATCGTGCCTTGAGTTCCTAAAACAGAGGTTCCGAAATGTAATCCTTTTCACTCACCCAACTTCAGTGCTGAGCTCTTAATTTTGTTCCCCTAACCTGTTTCCCATTCCTGGTCCCACTCACTTTTTTAGGAATCTGAATTCAGGTGCTCAGGAAATTTGACAGATATTAACTCCTTAAGTTAGGTGCCAAAATCTTTTGAATATTGACCTGTCTATGCTTTTCTGTTCTATGTATTCTTCTATTCCAGTATTTACTCCAACCACAAAGTATAATGGTGACTTCTTGCATTTGTTTCATCTCTATATTTATTTCCCTTAATGGGCTACAACATGTAGCAACAAACCAGTCCAGAGCGTGGTATTGGTACAAACAGGAGTTCTTGATCAATTATATTCTCAATCCTGGGGTACACGAAACGTAACCTGACACGACCGTGCTTCGGCACTGCCTTCTCAGGGGTTGAATAGGCACTGCATTTGCGTCCCATTGAGAAGAGAACTAAGGAAAGCATAGCATCTTTCTTAATGGTGGATTTCTGTCTTGCGACCGTGTCAGAGGGCCAACGAAAGCCTTTGGCTCTGTAGTTGGCATATCCAGAAACGCCACATATCCGTCATCCAAGCTACGGTCAAAAGACGAGAATCTACCATTAAGAAAGCTGCCACTCTTGCCTTAGTTCTCTTCTCAATAGGATGCAAATGCAGTGCCTATTCAACCTCTGACAAACGCAGTGCTGAAACATGGCCATGTCGGGTTAGGTTTCATGTACCCCAGGATTAAGGAAATAATTAATAAAAGACTCCTATTTGTATCAATACCACACTTTGGACTGGTTTGTGGTCACCCCTTCACATGGTTTATGTGCTTCATTGTTGGACTGGTCCACAACATATAGCAGCCTTACCAAAGAGTCAAATCGTTTTAATGCATGAACCTGCAGTTTGTTGTGGACCCAATAAACCATTCCCTATTGGACGCAGGGGTAGATGTGCAACCAGGACTGGCTCAAACATTAGGCAATTCAAAGCAGTCACCTAGGGTGATAGCTTCTGAGAGACGGCAAAGAGCAGCAATCAAAGCAAAACAATACAGTAGATCTTGACAGCTAAACATACTCAAAGAGCCATCAGCACATTCTTTTACCTGCAGGAAGAGTGGGCACACACATACATACAATGCCAAGTTTAATATTTCAAAGTGTGTGTGTGTGTCCTGTCAAGGCAATGCTGGCACTTTGTGATCCAGCAGCTCCAGGATTTTCTTGGCAGTGTGGCCGGAAGTAGATTGCCAGGCCTTTCTTCCAAGTCAATGGAGGGTAAATTGACTTGCCCAAGGCCACAAGGACTGCCAGTGGGAATTGAACCCTGGTCTCTTGGTCACCAGGTCACTGCTCTAACCACCGTTTCAAAGAAAGATGTCCAGTTATGCATTTTTACATAATTATCGTGGGATGATAATGGCTGATGAGTTTAGATGGAAAAGCTTCCAGCTAAAGATTGGCCTAGGGTGCCTAATAGCCTTCCGCTGGCCCCGTGTCCTCCTTTCTTGCTTTGCATCTGTCCTCAACATACAGAAAAACCGCAAGTCGGCCTTGGTAAATTGGAAGACTGGATGTCCAAATGGCAGATGAAATTTAATGTGGAAAAGTGCAAAGTTTTTTGCGTCTAGGAAAGAACAACCCAAACTACGATTACAGAATGCAAGGTTCCACATTAGGAAAAGGATTTAGGCATCATTGTGGATAATACATTGAAACCCTGCGCCCAGTGTGCAGCGGCGGCCAAGAAAGCAAATAGAATGCTGGGAATCATAAGGAAAAGAACAGAGAATAAAACCAAGGATATTATAATGCCTCTGTATCGTTCCATTGTGCGCAATTCTGTTTGCCGTATCTTAAAAAGGATATAGCAGAATTAGAAAAGGTACAGTGAAGAGCCACCAAAATGGTAAAAAGGATGGAAGGATACCCCTGTGAGAAAGACTTAAAAGGTTAGGGCTCTTCAACTTGGAAAACAGACGACTGGCATGATAGCTGTCTATAAATTAATGAATGGAGTAGAGCTGATAAACATACATTGGTTATTTACTCCATCAAAAAGTAGAAAGACAAGGGGACATGCAATGAAGCTACAATGTAACCTATTTAAGAGAAAATATTTCTAAATATGCCCCACGGGATCAGAATCGCGACCCCCTCTGTATGTCCGGATCAAACTGGACGTACAGGGGGGCTGTATTCTGGGATGGAACGAGCCTGATAGTGATTTAACTGTCCAGTCAGTGACAATATTCAGCTGTTGACCAGAAGCTATCTAAAGGTAGGCCAGCTTTTTATTGGTTTAACTTTAACTGGTTAGGGTTAACCAGTCAGTGGCTTAATATCACTAACTGGCTAACCCTTGGTGCTGCCCTGCTCTGCCCCCAGAACACCTTGATGCTAAGCAGTTGGTGCTGGGCTGTTCAGCAGAGTTAACAGCAGATATTCAGCAGTCCAAACCGGATATGTGACACTGATAATCCCTCTCAGTAGGGTTAACATGCTTAACAGCCTGCTACATGTTAATCTCTTTGAATATATCCCCCAGAGTTTGTTTGTGAATTAAATTACCTACCCACCTCCTGCATGGGACAAATATCCTTTTTTTCACTCTGCCCTCTATATCTTTATAGAAGTTTTGAAAAGAATAGTGACTAAACACCTTCTCAAACCAAAAACAATCCAGGAAAGATGATGGTGCTGCAGGTGATGGTGTCTAGTTTCTGAATCAATCCCTAACATTTTATTAGAAAAGAAAATTCCTTGCAAGGTTGCCACACAAAAAGAGGGGAAGGATTCTCAAACTGTCTGAGCTAGAATAAAGCTGGCACATGCTTTTGCCCCACGAGTTTTGCAACAGGTCATAAAGCAAATGCCCTGTACGTTCATCCTTTTGTTTTGAAAGCTGCCACAGGTATAAAGTTTGAATGCTCGCCTGCACCTGGAAAAATGTGCCCAGTGATTGCAATATGCAACCTGCGTGTTTTCTTTTCTTCTCCTGACCTCTGCATGATACTGGGAAAGCTTCCTCTCACTGCACCCCCTCACTAAACATCCGCATGCTTATAACTCCCTATTCACTCATTCAGCCCTTCCACTACTTATTGTTCCTCCGCCCACCCAGCTCACCCCACCAGTTTTATTCCCTGTATACACCCACTCACTCACTCAACTCCCAGCCAACCTTCCTCATCCCATCATGGACTCGCTCGCTGCCCCCTCGCTAGCTTTCACAGTGTCTCATATACTCACTGGGCCTCCCTGCTGCTCAGAATCTCCTGCCACTCATTACTCCCCCATCCACTCTCTCAGTCCCCCTACCACTCCTAACCCCTCTATCCACTCACTCAGCCCCTTGCTACTGATCATCCCTCCATCAGCCCCCACTGCCACTTATAACCACCCCATCCAATTAGTTAATTTGTCTCCCTGCCCCATCCACTCACTCACTCATTTACAGACACACACACACTATCAGTGAAACACACCACTGCGCAATGCTTAGAGCGGGCACTTTTGACCTTGTGGTTTTTATAGGGTTACCAGATTTTGGGAGTGCAAATCTGGGACATCAGTGTGAGACTGAACCAGCCTGGGTGGGGCAGGAGCCCCCTCTCCTTGGGCATCTTGTATCCATTTATTTCAAAATGACCTGTCTAGGTTGTATTCAGTAATCTCAAAAGTTTAAGAAGACAGTAACAGTCCTTCTTATAAGCGCATATACATACATATATGCTTAAACTTTATTTTATACTTATAGATATATGTCCTATCCACTTCTAAAATTCCCCCTCCTTTTTCAGAAAGGAAGTTAATTTTTACATTTTCTCTTACCAGGATCCAGAAGACTGTATCAGAGGGGTATGGAGGAAAAGCAATGTTCTTTGTCTCTGTTCCCACTGAAATCAGGGACAGGAGGTGGTTATAATCCATGGAGTCGGGAACACTATTTCACAATCAGGGACAATCCCCAAAAATCAGGGCATATGGTAACCTTAGGTTTTGAAAATCTCTTTGGGCTTGGATATTTGCTTCTTTCTCTACAGAGTCATAAACCACCTCAGGTTTATGAGTATTAACTGATGACTATGATCTAAGTCTCTTCTGTATTTCTTTTATATTTGACCTATGACCCTTTTAACCTGGATAATTACTTCCATTTGTAAACAGGGCAGTAATGTACAAATAATCATTATTTACCCCAAAATAGCTCCAAAGGCCTTACTCATTTATAGTACAATCCAGCTGTTAAATACTAATTACTGGAATGTACAACTAATATGCTTCTTAGAAACTGATAATTAAACTTTCTAATTAATACTTGTTATGCTGAACAGAGGGAAATATAAATGTGATTTTGCTTCTGTGGAAATATTCAAGAATCACTGTTGTATAATGGTTCTTCTTTACCCTGAGATTTTGCTTTGCCCATGGGGGCAAGATAGTGTCTGAGGTCAGCTGCACTATTTTTAAATATGATGCTGGCAGAACAGAAGCGAGTGGGGATCACTTCTGGCTCCTCTAGACTTCCAGGAGTTTAGGGTAAACTGGAGCAGGTCATGGAGAGGTGGGGAGTTGCTAAAGGGGCAGGGGTGAGAATTCAGAAAGGGTACTTTTATACATTTATGATTTGAGATTTGATGACTGTTGGGAGGAAAGGTGGAGAGACAACAGACCACCTGGAAATTTGCAAACTTGCACAAGGAGCAGATTCTTTTAAAGTTCATGGACTCCTTAATAGATGGCCCCAGGAGCACCACCAGGAGAAGTATCACTGTGATATTCCTCAGGGAATCTTAGCTCTACCTCTTTAGGTGTAGCTAACCTTCTCCATGGACAAGCAGGATAATGTTTTCACATATGAATGATGCCACCAATGGAACCATTTTCCAACTCTTCCTGGAAACCTTTGGAATGGTCCCAGTGCACATGTGTGTCAGTTCCTGCCTGCTGCTACTGCACATGATCTCCTGAGTCTTCATTTTTCCACGGAGCCCATTGGGCATGTGTTCCACGCCGATGGCTTTTTTCTTCACTAGTTGTTTCAGCCGCTATTTCCCTTCAATTCCTTCTCTGCTTTTCCTCCTGCCACTGCCATGTGTCCTTTTTACCCCTGGTAGAATCTTAGGATTTTTGGCCATTTTACGTTTCCTTTCTTTTTTTTTTTGCTGCCCCTATAGGTCACCTTTACAATTTCAAGTGCCCCAGACTGGTAATTTTTTCACAGTAGATCATTTGATTTTATTGCAGCTATTTTTCTGGATGATATGTCCTAAAAGAATCTTGACCTGCCATGTGTATATCAATACAAAAAAATTTTTTTGGTCTTTACGGGGTGAATTACAATTATCGATTGAAAAATCACTCCAATCCAACAAATTCTCTTAGTGGGAAATACTGTTAAAATATCCAAATGGTGTAAATAATAAGGTAGCTAAGAACACTGATGTTTAGAACTAATATTAATGGTTAGTATTGTTAATGTCCCAGGAGGTTTCAGCTCTATACAGCGCTTTTGTATGCGTTCAATAGTGTTTTGAGCGTCAGCGCATAGATAACATCAACAACCACCCTGGAGTGTAATCACATTAGAACATTTTTCTAATAAACACCCGTTCTCCGTCACCAAAATATATTAAAGAACTGTTGAGAGGATCTCAATTTTCACGACCACATGTATTCAAAATACATTCCCACCAACTATCATCAGATTTACATGCGAGAGGTTATCCGAGTCACATTATTAAGACTGCATATAGACGAGCATTATACAACGATCGTGATTGGCTGATAAAACCTTTAGTGAAACAGATGTCAAATCAAGATCAAGACCATGTTAACTTAATCACGAAGTTCTCTCCATTGAGTAATAAAATTCAGAAGATAATGACCAGAAACACCAATCTCCTACAAACAATTCCGGGTTTGTCAGATAAAATAGTACGATGTGTATGGCAACGTAACAGTAATTTTAAAGAACATTTTAGCCCGGCAGTTTTGCGGCCTCTCATAAGTAGTAATCCCTCTGTATTAGAACGTGGACATAAACCCTGTGGAGAATGTCTGGTTTGTCATGTGTCAGAGGCTATTGATGAATTTACTTACTTAGAGAAAACTTACACCATACGGCGAGCAACTTCTTGCAATACCACTTCTGTGATTTATGCCATAAGGTGTCCTTGTAATAAATTATATATTGGTAAAACTAGTAGATCTTTTAAGACTCGTCTTCTAGAGCATAAAAGTCGATTACGCTGTCAAGTGC